>OZ022527.1:2141661-3400661 GCA_963989415.1 Cerceris ruficornis | reverse complement strand
CACGCAGCAGGACGGAGCTCCGTGAGCCATGCTCCACGTGATCACCGCCGTACCGTCGTGATCACCTGCCCAATTTGGGCAATCGGGGATCCGGTACGGCTCGGCGATCACTGACAGACCGATATTCCGCTCCCGGAAGGTCTGCTGCAGCAGATCATGCGCACCCCGGCAGTGGTTAAAATCACCCTGGAGGAGGCGTGCAGACATTTTGTCTGCTTACAGGCCTTCCTCCAGGGCAATCCGTACTACGGCCTGGCCACAAGTATCGGCAGGGAGTTCTAAACTCCAGAGATGAAGCCTCCGCCCGCTCCGTGGGGGAGGAGGTCAATGCCTCCTTTTCCCCCACCTTCTCCATAGAGGAGGACAGGGAAACAATGGGGAGGGGACTCACCGTTGCCGCCACAACTACAGCAGTCTCCTCTACCTCCATCGCCTCGTCGCTCCTTGTGGCCGGTCCAGGAGTTCCCACGATGACAGTGGGACTGGCTGGCTGCTTCTTGGGCCCTTTGAGTGTCGGAGAGGCCTTGCTTCCCGCACTAGGTGGTCCGGTCCTCTTCACGGCGGGTGGCACGCAGGGCCTCCCATCCGATGCCGGGCCAATTTCCCCAGACTGGTGCAGACAGCGCAGATGGGAGCGGCCCGGGACGTTGTCGCCTTGTGGCCAGTCCCACTGCATCTGTAGCAGAGGTCGGACCTGTCCACCGAACTCTTGCAGTTCTGGCGGACATGTCCGACCTCCAAACACCTGAAACATTGCAGCGGCCTCTGCTCTATGGCCGCTACCTTGGCCCTGCAGAACTGGACTGATATGCGTCCAGTCCTCTGCAGGGCCCTTGCCGCATTGAGCGGGCAGCGGGCCCAGGCCGAGAACAGACCGGAATTCGTCATCCTGAATTTCCCAACCCGGACCTCGTTGACCGTGCATTTGCCTGCTTTGGCTATTGTACGCCTGACCGCGTCTGGAGTGGCCATCTCCGTTAAATCAGAGATGACCAACTCCGCGGTCTTTTGCGGGCACCCTATCCTTATGTCCGAGCCCTCGAGGGCTTTACTTAGGGCGGCCACCAACCCGGCAGCCTCGACGTTTTCGTCCCACTGGTTGCGGATGCAACCGAGTGCGTCGATCCCGTCCCGCTCTTCGCCTTTCTATCCTTGGTCTTGCCTGTCAGTTGGTCACAAATAATGAGCAACACAACCGGGGCCTTGTGCCCAAACCCGGAAGGTCTGCAGTCGTAGGATGACGACGTAGCGGGGCCTGCTTTACCGCCCGCGACTACGCCGGCACTGAGGGGCCCGAAGCCCTCTGTGCGGTAAACTTCCTTGCTGTTCAATCGTGATGCCATGATGTTCAATAAAAATTTGCCAGTCCGTTGTAAGGAAGATCTGTCCTATGATCCACTCGCTCCGTTCGCGCTGACACTCCCGCAAGCAGAAGTGCCAGCCCCAGAGGACACCACGTGGAGGTGGAGCAGTGGGAACCTTTTTTCACTAGCAAGAGCCCCCAACTTCGCCGAAATCCCCTCCATCGAGACTCGAACTCGCTGCTGATTACACGTTAAAAACCATTCCATGCTCAAAAAGAGGCAACCATTCCAGAAATTGCCGCCCGACATCACACCCAAGAGGGCGGAAAATTAGATCTTAAAAATGTCCCACCCGTCCCAGGTATCCCTTCGGGCGCTACCCGTAGGATTGACCGCTCGGGACTGGGTCTCTACCATGCCTCCCCCAGTCCCATGCAGCGGTCCCTATTTCTAGGAGCAAGTGTCGCATGGGGCAATTGAGGCCGGCGAGTCCGGGTTGTGTCCGGGGACGTGGCGCCCCACTCTGCCGAAGGATGTACATATGAGGATTTCATATCGTCTGAGTGAGGGCACCCAGGACGTACTCTCCAAACGGTCTTACGAGAAGGGCTCCGGCGCATCTCCCACCCACCTCCAAGGTGTCGGGGCAACCGGACCAGGCCTTAATTTTACCCCTCCCTGTCGGGTCGGCCTTGCAACCTTTGCACAACGTGCAGTACAAACTAGCGGCAGTTAGCCGCTTCCATCCTTAAAAAATACCAGCAGCCGTTCTCGAGACTACCGGAGAGGGACATCAGCTACATCGGAGTTTTTCGGAAATTAGCCCTCCCTTGGTCAAAACCCAAGTTTGGCTCCCGAAAACCCTTCTAGCCGTCCTCCATAAACAGCCGCCTAGACTAAACAGTCTAGGCGGTCGCGATGAGGCCATATCTCAATTCTCGACCCTCCTCCTATCTATTCTTTTATTTTATATCTGGCGCTACCCTTCCAGGCGACTTCAATCGGTAAAACCGTGATTTACCACATTTCCTTTGTATACGGACCACACATGTCTGATGGTGAGCAGCAAGTGTCCGGGTCTGATTCTCCCGACGCGTCGCGACGGGTGGAGACATTCTTCGTTCCCACGTAATCTCGATTCTAACGCTCTACTGGCCAAAAAATCTGCACATCCGTTATGTCGTTATGTGAACGTCGAAAGAAGTGTTTTGTTTTTGGTTGTTATTGGTCGAGTTTGAAGTTTACAGGAACGATATGACGGAAATAGGAGGTGTGAGCAACAGGACCCCTCTTGCCGCACTAGTTTACCGCGCGCCATCAGTCTTGTTGCGGCATATAAAGCCCGCAAAAACGAAAGATTGCCTCTGGCCTCTCGTTTGTTCTGATTTTCCTAAGCAGATAGAGACATCCCTCGTTCTGACGTGATTTTCGATTCTAACGCGTGACTGGCCTAAAGAGCCGCACATTCGTTGCATCCTCATAGGAACGACGAAAGAAGTGTTTCATTTTGAGTTGTCATTAGTCGATCTCAAGTGTACAGGACGGATATGGTGGAGATAGGCGGTACGAGGGCATTCTCCCTTTACACCCTACCTTATACCGCGCGCAATCGTTCGTTTTTGCCTATGATATCTTACTCTACTCGTCGAAAATAAAAAGTCTTAAAGGGACACTGAGTTAAAATTGAACCATTTTCTTAGGAAATAATATCGAAATTCGTAGTAGTTTAAGAAGTTTAGTTAAGACTAAACAGTAATTCTTTGTATTACTTTATTCATAATTTGTTTGCACCTATTTACATTTCGGGCGAGGTAGGAAGTAAATAAGCTATTACTGTCGAAGTAGCAAGAAACCAATCATTAGCTGGGAAAGTATATGAAAATTTAACGAGAAATAACGGAACAAGTTTGTTTGCACATATTTATACATTATTTAGAGCGAGACGCAAAGTAAATAGGCTATCTATCTATGGAAAAATAGAGGATTGGTTCCAGTCCTAAGAAATCAGCAAAAATAATACAATAAACCATGACTTTTTATTGGAAGAGTCGCACTGCTGTTCGATACGGAAACGTGTGTCCCCATCTATCGCAGCTTCCTTCGTTAGCTGCACTGAAGCATACTCTACTCTCGGGTCAGGCAAAGAAAGCCGTGTATATTAAATTATTCTTAACAATAAATGAGTGTGTCTACGCTCTACAAAAGCCAGTGGTTGTACTCGATAACCGTTTACTTCCACGCCCAACACTTTTCATGTTAGAATCTTAAACATTCCATTTCCTAAAGATTGCACATGTATCATACAAAGTAAATTATCATCTGAAAAGGGGAAAAACATGTCACTAATTCATGAACACAAAAATTAGGCAAAATAATATGACTTGCACATCAAAAGATTTTATTTGTTGTCACGTTCTGATAATAAACGCAGAGGTTTGCGTAATACTGCAGTATTACTGCTATCACTAGAAATGTCTTGGTTATCGCCCTCGTGCTCCATTCGTGAAATTCTTTCTGTAATCTCTTGAACAAAATTAGGAATAACGTCCTGTGGTGCCGATGTTTCAGTGGATTTCAGAACAAATTCAGTAATTAATCGCTGTGTTTGTGTTTTGGCTAGGCCACAGTAAATCAACATTTTCTGGTTAGAAGTTGGGTCAATCTTTTAAAATCAAAATAAGTCGTGTAAAAAGAGAATTAATTTTTTTTAATTCGTGTTGTCAGGTTATTTTCGGGTAGAGGCGTAGAAATGATTCGTTCGCGCACGATTTTATATGGTTATATATTTACAATAAACTGATATGATATACAAGAACATTCTCACGTTTTAACTACGATCGCGTGGACATAAGACACATGGTGGTTAACGTACATCTTTTTGGTCGAACCGGTAGATGTCGCTAAAAAGAGGAAGCCGTTATCGATACATATCCTAACACGTGTTAAATCAAAATCGTGTAAAAACAGCATTGGGTGTATATTATATACCGTAGTATTTCAGGCTTTTTCAGCCAAACCATCGCAGCATGTCGTATGACTAAAACAAGAAACAAATATTCTACAAACATATGTTCGTAAAGGCAATATGCAAAATTATGATAAAAATATGAAATTACGATTACGATTTATTCTCATATCATATTAACACAGGGTGTACAGGAATCACGAGATTGTCACAGGAATTCTAGTCTTTTCGGCTATACTCTTCGAGGTTATTCTTGTAAAGTGTTAGGTTTTCGTTATTACTTAGAACAAAACGAATTAACGTTAAAACCATTAGTTGACCTCGTAAGTTACAACAGACAAGAAATCCATAACTGCCTAAAGGAGTAAGTAGCGTAAATAGTTCGATTCATTTATCATAGGTATTTTTGGCAATGAAATAATTAGTATGTAATGTATTAATATGAAATCATTCAACTTCTTGATTTTCAACGGAGTTAATACAAGTAACATTACATGCTTATAACATCCACTAATTATTAAGACATAACTGATCTACTTCTATATCTATAGATATATATTATACATTATATATTCTATATATATTATATATCTTAGATATATTCTATATCTAAGTTTGTTAATCAAGCCTTTTTTGAGTCTATAATTATAAAATGTATTTCTACTGTTTTTAGTTGTAGAATATGCTGATATTATGTAGGGCTATATAACTATAGTAGTTAAAGCCGAAGTATAGAAGAAAGACAGGTTATCACTCTTATTTTTTACCATTCCATTAGTTGGACTACAAAGTGTAACACGATGAGCAGGATATAACTACATTTTTCGATAAATAGTTCGTCACGATGTAAATCGCTAAGAAGGCCCATACCATTACAGATTTCAACGTGTCAAAGCGCTGCATCGAAACACTTACGCTATTGGGTAACTACTTCCTAGTAGTAATTGTTACATAACTTACAACCAGAAACACATTCTTATATCGTATGGTATTCATAGATGAAAGTATATTTTTTAGAAAATAACATGTGAATTAATAAAATTCCAAAATGTGTGCTTGTAACAATCCTCACACAACGATTGAAAAACTCAATCAAGTGCATTGTTGCGTACTTTTTTCGGCAACAACTACCGAAAGGAACACTATTGGCCTCATTTATTTATTAACACAATTAAAATGTTCAATATGTCTGCATTTGTTACCCTTTTGGCTCATCGATGAACTGCTTTTATTCTGCCATGGTATAATGTGGAATTCTTTATGACCTTTCAGTATTTTTCACTGAATTTTCATATACCTAAGATAACGAACAGTTTCCTGCTACTTCGTTAGCATCAGCTTATCAACTTTGTATTTCATTATAATTGCAAACAAACTGTGAAGTAACTTAACCTCTTAACTCGGCGCGGCCCGCCCGTGACCTACGTACCACAATCAGTGCAGTTGGCTCACAGGCGTACCACTTCAGCTCCTCTCTGCATCTCTGATACTTACTGATTACACTGTCCAACAAATTTGAAGGTGATTTCTGTTTTCCTATAGCCACTATATAATTCTTATAGAGTTCGTCGTCCTGAACACGAATCCGGCAACCAAATTTCTGGATCACCCTCTGTTTTCGAAAAAAATCAGCATTTGTAAAAACGGTCGTTTTCGGTAAAGAAGCTGGTATTACGTGAAAACTAAGAAACGTAGGTTGTTGTTCTTGGTCTCAAAAAATAGAGGAGTGTTTCCCGAGTATGTATGTATAAGCAGTTATAATATTCCGTATTAGTTAATAGCAGTAAATCACTGTCAAAGTTCAAAAACGAGCGGATTCGCGAATTTTTTACGCATTCACTTTCCATTTTCACGTAGAGGACTGTTGCTAGCACAAATTTACTGTACACCATTGGATTCTACGTACATTTCTGAATAAAAAACTATCAGCGAAAAATGTCATAACTGTTTTCGTTTCGGCTCAATTTCAGAAAATATCCATCGGGAGCGTGTTCCGACCGTTTTGCCGCTACGACGCCATCGCTGCCTTTGGGCGCCGTAGCTACGCGTAATACTTTCGCGGGCCCCGCGCATCGATACATTTCGTTGAGGTAGAATTCTCTACCCCTTTACTAAAGTGTAAGGTCATACTTATTTCTATTTTTTTTTTTTTTTCTTTTTTTTTATAGAGGGGAAATGCTTTACGCACACTCGCAAATGTCTTAGTTTGCGGATAGTGTGGAACTCCGTAGGCTTATTGCTTTCGTATACGCTCTGAAATCCCCTCTGCTTCATTCTGCTTTTCTCTTTAATTTAAGTAATGAAACAATACTCGCCTTAAAAAATGAACGAGAATCATTTTATATGGGATAACGGCAATAAATCGTTATTATAACATGTTCCACATATTTCTTTCATTTCAAATCTTCTAAATAAAGAAAATTTCGCTATCCTATTCCTACCAAATATACTACAACAAAATAATGATGATAAGATTTATCGCGCACATATAAAATAATTCTTATTCATTGAATAATAAGCGGTATTAATATATCATTGAATAATAGCCCGTATAAAATAATTCTTATTCATTGTTTGAAGCGAGTATTGTTTGATTAGTTAAATTAAAGAGCAAAGCAGACTAAAGTAGAGAGGGGTTTTAGTGGGTATACGAAAACAATATGCTTACGGAGTCCCACACTATCCGCAAACTAAGACATTTGCGGGTGTGCGTAAAGCATTTCCCCTCTATAAAAAAAAAAAAAAAAATATATAAATAAGTATGACCTTATACTTTAGTAAAGGGGTAGAGAATTCTACCTCAACGGAATGTATCGATGCGCGGGGCCCGCGAAAGTATTACGCGTAGCTACGGCGCCCAAAGGCAGCGATGGCGTCGTAGCGGCAAAACGGTCGGAACACGCTCCCGATGGATATTTTCTGAAATTGAGCCGAAACGAAAACAGTTATGACATTTTTCGCTGATAGTTTTTTATTCAGAAATGTACGTAGAATCCAATGATGTACAGTAAATTTGTGCTAGCAACAGTCCTCTACGTGAAAATGGAAAGTGAATGCGTAAAAAATTCGCGAATCCGCTCGGTTTTGAACTTTGACAGTGATTTACTGCTATTAACTAATACGGAATATTATAACTGCTTATACATACATACTCGGGAAACACTCCTCTATTTTTTGAGACCAAGAACAACAACCTACGTTTCTTAGTTTTCACGTAATACCAGCTTCTTTACCGAAAACGACCGTTTTTACAAATGCTGATTTTTTTCGAAAACAGAGGGTGATCCAGAAATTTGGTTGCCGGATTCGTGTTCAGGACGACGAACTCTATAAGAATTATATAGTGGCTATAGGAAAACAGAAATCACCTTCAAATTTGTTGAACAGTGTTATTTATGTTGGAATGGGTTTAGGAGGCCGCTAAATTTTATAAAACGAAAAAATGTTTTATTGCGAAAATAATACTAAAATTAAAAAAAAGGAAGATTAAATAAGAATGCTCTTATCTGTTAGGATATATATATATAACTTCTATTAACTTCTGACACCAAATTTAAAATGATGTTCCGTGATACGGGTCCAACAATTTTATTATAAGAAAAAGAATCTAAGACTTTTCAGATATAAGCCAGATAAAGGACCCAAGCCGGCGTACATACAGTGGTCGATTTTGCTAAAATCCTGTCCAGAACCTCAAAACAGCTTCAATTTAATCGAAAATTGATATATTAGCATTATTTGGGTCGCTGATTACGAATCAGAACTAAAAACTTTCATAAACAAAATGGCGGATTCAATACGGTGTACATGTGTGTCCAAAAATATTTGGTCTCGTGAAAAAATTAGTATTCTTATGTTTTTTAAGTAGTTGATCACTAGTTGAACCTGAAAATTTTCAAAAATAAAATGGCGCATACGATATATCAATAAGTAGAATTTGATATGCCCATCCTATACATGTACAGGATGTTAAAAAAAAACATTCAATATTTATATGGTATATAGGATACACTGTATTGAGTAAAAAAGCTTTATTAAACTTAGGTCGAAAGGTCACACGGCGCAGCACACCTTGGAAGATTGTTTGAGATGGGAGGTAAAAAGAAAAGAATTGAAAATGGTATGGAATTGGAATGGTAGGTTTAGTGCAGAAAGGTTGGGGAAAGAAATGATCGAATCGAAAGAGAAATGGGTAAAGATTGAGAAAGGGTATAGCAGGATAAGGGGGTCAAAAGTGCCCTTCAACCGATTTCAATGGGGACGGTCTCATTCGATAGATAATGCTCGGCGATTGATGTCTACAAATTTTTAACCCTGAATTTTGACCGGAAGGGTAGTTATGGGGAAAATTAAAAAAACAGGTTTTTGGCCCTTTTTCCCCATTTATTGAGGCGTAAAAAATCCAAATAAATTCTGACATATTCTACACGGTACCGGACATATTGGAGAATTTTTTCAGATTTTTCCGTCGAAGTAGCTAAGCGTGACAAATCGGCAAAGTCAAAAAAAACGGAAAAAAGAAGATTTCGTATCGAAATCTTCGAGGTACAACTTTTTGGTTTATATAGTAACAATCTAACACCTACGATTGTTATCCCCAATTTTTTTCAGATTTTTAAACCACCTGCGTCATTGTGAAAAAAATCGAAAACCGATTTCCGGGACGTATTTTGATCTAAAACGCAAGAAGTAATTGTTATTTTTCCATTATCTTGATAGAGTATGTTCATTTTGTGCTTTTCAATGTTTCTGCATACAAAGCAATTGCGAGTGAATGCAAAGGATTGAATTGATTCAATTATTCGTAAGCTACACACTTCCTTATCAGCTAAAAATACGAACGTCCTTTCAATAGCAGCGATGGCGCAGTCGGTAGAGATCTTGGCTGTGGAACCTCTCGAAACTTTTTGTCGCCGGTTCGAGTCCCAATGAGGTAAAATAATTGTTTTTTTTTTTTTTTTAATCATTCACTGCATAACAACAAATAATAACCATTTTTCAATTTTTCAATGTTTTTTAAACATTTTTAAATACTTATTCAATATGAAATATATGTCAAAATAATTATGGAGCATATTGTTTTTTTCATTGATTCGTCCTAGCCACATCTCGTTATTCTTTTGTACATTGAACGAATATTAGTTTACTGTAACGAATGCAAATATGTATTCAATATTAAAAGGATCCAATTGTATATTCTGATGAATTGTAATGAAGGTGATGTCTAACGGAAAGAAGGGTCTATTTCTTTTTAAACATTCTTATTTTTGTATTTACCGCTTCTCCATTTATGCAGAGATCACCCAAACTGGACAATGAATTGAAAGAAAGAAGGTATATTGGGATTTCGTCCGTTATAATTCCTTTACTGTTTTATGCAAATCAACTCCTCAATATTCTTAAACGCCTCGTCCCATCACGCCACATTAATCAAAGAAGTTATCGTTGCTTCATTGACTATACCCCTAATATAATTGGAATTTCGGGCATCAAATGTTATTGCTGTGAATGTGCGAGTGGTAACCGTACCATAGGTTGTTGTTCGCACATTGCTGCAATAATATACTACCTGTCGCACGCACGGTATCTATCGACAATTGTTAGGCCTTCAGAGATATTGACAAAAATATTTAATAAAAATGAAGTGGTGCCCATCATTAATGAACATAGTGACGGGGATTAAAGCCACACGAAACGTGTTTCAACTTTTAATTATCAAAAGGTAATCTATCGCATGCCATTTATATTTTCACACTAATATTAATTTCCGTATTAACAATTGTTATCCAGTTAATACTTAAAAACATTTGTTTTCTAATTATATTTCATGGGAGGTGAATTGGCGAGAGAAAAGTTTGAAGTATTCCGCAACTAGATACTGTAGCCTAATCATCAAATGGTAATCTATCATTCGTATTTTTACATTAATATTCATTTACGTATTAATAACATTCCAGTCAATAATTTAAAAAAAATGATCATCAGTTCTAAAGGTACAACTCGGTACCTGCCCGCTACCTACACGCTGCGCAGGTAATTGCGGACTAGATAACTGAAGGGAGTACATAATACTGGAGTAAGTGTAATAAAACAATAAAGCCTTCTGAACTGAATTTAATGTTTTCGTGTACTTAAAGTAGTTGGAAAACACGATTGCAATGGGGCACAAAACCTAAAGCTGAAGAAGTTGATTTGCATAAAACAGTAAAGGAATTATAACGCATGAAATCCCAATATACCTTCTTCCTTTCAATTCATTGTCCATTTTGGATGATCTCTGCATAAATGGAGAAGCGGTAAATACAAAAATAAGAATGTTTAAAAAGAAATAGACCCTTCTTTCCGTTAGACATCACCTTCATTACAATTCATCAGAATATACAATTGGATCCTTTTAATATTGAATACATATTTGCATTCGTTACAGTAAACTAATATTCGTTCAATGTACAAAAGAATAACGAGATGTGGCTAGGACGAATCAATGAAAAAAACAATATGCTCCATAATTATTTTGACATATATTTCATATTGAATAAGTATTTAAAAATGTTTAAAAAACATTGAAAAATTGAAAAATGGTTATTATTTGTTGTTATGCAGTGAATGATTAAAAAAAAAAAAAAAACAATTATTTTACCTCATTGGGACTCGAACCGGCGACAAAAAGTTTCGAGAGGTTCCACAGCCAAGATCTCTACCGACTGCGCCATCGCTGCTATTGAAAGGACGTTCGTATTTTTAGCTGATAAGGAAGTGTGTAGCTTACGAATAATTGAATCAATTCAATCCTTTGCATTCACTCGCAATTGCTTTGTATGCAGAAACATTGAAAAGCACAAAATGAACATACTCTATCAAGATAATGGAAAAATAACAATTACTTCTTGCGTTTTAGATCAAAATACGTCCCGGAAATCGGTTTTCGATTTTTTTCACAATGACGCAGGTGGTTTAAAAATCTGAAAAAAATTGGGGATAACAATCGTAGGTGTTAGATTGTTACTATATAAACCAAAAAGTTGTACCTCGAAGATTTCGATACGAAATCTTCTTTTTTCCGTTTTTTTTGACTTTGCCGATTTGTCACGCTTAGCTACTTCGACGGAAAAATCTGAAAAAATTCTCCAATATGTCCGGTACCGTGTAGAATATGTCAGAATTTATTTGGATTTTTTACGCCTCAATAAATGGGGAAAAAGGGCCAAAAACCTGTTTTTTTAATTTTCCCCATAACTACCCTTCCGGTCAAAATTCAGGGTTAAAAATTTGTAGACATCAATCGCCGAGCATTATCTATCGAATGAGACCGTCCCCATTGAAATCGGTTGAAGGGCACTTTTGACCCCCTTATCCTGCTATACCCTTTATAGGATTTGTAATGGAAGGAAAAATGAAGGAGGAAAGAAGAAGAGAGAAAGCGAGATAGGACAAAGAAACATGAGACGGAGATACAAATAATGCCGCGGGTGAAGTAGTACTTGTTGTCCCGCCTGCGGCATTTGTATAGGGTCGGGAGTAGGAGGAGGGGTTTTAGTGGGTATTCCGGGAGGTCAAACTCCCGGTGAGTCCCACTCTACCCCGGTACATATGGTGCCGGGGTGTGCGTAAATGCATTTCCCCTCCTCCATTATATAAAAAAAAAAGGTCGAAAGGTCAACCGTTTCTGAGATGTAAACGTTTTTGTTTGCTAGTATCATAATTGACTTACTTGCTTCTATCGCATGCGATGTTTACTTTAGTTTTTATAAACCGCGTTCTGAATGTTCTTATTCAAGTGCCGACAGTAGATTTCATAGAGAATCAGTCAGTTGTGGATCGGCGATTACACGGTTACAAAGTATCGTGAAAAGGTCAGCGTATTATTCGAATGAAGAATTGGCAGATATGCATATTATGTATGATCGCGCTAATGGAAGTTCTTTAACTGCACGATGTCTTTACGCGGCAAGATTTCCCAATCGAAGGGTTCCCTCTCACATGCTGTTTCAAAAACTTCACCGACTTCACCAACTTCAGTAGTAAGTCAATTATGATAATAATAAACAAAAATGTTTATATCTCAGAAACGGCTGACCTTTCGACCTATGGTTACTAAAGCTTTTTTACTCAGTACAGTGTATCCTATATACCATATTAATATTGAATGGTTTTTTTGAACACCTTGCATATGGTATGCCCTGCGATACGAAATTCGCGCGCGACCAAAAATTGTTAATAACTCAAAAGGTAGTAGAAAGTAGCAGCTGGAACATATCGGCTTTCGGTCAGAAAGCTTCAAGCTTTATTTTAAAACAAAAATTAACGCCAACCTAAGCCAACCTTTTAACTATTTCCTTAGGAAAGGAGAAGAAATACATAGGTCTCATATTTTCTTCATAATAGCTGTAAATTGTTAAATAAAAAAATGAAACCGACATATTTTAAAATTTAAAGCATGTCAGATAGCTGTAATGTACCGACCCTCCGATTAGATAGTACGTAGGATATCTTTAATGAGTAAGGACAAATATTTTGTAACTAGCTAACTTCTGTCATCACCACTGACTCACCACCTCAAATCCAGACCTCCTATTTTCCCATTCCGACCTTTTAACTCTCTAGCACAGTCACCATCCCTTAGGCATTCCCAAATCATCACGCAAATCCAAGTTCCAACTTTCTATGCCTACCCCTTGGCCCTGACCACCAACAACAACACTCCCACTCCTTCTCCAAAAACCTTTAAAAACCCTTACCCCGACCAAAATCACTCACTAAATCATTACCATCACATTGGCATTACATTATTACTAAGTTACTAAATCATTATTACCATTATTACCATTATTACCATATTACCATTACACTTACTCTGTCTCGCCACTGCGGATCTACGAACATTCTAAATAAGAATAAAATCAACCATTCTAAAAGTCCATTTCTCGAGTTTGGTGTCTCCGAAAACCGCGAAACTATGATTTCGCATTATGTACATAGCTACCAATAGAGAAATATAGGGATTATACGTTTATAGTACATCAACAACATAATTTTAGTTCCGGCGCGGAAACATCACATTATAAATGTATTAACGTTGAGATCATATATCTCTAAGAATATTGTGTAAAAAATAGTTTTGTTAGTGAACTCATATGGCCTGATATGTCATAAGTCAAATGCTATTGTTAGATTTCAATTATTAATGAAAAAGTTTTTGGACTTTTAGCCAGGATTTCAGCGAAATCAACCACTATGCGTCGCCTGCTTACACGGATGTTATCGCTATTGCTCATCTACGTCAGCGAGATAGCATTGAAGGTCTTTTCTTCGAATGAATATTTAAACCTCTACGTGTCATTACACGTAGCATGTTCTGCATTTACAGTGGCGGTCGTATACTTACGGATGCTACTGAATTGAGAATTTCATATGCTGTATACTTTGGTGTAAACAAGTTATACGAATATGTATGTTATAGGTGGTGTGCATGAAATTTGAATTAAAGTATAGTGAAAGGAATTTGTCTTATCTGAAACCTTTAACGGATTAAAGAAAGGATTTTATTTGGAATATCAAGATTTTGGCGAACACGTACTTAAGGACACATGAAAGATTTGCGTATTTTTACGTTTTATTTAAATTTTAAGGATATAATCTTCATGTTTTTAATGTTATTTTAATATTTTGTATGTAATACTTTACTTTATAACACCGCAGTACATCTACGTTGCATTAATTCGAATAATTTACGACACCTTGTTACGGTAATTGACGACAACGCTTCTAACACCGTCGCGTATAAATCTTCCAAATTGTTAGGTTCTTTCCGTTTTATATAATTATCTACATCAATCCAAAGCATTTCTATTGGATTCAGATCCGGAGATTGGGCTGGCTACTTCATAACATTAATTTATTGATCTTCTAAATTCTGTTTGACGATGTTACGAGCCGAGCGAGTGGCAGAACGAGACCGAATGCGTTAATGCAATTATACTTGCGAGAGTTAAGGATTGCAACCAGTCTAATTGTAAGAATTATATCCGGGGACCGGACTAACCTATAGGCTAACTATACGGTCGCCGTATGCCCGTTAATTAATAACGAAAAACCTTGCGGCATTTTCGCGCTAGTATAGCAGATCAGTCCCGTACCAAAGGATATGGGGGTACCGGCACTAGCTAGTATAAGGAAAATGGAAATTTGTTGCAACCCGTACACTCTTTCTCTTGTAACGAACACTCGTAACATTAGTTTTAAAAATCTTTTCACCATGAGCCGTAAGTGTGAATAAAGGAGATCGTTGCTCTGTTACACGAAGATTAAGGAAGTAAATTGAAATAACCAAACGTTTGAATGTCACAAATGTGAGTATAAACGTATACTAAGAGTTATAATCAATTGTTGTTCAGAATGCAATTGTAAGAAAATGCAGAATGCATGGGCTCTGCTTGATCGACACATGCCTATGCATTGTTGGTTTGTTTTGTTTGGCGCTGTGCAGTCTCCTTCGCGCCGCCATGTAATATGCACGTGTTATAAGCATTTATACATTAAATATAATAATTAAAGTGTGATAATAAAACGACGAGGCTTTTATTATCCCGAAAACTTCTGTCAGGTTATGGGCCCAGAAGTTACAAAGTTGTTACGTATCACATAAAGTGTAATTACAGAAATATTGTAAAATGTCGGCGGCATCGGGTCTCGCGAACATTGAAAAATTAACTGCCGAAAATTACGATCTGTGGAAAGTGCAGATGAAAAGTGTCTAGTGCCGTAGTGGAGTCCGCAAGAATTACTGTCGATAATGATGCTAAGATCATTACCGATTGAATTTGAAAATTTCACCATACCGATGGAATTACGGGACGAGATACCGACAGTGGAGACACTGAAGTTGAAGCGAGACAAAATGATCGCGCGGCGAAGACAAACGACTACGAAGAGAAGTGACGCGTTATTAGAGCTGTGGAACGCTTCTTGGCAGCTGAGACGGAAGGGGTGATTGCTCACGCACCGCCTACCCCCTCCCTATAGCCCGCGTGTGCCGTCGACTTATTTCCTGGAATTATGGCGCTCAGCCTCGTGAGGTATCATTTTGCATAGTCGTAGCATTGCCGTACTTTCAGGTATATGAATATTCCAAATTATCGGACCGAAATCTGTTTTACCGATACTGAAAAATGATAGTCTATGCAAGTCGATAACATCGGTATCTACCTATCCTGATTGCAAAAATCTTGTGCGTACGCCAATGCTTCGACTTTCACGCACGACTTCGTGCTGTCGCACTCAGTTTCACGGATGTCGCTTTCTCTCTTTGTCACGCAATCTGATTTGTTGCGTAGCTGTTTCTGCCAATAGCGCGTCACAATCGAAAATGCGTGAGGGAAAAGGATGTCCCTATCCGTCGGGAGAATCAGAGCAAATTACCCCTCAGCTGCCAAGAAAGTGCTCCCGAACTTTAACCAAGGGGCGTTATAAACAATCTAAGCACTGTTATGAAAAACCAAAAAACGATTCGAGAAAATATTCACATACTCAAAGATTCAATGGGAAGTGTTTTAGTTGCGGAAAAATAGGACATGCGAGTCGATATTGTAGATTGAAGCATAGCGAATCGAGTAATGTTAGTGATGTGATGACAGTGATTCCGTATAACACCGAACTGATCGAAAAATCGAAAACTTGGTATATTGATAGCGGAGCCACGAGATACATGTGCAATGACGAACAAGATTTTGTGACGCTTAACGATAAAGAACAAATGCGAGTATACACGGCCGCGAAACATTTTGAAAAATCCGTAGGCGCGAGCGATATCAATTTGAACGCGAAATTAAACGAACGTACGTCAAAATCTATACAATTAAAGGATGCATTATGTGTTCCGGGTCTGGGTAATAATCTTTTATCGGTATCGAGGGTTACTGCCAATGGTTATAATCCTGGAACGGTAGGTGGCAGCTGAGACGGAAGGGGAGATTGCTCACGCACCGCCAACCCCCTCCCTATAGCCCGCGTGTGCCGTCCTCTTCTTTCCTGGAATTATGGCGCTCAGCCTAGTGACGTATCATTTTGCATAATTGTAGCATTGTCGTATTGTCACTTATATGAATATTCCAAATTGCCGGACCGAAATCTGTTTTACCGATACTGAAAAATGATTGTCGCATATAATACAGCGCAATCTGCTTAAAGTTGACGGTGCAAACGAGGAACTCTTACAAGGGAACATCCCGAGGTGTAACTCACCGATTTTGATGAAATTTTAGTATGATATACTCCTCGCGGAAATATTTGACACGTATTTTTTTTTATCGGCAATCGTCCACGTTAAAGGGGTGAAAACCACCCTCAAAGTTGGCACCCTGAAACTTATTTATTGAATATCTGGAAAACTATTAGAGATACGAAAATTTCGTAAAGAAATCACAAATCTAATGATATAAATATATTTTTTTTAAACTCGTTTGTTTAAATAATATGCTTAAAAATACAACTTTTTTAATGATTTTGTAAGTCTTTACAAGAGCTTTCCCCTTTTACAAAATTATTGGTTTATGCAAATGATTGATTAGGAAAACCACCTTCCACATTTTGTTATTTTTGCCAAGAAGGAGAATAATTATAAAAAACCGTTTTTACCTGACTCATTTGGTGGTCAACATTTTCGGCTTCCTCGCCGCCCGCGGTTGATGGCATGTGTGACCTGCTGGTTGACTTAGAGCCGTTAAGTTGTAAAACCCACATTTACAAAACAACACAAGATTAACTGTTACCCTCTTCTAATTCAACCAATTTATAGCAAGATTTCCTTAAAACCGCTGACAGACTCTAGCGGCGGGCAGCCGCTGGAGTGAGCGCGACTCTTTAAACAATAAAAAATCAAATTTGTGGGACGAGTTGGGATGGTTTTTTGCAGGATCATATAGCAGAGACCTTACAGAGAAGGGCCTTATAGGTCAAACTACGAAAATATACGGTACATAAAAGATGCTGACTGTCAATGATAGAAAACTTTGATGATTTTCTCTCATTTATTGAACGTTAATTTTTGAATAAACTACAAACGCTAATTTCATATTAAGCATATGCATTTTGATCGTAGAAGAATGCTCCTTAATTTAAAAAAAAATCATTCGAAAATGTAAGATAGATTCGTCAAAATGTCACGAAGAAGACAACGTGTTTTTTCGATAGAAATTGGTCTCGTGAAAAAGTTCCAACTTTAAGCGTTTATTGTAACTACAATTTTTGTCGAATTTCATTAATTTTGCGATTTCTGAAATCCATGGACATTTAGGAATCGATATAAAGGGGAAAAAAGGCGATTCGAGAAAATCGACTTTTCGGCAAAAGCGCGGCTAATGTCTCGCGCTGGACCACGTCGCGAAGTGGTCCAGAACGAGCGATTAGCCGCGCTTTTGCCGAAAAGTCGATTTTCTCGAATCGCCTTTTTTCCCCTTTATATCGATTCCTAAATGTTTATGGATTTCCGAAATGGCAAAATTAATGAAATTTGACAAAAATTGTAGTTACAACAAAAGCTTAAAGTTGGAACTTTTTCTTGAGGCCAATTTCTATAGAAAAAACACGTTGTCTTCTTCGTGACATTCTGACGAATCTATCTTGTATTTTCTATTGTCTTTTTTTCTTAACTGGAGAGCATTCTTCTCCGATAAAAATGCACATACTGAATATAAAATTAGTTCTTGTAGTTTATTAAAAAATTAACGTTCAATGAATGAAAGAAAATCGTCAATGTTTTCCATCATTGACAATGAATATCTTTTGAATTTCGTATTATTTTGTACTTTTGCCAATGACAATCTTTTCTGTAAGCTTTCTGCTATATGATCATGCAAAACTCGTGACCCCCTTCTTCACTCTAATATGAATTTTTATTGTTTAACGAGTCACGCTCACTTCAGCGGGAACCCGTCGCTTGGGGCAGTAAGCGGACTTAAGGAAATCTTTCTATAAATTGATTGAATTAGAAGAGGGTAAAAAGTTAATTCTATGTTGTAAATGAGTATTCGAAATTTCTGTCCACATTTAATTCAAACAGTATTATTTTAAATGGATCCGACAAAGAATCAGATCGGTTTTAGTGTAACGACATGCGGTTCACAACTTCTCGGATATCGCTAAGCCGACTTATAAAAACCGAGAGTTAATTAGAAACCCTCAACAGCAATTACAAGTCGATAGTTTCTTAAATATTTGTTTTACAACTTAATGGTTCTAAGTCCGCCAGCAGGTCGCATATGCTATAAACCGCGGGCGGTGAAGAAGCCAAAAATGTTGACCAGCGGATGATTCAGGTGAAAACGGTTTTTTCTAATTATCCTCCCTCTTGGCAGAAGTAACAAAAAGTGGAGGGAGTTTTTCCTAACTAATCATTCGCATAAACGAATAATATTGTAAAGGAGAAAAGCTCCTGCAACTTTGCTCCGCCTCATGACACTCCGCCTGACTTTTGAAACTGCCATTTTATTTTTGCAAATTTTGATTTCAGATTAACAATCAGCGACCCAAATAATCCTAATGTGTAAATTTTTGTCTAAATCGAAATCGTTTTGAGGTTTTGGCCAGGATTTCCACGAAATCGATCACTGTGCGTCGTGTCGCAACGTGACCACCAAATCGCGTCAACCAATTTGGTTATATAAAAATTGTATAATTTTTATAAGTATGATATTAACATTTACTGTCAAATTCAGTTATTTTCTTTTAATTTTTTTGTACTTTTAACTTCTATGTACAGATGTATTATCGAGAACCTATAACGCTATATTAGCTAGGATACATACGTTATATGGTAGTTATTTCTGAGGGGCATCAGTGTAAACATCAAAATCTGGTCCATTATTTGAAATTTTGAAAGTTTATTCTGATCTCGGATTCTACGCATTTAATTTTTACGTATCAAGGTATTCAATCGCCAGGCACTGCATAAGCGATTAATTATGTTGAATCACTCCAATCAACGGTTGCATCAGATCAAAAGCGCAGAATTTTATTCTGTACACAAAGGAACTAAGATAAAGACATGCATAATAATTGCAGCTGTACAGAGTTTTAATTTGAGCATTTCTAATTTACATGTAATAAAATATACATGGTGTAAGTAAATATCACACGGGAAGAGAAGAAGAAGTGTGTGCTCTTACACACTGACATCGTCTAACGTATGTGATTGTGTCGTAATAGTATTATGAGAGATAAGACGTAATTCATAGAATGAATATCAGCAGTGTACTGCAAACGCTCGCTTTTGACGTCTCATTGTTTTTCGCTCTCTGAAAGTTCATGTTTAATATTGTATTCCATTGTGCAAAACATTTTTCCTGTTTGTGATCAATATCACAAATCTTTCGATCAAATATAATCCCATTTGAGATTAGAAATTTTATCAAGTTATTGGAAGAGAACATTTATCCGAAGTATCGAAGTGGCCGATGATAGCGATAAGGTAGGACCATACGACGATAGCCGGAGAAGGTTTGTTGCCGGAATATTCCTTCCACGTTGATGGTCTGTGTTGGAACGTGGTAGTAGTGATAATATTAATAATTTTTTATCGTTAATATCAGTGAAGTGTGATTTTGCTGTGTCACTGAGACTGCACATTTTCTTGTGATCGAGTAAACACGCTCAACGAAGCCAGAAGATAAACAGTGTACCCTACCTTTTGGTAATGACCACACGTATATCGTAATAACTGAAGGTAGTGAAAAATCAAATTATTGTGCGGTGCCGGAAGACAAATTAAAAAGAAACACAGGAAGTATTATCGAATCGTAAGTAAGCTTTTTCATTTCCTTTTTTGCATTAGAATTTTAGGATGTGCTGCGTGGGACGCAGTCAGGTCTGGTTCGCTTTATGCAAAAAAATTTCGATTTTCAATTTCTTTGGAAAATAAGAGCGACGAATTTTTAAATTAACGTACATAATAGTGACATTAATAACATCAATATGAAAAATAAAATATAAAAGAATGTAAGAGAGTATCTAGAATATAATTAAGTCGAAAGCGTATAAAAATAAGAAAGCAGAAGAGAAGAATAGTCTCCAAAATTATATATTTGGAAGCTAATTGCTTTCTGCCGAGTTACGCGTTATATTTGAGTTCTTTATATTCTTCAGCATCTACATCGTCGATATTTTTGTGTTCTTGATTTTCTAAAAGGAAGAGATATCTTCTATGATGCTATATTAAGAAATTAATTACCTTGACCAGCTCGTTGTGGAAATATAATTTAAGCAAACTATAAGGAAGATTTGTTGCAACACAATTGATAAATGTCGTTAATATAATATTACACGTCAATATTAATGCAAACTTTGCATATATGCGGAACTGTCTCAGTGGTCAGCTTATCGATTTACGAATTAAAGTTTGTCAAGAAATAAATTATATTAACTTTAAGAGATTGTAAAGGAGAGGACATTTGTTACATTAGAATTAATAAAGATTCTTAATCACTTTGCGCGCAAGTCCGTGACATACACGGGCGACGTTATTTGCAAAATTGTGCAGATCAGTGAACATCACGGGCAACGCTGTGATGAGTAAGTTAAAGTTTTTAAGAAACCTGCAAAAGATTATTTATTTACCATAAAACAGTTAAGATAAACATAAGTTCCGATTACCTGCAAAAAAGAAAAATGTATTTTTCTACTCAAATGTATAATAAAATTGTGCGTTAAGAGATTAATATTAAATGCTATTTAACATTGAATTACACTGTTCTAAAAAATTTAACTTTTTTTGGCATAAAGAACATTTACATTAATTTTTATATATTTTTCTCCGTCACCTCTATTTTCGAGAAAATTAATTTAAAAAAAATGTAAATTTATAGCTTCAAAATTTTGTTACATTTAACTATAAAAATTAATTTGTTACTTTTGCGCAAAATGATTCTATAAACCCTCCCGTGTATAGCGAAGACTATTACTTTAATGTTATAGACATTATAACATGTTTAACTATTCGTCCCGAAGGAAATCTGATAGCAGGGGGCAATAGAGTAGAGTTTTCTCTTAGGGATACCATAAAAGAAAGTTGTAACACCAATTTCGTTTTCAATTGAGAAATGAAAATATCTCTGCAAGACGCTAGTGACAGATATAGATACACAGAGATAGATAGTATTTTCCGGAGGTAAACAAACTAGCGTTTATATTCAATATTAAGCTTATGTTTTGTATACTAGTTTTGAAGCAGTGAAATAAAATCTAACTCCGCACAAACCTACTGAAAAAATAAAATAAGATAAAAAAAACAATATATCCATAAAAATTGAGGCACTCCCGACGTCGTTTCCTCTTTGACCATGGTTTAAACATGTTTAAATGTTTATAGTGTTAGGGCAATATTCAGCATTATGTTTGAGAGGGTGTGTAGAATTATTTTGTGCAAAAAGAATAAAATAACTTTTACGGTTAAATTGCAAGAAATTTTGAAAATTGAAAACTTACATCGTTTTTCAAAAGTTACACAAAATAGATAAGGATAAGTGTAAATGTTCCTTGTTCCCAAAATCGTGTTAACCAGTATTATATATGACGCCATAATTTACTTTTTATACATTAAGTATATTAAATACATTACAATATCTTGTACGAGAAAAATTGAACAACTACGAAAAAGTAAACTTTGACCATTAAAATCATGACGTATTGCATGATATGCAAAACACTTCCGCTTCTTGTGATGACAAACAGGAGTTATATACTCTGGTCTATAATTATCCAGGCGAAGTGAGACTGCATTTCTGAGAAAAACAACAAATTGCGATCTTCATTACAGGCGTCTGTTTTACAAAAAATAGTGCTTGTTAGATTTTCAAATGATATTCATTTTTGTAAAAACGTATGCACCTTTCTGGTGTTTACGGTCTCCGAATTACTATTTTACACATTTTTCGTTACATCAATGCAAGTATCAAATTGTCATTAACCGAAGGGATTAGAATAGATGGTTATAGTTAAGACAATAGCAGTGCCTGAAACTAATATACAATGTACATATACTGGTCTTAAACTGACAACTTATATGGGTAATTATACAGATGAGGGTCTACCTCACCGATGTCGATGATTTTTGAATATGTTGTCAAGATCATGATTCAGCACAGCTTTTTCGTACACATGTAATACCACTCTTTCTTAATTTGCGAGATATTGGCAAAAAACTTTTCCAACTTCTGCATTTAATTTTGCCTATACATACACGTCCGTGGCAAAGTGTCATCAGCATGATGCAATCGCTTATCTACTGTTTCTACGGCGCGTTAAAAAGACTCTGTGGCCGTCGTAGAAACAGTAGGCAAGCGATCGCATCCTACTGTTGCACATGGGCGTGCATGTATAGGAAAAATGTAATGAAGAAGTAGCAAAATTTGTTTGCCAGATATCTCGAAAACGAAATCCGAGCGGGGGTTACATGTATACGAAAAAGATGCCCAAAGTCATGATCCTGACAACATATCCAAAAGTTGAAATTGGTGGGACGGACCATCATGTGTATAATTACCCCTAAATTTTCCAACATATACAAATAATAATTTACCATAAAATTAACATTAACGTTGTTTTTATTTATTATTTCACCAATATCTAACTCAAACCTAAAACAAACCGGTGAGCTTCTGGAAATGTTGCTTCTTCGTAGATATTAATAGGACTTTTTGGAAATTATGCGTAAAACGGTAACCGTCCCCGAAGTATCTGGTTAAAATTAGATGTCTGTAATCAAAAAATGAATTAATGTTGGTTTGGAATAGTTTTAAAAGAGAGTCGCCGCACAGTGGGCCAAATCGAAAAACTGAGTGACATTTTTATATAACTTTCGAACCGTAAAAGATATCGGGATGAAATTAGCGCTGAAAATATTTTTGAAACCTTTTTCATATTCATTCAGTGTTTTCTATAGAGTACCATGTTTAATTTTATGTAAAATAAAAGCAAATGAACTTAATAAACCTTATCACGTATTTGATATCAGTTTAATGTATTTTTAGTTCATAATTAGCTCCGCCGCATCAGGATCCAATAATTTGTGTCTTCTATTGCTTGATTTAATTCTTATAGTAGACATATGGATCTGATGTCAATAATAATTTGTTAAAAACATCTTCATTTGTAGCCACTCTTGAAGATATCCTGCTGTTGCATCTTCGAAACTTTTTAAAATCTTTGTGCCTCGTTTCCTGTGCTTCTTCAGATAGTTGACCAATTGGTAGAGTTGGCGAACTGTTTCTTAGCAGCTGAGACGGAAGGGGTGATTGCTCACGCACCGCCTACCCCCTCCCTATAGCCCGCGTGTGCCGTCGTCTTATTTCCTGGAATTGTGGCGCTCAGCCTCGTGAGGTATCATTTTGCATAGTCGTAGCATTGCCGTACTTTCAGGTATATGAATATTCCAAATTGTCGGACCGAAATCTGTTTTACCGATACTGAAAAATGATAGTCTATGCAAGTCGATAACATCGGTATCTACCAATCCTGATTGTAAAAACCTCGTGCGTACGCCAATGCTTCGACTTTCACGCTCGACTTCGTGCTATCGCACTCAGTTTCACGGTCGTTGCTTTCTCTCTTTGTCACGCAATCTGATTTGTGTGTGTAGCTGTTTCTGCCAATAGCGCGTCACAATCGAAAATGCGTGAGCGAGAGGGATGTCCCTATCCGTCGGGCGAATCAGAGCAAATTACCCTCAGCTGCCAAGAAAATATTCCATCAGTATAACAGTGCTGATTTTATGATTTCTGGTCCATGTATTAACAATTTATGTATTGACGCGGGCATGTAATACCACCCATAACGATTTACGTATTATTTTGCCGTGACTTGAGTATACTGTTCTTTCTGCAGATTTATTTTATGCGCGGAGGAAATGACTTGTAATATTGTGTGGAATCTTTTTATAAGTTTTACATCAATTTCTGTAATTTCAGCGGAGATTTCTGCATTTAAAAAAAATTGCCTTGCTGTATTTCCGTCGTTCGGAGAGCCCCAGCCTTGTTTCACATAATCAACGAGAAGCCATAATTTTTCTTTAAATTGCCGTTGAATGCATTGCTTTCTGTCATTTTTAATCTTGTTTTAGGTCTGGTGAAATTGCAGACCACGTTTTAAAAGGGACTGTTGTATGATATGTATAAAAGGCATTCAAAAGATCTGATCCAGGCATGTAACGGTGAAATCCCAAAAGAATAATGGTCTCTATTACATGGTTTAATATTAATTTGCTTCAAGTCATTCATCTCTGTCGGCTTTGCATTGCAAATATAACAGCACGTTGCAGACTTATTGTGCGTGAGAGAATTGCATATCTTATTGTCTATCATTGTTAAAATCATTGTATACTCTATTTGAAAGTTATCTGTCACAGCAGGTCTTAAATTTTCTATTTCATTTTTAACTCTGTTCATCTCTTGCTCTGTAAGTGCCTAGCCGGATAAGGATGGAAAAAGTGCCCCCAAAGATAATTAATCGTGAGGCATACCATTCGATAGGGCTCTTTGGAAAAACCCTTCCTACAAAGTATGAACTCGCTACCCCTACCGTAGGGGTACTTACAGGGTGAAACGTATTTTACAGTTTATGCTCGATATCTCCCGTTTGGCTTGATAGAAAATTCTGAAAAAATCACAGACATTATACCCAATGGTGTACATACTTTAGAGTTTTATCAGATTTTTTTGTTCGAAAATCGATTTTTGAAAAATTAAAAAAGATTATAAACATTAATTTTTTATTGAAAATATAAAGTGACCACTTTTAGATTTTTACAGTGACATGCATAGTACCCTGATTATTAATGTGTAATTTTTTCAGATTTTTACAAGTTGTTCGAAACAAAACAAAAATCAAAAACCAACCAATAGTTCTCGATTGGTGACTAAAATCCGTTGGGTCGTTCAAGCCGTGCACGGTATAATAGGGCGGAAATACCGACTGTTACATAATCAATTGGATAACAAATTGCTATCAACAGTCGGATTATATTGCCGAATTGCATGTTTTTTACAGAACAGCTTTGGTAAACCTTTAAATTCCGATGTAGAGTTCCGCGAAGAAATAATATCTAGATTTATGAGCGAGAAAGACAAACATAATAGTTTAGGCACAGAAGCTGATATTTGTCATTGGAGTAGGCGAAGAACATTGTTTAAAAAAATATCAGCTTCGGATGTGCTTGATTTTCCTGAAATGACCCAACGAGATTTAAAAATTTTCTTTACGGGATCTTATCAACTTTCGCAAGCGGTATCATACCTCGTAGAAATGATGAGCGAAAAGAAACTTATTAATCTTTTTTATTTGAGAGAAAGTAGCAATATCATACAATTTCTGGTGCCATCGAGGCACATTAAAAGTAAATCTTATAAGTGCTATATAGATTATTCACCTAATTCAATAGCTTGCTCTGGAATAAAACGTTACTTCTGCGACTGTGCAAATGGCAACCGAACTATTGGTTGTTGTTCGCACATAGCAGCGATAATTTATTACTTATCGAGTGCTCGATACATTGCAAAAGTTCTTAAGCCTGCGGAAATGTTAAGTAAAATCTTCAATGTTGAACTCTTAAATCCGGTCATTAACAATGATAGCGACGAAGATTAAATTACGCGCTTTAAGTTCTGACAATGAGTACAAACACCATTTCACAATTAAGGTAAACCTCATTCTCTAAAATTCATTAATTCACTGTACAAATGTAAAGATATTTAATAATTAATACTAATGCACAATTTTTGTTATGTTTAAACGGAGAGAATTCATGGACCTTCTTAACACAGTTGGAATACCAGCAGCTCCGCTTCCATAAAACCGAAGATCATTATTGTTAATAAATGCAATTAAACAAGAATTTTCACATATGACATATAAGGAGAATCAAAATTAAGTACATTAACTTATTTCTTGTGAAATAGTGGATGTTACGAATAATGCGTGCGCAAGAAATTAAGTACTTCGATCGTCCAAGTCTTGCCCAAGTCAATGCCCTTTGGGCATTGGACGTAAGTATTTAATTTTGTTGTGATATGAAGCACTTTTGAAAAAAATCTGAAAAAATTACAGTTAATTATTTATAGCAAACTTGAGATACTGTGAAAATATAAACGTGGTCACATCAATAATATAGCTACAAATATAAACAAGTGTTGGTTTTTGATTTTTGTTACAAATTACACATTAATAATCAGGGTACTATGAATGTTACTGTAATAATATAAAAGTGGTCACTTTATATTTTCAATAAAAATTTAATGTTTATAATCTTTTTTAATTTTTCAAAAATCGATTTTCGAACAAAAAATCTGAAAAAATTCTAAAGTATATACATCATTGGGTATAATGTCTGTGATTTTTTTCAGAATTTTCTATCAAGCGAAACGGGAGATATCGAGCATAAACTGTAAAATACGTTTCACCCTGTAAGTACCCCTACGGTAGGGGTAGCGAGTTCATACTTTGTAGGAAGGGTTTTTCCAAAGAGCCCTATCGAATGGTATGCCTCACGATTAATTATCTTTGGGGGCACTTTTTCTATCCTTATCCGGCTAGGCCCTTTCTGTTGACTCCTTCACAAATTCGAATTTAATAGGGCGGCAAAACCAAGATGATGAAGTCCGTGGATTTTCCCATATACAGGGACCATTATGAAAGTAATGCACATGTTTTTATTGTGACGCGACTATTGAGCGCAGCGGGGTAAAACGGGTCGGAAAATGTGGTGGAGGGTCTGCCCTACCAATGCAGACAGTCGCCTGTTTGCTCCGAGCAGTCTGAGTGGAAAGACGTGCCACCGCGTGAAATGTATTTTTCAAGTTTGTAACACGGCACGATGGAGCGTTCGCTTGAACAGCACTACGCAATCAAATTTTGTGTGCGGCTTGGAAAGAATGCAACCGAAACATTCCAGATGCTTCGAGTACGACCCAGAATCGAAAAGTCAGAGCAGCGAGTGGCACACAAAATCATCCCCCCGCCCCAAGAAACGCGAATGAGCAAGTCTCGCATCAAAACAATGCTCATTGTCTTTTTTGACGTCTGAGGAATCGTCCATTTTGAGTTTATACCGCAGGGAGAAACTGTCAACTCAGCCTTTTACCTGCAAGTGCTCCAGAGATCGAAACACCGGATCACGCGCGTGAGGGCTGACATTAAAGCACGGTCAGGCTCCACCATGACAATGCGCACAGCTATACGGCCTTCATCATTACTAATTTCCTGGCGCGGAGCAATACCCCCGTGGTCCCCCAGCCCGCTTACAGTCCCGACTTGACTCCGTGTGACTTTTTTTTTGTTTCCCCGACTAAAGAGAAAGCTGAAAGGAAAGCATTGGGAGTCCGTGGAAAAGGTCCAAACACGTGTTACAAAGTTCCGGAGAGACATACCTGTCGAGGAGTTTCAGGGTGCCTTCCAGGCATGGCAGACACGTCTCCGCCAGTGTATTGATACTGGGGGACAGTATTTTGAACAATTTTAAGTATTTGTACCGGACGATAAATAAATAGATTTTTCTCAGAAAATGTGCATTACTTTTATAATGGACCCTGTAATATCACCGGTTACCTTCTCGCGAAGTTGTAATTGTGCTAAGCAGGATACAAATACAGTGTCATCATCTATATTGATATTTGAATGTTGCATCTGTTTATATTTTTGTTGACTAGATGCTCCATCACAACCCCATTTGCAAGAAAGAACTAAGTGTTTTTTATCTTCTGGAATGTCTAAACTTTTTAAAATTCTCATTGCCGTGTGATTTAATAAGCTTTGTAACTCTACCTTTGCATAAAGGGTTTAGCAGGATAAGGGGGTCAAAAGTGCCCTTGAAGCTATTTTATTCCACGATGCGTCATTCGATAGGTAACCATAAGAAACCATTGTACACAAATTTTTAATCCGATAGCTTGACCGGGACGGTAGTTATGGGGTAAATTCGAAAAACCAGTTTTTACCTCATTTTCGCCACTTATTGATGTGTAAAAATGTCGAAAAAATTCTGACAGATTCTGAACATGATTGCACACGTGAGGAATGATTTTCAGATTCTTCCGTTGCAAGTGTCACGCGCAAAAATCAAAAACGAAAAAAAACATGGAGAAATGTAGATTTTGGACTAAAATCTTCAGGGTACAATTTTTAAATAATTCAGTAAGTACCTGATGTAACCGTTATTATGCTCAATTTTTTTCATATTTTTTTGATATAGTGCAACACTGTCGGAAAAATCAAAAACCGATTTCTGGGACGCATTTCGGGCTGAAACGCGATCAGTATTTGCTATCTTTGCATTATTTTAATTCAGTATGTTCATTTTATTACCTTCAATGTCTCTGAATGCGAAAAGATACGTGTTGAGGAAGAGAATCAAGAAAACTAAGTAAATTGTTAATTGTATGCTCCTTATATGCTAGAATTTTGAACCTTCTTTCAAGAGATGAAATGGTGCAGTGGCTAGAGTGTCTGCTTGTGGAACCGCTGGACACTTTTTGTCCCGAGTTCATATCCCCATGGGGACTTAATTTTTTTTCTGTATTTTCTTTTTTAATTCTTAAACACATAGCAATAATCAATAGTCTGGGTTAGGTTAAATTATTGTTGATAAAGAAGTAGGTCGTAAAGTCATGTAGTCAGCAATATTTATTTATGTACACGAAAGACACTGATTCAGTAATAATATTAAGATACAGTAACAAACACAAAAGCAAAGATAAAACATTACACGCAGTACAACCGGAAAGACAGACATGGGTCGAATGTGCCCGGCGGAAGTGACCGCAACGCCACGTCACAACAGTCACGAATGACTGTCGGTAACACATTCATTCCCAACAATTATTAAACCCAGTGATCCAGAACTTCGAATTAGCTGTTCAGGCACCTCGCACAGTTTTCCATCTCTATGAAATCCTCGCCAAAAGCGCAAAACACATTCGATTTAGCTAAAAATTAGTATTCTTATGTTTTTTGAATCGCTGATTGTTAATTTGAAATCAAAATTTGCAAAAATAAAATGGCAGTTTCAAAAGTCAGGCGGAGTGTCATGAGGCGGAGCAAAGTTGCAGGAGCTTTTCCCCTTTACAATATTATTCGTTTATGCGAATGATTAGTTAGGAAAAACTCCCTCCACTTTTTGTTACTTCTGCCAAGAGGGAGGATAATTAGAAAAAACCGTTTTCACCTGAATCATCCGCTGGTCAACATTTTTGGCTTCTTCACCGCCCGCGGTTTATAGCATATGCGACCTGCTGGCGGACTTAGAACCATTAAGTTGTAAAACAAATATTTAAGAAACTATCGACTTGTAATTGCTGTTGAGGGTTTCTAATTAACTCTCGGTTTTTACAAGTCGGCTTAGCGATATCCGAGAAGTTGTGAACCGCATGTCGTTACACTAAAACCGATCTGATTCTTTGCCGGATCCATTTAAAATAATACTGTTTGAATTAAATGTGGACAGAAATTTCGAATACTCATTTACAACATAGAATTAACTTTTTACCCTCTTCTAATTCAATCAATTTATAGAAAGATTTCCTTAAGTCCGCTTACTGCCCCAAGCGACGGGTTCCCGCTGAAGTGAGCGTGACTCGTTAAACAATAAAAATTCATATTAGAGGGACGAAGGGGGACACGATTTTTGCATGATCATATAGCAGAAAGCTTAGAGAAAAGATTGTCATTGGCAAAAGTACAAAAAAATACGAAATTCAAAAGATATTCATTGTCAATGATGGAAAACATTGACGATTTTCTTTCATTCATTGACCGTTAATTTTTTAATAAACTACAAACACTAATTTTATATTCAGTATGTGCATTTTTATCGGGAAAGAATGCTCTCCAATTGGGAAAAAAAGACATTAGAAAATACAAGATAGATTCGTCAGAATGTCACGACAAGACAACGTGTTTTTTTCAGTAGAAACTGGCCTGAAGAAAAAGTTCCAACTTTAAGCGTTTGTTGTATCTACAATTTTTATCAAATTTCATTAATTTTGCCATTTCGGAAATCCATACACATTTAGGAATCGATATAAAGAAGAAAAAAAGCGATACGAGAAATATGTTTTTTTTTACAAAAGCGCGGCTAATCTCTCGCGCCGGACCACTGTGCGGCGGAGGAGGGAGGTGGAGGGAGACATTCATCCGCGAGGGATTCTTCCGTTTTTGGAAGAGCCACACACACTCACACACACACACGCGCGCGCACACACACTCACTTATTTCGTTACGTTTTGACATAGTTGTACAGTTACGTTTATTAAAGGTTGAAAACCCACATCGGAGTGGCTCATTTTACACTACGTCCAATGCTTCCACTCAATGCTAAACTACCTCTCGCGTCCATCTTAAAAGACCCGTGAGGAGCGTTCCCGATATACGCCCTCACATCAATCAAATTGGGGATTCGGATTTACGACCCGAATAAGTCCAGTCCGAGGGTTGGCCGCGTACTTTGGGACGCAACAAACACTGATGGATACATAAACGTACTGGAGACGATTGTGAAACTTTAAATGGACAGGGTGGCCACTGGAAGGGAACATGTGTTCCAACAGGACTCTGCTCCACCTCACAAGACAAGGCAGAAGCAGGCCTGGTTTGACGGGATTCTAACAATAAGTCATTACTGGTCTCCCGTCTTGTGGCCCTCCTGTAGTCCTGATTGCAATTCCCCATGATTATTACGTGTGGGGCGTAGTCGAGGCATAGGTAAATGCAAAGCCACATAACACCAAAAATTCTCTACGAGCCTCCATTATGGAAGTGATGACAAATATGGACAAAGAGGAGGTCAAGCGAGCCTATAGTTGATTCAGGTCCAGACTGAAGAAGGTCGTAGTAGCTGATGGAAACTACATCGAGTAATTCCATTGGAAACATCATTTAGTACTGCTGTACCTTCCTTGAATTTGAACCGTATTTCCTTACGACCGACCGGATCTACCTCGACGGCCCTGCAAAATGTATACCGACCGTATTTCAAAGAATGCCTTTAACATTAGGTTTACCGACATTTTTCGTATATCTGTCTCTACCGATACGGGTCAATAGGTACACTAGATAGAGAACTTCAAAATTAGAAGGCTTTGAAGAAAATGAATCTCGATATATACTCATCTCGTTGAACAGATAAAAGTCCGTTCAAGTGGCAGAAAAACATGTAAACAGCTTCTGCAATCTCTCTCACGAAGTTCGAAATGGGTCAAAATGACCCGCCGGGTAAACCTAGTGTTAAAGAATGATTTTAATAAAGATTATTAATAAAGATTTTACTACTGTAATTTCACGTTTTTCCACTCATTCCTCAGCCTCTTATTATATGATAGTTTGTTGTTACCTGATACGAATGAAGTAAGCCCGCCTCATCCGATAAAATTATAATCGTTTCATCATACTCTGTGCATGCCAGGAAACTCTCGAAGTTCAAAAAAGGACTTTAATCCCTTTTCCTTATTAAAAGACTAATGTTTGGCGGGCTTGTCACCTAAGATGTTACGGTTTCCTGAGCATGCATGGTCGATCTTAAACATAATAATCCGCGAGACAATGGAATTCCTATGCTCAACCCTTGACAACAGTACTACCTGCTCAAGGGTAGTAACAGAGTTCGACCTTGGGCCCTCGGTGAAGAAATTTGGTGGCATTACGTCACCTTTACTGCTCACAACACCGAGCACCATCGTAGCGGCACAAAATTTGCTGTGCATATCGATACGAACGTCAGAGATATTGTGGCAAATCTTTCCTGTTTTGAAGGAAATTCTTCTCGTCCAAAAGGAACTTCAGGAAGCCGGCAGTGTTGTGCCTTCACCTTTCTATCGATCTCACTCTCGTCAGTCAAGAGTTGACATTTCCTGAGATAAATTATTTTCACTGGCAATCTTAGTTCACTGCTAAACTAATAGTTGATATCGTAACGTCCATTTCTTTTGCCAAGTCATTCATCGACCTTCCGCCATTTCGACTGATTTTTTCCTTTAACCCTTTCGCTACGGCAGACCGTTCCGCGGGAGTAGCGCCACTGAACGGGGCACCGTGCCGCGCAGTATGGACATTGCGCATCGATAGTCTTCGATGTTCGCACTTACGTCTTTCAATGGCACTTTGGAATTCTCTTGTATGTATACTTTTTTAAGAGTTATGTTGTCGAATGTGATTCGTCAGACAACTAAGTCGTCGAAATCTAGTTATGTTTCTTCTCCCGGAAATAAACGTGACACTCCGTAACTTGGCGTGTTTTGTGTTTATTATAACGAAGAACAAGATATATACAGAACAAAAATATAACGATATAGAGATAACAAAAATATAACAAGCGAGCACAACGAAGATGTAAGAAAAAACGTGGTAAGATGTGCGTATGAATATTTGTGTAAAAAAGCCTGGTCGGGACGCTTGTTCGGTCCCTTTATTAATTTTCCAAGCACCCCTTCCTGCGTCGACATCCCTTCCGAGGAGGAAGTGGTGACTTGGTAGGGAGGAGGATGTTGGGCCCGTGCAAAAATGTTATTGGTTCTGCCTGGGCTTCGTGGGTGGTTACCAAAATGCAGAGTTTGCATTGGTTTTTGCCAACCCACCGAAGGCCCAGGCAGAGGGGGGCCTTGGGTTACGAGATTGACGAGACTTGGCGAGTAGATGCTAGATTTTTGACAGTTGTCATAAATCTAGCTTTGGAGGAATTTACGCGTGCAAAACCTGGTGGCCACGTGCGACCCTTCGGTCATCGAAAGGTGCTTGCCAGGTGGCCAGGTTTGCACGGCTGCGGAAATAATAATCGTGAATATAAATTTTCTTTCTCGCAACCTCAAGACCCGCGTTGTCAATTACGCCTCAACATATGTAACAACTGTTTCTCCATATTATATGAAAAACATAAAAATGAGTAAATTGCGAGCATTCAGAAATTTACATATTGACAAATTATACTATTATTATAAATAAAAATACAGTTAAAGTAGTTAGATATCAAGTTATACAATAATTCTTAGTAATGTAACTCAGCACCGATTATAGTCGGCACCCGTACACGCAGCACGCCTCGCGGACACCGATTATAATCGGCATCCCTACACACAGCACTCCGCGCGGCCGCCGACTATAGTCGGTGTCCGTAGCGAACGGGTTAACACAGTCACAAATTCTTCAGTTCTTTGCGATCAAACCGCTTTTTATGAGTTACCCTGCCAGGCATTATATCCTCTCGTTTTTCGAACTCCCTGAATTTCTTAGCTAGATCATACAATACTGTTTTTTTCTAACCAAACCACGCAATTATTTCCGAGGGCGATTTTCCGGCACAAAGCGATTCGACCATTGCCCCTCTTCGGTCTTATTCTCGATTCATTCCAGTTGTTGACTGATTCCTTACTGACCGACCTTACAACAAGCTGTTGTGTTTATACTACTTTCTTTAAATTGCTACAATCAATTGATATCCGGCCACTGAAACAGTTACACTTCAAATATGTCACTATACGTAACGTTTCATTTTCTATCGATTTTAACAATATTCAATTGTTATGTATACATTACCGCGAATATTTAAGAAAAATAAGCAATGATTGTTAACCACCTTTGTATTTTCCGTTCAGCAGAAATGAAGAAAATGATGCACGTTAAAGAATTATCACGGGGTGTCAAGAAAATAGTGCCCCTGTCGCAACAATTAGTGAAACGAGAAGTGAGAGTGCAAGCGTCTCCACGAATTGATGATGAAAAGATCATACCAAATGATTTTAACGAGGTGCCATCATCAGAAGTTCGACCATTCAATGAAATCCCAGGACCGAAAATCCTGTCGCTGATTGGAAATATGTTTCGCTCTTTATCATTTATGGGTAATTGTTCAGACACATTTATTGCTGCATTCAATAAATAATCGACTAAAACACTTGAACACACGTGATCGCAGGTGAATACGGTAAGAGATCGTTCAACAATGAAATGAATGAACTTAAAAAGCTGTATGGCCCTATAATAAAGGTGGATTTAATAAGTCGGGCACCGATCGTTCTTATATTCGAACCGGAATTAGTTGAAAAAATGTACCGATTGCAAGGGAAATGGCCAACGAGAATGGGTCTGGAAACGCTGACACATTATCGTGATATGAAACCTGAATTTTATCAAGGCGAGGGCGGTTTAACGTCTAGGTAATTCGCAAGCTCCTGAAACATTTTCTACGCTCTTCGTGCAACATTTCACGGCAAACACGAGTGCGAAGAATTATAATTGTGATCGTTTGAACCCTCAGTCAAGGAAAGGAGTGGCACGACTTTCGTTCCAAGGTAAATCAGCATATGATGCAACCGCGAGCTGTGAAACCGCACATCGAACAGATAAATGAAATCACGGACGATTTCCTGAGCAGAATCCGTGCTTTACGTAATCCCGAGACATTGGAACTTCCACCTACCTTCAACAATGAACTGAACAAGTGGGCCCTTGAGGGTAATTGTATCTCGTTCTTAAAATAATAAGTTTAACAATGGCATGCCTAAAGGGGGTGAGAGGGAGGGAGGGGAAGTCTATGCGTCTATAGGTTGAAACACTTCAGATGCAGACTTCATTATATATATGTGGAATTCTCAAAAAGTTATTTATTGCCGTATAGACATATTACAACAAAGGAAATGAGACATGCTACGGACGTGTGAAGTTAACCGTGTAGTTTCTATATCTGTAATCTCTGTGTATAAATCATAATGAGGTTTTCGCAAACCTATGAACGTCTTTACACAATAATTCCGAACCACGTTGATTCGTAAAAAATCGTATAATTTTTTTAAGTACAGTATCCATTTATTAACCTTATTTTCGACTTTTCAGGAACGTGTGCAATCGCTTTGAATCACAGATTAGGATGTCTTGATCCTAATCTTACAAGTGACTCTGAACCACAGACCGTGATTAACTCTGTACGAGAAATTCTTCAATTAGCTTACAAGCTAGAAACAAGACCTTCTTTCTGGAAGATATTCAATACACCAAATTTGAAGAAGATGTTTGAAATGTTAGACAGAGTGAACGGGTAAGCGGAATATTCGACGTATTATGATTTGACTGATTGCTCATTTATATGATACATTTTTTTCTTTCATTTAGAATAGCTGACAAGTATGTGACCGAAGCGAAAAAACAGTTTAGAGAGAAACCGTCGCTCAGTCCAAATGAGCGCAGTTTGCTGGAAAAGTTGCTTCTCATCGATGAACAGACAGCGCGCATCATGTCGCTTGACATGTTCATGGCAGGAGTTGATACGGTAAACGATTTTTTGCTTTTACGACCTAACACTACTTGTTTCATACCACCTTTTAATGCATTTAGAATACTTAAACATATTCTTGATAACAAATTACAAGGAATTTCAATTTTTTTGAAAATCTTTACAATGATATTCTATACGTTAAATCAGTGGAAAATGATGGGGGGTGTGGTGCGCACAGTAAAACCTCGATAAATGCACAGATTTCGGGGGCAAAGCGGGGCTCTTATCGAGTACCGGTGTCGAATCTGTGTTTACATTAGAGCTCGAACCGAGCGCGAACTTAGAAAAAGACAGACAGTAGAAGAGACAAGGTGGTCCAAGATAACAGGGAGAGCGGGGCGAACGTATGGTGAGGCAATACTAATTGGAGGGTCGACCGTTTTCATTTTCGACTTCTTTTTTTGAAACCTTTGCTAATGTATTTGTCAGATTTTTCTGATTAAAATGATACCATGCGGGATATAGTTTGAATTACATTTGCTTAATATTTAATATATTTACTTACTATTTACCTTTTTTTTTACATGAGGAAACCTTCAGAAAGACACCCTCTGCCCTGAGGGAAGGGCAGTGGGTAATGCCGGATTCTTACCGGCTAAAACCTCATGGTGACCTCACGTTAAAGCTTTATGTGGGTCCCGGGATCCAAACTAGCGATAGCTCCAAGGCCCACTCGTAAAGTGAGGGACCAGAAACAAGGCACTTGGGATGGAAGGGCAGATTACGCTCGCACCGCCTATCCTCGCTATGTCGGTCCTGGAAACCTAAGATCGACGAATGACAACCGAAAATAAAACACTCCTTTCGTCGTTCACATAACGACGCAATGAATGTGCGGGGCTCTCTTGCCAATAGCACAGCAAAATCGAAAATGCGTGAGGGAGAGAGATGTCCCTATCCGTCGGGCGAATCAGAGAAAATTACCCCTGAAGTGCCTTGATTCTGATCCCTCAGTATAGCCTGTTGCTCCCGGTGAAGGTGGTTTCCGACCCGAAGTTGTTCCCGCATCCTTCCCCGGGGCTTCCCCCAAAAACTTAATAAAATAATTAAATATTCACTTACGTTGTGAACATAAATAAATAAATAAACACACATACACACTAACGCACACGCAAACACACAATAAATAAATAAATAATATAATTATTATAGGGTCCTACTCTAATTTAGTCTCACACCAGCGACCAAAGAATTACAGTACTCGTCTTCGAAAAAACCGAACAGATTCCCTTAGAATTAATCAACAATATCGTAACCTAGAAAATAAACTGAACGCATGTAATTAAAAACAAATGACTAACTTTATTAAATATAAAAATACAAAACTCTTAATAACACTAAAATAACTGTAAATATAAATCTCTCACTAAAACTCTCTCCACTCACGCTATGACTCTCACTCTCTAAAACTCTCCACTCACCTACATATTTTCAACTCAACTGACTCTTCCCAAATTCACGCTCGCATCCACCCTCGATACTCTTTCTCACAGCATGCATTCTTCGCCTATCTCACAGCATGCGTTCTCTGTTGCAATCACTCATTTTCTCTTTACCTATAGACCAAACATTCATGCTAGCCCTGACATCCGTCGCCTTCCAAATCACGTACTCTAAACATCCACTCTCGCTTATATACAAACCATCCACACTAACTAATTCTAAAAATTAATACTATTTATGAGTGTAAGAAATACCGTTCCTACAATATTCTGAGGGTGAACCGATGGAGCAGTCAACCCGAGGAAGTGGCAGGGTCCAAGCATGCTTGCAGATATCCCCCCCCCCCCCCCCCCCCCGCGGGTTATCTTCTCCTCACGCGGCTATGTCGGCGTGAGGAGTTCACCCTCAGCCCTTCCCTATCGCGTTCTGCGGCTTCCTTCGCGAGGAGAACTTCCTCGTAGAAGGTCACCGCAGCCTGCCACTTCTCTTCACTCTCGAGCATTTCTCTCAGCACCTTCTGTGGTGAGAGATCGTACCCTATAATCGCGTTGAGGACACTGCGCTGAGCATGCCACGCTGGGCAGACCTCCAGCGTGTGCTGAGCAGTGTCCTCCTCCCCCCTCTCGCAATGATGACAATGAGGCGTTATCTCCTTGCCTACCCTGTTCAGATACTCACTGAGGCAACACTGAGGTATCATGTTACACTGCTCCCCCGTCGGGCGTCGAGGTTCGCCAAGAGGGATCCTCCTATATGGAGAGGATAGTCATGATGCATGTATCGTAAACACATGATGCTTTTATCGAGGTTTTACTGCATAAAGTGTGAAAGTTAAATTTAAAAATTTCGGTGTGTGTTATCATCCAAGCAGTGGTCCTCACCTGCGTTGCTTAACACGGGAGATCTCCTGGGTCGACGTGATTCCACTGCGCAAGCGTCCTCTCCCTGGCGTCAATTCTTCTTCACGTCCTTTTCTCCTAAGTTCTTTATAGGAGTGTACCGCCCCGATCCCACATACATATACATACTTCTCACTCTTTTTCCACGATAAATATTATAATAACTATGATACAATATAACATTCCGAAACCCGGGCAAATACAATATAATGATAAAAGCGTCAGGATTCGCTTGTATCAACTCTCTCTGTGGAAGAGTATGTTGCCACGATATCGCGACGATGTGCCCAAGATGTGACCTCGGTGGGTCCTAGGCGTCGACTCTCTTTCACAACGCTTCCCCTCCCTCGGTGGTGGGGTCCTTCAAGGACCTCTTTTCTCCGAAAGGCCCCGTAGGGGCGAGGGTCGTCTTCCTCCCTCGCTAGCGAAAGGTCCTCTTGACGAAAGCCAGGCGTGAGAACGCCCGGCTCGGCGCCTCGCTGGCGCGGAGTCTTACGATCACTACAAAATATTTTCGTAATCTGTTTTTAATGCGGTTTTTCACCAGTGATTCAGCGGAAAATGGCTACTAATTAGTTGGCCCAAGTTAAAATCTAGCGTCACCTTCGGGAAGTTTTTCCCGTATGGTATACATACAAACGGCAACAAGTCTGATGGCGCGCGGCAGATACGCCAGTCTGATTCACCAATCAGATAGAGACATCCCTCGTTCTCAAATGAGTATTTCCAATTCTAACGTTGCATTTGCCGAAAGAACCACACATTCAAATCCGAACGCATGACGAAGAGAATGAATAACTCGCGCCAAAGCAAGGGAGAGTACGCTATGTGAATGACGAAAGAATTGTTTTATTTTTGGTTGTATGGCCGAGCTTGAGTTTTCAAGGAACGATAAGGCGGAAATAGGAGGTGCGAGGGACAGGCCTGTCTTGCCCCTATGCCCTATCGCGTGTCATCAGATCTTTTCTGGCTGGTATGTAGCGACATGCATTTAATGCGACAGTTCTTCTACTTGCTTGTTGCCTTCTGCATCATACCGTCAGTGGTTTGGCATTAATTGCGCTTAGTAATAAAAAAGTTTATTTGTTCACGCAACAAAAGTCAATAGTACAATAAAATTACACGTAACGTAACAATAGCGAGTCTAGTATTTCACAAGCAAGTGATGTGAAAAATATCCAAAATAACGTTTATAAGATAATTGGAGAATATGAGGAGGAACAAGACGCAGCGATATTTATAACATCAGGACAGGCAGGAGTTGGCGTGGATTAGGGCAATGACATAGACCAGGCAAGCCACTTATTTGATGATCGCATGTGTCCTTGGAAGAGCTCCGCCTGCTACTCCTTCCCGTGCGCTCGAGAGCTCGCTGATTGATTAATTTCTTCTTCTTTTAGTAATGTTTTGTCGAATAAGTGGGACACTCAACTATTGTATTGTTGTAATCCCACTTCTAACACCAAAGGGTATAGCAGGATAAGGGGGTCAAAAGTGCCCTTCAACCGATTTCAATGGGGACGGTCTCATTCGATAGATAATGCTCGGCGATTGATGTCTACAAATTTTTAACCCTGTATCTTGACCGGAAGGGTAGTTATGGGGAAAATTAAAAAAACAGGTTTTTGGCCCTTTTTCCCCATTTATTGAGGCGTAAAAAATCCGAAAACGTTCGTATTTTTAGCTGATAAGGAAATGTGTAGCTTACGAATAATTGAATCAATTCAATCTCTATCTTCATACTCTATCAAAATAATGGAAAAATAACAATTACTTCTTGCGTTTTAGATCAAAATACGTCCCGAAAATCGGTTTTCGATTTTTTTCACAATGACGCAGGTGGTTTAAAAATCTGAAAAAAATTGGGGATAACAATCGTAGGTGTTAGATTGTTACTATATAAAACAAAAAGTTGTACCTCGAAGATTTCGATAGAAAATCTTCTTTTTTCCGTTTTTTCTTATTTTTTCGATTTTTCACGCTTAGCTACTTCGACGAAAAAATCTGAAAAAATTCTCCAACATGTCCGGTATCGTGTAGAATATGTCAGAATTTTTTCGGATTTTTTACGCCTCAATAAATGGGGAAAAAGGGCCAAAAACCTGTTTTTTTAATTTTCCCCATAACTACCCTTCCGGTCAAGATACAGGGTTAAAAATTTGTAGACATCAATCGCCGGGCATTATCTATGGAATGAGACCATCCCCATTGAAATCGGTTGAAGGGCACTTTTGACCCCCTTATCCTGCTATACCCTTTCAATATGATTATCAACTCACATCTAAAACGCATTCTTAAACTGGTAACTAAAACTCTTCTTAACGACAACTAAAAGCTGACCCAGACTCTTAAATCTACGCTTATTTATACCCATCCTCACACAGCCACTCACTCTCACGCACTCGCGCTTACTACCTTCAAGAACATTCGGGACCTTGAGGGACAAAACGGTCGGCCTGCTGACCGAAATTGGCCCAACCCCGCTTTTACCTTCACAGCCCCGTCGTCGTTCTTAAATCTACAACGACATGAATACTTTCCGGCACTGCAAATTTCTATTACATAATAAACTTTTGATCTATAATCGTATTTAATTGATGAATACGTTGATACATGAAAAGTATGGTTATCTATTTAGACGGGCACTGGCACGGCTTCGTTACTCTATTTCTTGGCGAGTAACCCGCAGAAGCAGGAAAAACTTAGAAACGAGGTTAACAAGGTATTGCCCAATAAGGATTCTCCAGTGACAGCCGAGTGTCTGAATAATATACCGTATCTGAAAAGCTGCATAAAGGAGTCAATTCGTTTGTTTCCAATCACTATTGGGACAGGAAGATCACTGCCAGTGGATATCGTTCTAGGTGGATACATGATACCGAAAGGAGTACGCAGATATCTAATATTTCTTATTCTTAATATCAAATGGATGCTCATATTATAACCGTTCTAGATATCCATAAATGCTGCTCATGGCGCCATGGGCCTAGACCCCAAGCAATTTCCGAGACCTGACGAGTATATTCCAGAAAGATGGTTGAAAGACAATGTAGAGTTTCCATCAGCGAAAACAGCGCATCCCTTCTCCTACATGCCATTTGGCTTCGGAGCTCGCAGTTGTGTTGGCAAAAGATTTGCAGAAATGGAAATGGAAGTAATAGGTTTAAAGGTATCTTATAATTTTATCTACTAATTTGTCAATTTTATTTATAAATTACAACGATATATATCTATCAGATCAAATCGCTTGAAAATTTTATATCCGGAGAAAACGTTTGTTCAAAGAAGCAATTATAATGGTCAATACGATTTTGGGCGCAAAGAACATTTACACTAATTCTTAAGTGTGCTCTCGCGCCGAATATGAATATGAAATTTGTTTTACTCGATCAACCTCTATTTTTCAGAAAATCAATTTTGCATAAAAATGTATATTTTCAATTATCAACATTTTTTTATTTTTTACTATAAGAGTTATTTATAATTTTTTGTGCAAGATTATTTTGTAAACTGTCCAGAACATAACGATGCATATTACTTTAATGTGATAAACATTTAAACATGTTTAAACAATGCTCAAATAAAAAATTTTGCCAAATATAGTCCAATGTTTATGGATATTTTCCAATTTATATTAAAAATTAAAGATCTGGGAGAAAATAAAATAGCAGAAGTCGATAGAGCATACATTTTTCTAGGGAAAACGATAAAATAAGTTTGTAATACTTCTGTTTTTGATTGAGTAAATGAAATATCTCCGCAAGACGCAAGATACTGTCAGTGATTCTCAGCGTACTCGTTTCATCCATGCTAGTAGCTTCCTTTACATTTGAATTTATTCCTTATAAGTTATTTTATGGCAATAATCCTACATTAAGCATAGTATTGTATTTGTACAATTTTATTATGCAAATAAACAGTGCGGTCCAATTGAAATTTGAATTTCAAGATTATACGAGTTATTAAGTATAAATCTGTGTGTCACAAAAGAACCCTGCTTGATTGAGACAAACGGATTGCACATCTAAATTTACCGCACAAAATACTATTAGAGTTACATATTAAAGCTTGTATACTAAAACAAAATTAAATTTTTAATTCCATATTTACAGAAATTACATGCTTAAATGTTTATAACATTAACGTAGTGTGCATCGTTATATTTGGGAGAATTCACAGTATCATTTGTGCAAAAAAAATATAAATAACGTTTACAGTTATAATACAACAAATTTTGAAAGACGGCAATTTACATTTTTTTCAAGATTGTTTTTTTCTAAAATAGAGGTTGACGAAGAAAAACGGATTTCCCATTCGTGCTCTACACCAAAAAATACATAAGAATTAGTGTAAATGTCCTTTGTTCCAAAATGTAGTTCCATTTTGTAGATCAGTGTTATCTCTCAAACTCTAATGAAATTACAATAATTGGCCTAAGGAAACGAAATTCCTTTTCGTATCGATACTAACGTATTATAAGATAATTACACAATAAGCATACACCCCTTGCTGAGTCATCATTGTTATCGGATGGTCATTGTTTCAACTGCTGTTTTAGTATTAACAAAGTTAACTGTCTTACGTCAACTCTGTCTGATGATAGAATTCACAATCAGTTATGTCCTTGTAAAATTTGCGATTCACCGGTATTTCATGGTCACAAGGTGTATATAGTTCGATGTGTTCTAATTTTACGTTTTCAGTGGTTAACAAGAAGGAACAAGTCATTCCATTTAAGAAAATGCTGTGTTCACATAAAGAAAAACACATTTGTATAGCGTATAACCTGTTCCAACCAAAAAACATTTCAAAACACAGCACGTTGTGTATGGTCGCATACGTTTTAATTTCGCTCTGTTGACGGTGAAGAAAAATAGGTTATTTAGGTTTAAAAGAAACGTTGCTATTAGTAAAATACCTATTACGTATTATAACTTATTGAAATTATCAAAATTAGCAGAATTAGTTGGGCAGCAGTTTTATATAGGAGTTATGAAGTTTATTATAACTTATACAAAGTTATTCTGCATTTAAATGTTAAGCATCAATTCGGCAGTGATTTCCCATAGCACTTTGCATACGTTTCGCAATGTGGAATCACGTGCACTATATACTTTCTTTGAGCAAAAGTGAATCTTTTTACCTGGCTCGGTGTTTCTTCAGACCAAAAACTAAATTATCCTTTTATTTTCATAAGTCCTGATTTTCTTTGTATACGTTTTGTAAAAAGAATGCAATTACTCAGATTATGGGGAGCAAAGCTGGGTAAGGAGGCACGGAATCCCAATTAGTGGGCCTGAGTTCAAATTTCCCAGTACCTTTGGGAAATTCCTCCTATGTGATATGTATGTCATAATCTCGGTGATTCGGAAGCTACCTAAAACAGTAGGTTCTAGGCTGAACGACCACAGCTGTTGAAACTAAATCAAAAATACAAAATCAAGCAAACTGGGATTATGGGCACACTTCATTAGTTTAATATATTCGTGACGATGTTTAATTAAATATATAAGAAAGGGAAGATAACTAAGCAAACATTGTAATTGTCTACCTTTAAATTTCCGTCTTCTCGGCAATATGAGTACATAATTGTATATATTGATCTTAATTTTTTTCATAGGTGATAAGAAACTTCAAACTCGAGTGGCATCACGGACCTTTGGAAGCCAATATCGGAGCTATAAACACCGTTGCAACACCCCTACAGATAAAAGTTAGCGATGTAAATTAGATTTAATACCGCAGGAAGCACTACTTGTTTACCTTTTTGAATCGATGTTCTTACAGTAATCTTAACGACATTGTCCTCTAGCATCGTGCTATATAAAATATGATATGTAAATATCGAAGGCTTATAAAAGGTTTCGAATTGCGCAGTATATACTTATGTCTGTAAGGATGATGTAGGGATGCAAATATCATTGAAAATTAATTCTTGAAACTAGGCATAATACGAAACCTTTGAATTTCTTCGTAAAAATCATTTTGAACTTATTAATAATATTCAACAATTGGCAGCATGTAAAAAATGTAAAGTGTAATTTTCTCCTAGCGGGTGACAGTATATTAAGTACGTGACGATTAAACTATAGTGCGACAACTCTAACTTGGCTTCTGAGCGACGGAGCCTCTCGTTTGCAACCGCCTATTCGCGCCATTTTGTTTCGGGGGTCCCCAAACTCAGCCCCCTAAAGTAAATACTCCGCATAGTCGTAGCATTGCCGTATTTTTACTTGTCGGGCTGGATGAATGCAACATGGCTAGGCATCCCCTCCCCAAGGGGGGATCCTCCTTGGCGAAACGCGAGATCGACGAGGGAGCAGTGTAACATGATACAACCCGGAACAGATAAGAGTGTGACCCATCCAATTCTAGGATAAAACTTTTTCATTCTTGACCTTCTTTTCTTGAAATCTTTACCAATCTATTTGTAAGATTTCTTTCGAAGAGTTCGCCTCCTGTAGGAATAAGATCGAGCATTGAACGGTACCATTTCAAGTGTGATAACATTTTCTGTGATGGAAAAATCAATATTCCAATTTATCCGTAATTTTGTAATGGATATATAACTCCTATAAACAAATACTCAAGAAAACGTATTGACATTAAATTGAAAAAACTAACAAAGAATGCTATGTCTCATACATTCTTTAAACAAATTGAGATTCTGAAAAATAATTTGTACCGTTTAATTCGTCATAAAAATGCACAAATTTCGCCAATTTACACAATTACTCAATCTGTTATAATTTCCGAGATGTTCGTCGAAATATACTTTATAATCCTAATTTGGGGGGCGGTTTTCACCCCTTAACATAAATGATTGCCGATAAAAAAAATAGGTATCAAATATTTTTATGAAAACTACATTATACATGAGTTTCGTCCAATCGGTGATTGGCACCTCGGGATGTTCCCTTGTCAGTTGTTCTCGTTCTTAACGGGCAGGCAGCGACCCTATTGTAGGATCGTGAAAAAGAAGGAGAGACTCGCGGTAACCGATCCAAGCGATTGGTCACCGCCTGCGTTGCTTAACTCGGGAGATCTCCTGGGTCGGCGCGGGTCCACTGCGCCAGCGTCCTCTCCCTAGCGTCACTTCTTCTTCACGTCCTTTTCTCCTAAAGTTCTTTTTAGGAATGTACCGCCCCGATCCCACACTCGGCCATCCTGATAATGACATTTGCCCTCAAATGTCGCACTCCGTCTTTATCGGCTGCGCATCGTCGTCGTCGTCGCATCTTCTCCGAACGTCCACACACCTAGGCCGTCTTTTTGTTTACATCGTAACATCGTATCCCCGTGGTGCCTAGTGCGTGACCCGTTCGTTCGTCATTGAAAAACTTCGCTTTTTTGCGCAGTCGATCGTCTCTGCATTTTTTTTCTACTCGTCATTGGGATCGTTGCGGTAACTGTACCTCCTATCCCGGACGAGCCCCCAATTTGTAGGATCGTGAAAAAGAAGGAGAGGCTCGCGGTAACCCATCCAAGCGATTGGTCACCGCCTGCGTTGCTTAACCCGGGAGACGGTCACGTCTCCTATCACGATCACGATCCTACAAATTGGGGGCTCGTCCGGGATAGGAGGTACAGTTACCGCAACGATCCCAATGACGAGTAGAAAAAAAATGCAGAGACGATCGACTGCGCAAAAAAGCGAAGTTTTTCAATGACAAACGAACGGGTCACGCACTAGGCACCACGGGGATACGATGTTACGATGTAAACAAAAAGACGGCCTAGGTGTGTGGACATTCGGAGAAGATGCGACGACGACGACGTTGCGCAGTCGATAAAGACGGAGTGCGACATTTGAGGGCAAATGTCATTATCAGGATGGCCGAGTGTGGGATCGGGGCGGTACACTCCTAAAAAGAACTTTAGGAGAAAAGGACGTGAAGAAGAAGTGACGCTAGGGAGAGGACGCTGGCGCAGTGGAACCGCGCCGACCCAGGAGATCTCCCGAGGTAAGCAACGCAGGCGGTGACCGGTCGCTTGGATGGGTTACCGAGCCTCTCCTTCTTTTTCACGATCCTACACTATAGTTATGCTATAGGCTAATCCGGTCCCCGGATCCTTTAAAATTCTACACAGTAACTCATAAATATCCCGCGTATTGCATTAATACGAAAACTTGTGTAATTCGTGCCACTTAAGAACAAACTGTTATGGGGGTCTGAAAAATGAGTGAAAAAGCATGAAATCGCAATATTCAAATCTTTATTAGTAAATGTAACGTTGACATTTTTCAAATCAATAAAAGACACACTTTGTTAAAGTATTATAACACATTTTTAAAAATATTATAAAGGTACGATTTAGGACGATTACGCGTAAATCGTACCGCGTTATTCCTAAATCGTATTCCTGTCGCAATCGCTGCAGCAGTAAGAATACGTTTACCTACTTACTGCGTGTTTCAAAATTGTATGTCACCAGGTGTTGTTCTATACCTTGGAACGATGAACATTTACAAAAAAAAAACGCCACTAAAATCGCGAAATGGTTGTAAAAGGACAATCCTTTTTATTGGCTCATCGCATTCTTCTCGTTACGTAGGTAAAATGTCTGAGAGGAACTATGGATCAGAAACGAACCGTTCAGAAAAGTCTCGAAAATACATTGAGAAAAATAAATAAATAAAAAAGTTTATTGTTGCATTAACAATGCCTCACAGATACTTTCGGAACGCTCGCTTTGTTTGTTTGGACCTCTCTATCTCTTCTATCTGTCCTTTTCTAATTCTAAGTTCGCAATCGGCTGAAGCCGTAATGTAAACCCATATTCAGTATCTCGGCTTTATAAGAGCGCCATTCGGTCACGATCTGAGCATTTAAACTTTGCGGAGGCTTCAATTATGCTCATTTATCCCGCGGAGATGTTGCATTTATCCAGTTGTACAGCTCAGGACATTCTGATGACCATAAGGTCCCAATATTCCTAAAAAGCCTCACACTACCCACTATTCTAGAAACCGTTCAATAAGTAACAGAAAGCAAATAAAACAGAAATTAAATCCGATTTATATGTTAGTCGCCAGTTTAATCTCATTCTATGCAAATAACAAAGTGGTGCTCGCGTACGTAACATAACATTATCCTACAATTAGCGATAATGATGATATGACCAGCACTTCACAGCGTGTACAATTGAAATTGATAAGGAATTCATTTTCGTCCACTGGCAGCTTTAATTTGTATTCTATGACGGAAAATAGGCGTCACCTGTGTAAAAAGGCGAAAAAAATGGTTGACAGCTAGTCACCCCTGTCTTGAAAATGCATTGTTCCAAAAATACATACGTCCAGTGACGCATGCTACAACTTTAAAAGAGTTACCCTCACTTCTTTCCGTCTAGTCAGCTTTCGGAACTGGTGGAGCTGTGTATATACTGTGAGTACAGGCTACTGTGTAATTAAATTATAATATTGTTACTCATGGAACACTCAGTAAAATTAATCTTACTAACAAAGTCTTGTAAGTTATAACACATCTCAGTTGTCATAAATAATAAAAGAAGAGATTTTACGTTGGGTCATCATCCGATCCGGATGTATTGTAAATCATCACCACGCAATAAACTTTGCGTTTTCTTATAAACGTTCGTTGGTCCCTTGATAGTAATAAGTAGAAGTTCGCGAATGCGCGACACACGTGAATAGTACATTGGTTTAAGATTGTAACGGATATGAAATATCACTTACTTGTTTTAAATAATTCAAATGATTCGAGCGATTGTATTGCATACACAGATCTCGGTTTCGTGTACTGACCAAGTTTTCCAAAGTACTAAGTGCGTAAGGTCTTCTCCGTTTAATTTTTTTTTTCGTACTGTTAATATCTGTAAACAAAATTGGTAATTGCATAAATCAGGATACTTCTCACCGACTTCAATAATATTTTAATAGGTTCTCACGATAGAGAACAACTTGTTCCGATACAAGTTCAACCTGCTTAGCTTTAGTGTTCAAGATATTCGCGAAAAAGTTTCAACACTTTTCCTATGATATAGTGTGTGTGCTTCTTGGGGTCAGGGTTGAATTTATTTTGGGGTATTTTTACACTATTTACTCGAGCTCCGATAAATTTATGGCTCATGTTTCCATTTGAAAATAGAGGAAGAAAGCGCAGTTTTTATCGAGGTTCAGTGATTCAACGGAAACCGCGTTTTTGCCAATTCAGTTTGGTTCAAGTTTTCCTTTTTTTTTTTTGGAGGAGGGGAAATGCATTTACGCACACCCCGGGGTAGTGTGGGACTCACCGGGAGTTTGACCTCCCGGAATACCCACTAAAACCCCTCCTCATATGTTCCTGTCTTGGAACTTAGAGTGTAGGCGGCACCACACAAGGTATTAACTTCGCCTAAGGTTCAAGTTTACCTGCGGACATGACTTTACAAGATGGCTTCATTATAAATAAAATAACTTCAATCCGACCTCCATATGAGTATGAATTGTCTGTAGAAACAAGTCCCATTAACACAAGACCTACCAAGTTGGTCAAAATGACTTGTTCTGAAGTTTTCGTAAATGTCTTGGAAATTTCTAACCCTTTTTCTTTTTCAGTTTTCTACGTCTATTCTGTAGACTTCAAGCTATTAAATCGACCAAATTTTGTGCATTCTTTATTTCTTGTCTTCCAACGTATTTATTTGTCATTTTTAATTATATTGAATTAATTGTCGAGAAATTTAGCGTTAAAAATCATTAAAAAACACAGTATTGTCTAATAGAAATTGGATTTTTTTGAACACCCTGGGAATTACAACTGAACGGCGCACAGTCGTCAATTTTGCCGAAATACTGGCCAAAAACCCCAAGAATTTTTTTTGTGTTTTTCAAAATCTAGCAGTTGCAATTGATTTATAACACAGCAGAGCATCCTTTTCCACTAATAATAATTTATATTACACAATACTCTTAGAGATATGCGATCTCAAAGTTGGCACTTGAATAATGTAACGTTTCTACGCCGCAATTGAAAACACGTTTTCGATGTAATATCAAAGTACGAACCCCTTTTTTCAGCATTGGTAGCTATCTGACATGCTTTCAATTTATAAATGTTTTGGTCTCATTTTTGTATTTAATACTTTAGAACAGTGATGAAAGAGAATGTACGATCTATGTGTTTTTTTTTTCTTCTCGTAGGAAAATAGTTGGGAGTAACCCAAGGTTCCACGTTATTTTTTTTAAGTAAAATTTGAAGCTTCCCGAAGAAAGACATCTTGAATGTTGTTACTACTTTTTACTATTCCAGGAGTTGTTGTTATTTGTTTGTCGCGCGCTCCATTCGAATGGATTTGTGAGGTAACGCATTCATGGCATGAGCCGTTCAATGCACAAATCGATTCACTTCATAAAACAAAAAGTAGAGGAATGCGATTAAATAATGTACACTGTTTTTTAAAATTCCCTTTATAATATAAATTGAAATAAATATTAGAGAATGCATAAATACAGATGTAGCTTTCATATAACGTATATAAAATTAATAACAAAGAATAGCCAAAAAGTAATTGTCAGTAATGTTACAATTTTTATGTCACTGGCGGAGTTAATCGATTTGGCAAGCGAAAAAAGTAATAGTTAAACTCAGTGTTCAAATTTTTAACTACCTTATTACAGAAAAGGTTAATTATTATATATTTTTATTACAGATTTTTCATAAAAATGAATATTATCAGTTCTCTCATAATATATCATTTATGATTAATTCATCAGCAATATAAATGATGTCTTCTTTATGAGCTGTATCTGAGATCTCGTCATTTCGACTTCTTCTCAAGTTTGTATAGTACTCATGATTAACAGGAAGAATGAAGTTTAGAAGATCCATCATGTCTCTCCGTTTTTCCCTTGTCAGATTTCTACCTTTAGGATATAATAAAGGCTGATCTAGATTTTTGAAACTTCGTGGTCTATCTGCTGCAGATTGACGTATATTAATGGCATTGAATTCTAAATTTTCATTGTAGTTACATTTGAATTGTACGAGGTGCGGTTTGGACCTTTCTAACTTTATCCAGCGCATTTTTAACCAATTTAATTCCACTTTTTCAATTTTTTTAAATGTAAGTCCCAAAGCTCTTGATTGAAGCCTAACTTTTTATGTTCGGAATAAATTTTCGTAATAATAACGATTAAAACCATTAAATTACGAAGTTTGTTTGGCCATCGAATAATAAATAATTGAATTCAGAAGTTAATCTAATTGAGCCGTTCATTTTGAAAGTGCCCTAAGTCCATTTATACTTAAATTGAGATACTTAAGAGTTTGTGTTTCAATGAAATTAAAAATATACGTACGAGATATCAATGAGTCATACTGCTTAAGTGTATCTAAAAGAGTTAAATTTACAGTTCCTATTAAAATAATGGCAATTATTAAGTGAATAATATGGGTTTTCTTACCACGAATGGAGTTAAGCCACTTTCAAAATTAACAACCAGATTCGTTTTAAAATTTGATAGAGCCCAAGTCCATTCAACATAATTTAAAATGCTTCAAATTGAAAGAAGCTATACTCAATTTATTTTATATATCTTTACAACACTGCAAAAACAATATTTGTGCCGTTTATTTTGAAAGTGGCGTAAGGCCATTTATGTTCGATTCGAGATATTAAAGAATTTGCATTGGATTAAATTTAAAAATATGGGTAACAGATAACATAGTAGAATAATATTTTTGGGTTTCTAAGGGTGTCAAATTTATCATCCGAATTAGCATGGTTAACATTATTTAAGAAATAATATGTTTTTGATGGCTATGAATGGACTTACGCCACTTACAAAATCAATGAAATGACATTTACAATTCTTAAGAAAGCACAAGTCTATAGGAAAATTAAATTTCCCTTGTAATAAAAATAAATGTATACACTTTTATGTTATAAAATCAAAAAAAATTGCAACTTTTATTCTTTGTTAAATAATTTTTACATTAAAATTAATAGTTTTATTAATTATTACTCAGTCTTCTCCAGTTTGTGTATGCGGGCCGGATTTAAAATAACGATGGTGTACAGGTAGTATGTAATGTAATGAATCCATTAAGTCCTTGTATTTTAGGTTTGTGAGTGGTCTCGTTTTATTGTATTGTAGTGCCAACTTGATAATATTAAAGTTTTTCGGTTTTCTCCGTTGCGGTTTTACAAGTTTTCTCTTCGTATATTTTAATATATTCAATATTCTTATACAGTTTTCTCGCAATTTAATTTGTTATAAACAAATCATTAACAAATTACTGAAAATTACAAAGGCATATCCGCAGACCTGTATGAATCCGTTAGCGGATCGAAAGTGAAATTTGAAACTAAATTGTTTATAACAAATTTATTGCACATTGATAATTCAACTACTACTTTGATAATTAAATATAAAGCTGTGACCTCATCAAATTTTATTGCATGATATTTTCCATATCCATTTGAAACTCTCACAATGGGACTTAGGCCACTTTCAAAATAAACTTTTTCATCACTTCATTAACCAACAAATTTTGGTGTTACAAAATCTTAATGATTTCAAGTATATTAGTAACAAGTTGCTTCAGAATGAAAAGATCATGTAAAAATGTAACTATTAATGTGGCTAACTCGATTTTTTTGGAAAATGGACTTAGGCCACTTTCAAAATAAACGGCTCAATTAATTTCAAGGCTATTCCACCTTATTCATTTTATACTTCGTTAGAGGAAAGCTACATGCGATTATATATTCTACAATACTTATTTGTATTTATATTTTGAAGGGAATTTAGAAAAGAAGTGTATACTATTTCATCACGTTTCTCGACTTTAGGTTTTATGGAGTTAATCCATTTGACAAGTGAATGGCTCAATTATTACAACAATTTACATTAGAGTACGGAGTTAATCAAAATGGCTTCAGAAATAAATTATTTATTATTCAAGTGCCAAAAAATTTTGTCGTTTAATCGTGTTAATCTTTATTATTTAGGAAATTTATTATAAATATAAAAAGCTATGACTGAAGTAAGTGATTTGACACTTTTTAAGATTTTTCAAAAAGTGGAGTTAATCACTTTGTACTATGAACGGCTCACATAGGACCGGGGTATCGTACTTTACTTCCTGTTATATTTTACCCCCCCAGTTTATATTGGAAATTTTTAATTTACATTTGTGAGCAATAACCCAAAAAGCTCTAAAATACTAATTTTGGCGAGAAACAATAATTTTTCGATACAGATGTCCAACATATTGAAAGCACCATTTTATGTCCGAAAATTTTGACTTTAGATTCGTAATCAATGACCAAAATATTCCTAATGTGTTAATTTTCGTCTAAATCGAAGTACGTTTTAAGGTTTTGGCCAGGATATTGGCGAACTCGTTAAGTGTGCGGCGGTTATATGTGTAGGAAAATGTCGGATAGAGTTACGATTTTAACCAGTGTAATAAAAATCCTGAGAATCGGTGAGGTGTCCACATCTATATAATTACCGGAACGTCAAACTGATAGTTTCATTGCTTCTTAACAACACAAAGCAATCGATAATTATATTAGCAATGTTTCTCGCTGAAAAGAATATACGTTAAATATTAGGTTGGGGAAAAAGAAATCCATTATTTTCTCGGTTGATGGCTGCAATGATGGATATCTCGTAAATTATCGATCAAACAATTTCAGATTCATGCTTGTTAGAAAGGTGACATTTCACACTAAAAAAAATCTTTTGCTGTATTTTGTTTGGTCCATTCAGTTCTGAGTTACAGGGTGTTAAACATGGAAGTCCACAAAGAGAAAATTCGGTACATTTTACAGTTTTTCTTTGATAAAGGCGAAAATGCAAGCCAGCCGGCTGAAATTGTGAATGGCGTTTATTGTGCCGATACTGTAATAGCTAATTACGTGCAATTTCGGTTTCGTTGGTTCCGGTCAGGTATTTTTGATGTTGAAGATGCACCTCGCACAGGTAGACCTGTTGTCGAAAATGTCGATAAAATCACAGAAATAATCGAAGTTTACTGGCATGTTAGCAGTCGTAACATCGCTCAGGAGCTAAAGATCGACCATAAAACAGTTTCAAGCTTGATGTTTGGGTGCCACACCGATTATTTCTGTGATTTTATCGACATTTTTGACGACAGGTCTACCTGTGCGAGGTGCATCTTCAACATCAAAAATACCTGACCGGAACCAACGAAACCGAAATTGCACGTAATTAGCTATTACAGTATCGGCACAATAAACGCCATTCACAATTTCAGCCGGCTGGCTTGCATTTTCGCCTTTATCAAAGAAAAACTGTAAAATGTACCGAATTTTCTCTTTGTGGACTTCCATGTTTAACACCCTGTAACTCAGAGCTGAATGGACCAAACAAAAAACAGCAAAAGATTTTTTTTTAGTGCGAAATGTCACCTTTCTAACAAGCATGAATCTGAAATTGTTTGATCGATAATTTACGAGATATCCATCATTGCAGTCATCAACCGAGAAAATAATGGATTTCTTTTTCCCCAACCTAATATCATATATCTACAGCCCGCGAAGACGAAAGATTGCCTCTGGCCTCTGGTTTATTCTGATTCGCCTGACGGATAGAAATATCCCTCGTTCTGACGTCATTTTCGATTCTAACGCGTGACTGGCTGATAATGCTGCACATTCGTTGTGTCGTCATGTGAACGACGACAGAAGTGTTTAATTTTCAGTTGTCATTAGCCGATCACAGATTTCCAGGACCGATATGATGGGGATTCGCGGTGCGAGCGACACTCTCCTCTTACTCCGTACCTCATATCGCGCGCAATCAGTCGTTTTTACCTATGATAATTAAAGAATGTGTTTATATGAGTAATTTGAGAAGTAAAGCTGTATCATTCAGCTACGGTTATTAATGCTAAAAATATCAAAGCAATCAAAACTCCTAATCTTTTACAAAAAACTGTACAATTTCTTAACGGTGCAATTCCTTTAATTTTCTTTGAATACGTTGTATGACGTAAATTTCCAGAGTAATTGGTTTTCTTTCCTCTCTCATTTCTCTTTGGCCAGAATATTCATTTAGTAAATGGACAAAGTACTTCTATATCTATATATAAGAGGTCAATCATTGGCAGTTTTATTTTAAAATGATGTTAGGAAGTATTATGAACATAAACCAACATATTTATCATAATTTGTATTTATTTCATGTCAAGAAAACTGTCGGGACCTCCAAATGTTCTATGTTCAAAACTATCAAAATTATCGCTTAATCAAAATTATTATTATGCAATGTTCAATCATGTTCACACTTCAAATAGTTATACAGATCGAATAGTAATCAATTATTATAACAATCGAGTACCGTTTGTATGTACGACTTTGTGTTAATAAAATTATCATGTGCAAGAGACTGTTATCAGGTTTAAGTGTTCGACGTTGAGTTCTGTACCGATAACGTAAACGAACATTCGTACTGAAACTGATAATCATTCAAAGTGGTTTAAAGGAATATTTGTTTGCGATTTGAACGACACTGGATCTGCTCGTTACATGCAGCTTGTTTCTTAAAAAGAACAAATTGTATTTCAGCGTAACAGACTGTGGGTTTTGTCGTAAAATAAAAATACACATTTACTAACTAAATAACGGTTTATTAACTACTATTACGACTAAGTGCTTATACGATAAAAATAAATGTAATTAGGTTCGCTCGCGGCTCGTGCCGTATCGTTCGTAAGGTTCGTCGCAGACTGACTTTTTTGACGCGGGCGTTCTCGGCAGTTCTTTTGGCGGCGAGTTCGCCGAATACGCGCGAGCGATAAACCGCGGGTTCGCGGAACCGTCTTCGATCTATCGGTTCTTTGAAGCGACGATCTTTTACCGCGTCGCCACACTACCCCGCCGCCAGTGAAGTGCCGGTGGGTGCTGAGCGTTAAAATATATACATTCTGTATACCTGTCTGGAAAATGAACGTGGCGACCAGACCTCGTCGTTCTCGTCGCCGGTTGCGAAAATTGAGTCGGTTGCGTTTCGCTGCTTCGCGTTACGTTTTTCGCTGGTATTTCTTCCGGTTCCGTGTTTGACCCATCGTCATTTAGAAAATACGCAGGCTTCACGCGGTCTACGGATACCTTAGACTGTTTTTCGCCTATCCGTACGGTAATTGTTTTATCGTCCCGCTTTACAATTTTATACGGACCGTTATATGGCGGCTGCAATGGTTTCCGCAGTGCATCCGTTCGTACAAAGACGTAATGTGCGTCCGCTAAATCTTTATTAATAAAAATCTTCTTTTTATCGTGCCGCGTTGCCTCGGTGGCTTTAAAACTTTGCATATGTTCGCTCAATTTTCTACAGAAATCATTGTCAGGTTGCCTTGTCTCGCTTCGCGGAACTATTAAATCGCTTGGCATTCGTAACGTCGCACCATACACCATTTGTGAAATCGAATACTCGTTTCCATCGCCCTTCAGGCTTCGTAACCCGAGCAAAATAAGAGGAAGTGCTTCGGCCCAATCGTTTGTTCCTCGGCATTTAATTGCCGTTTTTAAAGTTCGATGGAACCGTTCGATCATCCCGTTCGACTGTGGATGGTACGGCGTCGTTCGAATATGTCGAATGCCTAACAATTTGGTTAATTCCTTAAAAAGATTTGATTCAAATTGCCGGCCCTGATCTGTTGTTACGATTTCTGGCGTACCGAAACGCGACACCCACGTTGAGACAAATGCTCTCGCCACGGTCTCCGCGTGGATATCTTTAATCGGTATGGCCTCGGGCCATCGCGTGAATCGATCAACACACGTCAACAAATATGCGTTACCCTCAGACGGCGGTAAGGGTCCCACCAAATCTATATGGACGTGTGCAAATCGTTCGCTCGGCGTGTCGATTACGCCATTCGCGGAGCGCGTATGACGGTGGATCTTCGCCCGTTGACATGGGATGCAACTTTGTACGTAATGTCGTACGTCGTCACTCATTGACGGCCATACGTATCGTTGCTTGACTACGTACAAAGTTTTCTTTACGCCCGGATGAGCAACGTCGTGACAGGATTGAATGATTTTATTTCGCCAGGTCTTTGGGACAAAAGGTCGAAAGATTTTTAAAGATATGTCGCCGATGAGTCTAACTGTTTTTCCTTTTTCGCGAGATTGAATTTCTAGATGCGTGAAATTTAACGAATGGTTTGATTTTTCGGTGCGTAGCGTTTGTAATTCCCGGTCACGATGTTGCTCCTCCGCAAGCGCCTCGTAGTCTATGTCGCTCGGTATTTCGATGCCTTGTAGACGAGACAAAGCATCGGCTGTCGCGTTTTTCTCACCCGATATATGCCGTATATCGGTGGTGAACTGCGAGATGAAATCGAGATGACGAACCTGCCGTGGTGACGCACTATCGCGCTTTTGTTTAAAGGCGTACACCAAAGGCTTATGATCGGTAAATACCGTGAACTGTCGTCCCTCTAGCAAATACCGAAAATGTTTAATCGATTCGTAAATTGCTAGGAGCTCACGGTCATAAGCACTGTATTTTGATTGTGCGCTTGTAAGTTTCGCCGAAAAAAAACTCAAAGGTCGCGGCGGTTCGTCATTTCGCTTTTGCTCAACTACAGCCCCGATTGCTGTATCCGATGCATCCACCGTCAATGAAATTTGAGCCTCGGCCGATGGGTGAGCTAACAATGTCGCGTTGCTCAATCCCGTTTTAATTTCTTCGAAATCTCGACGCGCTTCGACCGATAATTCGATTTTGGTGTTGTCGTTCTTTTTATTTTTTCCCTGATACGAATTTAAACTTGCCTGCATTTTCGCGGCGTTAGGAATAAACCGGCGGTAAAAGTTCACCATTCCCAAGAATCTGCGCAATTCCTGGACTGTGCGCGGTTCAGGATATTTCACTATCGCGTCCACTTTTTCACGCGCTGGTTTTATGCCGGTTTCGCTGATTTCGTGTCCCAAAAATTTAACGCAGGACTTTCCAAAGACTGATTTCGATGCATTTATCACAATGGAATGCTTCCTTAATATAGTGAACACCTGTTCTAAATGATGCAGATGCTCAGCTTCGTCGCGTGACGCTATTAATAAATCATCGATATATGGGAAGCAAAAATCGACATCCGCAAATATTTGATGCATCAGTCTTTGGAAAGTTTGCGCTGCGTTACACAAACCGAAAGTCATCCGCGTAAACTCAAAGAGTCCGAAAGGCGTAGTGATAGCAGTTTTCGGGATGTCGGCAGGTGTAACGGGGACTTGATGATACGCGCGCACCAAGTCTATCGTGGAAAACACTTTTTTACCTAATAGATTCTGGGTACAGTCCTGGAGGTGTGGAATCGGATACCTGTCAGGCACTGTCGCCGCGTTGAGTTTGCGGTAATCACCGCAGGGTCTCCATTCGCCGTTCGCCTTCCGCACCAGGTGTAAAGGGCTGGACCAGCTACTCTTCGAAATTCTGCAAACGCCAAGGTCGATGAGTCTCTTGAACTCTGCTTTCGCAGCTTCGAGTTTCTCCTTGTCCAGTCTCCTCGTAGTCGAACGGACGGGCGGGCCTGTCGTAACGATGTGATGTTCAACGTCGTGCTTCAAAGGCTGCTTTAAAGTGTTCATACTCGTCACTTCAGGAAACCTCGCGAGCACGCGTTCGTAACACGTATCCCCGTGTAACGCTTTCACAGTCACGCCGCGATCGTATCGAATTTCGGCTTGAATCGCGGTGTCACTGCTTCGGTCGATCAGCTGTTTCCCCTTCATGTCGATCAGCAAGCCGAAGTGTCGCAGGAAATCAGCTCCTATGAGCGGTGTACTGACCTGGGCCACTATAAACTTCCAACTCAACTCTCGCTGGAATCCCAGGTCGAGCTTCATCGTTGTTTCGCCATAGGTACGGATGGGTGTCCCGTTCGCCGCGAATAGAATCCGCTCCGTCGGTTGCTTGCTCGCTTTTCGCGCAAGCCTCGGTGGAACTACCGACACATCCGCCCCTGTATCGACAAGGAAGCGCTGCTGAGTCTTCCGGTCGAATATATTTAAGCGACCCGATGAAATACCGGATACGCTGGTCGCTGCGCGTGGTCCGGTTTTCAGTTTTCCGCTTTCCGGAACTTGCAGGGCGATCGGCATCGTCTCGCTCTTGCCCCATGGGTCAGGTGATACCAACAGGTATCGTCCGACTGCTGTTGGCGTTTCGCATCACCCGTTGGCGGTCTTCGTTCTGTCGAGTGACTTCGCGACGGTGGACGGGAAAGCGAGCGGTCCCTTTTCAGATACCTTACGTCCGCCGTGAGACGTTCTATCTGCTTCGCCAGGGATTTCACTAAATCTGATAGATTTTCGGGATCCGACGATTGTTCTTTAGCGGTCTCCCTTGCTATCACCCGAGAGCTGCAGGCACTAACAAAAGACGGCGCGGAAACTTCGCTGACCTTATCGGCCACGATCGCCAGTGTATTTAAATCACCATCACTGACCGTTAAAACTGCCTGCGTTGTTTTAGGCAGTCGCTGCAGCCATAGTGTCTTTAAAAAATCATTATCGACGCTAGTTCCCGCAAGATCTTGCATCTGTCTTAATAACGCGGAGGGACGCTTATCACCGAGTTCGACCTCCTCTAAAAGTTTTCGAATTTTCCTCGTCTGCGAGTCCCCGAACTGTTCTATCAAACGCGTTTTAAGAACCCCGTATGGGTTTTCCCTTTGTGGTTTTTTAACCACGTCACTCACTTGCGCGAGAACGTCACTTTCAATCGCACTTACGACGGTGTTATATTTTGTCCGTTCGACCGTTATATTGTTCATTTCGAATTGTGCTTCGATTTGCGCGAACCAAAGTTCCGGGTCCGTTCGCCAGAAAGGTGGCACTTTCACCGCCACGCGCGACACTTCTTGCACTGCAGTGTTCGCTTCCGAGGTCGTTTCCTCGCCTGGACCCATTTCGAAGTTTTATTTTTGCACCCACTCAGTCGAATAAATCGTTCTGTCGCGATCACGTCGGGGTCACCAATTGTGGGTTTTGTCGTAAAATAAAAATACACATTTACTAACTAAATAACGGTTTATTAACTACTATTACGACTAAGTGCTTATACGATAAAAATAAATGTAATTAGGTTCGCTCGCGGCTCGTGCCGTATCGTTCGTAAGGTTCGTCGCAGACTGACTTTTTTGACGCGGGCGTTCTCGGCAGTTCTTTTGGCGGCGAGTTCGCCGAATACGCGCGAGCGATAAACCGCGGGTTCGCGGAACCGTCTTCGATCTATCGGTTCTTTGAAGCGACGATCTTTTACCGCGTCGCCACAAGACTTACATGTCTTTTAAACATAAACATATACAAAAAAAAGTTTCCTCCTATCTTTGGTTTGCATTCACATAGGTTGTAAGTAAATTGGCCACCGTATGTCATTAATGGGTAAAATGAAAATATTGTGTGATGTACTGAATATAATTGTGATATAGGTATGTATGAATTATAGCTACTTAGTTGTATGTACTTCAGCTGTAGCCGTTTATATAACGGATACATATTTGGTACAAGATTGAAGTCACTAATTTAAGAATCTAAAGCAGTACTTTTAGCCCTTCACAAAAGTATGAAAGATTTTTTTTTCTTTTGCTTATTTTGTTTTTCTAGTTACAGTTTTCATCTCTTCTTTCCACCTTTTTTGTTTTAATATATTGTCGTTTTCTTTCAACTTTTCTCGCATGAAGGAGATTGCATGATAATATATACATTCACCATCTTTACTTCTTGTACATTATATGCATAAATGATAGTAAACTAACACTATCACGTCAAACTGTCTGATAGGATAAGCCTTATAAGTATGAGCCGTCAGACGCCCTACCAATTATTATTGTTATTACTTGCTAAATAATGTTCCTCTCATAAATCGACCTACTGTGAAGTTTCAAGTTGTCCTCCCTCTCCGTTCAAGGGTAGCATGGAAGTAAAAGGTTTAATATGTAGGATAGAGAATAGGAGGTTCGACGACAGATAAAACTAAATAGAATTTTGTATACTAAACAAATACTTCCAACACGAAAGTATAGAATAATCAAGATGTCAAGTCGTGCTGCAAAAACACAGTAACTTTTGGATCGAAACTAAACAGTAAAAAGCGAACTCCGGCTCGAGGATTGCCTCTTATATCTTTTTAAAAGGTTATTCAGGTGTCCTGGTTTTTTTGGCATTTTAAGGGTCCTTGCCTGGACTACGCTACCACGCGTTTATAAACTATAATACTTTAGGGTATTCAAAAAAACGGCTAATGGACGCCACAGGAACAAGTGATGACCACTCGCTGAAACTTTCTCTTACAATTAGTTGCGATGCGATTCATTCACTCTTCTCATCTTTCAGTCCGAATGTGGTTTGAATGTGGCATCACTTCAACATAATTTCTAAGGCTGTGTTCGGACCAGGCATTTGCCAGTAACCCTTTGACTGGGTATATGCCTATCAGCGCTCAACAAGAATCGCTCTGTATGAGCGAACAGCGTCTATACGCGTTCAACAAGAATCATTGTTTACAGTCGAACATCGCCAATAGGCGTCACTTATTTGTTTTAAACAAATGTTTAACGCGTTTTTTTCCTCGCACTGGCATAATAAATGCTTTTCGAGTTATTTTTTCCACCAAGATAGTGTGATCTAGCGCTACCGTTCCGCTGTACAATTGGATTGGCTCGTTTCATTTTTGGACACTCCGCAGTGAAAGGGTTAAGAGCAGATGTTTGGGTAGGCATTGCCCAACGAGCAACTGGCTATATGGTACTAGAGCCACTGTCAAAAATCGCCTTCAAATTTTATCTTTATTTACACAAAATGCTGGATGTTTAAGTAATATTAACAAAAGAAATAATTATTATATTAGATTGTGCTTCACATATTTGTTTTAACTTTTAAATCATTTATTAAGGGTAAGAAATGAATGTTTTATTTTGGAGGGATGGTTTTCAGCAACCTTTGGAGTGACATCTGTGAAAAAATTAGGTCATATCCTCCGTTATCTAACTATTAGGTAGTGTACTTGTAATAAAGAATAATTTATTTGGGTCATATTTTAATTAAAATGTTCGGGGCTGGCAAAATGGCAATCACCTGTAATCGGCTTTAATTCCATGTGGCATTCTTCGTGTATAAACACATGAAAGTAAAAAACATGTATTTTCCGTGTCAACTAAACGGGCGCGTCATCATTGCTTAATGTGTCTGTTATACTTCAACACATTTAAAAATAGTAGACAGAATTGTTCAACCAATGACGAAACTGCGTATGTTTCACGTATAACCAAATACTCGTTGTTCAAGGATTATCTGTAGTTACGTGATTGCATGAGAAATTGAAAGTTTTGTAAGGAAGTAAAACGGAACGAATAACACAAACGAATTTAATAATTATTTAACAATGGCAAATTAACACAAGAAATAGACGCTGATACATAAAACACAATTCAGAAAACCACAAAGAATAAATTATTACATAAAACACATAAAGTAATTATTTCTTAATACATAAACCAATCCGTTCATTTTTGCTTCCCGTAATCGACTGTGTCTCTCGTTTATAAAAAGCGCCTTTCGACGTTGCGGCAACGGAACCACGCGAGCCGGTCGTCGCAGCGGCGACGGCATACATGCTATGATCCGAATGCAGGTTCACATCAGGCACTAACACTCTTACAGTTTTTAGAAGTCATTTTGATTAAAAAATTCGGAAATATTTAATATTTTTCAGTTTTCGGCAGTAGGACAATATGATAGGGTCCAGAGGTTTCTGGTATGGTGTGAAGAAGTTTACGATACCACAACAAATTGCGAAACGCGAAGCTGGAACTGCCACAAATTTCGATGTTAATTATGGAACAAAGCAAAAAGCGGCGAATGGGACCAGACCGTCCCATGTACGAACTTACGAAGATATTCCTGGTCCTGAACCCTTGCCGATAATTGGCAATATTTTCAGATTTGTACCATACATAAGTAATTTTTTTTGCAATATAACATTCCAGATTCGTACATTCTACGTCTGTTAGAACTACTATACGTAAACGAAATGATAGCATGATGAAACACGTGTACTTGTAGGTAAATATGGCAATTTACCTTTTCTGGAACAGCTGCAATTGCTGCGAGATACGTATGGTGATATGGTTAAGCTTCATAAAATGCTGAATCGTCAGCCGGTGGTACTCGTCTTCGATCCAAAATTGGCGGAAACAGTTTATCGACACCAAGGGACTTTTCCGATAAGAAGCGTTTTGGCGACACAGAAATACTACAGGAACTCCAGGCCTGAAACTTATAACGGAAACTCCGGTTTATTCTCAAAGTAAAGCTCTGGAACACTTCTTGGCAGCTGAGGGGTAATTTGCTCTGATTCGCCCGACGAATAGGGACATCCCTCTCCCTCATGTATTTTCGAGATTTTTACAACCAGGATAGGTAGATACCGATGTTATCGACTTGCATAGACTATCGTTTTTAGTATCGGTAAAACAGATTTTGGGCCGGCATTTGGAATATACGTGAAAGTACGGCAATGCTACGACTATGCAAAATGATACGTCACGAGGCTGACGCCACAATTCCAGAAAATAAGAGGACGGCACACGCGGAATATAGGGAGGGGGTAGGCGATGCGAGAGCAATCTCCCCTTCCGTCTCAGCTACCAAGAGCGTTCCACAGCTATATCGAAATACATGGCTCTTCACACAACTTTCGTAGTACAGTAAACCCTCGATAAATGCATCATGACTATCCCCTCCACATAGGGGGATTCCCCTTGGCGAACCACGACGCTCGACGAGGGAGCAGTGTAACATGATACCACCCGAACGTATCGGTGAGGCAATACTAATTGGAGGGTCCGCTGTTTTCATTTTCGGTCTTTTTCGGTCTTTTTTTTTTTGAAACCTTTGCTAACGTATTTGTGAGATTTTTCTGATTAAAATGATACCAAACACGATATAGTTTGAATTATATTTACTCAATATTTAATATATTTACTTAGTATTTACATAATTAAAACATATCGTGTTTGGTATCATTGTAATCAGAAAAATCTCAAAAATACATTGGGAAAAGTTACATTCAGCAAAATTAATAAACGACCAAGTTTTTTGTTGCATTAGCAATGCCTCGCCGATACTTTCGTGCCGCTCACTTTGTTTGCTTGCTCTCTCTGTCTCTTCTACTGTCTGTCCTTTTCTAAGCTCGCGCTCGGTTGACGCCCGATTGTAAACACAGATTAGATGCCTCTGCTACCTAAGAGCAATATTCGGACACGACCTGTGCATTTATCGAGGGAGGTGCCTATTCAGTGTTTTTATGCGGCTCGAGCTGACCGCGAATGTAGAAAGGGTCAGAATATGGAAAACCACCCCCTCGAAGATGCAGGAGTTAAATGTGGCGGGACTCGTTTGTGATGGACACGAGATTATAAAATATTATAAATATTATTTTTAATTATTTTAATAATTTTAAGATTATAAATAATAGATTTAACTTGTTTGTGAAACATTGAATTATAAAAAATTTCACACGGGCTCATAGGGGTTTAAAGTATTTTTTTGAAGGAATTTTCATTCTGAATTGGTCTTATTGTTAATAAGACGCCATGTATTTTATATGTCAAATTAGAGAATATACTATTTGTACCATCATTAGCAATATTGTCACTGTGCCTATCCACTGAGCTCCGTATCTTTAATACTAAAACTACCAAAGCAATCAAGAACACTAGCTCCTAATTTTCTTCAAATAATTACTTAAACTGATAAAAATATACTTCTTACCACTGTACCTATCTGCTTTTTCAAGTCAGGGGAAAGAGTGGTCTACTACTCGTACAATGATGAACCCGCTCATGATGCAGCCACGTGCAATGGTACCGTACATTGAACTGCTTGACGAAATCTCAAATGATATGATGGCCAGAATGTTAGAACTACGCGATCCCAAGACCTTAGAGCTATCACCAGGTTTTAATGACATAGTAGCCAGGTGGGCTCTCGAGGGTAAGTATTTTCAGTTTCGATTTTTGTGAAGATTATAGGGTAGTTATTTAAAAAGTTGATCACTTCACCGATTTCGATGATACTGAAATATATTGTGAACATTATTAGACGACACAACTTCTATCTATACGCGTAACTGCTGCTGAAATTCCGTTTTTGAAAAATATAGTTCATAATATATAGAGTGTCACGTCCAACTTGACCATCGTCTTTTTCAATATTTTTTTCAATATCTGATTTACTTTTGACGATAGTAAAAAATTTTAGAGAGAAAAATAATTACATCCGAAAAGGTAAATATACAGGGTGTCCCACGCAACTGAAACAGGCTGTACCTCCTAAACGGTTGGGAATAGAGAAAAATATTATAAGAAAAAGTTGAATGGCATGAGATGGTGCATATATGCAACTAATTTTATGCACTTTTATGCATCGGTGCATCAGAAAAATACAACGGCACTTTTTTTTTAAATAGAAACCTACATTTTTGACTGACACCACGCGATGCAGTTTGTTGTGCTCTACATAAAAGTACTAACATAATTATGCCCTAAACTTATTCGTTAACAAGTTATCGAAGCCAAAAGTTGTCTCAGTTATTGCGGTCGGTCGGCTAGCGTTCCGAAGTACTTACGTTACAAGTGTTCGTATGGTCCTCCATCACAGACCAAGCACTTTTCCATCCCTTTCTTGATGTTGCGCACCACATTCCTTATGTCCCTTTCCGCAATCTTGGATATTTCGTGCTGTATGCGTTTGCGCATTTGCACTTTTCTTACTGGTTTCTTACTGGCCCAATCCTCCATTTTGTAATTTCGTTTAGCCTGCCTCTGCTTTGACTATTCGAGCCAGTAAGGATATCTCGTGTATTTCTTTCAATTCAATTCAATCGGGGAGACATAATTAAAAGTTAATCTGCGAGAGAACGGTTCGTTTCTGACTCATGGTTCCTCATAGACATTTTATTTACCTACGTAACAAGACGAATGCAATGAGCCAATAAAAAAAATTGCAACCATTTTGCGAATTTTGTGGCGTTTTTTTTACAAATCTCCATCGATACCATGGTGTAGGACAACCACTGAAAGCCATGACCATTAATTTTTTTTCACCTTGTGCACACGTACACTTTTTACGTACAAACACCTTTTTGACGCACTGTACGGTGTAATTAATGAATATCTCTGCAAAATCTTTTTTTATAAATAGCCTACCTATCACCGATTGTTCCGCTGCATTTTATATATATATTGTATAATTACTGATAATATTGGTATCACTAACGTTAAATTTAACTTATTAGGCGTATGTGGGATTGCTCTTAATAGTCGATTAGGATGTCTGGAGACCAATCTTCCAGAAGATTCAGATCCACAGGTATTGACTAAGGCATCGATAGAATCATCGCAATTGATGCACAAACTAGAAATGTATCCGTCCTTATGGAAGTACTACAAAACGCCAAAGCTTAAGAAACTATTTCGTTCTATGGACCGGATAGGCAGGTGATATGAACTTGCTATTACAACTCTTCAAGCTATTTAAAACACTAGAGAATATTTTTAACATGCACTTTTACACATTTCTTTTTACACGATTCTTTTGACACACTTTATTCACTGTTACATCAATTTTACAGAGGCCTATTCTAATTTAATCGCGGACGAGCCCCCAAAGAATAAAGATACTCGGTTTTCAGAAAAACCGAATAACTTCCTTTAAATTACTGATATCGTATCCTAAAAAAAGCTAAGCACATGCAAATAAAACGATCACTAACTTTATTTAAAAAATATATATAATCATAAAATAACATAATTCATTAAACATTAACTAACTCGAAAAATAACTCTAAATATTGTAAATCTCACAAAAACTCTAAGTCTCTCCACTCACGCCTAGATTCTCAGCTGACTCCCTCTCAAAATTCATGCTCGCATCCGCCCTCGATACTCTTTCTCACAGCATGCATTCTTCGTCTTTCTCGCAGCATGTATTCTCCATTGCACGCACTTATTTTTTCCTCATACATAGATTAAACATTGACGCTAGCCCTAGAATTCGTCGCTTTGCAAATCACGCAATCTAAACATCCACTCTCGCTTGTATACTATCTATCCACACTCACAAATTCTAAAATTAAAACTATTTACTAATTTTAAAAATTCCCTTCGTACAATTTTATTTAACCACGTTTGGTCACAGTCAAGTGATTTTATAACATGCTCCATTTACATCTCCACATTTTTCTTTTTATGACTTTCCGTAAAACATTACGTTCTCTTTCATGTGTTAATTGTGTAAAATGTTGTCACATGCAGTTCAACTCACAATGCAGTGAACCAGTTTGACTAATTCAAAATTTTAGTGTCATATACAATATATGAAAACTTATTTTCCATATAAACTGAGTTTATAGTTTAAAAACCCTTTCAATGGAGATCTTAATAATAATCTCAATGACAGTTATTAATTATTCTTCATTCAAATGGAATTAGTCTTATATGTTCCAAAAAATTTCGATTTTGTTATACGACTTAAATTGACACATCAATGAAAATAGGTATAAACACAATCAGCATTAGTAAACCAGTCGTTAAATTGCATTTTTTATTGTTAATTTTAGTTTAACACAAGATTTTGATACCTTGTTACGTGTTATGTTGCGGAGCATAAATACGCCCCTGAAGCTCACAGACGTAGCTTCCAACCTCGCATCTTAACTTTCTTAATTATTCACACATTTCTTAGAAAAACCAGCAGTCGCGCATTGCTGTCTATTTATAATATGAAAATTAATGCGCTTTATGGGCCTATTGTCGTCAATACTTCTTCAGGAAAAGTTTTGTCCTGCAAGAAGTATTGACCGGGAACTTTTCCCCCAGGCGAGCTGGGGTTTTCCGGTTCCGCCGATCGACAAGGGAGACTCTTTGCCAATGGGCAAAGGACGATTTCTTTGCCCATCAATGGCAAAATTAATATTCGTTAATTATAAGAGTCTCCCAATCAGCAACTTTCCCGCTTCGCAGCAGTGACCGCCCCCGCCAAATCATGACGGAAGCGCATCCTTACGCGCTTCAAAAATTTAGTCTTCTAATTGTAAGAACTACGAGTCAAACAACACCTAGCACTCTAAACTAGAAAACTTCGTTTGCGAGGCTAGGCTCGGACGTAATCATAATTATACAGTGTAAATAAACTGACTAGAGTAACGCAAGTCGGCCTTCATTCTTAATCAACAATTCACAATACCTCCGTGCGTGGCTCAAATTCATTCACTCGTTCACTCCAGAGGTGTTGTCTGAAAAACACGAGCAGGCATAACTCTTGAGACTTTACATCCGTAACATGTTAGTTATTCTAAATTTTTTTTACACAGTACGTATCTCTCGTGTAAAGAGTCTGAAGTGTATATTATCTTTTTCTCTATCCCGTACAGTATAGTCGAGAAGTATATAGCTCAAGCAAAGGAAGAATTTAAAAAAAGACCAGACATGACAGAGCATGAACGCAGTATGTTACAAAAATTACTCTCCCAGGACGAAACGATCGGTCTCGTTATGGCCGTAGACATGTTCTTCGCTGGTTTTGATACGGTAAAAATTACATTTCCTACTGAGCTTGCCATTTTGGATTTCTACATTATAATCTTCCTCTTGCTGGAACAAATCTTGGTACATATTGATGAAAAGGAACCTACTTCGAATGACCGAATGAAATAGCTACCCATGATATAAATAGTGAAAGATGCCTCATTTTTCATTAAAAACAGCCTATTGAGGAATAACGAGTGACAGATAAAACCTCTTATAATTAGAGGTCATTCGGTAGTGAGTCCTTGACAATGTAAACAAAGGCTAAAGTCCTTGGGGCTGAACCCCTTTCATCAATATTTACCGTCAATTCTGTACACCTCTATTTCGCTTCAAAATATAGTTGCGTGTATAGGTAGGCAATGCAGGGTCAGCAATGCTCTACTTTTTGGCGAATAATCCGAAGAAGCAGGAAAAGTTGAGAGAAGAAGCGATGTCGTTACTCCCAACGAAGGATTCTCAGTTGTCTTACGAAGCTTTAAATCAATCGACATATGGAAAGGCTTGCATTAAAGAATCTCTGCGTCTATTCCCCGTCCTTGAAGGCGTATTTAGGAACATGCAGGAAGATGTTATCATAGGCGATTATGAAATACCGAATGGAGTAAGTTTGAAACTTACAGATCGGTCGGTTTTGTATGTTGATCTACGACTTTTTCCTTACTATTTTCAGACCACTATGCTATGCTGCCATTCAATCATGGCTTTTGATCCTAAACAATTTCCACGTCCTCAAGAGTTCATCCCTGAGAGATGGTTGAAAGACAGCGGAGAGTATCCATCGGGCAAGAACGCACATCCTTTTGCGTTCCTGCCTTTCGGCTTTGGAGCTCGTAATTGTATTGGCAAAAGGTTCGCAGAAACGGAATTGAATGTCATGGCTTTGAAGGTAGGTTGAAGCATTTATTATCATTCTGTTTCATTCCAATGTTGCCAGATTGAGATTAATGTTAACATATTTTTCGTTTACTTTTAGTCGCATATATTAATAAATTAGAGATACTCATAAATTATTATAATGTTTCTAGAAAATACTGATATGGCATTTGTCGGCTAATTTCGGCAATAACTCTTTAGAACATGATAAATTTTAACTTTTAGTAATATATAGATGTATTTACTTGAAAGTCAAGAAAATATAAATAATATGAAATATGAAATATTAAAACATATAAATTCACACATAATATTATGTGCTGCGTCGCGATGTGACGACAAAGTTGCGTCAGTGCTAAAACAACATATTGAGCTGATTAGTAAGAAAACAAGTACAGTAATCCCCCCTATAACACGGTATATTAGTTCCGCGTTATAGGAAAACGCGTTGTATGAGCATTCTCGTAAAACGCGCTCGTATGACCTCGTATAACGCGTTATGTACAAATGATTCACGTTTAACTTTTCTCGTTAAAGGGGGTTTAAATCGAATATTAAGGAAAAACTATGTATAATAACAATAACAATATCTCACAGTTCAATAACTAGGAACACAAATTTAATAAAATAATTTAATGAAATCGCGTAATATGAAAACGCGTTATAAGAGTACCGTGTTATAGGGGGGATTACTGTAATCGTTTCTGCTTATTTTGTCGGTGTTTTTAACGGTTAGTAAGCATTCTTTAACTTTTTTGAATTATCGGTTCTTAAATAAATTATCACTATTTAAAATAAATTATCAGTGTGTAATATCACTGACTGATTATTATAAATAATCTGATTATTGTAGCTATTATTGTAAAAACTCTCAGTATTTTAATGAAGTCATCTCCAAGTATTAGAATTTGCCAGTATTTTAAACAATTAACTGGCTAAGCAATTCATTGGATGTACTAAAAATTCTTTGGAATTCATTCCGAAAATCTACAATCTAACTTACAATAAAAAATAGTGAAGCATGACATATCATTTGAATATGTAGTCTGTGTAATTTAAGAAATTATAGAGTTAAGAAAAAACAGACACTCTTCCGCAGCATTTAGTTTTCTCTTCTAAATCTTACTTATTATTATATATTCTTTTATAATTAATTAACTTACAAAAATATATAATAACTTTTGAGTTTTTATTTTCTCTCATTTAGCACAGCACTTGTCCAAGCAGAATCCGTGAACTCTAGCAAACAATAAAAATGCAAATTTTCGTCTAGTCCCGAAATTGTTGGTACAGTTGTGTATAATTCTGGAATACGTTAATTTAAAAAATGCTTATTCGTTTATTCGAATTTTCGAAAAGAAATTGAAGCTAATAAAGCGTTAGAACCTTTTGAATGATTTTTAGTGTATATACTATATTCCTTTTTACCTTTTCGCTTTTGGAAACTAGAGAATATTAGTATAATAATAACATTTCATGTTCAACATTTTCATACTTCTGACCGTTAACACATTGATACTATCGGTATCTATATTATTTGTTTGTTTTACATATTGACATATTATTAATAATTTTGATAAAACAAATGTTAAAAAACCACGACTAATACTTAACAGCCAATCATTATTCGTTGCTAGTAAGAAGTATGACTTCGATTGTAACAATTCTATACTACAAAGATTATTTTATAGAACCTTTTCTTAGACTAATTTTTTTACTTGCAGATGGTAAGGAATTTTAAACTCGAATGGAATTACGGACCTCTCCAGAGCAAGAAATTAATCGCACAGGCCATTACAACTCCCTTGACAATGAAAGTTACGGAAATATAGTTACATTCAATTGATTTTTAATTATTCTTCAGTCTTTACGAGAACACACGGCGGATGCTTTCCGTAAACATATATTTCTTTCGCTATGACTCGGTAAGCTCTAAACGAATAACCAAAATTCTAAAATTCAAAAATTCCTTTTTTCTTCTGCACTATACTTGCCATTTTTAATTTCTAATTAAATCTAATTAAATAAAATTGTGCGAACGCTAATGTGCTCGTGTATGGTTAGCAGAGTCGTGACAGAAGCACTATGTGTTTCAAAAAGCACCCGTCATAGGATAACTAAACGAATTATCAACTATTCCCGTTTGTGTTCTAACAATGATTATTGATTGATCTTGAATTGTAAAAAAGTCTTGGTGTCGATCCGTATTAGTAATATACACATCAACTCGCACATAATACGATCAAACTTGCAATCAAAATTGCACTTTATTTTTCGCAAATCTTAAAAGCATTAAGTTTCATCGTTAACTACTCTTGAGAATCGTTTATACACATTCGAAGGGAATTTGACTTTAAAATGACAGTGATGGAAAATAATTAAAGGAACCCCATGAAATTACGATAGTAAGCAATTAGGGTTATAAATATTTTCTATTAACACTTTAATGGCCGCAGGTCTAGGCAGTTAAACTTCGCCAGGGGCCGACAATATTTTTAAAAAATTAAATTTAAAAAAAACTTTATATAAATTCACGAAATAATTGAACATGTGCGAACACACACATTTTTAATAAAAAAGGCAATCAGAATACAATATCCGTTCCTACAATATCTAAAGTTCATGTTCAAAACAGAAATGGAAATATGAACTTATGTTGCCAATAATATAAAAACATTTGCAAGAGAAGAAGAAGGGGGAGAAGAAAGTGGCTTAATAATTATATTATATGTTTTATGTTATCTGACAATAACGTTTAGAGAAATCATCACATAGAGAATGTGTTACCGGTCAATAACCATCGGCGGTAGCTCACACAGATGTTGTGTGGTCGCCCACTAACAGTTGCCCTGGCTATCACACACATGTGGGAGCGGCCATTCAAGTGTTAAAACCGCTATTTTGTTCTTTAAAATAAAATTTTGGAACTCTATGTTCGTTAATGTACCAACATGAAGTAGTCTTTGGAATTCTATGTCGAACTTTATTTTTTTAATTTCATTCAGCCTTCGGAATGTGCATATGATTTTGCCTCTTTACCTAAGTATCCTTTGATAACCATAGTTAATTATAAATGCGTAGTGGAATAGATAATCGTACTCACTAAGTATTCACGGCAAAATAATGGATGATTGTACTGTGTCTGTTCGCTATCAGTGATGTCACTCGAATTTGTATAACAATACGTATATTTTGACATATTCTACATACTAAAGTATTGGAGTAATTCATTGCTTCCGCAAATTCACTGTTTGTAATAAGTTTGTTTAAACTGCGTTACTTTATATTTATGGCCTTTAATTAAAATGTTTTAACCAAAGTTTTTATGAAAATAAAGTGCACATTCATTTTCATGTATATATATGTATATATTATATATGACGTTGTAAATTCAATTTTTTAAAGCACTGACAAATACATGTTAGATTTTTGGATTATACGTCAGGAATATTTTGTGAGCGATTCGTAAGCTTTCGAAGTTCTGGGGTAAGTGCCGTGCAGTTTCTCACAGTCCTCTTACCGGGGATGAAACATCTCCCCACTCCGTGGCCAGATCCACCAAGCATACTCTTTACGCTTTTTGAAACGCCATGCAGCACCATGACGTCAGGTCATCGGCTGCTAAGCCATAACTTAGTCTCGGGTATAGTTTACGGACCCGAGCCCATCGATACTTTAAATAATCTGTTCCTTGGAATGCGACAGGATGTCTAGACTTTTGTCTAACACCCGTCGCTCTCCAAGAACTCCACACGAAACCGAGACAAACTGTAAACACAGTGGCGACGGTCCCAATGCGGACCGACCCCATCTGCTATACAGGGTATCTTACCCTCATAAAACTCGTTGACGCTAACATACAATACAAATTATTTGCTTCAAAAATATATTAAATATTTGATATTTTTTGTTAATTTTTCCCGATAAACATTCTTCCGCGGTCGAATTTTACCCACATAAACTATGATCCAAATTAATACATTTGTGTTTTTGGAATTTTTTTTCTGTTGACGCTAACTGTTATTATTTGGTGTTTAACTTTCTGTAACGTACCGACCCTCACGCGTATCGTTAGTATAAGATAATTCCAAGGTTAAGAACAATGCAGATTTTATTGCAAAAACAATCATTCTATTATTCTACGTGAGAAAAAGTTAAATATCAAATTAATCAGTAGCGTTAAAAACAAATTCTAAAAACACGTAGGTATCTACTAACTTGGATCATACCGTTAAAGTATATATTGAATAATATTTTCATATTATTCAATAGCTGAAAAATGTTTATCGGGAAAGATTAAGAAAACCATTTAATTGTGTAATATTTTGTTTGTTTCAAAAATAAATTAAAAGTTTGATTGTTTTTGTTAATTTTGCCGATAAGCATTTTTTCGAGATCTGCTTTTCACGTAAGTTTCATAAAAATGGCGTATTCGAGTTCGATATGTTCCGTTGTTAGGAGAAAAAGACGTGAAGAAGAAAAGTCATCAGGAGGGGACACTGGCGCACAGTGGGTCAGAGATCCAGAAATTACGTGACACTTTTGTATAACATTTGAATCGTAAAAAACATCGGAATGAAATTTGCGCTTAAAATATTTTTAAAATATTTTTTATGCATATTCAATGTTTTCTATGGATTATCATGTTTAATTTTACCAAAAATTTTAAATATAAACTTAATCAATTTTATCATGCTTTTAAATATAACTAATATGAAATTTTAATTGATAATTAACTTCGGCGCATCAGAATCCAATAATTAGGGTTTTCTATTGTTGGATTTAATTCTTATTCTAAACATATATGGATCTAATGTCAGTAAAAATGTATTAATAACGTCTGCATGAGTATTCATCGCTGAAGATTTCCGGCTGTTACATCTTCGAAACTTTGTAAAGTCTTTATGCCTCGTTTCCTGAGCTTCTACCGATTACACTGGTCTACAAATTTGAAATTTCTTGTTTGCCCAAAGAATATTTATGCTGATTCTCACAGACTTTGTGGCGTTGAACACGAATCTGAAGCACGGTTATCTCCATTAGACTCCTTTTTTGAGAAAATCAGTTTTGAAAAAAATGCAAAGGGTATAGCAGGATAAGGGGGTCAAAAGTGCCCTTCAACCGATTTCAATGGGGCCGGTCTCATTCGATAGATAATGCTCGGCGATTGATGTCTACAAATTTTTAACCCTGAATTTTGACCGGAAGGGTAGTTATGGGGAAAATTAAAAAAACAGGTTTTTGGCCCTTTTTCCCCATTTACTGAGGCGTAAAAAATCCAAATAAATTCTGACATATTTTACACGGTACCGGACATATTGGAGAATTTTTTCAGATTTTTCCGTCGATGTAGCTAAGCGTGAAAAATCGGCAAAGTAAAAAAAAACGGAAAAAAGAAGATTTCGTATCAAAATCTTCGAGGTACAACTTTTTGGTTTATATAGTAACAATCTAACACCTACGATTGTTATCCCCAATTTTTTTCAGATTTTTAAACCACCTGCGTCATTGTGAAAAAAATCGAAAACCGATTTTCGGGACGTATTTTGATCTAAAACGCAAGAAGTAATTGTTATTTTTCCATTATTTTGATAGAGTATGTTCATTTTGTGCTTTTCAATGTTTCTGCATACAAAGCAATGCAAAGGATTGAATTGATTCAATTATTCGTAAACCACACACTTCCTTATCAGCTAAAAATACGAACGTTCTTTCAACAGCAGCGATGGCGCAGTCGGTAGAGTTCTTGGCTGCGGAACCTCTCGAAACTTTTTGTCGCGGGTTCGAGTCCCAATGAGGCAAAATAATTTTTTTTTTTTTTTTAATCATTCACTTCATAACAACAAATAATAGTTATTTTTCAATTTTTCAATGGTTTTTAAACATTTTTAAATACTTATTCAATATGAAATATATGTAAAAATAATTATGGAGCATATTGTTTTTTTCATTGATTCGTCCTAGCCACATCTCGTTATTCTTTTGTACATTGAACGAATATTAGTTTACTGTAACGAATGCAAATATGTATTCAATATTAAAAGGATCCAATTGTATATTCTGATGCATTGTAATGAAGGTGATGTCTAACGGAAAGAAGCGTCTATTTCTTTTTAAACATTCTTATTTTTGTATTTACCGCTTCTCCATTTATGCAGAGATCATCCAAAATGGACAATGAATTGAAAGAAAGAAGGTATATTGGGATTTCATCCGTTATAATGCCTTTACTGTTTTATGCAAATCAACTTCTTCAGCTTTAGGTTTTGTGCCCCATTGCAATCGTGTTTTCCAACCACTTTAAGTACACGATAACATTAAAGTCAGTTCAGAAGGTTTTATTGTTTTATTACACTTACTCCAGTATTATGTACTCCCTTCAGTTATCTAGTCCGCAATTACCTGCGTAGCGTGTAGGTAGCGGGCAGGTACCGAGTTGTACCTTTAGAACTGATGATCATTGTTTTTAAATTATTGACTGCATAAATGTTATTAATACGTAAATGAATATTAATGTAAAAATACGAATGATAGATTATCATTTGATGATTAGGCTACAGTATCTAGCTGCGGAATACTTGAAACTTTTCTCTCGCCAATTCACCTCCCATGAAATATAATTAGAAAACAAATGTTTTTAAGTATTAAGTGGATAACAATTGTTAATACGGAAATTAATATTAGTGTGAAAATATAAATGGCATGCGATAGATTATCTTTTGATAATTAAAAGTTGAAACACGTTTCGTGTGGCTTTAATCCTCGTCACTATGTTCATTAATGATGGGCACCACTTCATTTTTATTAAATATTTTTGTCAATATGTCTGAAGGCCTAACAATTGTCGATAGATACCGTGCGTGCGACAGGTAGTATATTATTGCAGCAATGTGCGAACAACAACCTATGGTACCGTTACCACTCGCACATTCACAGCAATAACATTTGATGCCCGAAATTCCAATTATATTAGGGGTATAGTTAATGAAGCAACAATAACTTCTTTGATTAATGTGGCGTGATCGGACGAGGCATTTAAGAATATTGAGGAGTTGATTTGCATAAAACAGTAAAGGAATTATAACGGACGAAATCCCAATATACCTTCTTTCTTTCAATTCATTGTCTATTTTGGATGATCTCTGCATAAATGGAGAAGCGGTAAATACAAAAATAAGAATGTTTAAAAAGAAATAAACCCTTCTTTCCGTTAGACATCACCTTCATTACAATTCATCAGAATATACAATTGGATCCTTTTAATATTGAATACATATTTGCATTCGTTACAGTAAACTAATATTCGTTCAATGTACAAAAGAATAACGAGATGTGGCTAGGACGAATCAATGAAAAAAACAATATGCTCCATAATTATTTTTACATATATTTCATATTGAATAAGTATTTAAAAATGTTTAAAAACCATTGAAAAATTGAAAAATAACTATTATTTGTTGTTATGCAGTGAATGATTAAAAAAAAAAAAAAATTATTTTGCCTCATTGGGACTCGAACCGGCGACAAAAAGTTTCGAGAGGTTCCGCAGCCAAGAACTCTACCGACTGCGCCATCGCTGCTGTTGAAAGAACGTTCGTATTTATAGCTGATAAGGAAGTGTGTGGCTTACGAATAATTGAATCAATTCAATCCTTTGCATTGCTTTGTATGCAGAAACACTGAAAAGCACAAAATGAACATACTCTATCAAAATAATGGAAAAATAACAATTACTTCTTGCGTTTTAGATCAACATACGTCCCGAAAATCGGTTTTCGATTTTTTTCACAATGACGCAGGTGGTTTAAAAATCTGGAAAAAATTGGGGATAACAATCGTAGGTGTTAGATTGTTACTATATAAACCAAAAAGTTGTACCTCGAAGATTTCGATACGAAATCTTCTTTTTTCCGTTTTTTTTTACTTTGCCGATTTTTCACGCTTAGCTACATCGACGGAAAAATCTGAAAAAATTCTCCAATATGTCCAGTACCGTGTAAAATATGTCAGAATTTATTTGGATTTTTTACGCCTCAGTAAATGGGGAAAAAGGGCCAAAAACCTGTTTTTTTAATTTTCCCCATAACTACCCTTCCGGTCAAAATTCAGGGTTAAAAATTTGTAGACATCAATCGCCGAGCATTATCTATCGAATGAGACCGGCCCCATTGAAATCGGTTGAAGGGCACTTTTGACCCCCTTATCCTGCTATACCCTTTCCAAATTTCGGGATTTCTTGTATTTTAACCATAAGAGGTATTAAAACTTTTTGGGTATAGAATGATTCTATAAATCCTCCAGAATCTAACGATGCGTATTACTTTAATGTTTGTAAATATTTAAACATGTTTAAACAATGCTCAAAGCGGAAACGGCGCCCGAAATGTCGCAGTTTTTATTTATATTTCTCTATTTATCTTAAACATTAGACGTCCAGGTGAAATTCTAATGGCAGGAGGTGATAGAGCAAATATTTCTCTTGGGAAAACCATAATTCGAAGTTCCAACACAAGTTTTGTTTTCGGCTGGGAAATTAAAATATTTCCGCAAGACACAAGATACCGCTGGTCATTCTCGGCTGCACTAGCCATTTCATACACCCTAGTATTACCGTTTGCTTTACAAGTATACATTTATTCTTTATGAGTTATTATAGTTTGCTTACTTTACAAGTACATTTTATGTTTATGCGTCACTTTTTGATATAATGCTACATTAATCGAATTATTATATTTGTAACATTTGGTTGTTTAAATAAACAACATTGCTCAGTTGCATTTAAAATTTTAAGCTTAATTCTACTAGCAACGGGAGCAATAATTTCCACGTCACTAGCTAAGAAGCACGTCGACAGCTGCGTGTTGACAAAATATACTCGGTGTGACTCGGCGACCGTAAGCTACAGGTGTCCGTCTCGCGGGCCTAATAACAATAAGTCATTTCGATGTTCTCCTCGCTATCAGTTTGCCCTTAACCGCCGACGAATAATCAGTGCTCCGTAATCGGCTTCAACTATTTTCACCTTTTAGCGCGTGTATAATACTTTCGAAGATAAGATTCTGTATCACCAAATACCTCTCTTTTTGTGGGCTACTTGGTAACTCTCACGGAATACGCAAATATATTTTACCGTTGCATTCGTATGTCTACTCTCAACCACCAAAGCAAAGAATCAACATGTTTTTGAGGTATATATAATTTATACTCAGATTTTACTAGTTTTGTTTTAAGTCCGATCACACATTTTGTTTTTAATTAAATACGACCGCAAAGTATTAATGGATATGTCCTGGGGCAGAAATAAAGTATTTCTTGGCACAAAAGCTTTAATATGTAATTTTAATAGAATTTTTTACTGAATTCAGATATGTAATCCGTTAGTCGGCATCATACACGGTCTTTTTGTGACAAGCACTTTTATATTTAATAAGTCGTATAATCTTGAAATAGAAAATGCAATTGAACAGTATTGCTTATTTATATGATGAAATTTGAGAAATATACTTCTCTATTTAATATAGCATTATTGCCGTGAAATAACTAATAAACAATAAATGTTCTTGTAAAACAAGCTACATATATAATATATCATAATACTAGCGCGGGTGAAACGCCTGCGCTGAGAATCACTGGCAGTACCGTGTATTTTGCGGAGCTATTTTACTTTCTCAGCTTAAAACAAAACCTGTGTTGGAACTTTCAATTATGTTTCCCGCAAGAAAAATATTTGCTCTGTCACTTCCTGCCATTATGACTTCTCCTGGACGCCTAATTTTTAAGATAAATAGGAAAATATCCACAAATGGGTCATTTTAGGCGCCGTATTCACTTGTAGCATTGTTTACACATGTTTGAATGTTTATAACATTAAAGTACATAATACGCATCGTTGTATTGCGGGGGGGGGGGGGGGGGGAGGGATTCTTAGATTCATTTTCTGTAAAAAAATTTAAATAATTGTTACGGATAAGATACAAAAAATTCTAAAAGTCGAAAATTTGCATTTTTTTCTAAAACTGATTTTCTCAAAAATGGAGCCTGATGGAGACAAAGGGATTTCGGATTCGTGTTTAGCATCTATAAGAATCTGCAAAACTTTTCTTCGGGCAAAAAATCGTGTTGACCAGTAATGGTCAACTGGTAGCAGTGCGGATGTTCTTATTTCTGGCCGATGTATTAAAAATTTATGTATGCTCGCTGGCATGCAAAACTATCCATAATGTTTCACGTAATTTTTTGTCAGATTATGCCGAGCTCTCTTCCGCGGCTGACGTACGAGAAGCGCTACCCCGCAATACTTGTACGGAGCTGTTTATAAACACGTCTGTTCAAAACGACGCGTCGTTATACCGTCGCGACGGTATAACCGCCACTGATATAGCACAAATAGAAATCACTTACGAGGGAATTTTAATACTAATTATAATCACAATTTTAAAATCATAAATACGCCTCTTATTAATAGGCACGATTACATATTGTAATCGTGCAGGACATTATCGAGGAGTACCGATTATTAATAAGAACCAAAAATTCTGTTATTATTGTAAAATTCGGGGACATGCAATTTTCGAAGGGGGACTGCTGAATGACATAATGAATTGAGAAGGGCTTAAAGTTTTCTAGAAACTAATACAGAAAAACTGATAACTCATCAGTCGTTTTGTTAACTTATCATCAATTCGTAAACAACCACGGACAATTCCTGATAGATTCGGGCTCAAAAAAAATTTAATAAAATTACCCACTGTCATACAAAGAATAGAAGTTCGCGTAGAAAAATAGATAAATATTTATGCGCCGTTATTTTGAAAGTGGCCTAAGTCCACTTTTCAAAAAATCAAGTGTAAGAGTAAGATAAAAATTTCTTTATAAATAATAAATATTCGGGTACAATGTGATAATGTACAATAATTTGTTCGACGATGCGTAGCGCTCACACAATGTCTACAACGATAATGCTCGGCGGGCCCTGGAAGTCGTATATTTACACGACTTCCTTCCTCCCTTAAGCGAGCCTATCAGGGACTTTTCCTCGGAGAGGGGCGCGGGCCTCTCCTTCCTCCCTCGCTAGGGAAAGTGTTTTTAAACATGAAGGGCGCTTCCTAGAATGGATCCTTGCAAGGCCTGGTCGGCGTCAAGGACGAGGGAGAGTCTTCTTCTACGAAGAGTGTATTCCCTCGCTGCAGGGAACTTCCTTGACGTTGACCAGGCGTGCGAACGAACTCGATTTGTGCCTTTCTGGCGCAGGGTCTTACTCAAGCTAGTTATTTTAATATTTACATTTCTATGTTATCTTTTCATTTTAAAACGAATTGCAAATAATATATTTAAAATCACTAAGATTTGGTAAACCAAAATTATCTGGTTAACTCTTTAAGGCACGGCGGGATTAAAAGCGTCCTACCTCTTTGATGCATGAAAATGCACGGTGGGATATTTTTGTCCCACCTCCAACATTTATATTATTATATTATTATATTTATATATTATATTTAATATGAGTAAATGACTATTCACGGGAAAGAATAAAACAGTATATATATTAAAATAAAACAAAGTATAAAAAATAATATGAAAACACACACACACACACACACACGCACATAATTGACCGCACCTCGCAGGACCAATCGCACGCAATACTCTAAAGATTCGCTTAAACCGCAACTCGCAGGTCAAAGTTTTCTTGCTCTCTATTCTCTTTCGACACTGTCGTCTCTAGGAAAAGACGTCGGGCTCGAACCCTTCGCACCACACACATTCACACACACATACAGACCCTTAAAACTAAACAGTCTTATGCTGTATCTTAACCTAAACAGTTTTCAAAAGCATCGGCTCTGACGGCGCACAGTGGTCTGATTTGAGAATGGCCGCGACATTTTACGAAAAATGTAACTCTCTCATTTCGAAATAAACTTAGTGTATATTGCTTTTTAAATGCCCATTCCATTAAAAAATGAAGTAATTAATGACATATAATACAAACTTTGGTTACATTGTACGCTTAAAGTTGGACATTTTAAAAACTGCACTGTTCAGCTAAAATCTCTTGCTTCTTCCTTGAGATGCCCTGACAACTACGTTTGCTATTTCTGCCCCCCTTTTTTTTAAACTGAAAAGCATTCTTTCACCTACAATATCATATATATAATTAATAGTTATTGTGCACAATACGGTTAAAAAATAATACTAAATGGGGTAACGAAAGGTACCATTTTTTTTTTGATTGAGAAGTAATATCTTCTAAGTCCCGCAATATCCCATGTTCTTATAACTTTCAATCTTTTCAGTGCACTTTCCTCTACATGGCCATACATGAATCACGTCCCACTTCTTCCCATTTTTCCAAATATTAATGTTTAAAGACAACGGTGTCGCGTCTGAATCACGGCCTGCACGCCACATGCGGCCGCGCGCTGTACTGAATGCGGCCCAACGTGAAGACTAGTATATTTTGAGTACGACCCAAGAAAATTTGTTTTTTCAAATGGAAGTCAAAGGAGCCAAAAGGTTCGATATTCCTGGCTGACTTCAATAATGCAATCTTGCAAGGAAATTCTTCTTGCCATCTGGTTAGTTTCAACTGCAGGTACTTAAAGTGCCTGTGTTCTGCAGTCAAATGTGCCTTTGACCAAGTTTTCTATTTCTTGACTGCATTCGGTACGCCTTTTCGGTACGCCGTATTTTCCACTTATTTTATAGTTACTCTTAGATTTTAATAAATTCTTAATTTAAGCTTTGCTTTGTGTTTAATGTGTTTGTTTATGTTTAATACATTGCATGCGTGCGTACGTGTGTGTGTGTGTGTGTGTGTGTGTGTGTCTATATGTGTATAAACGTGTGTAATAGTGTTTATATTTTAGTTTAGTGTTTAGTTATCGACAGCGTAACGACAGTGTAAAATTATTTACATCTCGCCAAAAATGGAGGCATTTCGGAAACACAAAGATTTATATATCGTATTAAGAAGTGCATCCAAGGATATGGGAGATTACTTATTTTTGTATGAAACAATAAGTGATAAAATTTATATTCCAGAAAGAAATTCAAAGTTGTTAAAAACAACTCTACGTAAATTTTCGTGGAAATTAAAGCAGAAATGGGTTCAGTGTTGATATACGGAAGCCTTATTTTTAAAACGAAATGAAGAATAGCTGGAAAAAGATTTAATTTACCCTAGAGCCATACTCACTGATATACCAAGTACTAGCAGTTCAGCATCAATCGGATCAAAAGTGAAATCATCAACAGTAAAAATCCATAAAGGAAAAAAATCATTTTTGAATTGTAGTGCTAGAGAGCGGCTACGGAGATCTCATTCTCTAGTTAATAACTTCTCCCTTGAAGAATTGTTAAACGCGACGAAATTAAGTTTGAAAAGGCGTGGTATGCATGGACAGTCGCGTTTACTTAAATATCTGGGGAAGAATGAATATAACGAGGAAATTAAGGGAATATTTCAAAGACGATATAAACACAAACAGAAATTATTCACACCAGAAACAGCATTAAAACTTTTTATATCTGCTGAATTATCTAAATATCAATATATCACAATAAGAAACGAGGCAATAACGTGTCGTAACAACCAGTGGCCATCATATGAAAAGTTATTACGCGAGAAACAAAATTGTTATCCTCCAAAAACTGCCATTACTTTTCATTCGCATTAAATATTTCAATGTGTACACAAACTGCAATATTCTTCGACTTTTCTTCATAATTTTTTATTTAATTAGCTAAAAAATAGTAAATGGGCAGACAAATAAACAGTTTATGCAATCTATTTAAATAAAAGAATACGAAAATTAAATAAATAATGCTTAAATAAGCATAAAATTTATTATATTCTACATCATTTGAAAGGAAATTTTTTCTTTAAATTTCAGTTCAAATTTCATTACGATATGTCTTGTAGATCAAAAGTTATACAAAAATGTCGCGAAAATTCTCAAACCAGACTGTGCGGCGCTGAGGTCGCACAACGTAGTGTCGCTTGCGTTTCGTCGCGATTCGTTACGCCCGACACTACATTATTATATAACTTTGTTAATAAATATAAACCAACTTTATTCAATCAAAAAAAAAATTGTCTGTACTACGTGGGTCATTTTAAGTTCTGAATTCCGGTGCCTCAAAGAGTTAATAGAATGACAAAAATGTTTGTTTTGAAAGTGGCTTAACTCCCACTTTGAGAGTTTCAAACGGATTTGGAGTATATTATGCAGTAAAATGTTATGCAACGACAGTATTATGTTTTATTAGTAATTGAGTCATGCTTCATTAGCTTAGATAATGATTTTTAAACAATAACAATTTCTCGGGTTCAAGCCGCGTTGTGAAATGTGTAAATTCCGACGTTTCGCCAGCATTTCAGCTAGCTTCATCAGGGTAAAACTGATACTGTATGTAGATATGTATCGTAGATATATATGTGTAGGATATGGTGAGAAAATAAAAGAGATGTGAGTAGTATGAATGAACGAAAAATAAGGTTGTTTATTAATTAAAAAGAAAAAATGGTAATACTAATATAACATCTTCGCACGGTAACGGATCAGTATGAACTGCGTTTTCGTGGTTTCTGCAGCCGCTCGCAGCTCGCAGAAAACAGTCGAAGATCACACTCACACATGCATACATATTCATACAAAGTCAGGCGGCCATCACATTTACGCGATACTACACTCGGCCCTCCTGCGACAACAGCTGACCTCAGATGTTCTCAACTTCACTATCCGTAGAAAAATCTTCTTGGATATCGGTCCACGGCTTCATGTGATCGGCCGATACAGATGTTTGCTGGGGTCCTTCGTGCTCACCGATTTTCTGTACCAAATACCGATCATTTCACATCACCTTCGTTATACTATACGGCCCTAAATATTTTGCGTGCAGTTTTCCGCCTGTTCCTAATTGGGTCCTCTTGATAGCAACTAAATCGTCCTCACGGTAGCGCTTGGCAACCTTGCGCTTTTTATTGTAAGCTCGACGATTATCAGCTTGAATTTTTAGAATGGATTGTTTCGCCTGCCGACGAATTTCATTTCGATTTTCTTCAAACATTGAACGCCATTCTTCTTCTATTACCTGCCGAATTTGAGGATCTTCCTTTGCTCGCATATGCGTTCCAAATAAAATTTTGAAAGGTGCTGTACCAATGCTTCGATTAGGTGTAGCATTTAGATATCGCTGCGCTAACTCCAAATATTTATACCATTCTTCCGGTTTCGGGGAAGATAATTTCGCTAACAATGGTATGAGACTTCTATTTACTCTCTCTACCTGTCCGTTACCTCGTGGGACGCCCGTTGTAACAAGCGTGTGATAGATACCCTCTTCGCGACAGTAGGCCTCAAAAGCATGCGACGTAAAGGCTGTTCCGCGGTCAGAAATTATTCTTCTCGGGTTACCAAATATAGCAGCTTGCTTTCTTAGACGATCCAAAACTTCTGCGGTGTCTGTCGATCTAGTCGCGTAAAGCCAAACAAACTTCGAGAATGAATCCGTCACGACTAATATATGCCGATACCGCTTTTTCGTTGTTGTTATCGGTCCGAGATGATCGACGTGGTATGTATCTAGCGGAATTTCGCCCTTATCAATTACATGTAACAATCCTTCTTGTTTACCTACTTTACGCTCGGCTAAAATACAATCTATACAACTATGTACAACTTCTTCGACCTTCGCCCTCAACCCTTTAAACCAATAGTCTTTTTTAACAATAGCTTCGGTTTTATTAATCCCAAAATGTCCGCGGTTGTGCGCTTGTCGGACTACTTGCACCTGCATTCTCCGTGGTACTACGATTAAAAGTTCATCGTCTATCTCTTTGTACAAAAGACCCGTTCGTAAAACATAACCGGCTGCTTCTCCGCGATCTGCTGCGTTCATTACGTTTCGCAATTCTTCGTCTTGCTTTTGAGCTGTCTTTAACTTAGCAATTAAACCGCAATCGTTCTCTTCAATTAACAACGAGACCGGTAGTGGATAACGACTAAGTGTATCCACGTGCGACATATTTTTACCCGGCCTGTGTTCAATGACGTATTGAAATTCCTCTAAAAGTAGAGCCCATCTCGCTACGCGTACGCAAAGATCTTTCTTGTTCATTGTGAGCGTAAACGCTCGGCAATCGGTCACTATTTTAAACTTTATCCCTAACAGATATACCCGAAACTTTTTCAATGATTTTACAATCGCAAGGACTTCCAGCTCGTAGCTTGCATATTTTTCTTCGGCCTTCGTCGTTTTGCCGCTTGCATAATATATCGGGTGATACGCGTTATCATCGAGATCTTTTTGTAAGAGAATCGCACCGTAGCCAAATTTAGATGCATCGGTATGCAATTCAGTTTCCGCACCTATTCTATATATCTTTAAGACTGGTTTACAACTTAATGCTAACTTAAGAGTTTCGAAGGCTTGCTCCTCCTCGTACCCAAAATTAAAAACAACATCTGCTCTCAAAAGATTCGTCAAAGGTCGGGCAATAATCGAATACCGTGATATAAATTTCCTAAAATAACCGGTTAATCCTAAAAAGCTTTGGACATCCTTAATACTTCCAGGCTTCTTAAATTTCATCACCGCGTTTGTCTTTAACGTGGAGGGTTGAATACTTCCCTGTTCTACGATATGCCCCAGATACTCTATACGTGTTTGCAAAAAGTGGCACTTTGTCCAGTTAATCAGGAGTCCGAATTGACTCGCTCTACTCAACACCGTTTCCAAATTTTTCAAACCCATTTCATAATCAACAGAAGGTAAAATTAAGTCGTCCATGTAGGTCAGAACTATACCCTTAGCAATTAAATCTTTGAATACCGCATTGATAAATTTTTGGAATATTGACGGCGAATTGCACAAGCCAAATGGAACCCGTCGAAACTCATAATGCCCGTTGGGAACTACAAACGCCGTGTATTTCTGACTGTCCTTTTCTACCTCAACGTGAAAAAATCCGTTTTTCAAATCCAAAGTACTAAATACCTTCGCACCCTGTAGTAGGTCTAACTGATCCTCGATAAGGGGAAGAGGGTAACGGTCCTTTAAAATTTTTTTATTTATAAGCCGATAATCTATACATAACCTAGTTGTACCGTTGTTGTATCCCGTGAGGAGTTTTACAACAATTTTATTTAACGAAGAATTACTTTCGCGTTTGGAGTTTTTACAAGTAAGGATAACGTCGTTGCAAGGTACCGACTGTCAGCGATTCAAGACAATTGATTATGAATTCTGAAGATTTGGAAATGAGCCGAGGTTTTAAGGGCTCCAAAACAACGTGGTGGGAGGTTCGGATAACCCCACTTCTCGTGATTAGGATTCCAAAGAGCGGCCGCTTTCCCTGTGACTCTTGTTACGACTAAAGGTCCTTAAAATATGTTTTACAGGGAAAGCGATAACAAGTAAATAAGATTTCTCATTCGGAACCTTAATCACGTTTGAAGATATTTGTCGTTCTATCTTATAGAATTAGGTCGGTATCTAAGAATATGTTTTGTAGGGAAAGCGATAACAATTAAATAAGATTTCCGTTTGGTTCCTACATCACGTTTGACAATATTTGGTGTTCTATCTTATGGATTTAGGTCGGTATCCAACACCTCCGCCGATTAAGATTGAACATGATAGTGTTCGATATACAAAAATATGAAAACAAATACAGATGTACAATACGATTGGAAACATAAGTTGGAAATATAGAATATAAATATGAAATACTAAATATGATTTAAGTATATGGAGAAAGAATTACGAGAACTGTGTATAAGAAAAGTAGAATTATTGACCGCGAGCTAATGTGCTAACGGTGCACATATACGAAAACTAAATATAATTAAATTAGAATAAACATAATACTAAAGTAGTAAACATAATTATGGAATAGGAATACAATTTTAGAGATACAACTTCCGATTACGATTAGAGTGTGAACATAAGTATAAAATACAGATACAAATATAAAAAACAGTCTTTGGTTGTGCTTTTCACTTTTACATCGGTGTAGTGTTTCTGCAGGGTGACTGCTGGTGGTTGTTGTTGATTATATAACGATTTGTCGCTGTTTGAATTGGTTCCATGGCATCTTTACTGTGATCTTCTTGTGATGATGTCGGGTAGCGGTTCCCTGCTACTCGAATTTGTTCGTCTTCTTATCCAGAAATAGTTATTGACATTTGTACAATGTCTTAGTAGTTTACGAAATTCGTAACATTGGTGGGATAGTATCACCGTTTCCTGGATTCTTCGTGAAACAGAAAATTCTTTTTAAAACAATTCCTACAGATTATTAATAATAATACTGTCCCGATAACGGGTAACGTTATCATGTACAATGCTGACATGAATAGTTCGACTGGTCAGTAATTTTGTCTAATTCAGCCAGTTTTTGATCTTTTTTTTTTTTCTTTTGATAGCGATTTCAATTTTGATAAGTCCATGCTTATATGTGTGATTCCACATTTAAATTGAATATTTGGATCCGGCAGTCTTCTGGAATGCGGGTCAGTTGCAGAACAACAGTTGTCTTTCACACTTAGGTCGATCAGTCTCTTTTGGTGATGTGTACATCTTGGCAGATATAGTACTGATCCAGATACACAATACAATTTGATAGATCTTTTACTAGGATGGAATAGGTTTTAGATTGTGACAGTAGGAAGCGGAATTAATTCATATAATTTAAATATCTTCGTAACTAGTAAGAGAATTTTTAGAAATCTGAGACTATCTTTACTGTAAGAATTTGTGATGACAAAATACTAAGCTTGTTTAGAGTTATAAAGTTTGTATATTGCTCATATCCGTGTTAAAAATGATTTGAATTGGGAATTTTGAAGTTTGATAGAAGTTTTGAAAGTTCCGAACTATCAATTAACAAAATATAATTTAAGATAGATAGAATATTTTAATAAGTTAGTATTACTTTTCTTTGTTCTTTTCTACTTTAATTATTTGATTAGGAAAGGTCCTTGTAAGGACCTTTAAAATCCGCAGCTGGATGTTTACAGTTGGTTCTAACTAATTCAAGATCAAAATCCTTTGTGTCTGATTTAATTCTATCTGGTCTTAGTCTCTGTTTAACTAATCTCAGTGATGGATTTTTATAATTAAACAGGCACTGTAATGAGCGATGGTTGTTATATATTATAAATTTTCGATCGTAATATTTTTTCCTTTTATTTTTAGAATTCATTGATTTTTCGCGAACAATTTTATGAGCTACACTTAATTTATAATGAAATGGTTTGACGTAGTCATAATTGTTGTAATGAACTGTAGATTCTTGTAGCCGGTGTGACGGCAACTTTGAATTATTTTTAATTTTAGATAATACGCCTACATTAAAAGAATTTGTAGTTAGATTAAATTTTTCAGGAAATTTTGGGAATTGCGGAATTGATTTTTTCATTAGCTTGAAAGAATTAAATTCTTGTTCCTGAACGTTCGTCGAAATAAAATGAACATCCCTTTTTAATAATTGTTTTAAGGGCTTTACAATGATTGAGGAGTTTGTAATGAATTTCCGATGATAACCTAGTGATTCTAAAGGCATTTTAATCTTCGTTTTGTTTCGTGGTTTAAGATAACTTATTATGTTAAGATTTGGCCTTACAACATGGTTATCTGAATATACATATGATCTTTTCCGGAAATCGTATTTATCTGCTTTGAGATTATTCTCGCGTAATCTGGGAAATATAATGGGTCCGTGTAATTGCTTGTTTGTCAAACCGATAAAAACTTTGTCCGTCATACTTTGGAAAAACGACGATGCCTTTTTGAGTTTCAATGGCATGCGCGTGAATCCATAGTGACCGTTAGGTATAATAAGTGCATTGTTTTTAGGCTTTACTTTAGCAATGTCGTTAGAATTTAATAACATGTCGTTGTCTGTTTTTTCATAAATAACAACGTCTTGATTTTCGTTTTCTTTATCGATAGGGTCTTGAGTTGTTTGTACGTTTTTAATTTCTACGTTAATTTGTTCATCTGGTTCCGGTGGCAGTACCGAATCCACTGATTGAAAAACTTCATAGAGTAAATCATAGGAAGGTGATGAGGCTTCAGAGATTGCAATGTTTTCAGGTTGTTCAAATTTAGTTGTTATGTTTGCTAGATTTGGAGAATCTAGTGGAAGATAACTCGTCTGGAAATTTTGATCAGGATAATCTATATAGTTAGCATTGATAGGACTATGTTCATTTTGGTTTAAAGAATTCTGGAATTGATCTTGCCGATTTATATTAGTGCTGTAAGTATTTTGATGTTGATTTTGCCGATTGGCATTATTATACTGAAGATTCTTACATTCTTCTATTGTGTGGCCTAATTTCTTGCAATAACGACATTGTTTCTGAAATTGTGATCGATCTTGGAAGCGTGGTGGTGCAAAATGACTTTGATTAAAATTAATTGATTTAAAATTATTAGAGTTGCGAGAAGGAAGATTAGATCTGTTTCTATAACAATTATTTGTTGTATGGTTTGTTCGACCACAAGTTCTGCATTTTGAAAAGTTTTCTCTGTAAACGAGACGTAATGCTTGTTCTTCGATGATAGCGGCAGTAAAAGCGACATTGATATTTTTAAAATCTCTATATCTTAACATTTGCGAAATTTGAGGATGTGTGTGATAAATAAATCGGTTCAATGTTATGTCGTTAATCATTGATAACCGTCCATCTAATATTTCTTGATTATGTACTGAACTATGAACCGAGCCTAATATTATAGAATTTAAATCTTCTAGCCTCTGATAAAACTGTGACACGTTTTCATTTGCTTCTTGTTTCATAGAACTCAATTCTTCAAGTAATTGGTCGAGAGATTTTTTATCTTGATATAAATTAATTAATAATTCGGAAATTTCTTTCCATGTAGTTAAATGACAATGTACATCAATTTGATCGCGTGCTCTACCCGTTATTTTGGTTTTTACGAATAATAATAACGGGTAAATTTGATTTGGCATAGCTAATTCAAACATAGCATCTACCTGCTTTATAAAACTACGCAGCTTGTATTTGTCACCGTCAAACTCGTCCGGTAGTAATCTGATTAAAAATTCTAATGATAGTGGCGGATTTGACGTGTTAGTGTTTGAATTGTTTGATGCTGCGTGTTTCGCGTTCGCCATAATTCTTAATGTTATATAGAAGAGGATTTGATTGAATTTTCGTAGGATATAGAAAGGAAGATTTTAGGAGGATCTAGTCAAATGATGAGAGTAATCTCTGGACAGTACGTACTGCGGTGTGTTTCCTTGTTGATCCATATAGCTTCCACGATTGGTGCTGGAGGTTCAACTGCTCCAGGAATGACAGCCAAATCGTAGTGCAACCGCTTGTAGATTCTTCGCTGGACGATCTGATTTCACGATTGAAATCGTCACTCACGCTCGGTGTGGAGTCGCTACTTCCAAATTTCGACCGAAGATCGTAGAGTGTCAGATCAATCCCACTTCTGACACCAATTTTATGTTGTATTCCGTGGGGAGTTTTACAACAATTTTATTTAACGAAGAATTACTTTCGCGTTTGGAGTTTTTACAAGTAAGGATAACGTCGTTGCAAGGTACCGACTGTCAGCGATTCAAGACAATTGATTATGAATTCTGATGTTTTGGAAATGAGCCGAGGTTTTAAGGGCTCCGAAACAACGTAGTGGGAGGTTCGGATAACCCCACTTCTCGTGATTAGGATTCCAAAGAGCGGCCGCTTTCCCTGTGACTCTTGTTACGACTAAAGGTCCTTAAAATATGTTTTACAGGGAAAGCGATAACAAGTAAATAAGATTTCTCATTCGGAACCTTAATCACGTTTGAAGATATTTGTCGTTCTATCTTATAGAATTAGGTCGGTATCTATTTCTCATTCGGAACCTTAATCACGTTTGAAGATATTTGTCGTTCTATCTTATAGAATTAGGTCGGTATCTATTTCTCATTCGGAACCTTAATCACGTTTGAAGATATTTGTCGTTCTATCTTATAGAATTAGGTCGGTATCTAAGAATATGTTTTGTAGGGAAAGCGATAACAATTAAATAAGATTTCCGTTTGGTTCCTACATCACGTTTGACAATATTTGGTGTTCTATCTTATGGATTTAGGTCGGTATCCAACACCGTCCTTCTTTTTAACTAAGACTACTGGGCTTGCGTATTCGGAACTTGACGGCTGAATTATGCCTTCCTTTAACCAAATCTGAATGTGTGAGTCTACTTCGCTTTTATCCTGAGGAGAAAGTCTTCGAGCCCTTTGATAGACAGGATCTTCGTCCTTTAAAATCAACCGCATTTTAATAGCTACGTCTTGCGTCTTGTGAGGCGTGTAATTTTCTAACAGATTTATAATCTTCTCTTTCTGTTGGACATCGGCAACGTGCGAAAGATCTACTTCGTTACTGCTCACATTTATATTAAATACTTCCGGAACCATAGAATTATTAACAACTTCCTCGATTTTTTCAATTGAAACTTTCCCGTTTTTGATATGAAGATCAACACCTTTCAGAAAATCCATGCCAATTAACAAATTGTGTCGCATCAACGTATCAGAAATGACATGAAATGTTATAGCATACGAAATACCGTCTATTACAATCTGCGCATCAAAATTGACTAACGTTCTATTATCATCGGAGCCGATTCCACTAAAGCTAATTAAATTATTATTTAACCGCGGTGATCCGATCTTTATGTATTGTTCAGCTCATATAAGGCTTAAATCACTACCTGTATCAATGAGAGCGGTTAGCTTCTGGTCCGCTATGTATACGTCCTTACAATGTTTCGCATTCGGGAGCGCAGAGGTGTCGCACACATCCTTCTGCGTCGCCGCTTTCGATGCACACTTTGAAGCAACGTGTCCGTGTTCGTTACATTTAAAACACTTTACACCTTTCAGTTTCACAGGGCATTCCGACATCAGATGATCGCACGAACCACAATTAAAACAATTTTTCTTGCCCTCTGTATTTCTTCGTGGATATATGCTCCTGATTCTTATGGCTTCACTGTCAGTGCGCTTATTGCATGACTTCGATTTTTCACTTCTCTCCCTCATACGATCATAGATTACGAAGTTCTGTTTCAGTTCGTGTAAAGATGAAGCACTGTATAGAATGGTTTTTCGTCCCTCGTCGTCCTCGATGCCATTTATTATGTGCTGCATCAAATCTTCTTCTTTTAAACGGCCTTCATTTGCAATTTCCTGCATTGCATATACATATTGACGACCACTTTCGCCTGGTTTCCGCTTACGCTTTGCGAGTTGTGCGTGAATTAAAGTGTTGTTTATTTTCAGTTTAAACTCGCGCCGAAGCCTTCGGTTTAAAACAGTCCAAGATGTCACATCTTTTTCATACAATAAAAATTTCTTCGCCGAACCACGTAACATCCGTTTCGCGTATATGAATTTTTGCAAATCATTCCACCGTAATAATGTGGCAACGTCCTCAAAATCGGAAATCCATTTATCGATAGATAACTTATCGTCACCGGAGAATGTAGCAATACTATCTTCGACGTCTTTGATCGAAAACATTGTTGCACACGCAGCATGCCCGTAAGACTGAACGGTTGCAGTGTTTACTGTTACCTCGTGCTGTCCTTCGCTTGTTCGCCATGATGCTTTTCTCCTCATTTGTTTCGTAGTCGGTTTCACCTTCCGTTGTTATCGATTCGTCATCGTCATCGGCGTCGTCTTCCACGTCTTCTTCGTTTCCGACATCTTTTAGATACTCTTTTAGGCGGTATTTCAGTTCGTCTCTTTTGCCAAGCGCTGACAAATTAAGCCGTTTCAGATTTTCCCGCAATTCGACTACCTTCATCGAATCTATTGCATCCCTACTAATGCATTGTAAATCCTGCTTTTCTTCAATATATTTTTTCGACTTCTCAACGTTTCTCTGCGACTTCCGCATTAAGTTCCCCTTCTCAACTTCTTTTTCCATTACCGCGCGCGTTGCTTTCTTGTTCGCAATATAATCCTGGGCTTCAACAAATGTTCCATCAAGATCTGTATCTTCTTGACTGCTAATGCTGGCTGTACCAGACTGATGCTGATTCGATTGCCCTTCTACAACTTTTTGTGTCGCCATTTTGACCACTTCGCAACTTGTATCCACACGACCGGCTTCGTTCCACGGCTGCACTATGTACGACAACTTTACGACGTATTATACGCGTGACCAACTTATCACTGCGTTCAACTTTACAAAATTGTACACAAACAGCACGTCAACTACACAACAGTCTCAACTTTTCAGTTTATTATATCAGTATTTTACCACTGTTTCGGTTTTGTCTATTTCTTATGTTTAATTGGCTGCACTCTTGATCGCGGACGAGCCCCCAAATATTATGTAGGATATGGTGAGAAAATAAAAGAGATGTGAGTAGTATGAATGAACGAAAAATAAGGTTGTTTATTAATTAAAAAGAAAAAATGGTAATACTAATATAACGTCTTCGCACGGTAACGGATCAGGATGAACTGCGTTTTCGTGGTTTCTGCAGCCGCTCGCAGCTCGCAGAAAACAGTCGAAGATCACACTCACACATGCATACATATTCATACAAAGTCAGGCGGCCATCACATTTACGCGATAGTACATATGTAAAACGCAAACCATTGTATACCTAATAATGGCCGCGAAAGCCTCAAAACCTCGAATAATAATTTCATTAAATAAATGAATCGTTTATTTTGAAAGTTGCCTAAGTCCATTTGTCAGCTGTTTTTTGCTGACTGCAGTAAACGTATACAATTTAAAGTTAGGTGTCATAACAACATTTTGCGATTAAAGTAGCATTAACGTGGCTAAAAATGGTCCAAACTGTTGAACATAATGTGGAAATTGTTACATGCCTGGGCCAGTAGCATCGCGAGTGACCGAGGTAAAAGAATAAGGTGCGATGTCTTAGATTTTTAAAGGTAATTGTTAATCGCGGACGATCCCGTTTACGCCTAATACGGGCTGCCACAGAAGGTTGGAACACGCGTGGCCGATCCCGTGTATGGTTAACACGGATTACCACAGGTATGTTAGGCTAACGTAACTTTATAATTTTGCAATACACTTTGAGCGGTAAAAGTCTATTACTGTGGGATCGCAGGCTGACGATTTCTGGAAGGTGATTGTAGAAAAAGAATTTAATACTAAACCTACCAAGCTGGTCAAAGTAACCGGTTCGCAATTTTTTCTAAAAATGTCCTAAATTAATAGAGGAGCCATGAAGTAAGTATTCTACTTCTATCTTATAAAACCTAAATTAGTTAATCAATCATCTTTTTCACCTCATGATTTCTCTTTTTCCAAAGTATTTATTCAGTATATCTAAATTTTAATAGATATAACGTCGGTAGTTTTAGTGTTAAACGCGATATGAAAAAGCACACGATCGGGCAATATTTCTTTATAATGGCAAAACTTACAGGTTAACGTGTAAAGTGTATTGATTACAAAGGTGTTACGTGGACTTGTGATTGTGTATGCATGCACCTACATGTAATTACTCTCGATTTTAACGCACTGAGAAATGCAGGGATATTAGAACGTATAAAATGCCTAATAGATATTGCGGACTCGGCGCGTATTCTATACAGTTAACAACGTACCAACGAGGACTATAGTTAGGTCTAACGAAGATGATCTGTCCTCGTAATAATCGATCCTACAACGTGACAGTCTATTACTGAACCAAGTCCCCGAGGTGGTGCGTAGCACGTCTTTTATAGTTAGAAAAACTGGTGGGGTACAATGAATTTTCTAGAATATTCCTGAGAAATGCAGTAGGATTACATCTATCCCCCGATGTAGACGGAAGATAGGTTTCTTAGAAAACTGTGTAAATCGAAATCGTGAATTTTGATAAGTGAAAGTGCGTAAATCGAAAACAAACTAAAACGTGTATAATTTAGTCATCTATTTCAACGTTAACCCTTTGCGGACGGAGACATTTTTGAATATTGAGAGATAACTATTTATTTTGCGATCAAAAACCACATTTTTATTAGCAAATTAGGCTGTAAATGTATATACATTATAAATTACTGTTTGTTTAATCATACTTCAACGATTATATTTCAGTTATTCAACTGTACCTGTGTATACAAGCAGCGATAAACTATTATTAAATTTTTCCTCAGACCACATATATGCGCCGCTAGTCCTCAAAGGGTTTAATAGAAATAACTAATGCCCATATTTTTTGAGAATTCTTTATTTTAAAAATCGTGTAACAGCGCAGTCGTGTAAATAAAATACCGTGTAAATTGGGGGATAAGTGTATGTCTATAAATTACGTGCTCCGTCGCCCGATCGAGTTCCAGTTTTCTGTAGTCTTAATTATTCTAAGCAAACAGAGCAGTTATAAAATATGGTGACCCTCCGGCCCCGAGCGCGAGGTAGAGAGTCTAATTCTTTTAGACTCATTGTCAAGTCCGTTTGTAATGAAATTCTACACTATAAATTCATAGTATCAGGATGTTTGTTTTTACCGAATGATAGAAATTTGACATCGTAGAAATATAATTAAAGAAAAATTATTTATTGTTTGTCCTCCAAGATAATTATAACGTTATCAAAAAGTGCCAGGAAGGTAATAACTTTATTCTAAATGAAATGAAACAAGAGGATTTCAAATCAACAATTCGTTACATGCGGCCCTCAGTCTAATAAAAATTAGACTCTCTACTTCGAGCTCGGGGCCGGAAATTCACCATATGTATAGCCGGACCCCTCGCTAGGACCGAAAACCGCTCTGTTTGCCCAGAATAATTAAGACTACGAAAACTAGAACTCGAGCGAATGACGAAACGCATATCTTATAGACATTCCTATTGCATGCCGCAGGAAAATTCCAGAAAGTGCATCGTACTGTTATGCCGCGGCAAGGGAACGAAATCAAGAACTACCGAAGTTGCTTCTTGTCACGATCTATTAGCCAGGTTCGGAATCACGTACAGAGTACAAGCTGGTTCTTTTCTGAGAGTATTTCGAGGGTTTTTGGGGTTCTTATAGATTTTGATGACAAAGAGTGGCGCTTGGGGTTCATGGGGCAGTTTTTGACGCATCGGCGATGACGGCGATGCGACCTCCGGCTTATCGGTGTCCTTTGGAAGGATGACGGCGGCCGATGAGACATCGGCGGCAATGTGTCATATCACAACAGTACCCCACCACTTTTTCTTACTATAAAAGACGGGTTACGAACTACCTCGGGGGAGTAGTTCAGTAATAGACTGTCTAAAAGATCGGATAGATCTTCTTCGTTTGACCGAACTTAGTTTTCGTCGATACGTCGTTAACCGTATAGAATACGCGCCAAGTTCGCGATATCTATTAGGCATTTTTGTACGATCTAATACCCCCGCATTCCTCAGTGCGTAAAAATCGAGAGCATTACAAGTAGGTGCGTGCGTCCAGAAACACAAGTCCACGTAACACCTTTGTAACCAAACACATTACACATTAACCTGTAATACTTGCCAACATAAAGAAATATAGCTCGATCGTGTTCTTAGTCACATCGCGTTTAAATTCTTTTCTACAACTACCTTCCAGAAATCGTCAGCCTGCGTTCTCACAGCAATACACTTTTACCGCTCAAAGTGTATTGCATAATTATAAAATAACGTCAGCTTAACTAACATTCCTGTGGGAACCCGTGTTAGCCATACACGGGATCGTCCACGACTAACAACTACGTCTAAAACCCAACGAACACCACAACGAACATTGCACCTTATTCTTTTACCTCGGCCACTCGCAACGCTCCTGGCCCTTGACACGTAACACCATCAGAGACAAAAGTCACGCTTTCAATATAATACCGTATTGGTTTCCCATTGATCACCGGGGCATTTTAGGGACGAAATTTCTCAAACAAGAGTAGACAACAATGTCCTTTTTCGAAAATTCTTGATTATTTTAAAATAATACAGCTTTCCCGTTGGAAAGTTACAAAGCTAAAATATGAGCGCGAAAGTTATCCCAGTCTGAATTAAAAATTCACTTTAAATGGAACATTGTATGTTCCATTGGTATTTTGAATAAACCAGGTTTAGGTAAAAACGTCCATCCCGGAGAAGCATTGATAAAAATAGAAAGGGGCACAGCGCACGTGTATATCGTAAATAACGAAATAGATATCAGCTTTCCGGTTCCCACAGCAACGATTGACAATTTGGAAGGATTCGAGTTGATGGAAAACACTTTTAAAAAAGTCACAAGACAATACAGCTTGTGCGATAAAGATCTTCAGGAAAGTCTAGACACCGCTGTAAATCTCAATTCTACACTGTCCGGTTCTTCCGGGAAAAGCAGAAAGTTCTGTCTCTCCTACTCAACCCGTCCCAACGCAGGCCGGGCAAACCGTAAAACTGCAAACCGTAATATCGGTAGATCACTTAAACGCAGAAGAAAAAGAATACATTTTGGACCTCGTGAAATTATAGAATAACTTTTTCTATTTGCCTGGCGACTAACTCAAAGCGACTACCTTTGTCAATCACAAAATACCAACTACAGACGATTTGCCGATTAAAGTAAAACAATACGACACCCCGAAATACATAAACAAGAAATTCAGAGACAGATAACAAAATAGCTAAACGAGAAAATCATAAGAACCTCAATATCGCTGGGGTAGTTTGGGTAGTACCGACAAAGGAAGGCTCAAAGGTCAGAAAAAGTGCTGCATGATGATAGATGCCAAAAAGTTAAATGTCGAAACTGCCGAAGACGTATATCCACACCGCAGCATTGTAGATATACTGGATCAATTAGGCAGTGCAAAATATTTTTCGACGTGGCTTTCACCAAATTCCGATGCATCCGGAACACGCATACAAAACGACATTTTTTAACGTATTAACACTAGATTGCCCAAAAACAGTCGTTTTGACTGCTTGGGAAATTTAAAATAATCAAATGACTGTTATTATTGAATTGAGTAAATTTCTTATATGACCAGTGCGGCTCTGTATTGAAATAACATTTTTCATTTTTTTCGATTACCGTTACATGATAACATACCAGTACATGTGCTTCTTCATTCCGTAGGTTAGGTGGAAGTTATTTTGATACCGCGCATAAAATGTACAAATAATAATGCATACATTTTCTTTTTCCAAGTGAAGTAAATTTTTTTTATTGTTAATATTTGCTAATAACCTGCTATATAACTGTAAATAATATAAAAAAATATTAAAAATTAATTTTAAATAAATTTCTTTACACATTAATTATTCTTTCAAAAAGCAGTCATTTTGACTGCTTTTGGGCAATATAGATATATACTAAGTTTCAGTCTTTCTATACCTTTTCAACTTCAAATTGGGAATAATCAACTTCAAATTGGGTCTAAACAATTTCAAATTGGGAATAATCAATTTTAAAATGGGACTAAACAATATCAAGTTAGGAGAGATAATATCAAAATATGTTGATGTGTTACGGAAAAATCACAGACTTTTTTGGTCTTTAACATCCCTTTTATTCTAAAATAATTATACTTTTTTAAAGGACTTGACCTTCTAAAGGTTCCCTTATAAATTAAAAACTGTATAATCATTTTTGTATGGAAAGAACTCAATAATCAATGGGCGAGAGAAGAAGTTATTATATAAATAAGCTTTTCTTCTTAAAAAAAAACAAAAGGCTTCTAACGCACGGCACAAATAATAAATATTTTTAACATGAATAATTGTTAACAGATACTAAAACATAGAATATATTAATGAAACGTATAATGTTTGTTATAATTTAAATACAAACCAGTTATTATAATCATTTATTAAAAACAAACATCCTTTATATTTAATGCATCAGGTAAGAATTTTTGTATATAAGCAACATATTTCGCGCATTTTGCAACAGTTAACTTTCGAATATTTGCTGTTATGATGGATTCAAGCTGTTGTAGTCGATATTCAGTCTGTGTCATAGTGGAACCATTTTCTCCAGATAAAATTTGTGGCATTTGAGTAGCCAAATCTCTTTTAACGTCGGCCTTGAAGCTTGACCAAGCGTGCTCTATAGCATTCAACACTGGACTATAGGGCCCAAGTCTTAGTAATTGATGGTCTCTGAATTCATTCTCTTGGAAAACTTCTTCAATTGAGGCATGACACGGTGCATTATCAATTACTAATACCACATTAGATTGATACGTATTCTTTGCACTCCTTAGACATTGTCTGACAAAATCCATGGCATCTTGTTTTTTGAAGGCACCTCTTCTGATCTCATGGTGAACCAACCCCATATTTGCTATACACCCAATGATGTGTATAGTTGATCCTCTGCATCCGGCAGAGACATAACTGCAGCGGCTTCCTTTTTTAGATCTTCCTTTATTTCTTGATATAAATAAATTAAAGTTTGTTTCATCCATGTAGACTATCGGCATATTCTCTGCTTGTAGATCTAAAAGCTTTTGGGCAAAATTAAGCCTCAGTATCTTGTTTTGTTCACTGTTCGCCTTTTCAGGCTCCCTATGTATGTTTTTTAATGTGAATAACATACCATCTAGGTGCTTTCTTATACATTCTTTCGATACATTGATTTGGTAATTTTCTAAGAACATCTGCTGTAGCTCACCCAAGGTAATTCTTGAGTTACGTTCGATGCACTCTTCTATAGACACATAGTGCTCGGGTATAATTTTTACTCTTCTCTTCCCGCCACGTTGTTGGTCATCCCCCTGCGCCTTGACCCATCGATAAGCAGTAGATTTCTTAACGCCTAACGCGTTTGCTAACGCTCTCCAATCTTCATTTTTATTATATACTGCGCATATTTGATTTTTAATTGTTTCGGCTTGTGTCTTTTTTATATATGTCATTTTAACCCTAAAATTTAAAAAAAATTATTTTCAAAACAAAATCAACAAAATCTGAAATTTACACTTATCCTGGCATAAATAATTTAAAGATGTTTATTTTCAATTCAATGCCGTTTGATTCATTTATATCTTTTTGCTTTTAACATAATATTATCTGTACTAACTTGATATTGTTTTGTCCCATTTTAAAATTGATTATTCCCACTTTGAAATTGTTTAGTCCCAATTTGAAGTTGATTATTCCCAATTTGAAGTTGATTATTCCCAATTTGAAATTGATTATTCCCAATTTGAAGTTGATTATTCCCAATTTGAAATTGATTATTCCCAATTTGAAGTTGAAAAGGTATAGTGTTAAATACGAGGGCGTTTCTTTTAAGTTGGGCCGAGCAGTAGCGGTGCCCTCGTAGGTAACGCTTGATTTTAAAGGAAAAATTTATGTAGATTAGGATACTTGTTTAGGTCCCGTAAAGGGCCCTTTTTCACTTGGTAGGAATATAAACAGTACTACATTGTGTAGCAATAAAGGCGACAGGGAGAGAGGCGGAGCGAGGATACGGTGGTAAGCGTGAAGGGATGGCCGGGGGGGGGGAGGGGTTCTGTTCAAAGAACTGCTTCTGCGACCAGTGCACAGTGGGGCGAATCGACAACGAAGGTGGAAAATGAATAATAACTCGAGAACCATTAATTTTAGAGGAGAATGTTATATAGAAAAGTTTCATAGTATCGTGGAAAGAATATCGGTGCAATATTAATTTTTTATTTCTTATATTTTTCAATGTTATTTACAGGGCAACTTCATTTCTTATAGGAAAATCCGTATCTTTCTTTGCAGATTTTCATTTTACAGAAGAAATAAAGAAACTTTTATATAAGTCATTTTCTTGTGGCACTTTATGTAAAAAGATATTTAATAAAAAAGAGTCTAATAAAGCCTTGCTACTGCTACTGTAGAGAATGGAAAGTGGAATGCTGTACTCGAAAATATTTTAGTAGCTCTATTACTTATTTAATATCAAGGTAATATCAAATTGTGTAACTGTATCCTTAGACTAGGCCATTAGAATTGTGCCCTACGTCATGCGGTTTTTTTGCGGAATCCGGTAAATTATAAACGGCGCACACCACTAATTGTGAGACTCGACAGCCGGACTGTTTCGAACACTTTCGGAAGGTATAACAAAGAGAAGCAAAGGTAGGCACACGGAATGTTTATGAAAATTACTTCTATATAGTCTAAAGAATGTATTTGGAAAGTTTCGACGGAGTATCTTTCGGTACTTCTTAGTTATTCAATTTTTAAGTGAACAGTGTACCGCGGAGAACATGATTTATTTCCACCCAGATTACCCGGTTAGTTTCTCTTTGCTCGCAAGCTAACAATAAGAGCAATTAAGTAATAAAAGTGATGTTTAAGAAGTCTTCGTCCTTATTAATGTCAATGGGATTTTCTTTTGTTGTTATGTCTTAGGAAGGCATAACAACAAAAGGCGCAGGTAGGTGCAGCTAATTTTTGCAGAAATCACTTCTAAATAGTTTAAAATAAATACCCTCAAAGTTTCCAGACGGTACTTTGGGGTACTATATAAATTTTTCAATGTTTATGTTGGCAATATAAGCTGAAAAACATGTGTTTAAAAAAACCTCCGAAAATTGTAGAAAATAATAATCTTTCGAGAAATTGGTTATGAGTACTTCAACATTAACTAATGGTGATAAATTGTACAAAGCATAAGAAGTCTCACAAAATTTTTAATTGCTCTAATAGCATTTTCTTTTCAGGGAAATAATTGTACATTTCCGGCTGTTGAAATTCGTTGTTTTTAAGCGCTGATTTTTGTACTTAGATGATTGCAAAATCAATTATTATTCCTATCACTGCTCTCAGCAAACATTCTAGATTATGATAAAATTATTAAAAATCCATTCCCTAACTTGATTTTTTTCCACCTAGATTACTCATTTCGTTCCACTGTGCGACAGCCACAGAGCTGGGCAAATTTTATTTCAAATAAAGATAATAAGTTAATTATTGAAAATAACATTATCTCAAATAAACTCTATGAAATAACTATTTGAGAGGAATTTATTTGAGTACATTTATTTTAAATAGTAACTTTATTATAGTTTATTTCGGCGTAGTCATTTGAAATAAACTTATTTGAAATAATTAAGAGAAATGTATGATACTAATTGTAAGTTGAAATTTCACTTTATTTATGTTTAGTTTGGAAAATAAATTACTGATGAGTAGCAATAAAGATTTAAAAGAACTAGAACCATATTTTCATTTATAATATATTTTTTTAATATTTATTGTATAATAATATATTATACAACAATACGGATGGCGTTATACGTAACAATATTGTGTATTTATATATTAATAATGAATAATTTACACAATGATTTGTAATATGACTACGAATATTATACATTAGTATATACCAAATTATTACTTGTAATCGTAATTATTTAACAAAATTACCATAGATAATACTTTCTTGGTAAATAAATTAGAAAATCGACAAAATAACAAATACGAAAGAAAATGTATGGACATCTAATTGGTAAAATTATCAAAACCATGTTATTTTTTAGCATATTTTGTAAACAAATGAATACTTTACAAAATAATTTATACCATTAAATTCGCCATAAAAAGCTGCCAATTTCGTCAATTCTATCTCTCATAACTTCCGAGATATTTGCCAAAATATGTTTGACCACCCTAACTTTGGGGGCGGTTTTCACCTCTTTAGCGTGCGCGATTGCCGATAAAAAAATAGGTATCAAATATTTGTATGAGAACCGCATCGTACTTGAGTTTCAGCAAACTCGGTGACTGCCATCTCGGAAAGTCCCCTTGTTAGAATACAATCCTGCTTCGAAAACTTAGCTGGCACTCATGTATCACTGGGGTTGCATTTTTAGGATTCAGGTAGAGTGGTCGAAGAAAAAATGTGTCCGACTCCTACAAGGGTCGAAGGCTGCAATGAAGCACATTGTCGCTGCACCACTGCAACTCTTGATGTTACATTCAACAGTTCTGTTTGAGAACAGCAATGGAACTTTAATAATAACTTTTTTAAAAATTATTAACCGTCTGCCCCTTTAATAGAGTACATTCTTCATGAGGACAACTTATTCCATGAATATGTTACATGCGGCCCTGAAACTTTTATTTTTCATCTGATACCAGTTGGCCACTTAGAAAATATACCAGGCGGCCACTTTAGAAAATAATCGAAAGGTGTAAACCCACAACTTCGCAAGCGACGCATTGCTAATGCAACAATAAACTTTTTTATTTAGTAACTTTTCTGAATGTAACTTTTCCCAATGTGTGTTTGAGATTTTTCTGATTAAAATGATACCAAACACGAAATGTTTAAATTATGTAAATGGTAAGCAAATATTTTAAATATTAAGTAAATATAATTCAAATTATGTCGTGTTTGGTATCATTTTAATCAGGAAAATCTCACAAATACGTTAGCAAAGGTTTCAAAACAAAAAAAATCGAAAATGAAAACGGCTGACCCCCCAATTAGTATTGCCTCACCGATTCATTCGGGTGGTATCATGTTACACTGCTCCCTCGTCGAGCGTCGAGGTTTGCCAAAGGGGATCCCCCTATGTGGAGGGGATAGTAGTGTTCCATTTATCCAGCGAAACTTTTCGTGCACTTACCCAGCTTCTACTGTAATCATCCTTTCTTTACGGGTATACACTAAGGACTAGTTTTACATTGTAGACTTCTACCGCATAAGAAAAAATAAGAAAAGTATTGCAGTGTTTGGTATTCGATATAAAGCTAAAAAAACAATAGAAGGAAACAATTTAAAATACAAATTTCATTCCTTTTAAAAAGTATATTATGAAATTTAGTTCATTCATTACAAGATAATTAATTAGTGATGCTTCCGAATAAACGAAGAATTTTGGAAATTATATATAAAACGCAGTGAAAAAAAGTTGTTATTTATAGAGCGATACTCATGTCATTCTACACCAGTTCAAATGATGCTTCATTGAAATATCGAAAAATTTCAATCGCATGGAAGATTCGTTGCAATACTCACGCCTCAAAACAGAATTCAGTTCGAAATATAGGAAGATGTAAGCAGACCACAGCATTGTTGATTAGTTAGTGTTAATTTTGTAAATTAAAAATATTGGCAGTAACACTGTTCGACACGATTTTTAATCTGCAATATCCACTGGATGATCTCGTAGAGATGCCCGTCCTAAACACGCATCCGTCGGCAGAATTTCTCCATTAGTCTCTGTTTTTGTAAAACACCCGATTTTGGTGAATAACGAGGTATTAGGTGAAAACTATAAACGCTAGGCTATCATAAAATTTATCTTAAAAGATAGTGGAAAATATACCGAATATGTCGGTGTATATAATTAAAAAAATTGGTTGTTTGAAATAGTTATAAATAGTTATATTTTTACATATTAACGAAAAGTTATGTCTTTAGCAGAAATTTGCTGATGGAATTTTTGTTTAATATGGTTTTATTAATTTAAAGATAGAATAATATTAAGCTGTTTTAAAATATAAAATGAAGAATGGGAAATGATGAAAACAGAAATCGTTGGAAGACGGCGATTTGTCTTCTATAACTGCATTAGCCTTTTCTCTTTTCAACTTCCATAATTTATACTTTGAACAGTCACTCTTGAAATGACCGACTTCTTTGCAGAAGAAACATGTTTTTCCAGGCAGTGCGCCAGCTGTATGTTTGAGTTCCGTTTTCATAGCCGCTTCGCATTCTGAAAAATGTTGCCTCGTATCTTTTGCCCCTTTACGCCTTTTGTATTCGTTTATTAATTTCCCTTTGACGAGAATAAACGTCAAATCGCTTTCGGGTCTACTTTCCAAAGCCGTTACAAGCGTTTCGTACGATTCTGGAAGACTTCCGAGTAACATTGCTGCTTTGAGGTTATCTGGCAATTCTTGTCCGAGAGCTGTGAATCCTTCGAAATAATTTACAATTTTTGTGATGTGTTCTTCCATATCACCATCTTCTTTTAGCACTGTTCTACATAACCGTTTTAATAAAAGTACCTTACTGGTTAAAGTTGCCTTTTGGTGATATCCTTTCAAACAATCCCATGCTTCACGTGCAGATTTAGCATTTCTTATGTGCTGTAATTGATTATCTTCTACCAATAATCCAATGGTAGCACGTGCCTCGCTATCCATCTGCGTCCATGATGAATTCATTGGATCAGGTTTTCTGTCGTTCATTACACTCCACAATTTTTCTTTAATTAGGAGCATTTCCAGTTTGTAACTCCACACTGAATGATTTTCATTGTTCAATTTTTTAATAACAAAATGCGTACTTCCACCGTTTGCCATTTCGATTTACTTGTATATTTAACGATTTATTTAAAGTCCCTTTTTTTATATATTCACTTTATTATTTTACTGTGATCTGGGCCCATAACCTGATGGAATTTTTGTTTAATATGGTTTTATTAATTTAAAGATACAATAATATTAAGCTGTTTTAAAATATAAAATGAAGAATAAGAAATGATGAAAATAACGTATAATGTGCTCTCTGCGGCTTTGACTTTGGAACTGAACGAAGGTTTTACAGCACGAGGAGCGGCTCTGCTTTGGTGTCAACAATGTTTGAAATTCGCCGTTATCGTTTCCTCAACGGCCGTTGAGCATTACATCGTTGTACTCCAACATTTGCTATACAGGATCGAATTCTATAAACAGTTGTGAAGAGAAAACTGCCCAGGAAGTCTTCGGAAACAATTTTCAATTCCGACAGGTTAAGAAAATATCTGTCTGCCACGTGTAATCGGCGTTTTACCGTCTTGTAGCCATATCTCGCTTGCCTCGGCTCGTCAGTGTCGTAGCTACGCGTTATAACTCTCGAAGTAACCCTCGTAATTCTACGAAGATCACCTACATTGGTCTACCTACATTACGACAACTTACTACAAATAGTAAAAAAGTTTAAAGGGTCTAGCAGGATAAGGGGGTCAAAAGTGCCCTTGAAGCTATTTTATTCCACGATGCGTCATTCGATAGGTAACCATAAGAAACCATTGTACACAAATTTTTAATCCGATAGCTTGACCGGGAGGGTAGTTATGGGGTAAATTCGAAAAACCAGTTTTTGCCTCATTTTCGCCACTTAATGATGTGTAAAAATGTCGAAAAAATTCTGACACATTCTAAACATGATTGCACACGGTAGGAATGATTTTCAGATTCTTCCGTTGCAAGTGCCGCGCGCAAAAAATCAAAAACGATAAAAAAATGGGAAAAATGTAGATTTTGCACTGAAATCTTCGAGACACAATTTTTAAATAATTCCTGTAAGTACCTGATGTAACCATTAATATGCTCAATTTTTTTCATATTTTTTTGATATGGTGCAACACTGTCGGAAAAATCAAAAACCGATTTCTGGGACGCATTTCGGGCTGAAACGCGATCAGTATTTGCTATCATTGCATTATTTTAATTCAGTATGTTCATTTTATTACCTTCAATGTCGCTGAATACGAAAAGATACGTGTTAAGGAAGAGAATCAAGAAAATAAAGTAAATTGTTAATTGTATGCTCCTTATATGCTAGAACTTTGAACCTTTCTTCAAGAGTTGAGATGGCGCATTGGGTAGAGTGTCTGCCTGTGGAACCGCTGGAAACTTTTTGTCGCGGGTTCGAATCCCCATGGGGGACTTAATTTTTTTTTCTGTAATTTTTTTTTTTTAAATTATTAAACACATAGCAATAATCAATAGTCGCTTTAAGGTGTTTCACAGATATTTTTATGTCTTCAAAAAATATAAAACCAGCATGAAAATAATCATACGGTATGATTTTCCTAGTTATGCCATATTTTGCAATTATGAGTATTTTCAAACATTTTGTATGCTTAATAGATATTGGTTTAGTATAATGCATGAAAATATATTGTAAATAATGAAGGGACATAATATTATATCTTGGAAAGTTATAACAAAGAGGAGGAAGGCAGAGTTTCTTCCTTTCTATAGATTATAACTTTTCATGATCCTTTTACATTTAACATACATTTTCAAATGTCTTAATAAATCGATGTTTATTCAATATACGAAATGTTTAAAAATACTAGTAATCGCAAATCGTGGCATTATTAAAAACAGTAGATATAATTATTTTTAAAAATATTTGTGAAACACCTTAAAGTGACTATTGATTATTGCTATGTGTTTAATAATTTAAAAAAAAAATTACAGAAAAAAAAATTAAGTCCCCCATGGGGATTCGAACCCGCGACAAAAAGTTTCCAGTGGTTCCACAGGCAGACACTCTACCCACTGCGCCATCTCAACTCTTGAAAGAAGGTTCAAAGTTCTAGCATATAAGGAGCATACAATTAACAATGTACTTTATTTTCTTGATTCTCTTCCTTAACACGTATCTTTTCGTATTCAGAGACATTGAAGGTAATAAAATGAACATACTGAATTAAAATAATGCAATGATAGCAAATACTGATCGCGTTTCAGCCCGAAATGCGTCCCAGAAATCGGTTTTTGATTTTTCCGACAGTGTTGCACCATATCAAAAAAATATGAAAAAAATTGAGCATATTAATGGTTACATCAGGTACTTACAGGAATTATTTAAAAATTGTGTCTCGAAGATTTCAGTGCAAAATCTACATTTTTCCAATTTTTTTATCGTTTTTGATTTTTTGCGCGCGGCACTTGCAACGGAAGAATCTGAAAATCATTCCTACCGTGTGCAATCATGTTTAGAATGTGTCAGAATTTTTTCGACATTTTTACACATCATTAAGTGGCGAAAATGAGGCAAAAACTGGTTTTTCGAATTTACCCCATAACTACCCTCCCGGTCAAGCTATCGGATTAAAAATTTGTGTACAATGGTTTCTTATGGTTACCTATCGAATGACGCATCGTGGAATAAAATAGCTTCAAGGGCACTTTTGACCCCCTTATCCTGCTAGACCCTTTATCAACAATTTCTTCCTTTATAATATCCATTTTATTTTTCATTGACGAAAATACCGTTAACGTATGTTAACGTAGTATCGTGCGATTTAATTGTCATTATCTTGCATTATACATTCCACGGCTATATCATTTACTTTGTTTATGTAGATATAGTATACTTTAAGAACACCATAAACATTAAATAAAAGTGATGTCACGTCTTAAAGCCATCCACTGCATTAAATATCGTATTCACCACCAGCATAAACATTATTATTGTTAACATCACTATCATTATCAGTACCATGTTTATTGATATACACCTAATTCTGTTTTACACGATAGATACGTTCCCGAAGAATACGTGTAAAAAAAATTCTTGTAAAAAAATATATTGCATCTATGGAAAAATAGAACATTGGTACAAGTCCTAAAAATCAGCAAAAATGATACAATAAACCATGAGTTTTCATGTTAGGATCTTAAACATTTTATTTCGTAAAGATTGCACATGTATCATACAAAGTAAGTTATTATTTGAAAAGGAAAAAACATATCACTAATTCATGAACACAAAAATTAGGCAAAACAATATGAGTTACACATAAAAAGATTTTATTTGTTGTCACTTTCTAACAAACATGCATAATATGTAAAGCAAAATTTTCTTCTTAGAATTTGTGTCAATCGTGTTAAATCAAAATGGGTCGTGTAAAAAGAGCATTAAATTTTTTTTCTAATTCGTGTAAAAACAGAATTGGGTGTAACTGACCACAGCTCATGTAAGATACCCATGTACCTACGATTACACACAGATGTTGCAGCCCGTAGGCAACCTCTTCCCCTTCCCACAGGGAACTCATCCCCACTTATTAAGGTCCCTGTTTCCCACTCCTAACCTTTCATAACTTTCCGTACCCAGGTCTTTCCAGAAAACTCCTCACATCAGACTGTATCAGACACTTTTCAACCAATCCTCTAGTGCAGTGGTCGGCAAAGTGCGGCTCCAGAGCCGCATGTGGCTCTTTGGCTCCTTAAGTGCGGCTCTGGCACAAATATCCACGGAAGGCGCAATAATATTTTCATTTAAAAAAAAACTTGGTAAGAAAAAAATTACATCTTATTTTGATAAATTAAAATTCTTCTATAAATTGAGAACATGTATAATTTTTTGTTTAAGTTAAAAGATAGATAGGTAATTAAAATTTTATATTGTTGTAAAAATACGTAACGAACATCGAGTTTAATTTTATTGGTTTTCGTAAACGTAAACACAAACCAGGTACAAGCTACCGGCTGAAATTGTTCGTATGTTTTCGATTTTATTACACCTGCTATGTATGTTTGTGGTTCCGGTACAAAATTTGTAATCGATTTTTCGATAACTTCTATTTGTCCAAATGTTGGAAGTTTTCTTCCATTTTTGGTCATATTATCAAGAGTAAACTGAGAAGTCGTCTTATCGATGAGAACTTGGAATCATGCCTAAAATTAAAAACAACAACATACAAACCTGACTTACTCAAACTTTCCAAGGAGATGCAAGCACATTATTCGCATTAATAAATATTTATTAAGTATGAAATTTAGTTTTATTTAGTGTACTACTTATTTAGTGTAATAAAAGTTTACTAAATAAGCAGATTTGGCTCCCAATTTTTTTTAAAATTGTTGTAATGTTCATATTTGGCTCTTTGGCTAATAAGTTTGCCGACCACTGCTCTAGTGAGTCACTTAACAGATGATTTTAAAAAAAATCATACTGGAGATATATAAGTTTCAACTTTTAATACCTTCTCCTGCGATAACAAAGTGGTGTTCATTTCGTAACAGAAAACTGGTGGCAGCGGTACCTCGGACCTTTTTTGAAGAAATTGTTACGATTTAGATCGAACAAACAATAAACAACCCGGTGGACATTGTGTCGTGGATATCTGGCGGAGTAACTTGGACGTCGGATTGACTGAACCAACCATCCAGCAGCTGGCCTGACAGGGACCCCAGTTATGCGGAACCAGTCGAGGAAATTAAACAAAGGAACAAGAAAATTGAGAATTTTGTCGCCTGAAATTCGGACTGAAGTCAACGACGCCAGCCATTCAGCAGTTGAACGAGATTCCACTACTGTTCCAGCCGAAAACTGCAATAGTAAGTTGTAAATCAAAATCGAGCAGTACAACTGCATACAAATTGTAGAATTTAATAGAAAATCGATTATACCACAATGTTTAATGTCGACGAGTTAGTCAAAACTTTTGCCGAATATCTGTCGCAAAATTCCAAATCGTTACCGCAAACATCAATAACACTGGAAAACTAAACGAACTAGTATACGGTTAAGGATGTTGCCGAATGCACAACAATTTTTGACGGTTCAAGTATACCGGTTATCTCATTCACTTGATCGTGCAAACATGCGCGCGATGTCATTTCTTCCAACGATGTACCAGTTTTATCACGAGTTATAGGATCCAAAATTCGAGAAGAAGTATCACTTTAGGGTACATAAATTTCAGTAATTTTGAAACCATTATAAAAAGAAAACTGAATTACCTTTCGCGAGATAAGAATCATGGAAAAGTCCTATAGACTTTGGCAAATGCATGGGAAGGATCCAAGACCGAGCGAAAGGAGCGATACGTAAAAATAAAACAGCAGACGTAGCTTTAACAATGCTTAAAGATGTAGAAGGTATCGCTCTTTATAACTGTCTTTCACGCATAGTACATTCCAAATTAGAAAATAAGGTACATTAAGCAAAAGCCGAAACGTTTAGAGAATCAATAGAAATCGCTGATACAGCGTGGGAATGTTTAAAAAGTAGGCGTACAAGATGTACGGGTAGCACAAATTCAAATATTAATAGTGGTTATAATTATTGCGGGGAGTCAGGTCTTATTTGTTAAGATTTCTCTCGTTAAAGAATATTTACGAGCAGCTTTTCCTTTACACGCACGCACAACACATTCACAAATACATTCACGCACACAATAACAAAACGTACATTCAAATACACACCACACAGTCAACCATCACAACGTCATTTAAATTATGCTAACTCATAATATTTCCCACAGACTACAAGTAAGAGATATAATTCGGATATTTGACACACTGACATATACAATCGTTATCAGAAAAATATCACACAAACCCAATGCAATTATTATAATCATACCGGTCAGGTAATTGCGAAATGTCGAAGTCTAATAGAAAACCAAAAATGTTGCAATAATTGTCAAACTTGAGGTCACTTATTAAGCGAGTGTCGTGTAGTGAAACCAAATCTTCAAAGCGAAAATAAGACAAACATTTGTAATTGTTCAAATTGAGACATTGCATGTTATAAATCTCAAAAATACGCATGCCCAAGTAAGAACAATTAATTGCTGACAATGAGATGTCCAGTGTCCACCGAACATTTAAACACCGAAAACGTCTTTCAGGCTAGCGAACTAACAATGAGAGACGTAACAAATTAAATACCGGTCAAAAGAAATCTTTTACAAAATCATAAAAAATCGTGATGTTCCAGTGGTAAAAATACAGGTGCAACAGTTTTATTAAAGAAAAACTTGATACCGTACTACCTTCTGCAGAAATTAGACCACAACAAAAATAGAATATTCAAAGCAAACGGAATGCAAGCGTTATTAAAAAATATCGCATAGCAAACAAATACGAGCTAGATTCAACCGAAGTAGATGTTAGTTTTTCTATTCTAACAGCAAAACTAGAGTCAATAAAGACAATTTATCTATTGATTTATTTCAAATTAGCTCAATGTTACTTTGTTAGAATATTTACTATATTTTTCGTGCGAGGTGTAGAGTGAGAAAGTAAGTTTTCTAGAAGTGGAAGGCGGATGGCTTCAACGCTGTATTTTCAATTGTTGTATCGCGCTCGACGGCTCTCGAACCAAGTCACTATTCGGAGGATCGTTTCCTCCGACGTAGCCTCTTAGAAGATGCAGCGAAGTTTTGAGAATTTTGTTCTATTACAATTACATTGGTTTTGCAAATGATTGGTAGAGAAAAACTCCCTCCACTTTAGGGTGTGTCTGGAAAGAGAGGATGTTTTAGTGAAAAACCCAGGCGGCGGTGACTCCCGCCGTGGCCGTGGATTTTAGCTTCCTTGTGACCCGCGGTTTATGACGGTACATGTCAGATCGGCTCGAGGTGGCTCGGCGCGACCGGCACGCGAGCAAAAAGTAATTTAACCCTTTGCGGTCGGCAGATATTTCGGCTGGGACTACCAGCAAGTCGGGGCGAATTTAGCTTTTCGGAGTCATTGTTCCCTAAGCGATTGAAGGTGGATATATCTACATTTAAAAGCACACACTATGTTGATGCTGATTTGTAATGTTTAATAGGGCTTAAACTACCTGAAAACGGAAAGATTTAGCTTTTGTAATTTAATAACATGTGATATTTTCAATACAATCGCCGATATGAATTCTCGCCTTTTGCCGGGGGGTTTCCTGTCGGAACATACTGTACAATCTTTTTTAGTCCCTGAACGCATTAAATGCAGTTTATTATCTAATCTGTTGTCTACAAAAGATGCGGACGGCTGTGCTCCAGATGGTGTTCCCTGCCGGAATGTTCCTACCAACTCGTCAACTAAACACTTCATGAAATTCAAATGGTTTAGCGGTTTTTTGTTATTAAATTCTTGTATCGTTTTATACATTATATATGAGTTTATGAGCAAAACGAGACCGAATGCATTAATACAATTTTATTGCGAAGGCTAAGAATTGTTACAAGTTGGGGAATAATATCCAGGGAATTATATCCGGGGACCGGAATAACCTATAGCCTAACTATAGGGTCGCCGTATGCCCGTTAATAACGAAAGAAACCTCGCGGTACTTTCGCGCTAGTATAGCGGATAAGTCCCGTACCAAAGAATACGGGGGTACCGCCACTAGCTGGTATAAAGGAAAAAAGAAATTGTTGCAATCCGTAGACTCTTTTAACGAACGCCCGTAACTTTAATTTTAAAGATCTTATTCACTCCGTGCGGTAAGAGTGAATAAGGGAGATCGTTGCTCAGTTACGTGAAGATTAAAGGAAGTAAAATGAAAATAACTAAACGATTGAAATATCACAAAGTGAATGTAAACGTATATTAACAGTTATAATCAAAAGTGGTTCAATAATGCAATTACAAAAATTGATTCTTAAATCTAAACTTAGCCGAAATTCACGCGTCGGTTCGCGGGGATATTCTACGTCTTATACTTACAACAGTCAACGTTTTATAGAAGTCGTGACTTTGAACTTTATGTACGCTAGGTAACAGTATGACGGTTTAAAGAATACTGGATCCGAGGATTCAAAATGCGTGTCGTTTATATAGGACTTAGTCCTGGGAAAATCTGCCAAAAAACGAGTGGAGGTGGTAGGAATTTGGAAGGGAGTTTAGGGCACCAAGATGGCGTGGGAAAAAATCTGGAGATTATAAAAATGTAACTTGCTTATACCAGCCACGAGGGTGGTGGTCCTGCGTATTTACGTCTTCCCATGGTTTCTCAAGTGGTCTACTGATATATTTTCTAAGTGGTCGACTGGTATTCCGTGAGAAAAATGAAAATTCAGGGCCGCATGTAACAATATGCTACTGTAGATTTCGTTAAAAATCTAGACATTTTAATTTGGGGTGGCAAGTGTTTTCGGTTTGGCATTATTGTTCCTGTCAAATGGGTCTTCAGCTTCAAAAGTTCATCTGCAAGCGGGATACTCGTAAAAAATCGGTCTGTATACAGGTGGTAGCCCTCTGCATTTGGAACGTTGTTGAGAAGTGTTTTTATCAATATTTTTATTTATTTATAAATTGATTTCTATTTACTTATCATATATTTCTCGATGGTTAAATAACGCGTAAGACGTCCGAAATGGCTAGCATTCTGTTAATCTCAGTTTTTCTGGATTACTCTTTCGAGACGTAATCATGTCGCCATAGCGGCGACACCGACTTCTACGACAGTTTTGAAATGCCGCCGCAGTGGCGGCACCGACCGCAAAGGGTTAAGCTGTAGTCATTGTCCTCAAGAAAACTTCGACTTGTAATTGCTTTTCGAGGGTCTCTATTTTGACCCTCGGCAGTTATAGGCGGGATTAACGAATTCTGGGAAATGGTAAACCGCATGTCGCTACAAGATCTAGGAAATAGTAGTGAAACGGGCCTAATACAGGTTCCCTTGTTATGTATATCGTATTTGTTCCGATGTTCTCTAGAGAGGGAAAGTAGGGAGGCAAACTCGTGGAAAGTGACCAGGTAGGTGGATATTATTATTGGGGGTCGGTTGACAAGTCAAGTGAAAAGAACGTTGTGGAATGCGAGATGAACAAGGAAAAGAATTAGTAGATAAGTTGGAAGGGATCTGGGCCTAATGGCACCTTTGCAAAAGACATTTGTCTATGATCTGGACTAAAAGTCGCGCAACTTACGATCCAATGATACTTGGGGAACGGCAACATAGGAATTCGCACAGTGGAATGTATTTACCTTCTAGGTAGCGAAAAATAATAAATCGAAAACCATTCATTTTAGAGAAAAATGTAATGTACAAAAGTGTCGACGGGAAAATGCAAGTGCAACATTTCTTTTTTAATTGTTATATTCCTTCAAGTTTATTTAAATATCAACTTGATTTTTAATACGAATATCTATATTTTTCTTTGCTGATTTTCATTCCACGGTAAAAACGAAGAAATTTTTGTATAAGTCCTTTTCTTGTTGGACTTATTGTTAAAAAGATATTTAATAAGAAATAACATATTGTTAGAGTTACAGCACGCAAGCTTGAAAAGCGATAAAAGAAATGTCTTACAAAACTTTACAAAGGCATAATAAATTGGGTGGCGGGTTGGAGTAGCTGATTATTGCTGAAATTACTTTTATATAGTCTAAATTAAATATCTTTAAATGTTTTGTTACGTGCCAAGGGCCAGGAGCGTTGCGAGTGGCCGAGGTAAAAGAATAAGATGCAGTGTTCGTTGTGGTGTTCGTTGGGTTTTAGAAGTAGTTGTTAGTCGTGGACGATCCCGTGTAAGGCTAACACGGGTTGCCACAGGAGGTTGGAACACGTGTGGACGGTTCCGTGTATGGCTAACATGGGTTGCAACCGGAGGTTGGAACACGCGTGGATGATCCCGTGTATGGCTAACACGGGTTGCCACAGGAGGTTGGAACACGCGTGGACGGTTCCGTGTATGGCTAACATGGGTTACCACAGGAATTAACACAAGAAAAGTTCATTTCTTATTAAAAGTGATCTTAATTTGCAAGGCTTTTGCGAATTTTGCGGTAGATTTTTTTGCAAATGTCCATCACTCCAAAGGTATAGAACAACGCCTGGCAGATCATAGCAAATAATTTTCATACGCCCTGTACGGAGCGGGCGAAAAATTAAACGTTACATAAGTATCGTTAAATGTTAGCAAATAAAAAATTCCAAAAACACGTATTCACAAATTTTGTCTATACTTTATACACATAAATTTCCACGAAAATGGAACAACATTTAGTACGAAAAATTAACAAAAAATTAAGAAATTTTAATATATTGTTTAAACAAATAATTTTTTGCAATTATTATTTATATCACTTGATTCGTAATCTCAAGGCGCACAATTTAAAAAAAAAAATTTCCGTGCGCCCTTTAATCTCGGAGATATTTCGAAAAAAACATTTTCAACCCCAAAGTTTGAGGGCTATTATCACCCCTTCAATGTGGACGATTGCAGATATAAAAAAATAGGTGTCAAATATTTTGTCGAGAACTATCTACCATATAATTTTCATCAAAATCGGCGTGTACGGGTTCGGGATGTTCCCTTGTAAAAGTATAAGTCGTTGCTGGGTGTTTAGTATAGAGTGAAACATCCATCCGTGTACCGGAAGAGATATGACTTTAGCTAAATCATATACCTTTTCTTCCAGTAAAGGGACTTTTATTTCCAATAACGCACGCTTTCCGTTAAGTACTATGTTTACTTCGCAGATGTCGATTAACGCCATGTAATATGTTTCCTTAAGTGGTACCGGGAAATTATCAACGTGTTCAGGTTTTCGGAGTATTTGGAATAGGTGCTCCGGTGATAGTACATAATGCTTAATTATTCCGTGCTTCGCGTCGATCGTTAGGTCTTCTATTTTACGAACTTGTTCACGTAAATCACTGATGCTGGATTCTAAGTCTAATATTATTTTGTCGATCTGGATGTTCATTTCATTCGCTTTCGATAGATCTCTTAATAAATTAAATTGCCTATTAATTGAATCTATCTGGTCGTGAGTTTTATTAAATAGAATTGCATTTGTTTTCATGGCGTTTAATATAATGCTGGTTTGGTTACGCACGCAATGTACTATTTGATCCTGATCTACATAAAGCTTATCGAGTTCCTCGTTGTAGTATCGTGCGTCTGATACGTCGAGCGTGCCAAAAAGGGTTTTGCTTTGTTACGAGCCGGGAGAGTGGCAGTACGAGACCGAATGCATTAATACAATTTTTGTTGCGAGAGGTAAGAATTGCAACGAGTTGTGGAATAATATCCAGGGAATTATATCCGGGGACCGGACTAACCTATAGCCTAACTATAGGGTCGCCGTATGCCCGTTAATAACAAAAGAAACCTCGCAGTACTTTCGCGCTAGTATAGCGGATAAGTCCCGTACCAAAGAATACGGGGGTACCGCCACTAGCTGGTATAAGGGGAAAAGGAAATTGTTGCAATCCGTAGACTCTGTTAACGAACACCCGTAACATTAACTTTAACCCTTTGACTGCTAAAGGCGTATATATACGCCCTCACAAATCCATCAATATATACGAAGGGCGTATATATACGCCCTCTGTATTTTTTAGCTATAACACTTTTATTACTGTTTTACCAACCAATTCAACATGGAATTTGTTGTCTTACGTAACATAGCAACTAAGTATCGGTAATTGTTTCAATATTGTTCAATCAATTGTCTTCATATTACACTGCTCTTCTACGTTCACTCTCGTATAATCTCTCCGTGCATTGATTCCTGTAAACCTGTTTCTTTACTGCATACGTAAGTATTTATTTATTTTATTTTGTGATTAGTTTTTGAATTTCCATTCCATTCGTTATTGTTTTAAATAATATAGTACACCCTAAAAATGTTCGGCCAGAAGAAAAGAAAACGTGTGTACCTAAGTAGTAGTGAAGAGGAAGAAATAGAGCTTCTTGACAACATATTTTCCTCGTCTGAAGAAGAGAATTTAATTGGGCAAAGAACGAGACGCGTTTCAGAAACTGGAGAACAAGATATTTTACAATTGCAAGAAAATAATGGCAATCAATTTATATCGCCAGATTCATTTGTAAACATCTGTTGGTCGCATCAAAATTTAATTCCAAAAGTACACAACTTTGATGATACAGATTCTGGATGCAAAGCAGCCCTAGACAACACGTCAAAACCATTAGATTATTTTCAATTATTTTTCCCAGAATCGTTAGTAAATTTTATTGTAAATGAATCAAATAAATACCACAATTATTTAAAAAAAAAGCGTACATGGAAGCCTAATTCGCGAATAAATTCATATTACGATACTAATGTAGATGAAATGTACTGTTTTTTAGGTACCGTATTACTAATGTCACGCATAAAAAAACTTTCTTACTCGGAATATTGGTCGCAGGACAAATTTATGAAAACTGATATTTTTCATGATATTATGTCTCGAGACAGATTTCTGAACTTAATGCAGTGCTTATATTTTAGCAATTCCGAGGTACAAAACTGTACAGACAAATTGTTCAAAATTCGTGAATTAAATGATAGATTTCGATTGATTTTAAAACAAAATTTTTACCCGTTTCAAAATATTTGTGTAGACGAAAGTTTATTATTGTTCAAAGGTCGCTTATCATTCAAACAATTTATACCATCTAAACGCAATCGATTTGGCATAAAGTCTTTCATTGCTTGCGACTGTAAAACGGGGTATATTTTAGACATGATAGTATATTCAGGTTCGGAAACAGAAATTTCGGTGTTTCAAGAAAATTTGGGTAAATCCGGTAATATAGTCATGACTCTCATGAAAGATTATCTTGGGAAAGGTCACAGCTTATATGTGGATAACTGGTACACGAGTCCACTTTTATTTAACACATTACACTTGAACCAGACAAATAGTTGTGGTACTGTAAAAAAAAACCGCAAATATGTACCAATTATGTCAAACAAACTGCAAAAAGGAAGAATATCATTTCGATCAACCGAAACTTTATTATGTATGAAATGGCAAGATAAAAGAGAAGTGTGGATGTTGACAAGTTTACATCACGCTGATACCGTAGAAACAGGAAAGATCCATTATCTTACAAATACACCAGTAACAAAACCAACATGTGTACAGGATTACAATCGCAATATGGGTGCTGTAGATAAGACCGACATGGTAATTAGTACTGTTGAGTGTATTAGAAAAAGTTATAAATGGTACAAAAAATTTTTTTTTCATTTATTAGATATAAGTATTTGGAACGCATATGCTTTATATAAACACGTATCAGGTCGAGAGTTAAAATTCGCGACATTTCATCTACTACTGATAAAACAAATATTTGGAAAATATTTACAAATTTCAAGTACATACCAAGGAAAAAGAAATATCGACGATCCCTTACGTCTTATTGAAAGGCATTTTCCATGTACTTATTTCAATCCGTCTGCGAAAAAAAAGAATCAGACGCGAAAATGTGTGGTATGTACTAAACATAAAATCCGACGAGAAAGTAGATATGAATGTAAAAAGTGCGATGTAGGTTTATGCGTTGATCCATGCTTTCAAATATACCATACACAAATTGATTATTAAATTTTTCTATTAGAATTTTATCTTTATTCGTTAATTATCGTTTTATAATTTTTATTATGTTAAAATTGTCAAAATATCCCGTTAAAGTTGCCATACCCTGTGTTACATTATAAATTTTCAGTTTTTTCCTTTATATTTAATTACCGATTATTATTAAAGGAATGTATAAAATAAGTTAAGTAAATTGAAATAGCTTAAAAAATTACTTAACAAAAATAAAAAAATTGATATTTTTAATTTTTTTGCCATTATTATTTTTTAAACTCTAAGAATGGCATCAAATTTCCGGGTACTGTTTTGGTCACTGTCAGTTTCCACTAGTCAGTGAACAACTAGTCGCAGCGACTGACGAGCGAAAAACGCGCCGTCCATATAGATGGATTCGTACGAGAGCGCGCCGCAGTCAAAAGGTTAAAGATCTTATTCACTCCGAGCGGTAAGAGTGAATAAGGGAGATCATTGCTCAGTTACATGAAGATTAAAGGAAGTAAAATGAAAATAACTAAACGTTTGAAATATCACAATTTGAATGTAAACGTATATTAACAGTTATAATCAAAAGTGGTTCAATAATGCAATTACAAAAGTTGATTCTTAAATCTAAACTTAGCCGAAATTCACGCGTCGGTTCGCGGGGATATTCTACGTCTTATACTTACAACAGTCAACGTTTTATAGAAGTCGTGACTTTGAATTTTTACGTACGCTAGGTGACAGTATGACGGTTTAAAGAATACTGGATCCGAGGAGTCAAAAAGTGTCTCGTTTATATAGGACTTGGTCCTGGGAAAAACTGTCGAAAAATGAGTAGAGGTGGTAGGAATTTGGAAGGGAGATTAGGGCACCAAGATGGCGTGGGAAAAATCTGGAGATTATAAAAAATGTAACTTGCTTATACCAGCCGCGAGGGTGGTGGTCCTGCGTATTTACGTCTTCCTATGGTTTCTCAAGTAGCATACTGATATATTTTCTAAGTGGTCGACTGGTATTCCGTGAGAAAAATGAAAATTCAGGGCCGCATGTAACAGCTTACTGTCCCTACGAAGTCAAAGATTCCGCGCCGAACAGGCGAGGTGCTGCTATCAATTCCCGCAGTGTATAAAGCATTGCAAAGCTTTCCACGAATGTGGTCGAAATCTGATACCCGTTTGATTAATCTGTTGCGAGAGGAACACGTGAATTTCGTACCCGATAATGCTCGAATGCATAACCCGGTCAGAACGCGTTGATGTAAATCCTCGATAGCTTTCAGATTAGCATCAATATAGGCGAAATCGTAACCGATAACTATCTTCCATTGTTCGTGATACATCCTGACTGGATTTAGATGCTCAAGGAAGATAGTTTCTTGAGCGCGGTGAGCTGATATTTCTCGTCGGTTTTTTCCCTTGGTGTAGTATGCGTTATCCTTAACATTGCCATTGTCGCCATGAGAAGCAGAGCAATCTCGAGGTTTTTGCTCAATTTCCTCATCTAGAATTAATTGTGAAGGGGTTTTAGCAAGTTTAACATTTGTTCTATGATGAGTAACTGATTTTCCGCTATCAATGATTTTAATTGAATGACCGTTAACTATTTCCGTTACTTCGAAGGGTCCTCGCCAACGGTCTTCTAATAGTTTGGCGTTATAATTGCGAACAAGGACTAGGTCACCTTTTCGAATTGGTTCGAGATGCTTATATGACGCGGACGGTTGTTGCGACTGGAGGTTCTCTAATGTATCTAATATTTTGTTTTCGTGTTGGAGTTTGAGGTTATCTACCTGCTGTTTGAGAGTCAGGTATTCGTCCTGCTCGTCGAAAATACTATTGGGTTCGTAACCTAATTGCAATTCGAATGGTGTGTATCTCGTATCGCGGTTAGTGGTGCAACTATAATTGAGCATAGCTTTTGGAAGGATTAGGTCCCATGGATTTTCCACGGTTTGGTAACAACGAATATATTCTTTTAGAATGGCATGAGACCTTTCATTCTTCCCGTTGGACTGAGGGTAATAAACTGCGGTTAGCACATGCTTGGTCTTCATGAGATAGCAAAATTTGGTAAACTCTACAGATGTCAATTCTCCTCCGTTATCGGTTAAAATCTCTTTAGGTTTACCAAAGATTCGTAACCACGAAGCCCAGACGGCTTGTATTACGGCTGCGGTTGATTTATCGATTAAGGGTTTGCTCATTATATACCGGGTTAAATAGTCCTGTATTACTAAAATATACTTGTTTTCATCTAATAGGCCTAATATGTCGAGGGATATTTTGTCCGTAGGTTTGGCCGGAATGTCGGTCATTTGCGGAATATACGTTTGGCGTTTTGTGTCTTTTTGTATTTGACACGTGATACAATTTTCTACATAAATTTTCACATCTCGCGTAATATTAGGCCATTCGTATTGTTTGCGAATTTTCTGCAATGTCTTATCGTACGCGTAATGTCCTCCAAAAAATGAGTCGTGAGCCGACTTAATGATTTCCTTTTTATCCGTAGGGATTGTACCCCATTGGTCGAAATAACGTGCTCTAAATACTCTAATTCTGGCTTTAGATATTCGCACTTATCCGGTTGCAGTTTTAGGCCGCAGTGGCTTAAGCGCTCGAATAAAGTTTTTAAATTTTTATTATGTTCTTCTAAGGTTCTACCGAAAACAACAATGTCGTCGATGTAAACGAAGCAGCTATTTCCGATTAAACCCTGTAATCCATGATTCATAAGTCTCTGGAATGTAGGTGGCGCATTTTTTAATCCGAACGGCATTCGAATAAATTCAAAGTGCCCGTTGCTGATTGAAAAAGCAGTTTTATGAACACCATTTTCTTTAATACCAATCTGATGTAATCCCAAAGCGAGATCGAAACCGGAAAAGTATTTCGCGTTGCCTAGTTTGTCTAGTATTTCATCGATATTAGGGATCGGATACGAATCTTTTATAGTTTTCTCGTTCAGTTATCTGTAGTCTATTACTAAACGCCACTTCTGTTTTCCCGACGCGTCTAATTTTTTAGATACAATCCATAGTGGTCTGTTATATGGACTATCGCTATCTCTGATAATACCTTTCTGCAACATGTCTGTTATTTGCCGTTTAATTTCGTCCTGATGTATCGGAGGATATCTGTACTGTTTTGTATAGTTTGGGATTTCGTCGGTAGTTTTAATTTCGTGTTCTAAAACTAATGATTTTGAAAGAGGATCGCCCGGTAATACGAAAATATCGTGGTAAATTGAGATAATTTCCCCTTTTCTTTTCTACCTTCAGTTAGGTGGTCTAGTCGCATGTTTTCTTTTAACAAATTAATTCTTTCGTTCATTTTGCTACTGCTGTTTATGTGGAAAACCAGTTTTTCATCAAAATCGTCTATGGATTCGACTTGATTTGTAAGGAAATCAGAAAGTATAGGTTGACCATTTGCATCGACTTTTGTGATTGCTCCAGTTTCTGTTATGAAATTGACAATTACTGTTTTGTTTTTACAATTGCTATTTGAACTATTGCATCGTTTGACAATGTTCCCGATCTTGAAAACTTTTCTCGAAAGAGAAAAATCATGTGTAAATAGGAAATCTGCGCCCAATATACCGTCTTGAAGAATAGGAGATCTATCGTCCACTACTTGAAATTGATTGCATTTTTCGTTAAATGGTAGAAAAACTGAATGTAAAGTATTCGTGGTATTGTTTGTAATACCCTTAAGTGCCATCGGTACGCCTTTCGGAAGATCTTTATCTAATATTTGTTCCTCTTTAATTATTAAGATTTCACTACCTGTGTCTATGAGGAATATGGTCGGCCGAAGTCCCGGTAATTCTAATCTAACAAACGGGGAATGGTCCACACGATGGTCCTACGTTGCTGTTGATCTGGCACTTCCAATGGCGACTGTGCGTCTGGTGGTATGGTCTTCGGCGGGGCCCATTGAACATTTCGCTGTTGTCCGACCTGCTTTCCTCGCTGTTCTCTCCACTGCTTCGTTCTGCATTCGGCTTCGAGATGTCCGCGTCGCTTGCAGTAATTCCACTCTTTTGCACGCCATCTCGAGTTAGTGTCTTTATGAGTTGATCGGTCTTGCTCCTTTGAGTTCCGTTGGTCCCTCGGTTGAGTCCACATTCTTGATTGTTGATGCATGTACTGCATTTTCGTGTCGTACAGAGTGTTTCAAAAGGTTTTGTCATGGCTTCGGGGGGTTGTTCTAGAGCTCGGATTGGATGAAGATTTGTGAAAAGTACTTGCCGCAAAATTATTTAAGAAATTCCCGATTCAAGCTGGCTCGGCTATCTTCTTCGTATTGTTACGTAGGTAAAATATCTGAGAGGAACCATGGGTCAGAAGTGAACCGTTCTCCCGCAAGTCGACTTTTAATTGGGCCTCCGCGATCTAATTTTCGCTTAGTAAGTGAGAGAGTCAGCTGTTCCTTCGGAAAGAGACACACAAGATATCCTTGTCTCTCAGACATTTTATGTACGTAACAATACGAAGAAGATAGCCGTGCCAGTTTGAATCGGGAATTTCTCAAATACTTTGCGGCAAGTAATTTTTACAAATCTTCATCCAATCCGAGCTCTAGAACAACCTCCCCGAAGCCATGACAAAACCTTTTGAAACACCCTGTACATGCGTGCGGCCTCGAACGTTTGGTTCAGCGTCTCCAGCTGTTGGCTGAACAGATACTGGGAAATTTCGGGTCTAACGTTGCGTCGGAAGCACTGGATTCCGTCTTCGTTGCAGATAATTTCCTTGATTTCGATATACGTTTGTAGCCTCCTTTCGGAGTTTGCGGCAGACAGTAGTTCATCTTGTATATGGGAGAAGCGGTGTATAAATTCGTTTATGGGTTTGTTTGGCCGCTGTTTACACGAATCCCGTTTGGTTTTTATCGACGAAGTGTCGATCGTTCGCCTATAGATAAAGCGAATTTTTTCTATTAACTTTGGAATCGTTGTTATGGTATCTGGTCGAATCTTTGTAGCTGCGCGTCCTTTTAATTTCTGCGATATGAGAGCTAATAAGAGGAGCGACTGCTGATTTTGATTCAGCATGGACGAAACTTTGATAACGGTACTAATAATATTTTCCGTGTTTGTTCCGTCAAAGTCTGGAATTAGCGGCAAACATTGTTCATATTTCTCTATTCTAACCATGGGTTGAGCCCTTCGTTTAGGAAGGACGGACAAGCGTTAACCGGTGTTTGATCGGCTGGTTCGGATTCTTCTAATGCTCTTAGTCGATTGCATACTTGTAACATTTTCTCAGCTATCAGAGTCATGTCGATTTCAGCTCAAGTAGGACTTTGTGTTCTTGACATTTTACCAGGAGAAGCAGTCACGTAGTCGTTCGCGAGGTCAGAAAATGTATCGGTAGGGAAACTTACGTTGGTCCTGCCTTGGCGGCACTGAGTCCAGTTGTGATCCAGTTGTTCTTCTTGGTGCGGTTCTCCGGGTTCTTATGAGGATATCCCAACGTTACCTTCTTGAAGGATATCTAGTCAGCTAGAAGATTTTCCGTTGGTTCACGTCCGCAGACAATATCCCTCACCGCTGCCACCAATTTATGTCGTCGAACCACACAAGACGATTTACGTTTTTATTATTTTATTACAAATAATAATGATTTTACAGAATTCAAGATTTTCACAATGTCCGAATTATAAAGGAAAAATGCTCCAGGGCCTCTCGAAGGTTCCCTTTTTATATTCGATTTTCCCAAGGGCGGGAGTAGGGATACTCCTAGGAAAAGGATAGAATGTGGGAAATTGTGCGATGCAGCGAGATAGAAATTGGGTACGACGTGAAAGGATTTTTAGATAAGGGGATGCGTCGTAACATTTTGGCTAGGACCGGAAAAGGGCCAGCCTGCACAGGAATGCGCCTTTGGGAATAAATAGTCTAGGAGGATAATTTCGACTGTCGCTCCTCGGATCGAAGACAATCAAATGTTTGTTGTCCGTCAATTGTAGCCATGCGGTACGGGAGACATTTATATATAGTAAAGCCAAGTTAGACTGGTGGATGTCACTAGGCGTGTTTATAATATTTTCTAAACAGGGATCGTGAAGTTTAACAAAGTATTTTGGGAATTGCCGTTTACAGACCCGAACATGATTCAGGTTTTTACAATCTTTTAGATATTATTCGTCCGCAGGTGTATACATAAGGTGCTTCTGGTTTACGAAAACAAAATCATGGGTAGAACTGGGGAACCGTTTTTGGCAGCTGAGACGGAAGGGGAGATTGCTCACGCACCGCCTACCCCCTCCCTATAGCCCGCGTGTGCCGTCCTCTTATTTCCTGGAATTGTGGTGCTCAGCCTCGTGACGTGTCAGTTTGCATAGTCGTAGCATTGCCGTACTTTCACGTATATAAATATTCCAAATTGTCGGACAGAAATCTGTTTTCCCGATATTGAAAAATGATGGTCTATGCAAGTCGATAACATCGGTATCTACCTATCCTGATTGTAAAAATCTCGTGCGTACGCCAATGCTTCGACTTTCACGCTCGACTTCGTGCTGTCGCACTCAGTTTCACGGCTGTCGCTTTCTCTCTTTGTTGTTACGTGCCAAGGGCCAGGAGCGTTGCGAGTGGCCGAGGTAAAAGAATAAGGTGCTGTGTTCGTTGTGGTGTTCGTTGGGTTTTAGAAGTAGTTTTGTCGGGACGATCGGGGTGATGGTAATTATTAACGAAATAGAATTACCGTGAACACTTTATCTTTTTTATCGGTAAGGCGAATTACTAGATGTTGACTCAGGCGCAGTTCAAAATACAATAATCTGACTACGCGCTGACTTAGCTCGAAGTAACCGCGCCCCCGCAGACCGGTGAATTTCCGCGGCCGCTTAAGCCAATCGGAAGACGAGAAAATCACCGACTGCGCCCTCTTTTCCTTGCTAGCAGCTGGTGGAATGCTGAATTTCCGTCGATAGTCTTCACGGACTGCACGTCGTCGGTGGAGATTCGGCCCTTCGCCGAAAGTTCCGTAGTGTAGTCGAGAAGGCGTCGGTTCTGCAGGTCCACCAGGATGCCGTACGAAGCCAAAAAATCGGCTCCTATTATTGGCTTCGCGACGTCGCCGATGATGAATTCCCACCGGAAAGCACGTCGTAGTCCCAAGTCCAGCACGAGCGTCCTCATTCCATAAGTTGCGATCGTCGATCCATTCGCAGCGTACATCTCGTACGCGGTCTTACTGACTCGGCCTTGAACTCGCGTTCGCGGAAAAACGCTTAGGTCCGAACCAGTGTCGACAAGATACTCGATTTTCGACGATCGGTCAACTACGAAGAGGTGGCGCGTCCTGTAGTCCTCCTTGATGGCCGCAGTCAATGGAGGTTCCCGCCGTTTCCCGATATGTACGTACACTGGGAGCGGCACTTCGTGGCGTTCGCACCGAAACGCATATGGTACCAGCAGTACCATTTGGTTGATTGTAAGCGAGCCCTCTGGTTGTTCTGCGAGTCGGATCGTCGACGAAGTTCACGATGATCTCGCGAACGAGGTCGTGCAATCTCGCTTATGCGGACTCCCATCCGCTCTAACCGCTTCAAAATAGCTTCCGCCATTGCTGCCTTGAACGATGCCGTGTTTCCGTTCGCGTGCGACATTTTAATGCAGTCAAACACACACAAAAAACACGTGACAAAAAGAAATAAAAATGTTCGAATAAAAGAGTGTCCCGATCACTCCGCGTAAAATTACACAAGCGGTATCGAATCACTTAGATCACGTCGGGGTCACCAAAGTCGGGACGATCGGGGTGATGGTAATTATTAACGAAATAGAATTACCGTGAACACTTTATCTTTTTTATTGGTAAGGCGAATGACTAGATGTTGACTCAGGCGCAGTTCAAAATACAATAATCTGACTACGCGCTGACTTAGCTCGAAGGAGCCGCGCCCCCGCAGACCGGTGAATTTCCGCGGCCGCTTAAGCCAATCGGAAGACGAGAAAATCACCGACTGCGCCCTCTTTTCCTTGCGCCCTTGGCGCGCTTTTTAGGGAAAAGAGAGAAAGGTCTTGGCGGCAAGTTTTCGCTGGCAAGGGTTCGGTCACGTACGCATTTCCGCCGCACCCCCGCTTCGTCTTGTGCGGCCAAGGTTGGCGTTGGGCCTGCACTCGAGGGGCAAACGGAAACGCGTAATTTATGGCACTCGCAAGAGCTATTGAGACTGCGAAGAAACTGTACGAAGCGACTCTAAGAAATATATACAGAAGGCAGTTTTCTCAAAAATAGCTGTGTCGCTGCAAATGACATAAACCAGACAAACCGTTTGCATGGGAACGGAAAAACTCCCAATGTAGGTGGTCGCTACAGTTTGTTAGTCGTGGACGATCCCATGTATGGCTAACACGGGTTGCCACAGGAGGTTGGAACACGCTTGGACGATCCCGTGTATGGATAACACGGGTTGCCACAGGAGGTTGGAACACGCCCGGACGATCCCGTGTATGGCTAACACGGGTTGCCACAGGAGATTGGAACACGCCTGGACGATCCCGTGTATGGCTAACACGGGTTGCCACAGGAGGTTGGAACACACGTGGACGATCCCGTGTGAGGGTAACACGGGTTGCCACAGGAGGTTGGAACACGCGTGGACGATCCCGTGTATGGCTAACACGGGTTGCCACAGGAATGTTAGTTAGGCTGACGTAACTTTATAATTATGCAATACACTTTGAGCGGTAAAAGTGTATTGCTGTGGGATCGCAGGCTGACGATTTCTAGAAGGTAATTGTAGAAAGAATTTAAACGCGATAAGACAAAGAACACGATCAAGCTATATTTCTTTATGCTGGCAATTATTACAGATTAATGTGTAAGTGTTTGGTTACAAAGGTGTTACGTGGACTTGTGTTTCTGGACGCACGCACCTACTTGTAATACTCTCGGTTTTCACGCACTGAGGAATGCGGGGGTATTAGATAGTACAAAATGCCTAATAAATATCGCGGACTTGGCGCGTATTCTATACGGTTAATGACGTACCAACGAGAACTAAAGTTAGGTTTAACGAAGATGATCTATCCGCGTGGTTATAACGACTCTACAGCGTGACAGTCTATTACTGAACTAATCCCCCGAGGTAGTTCGTAACCCGTCTTTTATAGTAAGAAAAAGTGGTGGGGTACGATGCACTTTCTGGAATTTTCCTGCGGGATGCAATAGGAATGTGTCTATAAGATATGCGTTTCGTCGTTCGCTCCAGTTCCAGTTTTCATAGTCTTAATTATTCTGGGCAAACAGAGCGGTTTTCGGTCCTAGCGAGGGGTCCGGCTATACATATGGTGAATTTCCGGCCCCGAGCTCGACGTAGAAAGTCTAATTTTATTAGGCTCAGGGCCGCATGTAACACCTCCCCTCTAAGACAAAACGTCGCTGATTGCGATGCTTTCGAAGTTAATTACGAAAGGCGCTCTGTTAGCCTGTACTAACTGTAAGAATTAATTTAATACATTTTGCTACTAAAAGAAAATTAATGCCTTCTCAAACAACCACTTGTGCCATAAAGATGATTATTCACATAGTGGTCAGAGCTTTGACTGTCTCCGCAATTGCTTAGGGAAACCTCAAAATATCAGTGATATTGGAAATTACGGAGTGTCCTTAAGGCAATAACTTTTACAAATCAAAGTAAAAGGAACAACAAAATAAAACAAAAATTATTAGGCTTACATACTCCTCTATGGTTGAATATTTTTTTTTTTATTTTTTATTATTATTTTTTTACTATATCCTCGCAATTGCTTAGGGTAACCCCAAAATATTATTATATTGGCAATTTTGAAGTGTCTTTGAGGCAGTAATATTTTAAAAATGGGGTGTTACTGGAGTTTTTTACCAACGTGTAATCACAACTATTGGCCTTCCTGAGTTCAGTCGATTAGGGGGTTGTTCGAAGCACTCCTCGATGCACTCCGAGCAAGCGTCGGCTCGTCTAGACTTCGTCAGGGTTTCGTGACACTGTATGCATCCTATATAAAGATGCGCGGTTTCACTGGTGACGACCACGTGCCAGCCTCCCTGCTGAAATTATGCCTGATGTTGCGGGCGTAGTTTGGCGTAGCACTCGCCACACAGGAGCGATCCGTTCCGTCCTTCGTAAGTTGGATGCCTGAGTGCTGTAATGCACGTCATCTGGAGGAGTTGGTCGTATGCCTGGGGGTAGTCGGCTGGGCAGACCCCATCTATCGGCCCATAGAGTTCTTCACCCTCTTGCTCTGGTGTCCTAAACAGACCGTGAGGAACTGGCATGCTTGCACTCTTTAAGTTTGGCCTGGTTAATTCTGACGTAGACTGTGAAAATTTGGTAGGATCTTGTTTATTTATGGGACTTTTGGAAGAAAGAAGAGTAGTGGGGAATGGTAGAAGGTAGGAGGTGCTAAGGTAAAATTTCTAGAGAATTATTATAATTAGCTCTCTTCCTTGCGGTCGATTGTCTTATTGTTTGTCCCGGCGTCCAATTCTTGATATTTTCGTCTGTAAGAATTGTCAAACGGGTGTCACTGATGCTGCCTTTCCTTTTCTGGACGCACGGTCTTTGAAATTGCTGTGCAGTATCTATTTGGGTGGCCGCTTCGTGTTGTTTTGGCTTCCTCGTCTGACTTGATCGTGCCGGCCGGAATTCTCCTATACTTTTATGGAAGGGTCTTTCTGGGGTAATTATGGTACCTGTACGGTTTTCTATTTGCCACTGTCCGCGGTGTCCTGTTTGTATGCCGATAGTTCTTTGGCCTTCGGTTGGGTCCGTTTGAGTCGCCTTTGAGGTGATTGATGCCATAGTTGCTACTCCTGCATGGTCGTACGTTTCCTTGTTTATATACCTCCTGCATGGGTCCTCAGAGTGACATTTTTTGTGGTGGGGATTGGGTCTGATATTAGTTCTGTAGGTATTGTTGCTTCGTCTACGGCGCTCTGTTGTCTCTTTCGGCAATTGAGGTTAAAAGTGGCTTTGGAGAGGAAAAACCCTATGATAATTATTAATGCGAGTCCTGAAATTCCGATACCCGAGTATAATGATGCATGGGTGTTTCTTTCGAGTCGTCTATGTCCTTCCATTGATTTTGCTTGGCTCTCCAGTTTCTTCAGAAATACCGATGTCTCGCTGTTTTTCCAATCGTTATCGTAACTTGCGGTATAATTGACATGGCTAAGATCTTTAAGGACGTCTAAGTGATTCATTTATATTTGGTGCAATTTCTGACAAGTTTAGAGAGATCTTTGGAGCATATAGATATTCGCTTGTGGTGTCTAACGTCTCTAGTGACATTAGTTTAGTTGAGTCTATAGTGGCTGTACAACCTGGTTTAATGTATATGATGCCGGTACCGGTTATATAATCGGCTCTTGCAGTTTGTCCCTTACAGTATAATTGTATTCTTTTTTCGTCCTTTGTATAATACAGCCAGGCCTTTTGGGATTCCAATCGTTGAAAGAAGGTATGCTGAGTGGTTGCCACCCGTATGTCACAAGTTTTCCATTGAGTCGTCGCGGAATTTAATAGCAGGGTGGTCTCGCAGGTAGGTCGCGTATCAATTCGATGTACCGGTAAGGTTGCTTGGCCGATATATTATTTATGATGCTTGAAGGCGTGCTGGATGTATTCTTCGGTTGGAGTAAAATAATTCTGTTCGTCTGACGAGATAGCGACGTATGGTGTTTCGGTTTTTACGAAACTTATTACTTGTTTCGTTCCATATAGTTGTGTGGATGGACAGGGATGAATTTTATATAAGTGAAACACGGTTTGGTCTATCAATGGTACAGTTAGTTCCAGTAACACCCTATTTTTAGTGTACGCGAGTTTTAATTTAGTTATTCCTTCAATTTGCTCCGACATTAATTCATTTGGAGTTAAAGGAAATTCGTATGAAGTAGTTTTCTTTAATTTATGGGCTGATTCGATTAATTGTTTAGGAGATAAGATGGCGGGATGTAAAATTCCCTGTTTCGCAAACAAAATAGTATCTATTATTATTATTAAGCTGGCGCGGTAATTATCTATGCTTCTTTCGACTTCGGACATCCATTCTCGCATGGAACTGTAAAATTTTACTCTTTGAATTTCGTCCTGCGTTTCGTGTAATGATTTAGCAATAGCTGCGGTCTGTAATAACAATTTACGTGTTGTTGCTGTTAAATTGGCTAACTGAGAATGCATGTTATCGAACTCTGCTCGGATTACATAAGTTTGTTTGGCTACCATCTCTGTAATATTGTTTTGTTGAGCATAAAGTTTATCTAATTCCTGGTCATAATATTGTGCGTCTTTTTCCGCGAGTGTCCCGAAAAGAATATTGCTAATTGTTCCAATAAAGGCAAAAGGTGCGTCCCTTTTAACAAAACTGTGTGCTACATATTTTTTAAGAGGCGTGTCGGCTATTGAGGCTTTTAGTAAATCGCTGTATCTACTTGTTTCTTCTAGGCTTTGAAGAAGTTGAGGACCGATTTCCCCACTGGGGCACGATGTGAAATTGTATACCTTGCAGAAGTTATTTGCATTTATTAGCTGTTTTTCTACATTAGACCTGTACTGCAGAAAACTTTCTATTTCTATAGATGTCACAATGCGCCATTGCATATGATAAGTTCGGATATCCTGTAATTTTTCAAAGAAAAGGCCAGTATTATGTCTTACAATTAGTGGTGTGCTCTGGTAGTCCTCGAGAGTTTTCGCCCCCCGTATGGAAATGGGCCCAGTTGCCATTAAAAATGTCAGAAGTGGAAATAGAATTTTTCCTGTAATGGTACAAAGGTTTATTTATTAATCGGATTCGGACTCGCTATCTGTTATGTGTGCGTGTTTCAATTTATCTTGGTATTTTACGATTAGTTTATTAGTGTCTGTACGGAGTACTACGTTATTTAAATCGGTTACGTCTATGATTTCGAACGGTCCTATGTAATGGGGGTCGAATTTGCTAATCCGCGGTTCTTTTAAAACATATGCATAATCCCCAACCTCGAAGGTTATCGGGTTTATGTGTTTGTCGTATTGGCTCTTTGAACGTAATTTCGCGTTTTGAATATTATCTCCGGCTATATTGCGAATTTCTGTCATTCTTGTTATTAATTCTGTCAGGTAAGTGCCGCAGGTTTCTAAATTTCTACCAGATGGAAATGAACTGGGTAACGTCGCTAATTTCCCGAATATTAATTCGTGCGGGGTAAAATTGGTGGCTTCCTGAACAGATGTGTTGTACGAAAACATTGCGAATGGCAATACGTCATACGTCTCAGCGTCCGCTTTCCTAGGCGCGATCCACAATGGGGAATTATACGGTGACGCGGATGGCTTTATTACCCCCTTCGGCTAACAGTTCGTTTACCTGTTTCTTTATTTCCTCCTGATGAATGGGAAGGTAACGGTATTGCCTGGTGTTAATGGGAATGTCATCTGTAGTGTGAATCGAATGCTGAACATTTCGTACTTTACCCAGTTTATCTCCAGGCAAACAAAATCTGTCTGGAAATGCGTGAATGATATTCAAAATGTGCTGGCGTTCCTCTTGATTATGATGATCGAGTTTTAAATTCTGTTGAATGTGTTTTAATTTATCTCGAATATTGAGAGGTTTTCCCTGAAGAGGTTTTCGGTTCCTAGCGAGGGGTCCGGCTATACATATGGTCAGTTTCCGGCCCCGAGCTCTAAGTAGAGGGTCTAATTTTTATTAGTCTCAGGGCCGCATGTAACACCTCCCCGCTAAGACGAAACGTCGCTGATTGCGATGCGTTAGAAGTTAGTTATGAAAGGCGCTTTGATTGCTTGTACTAACTATAAGACTTAATTTAATACATTTTGCTACTAAAAGAAAATTAGTGCCTCCTCAAACAACCACTTGTGCCATAAAGATGATTATTCACATATTGGTCAGAGCTTTGACTGTCTCCGTGATTGCTTAGGGAAACCTCAAAATATCAGTGATATTGGAAATTACGGAGTGTCTTTAAGGCAATAACTTTTACAAATCAAAGAAAAAGGAACAACAAAATAAAACAAAAATGATTAGGCTTACATACTCCTCTATGGTTGAATTTTTTGGACATCCCTGCAATTGCTTAGGGTAACCCCAAAATATTGATTATATTGGCAATTTTGAAGTGTCTTTGAGGCAGTAATATTTTAAAAATGGGGTGTTACTGGAGTTTTTTACCAACGTGTAATCACAACTATTGGCCTTCCTGAGTTCAGTCGATTAGGGGGTTGTTCGAAGCACTCCTCGGTGCACTCCGAGCAAGCGTCGGCTCGTCTAGACTTCGTCAGGGTTTCGTGACACTGTATGCATCCTATATAAAGATGCGCGGTTTCACTGGTGACGACCACGTGCCAGCCTCCCTGCTGAAATTATGCCTGATGTTGCGGGCGTAGTTTGGCATAGCACTCGCCACACAGGAGCGATCCGTTCCGTCCTTCGTAAGTTGGAAACCTGACTGCTGTAATGCACGTCATCTGGAGGAGTTGGTCGTATGCCTGGGGGTAGTCGACTGGGCAGACCCCATCTATCGGCCCATAGAGTTCTTCACCCTATTGCTCTGGTGTCCTAAACAGACCGTGAGGAACTGGCATGATTGCACCTTTTAAGTTCGGTCTGGTTAATACTGACGTAGTCTGTGAAAATTTTGTACGATCTTGTCTATTTATGGGACTTTTGGAAGAAAGAACAGTAGTGGGGAATGGTAGAAGGTAGGAGGTGCTAAGGTAAAATTTCTAGAGAATTATTATAATTAGGTCCCCTCCTTGCGGTCGATTATCTTATTGTTTGTCCCGGCGTCCAATTCTTGATATTTTCGTCGGTAAGAATTGTCAAACGGGTGTCACTGATGCTGCCTTTCCTTTTCTGGACACACGATCTTTGAAACTGCTGTGCGGTATCTATTTGGGTAGCCGCTTCGTGTTGTTTCGGCTTCCTCGTCTGACTTGATCGTGCCGGCCGGAATTCTCCTACACCTTTATGGAAGGGTCTTTTCGGGGTAATTATGGTACCTGAACGGTTTGCTATTTGCCACTGTCCGCGGTGTCCTGTTTGTATACCGATAGTTCTTTGGCATCCGGTTGGGTCCGTTTAAGTCGCCTTTGAGGTGATTGATGCCATAGTTGCTACTCCTGCATGGGTGTGAGTTTCCTTGTTTATGCACATACTTCAGCACTAGTGTGTGCCAACCTCCTTGCTGGTACCTCGGCTTCTGAGGATCGGGTAGTCGTTCATAACAGGTGGTGCATAAACGATGGTTCCCTGGCCTTTCGTATAACGGGGGTACCAAAGATAGGACACACGATAGGCGTCGCAAAATTTCATAGGCCTCCGAATAGTCATCGGGACGTATGCCGTCAATCGGTCCATAATACTCTTCCCCAATATCTTCCTCTGCTCGGAATAAATGGTGTCGAACTGGCATTTTCTGAAATAATTGTAATATGAAAGGATGGGAAAAGTGGAAAGTGTTATTTTTCTGTGCGTAACGTCAATTGTCATCGTGAGTCGTGTCTTCAGGTGAACAAGTCTTGGCCTGGGCACCATCGTTTGATATTTTCTTCAGTTATTTTAATCTCAGAGCTATGTTTTTTCCTTTTAATGCTTGTTTGAGTTGCCGCTGTTTTCTGTTGAACTCTCCTTGTGATTACACCTTTTCCTGATTTAAATTTTCCTGTTCCAGTTTTGAATTCATTTCTTTGAGCGATCAAAATCCCTTTTCTTTTCTCTAAGCTCCATTGACCCTTTCCACCCGTCTGTGTCGAAACACTCCGATGCCCTTCCATTGGATTGGTTTGAGTTTGGGCTTCTGGCATTGTCTATATAAAAATAGAAAGTGGGTCTAAAATTAGCAAATATGTTTATATAAAAAAACAAAAAAAAATGGAATCAGTCTAATTCTGTCGGTATGTATATTATTCCTATCGTCGTTAGTCTTGCTGTCGTTGTCGGGGCTATTGATTTTAATTGTTGTTCCTGATTTTCTTCTTTCGCTGTTGTTTCTTCGTGAATGTTTCTTCTGATAGGTCTGTATTTAGAAAAACAGGCTACTACTTGATGGCGGCACGAGATCAAAATAGTTATTATAATTCCACCTGTTATTAAGGCGCTCCCTGAATATAAAATTTTATGTATTTTCCATATTGATCGGTGTTGGTGTTCTAATGTTTTGGCTTTTTCCTCTATTTCCATTAATGACTTCGCCGGCAGTGAATCCTTCCATTCAGCGCTATTTTCCAAGGCTATATCTGATGTTTGCTCCATAATTTTCTCAATGTGTTGATTTCCTTGCTGGACGAGTTTTGTTATGTTAAGTGATACGAGAGGACAATAACTGTATTCGTAATTTGTTACTGTTGTCTTTAGTGATGTCAGCTGAACTGCGTCAATTTTTGCTGCACAACCGGGTTTAACGTAGATCAGTCCTGTTTCCTGAATTGTTCCATAGCCGGCTACGTATTCCTTACAAGTTACCTGAATTTTCTTTATTTCTGGTGTGAAGTATAACCAAGTTTGGTGCGATTTCAATTGTTGTATTAGAATATCCTCTGTCCTGCCCAGTTGAATATTACAGTTTTTCCAATTGGTCATTTTAGGGTTTAATAAAAGCGTTGTCTCACAGCTTGCTCTACGATCTATGTTAAAAATTGGTAATGTCGATGGACCTATGAACATACCATGATGTTGCGAGCAGCTGCGTATGTATTCTTCGTTCGGAGTGAAATATGATTGTTCATGGAGGGAGATTGCGATGTAAGAGCTGCCAGGTTTAATAAATCCCATTAAACTATGGTTTCCGTAGTGCTGTGTAGATGGACAAGGATAAACTTTATATAAATTAAATTTGTTAATGTCAAGTAAAGGCAATGTTGCTTCTAAAATAATTCTGCCGTTTCTGAAACTTGATTTTAATTTACTGAGTCCATCGATTTACGCGGACAGAAGTTCAGTTAGTGTAAAAGGTAAATCCAACTTAGAAGTTTCCTTGATTTTCCTCGTTGCTTCCATTAATTGAGTGGGTGAAAGAATTGCTGGGTGAAGCATTCCTTGTCTGACCAAAAGGATTGCATCTCATAATAATAAGAGATTTACTCTGTAATCTTCTACCTCCTGTGTCAGCTCAACCAACCATGTTCTCATTGAATTTTCTAGTTTGATCCTGTTTATTGTTGTGTATAGTTGTTCTAATTCGGCTGATAATGTTTTTATTTGTTGAGATAATTTATATATATTGGAGGAAAAGTTGATAATCTGTTGGTGCATGTTATCAAATTCTGCTCGCATAATATGTGTCTGGTTTATTATTACTTCTGCCATTTGATTGTTTTTCTCGTACAATTTATCCAATTCCTGGTTGTAGTATTCAGCATCGTCTTCTGATAATGTTCCAAATAATGTGTGACTGATTGATCCAATGAATGCGAATGGAGCAGATCGGGTTTTCCTCGTGATTGAATCCACGTTAGCGTCTCCTATTGCAACTTTTAGAATATTGAAATACCTTTCTGTTTCTTTTATCTCCTTAATTAGACGAGGTCCCACTTCTTTTGATATACATGGTACAATGCTATGGTTCCTGCATATTTCTTCTGCTTGTTGTAGTTGTGGTTCTATTCTTGGTGTAGTCCTCAGGAATGTTCTTATTTCCAACGATGTTACTAATTTCCATTGCGTATGGAAAAGTTGAATAGGTTGAAGACGATCGAAGTAAAGTCCTGGGTTATGGTCGAATGGGATGATCTCGTAATTTTTGATGGTGGATGGTTCGTTACGTGTCAGAGTCAGAGTCAGGAGACAAGTCAGTATGTAAAGTTTGAGGGCAATTCGGTCCATTATTTGCGTCTGTAATCTCAGTATAGTAATTAGGTAAGTGTGCGTGTTTCAGTTTGCCTTGGTGTTTAACAATTATCCTATTGTCTGGTGTACTTAAAACTACGTTATTTAAATCAGTTACATTTATAATTTTTTAGGGTTTAGTATAATGTGGACTTAGCTTACTTACTCGAGATTCTAATTGTACATATACCATATCTCCTACCTGAAAACTTACTGGACGGGCCTTTCGGTCGTAATAGCGTTTAGAGCGTAGTTTTGCGGATTTTAAATTATCTGAGGCTATGGCTTGTATTTCGTTGATTTTGATTCTGAGTTCTTCAAGGTATGATCCATATGTTTTAAGCGTTTTCTCAATTAGCTCCAAACGATCTGCTTCCCGTGGTGTGAGTGTCTAGCAGGTATCAGGTCGGTCTTCTTCCGAACTGGTTGAACTTTCTGTTGACTGATTGTAGAGATACGATAGGTCGGGCAGTAGGTCAGTAAGTACTGCTGGTGGTGCATCTGCTGTGCGTTCTGTTATCTGAGGCACGTAAGCTGGCGGTTCTTTATCCCTTATCGTCGTTGGTTGTAAACATGGGGTGTTAACCGGTGAAGGTGATGATGTGAAAATTTCCGAAATATTTCTTCTTACTGTTATTTCTGCTCGTGTGATTTCCGAGAAGACGATTAAACTTTTATCGATTATGGTTTCCATAAGTTCCGGTGCAGGATCTATTTCTGTTGAATATCCTTTTGGTTGTGGTGCGATGTCATTATTAAATTCATCTGCTAACGTTTTTTCTGATTCCAAGCTCGGTAAAAGTCGCTTATCTGATCCTGAAATTAGAGTGGAATGACTACCTGATGGTGTAGATTTATTTTTCGGAACGTTGGATTCATCCGATGAACTGGATTCCCATTCTTTGTAAAACGGTTGGTGTCTTGATTTCCTTCTTGTTTCGTGAACTCTTTTTCCCACAGTGCTTACGTCTTGCTTCTTACTGTATGAGTATCTTTTATATGATGGGTCGTTTTCCTTAGGGATGATAGGTAAGCAAACTGTTGGATTTCTTGAAAGTGCGTCTGCATTTTTATTGGTTTTTCCTGCCTTATGGATTACTTCATATTCATATTCCATAAGTTTTAGTTTCCATTTTACTAATCTAGATGTAGGATCTTTGACGGAATGCAGCCAAACTAGAGGTCGCTGATCTGTTATCAGAGTAAATTTTGTACCGTAAATATAAGGCCTGAAATGTTGTACTGCGTAAACCATAGCAAGGCATTCCTTCTCAGTGGCAGAATAATTCTTTTCTGCTCCATTCAGTACTCTGGATGTATATGCGACGGGTAAATCTTTTCCAATTTCTCCCTGGTGTTACGAGCCGGGCGAGTGGCAGTACGAGACCGAATCTGTTAATACAATTTTGTTGCGAGAGCTAAGAATTGCAACGAGTTGGGGAATAATATCCAGGGACCGGACTAACCTATAGCCTAACTATAGGGTCGCCGTATGCCCGTTAATAACAAAAGAAACCTCGCAGTACTTTCGCGATCACTTAGCCTACTTAAAAATATCTTAATCTAAAATATAATTATACTTGTGATTCGGGTTTGTGTGTTTTATTGTTGAAAAAAAAATTAAAAAAATTACCATCTAGTGATAACGTCTATAGGTTTTCCTTGTAACAATACATTATTACTAGTTTCAAAATACTCCTCAATGCACTCGGTGCATCTTGTTGCTGATCTAATTGTCGCAATCAGGTGATTACATTTTCTACATCTTAATAAGGGATGAGCGTTGGCACTCAGCACCAATATATGCCAACTCCCTTGTTGGTACCTCGGCTTCTGAGAATTGGGTAGACGTTGGTAGCAAGTGGCACATAGTCGATGGTTCCCCGATCTCTCATACAACGGGGGCTCCACAGGTAAGACACATGATAGGCGTCGTAATATTTCGTAGGCCTCTGGATAGTCGTCAGGCCGTACACCGTCAATCGGTCCGTAGTATTCTTCCCCCATATCTTCCTCCGAGCGGAATAAATGATGTTGAACTGGCATTTTCTGTAATGATTGTAATATAAAAAGGATGGGAAAAATGAAAGGTGTTATTCGTTAGTGCGTCACGTCAATCGTCGTCATGGGTCGTTTTGTTCAGTTGAATAAATCTTGGCCTGGGCACCAACACTTGATGTTTTCTTCAGTTATTTCAAACTCTAAGTTACGTCTCTTTCTTCTAACGGTTGTTTGTGTCGCAATCGTTTGATATTGTATTTTTCTTGTAATTATGCCTTTTCCTTTTTTAAATATTCCCGATCCGTTTTTGAATTCATTTTTTAAAATGATCAGAATTCCTTTTCTCTCTTCTGTGCACCATTGCCCCTTTCCACCTGTTTGCGTCGAAACACTCCGATGCCCTTCCATTGGATCAGTTTGAGTTTCAGCTTCTGGCATCGTCTATATAAGAATAGAAGGTGGATTTAAAATTAAAATGTGTTTATATAAAAAGAATGGGATCAGTCTAGGTCTGTCAGTCTGTTATATTATTCCTATCGTCGTCAGTTTGGCTGTCGTTGTCGGGGTTATTGGTTTTGACTGCTGTTCCTGATTTTCTTCTGTTTCCTTTGTTTCTTCATGGTGATTTCTTCTTGTAGATCTGTGTTTATGGAAACAGACTACTAAGTGATGGCGGCACGATATCAAAATAGTTATTATAATTCCACAAGTTATCAATGCACTTCCAGAATATAAAATTTTATGTACATTCCGCATTGATCGGTGTTGATGCTCTAATAGTCTGGCCTTTTGTTCTATTTCTATTAATGACTTCGCCGTCAGTGAATCCTTCCAGTCAGCGCTGTTTTCCCAAGCTACGTCTGGTGTTTGTTCCATTATTTTCTCAAAATGCTGATTCCCTTGTCGGACGAGTTTTGTGATATTAAGAGATATAGGAGGAGAATAATTGTATTCGTAACTGGTTACTGTTGTCTTTAGCGATGTCAGTTGAATTGCATCAATTTTTGCTACACATCCAGGTTTAATGTAAATCAATCCTGTTTCTTGAATAGTTCCATAACCTGCTACATCTTCCTTACAGGTTACCTGAATTTTCCGCATGCCAGGTGTGAAGTATAACCAAGTTTGATGCGATTTCAATTGTTGTATTAAAATGTCTTTCGTCTTGCCTAGTTGAATATTGCAGTTCTTCCAATCAGTCATCGCAGGGTTTAGTAGAAGTGTTGTTTCACAGCTTGGTCTGTGATCTATGTTAAAAATGGGTAATGTTGATGGTCCTATGTACATACCACGATGTTGCGAGCAGCTGTGCACGTATTCTTCATCTGAAGTGAAATATAATTGTTCATTGAGAGAGACTGCAATATAAGGGCTGCCAGGTTTAATGAATCCCATTAAACTATGGTTTCCATAATGCTGTATAGATGGGCAAGGATAAACTTTACATAAATTAAATTTGTTAGAGTCAAGTAGAGGCAGTGTTACTTCTAGGATAATTCTGCCGTTCCTGAAACTTGATTTTAGTTTACTGATTCCTTCAATTTGTTCCGACAGAAGTTCAATTGGTGTCAAAGGTAAATCCAATTTAGAAATTTCCTTAATTTTCCTTGTTGCTTCCATTAATTGTGTAGGTGAAAGCATTGTTGGGTGGAGCATTCCTTGTCTAATAAAAAGGATTGCATCTAATAATAATAAAAGATTTACTCTGTATCCTTCTACTTCCTGTGTCAACTCAACCATCCATACTCTCATCAAATTTTCAAGTTTAATCCGGTTTATAGTTGTATATAATTGTTCTAAATCAGCTGATAGCGTTTTTATTTGTTGAGATAATTTGTATGTATTGGAAGAAAAGTTGGTAATCTGTTGATGCATGTTGTCAAATTCTGCTCGCATAATATGTGTCTGATTTATTACCACTTCTGCCATTTGATTGTTCTTCTTGTACAATTTATCTAATTCTTGATTGTAGTATTCAGCATCATCTTCCGATAATGTTCCAAATAACGTGCGACTGATTGATCCAATGAAGGCAAACGGAGCGGATCGGATTTTCCTCGTGATTGAATCCACGTTAGCATCTCCTATTGCAATTTTTAAAAGATTGCAGTACCTTTCTGTGTCTTTCATTTCCTTAACTAGCCGAGGTCCCACTTCTTCCGATATACATGGTACGATACTGTGGTTTCTGCATATTTCTTCTGCTTGTTGTAGATGTGGTTCTATCCTTGGTTTAGTCTTCAAGAATGATCTTATTTCCAACGACGTTACCAATTTCCATTGCGTATGGAAAAGCTGAATTGGTTGAAGGCGTTCAAAGTAGAGTCCTGGGTTATGGTCAAATGGAATGATCTCGTAATTTTTGATGGTTGGTGATTCGCTACGTGTCAAAGTCGGAGTCAGAAGATAGGTCAGTACGTACAGTTTGAGGGTAATTCGGTCCATCATTTGCGTCTGTAATCTCAGTATAGTAGTTAGGTAAGTGTGCGTGTTTCAGTTTGTCTTGGTGTTTAACAATTATCTTATTGTCTGGTGTACTTAAAACTACATTATTTAAATCAGTTACATCTAAAATTTTGCAGGGTTTAGTATAGTGTGGACTTAGTTTACTTACGCGAGGTTCTAATTGTACATATACCATATCTCCTACCTGAAAACTTACTGGACGGGCTTTTCGGTCGTAATAGTGTTTAGAACGTACTTTGGCGGATTTTAAATTATCTGAGGCTATGGCTTGTATTTCGTTGATTCTGATTATGAGTTCTTCAAGGTATGATCCATACGTTTTAAGTGTTTTCTCATCTGGAAATGAAGTCGGTGTCCTGGCTAATCTTCCAAATATTAATTCATATGGTGTGAAATTAGTTGCTTCGTGTACAGAAGTGTTGTAAGAAAACATAGCGAATGGTATGAGGAGGTCCCAGTCTTCGTATTTATCCATATAATGTTTTAAATATTCTGTGAGTACGATGTGGCTTCTTTCCAATGATCCATTCGTTTGCGGTCGATATCCTGAAGTTGTAATCTGTTTAATTTTAAATATTTCTGAAAGCTGCGACATTAATTTTCCTATAAAACTTGTTCCTCTGTCCGTAAGAATTGCACGTGGAGTTCCATAAATTGCTATGAAGTGCCGCGCGAACGCGTCTGCTATCGTTGTTGCTAGTATGTTTGGAATAGCTACTGCGATGCAATACTTTGTTAAGTTGTCTTGCATCGTTAAAATATACCGATTTCCACTTGGTGTTTCAGGAAGAGGGCCCACTGCATCCAGTGCAATCTTGTCGAAAGATTCCGCTGGCGTGTCAGTGATAAGCATTGGTTGACGTGTCTTGGCACGCACTAGTTTCTGTTGCTGACAGCTGGTGCATTTCCTTATATGATCTTGAATTTGTTCTCTCATGCCAGGCCAATGGTATCGTGTTCTTAAACGATTGTATGTTTTGGATATTCCCTTGTGTCCTCCTATTAAACTGTTGTGAGCCTCTTTGATTAGCTCCAAACGATCTGCTTCGGGTGGACTTTTAATAGTTGAATTACACAGGGTGATGTACATAACAGAATTGTGAAAAACCTTTTGTAAAATGTTATAAAATTGAAATGATGGTATATTATCGTGTCCGTCTCCTGAAATCGACATTCTAATCGCTGATATACCTGTCTGCGTTAGAGCGATTTTTAATGCTTTTAATCCATTCATTAAATCGGTTTCTGTTACCTTTTCAAGGTAGTGGTTCGTTGCAATGATGCTAAATATTTGGTATTGTTCTCTGTTGGTAATTAAAATCTTCCCTTTCTTCGGTTTTTCTTTAAGTAATTCGTCCCTTGCTATTATACCAGTGTCTGCCAATAATTTGCTAATTGGATTATGGATGTTACAATCAGCAGGTAAAAAGTGTACCAGGTGTCCATTTTCGGAGGTGATTGTATTCGTTGTTTCGGTAATGATGGTTACTCGTGGTGTGGGTTTGTAGCAGGTACCAGGTCGGTCTTCTTCCGAACTGGCTGAACTTTCTGTTGACTGATGGTAGAGATACGATAGGTCGGGCACTAGGTCAGTAAGTACTGCTGGTGGTGCATCTGCTGTGCGTTCTGTTATCTGAGGCATGTAAGCTGGTGGTTCTTTATCCCTTATCGTCGTTGGTTGTAAATATGGGGTGTTAACTGCTGAAGGTGATGATGTGAAAATTTCAGGAATATTTCTTCTTACTGTTATTTCTGCTAGTCTGATTTCCGAAAAGTCGATTAAACTTTTATCAGTTATGGTTTCCATAAGTTCCGGTGCAGGGTCTATTTCTGTTGAATATCCCTTTGGTTGTGGTGCGATGTCATTATTAAATTCATCTGCTAACGTTTTTTCTGATTCCAAGCTCGGTAAAAGTCGCTTATCTGATCCTGAAATTAGAGTGGAATGACTACCTGATGGTGTAGATTTATTTTTCGGAACGTTGGATTCATCCGATGAACTGGATTCCCATTCTTTGTAAAACGGTTGGTGTCTTGATTTCCTTCTTGTTTCGTGAACTCTTTTTCCCACAGTGCTTACGTCTTGCTTCTTACCGTATGAGTATCTTCTGTACGATGGATCGTTTTCCTTAGGAATGATAGGTAAGCAAACTGTTGGGTTTCTTGAAAGTGCGTCTGCATTTTTATTTGTTTTTCCTGCCTTATGGATTACTTCATATTCATATTCCATAAGTTTCAGTTTCCATTTTACTAATCTAGATGTAGGATCTTTGACGGAATGCAGCCAAACTAGAGGTCGGTGATCTGTTATCAAAGTAAATGTTTTACCGTAGATATAAGGCCTGAAATGTTGTACTGCGTAAACCATAGCAAGGCATTCCTTCTCAGTAGCGGAATAATTCTTTTCTGCTCCATTCAGTACTCTCGATGTATATGCGACGGGTAAATCTTTTCCAATTTCTCCCTGGCTAAGGACTGCTCCAATTGCAAATTCAGATGCGTCGGTTGTGACTATAAAAGGTTTATTAAAATCTGGAAATTGTAAAATTGGGCGCTCGCAAAGCTCGTCGCGTAGTTGCTCGAAACTATTTTGCTGTTCCTCGGTCCATACAAATCGAACTCCTTTTCCTAATAAATTTGCCAAAGGTTTCGCTTTCTTGGAAAAATCCTTGATGAACCGCCGGTTCATACCGGCAGGTTATTACCTGCCAGTCCCAAAAAATGCTGAATGTTCTTCTGCGATCGTGGAACTGGGAAATTCTTTACCGCTTCCAGTCTCTTCAGGTCGGGTTTAACTCCATTCGCCGAGATTATATGACCCAGGTATGCCACCTCTTTCCGAAGAAATAGGCACTTGTTTGCAAGCTGAGTCCATGTTCTCGCAGACGGTTTAATAATTTTCTGACCTTGATAGTATGCTCCCGGAGTGATGAAGAATAAATTACAATATCGTCCATGTACACAAATAATTCTGTTCCTTGAAGGCCGGATAAAACTTGATCCATAAGTCGTTGAAACGTTGGTGGTGCGTTTTTTAAACCAAAAGGCATTCTTGCAAATTCGTAATGCCCGTGTGGTGTGGCAAAAGCTGTTTTTGTCGATCCTGGGAATTCATTTCGATCTGGTGAAATCCATTGGCGAGATCGAAAACTGGAAAGTACTTAGTGCCGCCTAAACGATCTAAGATTTCGGTTATTTGTGGAAGCGGATACCTGTCCCCTACGGTTTTATTGTTTAATGCCCTGAAGTCAATGACCATGCGCCATCGCTTGGCACCGTCCGCGCCGGGTTTCTTTGGTACAATCCGCAACGGAGAATTATATGGTGAAATGGATTTTTTAATTATACCTTCCGTCAGCATAGCGTTCACTTGTCGCTGAATTTCCTCTTGATGCACGACTGGATACCTGTACTGTCTGGTATTAATCGGAATATCATCCGTGGTGTGTATAGAATGCTGAAAGTTTGGAACTTTTCCCAATTTCTCTCCTGGTAGGAAAAATCTATCTGGAAATTCTTCTACTAATTTCAACGCGTGTTGCCGTTCTTCGTAATTGAGATGTTTAAATTGCAGAGAGCTCTTGATTTTTTAAATTCTTTCTTGAATTCCTCTGAGCGGTTGAGCGGTAGAAAGGTAATATTATTCGTCGGACGAACTATTTTGAGTGTAAGGAAATATTACCTGAGGATTCAGCTCAATTTCAATATCTTCTGTGTCGGTGTTACACGCAAACACTTGACATTTCCCTCCTCGGTTCGTTACTGTGGCTTCTCCAATATAGAGGTTTTTACTATTTGCTGCATAGTACGTGCCGGGATAGTGTGCTTCGTCTTTGAAGTTGTCGGCTGAACGCGATCGTAGTCCATAAAATTCGAAAATTTCCAGGGCCTCATCGGTGTCTCTCGTAGCACTAAAGTCCTGTGGAAATACGAAATTTCTGCGTCCTCTTGTAAGAAGAAGGGGCTTCCTAAGAGTCCTTCTGAAGAAATGGGTAACTTTCAACTACGTAAAATATTGCCGGCACTCCATTGAGATGCAGGGTCGTTGTACCTAAAGTGACGGTCGGTGTGGTGTTTAGGCCGGTTATCTCGATTTTTTCCCTAGAGGTTACGAGAGCCTTTTCACCTAATACCTTTTTTGCAACTAAATTAACAGATGCTCCTTCATCGATGATGAATTCTCCTACTCCTTCTTCCAATTCCGGGACTTTGATCGTGATTCTCGGAGTGGGGATTTCCTTGATGAGAAGTCGTTCCTGTTTCGATCCTGGAATCGAACATATTTTCGACAAGCTTGATTTTTTTCGTTAATCGTCTCGTCTGCTCGATGAACACGATCGAACTAATCTATAGCCGAACTATAGAGTCGCCGTATGCCCGTTAATAACGAAAGACCTTGCGGTGTTTTCGCGCTAGTATAGCAGATCAGTCCCGTACCAAAGGATACGGGGGTACCGCCACTAGCTAGTAGTAGGGAATGGAAATTGTTGCAACCCGTAGACTCTTCCTCTTCTAACGAAACACCCGTAACTTTAATTTTAAAAATCTTAGTCACCCCGAGCGGTAAGAGTGAATAAGGGAGATCGTTGCCCTGTTACAATGAAGAGTAACGGAAGTAAATTGAAATAACTAAGACGTTTGAAATGTCACAATGTGAATGTAAACGTATATTCAAGTTATAATCAATAGTGGTTCAATATGCAATTACAATAGACAATTCTTAAATTTAACTTAGCCGAAATTCACGCATCGGTTCGCGGGGGTTTCCACGTCTTATACTTACAACAGTCAAGCGAATGCGAAAGTCGTGACTTTTAAATTTCTGTACCCTAAGTAACAGCGTGACGTTCTATAGAATACTGGACCCAAGGATTCAAAAAATGCCTCGCTTATATAAGGCTCGGTTTTGGAAAAACTGGGGAAAAAATGAGTGGAGGTGGTAGGACTCTGGAAGGGATATTAGAGGACCAAGGCAGCATGGAATATGTCTTGCCAGGATTGTAGGGGATGGTAGTTTGTTAATTCTAGTTTATCGGACAGTGGCCGTGTACGGCGAGACCCCTTCGGTTTACATCTTTTCATAAATTTTCGAAACGGCCGACTGGTATAAGATGAAAAATAAATGATTCGGGGCCGCATGAAACATAAGTGTACGGTGAACGTTTTGGAATGCATGGACTGCGTGTAACTATTTATAAGGATCTGTCTGGTGACTGCTGGTGACTGTTTGGGCGACGTGTGAATGTCAGGCGTGAAACCCCAGTGTGACTGAAGAACGCATGATTGTATAAACAAGAGTGAATCGTGGAAGAATGCGAGTGCTGCCCGAAATCGTGGCGCTGGTGTGTCCGAGGAAAAGGGCAACACTGTATGAATGAGAGTGGATATAAGTGAGTGAGATTGGAGAGTTAGTTTAGTTTTTGAGTAAGAGCCTACAGAGAAGCGTGTACTGTGCGAGATTGAGTTAAGTATTACCTGTACTATTTATTATTAATCGTTAATAAACCATTATTTACGAAAAACCCAATTGACATTTCCTACATAAGTTTCAGGGCCACATGTAACAAAAGAACAAATGTGACAAAAAGGACCTTGAGTAGACTACAGGAATTGACTCGTAATAATATGGATATTGAACACAGTTAGGATATTGAAGGACCGGTTGGATCGTTAACGCGTTGCATAAGATTTCGAAGGCTATCTGTTGCTCATTAGTCCATTTTAAATTTCAAATCCTTTCTTAACAGCCGGTTGAGAGGTTTTGCGATCTCCGCGAAATCCTTAACAAATTTTCTGTAATAACCGTATAGTCCTAAGAACTGTTTAATTTCCGTCGCGTTCTTGGGAGCGGGGTAGTATTTTACTTTCTCGATTCGTTTCAGATTGGGTTGTACCCCATTGGCCAAAATGACGTGACCTATATACTCTAGTTCTGGCTTTAGATACTCGCATTTAACAGGTTGGAGTTTTAGGCCGCATTGGCTTAAACGCTCGAATAAAAGTTTAAAATTTTTGTTATGATTATCTAAAGATTGTTACGTGCCAACGGCCAGGAGCGTTGCGAGTGGCCGAGGTAAAAGAATAAGGTGCAGTGTTCGTTGTGGTGCGATGTTCGTTGGGTTTTAGAAGTAATTGTTAGTTGTGGACGATCCCGTGTATGGCTAACACGGGTTGCCACAGGAGGTTGGAACACGCGTGGACGATCCCGTGTATGGTTAACACGGGTTGCCACAGGAATGTTAGTTAGGCTGACGTTATTTTATAATTATGCAATACACTTTGAGCGGTAAAAGTGTATTGCTGTGAGAACGCAGGCTGACGATTTCTGGAAGGTAGTTGTAGAAAAGAATTTAAACGCGATGTGACTAAGAACACGATCGAGCTATATTTCTTTATGATGGTAATTGTTACAGGCTAATGTGTAAAGTGTTTGGTTACAAAGGTGTTACGTGGATTTGTGTTTCTGTACGCACGCACCTACTTGTAATTCTCTCGGTTTTCACGCACTGAGGAATGCGGGGGTATTAGATAGTACAAAAATGCCTAACAGATATCGCGGACTTGGCGCGTATGCTATACGGTTAACAACGTAACGACGAAAAGTAAGTTCGGTCAAACGAAGAAGATCTATCCGCGTGGGTAAACGACCCTACAGCGTGACAGTCTGTTATTGAACTAATTGTAAGGCACCGTGGTGGTGCGCAGCCCGTCTTTTATAGCAAGAAAAGTGGTGGGGTACGGTGCATCTTCTGGAATTTTCCAGAGGGATGGAATAGGAATGTGTCTGTAAAATATACGTTTCTTTGTTTGCTCGAGTTCTAGTTTCTGTAGTCTTCATTATTCAAAGCAAACAGAGCGGTTTCGGTTCTTTTCACATATCTCCATCCAATCGAAGGTGTAGAACAACCCCTCCAAGCCATGACAAATAATTTCGAAACACCCTGTATAGGGAGAAATATAACTCACATAACATATGAGTTAATATAATGTAATATAATATATGAGAGTATAGTTTTTTATTTTAAATATTACATTTTTACAAGATCGGTATTTCAAATCAAGTTTTCTAATTTCTGTCTTCGTCTTAACGATAAAAGTTTGAGGTAACCAGCTTCAGAATTTCTCCGTTTTCGCCGGCAATTGGCATTGGAAAATCAAACAATCTGCCGGCCACGAATGCGTTAAGTATGACCGTGAAATGACTAGCAAAGTTATCTCAGATCAAACGATTTGAAAATGCACCACTTACAAAACACACCATGCAAAGACTAAAACTAATGGATAAAGACTGACAATGAGTGATTAAGGATCCGCAGGGGTATCCTTGATAGGTATATGGAGAGGGCATGCAGGAATATCGGAGTAGGAAGGAGGGATTTTCATAGAAGGCAAGGAAACCTGCAGATTTTTAGGAGATCTTACGCGATAAAATTTAATTTACGTCTTTCATTTATAGGAATGGTTTTTGGTTATTATTGCACAGGCTTGATCAGAGTTAGATTTTATTTACTGGACCAAGATAAAACATGCAAATCTTATGCTTAATCTCGAATATAAACTATAATCTTATGCTCGCTTGTGAGTCGCCAAAAAATACTCTGGAGGACCGCGTGTCGCCCATTTTAACACCCACATAGATCCTCCCTATTCTTATTCTTAATACCCTCATCCCTACTGTCGGACATTCTAAAGTGAGGGACTTGAGTTTTCTCGTTGTCAGGTTGGGCCCAAGAAATTGTCGATGTTACCTCGAGACGTCTGTAAACCACAGGGGTGCTCTGCCAGGGGAGATTCCCACATCCGGCAAACACACCTTTAAGGTTCAATAAGATGTCTCTTCCTAGACGAAATTGCAATGAAATTTTCTATCACTCGTAACTAGCATTTTATGGCGGTCCGAAAAAGAATCTGCGCAGATCCTAATGAGTAGTACACAATATCTAGGGCAGGGTGAACTCATGGAAAGAGGAAAAGGAAAGGAATTTCTATTACAATACATAGATTACATTAAACATTTTGTAACCAGAAAAAAAATAATGGGACAAATAGCTCAGATTCGCATTTTCTTATAATGCATCGACACACGAAAGAACAAAATACACACCGCACGAATTAATACTTGACAAAAAGATACGACAATCCACTTCATGCGAACACGACCATTCCAAGATGACTTACGACTCATTCCTCAATAACCCTACTAAACGATATAATGGAATATCATAGAAAATCCGCAGGCATCTTTACAATTACGACAAAAAATCGACATTTTATTATGACAGGAACACCAAGACGAAAACTTTAATACCAAAACAAGCCATATACTTGCACAATGAAAAAAAGAGTAAATTAGATGACAATTTTAATAGGCCATATGTGGTAAAGAGATACACGATAAAAGCGTAGCAATATACCTGACTCCCACGCAAACGAAAATTGTACTGTAGGGATAGAAGATTTGTAAGGAAATGCTAATCGCTATCGCTAATGTTTCCGCGGTTCGGCGCGACCGAGGACGAAAGCAAGGTGGAAGGCCAACGCCTGCAAACCTAAACAAATGCGGTGCGGCAAGTTAGGCCGTTAGGGCCTTGACCCGCGTTTTTCGGGATCACGGCGGAAAATCGCAACCGTTGCGAGGAGCGCGGATAACGGTTGAGAGAGAGCGTCAAGTCGCAACGCGTCGCAGAGAACAGACGAACGTGTTACATTTAGTCGAGGCGTATAGTCGAGTTGAATTAGCTTACTTTAGTCGTATTAAGTTTAGTCGAGTTTAATTTAGAATAAGCTTTTATTGAGTAACTTAAGTATTTTTAATATAAGTATTATAAAAAGTCGTGTTCTTGTTTCCGTATCAACCCTATACGACGTTCCACATTCTTTGATTCTACAGTACATTGTAATAAGTTATAAAGCACACATAGGTGCAGGTAATTATATCATTAAGTGTTAGATATAAGTAAATACATGGTCCATTATAGAAGTAATGCACATTTTCTGAGACAAATATATATATATATATATCTATCGTACCGGTACAAATACTTAAAATTGTTGAAAATACTCTCCCCCAGCATCAATACAGTGGCGGAGACGTGTCTGCCATGCCTGGAAGCCGCCCTGAAACTCCTCGACAGGAATGTCTCTCAGGAACTTTGTAACACGTGTTTGGACCTTTTCCACGGACTCCCAATGCTTTCCTTTCAGTTTTCTCTTTAATAGGGGAAACAAAAAAAAGTTACACGGAGCCAAGTTGGGACTGTAAGGGGGCTGAGGGACCACCATGGTGTTGCTCCGGGCCAGGTAATTAGTAACGATGAAGGCCGTGTCGCTGGGCGCATTGTCATGGTGGAGCCTGACCGTGTCTTTGATATTAGCCCTCACGCGCGCGACCCGGCGTTTCGATCTCTGGAGCACTTGCAGGTAAAAGGCTGAGCTGATAGTTTCTCCCTGCGGTACAAACTCAAAATGGACGATTCCTCGGACGTCAAAAAAGACAATGAGCCTCGTTTTGATGCGAGACTTGCTCATTCACGCTTTCTTGGGGCGAGGGGATGGTTTTGTGTGCCACTCGTGGCTCTGACTTTTCGATTCTGGGTCGTACTCGAAGCATCTAGAATGTTTCGGTTGCATTCTTTCCAAGCCGCATACAAAATTTGATTGCGTAGCGCTGTTCAAGCAAACGCTCCATCGTGCCGTGTTACAAACTTGAAAAACGCACTTCACGCGGGGGCGCGTCTTTCCACTCAGACTGCTTCGAGCAAACAGGCGACCGTCTGCATTAGAAGGGCAGACCCTCCACCACATTTTCCGACCCGTTTCACCCCGCTGCGCTGAATAGTGGCGTCACAATAAAATTATGTGCATTACTTTCATAATGGACCCTGTATAGCTACATAAGTCACACCGTTATATACTATATTTTTATACTAACTGTATCAACCATAGAATAGCAAATTATCATAATTATTTAAAAAAAAAGAACTGTAAGATGAACACGAAATATGCACATCGAATCTAATGTTTGCATATTTCTCTTCGGATGGGTGCGCGTTATCTGTTACTGCAACTATTGCATTAAACGTCATATTCGTTGTCATTATAAACATTATCATTGTGAACATCTCTATCATTATCAATATCATTATTATTATTTTTCTTGTTGTTATTACTATTATTATTAATATAAGAGCTCACATCTCATGTAAGATACACGTCTATCTACATATATGTGTATTTTCATATAAATGTATCCGAAACTGCCCTATGAACATTTTTCTCTTCTCGCAGACCACAACTCCCACTTATTAAGGTCTTTGTCTCACTCTTAATCATTCCTAACTTTCCATACCCACGACATTCTAAAAAAACAAACCCTCGCACAAGACACTTTCCAACTAAGGTTCCACTGACCATGAGTTACTTAATAGAAGTCATAATTGTAAGACAGATGCGGGTATGTATGCCTGTATGGGAAAAACAAATTTGTTAGAGAGTTTAGTGTGAATGATTCAATAAACTATGAGAACTATATATACTTTTGTTCTTTTTAACAATATTATTACAGAATAATAAGACAATCTGATACTCCGACACGCTTATGATATCATATACTGAGCGTTTGTGAGGATGATAATACAGAGAGAACTATTCTAGGAGCGTTTTGCAATAATAGCGAATGAAAAGTACCTCCGGCGCGCCGATATCAACGATGTCTAATGCCTAGGATCATATTTCAAAACAATGTTTGTCATTGTAAACAAAGTTACCATCCAAATTATAACTTTCCTGTTAAATGAGCATGCCTTGTAATGCAAGGTAATTATTTTGCGAATATCTCAGTAATTATTCGTTTTAGAACCTACATTAGGGAAGCCATTTATTTGATCGCCGCGAGCGTCCTTGGAGGAGCTCCGCCTGCTTCTCCCAACAATCTGCTTCACTCAACCAAGATTGACGAACTTTCACTTGCCAGGTGCAAACTTATTGGCACGAGCGTGCTGGCGCATTGGGGCAACATTCGTATTTAAATACTCGCGCTGGAAAAACGTGCCACGCAATTCGGCCACGGAAACCAAAACGACATGGTGCCACGTTGTAATGTACCGACCCTTCGATTAGCATTAGTAATATCTTTAGGAATATTTTGTACCGCGACAAACACAGAGGCACGACCAGCACTGAGCACCATCCTGATTCATTGCTGCAAGTCCAAAATCCTAGTTTCCACCTCGACCCTTCGACTCCCTAATAGAGTCAACTCTGTCATTACTCATCCTAAAATCATCCTTCCAAGTGCAAAATCCTTATTTTCCTTTTTCGACCTTCGACTTCCGAACTCTGCCATCCTTCGCCCACTCCTTTTCCTAAAGTCCTTAAAACCCTATGCCCCTTTCCGCCGACTCTCAATCTAAATCTCAATTTCACTCTAATCCTCACTCAGTTCAAGCTCAATAACTAATTCACACAAGCTCAATTCATAACAAAACTCCACTCAATACCGTCGTGCTGCTCGTGGATCTATCGAAATATACACTACATTCAAAAGGGAAAAAGTTCTCTTGTTTGATGACTCCTGCACAGCTGCGAAATTCCGAGTTAGTAATACAACGTCGACTAAGGTTATTTGTTGAATAACAGTTTCCGATCGCACTAGATCGCGTGTAGGATAAAACAAAAGTATTGACACTGAAAAAGTATGCTCAAATAGGTCTTAAATCGAATACGATTAATAGATATTAATGTCTTTGGACTTCGATCTTCGGTAAATTAATACTAAAAGTTTTTCGTTTATTGGACGGTAACGGAGTGTACTGATTCTCTCGAGAGTTCGGTATACAGTAAAAGCTGGATAAATGTGACACAGTTCGGGGTTCAAACGCTTCTCTTATGAAGTAGCGGCATCGAATCCTTGTTTACATTACGGTTCCAGCTAAGCGCGAACAAAGAAAAGGACAGACAGTAGAAGAGACAGAGAGTTCCAGGCTATAGGGGGAGCGCACAGTGGTCTCAAATCGCTAAAACCTGGCCAAAACCACAAAAATGAACTTTTCGTTAGGGGGATTTTTATTGGTAAGTTGCATACTCTAACGATGTACCTATTGAAAAAGCGAAGTGCGAAGGTTTTACGATTTATGCCTGCAAAATGGTTACAGTCCAAATATCGCGTTCATTCGTTAAATACTTCTCGTGTAGTGAAGTACGGTGTCAAAGCGCAAAGTGTAGAGTGTATAACTTTAAGTAGAGTCTATTAATTTTAATTCTGTAAAATGGATATTGTTCCTAGAAGTAAGTAGAACGTTTATTAAGGTCTCACACATTTACCGCAAACATATTTCCAAGTTTTATTACGTATGAGCCATGCTTCCATATGTATTTTCCACGTCTCATAATTATCTTTGGATAATGCCTCAATCTTAGGAACTGAATAATCCATCTTCTTCTTAATGAGTGCACAGTCAAAATTTAAATCAAATAAATAATTATACAATATTTATGCACTCTGGGCCCATAACCTGTTGAAACTCAAACTTTATATAAACTTGGAACAGAGGCAATTTATTAATTAAACATAATACAATTCAATATTTAATGTATGACACTTGCCATATTACATTTCTATAGATATAACAAAAAACAATACAATGTTAACATGTGAATATATCTCGGATTACAGGGCTGTATCCTCAACATGGATATTGTTCCTAGAAGTAAGTAGAACGTTTATTAGTATTAGCATATCTAACAAAAATAAAGATTACGTTGTATAATTGCAAAACGTATTCTAAAGAATGAAAGGTGAAACGTTGGGCATAAATATTAAAGATGCAAATTAAAAGTTGTATGTACCGTAATATTCCGCCGAAATTTTTTTTCAGGCTTGTAGTGATACATTTATCTTACAGAAATTGCAAGAATCGACCGCGGATTTTTGCAGATTTGGTTTCGTTAAGGGGTTTTTAACAGTCCCTGGATGGTAAACACCAGACAAACGACGTTTGGCTTCCTCTTTACATTTTTACCTAGATAGTGTGTTTTAACCCCTTGACATACAAATTAAATGAAACTTGATGTGACCAAAAAATACTATTTAATTTCGCTCAACTGAACAGTTACGTGAAAGCTGAGAAAGAGTACACTTTATTTTGAAATTTGGATTTTTATTAATCAGATTGATGTTAACAAAATACATCTAAATAACATTAAAAAATAATACGAGTTGCACGAGTGAAGCAACTATGTAATCTAATTGTAAACTACACGGCGTCCGCCGAAAAAAGCGCTTGACGAGTCAGACTCGTCAAAGTCTACAGTGGCCCATGAAATGAATAACGAGTCAGACTCGTCATTGTATGTCAAGGGGTTAACGTCGAAACCCACAAATCTAAACAAAACAGCATCGATGCACGAACGAAACATCTAATCCAATAATATACTGTCCGGTTTTAGCCAAAAACAGTTCTTGACGTCTCGGAGACGTCAGAGTCTGCAATGGCACATGAAATGGATAACGTCTCAGAGACGTCATTGTATGTCAAGTGGTTAAATGTTATTCATATATAGTTTTTTGATTCTGTGAAGCTTCTCAACAAGCACATTTAAACAAATTTAATCACAGGCATTCGGGAAGATTTGAAGGAACCGCGGTGCCTGGGCCGGTGGAAGTCCTTCTCTGTTCCTAGGAAAGGGGGTAAAAATAAAAGGTGTTATGTGATTAAGCAGGCTGCGTTTCGTTCTGGGCCTGTTCATGGACTCGTCACAAGTAGGGCTGACCCAACAGGCCCTGCCCTAGACGTTGTACCCCGGATGGGACGAGGGTATCTGTTGATCGATCGCATATATAGATACCGATCGTCGTTGAACAACTCGCGAGAGGGATCCATCAGTGGACACGAGGGTCTAGCGGACGATCCTGGAACTAGGGGCGTAGGCGTAATGGCAACCGGTAGATCGGTGGTGGTGGTGCTCGATAGAGGTCGTGCCGCCATAGATTTTTTACGGAAATGTTCCGGCCTAAAGACAATAGAAGATATATTCCTGCGGCCATTGGTGGCATCGGACCCATATATGTCCAATTTGAGAAAACGGCCACAGAAAAAATGAAAACCTTTTCGCTACACGCAGTCAAATTGTTAGCAATTAACAATGATAATATAATAGACACGGATTCAGAGTCATGTACTACCGATGATGACATCGACAGTATTTTGGAAGAATCATTTTGATGCGTTCTTAATTTGTTATATTTGTTAAATATTTTATTATACTTGTTATATTTGTTAAATATTTTGTTATACTTGTTATATCTATTGTATATTTTCTTAAGTTTGTGATTTTTATCGCATATGTGTAGTGGTTAGGAATAATTGTGTGTGTGTGTGTGCGTATGTGAGGTATGAAGGAGAGTATTGGAGCGAGGAAAAAATAAGACGATCGGGTGAGCGAGAGACGCGTGGCAACGAAGATTCGGGAGAGTCGAGTCTGAGTGACCATGAGCGACGACCCAGGGTCGACAAGCTGTAATGGGCTCAGCGGTTCCTAGTTACGCGACCCGGGTCTACCAGGTGGCGATACTGACGCTAGTCTTACATACACACCGAATTGACGAATTTCAACTACATTTGCAAGAGGAAATCGGTGTTATCTTTCCCGCCAAGACTGAAATGTCAATTCTGTTCTGAACCGCCATTATGGGTGATTGGAGACCGTACACCAGTCGCGACAGACTGTCGCTCATATGAAGTAAAGGTATCGGATCTGTGTTTACATTCGGCTCCAGCCGAGCGAGAACTTAGAAAAGGACAGACAGTAGAAGAGACAGAGAGACCAGGCAAACAAAGCGAGACATTGCTGATGCAACAATAAACTTTTTTATTTATTAACTTTTCCGAATGTAACTTTTTCCAATGTGTTTTTGAGATTTCTTTGATTAATATAATACTGTAGGATTGGATGTCAGTAACCGCGATCGTTGATTCTCACCGTTTTCCAGGGCTGTTCCCTGGCGTTCCGCTCCACCAGGTTGGTATTTCGGACCTCCTTGACGTCACGCCTCCGGCAAACTGTTAAGACGTGTCCGTGTTTGCCGCAACGATAGCAATAATGGAATGTCATGGAACAAGTCATGGAATGATGTTGCTGGCGGCACAGGGCAGAATGACGGAACCTGTAAATTAATAGCAATAAATGTAAAGTACAAGTGTCGCGATTAAACGCACGCAAGTTTGAATAAAGTGGCGCGTTTCTCGGCCGCATTGTTCGCACAAATCGTTAAGCGCGACACGCATCGCTGATCTGCCCTGTAAAAAAACAGAAAATTCTTAGATACAATGAAGAAAGGAGAGGTATATCTAATCATGACGAAATACGTACTCTGCATAGCTCTCCCACATTTTTTCTACTCCCTTCAAATGAGTGGTGCATATTTCGTTCGTTTGAACTTTTATGTGTTTTACCCGCCAAATAACCCACTTTTCCCGCGATCGTATATTTCTATGAAATTCATACGCTTCTGGATATTTCAATGTTCCTTTCTATATTTAAAGTTCGTTTGGAATTTCGTGCGAATACATTTAATTACCCATATACTCTTCGAACGTGTTATCGCTTAAAGATGTTATACGCCCTGTTGCGCGAAAGGGCGATCAAACGCAACGTTAATATCCGAAATTTCTCGTTTGGGATAAATCATTTCTCAGTCGTATCGGAATGTTAATTCGAACGTAAAAATATTGGCTATTTAGAGCGAACCTACTCGTAATCGCTGAAGTTTATAGTTGTTCATTTCAGCGTGAAAACTCTCATAAAAATTGTCGCGATAAAATAAAAGGAAATTGTTTTATGCGAATGTATTACATAGCAAAATATCAAAAGTGTTTCCTGCGATAGAAAATGTATATATTCGCATTATCAGCGCAATAAAATATATATTTTTTGGGACAGTTTCTGCCCAGATGGCCTTGTAGGGGTATTATAATGTATGAGTGAGGATAGTAAGAATGCCGGAACGAATGGAAGTGTTTGAAAGTTAAGAGTGGCTGAACGAGAGTGTAGAAAGAATGACAGAGTAACGCGAGCTAGAGATTTAGATGTTTTAAGAATGCATGTATGTGTGTGAGCGTGAGAGGGTCGAAGCGAATGGGTATGCTTGCGAAGAGCGACAGTCTAGTTCGAATCGAGCAGCAGAAAACGTCGTAAGAAATAAAAAGAATTCACACGCATTTTTCGAGTTTAAATACAAAGCCCATCCTTCCCTCACGCGAAAGCCTCTTATTCCACAGTTGTAGCATTTGCTCGGCTCCGACCTGGCTGCATTTCCGTCGGTCCATGACGCGCTCAGCGAGACCTCCGGTCGACTCGGCTTCATCTGGTGTCCCCGGAAAATACTCGCTGGACTTCTCGTATCCGCTGACAGCCACAGCCTCTGAAACGCCTGTAACAACGACTCTGATGCATTGAGGCACTGTATCGTCGCCTGGTTCCGTAGGGACGGATCCGGGATTCCCTCGATTATGTAATCGACCAGCTCGCCAAGACGGTCTTATCGTGGAAGGAGTCTTCGAAGGGCTCGCGTCTTTTCCAGGTGCGGTATTGAAACTGCTTCCGTAACAGCATCGTGTTCGGACGATGGTAGAACATTCTTTCTAATTTCCTTAGGAACTCGCCGATCCTCATCTACCAAAACTCGGGGAGGTAACCCACTTTCGAACCCTTCCCTGCAGCCTTAGCCTGATTAGAAACCTCGTCTCGTGCGCCAATTCGCGACGAAGCAGATCGAGCTCGTAGCTTTCCTGTCTTCGGTCCTCACTTAACAGCGAAAACCCCGGTACATGGTTTAGATCGCTTATTCCTCCAACAGCGCCTTCTGTTTCATCGGGGAACTGTACGAAAGGGAACGTCTCCGGCTGCTCCGATTTTTCTTCGTCCAGCGCGCTCGTCCAGCGCACGGAAGCTTCACTTTCTTGCCAGCGGACAAGCAAGTTCGCCTCTGTTCCTGCTAAGCTGAGTCTTCGCCTTCACAGCAAGTCTTTTAGATCGCTCATTAGTAGCGTGCTCGCATCTTTGCCCGACATGGTCACTATCTGCACTCACTTCGCACCGTTCTCACACGAAAGTTCCACTCGTTGACCGCTTTTTGGCTGGTTAGATACCGGATGAGCCCCCAAAATTATGTAGGATCAGAGATTGTGGAGAATAATGGGAAGTCCGCTGCAAAGAAGAGAGTCCACATTCTTTCATGTTTGTATTGAGTTGCTAAAACTACACAATTACATACTAGCTAAACCTAATTGACTATTCTAGCTAACAATAAGTACAACTAAACTAAATTAAACTAAACTAAACGAAACTAAATTCCTCCCGACTCGAGTTAACTATTCCGCCACGCCTAGATAATTCCCCCCGTACTCGCGGACTGTTGCGAGCCAACTTTCTTGCAACCGTTATTCACGCCCTTCGCAACGACCGCGATTTCCGCACCGCGTTGCCAAAATTCGCGGGTCAACGCACTGGCGTCCGTCGCTACGCACCGTCATTGGTCTAGTCGGCCGCACGCGTCTCACACGCCACGCGTGCGCGGCTCAACCTTCAAACCCACGCGGGGCCTTCGCAACGCGTGTGCTTACGGTCGCAAACGTTGCCTTCTTGCCGCGCAACCGCTCTCGCCGGAGCGCGGATTCGGTCGCGATCGCGCTTGCCGGCATCCAATCCTACAATACCAAGCACAATATGTTTAAATTATGTAAATAGTAAGCAAATATATTAAATATTCAGTAAAATAAACATTAAAATCTGTTAACCCTATTTGATTTAAGACACATCTGAGCATAATTTTCACCAATAATGTAAGGTGAACGTTTTGGAATGCATGGACTGCGTGTAACTATTTATAAGGATCTGTCTGGTGACTGTTTGGGCGACGTGTGAATGTCAGGCGTGAAACCCCAGTGTGACTGAAGAACGCATGATTGTATAAACAAGAGTGAATCGTGGAAGAATGCGAGTGCTGCCCGAAATCGTGGCGCTGGTGTGTCCGAGGAAAAGGGCAACACTGTATGAATGAGAGTGGATATAAGTGAGTGAGATTGGAGAGATAGTTTAGTTTTTGAGTGTTTTTGAGTAAGAGCCTAGAGAGGAGCGTGTACTGTGTGAGACTAAGTAAAGGATTACCTGTACTATTTATTATTAATCTTTAATAAACCATTATTTACGAAAACCCAATTGACATTTCCTACAATAATACTGTGGGATCAGAGATTGTGGAGAATAAGGGGAGATCCGGTGCGAATAAGTACGGCCACGTTCCTTCGAAGTGTATGTATTGGCACACTAAATTACACGATTACGCGCTACTCGAATCTTACTTGACTATTGTAACTAACTATAACTTAAACTAAATGAAATTAAACTAACTAGGTTTCGCCCGCCTCGCCTTTACTCTTTCGCCACGCCTAAGCCGTTTCGCCCGTACTCGCCGCCTGTTGCGAGCAGACTCTCTCGCAACCGTTCTTAGCGCCCTTCGCAACGACCCGCGGTTTCGACACCGCGTTGCCGAAATTCGCGGGTCAACGCCCTGGCATCCGTTGCTAGGCCCCGCCATTGGTCGTAAGCAGCCGCACGCGTCTGAAACGCCGCGCGCTCGCAGCCCACCGTCAAACCCGCGCGGTGCCTTCGCAACGCGTTTGTTTAGGTTCGCGGGCGTTGCCTTCTTGCCGCGTAACCGCTGCGCCAGACCGCGGGTACGGTCGCGATCGCGGTTACCGACATCCCATCCTACAATACTTTTGTTTTACACTACACGAGACGTGGTGTGATTTGAAATTGTTCTTTGACAGATAACCTTTCGAGCGAGCTCTCGAGTGCACGGGAAAGAGTAACAGGCGGAGCTCTTCCAAAGACGGCTCTGGCGTGCAAAATTTCTGCACCTCTGACGTATGGCGAGACTGCATACCATATTGGGAATGAGTACGAGAGTGTACACGTACGTAACGCTTATAGATTAGTAGTTTTACTTTTTCATGCAAATTCTGCGGATATAAAGGACATGCAACTTTCGTTGGTTCAGTAACCATGAGGAGCTCGAGCGAGTGACAGTGTTGGGTCAAAGGCCCACGGGCATAGCATCCGAGTTCAAGCAGGTTCGCCGCGGCCTGGGCCGCGTGGTGGACACCTCCTCGTGGTGCGGCCTGGGAGGGCTGCATGGTGGCTCTGCTAAGATCCACCATACACACATTTATACACCTACATATACACATTTACACACACACAACATAATGCATGCATGCTAAACACACATACATCATGCATTTAGGCTGACACACATAAAAAAGACGGGGATAGGTATTAAGATAGATTTAGAAGGGGATAACTATTAGATAAGGAAGGGATAAATTAGGATAGAAATGGGTTAAATTTAGGATAGGAATGTGAAATTAGGGTACATAGAATGAAGAATAGGGAAATTTTCGGAACTGGAAATTAGAGGTAAATATAGGATGAGATTAAATTTAGCTAGCGAAGGGATAAATAAATTAATAGGATAAGAAGCGGGATAAAATTAGGGTATTTAGGATAAGAAATAAGGAAAGTTTGGAGGTAGGAGGAAAAGAAGAGGTTTGTGAGGAGGAAGAAAATAAAATATGGATAGACGAACAGAAGATGAGAAGCCTCACGGTGCAAGGGAGTTCGGATGCCCTAGTGCCGGTGCGCTCCTTGGTGGTGAAGCAGGCCAGGAAGCATCGTTATCATGCAACTGTGGTGCACGATTCGTGGAATACCAGGCGGACGTGTATCAGGAAGTGACTGGATTAGGTGACGCAGTGGAGAAATTAGATAAAGAATTAATAGATGTGATAGATACAATGACGATAACAGAAAATATAGATTGGCTTAGCGAAAGCAAGGATTTTGGTGTGCAGAAGGAGGTTAATAGGAAGAATGATAGGCAGATACAGACGGAGGTAGAAATGAAAATGAAGAGGAAAACTGAATTAAGGGATATAGTACACAAAAAATTAGATAAAATGGAGAGGTATATAGAGAACGTGAAGGAGATAGTAAATAAGTTAAATGATATGCATCGAAAGGAGGATGGAATATGTGAGAAGATGGGGATAGACGGAGAAGCGAAATGCTTAGAGATAAGAAGAAAGGATTTTAGTGTGCATAAGGATGTCAATAAGAAGGATAGGCAAATACAGACGGAGGAGGAAAAGATAGTGCAGAAGATAGAATGTGGAATACAGACGGATGATTTAAAGAGTGATAACAAGGCTGGAGAGAAGGGGAAAAGGATTGAGGAGATAGAAATAGCATGGAATGAGCTGGGGAAAATGATAGAAAAGTTTAAGAAACAAGAAGAGGGAGATTTAAGAAGAGAGGGAGAACCGAAAGAAAGATCGAAAGATAGGAGAACATACAGTGAAATGGCGAAGAAGATGGATGGAGAGATAGAGCGGGATACGGCTGAGGAAAATAATAAAGACAAGGAACATGAATGGATAGAGATAAGTAGGAGGAGACAAAAGGACAGGACGAAGCTAGAGAATAAGGACAAGAAGACGGTAGAAGTAAGGAGAAAGGAGAAGAATGTGTATAGGCAAGAAGAGGTGGTTTCGACTGAAAAGAAGGAAGTAATGGGGGTGAGCAATGGAGAAAGGCTGATTAGAAATAGAAATGAAGCGGTGATAGTGACAATAAAGGATGGGCATGAAGCAAATGAAGTATATCAAGAAATGAGGAAAAAAGGCGGCAATAGATTAAGAGAAATGATAAATCGAATTAGAAGATTGAGGGATGATAGAATGCTAATTATGTTGAATGAAGATGGAGATGCGGAGGTAGTGGAAAAAATGATAAAGGATATTGTGAACGAGAGGGTTGAAATAGAAACGAGAAAGCCGATGCTTGGAATGGGGATATATAATTTAGGACCGTATGTTGAAAAGGAGGATATAGAGGAATCGATGAAAGAAGAATTTGGAGATGAGTCTATGAAAGTGAGGGTAAAAATGTTTAGGAATAGGAAGGGAATAATTGGAGCAGTGCTACTGATACCAGAAAAGTTGAGAAAAATTGTTAAAAATAAGGACAAAATTAGGATAGGATATAATATTTGCAAGATGAAGGAAATGGAAAAAGTGGTTAAATGCTACGGGTGCGGAAAATTAGGACATAGGATTTGGGAATGTGAAGATGGCAGTAGCAGATGTGAGTTTACTGTGTAATGAAAGGATTTGTGGGGTATATAGGAGGGAGTACAAGACTGGATGATAGGATTGAGGATGGTAGGAGAAATGATGGGAAGATTTAGGTGGAAGGGCGCGAAGTAATATGTACTTGGTGTACCGCGTCCTTCTTCTCTTTAATGATGGGAAACATGGAGGAGGGGTTTTAGTGGGTATTCCGGGAGGTCAAACTCCCGGTGAGTCCTACACTACCCGGGTGTAACTTTAGACCCGGGTGTGCGTAAATGCATTTCCCCTCCTCTAAATTAAAAAAAAAAAAAAAAAAAAGTTCGCCGCGGCTTATTAATTAACATTAATTTGCATGAAAACGGTTCATTTCTGACCCATGGTTCACAAGTCGCGGCGTACCTGCTTGAACTCGGGTTTGTTGCTTTTTGAACAATGTTTTAAATCTTCCTCAACTTCTGTCCCTTAAAATTCCTCTTTGGATGATTTACCGTGATGTGATAAGATTTATCAATTTGCGCAAAAGCGGTTCATTTCTGACCCATGATTCCTTTCAGACATTTTACATACGCCACTTCATTTTTAACCCTTTCCCGGATTTTAAGGACCGGTTCTTTCAAAAATGTCCATCTTTCAGAAGGTATAGAATAAGGCCTGATACATAAGTACACATAATTTAGAAACACCGTGTACATAACAATGCATTGCTAGAGAGAGGTTGTACAAAACGAAGGCGGCCCAGATTGTTCAAAGTGGAAGGAATATGCTTCTTCTCACATACAGTCTACTACTAACGTATTATTTACTAAACGGCAACACATACTAATTGGAATGCATCACGAAGGACGTAAACGCGATAGTTCAGGAGGAAGTGAGAGATGCATCAGCGTAAACAAAGGGTATTGCTACTTTTCATGTTAATGTATTATTAATTTGACATATTATAATATTAACGTAACATGAAGAGTTAAGAATTTTGATCCATTTTCTTTGACGAAATGTATGTGAAAATTATTACTTCTTATTAGTATTATAGTTATTTTTTTATTAGTATAAAATGTATAGTAACGATATTTAGTACCTGAACTTGGAGAACAAGCTCTGTTACCAATGTTGATAACACTTCGCAAAGTTTTTGTACATTTTGAATACTTCAATTAGTCCACTATTGTGTTTAAGAAAATAAACCTCGCACCATCTGAAATTAACTTCAATAATAGTGTTAAACCATTTTGTACTATTAATTTTTATCCTTTAAAGGAGGTGAGCTCCAACCTGTCGCGTTTCCTGACTGCTTCCATCCATTCCAGTGGAGAGATTACCATAGTTCGTTGGCTCGGCTGCGACCGATTCTGCTGTGGTCCTTCTGTTCCTAGGAAAGAGGTGAAGATGCTTGTTAGCGCGCTGCATTTCGTCGTGCGGCTGTTTGAGGACTTGCCGGTAGAGCTGGCCATACAGGCTCTGACGTACACGCTATTTTTTCTTTTACAACAATACGTTTATTATATTGCCGTCAAAATTAAAAAAACATATCTAGGATCGTGGAAGAAACGAGAGGATTGCGGTAACCCATGGTGGCAGAGCACCTCGGTTGAATAGCTCAACACATGAACACGGTGCAAGCGGCGCGAAACTACTGTGCCAGTGCGCTGCAGCGGTCTTTGCCTGATGACTCTCCTTTTCCATGTCCCTTTCTCCTAAGTTCCCGCCTAATCAGACGTATATACAGATGCTGCAATAAACGTAGAAACGTACAAGCAGGTAAGAATAAGTAAATAAAAATCGACAATATAGGCTAATGCAGGATTTAAAGGGTATAGCAGGATCAGGGGGTCAAAAGTCCCCTTGAACCGATTTCAATGGGGAAGGTGTCATTCGAATAGGGAAAGCTCTGCGACCATTGTGTATTAAATTTTAACCCTGCATCTTGACCGGAAGGGTAGTTATGGAGTAAATTCAAAAAACAGGTTTTTGGCCTTCTTCACCTATTTATTGAGGTGCAAAAATTCGAAACAATTCTCTCATATTCTACACGCGTAGATGCATGTTTGAGATTTTTTTCAGATTTTTCCATTAAAAAACCTAAGTGCCAAAAATGCGCAAATGCAAAAAAACCGGAAAAAGTAGATATCGTATCGAAATCTTCGAGGTACAACGTTTTACTTTTTACAGTAACAATCTGATACCCATGATTGTTATCCTCAATTTTTCAGATTTTGAAACCGCCTACAGCATAGTGAAAAAATCAAAAACTGATTTTTCCGACGCATTTCGGTCTGAAACGTAATGAGTAGTTGTTATTTTTGCATGCTTTTAATACAGTATGTTCATTTTGTGATTTTCAATGTTTCTCCATTCGAGGCAATTGCATAAGAATGAAAAGAATTGAGGTAATTCACTTATCTGTAAGCTGTGTGTTCGGTTATCTACTAGGATTTTGAACATCCATTCAACAGAAGCGGTGGCGACGCGGCTAGAGTGTCTGTTCAGGAATCGCTATGTACTTTTTGTCGTGAGTTCGCGTCCAAGGAGGTTTAATTTTTTTTATTGTGTAGAGATTAATTATGGAGCCTGTCTGTTGTTTCGCCAAATCTCCTAAGCAAATCTCTTGCTATATAGTTACGGGTATTCTTTAACATTTTGTAACAAATATATTGTGGGATGCGAGGAAGAGAGAAAGAGAGAAAGAAAGAAAGAAAGAATGAATGCTGGATGCGAGTGTTGTTTGTTTTGGGTAACGGCATAGAGCCGAGCGACAGTCGTTGTGCGTAAGCGATCGGCGAAGGAAGGTTAAAGCCGAAAGGCGAAAGACGAAAGGTGAAAGACGAAAGACGAAAGGCGAAAGACGAAAGACGAAAGGCGAAAGGAGAAAATTTACTATTAACTTCGTTTTATATACTACTTAAATATACTTACTTTATATATATTGGATTTTAATAAAACTTATGATTAAATTAAGATCCTACATTTGGGGGCTCGTCCGGGATTGAAAACGATTAAAAGTGTCTAAAAGTGATTATAACAACAAAAAAGTAACGATGGATGAAACATCAGTGGAAAATATGAAGTTAGAAGAGCTTAAAACTGCGTTAAGATTCCGAAAATTGAAGACTACAGGAAACAAGTCAGATTTAGCAGCGAGATTAAAAGCTGCTCTAGCTTTAGACAAAGAGATGGATGAGGAATTAATCGATGATTCTTCGCAAGCTTGTTCAGAGAAGGCTGAGGAAGCAAGATACGTTCCGACGTTCAAAGACGTAGAAGAATCTATGGATACGTTTAGTGGTGACGACACGATGAATGTTACACGCTGGATTGCGGATTTCGAGGACACTGCGGAGTTATGCCAGTGGAATGAAATTCAAACAGTGATATACGCTAGAAGACTATTGAGGGGATCTGCAAAACTGTTCTTAAACTACGCAAAATGTGGTGGCACATGGAAAAAATTGAAAACCGCTCTGGAGACAGAATTTGGACATAAAGTGAACAGTAATATGATACACAAGGAGCTGTGCAGAAGGAGAAAGAAGTGCGATGAAACTTATCAACAGTATGTATACGCGATGATTGCAATTGCCGCACAGGCTAATATGGAAACGGATGCGATCATACAATATATTATTGACGGGATCGACGATGAAGAGCCAAACAAATCTATTCTTTACGGCGCTACGAATATACGTGAATTAAAAGTCAAACTAAATCAATACGAGACTGTTGTATCCCACTTCTGACACCAATTTTATGTTGTATCCCGTGAGGAGTTTTACAACAGTTTTATTTAACGAAGAATTACTTTCGCGTTTGGAGTTTTTACAAGTAAGGATAACGTCGTCGCAAGGTACCGACTGTCAGCGATTCAAGACAATTGATTATGAATTCTAAATGAGCCGAGGTTTTAAGGGCTCCAAAACAGCGTGGTGGGAGGTTCGGATAACTCCGACTTCTCGTGATTAGGGTTCCAAAGATCGGCCGCTTTGTCCTATGCCTCTTGTTAAGACTAAAGGTCTTTAAAATATGTTTTACAGGGAGATAACAAGTAAAGAAGATTTCCTGTTTGGAACCTTAATCACGTTTGAGGATATTTGTCGTTCTATCTTATACAATTAGGTCGGTATCTAAGAATATGTTTTGTAGGGAAAGTGATAACAATTAAATAAGATTTCCGTTTGGATCCTGCATCACGTTTGAAGATATTAGGCGTTCTATCTTATAGAATTAAGTCGGTAACTAACAATATGTGTTGTAGGGAAAGCGATAATAATTAAATAAGATTTCCGTTTGGATCCTGTATCACGTTTGAAGATATTAGGCGTTCTATCTTATAGAATTAAGTCAGTAACTAACAATATGTTTTGTAGGGAAAGCGATAACAATTAAATAAGATTTCCGTTTGGTTCCTACGTCACGTTTGAAGATATTTGGTGTTCTATCTTATGGATTTAGGTCGGTATCCAACACCTCCGCCGATTAAGATTGAACATGGTAGTGTTCGATGTACAAAAATGCGAAAACAAATGGTAACTTAAGTGTAATAGTAAGGTAGTTAAATACTAGAGACTTAATGTGCTAATGGTTACATACATAATAACGCGACAGAGAAGATAGAGGTAAAACGGTTATAAAATATAAAACAATGCATACAATTTTTATAGCTAACACATTGTATCGATATGAGATTAGAAATATTCCTTTTTTTTTTTTTCTAAAAGATATATGATTATAAAATTTTTAAATATACACAAACAAAATAAAAAAAAATAAATGAGAAGTGTTAAATAGGAACTGTACTTCTGCGTGGTTTAATATTATGATCGAATCGGGATGTTGTGGAGACGTTTTCAGAATTCTGCAAATGCCCATAGACGTCTTCTGATGTTGGCTGGATCTGCGTCGACTCTCGTCTGGGATGATATACCACTGTGTCCCTTGAAGACTCACGATGTTCCGTGCGGATGTTTGAATCAATTGTGCAATTTATAAAATTTTTGATTATTGGAGGCACAATTTCTCCATTAGCGGGACTTCTTGTGAAACAGAATAGGCGTTTCAGTAGTCGAAAGCAACCACACCAGTTACAGCAATTTCCACAAATTATTAGTAATAGTATAGCTCCAGCTCCACACAATACGATGGTGTACCATGTCGTATGTTTCACAATAAACGGCTCCTCCAGTCGTTTTGTAAGGATGTCGTCAAATTCATTGAGTTTCTTATCTGCATACTTAAGATCTTGTAGATCAATATTGGTTAATTTTATGGGCTCTAGTTGGGCGGCTTTCGTTTGGTGAAGGTTGATCGGTAGGATACAGCAATCGTTATCGATTATACTCGCAGATGGAAGGTAGTGACTGATGTTCTTCTCATTCTGCGTAGTGGTTTCAAGCGAGTACAAGTTGGTATAACCCTTGCACTGACCGTTTAATTGCAGTATCCCTGTTTGGTGTAACACGATGTCCTCCATATGGTGTTTTTCGCCCTCGCATATGATCGTGAGTGTTGTAGGTTTTTGTAGGACGTAAATCCAATGGTTATTATTGATATAGTTCCACGTCTCGATGGTGGCCTTGATGGTCCTTGTCCTACAATCCTCTGGGATGTGATTTATGTGCGGTGATAGTAGCTGGACCTCACATGTTGGGACATCGGCTGCCTTGCTTGTGTGTACGTTTGTGCACACGTACCTTCCTCTAAAAAATTCAGTGCATTCCGACAAATCTTGCAGGAGGGAAAATTGGGTCTTGCTCTCAGAAAGGATTAGGAATCTCTGTTTTGGCTCTATATAGGAGAATATGGAGGTGTTTCTATGTTGGATTGGCAATGGGATTAGATTGTAAAGAGTAAAAGGTATTTTCTTTACAAGTGGAATTCTTATAGCAAATATTATTATGTCAGTATGAACGAGTGAGTTCAAACTCATTAATTTGTAATATGAAGGGATATTTTCCTTGTTTGCTGTTAATATTAGTTCATATTTACCCTTGTAATTTTTAAGTTCTTCTAACAGAATTTTTGGTGTAATTATTAGGGGGGACACGATGTTGTGTCGAGCAAGATTCACCGTTTCAATGTATTTGCTGTATTCGTTGGTGATTCGGGTGGTCAATGATAGCAATGTAGTAATTTGTTGCATTACAATTGTTTCCAAATCAAGGCGTGAAAAGTGAGAACTTGTTTGGTCAGAGAACTCATTGATTCGTCTAATATTCTCGTTCATCGTATCTTCACTGTTTTTTAACGATCGCAGAGAGTTGTTGAAATTTCTTATTGTACTGGAGATTATTTGTATTTGAGATTTTAAAAGAGTTTGAGTTTGTTTATCGTCATTCAGGAGCATGTTAATGCTATCTGTGTAATACTGAGCATCGTCCGCGTCAGGGGTTCCGAATAACCAGTTAAGTGCGTACGATACACCATTAATTAAGCCTCGTTTTCTGCGATTATTAGAATTTGTATCAATGAGATCGTAGAAGATTTCATGTTTACTATCGATATCTAATAGTTCTTCGTTAATGATGCGCAATGTTTGTTCACAATGAAAACTAACATGATTTCGGTCTGATTGATCTTTCGATGCCAGCGTGCAAAGACTTTGAGATTTTAAGTAGTTACTTTTTAATATCATTCTTGCTTCGTTTAAATAAGTAATGTTTATATGCGTCAAAAGAGTGAGTTGGGAGTTTGACACTTGTACGGTGCCCCTTTTGTCATAAAATAAGCCACTTGAATCAGTAATAGGAGTGTTAGAATAATACAAGCTAAGGATGTGATTGGGAAGTAGAAGGAATATTAAGAGAATGCACTTCATCTGAAAAATATGGTTTTAGTAGATTAGTATGGTATTTTACCCTTTTCTTGCCTATTTGAATTTCTACGGTGTTGTTTGGAAATATTTGAATTATTTTATGAGGACCGTGAAAGTTAGATGTTAATTTCTTCGATAATCCGGCTTTTATTTGTTTTCGATAAATGCATACTAGGTCGTTCTTTTTAAATTCATGTGCATTAGTTTTCTTATCGTAATTTTCTTTACTCTTAGTTTTTGAATTGAAAAGGTTTTCTCTAGCTATCTTGAATGATGTGTTTAACTTATGTTGTAAAGATTGAATATAATCATCGTAGGTATAATGAAATTTAGGATCTTGGGAGATAGAAGAAGGTAGATATGCCTTGTAACCGAATAAGAGTTCATGTGGAGTGAATCGTGTAGATTTGTGAATGGATGTGTTGTAACTAAATATGGCGAATGGTATGTATTCGTCCCAATCCGATTGGTTAGGTTTAATGTAATGCTTTAAATAGTCTTTTAATGTTAAGTGATACCTTTCCAATGCTCCATTCGTTTGTGGATGATAAGGAGTGGTAGAAATGTGTTTTGTTTTAAACAAGTTGCTCAAATTTTTTATCAGATCGGACATAAAATCTGGCCCTTGGTCAGTTAAGAATGTTTGAGGTATCCCGAAATTCATGAAGTGTTTAGTTAATACTTTTGCAATCGTTAAAGCTTCGTGATTTGGTATTACTTCGGCAAAACTAAATTTGGTTAAATCATCCTGAGCCGTAAGAATAAATCTATTTCCTGATTCGGTTAATGGTAATGGGCCTACGATGTCAATGGCTAATCTCTCGAATGGTTTCCCGGATGTCGTGGTAATTTCCATAGGTTGACGAGTTGGTTTGAAATTGGTTTTGTTAATTTGGCAAGAATGGCAAGATTTAATATATTTTCGAACGTCTGATTTCATGTTTGGCCAGAAGTAAGTTTCTTTTATTCTCGAGTATGTTTTGTTAAAACCGCTATGGCCCGACAGTTTGCTATCATGATTTTCTTTTAGGATATAGGTGATCTCATCTTTGTTTTTAGGGATGATTTTGGTTAAATCAAAGATTTTTATGTCGTTTTGTGGGAAAATGAACTTAAGCATTTCGAATAATTGTGGCATTTTAATATTAAGATGTTTTTCGGGTGGAACAAAAATAAAGTTCTTATTTTGGATAACAGCTCTTAGATTCAAGAGTGATTCAAAAATATTTTTGTACTCCAATTTATCAAAATGATGATTCACGGGATATAGAAGATATATGATTTGATCGCGATTTTCTAACTTCGATATTCCGTTTATTGCGGATTCAAGATCTGATGTTTCGAAATTTGAAGTTATGTAATCAGAATATTGATTTTGCTCATCTAAATCTTGAGACCATAATAATACAATGGGGTCTTTAATTTTTACGAGGGGTTTGCTTTCTTTTTCGTAAACGATTACGTCTTGATTGGTATAATGGAATTTAATGAAGTCCTGATAGCATACCGAGTTTTTAGTAGTTAAATTAATACTTTCGTGATCTCTTAATGCGAGCCTGGAGAGACCATCGGCATTTGAATTTACACGACCTGGCTTGTATTTGATTTCGTACTGATATTCGTTCAATCGTAGCCGCCAACGAACTAATTTCGATGCAGGATTTTTACAATTAAAAAGCCATTGTAATGGTCGATGATCTGAATATATTGTAAAAGTGCGCCCGTATAAATAGGGTCTAAAATGTTCTACAGAATTTATTATGGCTAACAGCTCTTTTTCCGTGGTAGAATAGTTCTGTTCTGATTTATTTAACGTGCGCGAGTAGTATGCAATTGGTAAATCTTTTTTATCTTTCATTTGTGAAAGAACACCGCCGATTCCCACGTTAGATGCATCGCAAGTGAGTATAAATGTTTCAGAGAAATCAGGATATTGTAGTAACGGTTTTTCTACTAATCTTTGTTTAAGTGTCTGAAAGGCTTCTTCCTGTTCTTTGGACCATGTGAAAACTGAGTCCTTTTTTAATAGAACTGTTAAGGGTTTCGCGATAGTAGAGAAGTTTGGAATAAATTTACGATAGTAACCAACCATACCGAGAAATACTTTGATGTCTTTTTGGTTTACTGGACGTGGCATTTTTTTGACAGCTTCTATTTTTTTTGGATTCGGCTCTACTCCTTTATTAGATATTATATGCCCAAGATACTCGCAAGATTGTTTTAGGAATTCGCATTTATCTGGTTGAAGTTTTAGATTGTGTTCCCGAAGTCTAGAAAAAACGTTTTTCAATTTTCGATGATGATCTTCTAAATTTGATCCGTAAATGACAATGTCGTCGAGGTAAGCAAAACATTGTTTGTTATTCAGCCCGATTAAAATATTATTCATCATTCTCTGAAAACGAGCAGGTGCATTTTTCAGACCGAATGGCATACGATTAAATTCAAAATGCCCGTTAGGTGTACTAAATGCTGTTTTCGGAGCATCAACAGGATTCATTGGGATCTGATGAAAACCACTCGCAAGATCTAATGTTGTAAAATAATGGGAGTGTCCTAATTGGTCGAGGATATCTTCAATATTTGGAAGCGGATACGCGTCGCCTATTGTCTTTTCGTTTAACTTACGGTAGTCGATAACGATACGCCATTTGCGTTCTCCGGAGGCATCTAGTTTTTTTGGGACAACCCAAAGAGGGCTTGACCATGGACTCACAGATGGTTTGATAATACCTTGTTGAAGCATCGTTTCTATTTGTTTATTTACTTCGTGTTTATGAATCTCGGGATATCTGTATGTCTTTGCATGAATTGGTTGGTTATCAGTAGTCTCAATGTCATGAAATGCGGCAGTAGTAGTACTTAATGTATCCGTTGGTAATTGAAAAATGTCATGAAATTCATTGCAAATATTTAAAGTCGATGACATTTCTTCAGAATTTAAATGATCTAGACAAAGATTTTGATGTAATAGTTTTAACCTATTAGTATGATTATCTTTTTGGTTTGAGTTTGACGTAAAAATATGTGCTTCTCTTGGTAATGGCTCAACGTCAAGCAATGGAATAGAAATTTGTCTCGCGTCTAAGGATTTATTCACTATCGTTATTAATGCTTCATTTTGATTTTGAACTTTAACGATGGCATTTGGAATATAAAGGATATTTTCCATATCTAATGTTTGTGATGATACGATACCTTCGCGAAGTTGATTTGGGTTATTTAATCGGATTGGAACAATCGTCTCGGTTCTAGCGTTAATCGTTATCATAGTCTGGGATCTCTGAGGAGTATTATGATACATGGGGATAGGAAATGGAATGCAATCGATGGAGATGGAAGACGTTGAATAATCGATTTTGCAATTTTTATGTTGAAGGAAATCGCCTCCAAGTATTCCATCGAAAGGAATGTTTGTATCATTACCTAATACTTGAAATTTAGCTTGCAATCTTCGTTCGTGAATTACGAGATCAAGAGTTGTTTCACCTAATGTTATGACAGGACTATTCATCGATATACCATTTAATGTAACAAGACTGTGGTTAGTTATTTGAAATTCTTTCAGACTGGATGATTTAATTAAAGAAATTGAAGCCCCGGAATCGATAAGTAATTTTAATAATTTATCAGGAGAATTTGAGTGTTTGGATTCGAAAAATATGTATATTAAGTCATTGCCTTTAGATGTGGAATTGAAGATGGTTATGTCGTGAATTCGCTTAATACTTGAGAGGTTTGATTGGTTTGATTTGGTATTAGAGGAGTTGGTGTTGGCGGGTGGGGATTGTGGAATCTCTCCTGAAAATTTTGGATTGGAGAATTCCTGTTTTCGTTCGTGTTTGAAGAGGATTGTACTTGTGCTTGTCTTCTCGCGTTATTGTATTGTCTCTTCCTACACTCATTAATAACATGACCAAATTTTTTACAGTAATTGCATTGAAGAACTTGCATGGAATTTGTAGATACCCAACTAGGTGAACCTTGATTTGAAGTAGTAGGAGTTTGATTATTGAAGTGAATTGGCTTCGAATTACGTTGTACATTACTCGTATTTCTATTTTTATAACATTCATTAGTGGTATGATTTGTTTTGTGACATAAGTTACATTTTCGTACTACCGCGTTATCATATTGTAATCTCAAAGCTCTTTCTTCGGCTACTGCAGCGGAAAATGCGTCAGTGATTGTTTTGAAATCGCGATAACGAAGCATCTGAGATATTTGAGGATGCGAATGGTGTACAAATCTGTTCAGAGTTAGGTCATTCAATATCTCTATGCGACCGGTTAGTGTATTCTGCTGTGAATCATTGGCATAAAAGGAAGCTAGTATTTTTGACGACAGATCTTCTAATCTCTGATAATACTGTGATATGCTTTCCGTCCTTTCTTGTTTAACGTTACTAAGTTCTTCGAATAATTGACTTTGACTTTTCTTGTCTTGATACAACTGTAGTAATAATTGAGATATCTCTGGCCAAGTCGTTAAGCCACAATGAATATCAATTTGATCTCTGGCCTTACCGACGATTCTACTTTTCACGAATAATAATAAAGGTGTATGTTGATGAGGTTGGGCTAGTTCGAATACAGCATCAACTTGTTTTATAAAGCTACGGAGCTTATATTTATTTCCATCAAACTGATCTGGTATTAATCGAATTAAAAAGTCTAAAGAAAGCTGTTGAGTTGGTACAGTTGTGTATACTTCGGTTTCAGTACTCATTTTCTTTACTTTCTAGGGATTCGTTTGCAAAAATTGGAAAATTGATTTATGATTTAGAATTTAGGATTTAGGATTTTGAATTCATAATTTACGATTTAGGATTTTGGATTTAGGATTTAGAATTTAGGGTTTATGATTTTCGATTTAGGATTTAGAATTTACGATTTAGGATTTAGAATGTAGGATTTAGATTTACGAATTAGAATTTAGGATTTAGGATTTATGATTTATGATTTAGGATTTAGGATTTAGAATTTAGGATTTACGATTTAGGATTTAGAATTTTAGATTTAGGATTTAGAATTTAGGATTTAGATTTTTAGATTTAGGATTTTGATTTGCAAGATTTTGGAATTGCAAGAATAGTTGAAGTTCGGTACTCACGGTGTGTTTCCTTCTTGGTCCAAATAGCTTCTGCGATTGGTGCTGGAGGTTCAACTGCTCCAGGAATGACAGCCAAATCGTAGTGCAACCGCTTGTAGATTCTTCGCTGGACGATCTGATTTCACGATTGAAATCATCACTCACGCTCGGTGTGGAGTCGCTACTTCCAAATTTCGACCGAAGATCGTAGAATGTCAGATCAATCCCACTTCTGACACCAATTTTATGTTGTATCCCGTGAGGAGTTTTACAACAGTTTTATTTAACGAAGAATTACTTTCGCGTTTGGAGTTTTTACAAGTAAGGATAACGTCGTCGCAAGGTACCGACTGTCAGCGATTCAAGACAATTGATTATGAATTCTAAATGAGCCGAGGTTTTAAGGGCTCCAAAACAGCGTGGTGGGAGGTTCGGATAACTCCGACTTCTCGTGATTAGGGTTCCAAAGATCGGCCGCTTTGTCCTATGCCTCTTGTTAAGACTAAAGGTCTTTAAAATATGTTTTACAGGGAGATAACAAGTAAAGAAGATTTCCTGTTTGGAACCTTAATCACGTTTGAGGATATTTGTCGTTCTATCTTATACAATTAGGTCGGTATCTAAGAATATGTTTTGTAGGGAAAGTGATAACAATTAAATAAGATTTCCGTTTGGATCCTGCATCACGTTTGAAGATATTAGGCGTTCTATCTTATAGAATTAAGTCGGTAACTAACAATATGTGTTGTAGGGAAAGCGATAATAATTAAATAAGATTTCCGTTTGGATCCTGTATCACGTTTGAAGATATTAGGCGTTCTATCTTATAGAATTAAGTCAGTAACTAACAATATGTTTTGTAGAGAAAGCGATAACAATTAAATAAGATTTCCGTTTGGTTCCTACGTCACGTTTGAAGATATTTGGTGTTCTATCTTATGGATTTAGGTCGGTATCCAACAAGACCATGAAGTCAAACATGAAGAAAAAACACGGCGGACGAATTGACGAAACGTCGAAGAAATTTGTGACGCAATCTGAATCATCTAAGAAGTTTACGGCGCAACCTGAGTCATCGAGAGAGTTTACGGCGCAATCTTTGCAATGGAGACGTTGTTACAACTGCGGTGCAAATGACCACATGGGCGTGAATTGTCCGTCGAAGGGCGAAGGTGTCAAATGTTACCGTTGTAACAAGTTTGGGCATATTTCAACAAGGTGTACAGAAGGCGACGAAGTCAAGAAGAAAAGCTGTAACGCGATACAAGCGGAACCGAAAAAGCATCTGAAGGAAGTGAAAATAAATGAACAACAAATACTAGCTTTAATCGACTCCGGGAGTGACCTAAGCCTAATAAGTTCAGATAAGTACGTAGAAATCGGTGCACCTAAATTGAAGAAACGCGTTATTCCGTTTCGCGGTGTTGGTTCAAGCGACAATGTAACCTTAGGTGAAACGCAGGTGAATATCGTTATAGATGGCGAACCGTACAATGTTACGCTGCACGTAGTTTCCGATGTCTTGATGCAACAATGTTTAATTATTGGTTCTGATTTTTTGAATACTGTCGAAGTAATTTTAAAACGTGGGAATGTTACGATTTCGAAACTTGATAATCCGGAAATGCCAGAAGTTTATAAAATAGATTGTTTAAATAAGTCGAAATTATTAGATTTGTCATATATTAAAGAGCAGGAACGCGATTATTTAAAACAGGATAATGATAAGTTAGAGGTTAAGCTAAGCGAAATGACAGCTGATTTGCCGGAGGAGTATTCAACTTTGACCCTGGCAGCCAAGAGAATCGACGTAGAAACATCCGAGCGTTTGCGACTGGAACGAGAGCTTCGAGATTTAACCGAGATTAATAAGAATCTTCAACAGACGACCGAAAGATTTGCTAGAGAAAAGGAAGTAGCAATTGCGGAGAAGATCGCGATCGAGCAGAATCTGAGTGATGCACGGCTAGAAATCGAGCTAAAAGAAGAAAGACTGCGTACTTTGAGTCAGGAACTCAAGCAGCTGATTTTTTATACGAAAATCGAGAAAGAAGAGGCGCAATTGAAGGAAACAGGGCACGAGTTAGGAAAGAGAACCAAAGAAGACCAGGAAGAAGAATTCGATGACCTCGCCGGACAGGTGCAACTTATCGAGCAAGCGAAGCTAAAGCTCAAAATGAGCATTGAACAGCAGCGTAAAGAGATGCAAGAGAGAGACAAAGAACCAGCGGATTCTGAAAAACGAAGTAAAGAACATGGTGAACGGCGACATTGTTTCACATATTGTAAACGTACTAAATTAAAAAATGCAAGCATCGGTGCGCAATATAAACGAAACCGTGACCATCGAACAAGTGCGACGAGTGAAGTAAACGACCGAATATAGTGATATCAAACATCTGAGGTCAGATGTTTAGCGCAGGAGGGCCGAGTGTGGGATGCGAGGAAGAGAGAAAGAGAGAAAGAAAGAAAGAAAGAATGAATGCTGGATGCGAGTGTTGTTTGTTTTGGGTAACGGCATAGAGCCGAGCGACAGTCGTTGTGCGTAAGCGATCGGCGAAGGAAGGTTAAAGCCGAAAGGCGAAAGACGAAAGGTGAAAGACGAAAGACGAAAGGCGAAAGACGAAAGACAAAAGGCGAAAGGAGAAAATTTACTATTAACTTCGTTTTATATACTACTTAAATATACTTACTTTATATATATTGGATTTTAATAAAACTTATGATTAAATTAAGATCCTACAATATTGAGGAAATATTCGCTTATTGTGATATAGAAAAATATATGTTTGGCAAAACTTGCCACCAAATCCTTCCCTTCTCCCTAAAAAGCGCGCCGAGGGCGGAAAGAAAAGAGGGCGCAGTCGGTGAATTTCTTGTCTTCCGATTGGCTGAGCGGCCGCGTGAAGTCGCCGGTCTGGGGGGGGGGGGGGGGGGGCAGCTCCATCGAGCTAAGACTGCGCGAAGTCAAATCATTGTATTTTCCGTCGCTGGACAGACATCTTGTCATTTGATTAAATAAAAGTAAAGTTTGGTGTTTACGGGAACATTCCTCGAGTTTGAATACTTTTCAACCACGTAGGGCAAAGACATAGCATTCCATCTAAAAAATAGAGCTTACCGTGAAATCTCCTTTATGCTTCCATGAACGGAAACAACTTTTTTTATCACAATATGCCCCCCTCAAACCGTGCAAGTTTTGTATGTAACATTTTTTCATGTTATTACAAATAACGGAAATATCCAAGGTGGAGAGAGATAGCGCCCACCCTGTATATTAGTCACGAGTTAATACCATCTCTCACTAAAACAAAGTGGTGTTCTTTGATGGAACATAACAACTACTATATTGAATTTTGCCGGTACGTGCAAGTCAATATTATCGCAAAAACTTGTTTCCAATATCTGGAAAACAATTCATGAGGAGGGGGGGGGGGGGGGGGGGGGGGTTCTGACAACACTGCTTGTCCCTTAACCTACGCTTTCTTATATTCTACTCGTTCATCCTTCTCACACAAATATTCACTCTCTCCCATTCGCACTCGCATTCGCACTCACTAATTGTAAGTCTAGAATATTCGGGCCTTGGGGGAGAAAACGGTCGGCCTGCTGACCTGAGTAGGACCCAACCCCGCTTTCGCCTTCGCAGCCCTTCGTCATTCTTAAAACGGAACTATCGATATTTTTCCGGCTCTACATAGGTATAACACATATATATATACCGGAAATCAAGGAGGGGGGAGGTAACTACAATTATTAATAAACACATTTATATGTTGTATAAAAATTCACAAAATTTTAAGAAATTGTATCATTATATACATAATTTTTTTCTAATTGAAATTAAAAAGCAGTCAAAATGACTGCCTTGGACAATTTAGTGTTAAAGACGATGAACTGCGAGGGTACACGCATGTATACCCTCAAAAGAGGTCTAGAGACATTCCAGAGCTACTTCGATGTGATGAATCCACAGCCAGAAAGAGACAGCAATCACAGGGCATCCATAAAATATTGGAACAAATGGATATCGCACTGTCTAGCAGAGCAGAATAAGCGCTATAGGACTCACAATATGAAAAAACTTGCTCTCATGGCTTCTTATTGACCCATTTATAGTCCTGATCTGTCTCCATCTGTTTACCATCTATTTTTATCGTTATCAAATTCATTGCCAATAATAATTTCAAGAATGATGCCGAGGTTAAAACGGCAATTAATTTATTTGTTTCGAATAAAGTTCACGATTTTTACAAGAAAGGGATTTATAAGCTTGTAGGACGCTGTAAAAGTGTCATAAAAGTTAATTGCGACAACATTGTAATATTAACTATTGTTTAGAAAAGTTAAAAGTGCTTGAATCTGGAATTACAAATTCGCACGAACTTTTTCCGGTACCTAATAATTTTATGCACTCTTGTGTATCGGTGCATCAGAAAAGTGCAACTGCACTCTTTTTTTGTCTGAGGCTGGGTGTATTTGAATTTCATATATTGACAAATTAGTATGCCCATTGCTCCCGCATGTTTTGCATTTAACCTATTCCTTCTAATGAAATTGGAATCTTTAAAATTCATTTTGTATTGTGGGCTTAGTTTTGTTTCTGTATAATATAATAATATTTTAACTTCCAATAATGTTTTGAAGTTCCTATAGAAAAGACAGTTGCGGTGATCGAGCTGTGTTTGGATTTGTGAGTGGCTTCAGTTTCGTGTTGCGGTAGCGAGGCTGATACGAATTTTGAGTTTGCTGCTACTGTGCTGTACCATGTATTAGTTCTTATTATGCTATCAAAAGCGTTACTTTTCTCTTCATGCGCTGCTTTTATTCACAGTTGTTAGAAATGGGTGCTTAAATAAATTAATATACTTTATATTAATATTACTTTTATTATGAGGCTATGAAAGAACCGTCTTTATATTGCTGGAGTTTAGAAGGAACTGACTGTGGATGCCCAAAAGACGAGCTCGGGCCCACTCAGTAATACAGGTAACCCTCCTATAACACGGTAGATAGTGTAGAGCCGGGAAAATATCGATAGTTCTGTTTAAGAGTGACGAAGGGCTGCGAAGGCGAAAGCGGGGGTTGGGCCCTGCTCAGGTCAGCAGGCCGACCGTTTTCTCCCCAAGGCCCGAATATTCTAGACGTAGTGAGTTCAAATACGAGTGCGAGTGCGAGAAAGTGAATAGTTGTGTGAGAAGGATGAATGAGTAGAATATAAGGAAGCGTAGGTTAAGGAACAAGCAGTGTTGTACTGGTTGACCGTGGGTTTTTGTTCACCGTGGGTTTTTGAAAATTTCCCACGTTATATTAATCAATTAACCCTCGTGCTTCTACTTTTATAGGTAATTCCACACCTACTCGCTTTGCTGATAAGTGAGCCAAGGCTCACAGGGGCAGCACACGTAGGATGAGGCCCTGGGCCGGCGAGATATTTTTCGGCTCCCCGGTTGCAGACCCACTCTCATCCTATACTCATTAAATTTAAAAAAAAAAAAGGAACAAGCAGTGTTGTACGGAGTGTCGTTTTAAGAGTGTTGTATTGAGTGTTGTCAGAGTAGTTGTGTTGTAAGAGTTGTCGAGAGTTGTAGTTGTATTAGTCGAAGTTGTAATTGAGAGGAGTTCTGAGTTGTTTTATTGTTAATTAGTTATAACCCTTTAATATATCGTTATTGTTATTTGGTTTTATTGAGTTGTCCAAAGTTGTAACCAATCCGCCCTCTCCTTTTGAAAAAACCCAGAGCTCTACAATAGGTTCCCAGAAAATGCCGTATTGTGTGAAACCGTGTTGTATGAGACCCAGAGCCAGTACAAAAAGGGGGGTTACGTTCCAAAAACTTATTAAAAACAAATATTTATTTTAATTCTACATAAACAACTTAATTTTTATTAAAAATATAAATGTATGTACAACACAATACAAAAAAAACAAAAAATATTATTTTAATTTAACGCAACTTTAATTTAATAAATTTCTTCGTCGTCACTGCTAATTGTTAGTATTATCGTTGTAACGTCTGTATGAGCGCTACGCAATCTTCGCAAAGATTGTTATATATATTATTGTACACGAACATAACCGATATTGCGACTGTTGTAGAAGTTGTTCTAACGCCACGTCTCTCCGGACAGATTGTTATATGTGATTTGTACACAACCATTATATTGTATTATTAAAAAGAAATTTATATATTATATATTTCACTCTTACATGAAGAAGTCAAGCTCTTAATCTCACAATTTTATTTAAAGCCAGATCGCCCAGAATCACCTTGCGTTAAATCCGAATTAAAATTAGTATTGAAAACCACCGAACCATTTTATTTTCAACCGAGACGCCTATCTTACGCGGAAAAAGAAAAATTGCAAATTATTCTAGACGACTTACTCAATAACAAAATCATACAGCGAAGCAATTCCGAATACGCGTCTCCCATCGTATTAACCCATAAAAAAAAATGGTGAATTAAGAATGTGTATCGACTACCGCGCTTTAAATAAAACAATATCTCGCGACAATTGCCCCTTGCCCTTGATCGAGGATCAATTAATGATTTTAAACGGAAAGAAGTATTTTAGTCGGTTAGATTTAAGAAATGGGTTTTATCACATAAAGGTAGCCGAAGAATCAATCAAATATACCGCGTTCGTAACACCGATGGGCCATTACGAATATTTAAAAATGCCGTTTGGATTGAAAGTAGGGCCGTCTACTTTTCAAAGATTTATTCACGATGTTTTCCACGAACTTATTCTCTCAGGTGATGTCGCTGTTTATTTGGATGATATTCTCATTATGTCGCACACGATCGAACATCATTTAAAACTTTTAAAGCAGGTTCTTTAATTACTCGTACAAAATAAGATGGAGCTGAAGTTTGATAAATGCGAATTTTTGGCTACGAAATTAGAATATTTAGGATATCTGATTGACGAAAACGGTATACGACCAACAGAAACGGGCATAGCAGCAGTGGAAAATTTTCCGATACCACAGAATGCCAAAGAAGTCCAGAGTTTTCTTGGTTTAAGCTCATATTTCCGTAAATTTATCGGAGGATTTGCTATCGTCGCGAAGCCTTTGTACGACCTTCTGAAGGGAAACGTCCCTTTTAATTTCACTGCAAAAGAATTAGAGGCTTTCGAACAAATTAAACAGAAATTGACTTCGTCACCGGTATTGGCCATATATAGTCCTCACGATCCCACCGAATTACATTGCGACGCGAGTGCGATCGGGTTCGGCGCTATTCTTATGCAACGCAAATCCGACTTGAAATACCACCCCGTGTTTTATTTCTCGAAGCGGACTACGGAATCTGAAAGTCGGTACCACAGTTATGAATTGGAAACATTAGCCATTTTATACGCTTTACGTCGATTTCGAGTTTATTTGTATGGTTTAAAATTTAAGATAGTAACCGATTGTGAGGCCTTAAAGCTTACTCTTAATAAGAAAGAAATCAATCCTCGCATTGCCCGATGGGCACTAGAGTTACAAAGTTTCGATTACGAAGTGGAACACCGATCGGGCAGACGAATGCAGCACGTCGACGCGCTCAGTCGAACCACTAACATTTTAGTTATCGAAGATAATCCGTTAGAAACAAATCTTGCTATCTGCCAGAATGAAGACCCGATAATTCAAAAACTGCGCGAGAAATTAGAGAAACAGGAAGATCCATTTTACGAAATGCGGAATAGTTTAGTCTACCGTAAAAAGAACGCGGAATTATTATTTTATGTGCCAGCATCTATGGAAAAACACGTGCTTCATAAATATCACGACGAAATGGGTCATTTAGCATTAGAGAAAACGGCTAGTAATATTAACAGAAATTATTGGTTCCCGGAATTAAGAGCAAAAGTTGCATCGCATATAAAAAATTGTTTGAAATGCATTTCCTTTCCGCCGAATGTCGGACGTAAGGAGGGATTAGTACAAAGTATACCAAAGGGTAATCTACCATTTCAAACCATACACATAGATCATTACGGTCCAGTAGACAAGCGGCATGCGGCCAAACAATACGTATTTTTAGTGGTTGACGTGTTTACCAAATATGTAAAGCTGTACGCAACCAAAACAACCTCTAGTTTTGAAGCTATAAATTGTTTGGAAGATTATTTTCGACATTATAGTCGACCTAAATTATTGATTTCGGACAGAGGATCAGCGTTTACGTCGCAAGAATTTAAAAACTTTATTGATCATCGTAATATTCAGCACACTTTGATAGCCACTGGTTCGCCTCAAGCTAACGGTCAAGTGGAACGAGTAAATCGTGTCCTCACTCCTATGCTAGCTAAAATGACGGATGATAACAATCGTAAATATTGGTACCGAGTTTTAGACGATATAGAATTCTCCCTTAACAATAGTACTCACAAAAGTACGGGCGAAACGCTCAGTAAACTATTATTCGGTTTGAACCAACGCGGTAATGTATTAGATACTGTAGCTGAGTATCTCGAGGACGGGAAAGCGAATTCCGATCAAACCATTGAAGCGATCCGACAGAAAGCAAGTGATAGAATTATTAATGCGCAGAAGAACAGCGAAAAATACGCGAATCCTAAAAGAAAAATCCCTCACGCGTACAAGGAAGGTGATTTAACCATGATTCGTAATTTTGATTGTACTCCTGGCGCGCCGAAAAAATTGATACCGCAATTTAAAGGTCCCTACGTGATTAAGAAAGTTCTGAGAAATAATCGTTACGTGATTGCAGATATAGACGGTTTCCAAAATTCGCAGAAGACATACCAAGGAGTATGGGAGCCGCATAATATGCGTCCATGGCAGACAATTAGTTAAGATTATTAATTAAGTTACTTGTATTAAGCTTGTTTTATCTTATTTGTTTTTTTGTACTTTAATGTTAAGACCTAACCATTGTATTATAATATTACGCCGAATTTATATTACTGTATGTCCGATCAGTTATTATTTTAGTTCTAAGGTATTCTATCATTGTACAGTATTGTCATTTTATGATAAACCGATAGGCCCGAGGACGGACCTAGGTCAGGATAGGCTGAAACTGTGAGACGAGAAACGAAGGATGACTGAGTGAGCGAGTGAAAGAGATGTATGAGTGAGATAGCGCGAGAAACAAAAGCGTTTCGGCAGACGAACGAAAGGAAGAACAGAACGAACGAAAGGAGAGTGTAACGCAAGACGCGAACGGGATAGAACGTAGAGAGTGATCCTTATTCTTATTATTCTTATTATTCTTATTCAAATATATATATATATCTATTCTAGTGGTAATAATTTATTTTCTCTTACTTACTCTATCTCTCACCCACCATACCACCCCTAACACTATTCAATATGAAATATATGTAAAAATAATTATGGAGCATATTGTTTTTTTCATTGATTCGTCCTAGCCACATCTCGTTATTCTTTTGTACATTGAACGAATATTAGTTTACTGTAACGAATGCAAATATGTATTCAATATTAAAAGGATCCAATTGTATATTCTGATGAATTGTAATGAAGGTGATGTCTAACGGAAAGAAGCGTCTATTTCTTTTTAAACATTCTTATTTTTGTATTTACCGCTTCTCCATTTATGCAGAGATCATCCAAAATAGACAATGAATTGAAAGAAAGAAGGTATATTGGGATTTCGCCCGTTATAATTCCTTTACTGTTTTATGCAAATCAACTTCTTCAGCTTTAGGTTTTGCGCCCCATTGCAATCGTGTTTTCCAACCACTTTAAGTACACGAAAACATTAAATTCAGTTCAGAAGGCTTTATTGTTTTATCACACTTACTCCAGTATTATGTACTCCCTTCAGTTATCTAGTCCGCAATTACCTGCGCAGCGTGTAGGTAAAAAATTGAACTTATTTTATATTGTAACAGCAGTATATTTCAAGTTAATTAAGAGTTCACATTACTTATCTCTGCCCATTTTGTCATTGATTACACGCATAGTCAATTCCTATTTCCTTAATCGTCGATGCGACATCACGAAAGGAAAAATGCAAGACAGTAAGGGGAAGAGAGTGAGAAAGAGAAACAACGAGATGTTTGTTTCATACTAATGTACACGAAACTACATCAGTTCCAGATGCATAGAGAATTATATAACAATAGGTATACAAAAGATAGATTACGACCACAATACCATTAATAGTACTCGCTTAGAAAATAAAATTCAGTAGCTTGTTCCCGCTGTTATCTCTTATCCTTCTAACTCTTTGTAAAACAATAAATGAAATTAAAATATGAAAAATGTGCTTCTTCTGAATTCTAATAAACACTTTCAAAACTTCGGACACTCGAGTTGTATATATTCCTTTCAGGAATATATAAAAACTCCACATTCTAATCACAAAACTAAAACATATGTAACGAACGCTCATATCTTTATTTTATTTTACATTCCACTTATTATAAATAGTACCGAAATAAAACTCTTTGTTTCTAAACCCACAGTTAGTAGATAACACGATAAACATTTATGAAATTGTATAAAAATAACATTAGAATTATTAAAAGAATAACCAATCAAAATTGATATATAGTTATACATATACATGAATAGAATTACAATAACTCTATTCATTATTCGTTCAGCTGCATTGTAAGAAAATTCGACGGCCAGTCTGTATTTATTTGTATAAAATGTTATTCCACGTGCATTATAAATGTTATGAGCTCGAAAGAAGATACCTCCTGGTGATGGGTTGTTGTGAAGATAGTATAGTCAATGATGAAAGATTACGCGCTCTACGAAGCGCTCAAAATTGCGCATATGGTGGCTATCTCCTCTTGTAAAACGGACGGTAACTACCTAGTGTCGTGCGCTACATCCTAACAGACTTTAACTTCATTTTCTTCCGACTAGTTGTCATTTGGAAGTGCCAGAGCGTAAACACTGTATCTATGTGAGTAGTACTCAGAACATATGCCTAGGACTGCTATACTCCAGCAGAAATATCTACTTTTAAAAATACTTTTAAAATAAGTGCGTTTCCAGTTATAAAGAACTTTCGTTAAAACTCAATGATAATTGTATTTCGAGTCGTGTTTTGTATCGTTTAGCATACACAGTTTGATTGTTAAACAACATGAAATATAATATTGCTTTCCGTGTAACTCAATGACCTGGTTATATTTTGCAGTGAAATTTTGTGACAGTGATAGTTAAGTTATTCAAAAAAGTACCTAGTTTTTGAGATGTTTCAATTCTTGTGATTCTGGCAAGAGTGCTGCATACAAAGGTCTTGATTTCAAGTTGCATGTTAATAGTTTTCCCAAGTATTCTACTTGCGTAAAGTTGTTTTCCTATAATTTATTTTTAACTTTGTCGACGTGCAGAATAATTTTCAAATCATTGTTGTAATTCTTTCTTGACAACAACAGTATTGTGATAATTATGCTACTGGTGTTTACTAATGAAAAAAAGTAAATTCAGAGTAATACGTGTAATAACGATAACAATTTTTTTTTGTATGATAAGACTTTTATGTTTACGGTAGTCGCTTTGTGTGTGTTTTCGATGATAAAATGTTGCTGGTTTTGGTAAAAGGAATATTTTCATAAAGTTCTATATTGTTTTTGATGAAGCTAGATATATTTCATATGCCGAGGTAAAGAATATGTTTATATCAGTCATTTGAAAAGTGAGACTAAACTTGGAAATACGTATCTATAAAATTAATGTTACGAAAGCAACCAAGACTTCTCGTTCCTTATTTTTGCGAAAACCTAATCAAACTCCACGTAATTTTCTTATTAATAAATCTAAGTCCGTGGTACTGTATATATACAAAATATATTTACCGTGGCAGGAAATATGCAGTTCATCTAATTGTAAGATATATTCATGCAACGCAGTTTCTACCATACACCGGATTAATCATCGGTAATTCTAGTGTTCAGTTAGTTACTAAAATATTATGGGCCTGAAGCTTTATTATCAAAATTCATATTAACTCTATGAAAAAAGGCTTATATTTTGTATCACTTTTGTATTTGATATAATTGCAAGAGATGGAATTTAACTGTAGAAGAGTATTTTATAGAAATTTATCTTTTCCTAAAGTACTGAAACACTCGAAAGCATGCTATTATCAGGTGTGCGCCGATTATACTTACAGTTAGGCACTGATAACATAAATAAAAACTCATCTTTGTGTTATTGATACTGATAATGATGGAAGATGACAAGGGTGTAATAATCTGCGTTTGCAACGATAGTGGAATTGTTTATAAACGATAAACATTAGATGATTAATAAATTTTGTAATGTAAGTACTCAACGTAGCGTACAAGAGCTCTGTTTATCAATGTATGTAATGGTCTCTTATGGCGTCACTTTTCAGATCATTGAGAATTACAGTCTGGAGAGGACTGTTTTTATTAAACGTGATTTATTAAAGCGAACGCTACAATCATACTTAATCTGTGAGGATATAGGGTGTTTTATAAAACAGAGGCGAATCACATATCTTTTTTACATGAGAAAAAAAATAGACTTGTACAACATTGCTGAGACTGCACTTTTTCTGCGTGCGTAACGGACTGATAGAAAGTAGCGTTCTTAACGAAAACCACATATTTTTTCCTCGTTCATGCCGTAGAGACATGAGAAATTCAGGAGAAAGAAGAAAATAACTACGGAATTAAATAAGAAAAACTACAAGTCATACAGATTTATATCTTCTTTATAAATTAAGATATTGTATTTCTTACAGTTAGCGGAATGTATGTTCTATTAATACAGTAGTTGACATTTTAATCAGGGATGAGTCAACGTCAATGCTTCGAAAACACCGTTCTGTCACTCTTAGTTTTATCCTGTTCCGTTTCTTTCTTTGTGAAGCAACACGCGACAGATTGGATCAACAGCGATATAGCATGAAATATAGGGACGAACTGTCACATCTAATGGACAGTGCCGTTGCGTAAAACGATCACATCCGCAGTCATTCGACTAGATTTCTCATAGACGCATAATACATAGCCTTCCTTTAGACTTAAAACTCTCTGCCAGTGGCACGATTTCGACACATTTTACAAGCGTAAAAATAAATTTCTTTTTCTTAATTTTCCTTTTTATTTCCTTCTGCAAAGTTGTGACCTTACTTCAATTAAATAAGGTAGAGTTGAAGTTGCAACCGAAGAAAGAAATGCTATGTCGACAAGAACAGAATATGTCAACAAAACAAATAACCAATTGCGGTGTCAGGATTATGATTCCGAGAAACTTTTTCTTATACATATAACCCCCGCACCACTTCGACTTTAGGTTTAGAGATACTGGCGAAAAATTGCTGCTACTATAGAATTCAATTTTACCTATACATGCTCGTCCGTAGCTACGTTACGTCTCCATGATGCGAGCACTCATCTACTGTTTCTCCAAACGCAGTTCAGCGGCCGGCAATAAATCTTTATAACCGGTGGACTCGTGGAAAAGATATCTCACAAGGATACGCTGGAAATATATTTCCAATGCTTAAGACTTTTAAAACTTGTATACGTATCAAAAAGTCTTATTCAAATCTATGAGGAGGCAGCTTTTCTTGAAGTTTCCCAGTTGGTTTTAGATGAGATAAGGTGTGCACAACATTGTACCTGGCCTCGAAGAATTTAGTTTAATTTAGGTGCTTGTAATGAAAAGATAAATTGGTTGTGGATCTCTTTCGACACTGTGCCCTAGTTGGGCACAGTGTCGAAAGAGATCCACCGTCAGGCGACCCGATTGATTGTAAACATTGAAATAACATGTTTCGCCCATCCTTATGAGATACCTTTTCAACGGGTTCACCCGTTGCATAGATTCTGCTGGACGTCACAGCAGCAGTAGATAAGCGGACGCGCATACTGCCTCACGTTGTCACGAACGTGCACGTATAAACAAAATTCCATGTGTAGTAGCAGCAGCAGGTTTTCGCCAATATCTCGGAAACTAAAGCCAAGCGGGGTTATATGTATAGGAAAAAATTGTTTAGAATGATGATCCTGACAGTGTGTTCAAAAATCATTGGAATCGGGGAGGTGTACTTTCATCGGCATAATTACCCGGATAAATTCTTACTCTGAACGGGGATACGTGATATAAAGCCGCTGCAACGCTCTCCGTCTCGAGCAGCTTGTCTCTTCATTAAAGACAAATTTTCATCCTTTCTTTAAAATTGCAACACATACATTCGCAACGGTATTTAAGCCTACGCATACATTTTTGGTAGATTGAATATTAAAGAGAGTAATAAAAGTAAATACGGGATTTCTAACAAAAAAATGTATTTATTTACTCATCAGTGATAACTCATCACAACTTCAACAGAAACTGAATTTATATTTTATGAATTAGATTATATAAAATCAACATATTTTTATATTTTTGCTGTTGTCGGAGCTTAAGTCGACGCTAGGTACGATCTAAATAACACATTTTTTTGCAAATGTCCATCACTCCAAAGGTATAGAACAACGCCTGGCAGAGCATGACAAATAATTTTCATACGCCCTGTACGAAGCGGGCGAAAAATTAAACGTTACATAAGTATCGTTAAATGTTAGCAAACAAAAAATTCCAAAAACACGTATTCACTAATTTTGTCTATACTTTATACACATAAATTTCCACGAAAATGGAACAACATTTAGTACGAAAAATTAACAAAAAATTAAGAAATTTTAATATATTGTTTAAACAAATAATTTTTTGCAATTATTATTTCTATCACTGGATTCGTAATCTCAAGGCGCACAATTTAAAGAAAATTTTTTTTCCGTGCGCCCTTTAATCTCGGAGATATTCCGAAAAAACCATTTCCAACCCCAAAGTTTGAGGGCTATTATCACCCCTTCAATGTGGACGATTGCAGATATAAAAAAATAGGTGCCAAATATTTTGTCGAGAACTATCTACCATATAATTTTTATCAAAATCGGCGTGTACGGGTTCGGGATGTTCCCTTGTTAGCCGAAATTCACGCGTCGGTTCGCGGGGATATTCTACGTCTTATACTTACAACAGTCAACGTTTTATAGAAGTCGTGACTTTGAATTTTTACGTACGCTAGGTAACAGTATGACGGTTTAAAGAATACTGGATCCGAGGAGTCAAAAAGTGTCTCGTTTATATAGGACTTGGTCCTGGGAAAAACTGTCGAAAAATGAGTAGAGGTGGTACGAATTTGGAAGGGAGATTAGGGCACCAAGATGGCGTGGGAAAAATCTGGAGATTATAAAAAATGTAACTTGCTTATACCAGCCGCGAGGGTGGTGGTCCTGCGTATTTATGTCTTCCTATGGTTTCTCAAGTAGCATACTGATATATTTTCTAAGTGGTCGACTGGTATTCCGTGAGAAAAACGAAAATTCAGGGCCGCATGTAACACTGTGGTGAAATCCAATTTTGTATATCGCTTACTTTTTGGTATTTTTTGCTGTAATTCATTCCAAATAAAATCTGTAGGCTTCAAATCTGAACTCTTCGGCGCCTAAGAGTGTACTGATATACATGCTTCAGATTGAGTGTCGAAGGTGACGTTACACGCAAACCCCTAAAGTTCCCCATAGGTACAGGGTGTAAAAAAATGAATGGTCATGACTTCGGGGGGTTGTTCTAGACCTCGGATTGAATGGAGATTTGCGAAAATAACCTGACGCAAAATTAGTTGAGGGTTGCCCAATTTATTGGGATGGGCCATCTTATTCGTCTTGTTACGTAGGTAAAATGTCTGAGAGGAACCATGTGTCAGAAACGAACCGCTTTTGTGCAAATTGATAAATCTTATCACATCATGGTATATCATCCAAAGAGGAATTTTAAGGGACAGAAGTTCAGGAAGATTTAAAACATTGTTCAAACAGCAACATACCCGAGTTCAAGCAGGTGCGCCGCGACTTGTGAACCATGGGTCAGAAATGAACCGTTTTCATGCAAATTAATGTTAATTAATAAGCCGCGGCGAATCTGCTTGAACTCGGGTGCTATGCCCGTGGGCCTTTGACCCAACACTGACACTCGCTCGAGCTCCTCACGATTACTGAACCAACGAAAGTTGCATGTCCTCCATATTCAGAGCATTTGCATGAAAAAGTAAAACTACTAATCTATAAGCATTACGTACGTTTACACTCTCGTACGCATTCCCAACATGGTATGCAGTCTCGCCATACGTCAGAGGTGCAGAAATTTTGCACGCCAGAGCCGTCTTTGGAATATCCTTATTCTTATCCTTGGATATCCTTATCGGCTCGGAAGACGTCAATGACCTGTGTTCGGTGTCAGGTCCGCTCAAGGTCCCTCCCGGGGAGAAGAACATAAACACTTGCACTGCTCTTCGTGGTTCGGTGATCCAGTCCCCCAATTTCTAATGTCGAGTAGCACGCTTCTCCTTAGACTGTTCGAGCCGACAAGGATATCTTGTGTGTTTCTTTCCGAAGGAACAGCTGACTCTCTCACTTACTAAGCGAAAATTCGATCGCGGAGACCCAATTAAAAGTCGATTTGCGAGAGAACGGTTCGTTTCTGACCCATGGTTCCTCTCAGACATTTTACCTACGTAACAAGACGAATAAGATGGCCCAGCCAAATAAATCGGGCAACCCTCAACTAATTTTGCGGCAGGTTATTTTCGCAAATCTCCATCCAATCCGAGGTCTAGAACAACCCCCTGAAGTCATGACCATTAATTTTTTTACCTCATCCTTCGAGCACTACTTCAAAATATATAAACCAAGTTTCGTTAACTCGATCGGCGATCGCCGACCACGAGTAGAAACACTAAACCAACCTTATTTTTAATAAAAATTAATGGTTATAGGGACAAATGATTGTGATAGGGACAAGTGATTCCGAGCTGGTTGAAATGAACCACCTTGAACTTCAATTGACTTCGCTTACGGGTTGGAGACGCATTGCAGAATGGAGTGAATCCGATGTTTCGCCAACATTGCTGTTGACTTCATCAGGGTTTCGTAGGAACTCTGATACTGAAGAGAGTATCAGAGAGAGCCCTAACTTCTACCTTTGCTCACCTATGCGGAACGGTGAGCAGGCAAATAGTTTTTAATTGGGCAGCTGTACAAATAAAAAACCTTGCACTTGCTGCGTGAAGAGTTCCGGATTCTGTATATAACCTCGTTGATCTTGTGGATTTCATGATATGGACCTTCTCAGACAGGAAGTAATTCAGTGAATTTTCCTCTCATTCTTCGTGGATTATATGGGGCGCAGTTCAAATGTCTTTGAACTTTTACACTAGAAATGTACGGTGTTTTGCGGAACATCCGTCCGTGTAAATTATATTCGAATATGCGTGATTTACTTTGCGTAGTCGATATTGGTAATGATCGATTTTTCTTTATCCGCCTTGCACTATTAAAAGGAATGTTTCAAATTTCTTTGAAAATGTGTCGATCTTGACGATTGGATGTTTGCCTTTTTCTACACGTTCTTATCGCATTTTTAGGTGTACCGGTCTTCTGTAATTTCTGGCATATGTTTCGAACGTCTTCCTCAGATATTCCAAATTCTGTTTGCTATTTGTTGCAAACTTTTTCCCTCCATTCTTCGTTTGTAAATTTCTATACCTTTGGATACTTCCAACTCTCTATTTTTATGCATACTGTAAGTGACAACTATTTATCTTTACGATTATTATATGAAAAATAAAATTTTATAAACGATAAAACATGTTATTCTTATTGTAAAATAATTATAAATCGGGTAGATTGATTAGAAAATAGAAATTTTTTGCCGTCAATTTACTTTCCGACTGGGCAAAAATGGACAAATAATTCAGAAATTTATAGTTACTGCACTTCCTGCAATGCTTTCGCTTCAAAACTTTACAGTCAACTGCGATACTAACCATACACAGTATAGACTGCACGTCTTTGGTACTACAGATCCCCTCATGGAGGCATGTATGCAAGTCACATATATGGAGCATGAGGGGATTTACGGTACCAAAGACGTTGTTCTACACCTTTTGATCGATGGACAATTGTGGAAGAACCCAGCCACAAAACCAAGGAAAGTGTTAAAAATTAAGGTCAAACTTTTTTATTCGCTTATCGTGTTCGTCTCGTTGCGTAGATAGAATGTCTGAAAGAAACCATGGGTCAGAAATGAAGCGTTTTCGTGCAAATCAATGTTAAAATTGCACTTCCGTTATTAGCTTTCCCGTCAGAAGGACACACCAAATAAGAAAAAAGAAGCACAATAATTACCGTCATTGGTCGATGTGTCATATTTACCAGGTTAAAACAGATGGGCGTTAAGCGAAGCGATGGCGTCGTTAACCACCCGATGAAGGAATTTGCACGCCATCTCTGTCACTCGATGCGTATTTATTTAGAATTGGTAATTGTTACACATCGGCCAATGACGGTAAGTCGCGTGCTTCCGTTTTCTTATGTATCTGTAGCCTTCCGATCGGAAAGCTATACTGATGGAATACGTACTTGGCAGCTTAGGGGTAATTTGCTCTGATTCGCCCGACGGAAAGGGACATCCCTCTCCCTCACGCATTTTCGATTGTGTCGCGCTATTGGCAGAAACAGCTACGCACGCAAATCAGATTGCGTGACAAAGAGAGAAAGCGATAGCTGTGAAACTGAGTGCGACAGCACGAAGTCGAGCGTGAAAGTCGAAGCATTGACGTACGCCCGAGATTTTTACAATCAGGATAGGTAGATACCGATGCTATCGACTTGCATAGACTATCATTTTTCAGTATCGGTAAAACAGATTTCGGTCCGACAATTTGGAATATTCATATACGTGAAAGTACGGCAATGCTACGGCTATGCAAAATGATACGTCACGAGGCTGAGCGCCACAATTCCAGGAAATAAGAGGACGGCACACGCGGGCTATAGGGAGGGGGTAGACGGTGCGAGAGCAATCTCCCCTTCCGTCTCAGCTGCTAAGGAACGGTTCCACAGCTCTAATCACGGAACTGGAAATTTAACATTGATTTGCAAGGAAACAATTCATTTCGTACCCATGGTTCCTCTCAGACATGTTACCTACGCAACGAGACGAATGCAATAAGCCAATAAAAAGTTTCACCTTAATTGTTAACCCTTTCCCGGGCTTTGCTGCTCGATTCTTTCACAAATGTCTATCGATCAGAAGGTGTAGAACAACACCTGGTAGGCCGGGGCACATAATTTTGAGGCACCCTGTATGTAGATTAACATGTTTCGTGCCACGTGAACCATTTATGGTACACGTAGAACTTGACCTTGAGGCCACATGTACCATAAATGGTATACGTAGACATATTTATTTAATGCGCTGAAAACATATATTTTATAATAAATTTAACTCTGTAAAATATATTCCCACCAAAAGAATGAGGCATTATAAAAAATGCAGTATTACAACAAAGCACATTTCGTTTAATTGTTATATATACAATAATTATATGTTATAACCCCAAATGATGCATCGCTTATTGCATCGGAAGATGATAATATAAAACGCGAGCGTTTTATACTAAATGGGAGTTCTATTTCACTGGAAATAGAACTGGAACTATCTGCGTCTTGTACTTCCATATTGCTTATCAGTAGGTATAAAAATTAAAAGTTGTATCACTTTATCAATACAAAAAATTAAGAGATGAAAGAATAAACTAATAAAAGTTAACAATAGAAACTCGTTTTCCAACAGAATAAATGAAAAATGCATAATGTTATCTCCGTATATTTACCGACTCCCTCTTTTGTTAAATATTTTATTTCCCTCGTTTTTTACTTAACTTATTCGAATACACTAGTTTCTTTTTGCCAATCGAAAAGTTTCGATTTGACTGACTTTTACAATCGAACTGGCTGCAGCGCCACGTGTACCTTAAATGGTACACAATATGATAACTACTCTAAACAAGATAATTACTTATGGACTGATGATGTAATAAAATATTTTGCGATAGTATATATTAGTCTTTAGTCAAAACATCAAATGGCCTGAACGACAAGTCGGGCAAAAACTGCTTGGCACGGAACGTGTTAATCGCTCTTTCGATTGAACTAGTTACTACATTGGGAATATTCAGTATATTGTAGAATAGGCAAGCCGCTTGTTTGATCGCCGCATGTGTCCTTGGAAGAGCCCCGCCTGCTACTCCTTTCCGTGCGCTCAGGAGCTCGTTGATTGTCTTGCCTTTCAACTTGCCAGACGCGCACCTACATAATGTCATGAGCATGGTGGCGCATTGGGGCGACATTCGTATCTAGCCACTCGCGCTCGAAAGACATGCCACGCGCGCCGATCACGGAAATCAAAACAACGTGTGTGATAAGTCGAGTAAGGTTATTTGTCGAAGAACAGTTTCAGATCGCACACGTCGCATGTAGGGCAAGACAAAAGTATTGTTAATAAAAAAGTAGATGTCTTAAATCAAATACAATTGTAATGTACCGACCCTCCGATTAGATAGTACGTAGGATTACTTTAACACGTAAGCACAAATATTTTGTATTTAGCGAACTTCCGTCATCACCTCTGACTCACGACCTCAAATCCAAATCTCCTATTTTCCCATCCCGACCTTTTAACTCCCTAGCACAGTCACCATTCCTTACTCATCCCCGAATCATCGCGCAAATCCAAGTTCCAACTTCCTATCGCTACCCCTTGGCCCTGACCACCAACAACATCACTCCCACTCCTTTTCCAAAAGCCCTTAAAAACCCTTACCCCGACCAAAATCACTCACATAAAGACTTATCACTTATACTTAAAGATTCACACTTATCACTTACTCAAAATCACGGCACTTATACGCTGTCTCGCCACTACAGCTCTACGTATGTCTATATCAGAATAAAACCAAATAGCTTCAAGTCCGATTCTCGAGTTTGGTGTCTCCGAAAACCGCGAAACAACAATTTCGCATTGCACAATTAATAGATTTTAATGTTTTTGGGCTTTTGACGATGGTTTTGATCGAATTCGACTACTACGTGACGTCTTACGGCAAAATATAGTGATACGTACTTACACGCGCATTTGTAAATTAATTTCCAGCATAAATAGTTAAAAAACTCCGTGACAGCAGGTCGCAAGGCCTTCTCGCCTCAAAGAATACATTGTTGTCGCCGCGGCCGTCTTCGCGATACATTTTACAATACTGCCCAGTCTCTCGCCAGCAAAGTTGTTATGGGTTTCCACAGCACCCATGGGACACTATTGCCAATGCGTTTTTTTTTGCAGTGGTATCCCCTGTATCGATGTCCCTTTTTGCTTAATGGTTGGTGAAAAATCGCGTTAAAAGAAAAGTCTAGGCAGGAATGTGAATGTCGCGGTGTTTTTAACTACTTGTGCTAGAAATTAATTTACAATTGTGTGTACCAGAACGCAACAGTATACTTCGCCGTAAGGCGACACGTAGTACTCGAATTCGACCAAAACAATCGCCGTAAGTCCAAAAACATTAAAATCTATTAATTACATTTGATTTAAGACATATTTGGGATACTTTCTTACTAATAATACTTTTGTTTTATCCTGTACGTGTCGTGGTGCGATCTGAAACTGTTCTTCGATAAATAACCTTAGTCGAAGTGCGTGGCATGCCTTTCCAGCGCGAGTAGTTGAGTACAAATGCCGCCCAAATGCACGATCATGGTCGTGACAATAGGTTCGCGGCTGGCAAGTGAAAGGCAAAGCAATCAGCGAGCTCTCGAGCGCATGGGAAGGAGTAGCAGGCGGAGCTTTTCCAAGGACACATGCGGCGATCAAATAAGCGGCTTGCCTGTGTAGAATATCTACAATATAATTAAACTTCATCTTATGATTACGAAATTAACCTTACAGTTTTGTAAATGACAGGTAAAACGAATGGAAACATGGTTCTTATCAAAGATCTTATCAACGTCGCAAGTATACCGGGGCACCAACGACTTGACGGGGCGTGGCAAGTGTTTTGGTCTGACCCGCCAGACTGTTAGAGACATCCCTGGTTCGCGCGCCACTCTTTATTCTAACGCGCTACTGGCCGAAAAAGCCGCACATTTGTTATACCGTCATGTGAACGATGAAAGAAGTGATTTGTTTTCGGTTGTTATTGGCTGAGCTTTAAGCTTCCAGTAACGATATGGCGGTAATAGACGGTACGGGCGACAGTCTGCCCTTACCCCTATGTAATACCGCACGCCATCAAGTCGTTTGCGTCCGGTAGATCGAATTAACAGTCCATACAGAAAGATCACGAAACTTAAATCGATAATTCCAACGGAATAATTAAAACAAATACATATTATGATTTATCGTTGAATTGATTCAAAAATAAAAATAAAGGTCTTCAAAAAGGTGGGGTTGTTGGTTCAATTTACCAAAAAAAAAAATTTAAATGCAGCTATATAAATTTCAAGAGAAATTTTCACAGATTTCATATAGAAAGGATCTCTAAAGAACTTTATCAGTTTCCAGACTTAAGAAATAAAAAAAGATGATACCCCTTAAGGATTTCTGGTACGGTGTTAGAAAGACGCTTGTCAGCACGCAACATATAAGGAAACGCGCAACTGGAGCAGCCGTGAAACCGCAAATCGATTACGAAAAAAAAGGGGAAACGAAGTCGACATTACCACCGGATGTGCGACCTTACGAAGAAATTCCCGGTCCCAAGCCCTTACCGATAATCGGCAACAGCTTCCGATTTGTACCATATATAGGTGATTGCTTTTATAATACAACATCATAAGTTGCTGTGTTTTATGCCTGGCATAATTTCCCTTCACATTTTTTGGCTTTAACTGATGCCGTCATTTCTTCTAAGATTACCGAGACTATAATATAATAAATGATAACTTAGGAAAAAAGATCGTGCATGGTAAGTATGAGCTAGCGGTTTCACAGCGATTCCTGCTCTTAGGATTCTTATTGATTGCTCAATAATGCTACCCGCCTGAAACACTATTGTGCGGAGTTCCGAATTGCCACACCCGTTGAAGAGTAATATGGGAGTAAGATATTATTTTTCTATCATTTTTTTTTCTCGGAGACTACAAGATATTCAAGTAAAACCGGAACTAACAAAATCCTTCTAATTAATTGCACTTCAGATATCATTTTGCAAATTTTTAAAACACTTACTAACGGTAGGAAAGAAAGAATTCATATTTTAGGGATAGTTTTCAGGAAGAACACTTGAAATGACACCGTCCAAAATAATTAAGGACAATTGAACAAAGAACCAAAACAAAACAGGTCGAAACGAGATTGTAAAATTCACCAGACATAAAATGAATTCTTACGCTACTGATTACACCAAATATTTCCCGTAAGTCACTGCAAATACTCCTTTTTTTCATTTAGTGTCGAAATGTAAATACTTATGCCCCAGTAGAAAACAAGACTCGATCACGAAGGCCGTTTCTACCGTTCTCTTGTTAATGCCACCACCATCCCTGAGAACTTGTCTTCCTTAACTCTACATATTTAGAGATTTTCGAGGAAAACAAAGCATTCTTGTGTAGGGACGTCGGAGTAGGGGATAAAAATTCGCTGACAGTGAGCTGAAGTGTCCCCTTGGATGTTTCATTTTCAAAGCTTGCTTTTGCTAAACTTTTATATTCTTCCCGCAGTACTTTACAGAGGAACCTATCTTTTGAAGTAAACGTGACTTCACCTAAACGCTAGGTAGTGCGGTAGGAGAAATCCTACTTGTGCCGATCGGGACCAATAAAATACGTCATCTAGTGATTCATCGCCCATTTATTTTATGCCAAATCGGTACATTACTTGTTTAGTATCTAGCTAATAAATTCAAATGTACTATCTTGTACTTGTGATTGCCAAATACGATATACAACCCTGTTAACATGTTAAACGTCATGGGGGCACTGGTGACAGGCGCTATTCATTTCAATGAAATTTCATATGACTTTTAAATTGTAATATTTACGAATTTTCTAATATATTCAATATTTAAGTACTGGCATTACAAAGGTAAAGTTCTACCGGCTATATATCTATTTGTGCCTTTAAGGCTTCTTCTGCTTTACAAAACTGCGATTTTAATAGAAAAAGATCTAACGATCTTCGATCTAACACTATATAAGGGCCTTTGCATCATACAGAAAATTCAATTATAGTCTTAATCAAAGCACAGAATTATAAAAATAAATGTTCATGATACATATTATACATGCCTATAATAAAAGTTTTGTATTCTTTTCATTATTGAAGTATGTTCCGCCAAATCTATCGTCCTGCAACTTTTAAGGATAATATTCAGATACTAGAGGATTTTTGGCAATTATTATAGACGGTACCATTTCAAGGGTTGTTTGTGAAAACTACCCCTAAAAGGTTAAATAATTTTTCCTACCATTGATGGGTGTTTTCAAAAATTGCAAAATAATATCTGAAGTACGTACAATTAATCAATAGAATTTTTTTGGTTATGGTTTCAGTTGAATAACTTGTAAAGTATCCGAAAAAAATGAGAAAGTTAGATACCCATATTACCCATAAATGAAAAGGGCTGGGGATGATCTGAAACTTCGGAGGATGGTGTTTCAGGTGAGCATCATCATTTAGCAATTAATAACAATAGGAATCGCCGTGGTGCCACTGACTGATACTTACCTGCAAGACGCTTTCATAGCGTACAGATATCTCCAAAACATATTCTTGCGTAGCAGCAAAATCCAACTTGAAAAGCTTTTATATTGGGTTGGCCACAAAGTTCATTCGGTTTTTAAACTTATAATTGTAACCAATATTTTTCGAAAACAATATTATTTTAATCTGTGATATATTGACCACTTTGCTCTAGCACATTCTGCCACCTTTCGCGTAGTTTTATTATTCCCCGTTCATACAAGTCTTGGGACGTATCCGCAAAAAACTTATTGCGGTAACATTTTATAGTATCCTCGTCTTTGAAAGATTTCCCGTTAAAAGAGTCTTAATTTTTATGCGAAATATTTTGCGTGCCTGTATGGATGAATGCAGCTCTATATTTCATGGTGGAAAAGAACGCTCATACGAGTAATGAGTTCTGTTCGCGAATTTCTGATTGCCTGTTTTAATGTTGTTGGTTGGTTACAGTAAACATCTGAATTGATTGGTTGTCCACTCGGTATTAGCCGGTTATAACAGTATTCCTCTGAAATTCTACCGTATAAGGGGCATAACTTTCGTTTCAATGAAGTCTACCCTTTGATGTGAATTGTGGCGGTTGATCCTTGTGACACAAACATCATTTCTTCTCGATGTTATAAACGATCTATTTCTGATCTCTTGCTACGATTCTCTTAAAAGATGAATCGTTTTTCTCACAGTCTGACTGGAAAATCCTTCAAAAACGAGAATACTATAAAATGTCACCTTATTAAGTTTTTTTACGGATAAGCCCCAAGACTTCTACGAACGGGGAATAATGAAACTACGCGAAAGATGGAAAAATGTGCTAGATGAATTGGGTCAATTCATCACAGATTAAAATTTCAATGATTTCAAAAAATATAGACTGCAATTATTTGTCCAAAAACCGAACGAACTTTTTGACCAACCTAATATAAGGTGGTCCACACAATTATCTCTGGTTACAACTCCATTATGGGTCACATTACTGGAAACGTTTAAAATATGGAGACGAATGATTGAAAAAGTACTACATTCATAGGATGACACTTTTTTTAAAGGGCAAGTGAACAAAGTACCTCTTTTTTCTAAAAATAAAAAGCCCAAACTTTTAAGGAACCCTGTATCAGTCGGAAGTCAACTGCTACCTCAAAAAACGGCATTAGAGATCCAATAGTACTCTTAATCTGTTTTATTTGTAATCCTATTTACAATCATCAAATTAGTGCCCACCATTTCTCTGGTTACAACAAAAAACAACCGATACGTATTTGTGAAGAGTTCATCATTTTAGCAACACTTGTATTATTGTACAAAGTATATTTTATATTATATTAATACAAAAAGCGTTGTTTAAAATGTTTACAGTATCTGCAATGTTTAAATCGAAAATGCTTTTCCATTAAAAAACAATGTAATTGATCATTTCACTTGAACCATTTCACTTACAGACGAACATGATTCTATGAATGTAGTACTTATTGAACCACTGATACTTCTTTCTGGACATTTTTCTTCGACTGAATTAGTAACGAAATGATATCTTGAGGCAAATAGCGCAACACCCAGTGAAAATACAACAGACTACAATAGTCCTAGTCATATGTTATTAGGTGAATTTGGGAATGCATCGTTAATGGACCAGTTGCAAGTGCTGCGAGATACATATGGTGATATTGTCAAACTGGATGGTCTGCTAACTCGTCCGGCCATGGTTATCCTCTACAGGCCAGATTTGACCGAAACAGTTTATCGACAGCAAGGCGTTTGGCCGACAAGAATGATGGGAGCTTCACAGAAATATTATCGAGATTCCAGGCCAGAAATTTACAATAACCAGCCTGGCTTAATGATAAAGTATTCATGCAGTTTTAACAAATTTTCGTTACGGTCTTTGAAATATTACGTTAAGGATATGACATTTCTAAGTTGCTTCACTCTATCCATTACTTCTTTCAAGTCAAGGAGAGGAGTGGTACAAGTTTCGTTCCAAGGTAAATCCGCACATGATGCAGCCACGAGCAATAAAGCCGCACATCTCGTTAATCGAGGAAATCACGGATGATCTGATCTCTAGAATGTTGGATGTGCGCGATTCTAGAACCCTGGAGCTTCCACCCAACTTTAATAACATACTGAACAAATGGGCTCTCGAGGGTGGGTTCATTTAATCTCAATGTGATAATTTTACCTCATTGAATTTAATGAACTTAAAATAAATTTCCGATAATATTATTCTAAATAACTTTTCATTCACTTCGAAATTCATAAAATTATTTTGTGTATGTCTTTGTTTGGTTAGAGTCAGGTTTCGGGTAGGTTGTACGGACACTAATTTTCACTTTTTAAATTTTTTCAACAACCTTCTTTTTCAGCTTTAGGACACAATATTATGCACAATGTAAATATGAAATTATCACAGTAAATACCTTTCACTCGATTGAAAAAGAACTTAACCGAGAAAAGAACCTTTCACCGAGTATTATAAGACAAATAAAAAAGAGACAATTACCAATATACATATATACTTATATATATCTAGTATTCACGAGTTAATAATTTCCTTCGCGAAGTCAAAGTCGTGCTCGCTTTTTAACAAGATCAAGTTAAATACCATTTGCATAACGTATTTCACATTATTTTAAATTACACACAAGCATTAACATTACATGTTAAGAATCGTGTTACTTAAGTATAGCGTTAGGCGAGGAATGCAACCTAAATTTCAAAACCGCGTTATTTATGTTTCACATCACATACGGATTACTTGTACTTATTATCGATTATAATAAAAATAATGCTACTGTGGGTTTTGTCGTAAAATAAAAATACACATTTACTAACTAAATAACGGTTTATTAACTACTATTACGACTAGGTGCTTATACGATAAAAATAAATGTAATTAGGTTCGCTCGCGGCTCGTGCCGTATCGTTCGTAAGGTTCGTCGCAGACTGACTTTTTTGACGCGGGCGTTCTCGGCAGTTCTTTTGGCGGCGAGTTCGCCGAATACGCGCGAGCGATAAACCGCGGGTTCGCGGAACCGTCTTCGATCTATCGGTTCTTTGAAGCGACGATCTTTTACCGCGTCGCCACACTACCAATAACGGTGTACTCTATGTCTCAGGAATCTGCTCGATTGCTCTTAATCGCCGGTTAGGATGTCTCAATCCAAATCTCTCAAAAGATTCCGAACCACAGAAAGTAATTGACAGCACATACGAAGTGTTTTCTTTGATGGGCAAATTGGACATGAAGCCCGGTTTATGGAAGTTTTATGATACACCCAATATAAAAAAATTATTTAGCGTAATGGACACGTTAAACAGGTTAGAATAATATTTCACACTTATTCTAAATGCTCTCGAGCGATTGCACATATTACGTTTTTCCTGTCCTCCTTACAGTGTAGCGGTCAAGTACGTAGATCTTGCAAAAAAAGAGTTCCAAGGAAAACCGACAAATACCCCACACGATCGCAGCTTGCTGGAAAAACTACTTAGCGTCGATCAAAATATCGGTCGGGTCATGTCTATAGACATGTTCATGGTTGGAGTAGATACGGTAAACTGCATTTTTTACTGGACCTGCAATTTTTATTCTAACGTAACGTAAACGTAAGCTGTGTTGCTTAAGAGCGTATTTTTTCATCAAACACGCTTACTTAAAGTTCTTGGCGAGTTTCCTTTCGAAGAAAGTGCAACATAATTTGCTTTTAAATTTACAAGATATATTTTAATAGCCTAAAACAGGCAGCCAGGATAGTTAATCGCCAGAGCTGTCCTTGGAAGAGCTCCGCCTATTTCACCCATTCATACAGCTGAGATGTCACTGATTCACAGACACTCTCTCGGTGTCATGGCCGGACCTATTGGCACGAGCGTGGTGGCATATTGGGGCGACATTCGTATCTAACCGCTCGCGCTGGAAAGACATGCCACGCGCGTCGATCGCGGAAAACAAAACGACGCGCGTGGCACGTTGACCAAGGTTATTTGTCGAAAGACAGTTTCAAATCGCACCACGTCGCGTGCAGGGTAAAACAAAAGTATTATTAGTGAAAAAGTATGCTCTGATATGATTTAAATCAAATACAATTAATAGATTTTAATGTTTTTGGACTTCTGGCGATGATTTGGTGGAATTCAACCACTACGTGATGCCTTACGGCGAAATATAATGCTCCGTTCTAGCACGCGCATTTGTAAATTAATTTCTAGCGTAAACAGATAAGAAACTCCGCGACAGCAGAACGCAAGGCCTTCTCGCGTTAAAGAATACATTGTTGCGGCCGAGCATTATATTTCGCCGTAAGGCATCACGTAGTGGTTGAATTCCACCAAATCATCGCCAGAAGTCCAAAAACATTAAAATCTATTAATCGTATTTGATTTAAATCATATCAGAGCATAATTTTTCACTAATAATACTTTTGTTTTACCCTGCACGCGACGTGGTGCGATCTGAACTGTCTTTCGACAATAACCTTGGTCGACGTGCCACGCGCGTCGTTTTGTTTTCCGCGATCGACGCGCGTGGCATGTCTTTCCAGCGCGAGCGGTTAGATACGAATGTCGCCCCAATACGTCACCACGCGCGTGGCAATAGGTCCGAACCTGGCAAGTGAAAGGCGAAGCAATCAGCGAGCTCTCGAGCGCATGGGAAGGGGCCGCAGGCGGAGCTCTTCCAAGGACAGCTCTGGCGATTAACTATCCTGGCTGCCTGGCCTAAAAGAAAGTTCTTTCCGTAGTGTTCCTGATATCGACGGGTTTGCTTATTACCTCCAGGCTATAAAGAAAACATTTCCCTCTCTGGAAAAATTCTGTGCTTATGGTTTTTATGAATTCTCTTTGCACTTTTACCTTAAAAATATTTAATTACCTACTTTACGAAGTCATAACAGCGTAATTCTATAACCCTGTGCCTTTAAAGTACAACATTTTATTAGGTACCAGGAAAAGTTCGCGCGGATTTGTAATTTCAAGTTCAAGCACTCCAAATTTTTTAAAAAATAGTTTTATTTTACTATGTTGTCACAATTGACTTTTATGACACTTTTACAACTTCCTACGAGCTTATAAATCCCTTTCTTGTAAAAATCGGGGATTTTATTCGAAACAAATAAATTAATTGCCGTTTTGACTTTGGTATCATTTTTGAAATTTTTATTGGCAATATAATTTGATAACGATAAAAATAGACGGAAACAGATGAAGATAGATTAAGACTATAAATCAGTCAATATCAAGCCGTGAGAGCAAGTTGTGACATATTGTGAGTTCTATATCGCTGATTCTGCTCAGCTAAACGGTGCGGTATCCATTTCTTCCAATATTTTAGGGACGCCTAGTGATTGCTATCTCTTTCTGGCTGTGGATTCATCACATCAAAATACTTCTAGAATGTCTGTACACATTGTTTCAGCGTTTAAACGCATGTACCCTCGCAATTCGCCGTCTTTAATAACGGTTAGACGTCCCGAGTCTGACTCATGTTCTAGCGATTCAATACCTTCCTAAAATCGCTTAAATAATTTTTGCAGCTAATAATGTTTTTTGCTAACAATGCCTTCACCACACACGCTACATTTGCTGCTGAATTTCCAAGTTTGAACTCATAAAGCAAAAAATCACGTGTCTTAAACTTTTCGCTAGACATCGTTAATTTCACATAAGCAATTGAAGTTTTAAACAATTGAAAGCTGCACATCATGTATACCAACAACATAATCGTACCATTGTATTGATACCAATTTCAAGCATGACAAGAGCGCGTTCTAACTATTCGTTGAAATTCATTGCGAAAAAGAAAACAGCACGAACTTTTTCCGGTACCTAATATACGTCTACACTTTTATTCCACTATAGCATTTCTTATTCGTAAAGTATTAAAATTTCATTCTTAGACCTCACGAAGCTTATTTAAGAAAAAACTGCATCTATTATTTGATATACTGATGTTAACATTGACTAATGCGCTATCGCCTAATTTTCAGACGGGACCAAAAAATAAATAAAAATATTCTAATCTTATATTAGATTAGAAAGGGTTAGTTTTAGGAATTTAGATATTTATACATATAATATTTCAATTCTGTTCTTCAAGAGAATTTAAAAAGTAGATGAACGACTTTTTATAAAGGCTCGTAAGCCTTTAATTGTTTAACACTTTCATAGGAGAACTTTTATTTGGAAATTTTATATCTTTATGTCAAACAATAAAAACATAACATAAACTTCAACAATAATCTCTAAATAATAGATGATATAAGTGTGATAGCACCGAGAGTGAAACGATTCAACAATTCAATGCATACGCCTATAAAGTGATGGTTACATGTATCTACACACAGACGGGTAATGTAGCTGCAGCAATGATGTACTACCTGGCAAGTAATCCAGATAAGCAGAAAAAGTTGAGGAAAGAAGCCATATCGATCATGCCGAATAAGGACTCTTCTGTGACTTACGATTCCTTAAGTCAGTCATCATATTTAAAGGCTTGCATTAAGGAAACTCTACGATTATTCCCCATCGTTGAAGGTATATTCAGGACCATAGAAACAGACATTGCCGTCGGAGGATATTTGATACCGAAAGGAGTACGTAAGAAACGTATATATTAGATAAAGCAAAAAGAAATGTTTTTTTTTACAACGCGAACAAATATATTTACAAAAAAGAAATACATAATATATATTTTTTCTAGTTGCGTACAGGAGACATCGGTTATGATAAACCGACCACAGTTTTAATAATTCATAATTCATAAAATATCTGAAGTATCCCAGCAGATACATGAAAAAAAACGACATTTCTTTTCACTTTGCTTAATATTATATATTTTCACAGCTCCTTCCTCCTTACTATTTTGTCATTCTTCTTTCAGACAGACATAGTATCCTGTCACGCACTTATGGCTATAGATCCTGAACAATTTGCTCGTCCTCAAGAGTTTATCCCCGAAAGATGGTTGAAAAATGACACAGAGTTTCCATCGGCCAAGAATGCGCATCCATTTGCATACATGCCTTTTGGTTTCGGCGCTCGAAATTGTGTCGGCAAAAGATTCGCAGATATGGAACTGGAAATCTTGGCTTTGAAGGTGCAGTGACAAATTTCCCGGCATTTTGTTATATTTTGCTTTGCCAGTTGTCCATTGTGATGAACGACTTTTGATTCATATTATATTTTATCAAAATGAAATATAAGCAAACTGGTTTGAACCACACCAAAGGTGGATCGAAATGAAACTTATTGAGGTTTATGAAAGACGTGAAAAAACTCGAAATATAATCAATTTCACACTCTTAACAATTATCAAGTTTCATGTCAAACGGCCACTGTGCTATGCGGTAGATGAGCCCACAAATAAACTCCATATAAGTTATTCATACATTTGAGTCATGTAAAGGAATGAAAAAAATTCCGCCAATATTTCTTTTGCTAAATCTAAGCCTCTTTAATAAAAGTGACTGATATTTCATTTCGCATAATTTTTACGATAAAAGGAATACATTTGTTTAACCCGTACGTATACGTACGATAGCAATGTAACTGAATTAACGTAAAGCTTCCAGAAGTTGTATTCATTTTAAACGAATCGAAATCAGTATTTTTAGTAAAAGATCCGTGTTCATAGAAAAATATCACTACGTAATACCAGAGATCAGAAACATATAGCACTTATTTCGACTTTATTTGTACGTAAGACTTTTACATTTATTTGCAGCTGATATTTTATCAGAGCTACTGACCATTTATTTATATCGTTGATAGTTTTTGTGTTATTAAGTACAATTAGTAAGCCTATATGGTACGAACTGACCATTTACTAAAAATGCTGATACGAAATATTTAAAAGTGCTGAAAAAATAAGTAAAGGTGATTGTTTTACTCACAGCTTGTAAGAAACTTCAAAATGGAGTGGCATCACGGACCGCTGGAGCGGAAGAGGCTAATGGTAAATACGGTTACTACACCTTTGGAAGTGAAGATTACAGAATTGTAATATAAGATAATTAACTTTTAACTTCTCATTGGTATCATTTGTTATTAAATTAGTCCTACCAATATTATACGACTTTTCGAATAGTTTGATCCCACTGACACGAGGATATTGTTTGTAACAGTTTAGGGCAACTAAATCACTTTATTCTATGAAGTATTTTAACGTCCGCATATGTGTCATGTTTAACAAGGAAACGAGGTGTGTTAAAATTTAGATAGATATCGTTGAAGGTGTAACCCCTGTACATTGATAAAACCGCTACTTGTGACCTAGATAAACCTAGCTTTGTTGAAAAATATTGTAATAGGAGTAGAGCTGTAATATAACACAACGCGATTCTTTGCAAATTAATTTATCGATCAATTTTCAGTTTTATAATAACAATGTTATTGTTTAAAGATAATTCCACTTTCGTTAATACTTCCACCAATAAGAATATCAGACGTATCGTAGTAATGTAAAAATAAAAACAGTGTTACCTTATGACATGGATCATCGAATAGTTTTTACTTTTATTCCTATTTTTAAATAATAATAACTATTTTTAAACACCTCCATTTTCCAAGTTTATTATTAGAAACACAAACATATATGTGTTTCATAAATAAAAATATTTAACTCGCAAATTAAAAAGGGCAGGATTCTTAGAATAAGCAGTAATAGACAGGAGGATTTGTGCACATAAGTTCTGTCCGTCTCTTCAAAAAAATCAAGTCCAGCGTTTCACTCGCGAAAACCGCGTAACATTCACACTTAGATAAAAATCCCTACAATTACGGAACGGTATATGTGCAAGCATACGTTTCATACATAATAAATGTTCGTAATTGTTTTTTATGTCAAGGTATGAGGATTTGCTATAACTTTTGCATGCCCTTAATCACATGCATGTATCTTTATGTTCGTATGTGTATAAGGTGTACTTCATATACACCTTGCATCTAAGGAGTTTTGTCATGACTTTCCTTCTACATCTCTAAATCAGGGATTAATTACAAAACTGTCTGAACGATTTGCGTACACACCTAAGGTAAAGGTACCAGTAGTTGACCAGTTAAGAGAAATTTTCTACGGAAACAATGATAACCCTTTACTCTATCAATAAATGGCGAGAATCAATACATGGAGACGTTCGTTAAACCCTTCAGATTATGTACCAAGACCACTTTTTAAAAAAAGTTAAGTTATACAAGTTTGGTAAATATTTTTGAGAATTCGAAAAATGATCCAGTAGCTGACCACTCTTGAAAAGGAAAAAACTAGTAATTGACCACCTCTTTTCGTTAGTAGTTGACCACTTATATTCGAAGCAAGGTTAAAAGACTAATGCTGGAAATCAGTTTATTATCGTTTAATTTTAACAATTAGTAGTACAAATCATATTTAAACAATAAAACGAAGAAATTAACCAAATTAATTGAATAAAACATTCAACTCAGGAACAGAATAAACATTACGAGTTCTGCTTGCTTTGGTGGGCTTATTAATATGAGAAACTACAGCATTCCATTTGTAGTCCAACACGTCGGGCTTCTCTGGCCACTATTGCTTTCATATTGTTTATTTGCAATAATTATCACTAGTAAACAGACGTAAGATGTAATTATAGTAAGTAAACAGATAAACATGAACACAAAAACATTTATATCTAAATATATTGATTCCATATGACATCTAACTCGGGAATAGAATAAACATTTCGAGTTTTACTCGTTTTAGTGGGTTCCTCAATATGAGAGAGTATATTTTCCCAATCGCATTCGAGCACGTCAGGTGTCTCTGGCCATTTCCATAATCGCCCATGCTTCTGCATAGATGATATTGAACATGCGGTCATCTACTAAAATACGTTATACTATAAAAGTGAGCGTTATGTTACTTGTTTCTAATGAAATTATATGTAACATAGATACAATATAATTGGTATTTAATGTTGGTTAATTTGTGCTAGTAATTGACCATGTATGTCAACTTGTAAAATTAACCAGAACGCTAAGATTCAGTAGTTGACCTACCGGTTAATTAAGTTTTTGAAAGTAGAATAAGAAAAACAATCTGCTTAATAAATATAAAATTTAATGACAATTAAGTTGTGAAAGTTTCAAGCATAAATGTTCAAAACTTGAGAAATTACTTACCGCCAACTGCGCACGGTTTCTTAATGAAAATGTTAAGAAGGTTATAGCTTCGAGCAATACGACTGACATTACCAAGTTTAATCGTCCGTAGTTTTAATAAACAGTCGTATCCAAGAAAAAAGATATGAGCATCGCATCGGTAAAGAACGTAGCGCTTCTATCTTATTTGTTTTCAGAGGCATTCATTTATAAAAAGCTTATTTTTAACGTTTTAATTGAAAGTGGTCAACTTCTGGCACATGGTCAATTACTGGTGCCTTTACCTTAATTGAGCGCATTGATCTTCATGATACTCAAACGGAAAATAACACGTGCAGTTTGGGCCTATTACCACAATTACCTAAGAAATTGCTATACTTTGGTGATGTAAGTAGTCACACTTGCGTCATGAGCGTAATTCGTTTTAGTTCCATGACCTTCTGTCCTTCAAAAATTCTGGACAGCTTATTTTCGTCCAGGGTGCACAGCTTTAGCTGACTTTATGTTTCATAAGATATAAAATACGATTCAATTCGCATATAGAGTTACTATATAAAAATTACGTAGGAAAAATTTCTCAAAAATACTGACAACAAATGATAAAAACGCAATCAAGACGATGACCGAGCATATGCGTCAGAGCATTTTACTATAGGCGATGACCTCTCGGTGTGTCATGCAGAGACGTTTCATTATGATTAAAGTCTGTAAAAGCTATGATGAAAATTATCAAGTAAAAAATGCAAAGCTGTACAACAACATATTTTTCGCACAAAAATATATTTCTAATTCTCTTAAAACCTTTTTCAGTTTTTTATTACTTTCAATTTTTGTTACATTCACAAATATATTTGCAATTATTAAAAACAGTCGCACAATAACACATCAGTCTCGTATACGTTAAATCTATTATTTAGAAATTTAATGTTCTATATTTGATGTCACTATTCGCATTCTACATTTAGTTCCCTATTAAATCAAATGCGATCTCCGTTGGCAATGTAACCGAACGACGAGATCAACCAGAGACTCTTCGAGTGCCATCTATTATGCCTCCATTGAAACATCGGTATTACGGGAAGCACCAATTACAGTGTCAAGTTCAGCAGACTGTCCGGATTGGCCAATTGGGAAGATACTGTTCCAATTCTTTCTGGGATTGTGTTATAACGAAGTGAAAGTGATAATCGTAATATAAACGTTCTTTTTTTATCATTGATACAAATCGTGTTTACATTTATTTTATCATGAATGACTTGACATAGCGACGTTCCATTCCATTATTACGTAAACATTCTTTACTTGTTGAGAGAATAAACAGCATTCTGTGTTTTGGCAATCGAAAATTTGTGATGGATCGCAATAATTGTTAATCCGTAAAATCAAGTGTTAGTTTGTAGACAAAGTGGCAGGAAGAAAAGTGAGCAGCAACGATTGTAGTAAGTTTATTGTGATTTATCATACAATTTAAGTTTGGCATTTGGTATTTTTGCAACGACAAAGAAAGAAGAATGATTTATGAAGAGAGAGGGAGAATGACAGAGAGAGAGAGAGAGAAATGGAGAGAAAGTGACAGATAGAAAGACGGGCAAATACAGATAGAGACAGCTTTACTTAATTTAATATTAGGACTACAAGCCATTTACAGAAATGAGTAAAAATAACACAGAACAAACGCTACATATGAATAACATGAAAAAATACCGATCAAAATATGTAGGTGAACTCTTAACTCCTTGTATTTAAAGTCTGGGATACTACTGCAAAGGCTGCTTTACCGTTCCAGTCGAGTGCCGAAGCATTCCTACTGATGCAACGATTATTTTGGGCACCTAAAGTTGACGTTAGTTATTTGATTGCACTGTGAATTCCCTTCTAAACATTCTGTAAACCCTTTGGTCGCAGGAAAAGTTATTCTTTCACCTTATGGGCGATAATTCTACACGCATTATAGACTATAATCGACCGACTGCACGCTATCCATACAATAATTCCGATCAATGTGATTGCTGAGTTCTCAGAAAATACGATCGCAAAAAGTTAATTATAGTTTCCGCCCATAACATTCCTTCACTTCTTTGCTGCCTACATGTAACTTTTTTCAGCTAACGTCGACCACAAAAATAACGCATACTGTCATGTCCAGTTTGATTTATTCTTACGAAAGGAGCTATATAATATAAAAGTATAGCACGTACTTTAAATTGGAATAATTGGAATCTTTCAATGGAAGAAAATATGTTATAAATGAATATTGAGTTATATTACTGTAGATATAAAATGCAAACTGACTCGAGTGGAATATTTTAACCGTTTGTTAAAAATACGAATTTTCAAAAGGTTATACTAGGATAAGGGCGTAAAAAGTCCCTTTAAACCGATTACGATGTGCGAGGTGTCATTTGGTAGTTAATAAAAAAAAACATTTTGTACTGAATTCCAAAACCGTAACTTGACCGGGAGAGTATTTATGGGGTAAATTAAAAACCCCGGCTTTTTCCCTATTTTCTCTATTTATTGAGGTGTAAAAAATCTAAAAAAATTCGGATACATTTTACGTGCGAAAATACATGTTTGTGATTTTTCAGATTTTTCCATTGGAAAACCTAAGTGTAAAAAATTAAAAACAGTAAAGAAATCGGAAAAATGTCGATTTTATATCGAAATCTTCCGTGGACAACTTTTTCCTTTTTACAGTAACAATCCGATATCATGATTGTTACGCTCAATTTTTCCAACTTTTTCGGTTTGGTGTGCCATAGTGAGAAAAAACAAAAACCATTTCTGCAACGCATTTTCGGTTGAAAAACGATCTGTATTCGTTATTTTCACATTCTATTGATGCAGTATGTTTATGTTACGATTTTCAATGTTTCTGCAACTGAAGCAGTTACGGTTAATGAAGAGAATTGAGATATTAAATTTTTGTCGATGAAAAAATACAAATTTCCTATTTATCCGTAATAATGTAGTGGATATGTAATTTTTATAAAAAAATGCTCAAGAAGATTTATTGACATTAAATAGGTCAAACTACCGAAAATATGTTATTTTATAGTATATTGTTTAAACAGATGTTAAAAGCTATGCGACGGTTGTAACTCGACTATTCCCCGCGACCATTATCGGCGCCCTCCGGAACGGTAGCGGTTTCCGCACCGCATTGCCGAAATCTGCTGGTGAACGGCCTAGCGCCTGCCGCTAGGCAGAGCCATTGGCACTAGTTGAGCGTGCGCGGGCCAAGTGTCACGTGCGCAGCACCTTCACACGCGTTTGTCGTGTTCGCGGCCGTTGGCCTTGCACCTTGTTGCGTTTCCAGTCTCGCCGAACCGCGGAAACGTTTGCTACCGCAGTTAAATAACGTTCGCTATGAAATTCAATTCTACACTACATATTGATTTTATTATGTTGCAGCGCGACATAATAAAACAACTAATTGTTTAAAAAAATAGCGATTCTATTTGAACAGTTCCGGCCAATCTGACAGCTCACACACTACTCTCTGACATATTATTATAAACATTCAAATCTCGTTGCTAAATATCGCTTTAACAATCGATATCATATAGAGGGGAGACAGTTTCTTGTCTCATAATAATTCGTAACAATATATTAGGTAAAAGAAGTTACGTAAAATGCTATTGATTAAGGAATGAATAAAGTAAACGGTAATAGTTCAGATGAAGGTCCACTTCAGCGATTTCAATGACTTTTGGACATATTATAAGAGTCATGAATCTGAGTAACTTTTTTCTATACATGCAGCCCCTGCTTGGTTTTAGTCTGCGAGATGATGGCAAAAAACTTTTCCTACTATTAGGTTCTTAAGAATGTTATGTTGTCTTTCTGTTGCTCCAATTGAAGGGTTTATTATTTCGTTGTTCTTAGTGCGATTTACGCAATTTTTGGTATTAATCGAAAGCTAGTATTTCCACATTTTGATTTTTGATATTACAGGTGCTTTTTAATCATTAAATTTGAAGAAATATAGAAGGTGTATGCATTGGATGAAGAAAAACTTCATTTTAGACACTCTATGCGTTATGAGTTCCAACTTGGCCATGAAGCGAATGAAGCTCATAAAAATTTGTGTTTCGTCTTCGGACCATATAAAGTTAAAATGCTTATGGCCCAAATGGATTAAAAAATTTAGGATAGGTGATATCAAGCTTCAAGATGAACCTTGCACCGCAAGACCAAAAGAGATTAGTGACGACTACTGACTATGAGGGAGATCAGGGATAGGTTAAGTGTTAGCCATGTAATAATTGAAAACCACTTGAACAAGCTTTGCTTTGCCTACTAATGGTGTCGCTGGATTCCCTGTGAATTAAATGAAAAAAATATGGCAAATCGAACTTCTATTGCTCCCTCTTTGCTTGCTCGACAACAATGTGAGCCATTCTTGGATTGCCTGGTTACTAGTGACAAAAAATGGATTGTGTATGACAATGTAGTGAGGAAAAGAGCCAAGGTAATGCCAGACAGTTCGCCTCCTACCATTGCCAAGGCCAATTTGCACCCAAAAAAAGCTAATGCTATACATTTGGTGGGATTGTCGAGATCCTATCCTTTGGGAATTGTTGCAACCAGATCAAACCTTTTTTTCCTGGCTTCAAACGATAGGATTTTTTATACATCCGGGATAAATGACCTTGTTGACAGGTGGAGGAAGGTCATAGAAAACAATGGTCAATATTTCATTCATTAATCTCACTTATTTACTTAAAAATAAGAAATTGAAAGTTCCTAAAAAAAACGGCATAACTTTCTTACCAACCTACTACATAATATACTGAATTTTTCCTATACGTGCACGCCCGTGGCAACGTGTGAGTCAGGATGATACGATTGCTTGTGTACTGGTCCGGCAGCGTCATTTCGCGACCTGTACCGGAACACCTTTTTTTTGTTAGCAATGGTTCATATTAAAGAGGTGAAAACCACCCTCAAACTTGGGGTTGCTAAACCTGTTTTATTGGATATCTCGGAAACTAATGATATAACATTATTAAAGATATGACAATTTGTAACAGGACGCAAAATCGATGCCTTTTAACGACAAATCCAATGGTATGAACATTTTTTTAGAAAATCTGTTTGTTTAAATAATGTGTTAAAAAATTAGATGTGTTTAATCACTTTTTCAGGCAAATTTTTTTCCATTTTCTCGAATATTTGTTTAAAAAAACTATATAGTCAAAGACAAAGTATGGATCAATTAGTTTGATATCTGTGTTATAAAAAAGTTATTGTATTTTAAATTCCCTCGTTTCACGTTCTTAAATAGGAAACTTGTCAAGCTGTCCCTTTGTATATACACATGTATATGACTGCTCTGAAAAAGAGCTGAACTTACTGTCAGTAACTTATTATTGTTTTTATATACATTCAAAAAATGTAATTAAATAATTACTCCAGATCATTTTCGCAGTAATCGCATTCCTGAAAGACATGTCTGAAACAGAAATCCCTCGTACATCAAGATTATTTCAAAACAACTACATGATCATAATTGAAACAGTTTATATCTTCGAATTGCAAATTCATAAAGCAGAACTCCACGGGGTTGTTAAATTATTGAGATCTGTTGTCATTACAGCCATATCAAAATTATGCGCATTAAATGTATCTGCATATCTTGGAGAGGATAGTTGACTATGTATTAATGATTGTACTTTAATTACGTTGTGGTGCGTACACAAATTAATAATAATATTGAATTTATTTGCAAAATCTAAAAGTTTTCTTGTGTGATTGCTGATGTCCATTGAATCACTATATGTATTTCTTTTTCGCCTTTCCATTATCGGCTTTTTCCAGAATGTATACTGCTGCGACAACCACTTGATGGCTAGGTAGACGGCGGAACCTTTCACTTTCACCGCCTATTCCTGCTATGTCGTTTCTGGAATCTCCAATTCTATGCTGCTAAACTAAACATTCCGCATAGTCGAAGCATTTCCGCATTTGTAATTGTTTGGCTGGATAAATGCGACATGACTATCCCCTCCACATTGGGAGATCGTCCTTGGCGAACCGCGACGGTCGACAAGGGAGCAGTGTAACATGATGCAACCCGGAATATGGGTGTGACTAATATTAATTCTGGGATAAAAATTTTTTATTTTTGATTTTGTTTTAAACCTTTGCTAACGTATTTGTGAGCTTTTTCCGATTTAAATGATACAAACACGATATGTTTGAATTATATTAAATAGTTAGTAAATGTAATTCAAACTATATTGTGTTTCATATCATTTTAATTAGAAAAATCTTAAAAGTACATGGAAAGAAATTAATACAAAAAAGTTTTATTGTTGCATTAGTATTGCGTCACCGATACTTTTGGGCCTCTCGCTTTGTTTGCTTGGACTTCTCTATCTTTTCTACTGTCTGTCCTTTTTTAATTTCGCGCACGGCTAGAGCATTTATAAACACAACTTCGATACCTCGACTTTATAAGAGTAACGTTTGAGTCCCAAACTCTGTCGCATTTATCCAGCTTTTACTGTAGTAATATGCTAAATCTGGTGCATACGCCAATGTTTTCACTTTCGCCGCCCAAATCATGTTCTCTCCCTTGCTCCGAATAACCCATTTACTCTCTTCGTCCTTTAGTCCGATTTGAATGTGTTAGTTCTTTCACTGAATAGCGAGTTAGAACCTTAACACTTTGCCGGCCGCTGTCACGTACGGGTGACTTCTCTTCGCCAACTGTTATCGGCCGCTATCAGGTACGCGTGAATTCTTTTCACAAGCGATGATGCTTTATTCCGATAATTCCGATATTTGTATAGGTAAACATATTGATGCAAAGGAACAATTGATAAATAGGGAACAATGGCTTCCACAGTTTTCTCCTCCCAATTTAGCAGATTGCCTTTTGTACAAACGACTGTGCAAATATCACCGTTGGCGAGCAGTAGAACCTGCGTGAAACTCACCGGCGACAGTGTAACTCTAATGCAATAAATGCGCGGCCGGCAAAGTGTTAAGTGCCGTAGTATACGTGTGAGCAGAGGCATAGCCCTTGTCGCCTAACGAATTAGAACCGTATTCTTTTCCGTAGCCATCATTGAGTTGTTAGAACGCATGTAGGAATGCAGAGCGAAAGACTGAGTGGCTTAATGAGTGAGTAACAAAGAGCGGGTAAGGATGACGCAGGGTACGGAAGGAGTGTTTGACAGTCGCGGCCTGCGAAAAAAAAGACAGTACAGTACAAAGAGGAGTAAAAGAACATACAAATCAACTACGCCAGGCAAGCCGCTTATTTGATCGCCGCATGTGTCCCTCGGAAGACCTGCGCCTGCTACTCCTTCCCGTGCGCTCGAGAGCGCGCTGATAGACTTGCCTTTCACTTGCCAGGCGTAAACTGTCACGAGCGTGGTGGCTCATTGGGGCGGCATTCGTATCTAACCACTCGCGCTGGAAAGATATGCCACGCGTGCCGATCACAGAAAACAAAACGACGTGCGTGGCAAGTCGACTAAGGTTATTTGTCGAAGAACAGTTTTAGATCGCACCACATCGCGTGCAGGGTAAAACAAAAGTATTATCAGTGAAAAAGTATGCTCAGATATGTCTTAAATCAAATACGATTAATAGATTTTAACCACTTGCGCTACGATTTAACTTTCGGTTTCCGTGCCGCGCTCTACAATGTAACATGTGGTAAGGCGTTATATTGACGTGGTATACACGTCGCTTTCGGTTCTGGGACAAAAGCATCTCGACGTGCGTGGCACGTCTTTATAGCGCAAGTGGTTAATGTTGTTGGACTTCATGCGATGGATTTTGGACGAATTCGACTGCTACGTGACGCTTTACTGCGAAATATAGTGATGCGTTCTAGCACGCGCATTTGCAAATTAATTTACAGCACAAGTAGTTAAAAAACGCCGTGACAGCAGAACGCAACGTCTTCTTGCGTCAAAGAATACTTTGTTGCCGCCGCGGCCGTCTTGGCGATATATTGGCCGATCTTGCCTAGTCTCCCACCAGCAAAGTTTTAATAGGTTTCCACATCACCCATGGGGTACTATTGCCATTGCATTTTTTTTCAGTGGTATCCCCTGTATGGATGTCCTTTTCTGCGTAATCGTTTGTGAAAAAACCCGTTAAAAGTAAAGACCAGGCGGGATTGTAAAATGTATCGCCAAGACGGCCGCGACGACAACAATGTATTCTTTGACGCGAGGTGCCCTTACGTTCTACAGTCGCGAAGGTATTTAACTATTTACGCTAGAAATTAATGTAGTATCGCGTAAATGTGATGGCTGCCTGATTTTGCATGGATGTGCATGCATGTGTGAGTGTGAGCTTCGATTGTTTTCTGCGAGCTTCGAGCGGCTGCAGAAACCACGAAAATGCAGTTCATCTGGATCCGTTACCGTGCGGAGACTATTATATCAGCATTACCATTTTCCTTTTTGTTCAATAAATAATCTAATTTTCGTTGTTCATTCATATAACCCTCATCTCTTTTATTTTCTCACCATATCCTACATTAATTTAAAAATGCGCGTGCTAGAACGCAATAATATATTTCGCCGTAAGGCGTCACGTAGTAGCCGAATTCGACCAAAACCATCGGCAAAAGTGTTGGATACCGACCTAATTCTATAAGATAGAACGCCAAATATTGTCAAACGTGATTAAGGATCCGAACGGGAAATCTTATTTACTTGTTATCGCTTTCCCTGTAAAACATATTTTAAGGACCTTTAGTATTAACAAGAGTCACAGGGAAAGCGGCCGCTCTTTGGAATCCTAATCACGAGAAGTCGGGGTTATCTGAACCTCCCACCACGCTGTTTCGGGGCCCTTAAAACCTCGACTCATTTCCAAAACATTATCAATTGTCTTGAATCGCTGACAGTCGGTATCTTGCGACGACGTTATCGTTACTTGTAAAAACTCCAAACGCGAAAGTAATTCTTCGTTTAATAGAACTGTTGTAGAACTCCCCACGGAATACAACATAAATTTGGTGTCAGAAGTGGGATACAACAAAAGTCCAACAACATTAAAATCTATTAACATTTTCACGACCGGTGACACCAACGTGGTGCCATAGACAGGCCAGTCGTTGTTTGCCGGTGACACTCACGTGGTGCCATTGATAGGCCAGTCGTTGTTTACCGGTGACTCTCACATGGTACCATTGGGAAGCCATTTGCAAAGCTTTTCAGAACGTCAGTTGCTTAACCTTTTGACTGCTAAATAGTCTATCTCGAAGCGCTTCGAAGGGACTGAATACTTTTTCACGAAATACATTTCATTTTTTCTTATTGATATGCAACGAGGTATGTTGTTTCTGAGAGTGTTGCACGGACACGATGTTTTATATTTGTCCGTTTTAATAATTATTACACAAAGGAAAAATATTAAATTTGTTGTTATTGTTTTTTCTTGTTTTATGTGTAGGTTTGCACATTTTTAATTATTTCGTGAATTTACGTAAAGTTTTTTTAAATTAATTCTTCAAAAATATTGCCGGCCCCTGGCGACGTTTCACTGTGCAAACATGCGGTCGTTAACCCTTTTGCTTCGGCAGTTCAGTCCGCCGAAGTGCCGTCACCGAACGGAAGCGCGCGCCAGAAATGTGCACAGTGCGTGTGGTTTTTGTATATACGTTGTTCTAAGTCTTAAATAATTACTGTGCTTAATAAAACAATTGTTCCTCTAATATAGCACGTATTCTTCACATTTTTAATATGAAAAGACTTATACAAAATTATATTAGTTATTCTAAAAACATTAGACCAATTACAGTTGACATGTTTTTAGGTATTTTCATATTTACAGGGCTTTACAATTAAACGTTTAATATAATTAATAATGTAACGCAAATTAGTTAGTATATTAATATGTAGAGACTAGTAATATAATTCTGTATGATATGTCAATCAAATCAACAGGAAATGTTCAGCCGATAACGAAAACTGTTGTCATCGACTACAGATCGTACTTATATACACATCATATAGATGCCGGATATATCCGGCGCTCGAAGCGAAAGGGTTTAAGTGTTAATCGTCTTTCAGTTGAAACATATCTGAGCATACTTTTCCACTAATAACACTTTTGTTTTCCCCTACACGCGACGTGGCGCGATCTGAAACTGTTCTTCGACAAATAACCTTAGTCGACGTGCCACGCACGTCGTTTTGTTTTACGTGATCGGCACGCGTGGCATGTCTTTCCAGCGCGAGTGGTTAGATACGAATGCCGCCCCAATGCGCCACCATGCTCGTGCCAATAGGTTCGCGCCTGGCATGTGAAAGGTAAGTCAATCAGCGAGCTCTCGAGTACACGGGAAGGAGTAGCAGGCGGAGCTTTTACAAGGTTTGATGCGGCGATCAAATAAGCGGCTTGACTGAACTACGCTATTCCTGTTACTGCTTATATCTTTATGTGTTTGTTTCATTTATCTTTTTTTGAGTTTAATAAATACGTTTTACGTTAACTGTTCAAAGCCATATCACCTCGTATCCCTACATGCATTACTACTTGAAATCCATTTTGATTGGCTTTGCAAGAAATATTTCAAATCTTAACAATTAAGTTAAATATCAATATTAATTTATATACGCGTGATAAGGTAATTAAATTAATGTAGTGCGTCAGCGTTGAAGCGATCGACGCGTCGCGACGCACCATTTGAATACGCGTCAGGAAAACGGGCAGTTCTGTTCAAGACGCATAGACCGAACGACGAAAGACGTACTGACGGCAATAAATCGTACTACGACGAAGAAGTATTTTTAACACGTTCGTCGCCCAGCGCGATTCTGTTGAGTTTCTCGCGGGGCCCAAATCCGACTGTCGCACGATGGAACGAATCGATAATCTAGGTGGAAAAAAATAATAACTCGAGAACCATTGATTTTAGAGAAAAATGTTATATACAAAAGTTTCATAGTATCGTGGAGAGAATATCGGTGCAATATTGATTTTTTATTTGTTATATTTCTTCAACGTCATCTAAGGTCAACTGCATTTTTTATAGGAAAATCTATATATTTCTTTTTAGATTTTCATTTTACAGAAGAAATAAAGAAACTTTTGTATAAGTCATTTTCTTGTTGGACCCGTTTGACTGTCTCCCTAACTTTCGGCAGGTATAACAAAGAAGGGTACAGGTAGACGAACGAAATCTTTGCTGAAATTACTTGTATATAGGCTAAGGAATATATCTGGAAAGTTTCAACCGGGTACCTTTCGGTATTTTTTAGTTTTTCAATTTTTAAGGGAACCGTGTACCGCAGAGAATACGATTCCCTTCCACCCAGATTACCCAGCTCGTTCCTCTTTGCTTGTAAACTAACAGTAAGAGCAATTAAGTAATAAAAGTGATTTTTAATATTTTTATGTTGTATATCCTATATTTATATTTCAGTGTTTATTCCATTAAACTCCTTTTAAAAATCCAACTGAAAATCGTATTTAACTTGAACAAGTAAAGCGTCACCCATATTTGGGTGACAGCCGCCGCCCCCCCCCCCCCCCCCCCCCCCCCCAAGAAAGCACACCCGTCACCGAGATATGGGTGACGCTGCGCCGAACGTGTTAAATATGCGTGTTAGTGTAATAAACTGTACATTTAGTTTGTATAAGTAATAAACTGTACAATTACAATTAAATCCCACATTAAAAGCATGAGTTCATAATCAACTATTGCAGGAACGGAATTTTTAGAGTTAATAAATAGTTTTAACTCTAGAATTAGTGAGTGTGGATGAATTATGTATAAGCGAGAGTGGATGGTTTTGGAAGACGATTTGGAGGACGATTTGGAAGACAACGAATGCTAGGGCTAGCGTGAGTGTTTAGTCTATGGATGAGGAGAAAATGACCGAGTAGAATACAGAATTCATGCTGAGAGACAGAAGAAGAACAGGTGGTGAGAAAAAGTATCGAGGGTGGGTGCAAGCGTGATTTTTAATATACCATGAGCCGAGAACATACTTTGAGAGAGTGATACAGTTTTTAAGAGTTAGAGAGTATTTTGACTTATTTTTAGTTAGAGTTAGTTAATGTTTAGTGAGTTTTGCTACATGTGCTCGTGTGCATATGGTTGTCAAATGTTGGTTCAACAGATTCAAAAAGTGCAGCGCCAGTGCGGCAACAAAAGAATGACAGACTTCCGTTTTTTTCCAAATTCCTCTTTCTACCTAGATATCACCTTCGTCTTCTTTGACCATCTGAATGCCGGTTTTAATTAAACTTACCTGAGAGATAGGTATTGAAGAAATACTTAACACGTATTTTTTTATCCGTCTCTATCTGTATTAAGGTGGTGAAAATGACTCCCTTTTGAACGCAAGGGCCCTCCTGGGGAGAAGAACATAAACACTTGCACTTTCCTTAGTGATTCGGTGACCCAGTCCTCCAATTTATAATTTCGTGTAGCATGCCTCTGCTTTAACTATTCGAGCCAGCAGGGATAGATATCTCGTGTATTTCTTTCTGAAGAGTCGGAGACCTGGAAGTCGAATTTACTCAGCGAATATTCAATCGCGGAGGCCCAATTAAAAGTCAATTTGCGAGAGAACGGTTCGTTTCTGGCCCATGGTTCGTTTCAGACATATTGCGGCAAGTTTTTTTCACAAATCTCCACCCAATCAAAGGTGTAGAACAACCCCTCAAAACCATGACAAATAATTTTGAAACACCTAGTACAGTATATCATGTATTTTCTATTTTATTGGGCGTTCCGCGACGTTGAATGTGACAGAGAATCAGTCACTGGCCGTTAAGAAACAAAAGCGATGTAGGACCGTGTTATTAGCATTGCATTATTTCGAATAAATGTAAAATACTATAAAAAATTAATTAGCTGCTACTCTTTCATGTAGAATTCCCTTTTGGTTAGTATGTTGTTCACACTGCACCCTGTATAATTTCGCCATCTACATTTAATGGTGTATGATTATAGAGACATTACACAGCATAAATACATAATAATGCTGATTAAATACTTTGTTTGACAGAAAATAAGAAAAAATGATGCTTACTACAAGACTTCCGCGCGGTACTGAAAAGATACTGCTGCCTTTGCAAAGAATAGTCAAACGGGATGCAAAAGTTGCTGCTAATCAACAGATCAGTGGCGAGAAGGTACAAACAGAAACCGACGAAATAACAATCTCAGAAGCACGACCCTATGAAGATATCCCCGGCCCTAAACCGTGGCCGATAGTTGGCAACACTCTCCGATTTTTACCATATATAGGTAACTTTTCTGACAAGCTTCTAAGCTGTTATATTGCTGCAATGATGATGTACTAACGTACTACAAGGGGAATTACCGCAGGTGAATATGGAAATGTTCCATTTCTCGAGCAAATGAAGAATCTACAAAAGAAATACGGTGACATGTTCAAGATTGACAATTTAGGTAGCCAAAGTTTTTTGTTCATCTGCGACCAGAAACTCATTGAAAAGATGTATCGACAGCAAGGCGTCTGGCCATACCGAATATCCGGGGAGTCAGTGCAATATTATCGTGAAAGGAGAGACTCCATCTACAAAGGCGAATATGGCTTATTAGTAAGGTAGTTAAACATTGCAGAAACATTTTGATATCATCCTTAATGTGCTTGCATGAAATACTGCGAGTTCGAAATGCAATCATCAACTGTTTTCTTGATCAGTGTTGACTGCCGTGAAGCCAACCCTAATTTCCTTGACCTTCGCATGTCATCAAAGGCAGCCCTTTGTGTAACCGTCGACATGTTTCAGTCGTCCGTTGTTATGCTTCACAAAGTTGTTAGCTATTAAAATAAAACATATTTCATGCGAATATCTGCGACTTTGATATGTTAAAGTTAACACAAGAATGTTTCTTTTTTTTACCAATCAAATACTCTTATCCTGACTTGACTTATAATGTAAGAATGTACATCCGGAAGTACAAACATCGATGCTACCACTGTAATTAGTATTTTATCGTGTTAGGCAGTTTCGTTAAAAGGAAAACATGAAAAGTAATAAGCCATTTTACCCCGTTAATTATAAATTATATAAATAATTAAATATTTAGACAAGAAATTAATTTTAAACCACTGAAAGACATGTTACACGTCCTTTCGCGTTCGAAATTTAATAAGTCATGATTCTGTAAACAATAACAACCAACGATTAATACTTCCTAAAAATACGCCTTGACGACACATGTGAAGGTTAAGGTCATTGAAGCTCCCTTCGTTAAAGCCAATATGTACCGTTTCTTCTTTTAGCCAAGGAAAGAAGTGGCACGATTTTCGTTCGAAAGTAAATCAGCACATGCTGCAGCCACGAGCAATTCGACCGCACGTCGATCAAATTGACGAAGTCACGGAAGATCTTCTATCCAGAATTCGAGACTTACGCGATGCTAAAACGTTGGAAGTTCCATCCACTTTCAACAACGAACTGAATAAATGGGCTCTCGAATGTAATATCTTTCTCCCGAATATTAACGTAAGAAATGGAACGCTAACATTCTCTTTGGCTTTCTAGCAATCTGTTCAATTGCCTTAAATCAGAGACTAGGATGTCTCGAACCGAATCATGCTAGTGATTCTGACCCGCAAAAAGTGATCGATGCTGTACGCGAATTAGTTGTACTGATGTTCAAACTAGACATGGGACTTCGCCTATGGAGGATATTTCCTACCCCCAAACTGAAGAGAATGTTCGAGATGTCGGATACGTTAAACGAGTCAGAGAAAAATTTCTTACAAAGGAACATAGCGAACTCAAGCACGCCGATTTCGATGGAACTTACGTGAAAGGTAGTTCTTCAAAAAAGATTTGACACGTATCTTTTTTATCGACCACCATCCATTCTGAAGGTGTGAAAATATCCCTCAAAGTCAAGGGTTGAAAACACATTTCTTAGAATATCGCGGTAACTGGGGGTCATAAGAAAGTATTTTTTTCCAATTGTGTGCTCTTTAACAGAGAATTAAACTGCATAAGAAAAGTTGCATAAAAATGATTTATTGAAAAAAACAAAAATTTGATTTTTTTTGTTAATTTTTTCCGGAAAACATTCTTTCGCTATCGACTAAATTTACATTCCTAAACGATGATCCAAACTAATAGATACTTGTTTTTGGAATTTTTTGGTTTTTGACGTCATCGGATATTATTTGGCGTTTAATATTCTCTCGCCGAATGTGAAACTATCTAACCGAAACGATCATCTTTCGAAACAAACCTGATTTTATTAGAAGGACTAGCATCCTATGAACATTAAAAGAATAATAACCCGCAAGAAGATAAACAAAATCTTAAAATTTATTCTCTATAATGTTCATAATAATGGAATTGTACGAAGAAGTTTGCTAAACGAATGTTTTTTGTATCGAGAACATTTTATAAATACGGTTATTCCATTACAGCGAAATCATTTCATATTTTATAATTGCATGAAAGAGGACTCCACAGGATTTTCAAATTCTGCTTGCACTTCATCTGTATCAGGCAAGCCGCTTACTTGATCGCCGCAAGTGTTCTTGGAAGAGATTCGCCTGCTACTCCTTCTGCACTCGAGAGTTCGTTGTTTCACTTGCCTTTCACATCTCAGGTGCGAACCTATTGGCACGAGCGTGGTGGCGCATTCGGGCAACTTTTGTATCTAATCACGCTCGTCTATCACGGAAATCAAAACGACGTGCGTGGCACGTCCACTAAGGTTTTTTGTCGAAGAAGAATTTCAGATCGCACCACGTCGCGTGTAGGGCAAAACAAAAGTATTACCAGTAAAAAGTATGCTCAGATATGTTATAAATCAAAGACGATTAATAGATTTTAATGTTTTTGGACTTCTGGCGATGGTTTTGGTCGAATTCGGCTATTACATGACGCCTTACGGGTAAAATATAGTGTTGTGTTCTAGCACGCGCATTTGTAAATGATACATTTTACAATACTGCCTAGTCTTTACTTTTAACGCGTTTTTTCACCGCCGATTAAGCAGAAAAGAACACCGACACAGGGAATACTACAGTAAAAAAAACGCATTAGCAATAGTACCCCGTGGGTGATATGGAAATCTATTAAAACTTTGCTGGCGAGAGACTAGGCAAGATCGACCAATGTATCGCCAAGACGGCCGCGGCGGCAACAATGTATTCTTTGACGCGAGAAAGCCCGGCGATCTCTCTCGCGGGGTTTCTTACTACTTACGCTGGACATTAATGTCTAATTAATTAAAAACATTAAAAACTATTAATCCTATTTGAATTAAGATATATCTGAGCATACTTTTTCACTAACAATACTTTTGTTATACCATCCACTCGACGTGGTGCAATCTGAAGCTGTCCTTCAACAAATAACCTTAGTCGACGTGCCATGCATGTCGTTTTGTTTTACGCGATCGACGCGCGTGTTATGTCTTTCCAGCGCGAGTGGTTAGATACGAATGTCGCCCCAATACGCCACCACGCTCGTGCCAATAGGTCCGAACCTGGCAAGTGAAAGGCAATTCAATCAGCGATCTCTCGAGCGCAGGGGAAGGAGTAGCACGCGGAGCTCTTCCAAGGACGCATGCAGCAATGAAATAAGCGGCTTGCCTGATCTATACAGCTACAGTTGAACCAAGCATATCATAATAATTTTTCATATCACGGAAATGATATTTGGTGGTGGATTACCGATTACATTTTTATTACTTTGTCCGTTGTATGTGAATTAACGACTATATTTAATGACATTACAAGATCGGATATCTTCCCGGCGAGAGAAAGTTAAACACCAAATAATAACCGCTAGCGTCAAAAACCAAGAAATTCCAAAAACACGTGTCTATCAGTTTGGATCATAGTTTACGAAGCTAAATTTATTCTGTAGCGGACGAAATATTCTATAGCGAAAAAATTAACTAAAAAAAATCTAATTTTTAATATTTTTTAAACAAATAATTGTTATGCAGTTTAATTCTCTGTTAATGAGCACACAATTTGAAAAAATCAAAATTTTATGACCTCCAGTTATGGAGATATTGCAAGAAATGTGTTTTCAACCATCACTTTGAGAGGTATTTTCGCCGCTTAAGAATAGATGGCTGTCCATAAAAAAAATACGTGGCAAATATTTTTTTCGGAACTACTTTTCACGTAATTTTCATAAAAATCTGCGTGTTCGAGTTAGCTACATTCCCTTGTTAATCTAACAATAAGCCAAGGCTTGCAATTAAGTGCACCGATCGACATCCTTGGAGGAGCGCTGCATACTTTTTCCCACCATACGTCTTGGATCCCGCGGATCCCCGAGTGCCTAACGCCACTAGGCGCAAATCTTTTGAAACAGGCGTGGTGGCACGTTGGGGCGACATCCGTATTATTAACTATGTCAATATCATCCGTGGTGTACTATTATCAATGCGTTTTGTTTCACAGGTATCCCCTGTAGGTCTATTTCACTGTACCGATGACATTTTCGGCTGGATCATTGTTGAAAAATCGTGTTAAAAAATGTATCACGAAAATTCTATTAAATACCATGAAAATTTTAATCAGCTTGAGAAAATAAGAATATCACACGCGTTTGTTTAATCGTTCACCAGCGTGCACAGTTCTTTCTTAATGCTACGAATTTTCGAAGATAAACATTTATACATATGTGTCATCGAGGAAAGCTTAATGTCTGAGTTTCCGCATTCTTTAAAATTGCAGTTTTGTCTCAATAGCGATCAATGTACTGTACGCGTCGCGACGCGTCAGCACAAACTTTAAATCTGGTAACCATGCCCGCATCTGCAATGCAGGCCTGTAGACTTTCGCTATTCCGTATTCCATGCTTTCCATTTTCAACTTCCAAATTTTTCACTCTTTCGACGAAGAAAGCGTGAAAATTTGAAAAGGCAGACCCATCCTTTGACACCAATTGGTTCCTCCAGATGCTTTCACCTTTGATTACAGTGCCCTACACCATTTTGGTTGCTTAACAGCATTGGGTGATTCTAATAGGGTTCCTCGTTCTGAACATGAATCCACAAACGAAATTTCTCTATCAACCTGTGTGTTTGAAGGACATCAGTTTTTGCAGAAATAGTTAATTTCAGTATTACGTGAAAGCTAAAGGCGATAGAAAGTTCTTCCTTGTCTTAAAAAATAGAGCAGTGTTTTCTGAGTACACAAGTGCGAGTAGTTACAATATTCCGATATTTTGAATGGTAGTAAATAATTGCCTTCAAAACGAGCGAATGCGCGAACTTTCTACTAACTAACTTTGCATTTTCAAGCAAAGTACTATTGCTAGCACAAATTTACTGTAAATAATTGGATTCTGCGGACATTTCTGAAGAAAAAGTTATCGCCGAAAATTATCATGACGGTTTTCGGTTAACAATTTAACCAGTTAACTGCGACGACCTTTTTTGAGAGCGGTCACCTATATGTGTCGCTCCAGCTCCAGCCAGTGCATACGGGGAAGCATGAATCTATCTTAAATTATGTATATTTTTTATTTGCTCGTTTTATTTCGTCTTGACCTCCAAATATTGTAAACATCTTGAAATTTACAAATATATTCTAGTTTTCGCGAAAATTATATTTCCAATAAGCAATGGTAACTAAATTTCACATATGACGATTATACTCGTCATTACACAAAAGACGGTCATTTCGCCATGACGAGTATACTCGTCAATCACAGCTAACTGGCTCAGAAAATATCCGTCAACAACCTGTGCCGAGCATTTTCCCGCTATGATGCTATCGCTGGCAGAGTCGGGCTCGTCAGTGCCGTAGATACGCGGAATACTTTCACGGGCCCTCAACGTCGTTGGGGCTTCTTCATGTGACATTCTAAACACCTTTGCTAACGTGGTGGTAGAAAAAACAATTTTTTTTTGTAGAGGGTAAATGCTTTACGCACACCTGCACATATGTTATTTGGCCCATTGCTTACGTATACCCACTAAACCCCTCCCTCATTTACTATGTTTCTCTGGTTAATGAAGGACTTTTAATTAATAAAACAAGATTTGATTCAAGAAATGAATAAGAAATATTTTATACGGGGTGGTCGCGATAAATCTCAACATCGTTATTTTCCGTAAATGGTGAACATCAGAAAAAAGTCGAAGAGAAGAAGGGTGTAATATATTTTAATAGCAAGATGATAGTGTATTTAAATTTGTTGTATTTTTAATACTAAATGCTACTTATTTTCTTACATCATATGAAGGGGGCATTAAGGCGAGTTCAACCGTGTACAGTAAAAGCTGGATAAATGCGACAAAAGTTTGGCTGGATAAATGAACACGACTATCCCCTCCACGTAGGGGGATCACCCATCGCGAACCTTGACGCTCGACGAGGGAGAAGTGTAATAATGGGTGAAGTAAAAAGTTCTGAGCGTTTTTTCTCTTTATTTTGATGATAAAATTAACAAACTTAGAATTTTCGGAATTAAATCAAATAAGCGCCGTTTTGTTCAATAACTTTTTCCCATTTTGAAGGCAATTTCATAATTCCGCGATTGAAGAAATCTTCGTCCCTATTGTTAAAAAACTCGACCAGCTCACTTTCACAAGCCTCTCTTGAGGCCAGTTTTTTGCCATCAAGAAAATTTTGCAAATATTTAAAAAGATAATAATCGCTTGGTGCCAGGTCTGGGCTATACGGCGGGTGCGATATAACCTCCCATCCAAGCTCTCGGAGCTTCTGGCGTGTCGTTAAAGATGTTTGCGGCCTGGCGTTGTCTTGATGGAAGACAACACCCTTCCGATTGGACAATTCTGGTCGCTTCTCGTCGATCGCCTGCTTCAATCTGGTCAGTTTTTCACAATATAGGCCCGAATTGAGTGACTGGCCCGATGGGAACAGCTCATAGTGCAGGATTCCCTTCCAATCCCACCAAACACATAGCAAAACCTTCTTGGTCGTTAATGCGGGCTTGGCTATCGTTTGGGCCGTCTCACCGCGCTTGGACCACGATCTTTTTCGCCTGTCATTCTCGTATGTGACCCATTTTTCATCGCCAGTCACCATCCGCTTCAAAAATGGGTCCATTTCGTGACGCTTCAGCAAAGAATCGCAGGCATCAACTCGCTCCAAAAGGTTCTTTTGCGTCAGTTCGTGTGGCACCCATATATCGAGCTTCTTTTTGAGACCAGCCTTATGCAAATAGTTCCAAACGGTTTTCTGGCTATCTTCAGTTCCTGGGCAATGGAATAAATGCTCGCATGCCGGTCTGACTCGACGATTTCCATGATTTTATCGACATTTTCAACGATAGGCCTACCAGAGCGTGTCTCATCTTCGACGTCCATATTACCAGAACGGAAGCGTTGGAACCACCGCTTTGCTGTTGCATTCGATACTGTTTTGGGTCCATAAACAGCACAAATTTTTTTGGCTGCCTGCTCGGCTTTTTCCCCTTGATCGTAGTGGTATTGTAGAATGTATCGAATCTTCTCTTTCGTTACCTCCATTTTGATACGCTCTAACAAACAACTGGCTTCACAAAACAAAAGACTGTCAGAGAACTTTTTTTAAAGCGTTATGTTGCCTTTAAGTCACAGTATAGAATGACATGATGCAACGTATACATTGTGAGATATGGCTCACTAAAGCCATCTAACAAAAAACGCTCAGAACTTTTTACTTCACCCATTATGTTGCAACTCGAAACAAGAGACTGACTCATCCAATTCAGGGATAACACTTTTTCTTTATTGATCTTCTTTTTGCAACCTTTGCTAATATATTTGTGAGATTTTGCTCATTAAAATGATACCAAACACGACATACTTTGAATTATGTTTACTTAATATTGAATATATTTGCTTACTATTTACATAATTTAAACATATCGTGTCTGGTATTATTTTTGTAAAAAAAATTTCATAAACACATTGGGAGAAGTTACATTCAGAAAAGTTGATAAATAAAAAAGTTTATTGTTTCATTAGCAATGCCACGCTTTGTTTGCTTGCTCTCTCTGTCTCTTCTACTGTCTGCCCTTTTCTAAGTTCGCGCTTGACTGGAGCCCAGTATAAACACAGATGCGATTCCTCTACTTCAGAGGAGCAGAAATTTTGCACGCCAGAGCCGTCCTTGGAGGAGCTCCGCCTGCTACTCCTTCCCGTGCACTCGACAGCTCGCTGATTGCTCTGCTTTTCACTTGCCAGACGCGGCCCTATTGGCACGAGCGCGGAGGCGCATTGGGGGCGACATTGGTTAATCACTCGCGCTGAAAAGCCGTGCCTCGCACTGGAAGAACGTGCCACGCACGTCGGTCACGGAGATGAAAACGACGTGCGTGGCACGTTGACTAAGGTTACTTGTTGAAGAACAGTTTCGAATCGCACCACGTCGAGTGTAGGGTATAACAAAAGTATTGTTAGTGAAAAAGTATGCTCAGATATGTCTTAAATCAAATACGGTTAATAGCTTTTACTGTTCTTAGACTTCTAGCGATGGTTTTGGCGAAATCGCTCACTACGGTACGCGTTACGGCGAAATAGTACTGCGTTCTCGCACGGACAACTGTAAATTAATTCCGAGCTTAAGTAGTTAAAAAACTCCGCAACGGTAGATCGCCGAGCTTTCTCGCGTCAAAGAATACATTGTTGTCACCGCGGCCGCCTTGGCAATACATTTTACAATCCTGTCTAGTCTCTCGCTAACAAAATGTCAATAGGTTTCCACATCACCCATACGGTACTATTACCAATGCGCTTTTTTTTTGCAGCAGTATCCCCTGTAGGCCTATTCCACTGCATCGATTCCCTTTTCCGCCGAATCATTGGTGAAAAACTACGTTAAGAAATAGATTACGAAAATATTTTGTAGTAATTATACATATGAGTGTCCACCTCACTGATTTTAATGATTTTTGGACATGTTATCGGGATCATATCAATCAGTCATTAACATCGGTGGACCCTCATCTGTATAATTACTACAAAATATTTCCGTAATTTATTTTTTAACGTGGATTTTTACCAACGATTCAACGGCAAAGGGCATAGATACAGAGGAATAGGCCTACAGAGAATACCAATTGTAAGAAAGGGCGCATTGATACAGTACCCCATGGGTAATGTGGAAACCTAGACAGGATTGTAAAGTATATTGCCAATTATGCTGCATTTATCCAGCCGGGTGTCGATTCAAAGTTTCATGCTGCTCGAGCTGACCGGGAATTTAATCGGAATCTACGGCGGTACGGTGTCTCAATCAAAACCGCGAATTCATAAGAGCGGCATTCGATCACGACCTGAGCATTTAAACCTTGCGAATGTTACAAACAACGCTGAGTCTAAAAGAATTAGACTCTTTACCTCGAGCTCAGGGCCGGAAACTCACCATATGTATAGCCGGACCCCTCGGTCGGACCGAAAAACGCTCTATTTACTTAGAATAATTAAGACTACGAAAACTAGAACTCGAGCGAACGAAGAAACGAATATTTTACAGACACATTTCTATTGCATCCCTCTGGAAAATTCCAGGAGATGCACCGTACCCCACCACTTTTCTTGCTATAAAAGACGGGCTACGCACCACCTCGGGGGCTTACAATTAGTTCAGTAATAGACTGTCATGCTGTAGGATCGTTTAACCACGCAGATAGATCTTTTGCGTTTGGTCGTACTTAGTTTTCGTCGTTACCTTATTAACCGTATAGAATACGCGTCAAGTCCGCGATACCTATCATGCACTTTTGTACGTTCTAATACCCCCGCATTCCGCACTGCGTGAAAACCGAGAGAAATACAAGTAGGGGCGTCCGTACAGAAGCACAAGTCCACGTAACACCTTTGCGACCAAACACTTTACACATTAACCTGCAACAATTGCCATCATAAAGAAATATAGCTCGATCGTATTGTTACGAGTCATAATTCCTGTGTTCTACTCAAGGTCCTTGTCCTATATCCTGTCATATTTCTTCATTAAAACTTTCCAGACTTCCCATCTGCACAACTTTCGCCCAGTAAATAATATCTCGAAATTCGTCACTTGGCCTTGCTTAATCCTTACAAAATTCATTCAGTCACGTACCTCACATTTTCTACTATCGTCCTTGATTTTCCTATCGTCAGCTGTTCCTTCGGAAAGAAACACACAAGATATCCTTGTCGGCTAGGAAGACGTCAATGACCTGCGTTCGGTGTCAGGTCCGCTCAAGGGCCCTCCCGGGGAGAAGAACATAAAAACTTGCCGTTTTCTTAGTGGTTCGGTGACCTATTCCCCCAATTTCTAATGTCGAGTAGCACTCTTCTCCTTAGACTGTTCGAGCCGACAAGGATATCTTGTGTGTTTCCTTCCGAAGGAACAGCTGAACTCTCACTTACTAAGCGAAAATTTGATCGCGGAGGCCCAATTAAAAGTCCATTTGCGGGAGAACGGTTCATTTCTGACCCATGGTTCCTCTCAGACATTTTACCTACGTAACAATACGAATAAGATGGCCCAGCCAGATTGAATCGGGGATTCCTCAAATAATTTTGCGGCAGGTTATTTTCACAAATCTCCATCCAATCCGAGGTTTAGAACAACCCCCCGAAGCCATGACAAAACCTTTTGAAACACCCTATACAATAAATTTGTGCTAGCAATAGTACTTTTCTTGAAAATGCAAAATTAGTTAGTAGAAAGTTCGCGCATTCGCTCGTTTTTAAATTTTGGCAATTATTTACTACCATTCAAAAGTGCGGAATATTATAACTTCTGAGACTTGTATACTCAGGAAACACTCCTCTATTTTTTGAGACAAGGAAGATCCTTCTACCGTGTTTAGTTTTCACGTCTTATCAGCTTCTTTATCGAAATCCACCACTTTTACAAAAACTGATGTTTTCCCAAACCAGAGAGTAACAGAGAAGTTTCGTTCGTTTGCGGATTTGTGTTCAGGACGAGGAACCTTTTAGAAATCAGCCAGTGGCTATTGAAACACAGAAATTTTTTTAAATTTATAAGGTACTGTTATTATATCTGAATTTTGCGCAGAGCATTTTGGAGGGGTCACATGCATAGGAAGATTCTTCATGATTGATACAATGTATCATCGAAAATTACTCGAAGATCTGTCGCTGCCGGTGGTTACTGATTTTATTATTGTGAATTTAAAATACGACATGTCTGTACAAAGTGACTTTCAATTTTTTGATAACGTATTGATCCAAGAAATGCGGTGAGAAAAAGCAGGCTGCTCTCCCGCAAGGATGTCTGTGGCGGGCACTTTATTCCAAACCCTGGTCTAAGCTATAAACGCCAATTCTTATCTTTGAACATTTTTCTGTTATTATTTACAGAATTTCTCTGAGATATATAAATCAGGCCAAAAGAAATTTCGAAAAGAACCCGCCGGAGAATACGCAAGATTGTAGTGTATTGGAGAAACTGATGCAAATGGATGAACACACAGCACTCATCATGGCGTTGGATATGTTCATGGCTGGAGTAGATACGGTAATTGCCATTACCAAGTTTTTGCTAGGTGGTCGTTGAGAATAGATCTAGCTCTCTTTCAATCAGATTAAATTTTTTACGCTCAAATGTAAAACATTTTTATTAGACGAGTACATTGGTAACAGCGTTCCTTTACTTTCTGGCAACTAACGGAGAGAAACAGGAAAAATTGAGGAAAGAAGCCGAAATGCTACTGCCGACCAAGGGTTCACCAGTAACTGCGGATGTTCTAAATCAAGCATCATATTTAAAAGCCTGCATAAAGGAATCTCTTCGTCTGTTCCCCGTCGTTACAGCTACAGCAAGGACCATGCCGACAGACATTGTTTTAAACGGATATCGCATACCACAAGGAGTACGTTCCACAGTTTACCAATATTTCGGGTTTAAGTCGTGTCAAAAAGCAGCAGATTAGGATAGTTTAGGACAGTCATATTCCTTTAAATCGGTAGACCCAGCGATTGTGCCAATAACTTTATATCAAATTCCCCCATTTCATACGTGTGAGCCGTTCATAGGCCCAATCGATTAAATCCACTTTTTCAATTTTTTATAATTTAAGAATCAAAGCACTTGATTGAATTCTAACTTTTTATGTTTAGAATCAATTACCATAATAATCACGAAATGAAAAAACCATGAAATGACGAAGTTCGTTTGGCCATCAAATAATAAATAATTGATTTCAGAAGTCAATGTAATTATTTCCAAGGCTATTCCACCTTATTCATTTTATACTCCGTTAGAGGAAAGCTTTATCTTCATTTATATTTTGAAGGGAATTTTGAACAAGAGTGTATATTATTTCACCACATTTCTCCACTTTAGGTTTATGGTGTTAATCGATTTGGCAAGTGAGTGGCTCATATATTACTTACTCGATTATTTTGCTGCCACGGCAATGAAACATCCGACAGCCATATTCGCGAGGCACACAGGCTTAATATTGACTTCCCGTTAACTAGAGAAGATGATAGAATTAGATTCTGGTCTTCCAAATTTGAAAAACATTCTAAGGAAACATCAGTAGGCAGCAGATCATTCTCGCCTTGACAGCAAAACTATTCCTACTGTTCTTGGACCGGTCCATGAGTCGGAAGATTCTTTACCACATACCCGATGCAAACGACTTGATGGCGCATGGCAAGTGTTTTGGTCTGATTCAACCGACGGATAGAGACATCGCTCGTTCACACATCATTTTCGATTCTAACGCGGTATTGGCCGAAAAAGCCACACATTCAAATCCGAATGCATGAAGAAGAGAATGAATGATCCGCATCAAAGCAAGTGAGAGAACTGCCAAAGTACTGTTGGCCACCATATCGGTCCTCGAAACCTGAAGATCGGCCAATAACAACCGAAAACAAAACACTTCTTTCGTCGTTCACATGACTATCAACGAATGTGCTTCTTTTTCCGCCAATATTCCGTGTCATGGGCCGGTCCAAGGACAGTAGGAATAGTTTTGCTGTCAAGGCGAGAATGATCTGCTGTCTAATGATGTTTCCTTAGAATATTCTTTCGGTTTTTATTGGCCGAGCATGAGGTTTCCAGGAACGATGCGGCGGAGTTCGGCGCTGCGAGCGACAGTTTCCCCTTACAGCTGTCTAATACCGCGCGCCATCAATATTTTTGCCCATGATATACATATTATCATTTGTTGAGAATTTATGAACGTTCGAGCACATCACGTTGGGAATCAAAGATATTACAGAAGGACTTATTACATTTCCCTTCCACATTATCGAGTATCGCTATTTATATGCATACTATATGCATGTATTATGTGAAAAGAGCTCCAAGTATTCAAGTATACTTGCTTTCGCAATTACCGATATGTTCCTATGCAGACAAACGTTTTTGGTGGTTCTGGTATTCCGTGATTTCGTAAGCATATTTAGAGTTTCTTACAATTTTGCAGCGTTAAAATACTACTCGAACGAAGAAATACACTTCTCCGTACGTAATTATTTGTATTATTTATACTTGCATTTTGGAACAATGTGATTTCAGCAGCAGAGGTTTTCCTTCTGTTTAAATGGTGAGGTATGTGAAATTTCGCAAACTTTATAGTATTCAATTTTGATTCCAGGTGTGCATAATACCTTGCCATGGTATAATAAGCTTGCTTCCCGAAAATTTTCCACGCCCTGATGAGTTTATTCCAGAGAGATGGTTGAAAAATATGGGTGACTTTCCATCAGCCAAGACTGCGCATCCGTACACGTATATGCCCTTCGGTTTCGGAGCTCGTATGTGTATTGGCAAAAGATTTGCTGAGATGGAAACAGAAGTGTTGGGTTTAAAGGTATAACGAAATTTTGTCTGACTATCACATTAGATGCAAAATTTCGTGAGTAACTAGGTACCGAGGGACAACTGTAGTAATTCATTCAAAAGCATCTGGAATTTTCCATAAGAATTAAAGTATCGACTAAGTCATCTTTTTTCATGTAGATGGTACGAAACTTCAAACTTGAATGGCATCACGGACCATTGAAATATCGAACAGTGACAATAAACACTATTACCACTCCTCTGCAGTTGAAGATCATTGATTTATAGATGAAATTTGAATTGTAACAAAATAAATTGGAATGAAGCATAAAACGGACTATGCTGTAAGCATTTTGAATATGTGCTCGACAAACCGTTATGCGGAAGATAATATTATATTTCGTATTATCACGAAATGGAGTCGGAGGGAACCCTATTCTTAACTATGGTTTGTTAATGTATATGTTGCAAATGAAGATTTGTTTCTTCCTTTGCAGCACAACGTTCTATTGCCAGTAAAATGCTTTATTGCATGTATGTGCTTTGATACATACAAGAAACGAATATACAATGTGCAATATTATAATAAACGGCTACACTGTATCTAAAGCCTAATTTTAATTTGGCTATGATTTTGTTATGTCAAAACTGTTTCCTATTGTAAGGATGGGGAGGTTTTGAAATAACGACACCGGTGATCGAGAAATTTTTAGCTCTTGTTCTTAAGTCGGCTTGCCGCCACAGACTGCCTTTCGGGCCGCTTTCGTTAGGCCACCAACGATCGCCAATACATTTCCACACGATCATGCACGCAGCACACACACACACGCACAGAGGGAGAGAATCTCCTCCGATAAGGCGGCGATACGTCTCTCTGCGAGACTTCTACGAACCGCCTCGACCTGACGGTTTGATGAGACCGCTTACACTATGGTAATCTGAATGCTGCACTATATTTCGCCGTAAGGCGTCAGGTAGTAGTCAAATTCGTGAAAACTATCGCCAGAAGTCCAAAAACATTAAAATCTGTTAATCGTATTTAATTTAAGATATATCTGAGCAAACTGTTTCACTAATAATACTTCTGTGGCGATGCAGTAGAAGATCTTCGCTTCAAAGAGACGATATAGATCGATGCGAATTCCGCGAACCCGTGACTTGTCGCTCGTGCGTATTCAGCGAACTCGCCGCCATGACGCGCCAGAAGTCCCGAGAACGCACGGGGTACAGAGACTTCGGGTATCAACCGAAATTAGGTCAAAGAATCAGCTGCGACGAACCCTACGCACGATACGGCACGAGCCGCGAGCGTACCTATACCTAATTACATATTCGTTTATCTCATACGCATTTAGTACTTCTAATATTTAATAAACTTGTTATTTAGTTAGTAAGTGTGTATCTTTATTAACGCGAAACTCACACTTCCGTTTTACCCTACACGCGACGTGGTGGGATTTGAAACTGGTCTTCGACAAATAGCCTTACTCGACGTGCCACCTATAGATCCCATAAAGACGAGAAGTCCTCTGACCTCTGCTTTGTTTTGATTCGCTTAACGGATAGAGACATCTTTCGTTCTGACGTCATTTTCGATTCTAACGCGAGACTGGCCTATAGAGACGCACATTACTTGCGTCGTCATGGGAACAACGAAAGAAGTGTTTCGTTTTCGATTGTCATTAGTCGATCTCAAGTGTCCAGGGCCGATATTGTGGGGATAGGCGGTGTGGGCGACACTCTCCCATTACCGCGTGCCTCATACCGCTTGCCTTTATTCCTTTTTGTTAACCCCCCAGCTTACAGATAAGTGAGTGACCTCAACTCTTTCCATTCTCATGCGATTGTCTCGACTGGAGAAACATTGAAAATCACAAAATGAACATACTGCATCAAAAGTATGAAAAAATAACAACTAGTCTTTATGTTTCAGATCGAAATGCGTCGGAAAAATCAGTTTTTGATTTTTTTCACTATGGTGCAGGTAGTTCAAAAATCTGAAAAAATGAGGATAACAATCATGGGTATCAGATTGTTACTGTAAAAAGTAAAAAGTTGTACCACGAAGATTTCGATACGATATCTACTTTTTTCCGTTTTTTTTTGCGTTTGCCCATTTTTGGCACTTAGGCTTTTCAATGGAAATATCTGAAAAAAATTTCGAACATGCATCGGCGCGTATAGAATATGACAGCAATTTTTCGAATTTGTTGCACCCCAATAAATAGGTGAAAAAGGCGAAAATCCTGTTTTTTGAATTTACCCCATAATTACCCTTCCGGTCTTTTGTACTAAAATTTGGTACACAATGGTCGCAGAGCATTCCCTATTGAATGACATCTCCCCCATTGAAATCGGTTCAAGGGCAATTTTGACGCCCTTCTCCTGCTATATACCCTTTGGTGTTTTACTGATTTTAGGTGGCTAATTTCGAATACGGATTAAATAATTTAAAAAACAAAATGAAAAATTTAATGCGATGATAAAACTATTTACTACAATACATCTCGGACACACAGTCTAAGAATTAGAGGAGTTTACTCTCTTTAACCGTTGAACTCAAATGAATGAAATTGGCAGCTCTACCAGTTAAATATAAAACACATCTACACATTTTATAACTTGAAGAAGGATCTTCACGGTATTATCCATAAGTTCCACTGTTCTTCCGCGAAAAATATGAAGAAAGATGTAATTTCAAAGCACCTAAAGTAAAACTTGGCAGGTGATCATTTAAATATCTCGGAAGCTAATGTTTAGTCTTCACTTAATAACTTTTATAATCCTGAAATTGGGAATGCCATTGTAATGTTCCCACCCTCTCGTCTATTATTAATCGTAGGTTAAACACAAATATTTTGTACATCATCGCCGTGACTCGACCATTTCTCACCATTCCTTACTCGTCCCCGAATCACCATCCCAGACTCAGAAATCCTACTTTCTGCTTTGATCCTTGGACTTCCAAACACAGTCACCCCCCTCTCATTCCTTTTCCTAAAGTCCTTAAAACCCTGCATTCCTTCCTGTCGAGGATCAACCGTTCAATCATTCGATCATTTTAAACTCATCCTATATGCCGGGGAAGCTGTTTATTTGATCGCCAGAGCCGTCCTTGGAAGAGCTCCGCTTGCTTCCCCGTCCTGTGCGCTCGAGAGCTCGCTGATTGATTTGCCTTTTCTTTGCCAGGTTCGGGCCTATTGGCACGAGCGTGGTGGCGTATTGGGGCGACATATCGTATTGTCGCGAAGTTAAATACCCGCGCGCGTAACGAGAGCAGCCGAGCCCCGTGACGCTCGCTGCGGACGAAGCCAATGCTTGAAGAAGCGATGAATGGGGAGTCAAAGGGCACGCGTGAGGTCCGAAAGCAGTGTATTAAGAATATTGAGAGAAAGCGGACCTATTGTTTCCAAACAATTAACGAAAATTTGTATTGTCTGTTTTTTGTGGTTATATAAATTAACACGTATATAACCGTTCGGGCTGGAAAGCCATGCCACGCGCGTCGATCGCGGAAAACAAAACGACGTGGGTGGCACGTCCACGAAGGTTATTTGTCGAAGAACAGTTTCACATTGATACAGCCCGCGTGTGCGGCAGAACAGAAGTATTATTAGTGAAAAAGTGTGCTCTGATATGTCTTAAATCAAATACGATTAATAGATTTTAATGTTTTTGGACTTCTGGCGATGGCTTTTGTCGAATTCGACCACTACGTGACGCTTTACGGCGAAATATAATGTTGCGTCGTAGCACGCGCATTTGTAAATTAATTTGCAGCGCAAATAGTTAAGAAACTCGCGACAGCAGAACGCAAGGCCTTCTCGCGTTAAAAAATACATTGTTGCGGCTGCGGCCGTCTTAGCGATACATTTTACAATCCTGCACATCATCCATGGAGTACTATTGCCAATGTGTTTTTTTTGCAGTGGCATCCCCTGGATCGTTGTCCTTTTCTGCTTAATTGTTGTCGAAAAATCGCGTTAAAATGAAAGACTGGGCAGGATTATAAAATATATCGCCAAGACGGCCGCGGCGGCAACAATGTATTCTTTCACGCGACAAGGCCTTGCGTTCTGCTGTCGCAGGGTTTTTTAACTTTTTGCGCTAGAAATTAATTTAGAAATTCGCATGCTACGACGCAACACTATATTTCGCCGTAAGGCGTCACGTAGTGGTCGAATTCGACAAAAGCCATCGCCAGAAGTCCAAAAACATTAAAATCTATTAATCGTATTTGATTTAAGACATATCTGAGCATACTTTTTCACTAATAATACTTTTGTTTTGCCCTGCACGCGACGTAGTGCGATCGGAAACAGTTCTTCGACAAATAACCTTAGTCGACGTGTCAAGCACGTCGTTTTATTTTTCGCAATCGACGGCATGTCTTTCCAGCGCGAGCGGTTAGATACGAATGTCCCTCCAATACGCCACCACGCTCGTGCCAATAGGTCCGAACCTGACAAGTGAAAGGCAAATTAATCAGCGAGCTTTCGAGCGCGCTGGAAGGAGAAGCAGGCGGAGCTCTTCCAAGGACGGCTCGAGCGATCAAATAAACGGCTTCCCTGCTATACGCAATTCAGATTACACTTTCTAACACGATTTTTTTGCAATATCCACTGGGTGATCCTCGTAGAGCTTCTCATCCTAAACAGAAATCCGCCGGCAGAATTGCTCCATCGTCCTCAGTTTTCGAAAAAAATAAGTTTTAGAAAATCCCGATTTTGGTCAAAAATGAGGTATTGCGCGAAAACTATAAACGCTAGGAAGTTAAAATTTGTCTTAAAAGATAGCGGAAAAAACGCTGAATATTTTAATGAATATAATACTGGTCAACATGATTTTTTGTCCAAAGAATATTTATGCTGATTCTTATAGGTTTTGCGCCGTTGAACACGAATATGAAGTCTGTTTGGCTCACAAGGAAGGTATTCGAACTGCAACTCACGGATTCGAATAAAATTTTGTGGGTTTGTAGAGTGATCCAAGACAAGAAAAATGGTATACTCCATTCGTGCCCAATCGCCCTTTAAGGGCATGAAATTTAACCTCAAAGTGAAATCGACACTTGCACTTCCTCGCTTATATCTCCTAAAGTACAAAAGATAGAAAAAAATGTTTTAGGTAAAAGTTTAACGGTAAAAGGAGCGCTATAAATTTGCATTAACAAATTTTTAAAAACAACTTTCCTTCTTGAAAAAAAAAATTTTTTTTGCGTTATTTCAAACAATTTTGAAATCTTTTTGCTAATGAAAAATGTGGCATTTTTTATTCTGAATTCAACCATAACAATATTTTTATTATACACCGCTAGGATTACAGAGATACACGACAAAACGTACTCCCTAGCGCGCGGTACCGCGCAATACCGCGCTAGCAACATATAGAGTTACATATTAAGAATGCTCATTTTCGTTGCAGGACATAGCTATGTGACGAAGATGGGTGTGGTAACATAAAAATCGCAAATTATGAAATATTACATAAAGATTAATGACTTATAATACAGATCGTACTATATCCCATATATACATACATAAATATTTTTTAGACGCTTATTTAACATTTTATTACATTGTAACCACACGCGATTACATGTACTTCACTCGACATAGTTTTCGCAAAGTGAAAAAAACGAAATACTATCTTCATTAAAAAAGTGATCTACACACAGATACTTTTTGCACCAAGCACATCTTATAATAGCAGGCTTATCACATAATTCACAACGTGGTAGTTTATCTGCTCAGGAAATTTAAAACAGAAATCTACCGGATTTTCAAACCGTTGTGGTAACCTTTCCTCTAGGTATCCACTTTTATACCAAGAGTATTTAAATAATTCTCTGAATCTCGGGGAAGACAATTGGTTGTGGGTGAGTGATTGCAATTTGATGATGTTATTTCGTAGATGTAAATTTATATTAATATCGTACAGCAAAACTCGATCGGAAAAGGTTCTAACAAAGTTTTTCCATATCCGGAAACCAAAAACGTCCAACGGTTGTATCAAACCTGTTGTCCCTTTCGGTATAGTTAACGTAATAAGTTGCTTGCCACTCGGAATACTTTGCTGAAACGTGGACGGACAATGACCACTCCACGAATCAATTAATAGTACACTTCGAGGCCCAGTCTTTGGTAAAAAGACTTCTGCGAGCCAAGTGTTGAAATGGTGTGATGTTAACTTCCCAGATTTGGAAGCAGTGACAAACACATTATCCGATCTGAATCGGACAATTCAGTGCAAAGTTCATAAGATAAGGGGATAATGATTAATCGAATATATGCGAAAACAGACCAACAATGGTAGTTGAGAGAAAGAAGAATTAATAAAAAAGAAATGATATCGTTAAATGTAATAAAATGGTCTGTTTTCGCAAATGTTCAATTAATCATTATCTCGTTATCTTATGAACTTTGCACTGATAAATATCCAGTCTCCTTATAAATACCCAGTCTTCGGGTCTGGAATTCATTGTCAGTGTTACTGGAACTCGTTCAACTGCACGTGGCGTTAGCTTTGGATAAAATGGTGTACATAAATCCGACAAACGTTATTAATCTACTAATAGCAATGCTTCACATAACCAGTATTCCACCATCTCCAATTAATCATCGGGAGGTCGAACTCTCGGAGATCATACACAGAATGATAAGTGAGAGTATCACTGAAGATTCATTTACGGCCGACTACGTTATGACCCTGGAATATGAAGATCCAACAAGACCTCAAGAATGTGAATTCGTTCCTGATGAAGGCATTCAGGAAGACGAAGAATATGGTAACAACGAATTTGATGACAGTTGCATCCCAGGCGAAAGTGGTAATGTAGACCTCAGCTATAAAACTCGCGCAGTTGAGTTCTGGAGAAGCGGCAAGAAAATGCGTAGGACTCTCGATAGCGTGCAGCACAAATTTCGAAAAGTAAAATCGATTAACCAGTTATATCAATGGGAAGAAGCGTTGGCAAGAGGCGGTACACACAGGGATAAAATTATGTCAATCGCGAAATTTGTGCTGGACAAATTTGAAGCTGCTACTGATCGAGGCTCCTTTGTGCACAATACGGATTTAAAGCATTGGGCGCTAGAAGCAAAGGAGGACGTCAATCTGCCAGGATTTAAAGCTAGCCACCAGTGGGTCGTGAATTTCAAGAGAGCGCACAACATCGTTTCGAGGAAGGTTACGAAATTCGTAAGTCGTTCCGCAAGCCGAAACAAGCAAAGTGTACAATTGGCAGCCACCGAATTCGTAGACCAGGTGAAACCGTATATCGCAACGTACGAACCGAATAATGTATACAATGCCGATGAGAGTGGATTTAATTTGGAAATTCATTCTGGCCGTACGTTATCGTATCGTGGTACAAAGACCGTAGAAGCAGCCGTGCAGTCAATATCCTCAACCACTCACAGTTATACGATTCTCCCTACCATTTCCGCGAGCGGTCAGTTACTGTCACCTTTGTTCATAGTATTAAAAGAACCAAGTGGAGAATTTGGACCTAGGGTAGAAGGAAACTTATTCAGATCGGATAATGTATTTGTCACTGCTTCCAAATCTGGGAAGTTAACATCACACCATTTCAACACTTGGCTCGCAGAAGTCTTTTTACCAAAGACTGGGCCTCGAAGTGTACTATTAATTGATTCGTGGAGTGGTCATTGTCCGTCCACGTTTCAGCAAAGTATTCCGAGTGGCAAGCAACTTATTACGTTAACTATACCGAAAGGGACAACAGGTTTGATACAACCGTTGGACGTTTTTGGTTTCCGGATATGGAAAAACTTTGTTAGAACCTTTTCCGATCGAGTTTTGCTGTACGATATTAATATAAATTTACATCTACGAAATAACATCATCAAATTGCAATCACTCACCCACAACCAATTGTCTTCCCCGAGATTCAGAGAATTATTTAAATACTCTTGGTATAAAAGTGGATACCTAGAGGAAAGGTTACCACAACGGTTTGAAAATCCGGCAGATTTCTGTTTTAAATTTCCTGAAGCAGATAAACTACCACGTTGTGAATTATGTGATAAGCCTGCTATTATAAGATGTGCTTGGTGCAAAAAGTATCTGTGTGTAGATCACTTTTTTAATGAAGATAGTATTTCGTTTTTTTCACTTTGCGAAAACTATGTCGAGTGAAGTACATGTAATCGCGTGTGGTTACAATGTAATAAAATGTTAAATAAGCGTCTAAAAAATATTTATGTATGTATATATGGGATATAGTACGATCTGTATTATAAGTCATTAATCTTTATGTAATATTTCATAATTTGCGATTTTTATGTTACCACACCCATCTTCGTCACATAGTTATGTCCTGCAACGAAAATGAGCATTCTTAATATGTAACTCTATATGTTGTTAGCGCGGTATTGCGCGGTACCGCGCGCTAGGGAGTACGTTTTGTCGTGTATCTCTGTAATCCTAGCGGTGTATAATAAAAATATTGTTATGGTTGAATTCAGAATAAAAAATGCCACATTTTTCATTAGCAAAAAGATTTCAAAATTGTTTGAAATAACGCAAAAAAAATTTTTTTTTTCAAGAAGGAAAGTTGTTTTTAAAAATTTGTTAATGCAAATTTATAGCGCTCCTTTTACCGTTAAACTTTTACCTAAAACATTTTTTTCTATCTTTTGTACTTTAGGAGATATAAGCGAGGAAGTGCAAGTGTCGATTTCACTTTGAGGTTAAATTTCATGCCCTTAAAGGGCGATTGGGCACGAATGGAGTATACCATTTTTCTTGTCTTGGATCACTCTACAAACCCACAAAATTTTATTCGAATCCGTGAGTTGCAGTTCGAATACCTTCCTTGTCAGTAAGAATATGGTGTATTTCAAACACTGGCGACACGCGGCCCTTTTTAGTGCTACTTCCTGTTGTATTACACTCCACCACCGTCTGCGGAACGCGCCCTCTTTTTGGCGCAGTTGTTCACAATTTAGTGCAATCTTCGCAAATTTAAAACCACGCAATAACTAATTAAAGTCGTTTCGTTATAAGCACGTAGTGTTCAAGTCCCCTTATCTTCCTCCCTGCGTATTATGTACCTGTTCCGACCGTTGTCGGCCTTTTTCGGCCCTGTTCGGAGGTCATCAAGGGCATGTGCCACTGAAGTTTAGCATCGTAGTTTGTTCTTGGTAACATGGAGAGCGGCGCGTAGCGGAAAAATCCGCAAGCGTAGTTAGTCGTCGTCAAACCGCTCAGCAAGCGACATCTTATCTGTACCTCATTAAATATATATACATATTTATATTAGGGTGTCCCATAAGTTTCTTTCGCACCACGCTAGGAATGACTGTAACTGGCTATTTTATATAAACATGCAGGCTTATCTATTAACCGTCTATGGCATCAGTTTCAATCGTCCCAGAGCTCTTCTAAATTATGCTTCGTTGGTGACACAGTCTCCTTTAAGACTTTTTTTCTACACCGTTCAATATGAACAGCCAAAGAAAGCATTTGCGGCATGTTATGCTTCATTGCTTTAAAAAAGATTAAAAATGCAAAGAATACTGCAGACGAGATTTGTACCGTTTACGGGAGTGGTGCTACGACTATTACGACCGTTCTCAATTGGTTTAAGAGATTTACAGCTGGCAATTTTGACTTAAAAGATGAAGTCCGCAGCGGCTAACCACCGACGACGGATACGGACCTTATCAAGGCCATGCTCACTGAAAATCTGCGATACAATGTGTGCGAGATAGTGGATGCCACTAACATTCCCAGAACAACGGTACATAATCACCTGATCAGGATGGGATATGTCAATCGATGTGATCCGTTCTTAAAGAGGCTTGTCACTAGAAACGAGACTTGGATTTTGTATCAAAATGTATATTGAAAACGCACTTGGTCTAAGGACAAAAGACCTTCAACTGTCGCGAAGCCTTGACTTCATCCGAAGAAAGTTCTTTTGTCCAATTGGTGGGACTGGAAAGGTGTAGTCTACTACGAGCTCCTTCCTCAAGGTGAAATCATCAATTGTGCCAAATACTGCAATCAGCTTGATAAATAGAAAGCCGCCAAGCAGAAAAACGGCTAAAGTTGACGAACCGACGAGGCGTCGCCCTTCAATACGACAATGCAAAACTGCATGTTGCATTGGCTGTAAGAGAAAAGCTGTTACAGTTTGATTGTGCCGTTCTACCGCATCCTCCGTACTCCCTAGATCTTGCTCCATCCGATTATCACTTATTCCTATGATTAAAAAATTCTGTCCGTGCTAAACAGATCCAATCCGTAAGCGAAATAAAAACGTACCTCGAGGAATATTTTGCAAGTAAACCCCACCAATTTTGGAAAGAGAGAATAATAAGGATTCCTGAGAGAGGAAATAAGGTGATAGAGCAGAACAGTTCATATATAACGCAATAAATCAACCTTAAACAACAAATATCGTGTATTCATTTCGTATCACAAAAAGGAAAGAAACTTATGGGACACCATAATATATATGTGTGTGTGTGTGTGTGTGTAATCTGAGAAAGTTTAGTGAAGAAATTATTTATTTCTTGCACTGGTTGTACGCACAACTACACACCATACCTGCCAACAGTCTCCATCAGACTCCATTTTGAGAAAATCACTTCTGAAAAAAATTCAAATTTTCAACTTTAAGAACTTTTTGTATCTTAATCGTAAATATTATTAAATTCTTTTTGGTACAGATTGATTCTATAAACTCTCCCGAATATAACGATGCGTATTACTTTAATGTTATAAACATTTAACCCTTTCGCTACTGCATGCCGCGGCAGTCCGTTCCGCGGGAGTAGCGCCACCGAACGGGGCACCGCGCTGCGCAGTGTGCACATTGCGCATCGGTAGTCTTCGATGTTCGCACTTACGTCTTTCAATGGCACTTTGGAATTCTCTTGTATGTATACTTTTTTAAGAGTTATGTAACAACTGTTTCGTCATATTATATGAAAAACATAAAAATTAGTATATTGTGAGTATTCAGAAATTTACATATTAACAAATTTTACTATTATTATAAATAAAAATACAGTTAAGATAGTTAGATATCAAATTATAGATATCAAACCAACGGAGTAGCGTAGGTGGTGTCGCGGCACCGATTATGGTCGGTACCCGTACACACAGCACGTCTCTCGGACACCGATTATAATCGGCATTCGTACACACAGCACTTCGCGCGACCGCCAACTATAGCCGGTGTCCGTAGCGAAAGGGTTAAACGTGTTTAAATAATGCTCAAAGCGAAAACGGCGCACAAAATGCCCCAATTGTTGTGGATATTTCCCTATTTATCTTAAAAATTAGACGTCCAGGATAAATTCTAATGGAAGGAGGCGATAGAGCAGACATTTTTCTTGAGAAAACCATAATTGAAAGTTAGAACACAAGTTTTGTGTTCAGCTGAGAAATTAAAACAGCTCTGCGAGACACCAGGTACCGCCACTGATTCTCAGCGCAGCCGTTTCACCCGCGCTAGTATTATAACTTGCTTCACAAGTACATTTATTCTTTATGATTTATTTTATGACTATAATGCTATATCAAACAAAATATGATATATGCTGTAGAGTTTACACTATGGAAAACACTGCAGTTTTGCACGAGACACGCTGAACTTCTTCGCTAAGGGAGATCATCCTCTTCGAATATTCCGTAAGAGACTGATGTTACAAAGTCCAAATACTTTAGGAGAAAACCTATATCAGCCTTTCGTGTTGAAGAGCAGTAAGACCAACACTAAATAAAATTTTCTTAACAAAATCTTCCGGTAGGAGCCACTTTGTCGTCCGGAGTGGTGTTTATAAGAGCGACGTAAGGGTTACAAATCTTGTTGCACCTACTTAAAGAGCTATAACGTTTCAGTCTGAACTAAACGTAGCATGATTGAGGCAAAGGGATTCCACATTTTAATTCAGTACAAACAGTACTATTAGAAACTTTGTGTGCCAAAATATAATTACGGTTTACTATTACAGTACACTATTGCATATTTATAATTACAGCTTGTCAGAAGAAACACTTGCCTGATGGTGACAAACGGATGCCAGATTTGAATTCAGCACCAAAAGTGTTGATAGAATCACGTATTAAACCTTGTGTGATAAAAAAAATACTTCAATTTTCCTTCGAGCACTTTTACACTTAATAACTCGTATAATTCCTCTTAAAATTGTGAATGCAACTGAACAATATTGTTTATTAATATGGGAAAATTTTACAAATATAATACTTTGTTTAATGTAGCGTTATTGTTATAAAGAATAAACGTACTTGTGAAGCAAGCTATAATACTAGCGCGGGTGAAACGGCTGCGCTGAGAATCACTGGCGGAACCTCGTGTCATGCGGAGCTGTTTTAATTTCTCAGCCGAACACAAAACTTGTGTTCTATCTTTCAATTATGGTTTTCTCAAGAAAAGTGTCTGCTCTATCGCCTCCGTCCATTAGAATTTCTCTTGGACATCTAATTTTTAAGATAAATAGAGAAATATCCACAAGAATTGGGACATTTTGGACGCCGTTTTCGCTTTGAGCATTGTTTAAACACGTTTAGATGTTTATAACATTAAATTAATATGCATCGTTATATTCGGGAGGGTTTATAGAATCATTCTATATCCAAAAAAATTTAATAATATTTACGATTAAGATACAAAAAATTCTGAAAGTTGAATATTTGAATTTTTTTTTCAGAAGTGATTTTCTTAAAAATGGAGTCCGATGGAGACAAACAGTCTTCATATTCGTTTCAGCGGCGCAAAGCCTTAAAGAATCAGCATAAATATTCTTTCGGCAGAAAATCATGTTGACCAGTGCTATCTACTGTTTCCGTGGCGCTCCGGAAAGAGTATAAATAACAGGTCAACTGGTTAAACAAGGATGTGCGGAAGATATAATTCTACTGTTTAGTCTGCCGCCCAACAGCCATCCTCTCTTAACCAGTTAACTGTGATTGACGAGTATACTCGTCATGGAGAAATGGCTCGATTTCGTGTATTGACGAGTATATTCGTCATGCGTATAAAGTAGTGACCATTGGCTATTTAAATTGTAATTTTTGAGAAAAACAAAACATATTCACAAATTTCAAGATATTTAGAATATTTTGAGGTCATGCCGCAATGAAACAAACAAATAATAAGTATAAATAATTTGAGATGAACTTTATGCGTTCCCGTATGCACCGGTTGAAACAGCTTACCAGTTCGCACAACGAATTCATTTATGTGCGATGATAACGTTTTTTAGATGTTAGCCTAAAAGGGGCAAAGGCAAAAGTCAGAAAGTTGATTTATAATAGGGTTCATTCAGGTATGGTCAGTCATGCAACAAATGCGTGACGCCGACCAGGCGCTGAGCCTATTGATACCTGCTGGCCCGAAGTTACCTAGTTATCGAGTGGTGTAAATGTCAATTGTTTGATGTTAGAACCATGTGCTGAGATTAGAGTAATGCCCGGGAATTTTGACGGTCACTAAAATTCATAGATATCCGGCGGGAATCATATCCCGGATTACTAGGTTGTGCAATAAGTTTTCTCGTTCAATAAGAGATAGCGCTACTAGGTTCGTCGTTTTATTTTTTTAAAGATGGCACTACTGTTTGATAAACACGTGTGAAGATCCATGTAGATCTGTCAACTCTTTCGTATATTTACAGCTGTTCAAAGTTGACGTGTCGTAGTATTTTTTTACAATGGAAAAAACTGAATATCGTGCAGTGATAAAATTTTTATTTTTTGAAGGTGTAGCACCACAACAAATTCATGAACGATTATTAAAAGTGTATAAGGACTCTTCACCTTCAATTAGGACAGTAGAAAGATGGGTTGCTGATTTTAAACGTGGTCGTACAAGTCTTGAAGACGATTCACGTGAAGGACGTCCAAAAAGTGCATCAACGCCAGAAATCATAGCAAAAATACAGGATATGGTTTTAGAAGATCGTCGATTAACCGAGAGCGATTTAATAGAAGCCCTAGGGATCTCATTAGGCAATGTGAGCAACATTTTGGCTGATGTTTTGGGTTTTTAAAAGCTGTGTGCACAATGGGTGCCGCATTCGCTAACAATAGAACAAAAACACATTCGAATGCGACTTTCTCAGCAACATTTGGAGCATTTTAGAAAGGATAAAAAGGATTTTATGCGTCGTTTCCTCACTATGGATGAGACTTGGAGCTACCACCATGATTGTTCTGTCGCGTGCTCGAAAGATGCTTCCGTACGACCCGATCGGGAGATGCTCCGCTCGGTAATTTAATAGTCCACGATGGGAATGAATAATTTGTATGTTTACACGCTAACTACTACTTACACTGATTTTACAATTAACTATATCTTGTAATATTGGCTGGTCGACTGACAGAGCGACGTTGTCGGTGTGAATTTTGTAACGCAAGAGAGAGGCCGAGTCCACATTCTCGGCCCTTTTATATTACCATTTTTTGAAGGGGAGGTTTGAGGAAGTTTGAGGAAGGGATGGAAAATTCTCGAATGTGCGGGAAGGCGTTTGGCGTGCCTTCGGCCTGCGCTAGCCAGGCCCATACCTAGGCTTGCACGGCGTACGGTTTAAGGCCGTACCTAGGTACAGGACCTGCAGAAAGTTTTGAATTTGGACACACAGTGTCAAAATTTACTCGCGATCGATTTGCGCCGCGACAATGATGCTAAATCAAAACAAGAGGCTAAGGAGTGGTGTGAACCCGGTACTTCGGCTCCGAAGTGAGTTAGGATCCAGAAATCGGCCAAGAAAGTGTTAGCATCAGTTTTTTGGGATGCAAAAGGAATTTTGTTCGTGGATTACCTCCAAACTGGTAAAACAATAAACTCAGATTATTATTGTAACCTTTTGGACCATGTTCCATCGCACGGAGACAAAAGCGCAATCGAGACGAAGCGAAAGTTTGCCGTTCTTTGAGGCCCGAGTCTGGCCGCCAGATTTTTTATTATTTACAAACACTTGGCGACCATCACGTGCCAAGGCGGCCAAAACTCCGGTCCTCAAAGAATTAGGCAGCCTTCGTTTTGAATGAACGTTTTCGTTAATCCGTCATGCTCTGTCAGCGGGTGGTAACCAGGGACTTCGGCCTGACGGTCCCATCGACCGCCGCTGACTCGCGATGACAAATCGGTCATAAATCGCGCCTTCGAAGAGAAATTCTGCTGATCGGCCGGACTAGGATTTTTTGGGCACATGTGGTTGCACTTTCCTCCACCACGTATTCGCAGGGGATGAGTTTCCACCTCCGTGGGGCCCTTCTCGTCGAGAGTCCCATGGGGGTGGTCACTACTCTCGGAGGAAAGTGCGACCAATTAACGTCTCGCACCGCCCAGAAAATCCGAAAAACCCGCCTGCTGAAACGTCGCGAAAATTCAGCAAGCGGGGATGTCCGGCCCACAGCGTCGCCGAACGTCTTACGAAGAAAATTCTTCGAAGACACTTCGTTTCCGATCTTCTTGACGACAACTACACCATCGCGCTCGCTGACGACAACTGTCGTCACAGTTTGCCATTAAGTTCAGAATATTAATCTTTCGCGAACTTACAAGTTCTCCGCCGGTCGAGGACTATCGCGGCGATTAATTAACCAGTCCCGGAAATCGCGAAAGGATTCCGCGAGTGGTGAAGTGGACGTCAAGCCGTATCCACGATCGACATTGACGCCACAACAGACCAGCTAGATGTAAAAATTCTTGAGAAAAGACCTGGTTTACAGAAGAAAAAAATCATTTTTCATCAAGACAACGCACCCTCTCACACAGCTCAAAAAAAAACATCGCGAAAATCAGTGAATTAAAGTACGAATTGTTGCAACATCCAACCTATTCGCCAGATTTAGCTCCCTCTGACTTCTGGTTGTTCTCACATCTCAAAATATTCATGCGTGGGAAACGATTTTCATCGAACGAGGAGGTAATAGCAGCCGTGGAAGCGTATTTCGACAGTCTTCCGGATTCTCACTTCAGGGATGGAATCCATAAATTAGAAGATCACTGGAACAAGTGCATTGAAGTTCAGGGAGAGTATATTGAATAATAAAATGTACTTCAAACCATAAAATCGTGTTTTTCTTATCGAACGACAAAACTTATTGAACAACCTGGTATATACCCGGAACTTCAAAAACAAAGAACCCTACGCGAAGGTGTTCACATTGCTATAAACGTAAGATCAGGAAGGAATCGCGTTTCTGGTGTTCCATTTGCAAAGTCCCATTGTGTATAGTACCCTGTTTCGCTGAATACCACTCCACAGCAGAATTTTAAATTCTTGCTCTTATATGTGTAATATTTAATTTTTATTGCGTTTTTAGTTTAATATGTATGTAATATATGTGTATGTTAACCAAATAAGTAAATATTAGTGATAAAATTGTCAATTTTATAAAATAAACCCATCTTTTTGATCCAATATCTTACCAGCGCAACTTACTCTGTGATTGACGAGTATACTCGTCAAGGCTCGATTCTGGCGACACAAAACGGTGCGCACTCTCAAACGAGGGCGCCACAGTTAACTGGTTAAAACTATGCCGAACCAACAGTAATTTATGTTCTCGTTAGAAGCACCTAAATTAAACCAACGTCTTCGAAGGCAGCTACCCTATTATGCACACTTCACCGCGGGTACATGTTCTGTAAGATAAGCCTCAGTCTTGACAGTCGACCGCTAGGCAACCTTAGGCCTCTGCCTCTTATTTACTCTTAGTCGCCGGTGCATTTCCGAAATATAATAGAACTTTTGCCCCGTAGATAGGCACGTACGCCTATCTCGAGACAAAGGAACGCTAAGTATTTAAGACCACCGAAAAACCGCAAAAGGAGTCATTCTATTTAAAAACCTGCTGTAAGTCGTTACTCTGTCCGTCGTCAATAAAACTGAAAAGGATCCACCTGAACCACTTCTTACAGTTCCCGAAGGGTCTGGTTTAAGTTAAGTGCCTGTAACAAAAATATAAGTTAGAGTTGGTTGGGCATAGATTTAAATAAGGACCGTCGCGACGAGTTGGGATGGTTTTTTTGCAGGATCATATAGCAGAGACCTTCCAGAGAAGGGCCTTATAAGTCAAACTACGAATATATACGGTACATAAAAGATGCTGACTGTCAATGATAGCAAACTTTGATGATTTTCTCTCATTTATTGAACGTTAATTTTTGAATAAATTACAAACGCTAATTTCATATTCAGCACATGCATTTTGATCGTAGAAGAATGCTCTTTAATTTAAAACAAAAATCATTATAAAATGTAAGATAGATTCGTCAGAATGTTACGAAGAAGACAACGTGTTTTTTCGATAGAAATTGGTCTCGAGAAAAAGTTCCAACTTTAAGCGTTTGTTAAAAATTGTAACTACAATTTTTGTCGGATTTCATTAATTTTGCGATTTCTGAAATCCGTGGACATTTAGGAATCGATATAAAGAAAAAAAAAAGCGATTCGAGAAGATCGACTTTTCGGCAAAAGCGCGGCTAATCGCTCGTTCTGGACCACTGTGCGTCGTGAGGCGGTCCAACAAACAATAAACACTAGAATTATATTTCTACTCCATCCCTGTGAGATATATTTCCGAAGAGCCTCCCGTTATTAACACTCTGCCGGCTGCCGTAATGTGTTTGTAGAAACAGTAGATGCCCCGGCGTGCACGTATACCCAAAGTTAAATGTGTGGTAGCAGAAGTTTTTCTCAAATATCTCGAAAATTAAAGCTGACCGGAGGTTATAATTATGTATAGAGAAAAAATTGCTCAGAATCAATCCTAACAATATATTTAAAACACATTGAAATCGGTAGGTTGAGAGCTTTTTTGTACAATTACCCTTTGGAATTATATATTTATCTCATCCTCGTGAGATACATTTTCGACGAGTCCACCCGTTAGAAAGACTCCGCCGGCCGCTTCACAGTGTGTAGTTTGTCCTATCTATCTGGACAAAACTATTTTTTGAAAGAAATTGCGCTTTTCATTAATTTTACTGACTTTTCTACTAATACGAAACATAATCTTATTCTTAGTGCTAATAACAATACACCCAAACCTGTTTTTGTGCGGTGGATAGGGACCGCATAAAAAAATCGCACAAAACTTCACGAGTAGCTATAAGAGATAGTTTTCGAAACACAATTAAAAAGTATTTTTTTTTGTGCGGTGAATAGGGACCACATAAAAAAAGTCTCACGTAGAAAATAACTCAAAGCTTACGAAATAACTAGGAATTGTTTTTTTAAACAAAATCAAGACACTAGGCTTGGTAGCTACTTGGAATCTGATTTTGAACACACACATGCGAAGATTTTTATATATTTTATTTAAATATTTACTTATTTTACACATACAAAACTTTTCAAAACGTGTTACCATTATCCTTCGTAGTCTGACAATACGCGAACTTTCTTGTGGTAAACTGGCACAAAATCGCTTTCGTCACTTGAAGATACGTATAGAGTTCAATGACATACAATGTAATCGGCTAACGCAATACTTATGTAATGTGATGAACTACATATTAAAAATCGAAAAATATGGCGAATCAAACCTACTGCTTGTTTATTGATAACTTCGTCAATTATATTTCAATTTGATTGAAATTTTCATATACCGCACAAAATAAATCGCACAAAAACAGGTTTGAGTGTATATATTTTAATAATTATTTAACATTTATACGTAAAATAAGAAACTCTCAACTTTAAAATTATTTTATACTTTAACGGTAATAGTTATTTACATTTTTTCTGCTCAAAATGATTCTACGAACTACCGCGAATACAACGATGTTTATTATTTTAATGTTATGAAGATTCAAATATGTTTAAACAATGTTCAAAGCGGAGCAACGACCAAAATGCCCCCATTTTTATGAATATTTTCCAATTTATCCAAAAAACTAAACGCCCAGGAAAAATTTAATAGCAGGAGGCGATAGGGCAGACGTTTTTCTTGGGGAAAGCTTAAAAAAAAGTTGCGACAAAAATTTTGTTTTCGGCCAAGAAATTAAAATAATTCCGCAAGACGTTTAGTTTCGTCCGCTCACAAGACCCAAAACCCAAGACAATACTGAAGTATCGCGTAAATGTGATGGCTGCCTGATTTCGTATGGATGTGTATGCATGTGTGAGTGTGAGCTTCGATTGTTTTCTGCGAGCTTCGAGTGGCTGCAGAAACCACGAAAGCGCAGTTCATCTCGATCCGTTACCGTGCGAAGACTATTATATCAGCATTACCATTTTCCTTTTTGTTCAATAAATAATCTAATTTTCCTTGTTAATTCATATAACTCACATCTCTTTTATTTTCTCACCATATCCTACAATACTCTCTCCCCGCAGCTAAAAGAAGTCGTGTCCGCCCGTTAAGGACGGAACAAAACAATAAAAAACGATAGATGTCTTCCTTTGGCTGCAATGGCTCTTCGCACTTTCAATTGTTTATACCTTCAGCTCTGAACACACAAAATTGCAAAAGTGTAATAAACAGTAAACTGTGTCAAAACTTAAATAACTTTCTGAAACGGAACCGTAATGCCGGGCCACGCGGATTAAAATAATAAAAAAAAAGATAGATGTCGTCATTTGTCTCCAATGGCTCTTTGCGTTTTCAATTGTTTATACCATCAGCTTTGAACACACAAAATTGCAGAAGTGTAATAAATAGTACTCCAAGTTAAAAGTTTACATACCTTTCGGAATAGAACTTAAATAAGTTGTTAATTGTTAGAGGGGATTAAAACGGTAATAAAAGATCGCTTGGAAAAATAAAAAATTGTAAACATATCCCAAAAAAGTGAAGATAATAATACATAAACATTAATACCATTCTCATCTACCGTTACAAAACAATTGTCGAAAATGTCTAGGGCATGGTACAAGCGTGCAAAAGCAATGTACGGTAAGAACAACTTTGGGGCCTGTTAATTAATTGGGGCAGATTATTTTTTGGAATAATTTTTACATTTTCTATTTATATGGACATTCTACTATTGATTCACAATAAAATGTTATACATATGTGGTATCGAGAATCGAGATATGGGCTCATCGCGACCGCCTAGACTGTTTTAGTCTAGGCGGCTGTTTATAAGATGCGTGCTGCGGAGGCCCTTCGATCCCTATGCCAAGGAACGCATGTGTGTATGTATGAATGAGTGCATGGATATTTGAGTACGAACGAATGACTGAGCGGAGCGAATGCTTTTTATTCATTTTTGTATTAGTATTTAGTATATAGTTTTAGATAATAAACTTAGTTTTACTCTATATTATAACACCTAATATAACCAATCCCACACATATGGATCATTACGAAAATTGACTTTTGTCCAGCTAGATCGGCCAAATTACACACTGTGCGCTGTAGTGTGTTTGTAGACAGTAAATGCCCGGACGTGCATGTATAAGCAAAATTTAATGTAGTAGAAGGAAAAGTTTTTTGGTAATATCTCGAAAAGTAAAGTCGGTCGAGTGTTACATGTATAGGAAAAAATTTCACAAATTCTCACGAAACCAGTGAGGCGGCACCTTTTCTATAATATTACCGTAATGTGTTACAAAGATAACAGAAATAAGAAATGGTGTAAAAGAAATTGCGATTTAAAAAGAATCTCAAATATAAGCGGACAATCGTTGGATGGCAATTGATTTAATAGAAGTTAAACTAAATTCAATTAAACAGGCTGTACGAATATTTTGTCCATATAAATCGACTTCATATAAACGACAATCGCACTGTATCCACGCTACGAGTAAATACAGCTGTAATAGCCGATCCGCAAATGCCAATGAACGTAACACTTGCCACTCGAGACCAGTTGTATGCCGTACGTATCCCCCACCATTAAAACTTTATTTTCCCGTAATTCTCAGCATGATTAGCCGGGACAGGATGCAGTTCCATGAAATTCATACAGTGATACCTTACTGCATTTTGCACAACACAACTTCGGTCTTCTTTAATTCTGCCCAATTCTAGCAAAATATAAAACACGTAGTTTGAAATTATTACTGATGTCGTTTGTCCTGCTCTCTGTCGAATGATGTAATCACTGACATCGTACTATACACGAGCATTATTGACGCCTTGTGACCTTCTTGACGAGATAGTTCTGCGTTACTGAAATTTTGGTTTCTCGAAAGTGAGAGTTTCCATCGCAGTTATGTTTGAGATCGCGAGTGTACCAGCTCCAAGCGTAGTCGTGTCAAGCATACCGTGGTTGAACTGCCGTGATTCAAGTGCCATCTGCTGCGATCCGAGTGCCATTCCACAGACGGCGGATCATGTTAGAAGCATAACATTTCGCGATGATAACGATAAGAACGATTACACGATAACTGTATTAACAGTTGTTAAAATCTCCTCCCGCCACTGTGGAGTATATTTTTGGTGTAGAGCAATTTACGTGAAGACAGTACCTGTGTGAGATTCAATCCTTCGTTCATCCTGTAATTCGTCACTGTGAAGAACAAGGTGTGAAGAATAAGGAGGAGCGGAAATAATTTATTTAAACGTAAGTACGATCATTTTCCTTTTATATTCGTTTTCATACAATGTAAGATGTTCAATAACTTATGTCTGACTTTTATTTTGCTTTACGATGAGAGAAAGAAGGAATGCCAAGATATAGTGTAGAAGAACGTGCTAGTCGAAGGGAGAAAGAGATGTTGATTTATCAAACTGAAATAGTGAAGACATATACACTAGTTTTTTTTCCACCGCGAAGGCTGTATACAGCTGTGAAAAGACTGCCCTGATACCGGCCGAATTTTATTCTGTGCTTTACACATAAAATTCCTGTACTGCTTATTATATATCTTATTATAATTCTGTTACACACGATAAAGTTTAAAGAAATGATAAAGTTTAAAATAAGCATGAAATATTCCATGGGAAAAATTGTTTGGATCGTGCAATTTGTGTTTCTTAAGTTTTATAAACATTTAATTTACACAGGTTTAGTAACGCCTATTGGAAAATTTTAGGATATCAGGCATATATAGAAATCTGCTGATATGAGCTTACTGTGTTCTTTTCGCGAAGAAAATAATTCTGAATTTTAAATGTGCAATACTGTATAGTCAGGGTAAAAAGGTATTCGTACAGCGATTACTTTTTATTAAACCTTTGTGTAATTTTGTTATTACCAAATTTTAGCGAGCAAAATTAATTTAGGAATATTCTTGGCTGATGCTACATTCAATTTTATATAAAAAGATGTTGGTACTCTTGACCTTTAGGGAATTATCAATAAATATACCGTAGTGTGCTGAAATAGACCCACTGAAAGTATTCGTACACCTCTGTATTTCTTGTAGTAAATTTGAATGTAAACATAGCATACCTTAGCGAATGCAAGAAATATCAAGAAAGTCAATCAGTTTCAGAACAGAGCTTGTGCCAGTAGCACCATAACTATCAATTTATAGCAATTTTAAAACTGTTTTCTGTAAATATGGGTCGTAAAAGTTCCGAAACCACAGCAGAAAAACGAAAAATTGTTTTTGGCACAATCAGTGTCAATCACTAGTAGAAATTTTTCGAATTGTGAATAAATCAAGATCTGCTAGTTTGGAGTATTATTGGTAAGTACGGAATTTCAAAAAGCAGTAAAAAATAAGTAAAAACTTGGTCGTCCACGAAAGATTAATGAACACGTTGGACAAATGACAATTCGTAAAGTAAAGGAAAATCCACGAATAAGTGCAGAAAAAATTGGTGCAGAGCTTGCAATGTGCAACAACTTCAGTTTTTCTGGTAGAACGGCGAGTAATTTATAAAAGTACTCTATAAAAGTACTAAATAAAAAGTACTCCGTAAGTGAAACAAACAGGAAGAAACTGTTGGAATTCACTTTGTAAGTAGCACATTAGCGACCCTATAGAATACTGGAATAGGATTATTTTCACTGATGAAAGCAAATTTGATATGTTTGGGTTCAGTGGATACTTGAAATGAAAAAAAATACGGCATTCAAAAAGCAATACCTGCACCTTATGATGAAGCCCAGCGGTGGCCCGATATTTATCTGGGATTGTATGAGTGTTGCAGGTGTAGCATCGTTACAGTTTATTGATGGGACAATGAACCATAACATTTATATTAATATTTTAAAAATCGCCTTCTCTCTAGTGCACCTAAAATGGAACTAAAAGACCATTTTATTTTTATGCACGATATCGACCCAAAACACTCAGCTTACAATACTAAACAGTGGGTCTTACCCAATACTCCTCAATGACTCAAGCCAACTTCGCAATCTCTGAATATCAATCCCATAGAACAAAAAGTTCGAAACCATCAAATAACATCAAAAAAGAATTTGCAAACTGCACTCCACAGAGAATGGAACAAAATACCGCCCACTGTAACGGCCGATTTAGTTCATTCCATGCCTAGAAGGCTTGAGGCAATTTAAAAGACAAAAGAAAATCCCACTACGTATTAAGATACCGAAAAACTTATTATTTTCGAATACTTGCACCAAGTCGCTTTTTCTCACACTTTTCATTATTTTGTAATATTTGCGTTAAAATATTGAGTAATTGTGTTTTGTTTACATATAATCCATTTGGCAGACTCGAAAATATAAAATGCTATCGTAAATAAATAAAAACTTAGTAAAAATTTGTAAATATAAACACCTTGTTAAAGAGAATCCTCGAAAAAGATCACTATACGAACACTTTTTAGCTTCACTGTATATGTTTATACTGTGTAAGTTTTAATATAATACTTTGGGGGGGGGGGGGGGGGTCCATAGTGGAAAAAGAAGAAGAAGAACTGGAACATGTCGGGAAACGCATTTCACCCCTCAATACACACGATCTAAGATTGTTCAAAATGAGTTTGTCACCACAAGAACGTATGCCAAGCTTGTATGAAAAAAGTTGTTAATTTTTGTTATAATTTTTATTATACGATATATATACTTCGTATTTCACCACCACACTTGACCTCGCATGATATGCCACGATAGTTTGTTGAAATCATCTCAACATCGGCTATCAAATAGCGATTAAAAAAACATAGCATTCCATTTAAAAAATAGGGTTGACCTTGAAATCTCCTCTATGCCTCCATCCACGCGAAAAATATTTGTATCTCAATACGGCACACTCTGTATCGTAAAAATTTTGTATATAATATTTTTTCATATTACAGTAAACCCTCGATAAATGCATCATGAGCTTCCCTCGATAAATGCATCATGACTATCCCCTCCACATAGGGGGATCCCCCTTGGCGAACCTCGACGCTCGACGAGGGAGCAGTGTAACATTATACCACCCGAACGTATCGGTGAGGCAATACTAATTGGAGGGTCCGCCGTTTTCATTTTCGGTCTTTTTCGGTCTTTTTTTTTTTGAAACCTTTGCTAACGTATTTGTGAGATTTTTCTGATTAAAATGATACCAAACACAATATAGTTTGAATTATATTTACTCAATATTTAATATATTTACTTTGCATTTACATAATTAAAACATGTCGTGTTTGGTATCATTGTAATCAGAAAAATCTCAAAAATACATTGGGAAAAGTTGCATTCAGCAAAATTAATAAACGACCAAGTTTTTTGTTGCATTAGCAATGCCTCGCCGATACTTTCGTGCCGCTCACTTTGTTTGCTTGCTCTCTCCGTCTCTTCTACTGTCTGTCCTTTCTTAAGTTCGCGCTCGGTTGGAACCAGATTGTAAACACAGATTAGATGCCTCTGCTACCTAAGAGCAATATTCGGTCACGACCTGTGCATTTATCGAGGGAGGTGGCTATTCAGTGTTTTTATCCGGGTCCAGCTGACCGCGAATGTAGAAAGGGTCAGAATATGGAAAACCACCCCCTCGAAGATGCAGGAGTTAAATGTAGCGGGACTCGTTTGTGATGGACACGAGATTAACCGCGACCAATCCGTTTCTACGAATCTTTTGAGGAACGTTCTTTGTTCCAATTTTTCTAACTGTATTTCAAGGCTCGTTGTTCAGCAAGCAGTTCGTCTTCAATATAATAAGAACCTTTTCAAAAGTTTATTGCACGAGGAATCCCATGGGTATTTTTGAGAAAAATACCTTTAATTTAATGACTTTTATTCCAAAAATTCCACAAGGCCCATCTGGTGTATCCTGCTTTTAAAAATTTTAATTTATTTGTCTCAATAGCTTGGCCATGTATGCAATAAACTGTGAGCATCGTCCAAGTTTGCTCCATTCGTTTATGCATGGAATAAAGAACGCGGTTAATCTCGTGTCCATCACAAACGGGTCCCGCTACATTTAACTCCTGCATCTTCGAGGGGGTGGTTTTCCATATTCTGACCCTTTCTACATTCGCGGTCAGCTGGACCCGGATAAAAACACTGAATAGGCACCTCCCTCGATAAATGCACAGGTCGTGACCGAATATTGCTCTTAGGTAGCAGAGGCATCTAATCTGTGTTTACAATCTGGTTCCAACCGAGCGCGAACTTAAGAAAGGACAGACAGTAGAAGAGACGGAGAGAGCAAGCAAACAAAGTGAGCGGCACGAAAGTATCGGCGAGGCATTGCTAATGCAACAAAAAACTTGGTCGTTTATTAATTTTGCTGAATGCAACTTTTCCCAATGTATTTTTGAGATTTTTCTGATTACAATGATACCAAACACGATATGTTTTAATTATGTAAATACAAAGTAAATATATTAAATATTGAGTAAATATAATTCAAACTATATTGTGTTTGGTATCATTTTAATCAGAAAAATCTCACAAATACGTTAGCAAAGGTTTCAAAAAAAAAAGACCGAAAAAGACCGAAAATGAAAACGGCGGACCCTCCAATTAGTATTGCCTCACCGATACATTCGGGCCGCTCCCCCTATAGCTTGGGCCTCTCTGTCTCTTCTACTGTCTGTCCTTTTCTTTGTTCGCGCTTGGCTGAAGCCGTGATGTAAACAAGAATTCGGCACCGGTACACGATAAGAGCACTGCTTTGCCCCCGAAATTAGTGCATTTATCGAGGGTTTACTGTATTACAAACACCGGAAATATTTAAGCTGGGCATAGATAACGCTCCACCCTATGTGTATGTATCAATAAACGTGTGCACAGGCACACACCCACGCCCACGCAAGCGTCCACACACGCGAACGCCTACAGAGAGATGACGATAATAAAAACAAAACTAAAACAGTACTACGCAAAAGTATTTCAAAATTCTAAATCTACATCTGTGAACTCTTGCTAATGTATTTTTTATGTTGAATATCACCTACATTTACAATGTATGAATTGTTTGGAATGAATGGCCGTCACGAAAATTGCGAATGATAATATCTTGTTAGAAACTTCATCTTTGAGAAAACTGTAAATCAAAATCAGTAAAGTGCACATGCACCTAATTAATGAATGGCGTTAAGGATTTCGCTATTTGCAGGCATCATGCTGTTTCTTTGATAAGAAACTGTGTCTAACATTGTACCTTTCGTAATAACAAAATTTATTGTTTACACAATAGTCAACTTGTACTAAAAGCGTTGATATTTCAAACGTAGTTAGATTGAGAAGACATTGGTTTGCACAATCAAATTTCTTTTTTTGCTATTGTAAAACTTAATACGTGATTCTACTGGTACGGTAAAAGCTTTTTTTGTACTGAATTCAAACATGAAATTCACTTGTCTCCATCACGTAGTATATTTTTTGTGATAAGCAATTTAATACTTAATAACTCGTAGAATCCCATTACACCTATATGTAATTAGAAGTTGTAGTAATAATCCTATATTATCTATAATGTGGCGTGTATTGATTTCTTGGAATATTTTCCTTATAGAATATCCTATTTAACTGTTTCACAGCAATCTATAAGCTTAGACGCATTCCATTTTCCCTCGTATTACCGTAATGCACGATATACAGGGTATTTCACCTAACTTGACCACCTCAAAAATATCGCGTATTTTGTATGACAGAAAAAATTTCAGAGGTGGAAAATATTCTGTTTGAAGGTGCCAATAGGGTGATCGGCCGAATTTTTTTCTTAAGGTCATTTATTTTCGAGAATTCAAGGTCATCGTATTTCTTTTAAATGGGACTGCATATTTTCATTACAACAGCCTTAGTGCTTATCAAAAAACGAATCCAACTAGGTGCAATATGTTGATCTTCACGTAACCTTTAACGAGAAAATTATGAAATGTTTGTCAGCAACTTCAATACGCGTTCCGGGACGATAAGCGAATGAATTTCAATTTCATTGAAACACTGTACCGTGTAATTGTCCCCGGTGCTTGTAAACAGACATTCGTATTCTCCTTTCCATCGGTTGAACTATGTTTACAAGCATTTTTGGTGTGTCCGTCGTTGCTATTCGCTGGATCCTCTATCGGGATGTTACAGCGGCACGAAGCTACAATGTACCGTTTACAAAGGCTTTGCTATACCGATACACATTATTATCAAAGCGATAATTTTCTCGCTAAAGTTGACGTGAAGGTCAACTTATTGCACCTATGTAATGCGAAATTGTAGTTTCGCGGTTTTCGGAGGCACCAAACTCGACAATTGGACTTTAAAACTACATATTTGGTTTATTGTGACGTGGAATCAAGTAGAGACGTAGTAACGAGACAGAGTATAAGTGCATAAGTATATGTATGAGTCTTTTAGTATAAGTGCGGTGATTTTTGTATAAGTCTATAAGTGACAGAGTAAGTGCGGTGATTTTAAGTATAAGTGTTTTAGTATAAGTGTGTAAGAGTCTATAAGTGTACGAGCGTAAGAGTCTTTTAGTGTAAGTGTGTAAAAGTGACTGATTTTGGTCGAGGAAAGGGTTTTGAAGGACTTTTGGAAAAGGAGTGGGAGTGATGTTGTCGGTGGTCAGGGCCAAGGGGTAGGGATAGGAAGTTGGAACTTGGATTTGGGCGATGATTCGGGGATGAGTAAGGAATAGTGACTGTGCTAGGGAGTTGAAAGGTCGGGATGGAAAAATAGGAGTTCTGGATTTGAGGTGGTGAGTCAGAGGTGATGACGGAAGTTCGCTAAGTACAAAATATTTGTCCTCACGTGTTAAAGTTATCCTACGTATTATCTAATCGGAGGGTCGGTACATTACACGTAGTTGGATTAGTTTTTTAAAAGCTATAAGATTGTTGTAATGAAAATATGCAGCCCCATTTAAAAAAAAATACGATGACCTTGAAATCTCGAAAAAAATGACCTTGACAAAAGAATTCGGCCCATCACCGTATTGGCGCCTTCAAACAGAATATTTCCTACCTCTGGCATTTGTTCTATCACACAAAATAAGCGATATATTTTCCTTCGACCACCGGGAATTTTTGTATATTAAACTGAATCGCCGAATTGTGTTATCGACCGATTGCTTCCGGTGGTTTAGCTCAGTAGGAACTAGTGAGGAACTTTGTAAATAATTTCTTCTTTACTAAACTGACTTGATAATATTTAACAGTTATATACACTTATGTACAAGGTGTGGTTGTAATTTTCGAAGTATTGTACTTCGCGATATGAAGACTTGTCGATGCGTAACAATGGTATAAAATCTTGTGTTTCGAGTAAAATCTTGTGTAAAAACCTTGTGTATCGGGTAAAAATCTTGTGTAAAAATCGTGTGAATAATCTCGTGTAAAATCTGAATAGGTTTCAAAAAATTGCCTTCTTAAGGCTTTCGCTTTCCCTTCTCTAACTTCCTTGGGGGTGCCTTCGTTAGGGAAGGGATTTGACTTATCACTCATAGGCATGTAGGTGTGAACTTGAACTTGAAACTCCACCCATCCGACGATGACAAATTCAACGTTGGTGGGGTGGAAATCGAATGCGCTATGAGTGATTAGGCCAGGTAAATAATCGAACGCTAGTTCCTGGAATTCTTAGGTTTATGATACGTCTATAGCTGTTGAGACACGGAAGGCAACAAATTGGGAGGCCCAGCTATATTACCCTCCTGCTAGGGGGTTTCGTGGTACGTGGGTGCCTTTCTTGACCTTCCGGAAAAAGGTGAAGCGAATACAATTAGCAAGGTTTTGAAAATATGAATACTCAAAAAACAGCCGTGCACGTCGTCCGCATCGTAAACCTACCGGGTCTAACTTAATCCTATTTTCCGTTGCCTTTGCGACGGAACATATTTAAAGTAGTCAAGTTAGATGAAATACCCTGTATATTGGTAAAACCGCTCGCCGTGGTCGTCACTGATGACGACCGAGGAAACAATCCAAATGAATGTCCGAGAACTGAACAGGAAACTTCCTCATTTGATGTTTTAAATATCTTTACACTGTATTACTTATTTATATGGTAGTTACGGAGTATTTCTTTCCAAGATATTATTCTCGTCCTAATAAGTTCTAAGCAATACTAACAATGCAATACGAAAGCAGGCTAATAGCGCATACGATCTGGCTATGCTTTGTCTTCTGCGTAAATATTTTATATTTACAATCAAAAATGAAATTTTTGTTGCTGTCTCCTTTTTTGGTTCCCACGAAAAAACGCCTTCTCTGTCAGTTTTAACCGTTAGACTTTTCCCTGGAATTTTAGTTTCAAAAATAATTTGTTAAATAAATATTCAATGAAAAATAAAGCTGTTATCCGGAAAATTCACCGCCAGAAACTCAACGCCAGTACTTAGTGGCCGCGTCCGTTTAGTGCACAAACAATTTATAGCTTACAAATGATAGCGCCCACCATTCATTTACTATTTATTTAAGATGATTAAATAATGAATAGGAAAAAAAACAAAAATAAGTTTATCACATAAATGACTACGTAACTAACTAAGTAAAAATAAAAACAAACGAAATATAACTAATCTAAGTGATTATAAAAAGGAAATATCATCTCAGCGTCACGTTGCATATCTTTGTGTTACTTTATAAATGTTATAATCTAAGATGATTATAATTCATTATTATTAATAAATTCACTGTGAAAAGTGAGTAATTTATTAATTAATAATACATTTTTGTAGCTATACAGAAAAGGTCCTACCTCACCGATTTCAATAATATTTGGTTATGTTACCAGGACTATGATTTTAAGCAATTTTTTCTTATACATATAAGCAGGCAAGTACCCTGTTACACACACTCCACTCCAGGTGCCTGTCTCCGGAGAGTCCGGTTTAAAATAGGGGTATCTAATAAAAAGAGAAATTAGTGTTGTTTGGGCATAGGTTTAAATGAGGACCGCCGTGATGCGGTCCAATTAGCAATGAACACTGGCATTATATTTCTAGTCCATTTCCGTGAGGTACTTTTCCGACGAGTCCGCCCGCTATAAAGACTACCGACCCACAGTGGGACGAATCGAAAATCTAGCTGAAAAAAAATAATAACTCGAGATCCATTGATTTTAGAGAAAAATGTTATACACAAAAGTTTCATAGTATCGTGGGGAGAATATCGGTACAATATTAATTTTTTTTTGTTATATTTCTTCAATGTTAATTAAAGCTCAACTTCATTTTTTGTAGGAAAATCTATATTTTTCTTTGCACATTTTTATTCCATAGAAGAAATAAAGAAACATTTGTATAAGTCATTTTCTTGTTGGACTTTATGTAAAAAAGATATTTAATGGAAAGCAGCCTACTAAAGCCTTTTCGAACAGGCGGACTTGATTTTTACCCACCTAGATTACCCACTTCGTTCTACGGTGCGCCGTAGTGTGTTTGTAGAAACAGTAGATGCCTGGACGTGCACGTATAGGCAAAGTTCAATGTGCAGTGGCAGAAGTTTTTCCCCAATATCCCGAAAACTAACAATAAGTAACGCCGAGCAGGGTTTATAGGCGGAGGGAAAAAATTGCTCAGAATCATAATCCTGACAACATGTCCAAGAAACATTGAAATCGGTGAGTTGAGACCTTTTCTGTATAATTATCTAGATCTTATTATTTATTTATGACAAGTATTAGTTATTACATCTCCTGCTTAGTTTTTACACCAAGTAGAATGTGCTATATGCAAAAGAGACTCTTAAATAATAAACATGAATTTTGATCAGAATTTTGGCAAATTCGGTCACCGTGCGATATTTTGTAGGCTGTAAATTGTTTATAAGCTAAACTGTTGGCGGTGAACAGCGGGCGGTGAAATTTCCTAAATTCAATAAAGTTTTCACTTTAAACATTGTCTTAAGCTGCTGAAAGGTGTATAACAGTAAGGCAATATGTATCGTTTTATTTGAAGCGATGTAAAGGGTCGCTTCCGCAAAAAAGTCTAAACTTTCAGGTTTGAATTGTAAAAAATGTTAAAAATTGAAAGTCTCTATTTTCCTTTAGTCGTAAAAAATGGAGCGAGGGAAAGGAAAACAAACTTTGTGTTCGATATCAGCGTTAAAGACTACAAACGAATTAATGCAATAGCGAAATGCATTTAGTCACGTTGCTCTAATCCTCGCATTTTCTGCCACAAAAGCTCACACGATGTCGTGTGAAAAGCAGTCGCGCGAAAAGCAGTAACACGGTCAAAGTAAATGCTCTGAATGCTATTTCTTTACAAATTCAATACTAACACCCCTCCAAAACTCGTGCAGGCTACATGCTGCAAATGATCCTTTCCGACTTCTATTTTGAAAAATTCCCTTAAGCACAAATCAAGTTATTAGAACGCTGTTTATTGCTACACTGACATATAATACTATCACTTAATCGGTGTATGCAACAAAACCCAACAAAAACACCAGAACTCGACTCTGCAGTTAAGTGTACGCCACCCATGAGAATCGGGCACGAACTTATGCAATCATCTAATGATATTGTTGCGCCCAGGAGTTTCGTCATATGACATTTTTATATAAGAATGGGTCCTTTAGCATAAAATTACAACGATCCGTAGATAACACTGTCCAACAAATTTGAAGGTGATTTCTGTTTTCCTATAGCCACTATATAATTCTTATAGAGTTCGTCGTCCTGAACACGAATCCGGCAACCAAATTTCTGGATCACCCTCTGTTTTCGAAAAAAATCAGCATTTGTAAAAACGGTCGTTTTCGGTAAAGAAGCTGGTATTACGTGAAAACTAAGAAACGTAGGTTGTTGTTCTTGGTCTCAAAAAATAGAGGAGTGTTTCCCGAGTATGTATGTATAAGCAGTTATAATATTCCGTATTAGTTAATAGCAGTAAATCACTGTCAAAGTTCAAAAACGAGCGGATTCGCGAATTTTTTACGCATTCACTTTCCATTTTCACGTAGAGGACTGTTGCTAGCACAAATTTACTGTACACCATTGGATTCTACGTACATTTCTGAATAAAAAACATTCAGCGAAAAATGTCATAACTGTTTTCGTTTCGGCTCAATTTAAGAAAATATCCATCGGGAGCGTGTTCCGACCGTTTTCCCGCTACGACGCCATCGCTGCCTTTGGGCGCCGTAGCTACGCGTAATACTTTCGCGGGCCCCGCGCATCGATACATTCCGTTGAGGTAGAATTCTCTACCCCTTTAATAAAGTGTAAGGTCATACTTATTTATATTTTTTTTTTTTTTTATAGAGGGGAAATGCTTTACGCACACCCGCAAATGTCTTAGTTTGCGGATAGTGTGGGACTCCGTAGGCATATTGTTTTCGTATACCCACTAGAACCCCTCTCTAGTTTACTCTGCTTTGCTCTTTAATTTAACTAATCAAACAATATTCGTTTCAAACAATGAATAAGAATTATTTTACACGGGCTATTATTCAATGATATATTAATACCGCTTATTATTCAATGAATAAGAATTATTTTATATGTGCGCGATAAATCTTATCATCATTATTTTCATAAATATTAAACAAAAGGAAAAAATCAAAGGGGAGAATGTTGTAGTATATTTGGTAGGAATAGGATAGCGAAATTTTCTTTATTTAGAAGATTTGAAATGAAAGAAATATGTGGAACATGTTATAATATAGTATTTACGAGTATTTTATAGTCATATACTTTTGCTAGCAAAGTATACTCCAACTTTCTCCCCTTCGATTTTTTCCTGATGTTTAACATTTATGAGAATAACGATTTATTGCCGTTATCCCATATAAAATGATTCTCATTCATTTTTTAAGGCGAGTATTGTTTCATTACTTAAATTAAAGAGAAAAGCAGAATGAAGAAGAGGGGATTTCAGAGCGTATACGAAAGCAATAAGCCTACGGAGTTCCACACTATCCGCAAACTAAGACATTTGCGAGTGTGCGTAAAGCATTTCCCCTCTATAAAAAAAAAAAAAAAAATATAAATAAGTATGACCTTACACTTTAGTAAAGGGGTAGAGAATTCTACCTCAACGGAATGTATCGATGCGCGGGGCCCGCGAAAGTATTACGCTTAGCTACGGCGCCCAAAGGCAGCGATGGCGTCGTAGCGGCAAAACGGTCTGAACACGCTCCCGATGGATATTTTCTTAAATTGAACCGAAACGAAAACAGTTATGACATTTTTCGCTGATAGTTTTTTATTCAGAAATGTACGTAGAATCCAATGGTGTACAGTAAATTTGTGCTAGCAACAGTCCTCTACGTGAAAATGGAAAATGAATGCGTAAAAAATTCGCGAATCCGCTCGTTTTTGAACTTTGACAATGATTTACTGCTATTAACTAATACGGAATATTATAACTGCTTATACATACATACTCGGGAAACAGTCCTCTATTTTTTGAGACCAAGAACAACAACCTACGTTTCTTAGTTTTCACGTAATACCAGCTTCTTTACCGAAAACGACCGTTTTTACAAATGCTGATTTTTTTCGAAAACAGAGGGTGATCCAGAAATTTGATTGCCGGATTCGTGTTCAGGACGACGAACTCTATAAGAATTATATAGTGGCTATAGGAAAACAGAAATCACCTTCAAATTTGTTGGACAGTGTAATCAGACACGAGACACTTTTTCCAGCGCAGTCTCTTCCAGACTCTCCTTTTTTCTACTGGTATCCTTTTAACCGTTATCCTGGATACAATCTTCGACACTCGACTCTCGATATCTCGAAGAATACACTTGTGTACCAATTAATGTCGACGGCAGCTTCACTTCGTCCTCACAGTGTGTAATGGCACATATAAAAGTAATGAAATATAAAAACGGCAGACACGTATTCCTCAACGTAATAGTTATCATATCTTGCAAATAGACCAAATGAAACAGAGTTTTCCAATAGGGTGAGAAAATCAATTTGTCCCTTTGATTGGATGCGGGCTAGTCGTATCCTGAAACAATATCAACTTATATCTGCGTTTTTCGCCACTTTCCTGAATTATTGAGCCTTTCCTATTTAGTGAAAACGCATATTTGTTGTTACTCGTTTCACCCCAACGTGTTCTATATGTTGCTAAAGCAGAAAGGGATTATGTTGTGGAAAATGATGGCGCGGAAAGATTGAATTTGACGAAAAGACGTCCTTACCGAAAGGATTAATAGAATTTAAATTAGTAAACTGTGGGATGCGAGGAAGAGAGAAAGAGAGAAAGAAAGAAAGAAAGAATGAATGCTGGATGCGAGTGTTGTTTGTTTTGGGTAACGGCATAGAGCCGAGCGACAGTCGTTGTGCGTAAGCGATCGGCGAAGGAAGGTTAAAGCCGAAAGGCGAAAGACGAAAGGTGAAAGACGAAAGACGAAAGACGAAAGACGAAAGACGAAAGGCGAAAGGAGAAAATTAACTATTAACTTCGTTTTATATACTACTTAAATATACTTACTTTATATATATTGGATTTTAATAAAACTTATGATTAAATTAAGATCCTACATTTGGGGGCTCGTCCACGATTGAAAACGATTAAAAGTGTCTAAAAGTGATTATAACAACAAAAAAGTAACGATGGATGAAACATCAGTGGAAAATATGAAGTTAGAAGAGCTTAAAACTGCGTTAAGATTCCGAAAATTGAAGACTACAGGAAACAAGTCAGATTTAGCAGCGAGATTAAAAGCTGCTCTAGCTTTAGACAAAGAGCTGGATGAGGAATTAATCGATGATTCTTCGCAAGCTTGTTCAGAGAAGGCTGAGGAAGCAAGATACGTTCCGACGTTCAAAGACGTAGAAGAATCTATGGATACGTTTAGTGGTGACGACACGATGAATGTTACACGATGGATTGCGGATTTCGAGGACACTGCGGAGTTATGCCAGTGGAATGAAATTCAAACAGTGATATACGCTAGAAGACTATTGAGGGGATCTGCAAAACTGTTCTTAAACTACGCAAAATGTGGTGGCACATGGAAAAAATTGAAAACCGCTCTGGAGACAGAATTTGGACATAAAGTGAACAGTAATATGATACACAAGGAGCTGTGCAGAAGGAGAAAGAAGTGCGATGAAACTTATCAACAGTATGTATACGCGATGATTGCAATTGCCGCACAGGCTAATATGGAAACGGATGCGATCATACAATATATTATTGACGGGATCGACGATGAAGAGCCAAACAAATCTATTCTTTACGGCGCTACGAATATACGTGAATTAAAAGTCAAACTAAATCAATACGAGACCATGAAGTCAAACATGAAGAAAAAACACGGCGGACGAATTGACGAAACGTCGAAGAAATTTGTGACGCAATCTGAATCATCTAAGAAGTTTACGGCGCAACCTGAGTCATCGAGAGAGTTTACGGCGCAATCTTTGCAATGGAGACGTTGTTACAACTGCGGTGCAAATGACCACATGGGCGTGAATTGTCCGTCGAAGGGCGAAGGTGTCAAATGTTACCGTTGTAACAAGTTTGGGCATATTTCAACAAGGTGTACAGAAGGCGACGAAGTCAAGAAGAAAAGCTGTAACGCGATACAAGCGGAACCGAAAAAGCATCTGAAGGAAGTGAAAATAAATGAACAACAAATACTAGCTTTAATCGACTCCGGGAGTGACCTAAGCCTAATAAGTTCAGATAAGTACGTAGAAATCGGTGCACCTAAATTGAAGAAACGCGTTATTCCGTTTCGCGGTGTTGGTTCAAGCGACAATGTAACCTTAGGTGAAACGCAGGTGAATATCGTTATAGATGGCGAACCGTACAATGTTACGCTGCACGTAGTTTCCGATGTCTTGATGCAACAATGTTTAATTATTGGTTCTGATTTTTTGAATACTGTCGAAGTAATTTTAAAACGTGGGAATGTCACGATTTCGAAACTTGATAATCCGGAAATGCCAGAAGTTTATAAAATAGATTGTTTAAATAAGTCGAAATTATTAGATTTGTCATATATTAAAGAGCAGGAACGCGATTATTTAAAACAGGATAATGATAAGTTAGAGGTTAAGCTAAGCGAAATGACAGCTGATTTGCCGGAGGAGTATTCAACTTTGACCCTGGCAGCCAAGAGAATCGACGTAGAAACATCCGAGCGTTTGCGACTGGAACGAGAGCTTCGAGATTTAACCGAGATTAATAAGAATCTTCAACAGACGACCGAAAGATTTGCTAGAGAAAAGGAAGTAGCAATTGCGGAGAAGATCGCGATCGAGCAGAATCTGAGTGATGCACGGCTAGAAATCGAGCTAAAAGAAGAAAGACTGCGTACTTTGAGTCAGGAACTCAAGGAGCTGATTTTTGGTACTAAAATCGAGAAAGAAGAGGCGCAATTGAAGGAAACAGGGCACGAGTTAGGAAAGAGAACCAAAGAAGACCAGGAAGAAGAATTCGATGATCTCGCCGGACAGGTGCAACTTATCGAGCAAGCGAAGCTAAAGCTCAAAATGAGCATTGAACAGCAGCGTAAAGAGATGCAAGAGAGAGACAAAGAACCAGCGGATTCTGAAAAACGAAGTAAAGAACATGGTGAACGGCGACATTGTTTCACATATTGTAAACGTACTAAATTAAAAAATGCAAGCATCGGTGCGCAATATAAACGAAACCGTGACCATCGAACAAGTGCGACGAGTGAGGTAAACGACTGAATATAGTGATATCAAACATCTGAGGTCAGATGTTTAGCGCAGGAGGGCCGAGTGTGGGATGCGAGGAAGAGAGAAAGAGAGAAAGAAAGAAAGAAAGAATGAATGCTGGATGCGAGTGTGTTTGTTTTGGGTAACGGCATAGAGCCGAGCGACAGTCGTTGTGCGTAAGCGATCGGCGAAGGAAGGTTAAAGCCGAAAGGCGAAAGACGAAAGGTGAAAGACGAAAGACGAAAGACGAAAGACGAAAGGCGAAAGGAGAAAATTTACTATTAACTTCGTTTTATATACTACTTAAATATACTTACTTTATATATATTGGATTTTAATAAAACTTATGATTAAATTAAGATCCTATAAAACTGTATCAGTAACATTACATTTTGTTCATTAACAGAGACGAATACAAAATGATACGTCTGAGAGGATTCTCTGACCTCGCAAAGAAGGTGTATGGGGCTTCACAGTATGCTGCAAAACGAGAAGCAAGAGTCGCAGTAGACTCTCAAATCGGTTATGAAAAAGCGTCGGAAAGAGAAGTAAATAAAGTACCACCGTCAGATGTGCGACCTTACGAAGATATCCCTGGTCCAAGAGCTTTGCCGTTAATCGGCAATATCTTCCGGTATCTACCATACATAGGTGATGGTCACGATAATCTACAGCAGGGCTCGAAATGAATTGCTCGTCGCACGCGTCCTTGGAGCACCGTTGCCTACCTCCTCCGATCAAAGACGTGTGATCGGTGGAGGTAGGCGGCGGTACACCAAGAACGCATACAGCGGGCAGTTTATTCCAAGCCCTGATCTACCGAATCATTCTGTTCTACATTTTTCCTACTACTATACTCCTGTATCGAAGATAGGCTGAAGTATCACAATTTGTACAATCGCAGGTGAATACGGCAATTTACCTCTACTAAATCAAATGCGAATGATGCGAGAGCAATATGGTAATGTGGTGAAACTTGACGGTCTACTAAATCGTGACCCAATGATTATTCTTTTCTGTCCAAAATTGGCCGAGAAGATGTATCGCCATCAAGGTATTTGGCCACATAGAATTCGCATGGAAACGTTGCAATATCATCGCGAGTGCAGACCAACTATCTACAAAGGCCAATATGGTTTAACATCTAGGTCAGATAACGCGCCAGCATCTTTATATTATATTTCAGCGTTTTATTTCTAAACTTAACTGATCGAGTTTTCTCGCCTCGCACTTCTTACTTCCAGTCAGGGACAACAATGGTACGATGTTCGTTCCAAGGTCAATCCGCACATGATGCAGCCACGGGCTATTTGGCCGCACATCGAGAGGATTGATCAAGTCAGCAATGACCTTATCACTAGAATCCTTGATACACGGGATCCCAATAACCTCGAAGTTCCGTCCAGCTTCAATAATGAATTGTCGAAGTGGGCTCTTGAAGGTACTTACTGCTTCTCTGGAATTCGCAGGGTGCAACTCGTGACAAATATTAACAATAAGGCCGTGCTTATTCTTCAGCAACTTGCTCGATTGCCCTTAATCGTCGGCTGGGGTGCCTGGAACCTAATCTCCCTAAAGATTCCGAACCACAGCAATTGATCAATTGTGTGCACGAAATGTTTGATTTGACGTACAAATTGGAAGTGCTACCCTCCATGTGGAAGGTGTACAATACACGAAAGCTGAAGAGAATGTTTCAAGTAGTAGACAGACTGACTGGGTAAGAGTCAAGTTTCGTCTTGAAATTTCATCAGTGGCCGAGTTACGTCTTGATGTATTTATTATCTCCCAATAGGATAGCTATCAAATACGTAGATCGAGCTAACAAAGAATTCAACGAAAACCCGACGGAGAGCGTAAACAACCGTAGTGTATTGGAGAAACTACTTGGCGTCGACGAACAAATCGGTCGTGTTATGTCAATTGATATGTTCATGGCAGGGGTGGATACGGTAAATATATACATAGTTCCTTATGCGTTCGCTGTACTTGATTGTATTCCATTTTACACATTAACTCCTCCTGGATGAGCATTTAACAAACTGCAACACGACGTGTGTGGTGTACGGAATTGGGAATAAGACAAGTGAAAGAAATGTATGTCGTTTTGGTTGGATTCAAAAGAAACAAAGTCTCTTCTTGCACATATTTTCGGTTTATCGCATGACGAAGAGTGTTGAATGTGTGGACTGGATGGAGCTTGGAAAATATGTTCCAATTTCCACTACATTTTCAGGCTTTTCATCTTCATAGTTTCGTACTGTGTAAGTGATAAAGAAATTATTTTAATTTACGCGAGTTTTGTATACTTGCGATAAATTGAGGAATATGCTGGTTTTCTACAAGTTCCAGTTCTGCTGTTGCACGGCAGGTGATTTAAATTGTCTAAACTTAAAGAGTCTGTGAATGATAAGGGTAAAGATGAATAGGTCCATTGAAAAACCTCTCTCATCCGTGTGCCGTCCCGCAACACTTCGTTCCAGCATCGTATTATACGCTGCAGAATCTAAATTACAACTTGTTTAATCCTCTACATGTATCGTGTATAATGTAAGAAATTAAATCGATCAAATGTCTTAGCCCTCTGACTTCTTTCCTTTTGAAATATTCATTTATTATTTTAAAATGGTTAATAGCAGTATTAATAGTCGATAGTTCTGGTGTTATAACAACCTAGGGTTACCTTACATACTTTAACTTGTAGCAAAACTTTAGCATTTATATACATTTAAAGTAAAGCAGTACTTCGTTACTGGCTGCCTACGTGATAAAATTTAATGACCATTCGTACAGATAATAATTGTTACTACAGCGCAATGACATTGTAGATATAATAAATGTGACTACTTTTCTTTATAAACAAACCCATCATATTCAATAGAACAGTAATAAACATAAGTGCAGATTACAGTGTGAATTTTTACAAACTAATATGATAAATGTATTAAACTTTTTTTTATTGAAAATCACGTTCCATGATGCAGACGGGAAATGCTACCGCATCGTTGCTGTATTTCTTGGCGACTAATCCAAAGAAGCAGGACAAGCTGAGAGAGGAAGTGATAAAGTTATTGCCAAATAAATTTTTACCAGTGACAATTGATGTGATAAACAGGATATCGTATCTGAAAGCTTGCATCAAGGAATCACTTCGCTTATTCCCCATCACAATAGGCACATCAAGGATTATGCAAAAGGATGTCGAATTGGGCGGATACCTCATGCCAAAAGGAGTGCGTTAACAATTTCTTTACGAAGGTTTTGTCATCAAACGTTCCCGCATTTCCTCGTTTTTTGAATTTCAGACCAGTATACTACCCTGTCATGCTGTTATGTCTATGGACCCCAAGCAATTCCCACATCCGGATGAATACATCCCAGAAAGATGGTTGAAAAGCAGCGACGAATTTCCGTCGGCTAAGGCAGCACATCCTTTCACTTACATGCCGTTTGGCTTTGGAGCTCGCACGTGCATCGGTAAAAGATTCGCCGAAATGGAAATAGAAATATTAATTATGAAGGTATGTTGGAAAGTTATTACATATATCGAAGTGTACAGTGAATGGATTTTCAGTTATGAAGGCAGCTCATCAGTTGTTTGCCATGAGTGTGTAGAACCATCGAGAAGCTTCCGGGAACAGGATTTTCGTTTGCTTAAAGGCCAATGATCCCGGAGCTATCGCTCGGTAATCACTTTGACAAACAGCTGATGACGAGAGTGCGAGTGATATGCGAGTATGCCGTGTGAATGTTATAAATATACCCCCCACGATTGGAAAATTGGAGAGATTTCTGTGAGATTTGAGAGAAAACAGAGGGAGAGAATTTAGTAATCGAGTTGTTTGTATAATTATGTAGTTTGAATCGTTTCTGTGTGGCTATTTATTATTGTATTCGTATTGTTCCCTGTAATATTCCTTGTTTTGCCTGTTCAATTATTACACAAATGAAGGCATTCATATTATGCAAGGGTTTTTAATGTGTAATTCTTAAATCATGTTATCGATGTAATAGAATCTTGCAAGCACATCTCGCCTGTTGCATTCCTCTACATGGTAGAGATAGTCACTTAACCCTTTCGGTACTACGGGTGATGGCGGCCAGGTGTACCGAAAAATTAATGGTTCTGCGCAAAAATTAGTATTCTTATGTTTTTTGAGTCGTTGATTACGAATCTGAACTAAAAATTTCCAAAAACAAAATGGCGGATTCAAAAGTCGGGCGGAGTGTCATAAAGCGGAGCAAAGTTACAGGAGCTTTTCCCTTTTACAAAATTATTGGTTTATGCAAATGATTGATTAGGAAAACCTCCCTCCACATTTTATTATTTTTGCCAAGAGGGAGGATAATTAGAAAAAAAACGTTTTTACCTGACTCATCCGCTGGCCAACATTTTCGGCTTCCTCGCCGCCCGCGGTTTATGGCATGTGCGACCTGCTGGTTGACTTACAATTAGAGCCGTTAAGTTGTAAAACCCACATTTAAGAAACTATCGACTTGTAATTGCCGATAAGGGTTTCTATATAACTCTCGGTTTTTACAAATTGGCTTAGCGAATTCCGAGAAGTTGTGAACCGCACGGCGTTGCACTAAAACCGTTCTGATTGTGTTCCGAATCCATTTAAAACGATATTGTTTGAACTACATGTAGACAGAAATTTCGAATACTCATTTACGACACAAGATTAACTGTTTACCCTCTTCTAATTCAACCAATTCATAGAAAGATTTCCTTAAAACCGCTGACAGACTGTAGCGGCAAGCAGCCGCTGGAGTGAGCGCGACACTTTAAACAATAAAAAATCTAATTAGTGGGACGAATAGGGAAGGTTTCTTTGCAGGATTATATAGCAGATAGCTTACAGAAAAGGGCCTCATTGGTAGAATCACAAAAGAATACAAAAATAAAAAGATGCTGACTGTCGATGATAGAAAACTTTGATGATTTTCTTTCATTCAATGAACGTTTATTTTTTAACAAACTACAAACACTAATTTTATATTCAGTATGTGCATTCTGATCGTAGAAGAATGCTCTTCAATTAGAAAAAAGATCATTAGAAAATATAAGATACATTCGTGAGAATGTCACGAAGAAGACAACGTTTTCTTCGATAGAAATTGGTCTCGAGAAAAAGTTTCAACTTTAAGCGTTTGTTGTAACTACAATTTTTGTCGGATTTCATTAATTTTGCCATTTCTGAAATCCATAGACATTTAGGAATCGGTATAAAGAAAAAAAAGGCGATACGAGAAAATTGATTTTTTGGCAAAAGCACGGCTAATCGCTCGCGCTGGACCAATTTGCGCCGCAGCGAAAGGGTTAACTATCACAATAAACGAAAACCAATTGCAAGTAGTCAGAGAAGAGAATGTCATAGTATTAGTGAATGGAGGATGTTAACCCTTTCGTTACGGGTGCCGACTATAGTCGGCATTAAATGATACCGCACCTGTAACGTATCTCTTGATTATATCGACCCGTATTGGATTAATCCAACTCAAAGTACATTTTGGCCGTCGAGTCAAGCTTCAGTTTTCTTTTATTCGACAGTGGAATATTTGTACGATAAGAAAGCGTTGTAATAAAAAATCTTTTTTGAACCGTGCACACTTTTCTTGGCGCGGTGTCACGTTCAGTGGCAGCTGTCTAGCGGAGGGGACTCCCATAACGAAAGGGTTAAAGGCGCAATCCAACTTGGTATAACTAGATTTCACGTGTTTTATTGGCCAATTCGTTAGTTTAGCTACATGTATAATATCTTCGTATCTATATGAATTTACAATCCAATTTTCGTAAAACGATAATAATTCTCTTGCAGTTGTGAATAAATACGGTTTTGTATGCATCATAAATATTAACACGGTACTGCAAATAGTTCGCTTGAAGAAGTGTAAAAAGAATGCTGGTCTCACAATCAATAGTAATAATGGAAGCCGCATCTTGCGTTCCTTTGCAAATCTATCGCGCTATTGGCTAAACGGTCATGCACGATAACAGAATTGTTTTATGGAGAAAATAAAGGACATATTTCTTGTTATTTTACATCTTAATTGATTTGATGAGATTTCTGTATTCACCGAACAAACATTTTTTGCGTGGGTGAAGACATAAAGAAGATCTCAAGGTCAACTCTATTTTTTTAAATGGAATGTATAGGAAAATAAAAGAAAGAGAGGTAGAAAAGGATAAAAATAGAGTAGGCAAAACGATAATAGGTATTTGATAGACGGACATCGCAGTTAGAAAATCAGAAGAGAAACGTAAGATTTTCGTAATGACTTAAATACACAGTTTTCGCTATACACTAGCTGGCTTTGGCAGGTCACGATACACTGACTCGTGTCTCGAACGCCTTGTCGTCGTCGGAGCTTTTTCGCCTTTTCAAAAGAGCCCACAACCGACGTTCGAGAGATTGAGGCATTCACACAATTACAGAATCACGCCGGTCTTACACGCGCGCGCACACACACACACACAAACACGCATGACCATCGCAATCGTCACATATTCACAATCCCACAGATGCAATGCTTTTTTTTATCGCTATGCAATATCCGATGTTGATACGACTTCAACGAGCTGTCTTGGAAGGTCATGCAAAGTTAAAAGTGGTAGAAAAATGAAAGTTTGACAGTAAATGTTTTATTTAAAAGCTGCAGGCAGATATCAAGCATAATATGAAGATTGTTCCAATGCATTTTTCTTTGCAGAAAGTGGAAAATCGTTCGTGTTTAGTTTACTCGCATACTGACGATTTGACATCTCTTAATTTTTACTGATAAGATAATGTAAAACATACCAATTACTTTATTTAAGTAATGAATTATACAAAGTATAAGCACGATATTTTAAATGAAAATTGACTGTTAACGCACAGATAAGATAAACGTGGCTCATCTTTCAGCTTCTACTGTGCACAATGTATTGCTATTTGCTTCGCGTTGCATCAATATTTATAATTTTGTAATAAGATCGTTTTAAACGTTCGTGTAATTTTATTTCATTCATAACATCAATGGGAACGTTATGATTTAAAAAAATAAATAACAGTGCCGCTATTAGAGGACATGCAAATTATACCATGCGATCATCAATTTCATTGCTTTTTTTAAATGACAAATATACATCTGATTTTATCTACTGATTTAGTGAAAATGCAGCATTCAGTTTATCACGCTTAAGAACGAACTTTCACTACTTCCACTGAAGGATTTTTCATTTACTCCCCCCCCCCCCCCCCCCCGTTGATATAAGTCTTCACTAAAAAATGATTATTCTCGTCATTTTTTTTTGTAGGGCAATAATACTCTTATTTTTGATATTCGATTACCGAAATATTCAAAGACAATGACTGTTTGGATTTAATTCTGGAATCTCTCTCTGTTGTGTGTAATGACTATTTCTCTTTTGTAGATTATAAGACAATTCAAACTCGAATGGCATCATGGACCACTACAAACCCACAGCAAGGCTATAAGCACTGTCGCCTCTCCCTTGCAGTTAAAAGTCATCGACTTGTAATTTAGAATAAATAAAAGTATTCCAAATTGTAATGAAAACTGCTTTAGGAAACGCGTTTAGCTTAGTTTATAGCAGAAATATACATTATTCTTCTACTTCCTTCTCCTAATTTCCCTAAGCTTCTAGGACCCTAAATAAAGCATAAACAAATTATTCCACAACTGAAAAAGAACTTCTTGCCATTGTAAGGGCAACTAAGCATTTTCGTCAATATTTGTACGGTTGCAAGTTTACAATAGTAACCATTCATAAGCTATTGACATGACTAATGAACGTTAAAGATCCCAAATCTCGATTAATGCGATAGAGATTAAAACTACTTGAATAAGAGTACGAAATAATTTATAAACCCGGAAAAATAAATTCAAATGCAGATGCGTTATCGGGAATACACTGTTCGACAAAACTATAAGACATCCTACAAAATTGTATCTATCAGTTTGATATGAAGGAATTTACTAATTCTGCTTATAAGTTAGTATTGTTTACGCTAAAACACGCACTCCTACAAAGTATTATATTCGTAGATTTCCGAATATAAGTAAAGCTATACAAACACCCCTCATTGACCGCGACAAAACTATAAGACAGGTAACTCTCCTTTTTAAAAAACGACACAGAAGTTTTTGTTAATAGTGTGTACTAGCACCTTTATTTTTTACAACACTTAACATTCTTTTGGGTAACGATTTATACAATTTTTTTAATGTTTTCCGCTTGATACATCTCCACTTTTCCTGGATGCAATTTTTCAGTTCTTCAATTTGTAATGCGAAATCGTGGTTTCGCGGTTTTCGGAGTACCAAACTCGAGAAATGGACTTTTAGAATTAGTTGGTTTTATTCTTATTTAGCATATACGTAGATCCGCAGTGGCGAGACAGAGTAAGCGTAATAGTAATAATGATTTAGTCGTGAATTTAGTAATGAGCTAGTAATGATGTAGTAATGATTTAGTAATGGAATGTGCGATTTTGGTCGGGGTAAGGGTTTTTAAAGGTTTTTGGAGGAAGAGTGGGAGTGTTGTTGTTGGTGGTCAGGGCCAAGGGGTAGGGATAGAAAGTTGGAACTTGGATTTGCGCGATGATTCGGGGGTGACTAACAAGGGAACATCCCGAGGTGTAACTCACCGATGTTGATGAAATTTTAGTATGATATACTCCTCGCGGAAATATTTGACACGTATTTTTTTTTATCGGCAATCGTCCACGTTAAAGGGGTGAAAACCACCCTCAAAGTTGGCACTCTGAAACTTATTTATTGAATATCTGGAAAACTATTAGAGATACGAAAATTTCGTAAAGAGAGAAAATTAACGTATTTCGACCACAAATCTAATGTTATAAATATATTTTTTTTAAACTCGTTTGTTTAAATAATATGCTTAAAAATACAACTTTTTTAATGATTTTGTAAGTCAAATTTCAATAAATTTTCTTGAATTTTTTTCTGAGAATACCATATACCGAAACACAAAATAAGGATAAAATGGAAATTTGAAATTTTGTTTGTAAAAAAAGTTATTGCATTTTTAATTTTTTCTCTTACGTTCTTGTTAAGTTATGCCTTCGTATATACATGTATGACTGCTTTAAAAGGCCAGATTTTATTGCCAGACACACATATCGTCTTTATATAAATTAAAAAAATTTGATTGATTAATTAATAATTTGTAACAATTATTGTAATAATGGTATTCATTGTTATTCTTATAACCAATATTTTCTTACACCACGAGCATTCTAAAGCATCCCTGTAATCAATTCAAGGATGTAACGTCCGAAAATAGTAAATATATAACGCATACCTCCCGAGAATTAATTAATTTATTTGGCCTGTCGGCGGATTCATATTGATATCATAAATGACTATCCCGAGGTGTAACTCACCAATTCTTATGAAACTATAGTACAAGGTGCTTTTCGTGGAAATATTTAATATCTACTTTCATTTATCGGCAATCGTCCACGTTAAAGGGGTGAAAACCACCCCCAAAGTTCGGATAATGAAAACTGTTTTATCGAATATCTCGGAAACTATTAGAGATACGAAATTTTCCTAAGGAGTGAAAATTAACGTATTTCAATCACGAATCCAATGCTATAAACATTTCTTTAAAAAGCCCGTTTGTTTAAACAATATGTTAAAAAATACTTTTTTTTTCATAATATTTTCAGTTAAAATTCTTTCAATTTTCTTAAATAATAGTTTGTATACACTATATAGTCAAACAAAAAATACGGATCAATCAACTATGTATATACGACGGGAAAACTTGACAAGTTCATCAAGCGTAAGAATTGAAAATGCAATAACTTTTTTTGTAACACAAATATGAAACTTCTAATTGATCCGTATTTTTTGTTTGACTATATAGTGTATACAAACTATTATTTAAGAAAATTGAAAGAATTTTAACTGAAAATATTATGAAAAAAAAAGTATTTTTTAACATATTGTTTAAACAAACGGGTTTTTTAAAAAAATGTTTATAGCATTGGATTCGTGATTGAAATACGTTAATTTTCACTCCTTAGGAAAATTTCGTATCTCTAATAGTTTCCGAGATATTCGATAAAATAGTTTTCGTTATCCGAACTTTGGGGGTGGTTTTCACCCCTTTAACGTGGACGATTGCCGATAAATGAAAGTAGATATTAAATATTTCCACGAAAAGCACCTTATACTATAGTTTCATAAGAATTGGTGAGTTACACCTCGGGATAGTCATTTATGATATCAATATGAATCCGCCGACAGGCCAAATAAATTAATTAATTCTCGGGAGGTATGCGTTATATATTTACTATTTTCGGACGTTACATCCTTGAATTGATTACAGGGATGCTTTAGAATGCTCGTGGTGTAAGAAAATATTGGTTATAAGAATAACAATGAATACCATTATTACAATAATTGTTACAAATTATTAATTAATCAATCAAATTTTTTTAATTTATATAAAGACGATATGTGTGTCTGGCAATAAAATCTGGCCTTTTAAAGCAGTCATACATGTATATACGAAGGCATAACTTAACAAGAACGTAAGAGAAAAAATTAAAAATGCAATAACTTTTTTTACAAACAAAATTTCAAATTTCCATTTTATCCGTATTTTGTGTTTCGGTATATGGTATTCTCAGAAAAATATTCAAGAAAATTTATTGAAATTTGACTTACAAAATCATTAAAAAAGTTGTATTTTTAAGCATATTATTTAAACAAACGAGTTTAAAAAAAATATATTTATAACATTAGATTTGTGGTCGAAATACGTTAATTTTCTCTCTTTACGAAATTTTCGTATCTCTAATAGTTTTCCAGATATTCAATAAATAAGTTTCAGGGTGCCAACTTTGAGGGTGGTTTTCACCCCTTTAACGTGGACGATTGCCGATAAAAAAAAATACGTGTCAAATATTTCCGCGAGGAGTATATCATACTAAAATTTCATCAACATCGGTGAGTTACACCTCGGGATGTTCCCTTGTAAGGGATGGTGAGTCGGTGGTGATGACGGAAGTTAGCTAGCTACAAAATATTTGTCCTTACTCACTAAAGATATCCTACTTACTATCTAATCGGAGGGTCGGCACATTACAAATTGTTTGAAATTGACGTCCCATTCCATAAACCTCTCTCGCTAGTAGTCCCCAGCAGTTTTCTATAATATTCAGATCAAGTGATCTGGCAGGCCATGGCAAAGCAGCAATATTTTTTTTCAAAGTAGTCTTTTACCACCCTGGCGGTGTGCACTGCTGCGTTTCCTGCTGGAAAATAAACTTTCTCTTGGCTATTTTAGTGCCATACGCCGTCAGCCGGTCGTCAAGAACTTCGATATACTTTCGGCTATTCATTTTATTGGAAATGAACACTAAATTTTTTATTCCATAGTAGCCAATTGCTGCCCACACCATAATGCCGCCACCGCCCATTTGCCTCCTCTGTAAATTATTTTTCTCCTTTCGTAGATCGTGGAAATAGTAATGGAAGCCATCAGGACCATCCAAATTAAATCTTTTCTCATCCGAGAAAATCATTTTTTTCCACTGTTTCCTCCAATGAACGTGTTGTTCGGCAAAGTCTAATCGAGCCTGTTTATGGACGACTGTAAGAGGCGGTTTTTTTAATACTTTACGCCTTTTAAGGTGGTCTGCCGCTTTAATTATGCGTTCCACATTTCTAATATGCGTATTTACCTCAGCTTTTGCCGCAATTTGCCGGGCTGTTAGCATCGAATTCGATGCATGCTTTAGGATGGCACGTCTTTCACGCGAAGTTGTGACTTTGGGCCGACCTCCTGCGTGCTTCTTATTGTAATTCTCCTTATTTCTTAAATAATTCGCGATGGCACACCGGCTTTTTTCTAATATTTTCGATATTTTATTAATAGAGAAGTTTTTACTTTGTAACTTCTCAATAACTTTAATTTCAGCTTCAGTGAGCTTTTTTCCCCGTGGCATGTTTTTCTAAATAATCTGATATCCCAAATACACACTTAAAAAGCCATATAAGTGAAAGTGCTGATATATTCCGAAAGAAATGTTTCGAGAATTACTCTGTCTGCTGGATAGACAACGACTGTCTTATAGTTTTGTCGCGGTTAATGAGGCGTGTTTACATAGGTTTCCGTATATTCGGAGAACTGCAATCATAACACTTCGCAGGAGCGCGTGTCGGAATGTAAACAGTACTACCTTTTAAGCGGAACTAGTGTATTCCTTTATAGCGAACTGATAGAAACAATTTTGTAGGGTGTCTTATAGTTTTGTCGGACAGTGTACCTAAACCAGTCGTAATTGCAATAAGTGAAGATAATTGTGAAATGACTAGCGCAAAAACGAAGTTCTTCAAAGACGAACGAACGGGCCCCGCACTAGGCACCACGGGGATAAAGACGATTTTAAGACGTAAACAAAATACGGCCTATTATGCGGGAACGGCAACGTGTCACCTGAGAGGGAAGGGGAGATTGCTCTTGCACCGCCTAACCCCACCATGTCGGTCCTGGAAACCTCAGATCGACAAATGACAACCGAAAATAAAACACTACTTTCGTCGTTCACATGACGACGCGTCGTCACGCAACGAATGCGCTGGTCTCTCTTGCCAATAGCGCGTCACAATCGAAAATGCGTGAGGGAGAGGGATTTCTCTATCCGTCGGGCGAATCAGAGCAAATTACCCCTCAGCTGCCAAGAAATATTCCACCAGTATACCTGCGTGAGATTCAATTCCTCGTTCATCCTGCAATTCGTCACTGTGAAGAACAAGGTGTAAAGAATAAGGAGGAGAGGATATAATTTATTTAAAAGTAAGTGCGATCATTTTCCTCTTATATTCGTTTTGATACAATGTAACATGTTCAATAACTTTTATTTGACGTTTCTTTTGGTTTGCGATGAGAGAAAGAAGGAAGGCTAAGGTATAGTGTAGAAAAACGTGCTAGGCGAGAAAAAAAAGAGAAAAAGAGATGCTGATTTATCAAACTTAAATACTGAAGACATATCCACTAGGTTTTTTTCTGACACAGCCCGAATTTTATTCTGTGCTTTACACATAAAATTCCTGTACTGCTTACTGTACATCTTATTATAATTCTGTTGCACACGACAAAGTTCAAATAAAACAATAAAGTTTATAATAAGTATGAAATATCACATGTACAATTTTTTTTGGATCGTGCAATTTGTATTTCTTACGTTTTATAAAGACTTAATTTATACAGGGTTAATAACGCCTATAGGGAAATATTAGGATATCAGGCATATGCAGAAATATGTTAATATGGGCTTATTGAGTTCTTCTCGTGAAAACTATAATTCGGAAGTTTTAAATGTGCTGTTGGATACCGACCTAATTCTATAAGATAGAACGCCAAATATTGTCAAACGTGATTAAGGATCCGAACGGGAAATCTTATTTACTTGTTATCGCTTTCCCTGTAAAACATATTTTAAGGACCTTTAGTCTTAACAAGAGTCACAGGGAAAGCGGCCGCTCTTTGGAATCGTAATCACGAGAAGTCGTGGTTATCCGAACCTCCCACCACGCTGTTTCGGAGCCCTTATAACCTCGGCTCATTTCCAAATCTTTAGAATTCATAATCAATTGTCTTGAATCGCTGACAGTCGGTACCTTGCGACGACGTTATCCTTACTTGTAAAAACTCCAAACGCGAAAGTAATTCTTCGTTAAATAAAACTGTTGTAAAACTCCTCACAGAATACAACATAAATTTGGTGTCAGAAGTGGGATACAACAGTGCAATACTGTATAGCCAAGGTAAAAAGGTATTCGTACAGCGGTTACTTTTGATTAAACCTTTATATAATTTTGTTATTAATAAATTTTAGGAAGCAATATTAATTTAGGAATATTTTGGGCTGATGCTACAATAAATTACATGCAGAAAAATGTGAGTACTCTTGACCTTTAGGGAATTATCAATAAATAGACCGTAGTGTGCTGAAATAGACCCACTGAAAGTATTCGTACACCTTGTATTTCTTGTATTAAAGCGTCTAGCAGGATGCAGGGGTGAAAAGTGCCCTTGAAGCTATTTTATTTCACAATGCGTCATTGCAACATACTGTATTAAAATAATGCAAAGATAGCAAATACTGATCGCGTTTCAGCCCGAAATGCGTCCCAGTAATCGGTTATTGACTTTTCCAACGGTGTTGCACCATATCAAAAAAATGTGAAAAAAATTGAGCATATTAAAGGTTACATCCGGCACTTACTGTAATTATTTAAAAATTGTGTCTTGAAGATTTCAGTGCAAAATCTACATTTTTCCCATTTTTTTTTCGTTTTTGATTTTTTGCGCGTGGCACTTGCAACGGAAGAATCTGAAAATCATTCCTAACGTGTGCAATCATGTTTAGAATGTGTCAGAATTTTTTCGACATTTGTAAATATCATTAAGTGGCGAAAATGAGGCAAAAACTGGTTTTTCGAATTTACCCCATAACTACCCTCTCGGTCAAGTTATGGGATTAAAAATTTGTGTACAATGGTTTCTTATGATTACCTATCGAATGACGCATCGTGAAATAAAATAGCTGCAAGGGCACTTTTGACCCCCTTATCCTGCTAGACCCTTTGAATGTAAACATGGCATACCTTAGCGAATGCAAGAAATATCAAGAAAGTCAATCAGTCTCAGAATAGAGCTTGTGCCAGTAGCACCGTAATTATCATTTCATAGCAATTTTAAAGCTGTTTTCTGTAAATATGAGTCGTAAAATTTCCGACACCACACAAGAAGAACCAAAAATTATTTTTCGTCCGCACAATCAGTGTAAATCACTAGCAAAAAATTTTCGAATTGTTAATAATCCTAGATCTGCGATTTGGAGTATTATTGGAAAGTACGGAATTTTGAAAAACAGTACAAAATAAGCAAAAATCTTGGCGTCCATAAACGATTTATGAACGCGTTGGACGAATGACAATTCGTAAAGTAAAGGAAAATCCACGAATAAGCGCAAGAAAATTGCTGCAGAGCTTGCAATATACAACAACGCAAGTACTTCTGATACTACGGTGCGTAATTTTTTGCGGAATCATAAATACCACCGTAAAGTAGCACATAACAAGTACTTCGTAAATGAAAGAAACAGGAAGAAACTGCAGTCAAACCTGTATTTGCGCGGGGGATAGGGACTATACCAAAGAAATCGCATAAAACAAATATCCTGCAACTTCATCCGCACATGTGGAATATATTGTTTGCAACACATTTAAACAAAATTATGCGGTAAGTAGGGACCGGGTAAAAAAAGTCCCACATAGAAAATATATAAATCAAAACCTTGCGATGTAGCTAGAAATTTGTTTTCCAGGCAAGGAAAAATTGAATTTACACACTGGAACATTTTTAAATGTTTTATTTGCTTATATACGTTTCGAACTGTGCATTTCAAACTATTCCTCGAAGTCAAGTATGCAGATTTTCTTATACAATACTGGTTCGAAATCACTTTCGTAACTTGGAGATGCTACCTCACACTCGGTCAGAGTTGATATTTTTTGTGGAACGGTATAGTTGTTGATCACTTTTTGCGACGACAGTTCATTGGTTAGACGCTTGCATATGTCGCGATAAACAGACATAAAAACCGAAGGTCATTCTGGAATTTAATTCTTTTCAATTTGCATGTTATTTTGACAGCCATCTGTTGCTTTCTTTTGAAATTACATTTTATAATTAATTCATGTTGTTGAGATGTCTATCGGAGTGGGGTTTTTGATTGACTTCTCTTCAGACTGGTTATACGCGTTTAATACGTATAATAAGATAGTGGAAAAATATAACAGAATACACAATAGCTTAGAAGCGATCTCCATGCGTCCTCTTTACGGAAGGAAGTGACGTTTTTCTTTATAAAGGGGGGCCATCTAAGACGCCGTCTAGAAAAAGGCTACTAATGCTGGTAAGATGTTGCTAAGGCGCACAATTCAATACTTATTCAGAATATGCATTTGATGGACTTTTTTTACATACCGCGCAAAAAAAGACCGTACAAAAGCAGGTTTGGCTGTATTCGAATTTGCCAAGCATCACATTAGCGACCCTATAGAATACTGCAATAAGATTATTTTCACTGATGAAAGCAAATTTGACATATTTGGGTCAAGTGGACACTACAAAGTATGGACACTTCAGAGAAAGAAAAATACGGCATTCAAAAAGCAATACCTGCACCTTATGATGAAGCACGACGGTGGCTCGGTATTTATCTGGGGTTGTATGAGTGCTGCAGGTGTAGCATCGTTACATTTTATTGATGGGATAATGAACCATAACATTTATATTGACATTTTAAAAAATCCCCTTCTCTAGTGCATCTAAAATGGAACTAAAAGACCATTTTATTTTTATGCACGATATCGACCCAAAACACTCAGCTTACAATACTAAACAGTGGGTCTTGTCCAATACTCTTGAATGACTCAAGACAACTTCGCAATCTCTGGATATCAATCCCATAGAACAAAAAGTTCGAAACCATCAAATAATATCAAAAAAGAATTTGCAAACTGCACTCCACAAAGAATAGAACAAAATACCGCCCACTGTAACGGCCGATTTAGTTCATTCCATGTCCAGAAGGCTTGAGGCAATTTAAAAGGCAAGAGAAAATCCCACTACGTATTAAGATACCGAAAAAATTGTTATTTTCGAATATTTACTCCAAGTCGCTTTTTCTCACACTTTTCATTATTTTGTAATATCTGCGTTAAAATATTGAGTAATTGTGTCTTGTTTACATATAATCCATTTAGCAGACTCGAAAATATAAAATGCTATCGTAAATAAATAAAAACTTAGTAAAAATTTGTAAATATAAACACCTTGTTAAAGAGAATCCTCGAAAAAGATCACTATACGAACACTTTTTAGCTTCACTGTATATGTTTATACTGTGTAAGTTTTAATATAATACTTTGGGGGGGGGGGGGGGTCCATAGTGGAAAAAGAAGAAGAAGAACTGGAACATGTCGGGAAACGCATTTCACCCCTCAATACACACGATCTAAGATTGTTCAAAATGAGTTTGTCACCACAAGAACGTATGCCAAGCTTGTATGAAAAAAGTTGTTAATTTTTGTTATAATTTTTATTATACGATATATATACTTCGTATTTCACCACCACACTTGACCTCGCATGATATGCCACGATAGTTTGTTGAAATCATCTCAACATCGGCTATCAAATAGCGATTAAAAAAACATAGCATTCCATTTAAAAAATAGGGTTGACCTTGAAATCTCCTCTATGCCTCCATCCACGCGAAAAATATTTGTATCTCAATACGGCACACTCTGTATCGTGAAAATTTTGTATATAATATGTTTTCATATTATTACAAACACCGGAAATATTTAAGGTGGGCATAGATAGCGCTCCACCCTGCATGCATGTATAAATACACGTGTGCAAACGCAGAGAGATAACGATAATAAACACAAAACAAAAACAGTACTACGCAAAAGTATTTTAAAATTCTGAATCTACATCTGTGAACTCTTGCTAATGTATTTTTTATGTTGAATATCAACTATATTTACAATGTATGAATTGTTTGAAATGAGTGGCCATCACGACTCAATATACCCTACAAAAAAATGTTATAAGAGATTCTATAGTTCGAAGCATGACAAAAATTGCGAATGATAATATCTTATTCCAAACTTCGTTTTTGAGAAAACCGCAAATAAAAATCAGTGAAGTACACGTGCACCTAATTATGAATGGCGTTAAGGATTTCGCTATTTGCAAGCATCATGCTGTTTCTTTGATAAGAAACAGTGTCTAACATTGTATCTTTCGTATTAACAAAATTTATTGTTTACACAATAGTCAACTTGTACTAAAATCGTTGATATTGCAAAGGTAGTTAGATTGAGAAGACATTGGTTTGCACAATCAAATTTCTTTTTTTGCTATTGTAAGACTTAATACGTGATTCTACTGGTACGGTAAAAGCTTTTTTTGTACTGAATTCAAACATGAAATTCACTTGTCTCCATCACGTAGTATATTTTTTGTGATAAGCAATTTAATACTTAATAACTCGTAGAATCCCATTACACCTATATGTAATTAGAAGTTGTAGTAGTAATCCTATATTATCTATAATGTGGCGTTTATTGATTTCTTGGAATATTTCGCTCATAGAATATCCTATTTAACTGTTTCACAGCAATCTACAAGCTTAGTCGCATTCCATTTTCCCTCTTATTACCGTAATACACAATATATATTGGTAAATCCGCTCGCCGTGGTCGTCACTGATGACGATCGAGGAAAAAAACCAAATGAGTATCCGAGAACTGAACAGGAAACTTCCTCATTTGATGTTTTAATATCTTTACACTGTACGTCAAAAGACACTTTTTAAACAATAATAAAATCACCCAAATGCATTTGAACAACGAGCCTTATTTATATGGTAGTTACGGAGTATTTCTTTCCAAGATATTATTTTCGTCCTAATATAATTTCTAAGCAATAATAACAATGCAATACGAAAGCAGGCTAATAGCGCATACGATCTGGCTATGCTTTGTGTTCTGCGTAAATATTTTATATTTACAATCAAAAATGAAATTTTTGTTGCTGTCTCCTTTTTAGGTCGCACGAAAAAACGCCTTCTCTGTCATTTTTAACCGTTAGACTTTTCCCTGGAATTTTAGTTTCAAAAATAATTTGTTAAATAAATATTCAATGAAAAATAAAGCTGTTATCCGGAAAATTCACCGCCAGAAACTCAACACCAGTACTTAGTGGCCGCGTCCGTTTAGTGCACAAACAATTCATAGCTTACAAATGATCGCGCCCACCATTCATTTGCTATTTATTTAGGATTATTAAATAATGAAAAGGAAAAAAAACAAGAATAAGTTTATCACATAAATGACTACGTAACTAACTAAGTAAAAATAAAAACAAAAGAAATATAATTAATCTAAGTGATTATAAAAAGGAAATATCATCTTAGCATCACGTTGCATATCTTTGTGTTACTTTATAAATGTTATAATCAAAGATGATTATAAGTCATTATTATTAATAAATTCACTGTGAAAAGTCAGTAAAAGGAATTTAATGGAATAAACGCTGAAATATAAATATAGGATATACAACACAAAAATATTAAAAATCACTTTTATTACTTAATTGCTCTTACTGTTAGTTTACAAGGAAAGAGGAACGAGCTAGGTAATCTGGGTGGAAGGAAATCGTATTCTCTGCGGTACACGGTTCGCTTAAAAATTGAATAACTAAAAAGTACCGAAAGGTACCGGGTTGAAACTTTCCAGATATATTCCTTAGATTATATACAAGTAATTTCAGTAAAGATTTCATTGGTCTACCCGTACCCTTCTTTGTCATACCTGCCGAAAGTTAGCGAGACAGTCAAACAGGCCCAACAAGAAAATGACTTATACAAAAGTTTCTTTATTTCTTCTGTAGAATGAAAATCTAAAAAGAAATATATAGATTTTCCTATAAAAAATGAAGTTGACCTTTAAATGACACCGAAGAAATATAACAAATAAAAAATTAATATTGCACCGATATTCTCTCCACGATACTATGAAACTTTTGTATATAACATTTTTCTCTAAAATCAATGGTTCTCGAGTTATTATTTTTTTCCACCTAGATTGTCGATGCGTTCCACCGTGCGACAGTCGGATTTGGGCCCCGCGAGAAACTCAACCGAATCGCGCTGGGCGGTGAACGTGTTAAAGTCCACGGAGTAAAGCCAGAACATATAATACTCGGCCGCAACAATGTATTCTTTTACGCGAGAAGGCCTTGCGTTCTGCTGTCGCAGAGTTTCTTAACTGTTTGCGCTAGAAATTAATTTATAGATGTGCGTACTAGAACGGAGCATTATATTTCGCCGTAAGGCGTCACGTAGTGGTTGAATTCCACCAAATCATCGCCAGAAGTCCAAAAACATTAAAATCTATTAATTGTAGTTGATTTAAATCATATCAGAGCATACTTTTTCACTAATAATACTTTTGTTTTACCCTGCACGCGACGTGGTGCGATCTGAAACTATCTTTCGACAAATAACCTTGGTCGACGCGCGTGGCATGTCTTTCCAGCGCGAGCGGTTAGATACGAATGTCGCCCCAATACGCCACTACGCTCGTGCCAATAGGTCCGGCCATGACACCGAGAGAGTGTCTGTGGATCAGTGACATCTCAGCTGTATGCATGGGTGCAGCAGGCGGAGCTCTTCGAAGGACAGATCTGGCGATCAAGTAACGATTGAGCCTGGTGTAAGCTAACAAACCGTGCAACAATCTAACCTTTAAAGTTCGTTGTTTCGAAATTATGAGTGGACAAAATGTTAAGGCACTTAAATTAGTCTGTTGGAAAACGTTAAAGTATACGGGTTTCTGTAAATCTATTCTATAGAAGCAATTTGTGTACTGTTATTTTTTAAGTGTTTAAGTACTTTACAAAGTAAAAATAAACTGTGGGACGAGGAAAAGCATTAAGCGAAGATGAGAAGATTAGAATACTGCAGTTAAAGTCTGATGAGGGCTGTGGATCGTGTGATAGGAAATGTTCCCGTGAATAAGAACAAAATACTTTATTAGCTGTTGAATATTACACTGTCGCATGATGCTCTGTAGCTGCGTCGGCTTAACACTAAGCGGCGCCTTCTTAAAACAGAAGAAGGCCCCGAGATAAAAGGCTCGTGTCGCGTCGTGGCGGTGCCCCGCTCTAACACTTCCCCTCGACGCGAGACTGACATCCCGACCTATGACAATGTCATCGACCTTAATCCTAAAGCGTCCGCGGCTTTTCTATGCGCTGGACCGGATAGGCCCTTCGTTAAACGCTCCTTCGTCCATCGCATTACGAACGAAGTGATGCCGAATGTCTATATGCTTCGTGCGACCATGAAATACAGGATTTTCGGCGAGTTTTAAAGCACTTTGGTTATCGCAGTACAAAGTAACACTTGCCAATGAACCAAATCCTAATTCAGTCAAAATCCTCGTCAAATAGATCGCTTCTTTCGCTGCTTCGCTGAGGCTCATGTATTCCGCCTCCGTGGACAACAAGGCTGCGATCTTCTGTTTCTTCGAGGTCCACGAAATAACCCCGTTTCCCAAAATGAAAGAGTAGCCCGTAAAAGAACGCCTGTCCTCGATGCAGCCGCCCCAATCGGCGTCGGTGAAGCCTTGAAGTGGTTTCGAGCTCTTCTTATATACTAATTCGAGCTCTGTGGTTCCTCTTAGGTACCATAAAACGCGTTTCGCCGCCTTCCAATGTGCTTGCCCGAAACAATTGTTAAATTGCCCCAACGCGCTGACTGCGTGAGCTATGTCGGGACGCGTACCTATCGCCAGGTACATTAGCGAGCCTACCAACTCTCTGTAAGGGAACTTCCTATCTTCCTCGGTCGGATTTTCTTCTCTCCTTAGTTTCGAGTTTACTTCCGCAGGAGTACCGGCGGGCTTACAATTCGTCATCCCGAACCGTTCCAGCACGTCTTTAACATACCCGCGTTGGCTTAGCCGCACCTCGCCGTTCGTTCGACGAAATTCGATGCCGAGGCAGCATTTTACGTCACCGATGTTTCTCATTTCAAACAAACGCATCATATGCTTCTTAAAATCTTTGATTTTATTCGGGTTTCGCGAGGACACTAATATGTCATCGACATAAATTAAAACTAAAAACGCATCTTCCCCTCGCCCCGCATAATACAAGCACGGATCGGCGTTGGAAGACTTTAGCCCGTATTTTTTAATTTCGCTGTCTAATTTTTCGTACCAACAGCGCCCCGCTTGTTTCAACCCATACAGCACCTTTTTCATCCGACAAACGCCGTTACCGCGCGAAATTTCGTTTCGCATTTCCGACGCTTTTCTTTTTATATCGGCGTTTTCCTTTTCGGAAGTCGCTATTATTTCGAGCGCACGATTTACATGGTTCGGAATTTCCATGTAAACTTCCTCTTTGAGTTCTCCGTTCAAATACGCCGCCGTGACATCCAACTGATGCATTTTCATATTGTATTCCGCGGCAAGAGCACTCATTAATCGAACCCCCGCGCAACTACGCGTGCTTTTCGTCGTTCGAGGTCCCCATCCGGTTTATATTTATTTCTGAGAACTACTCGGCTGCCGATTACCTTCGCCTTCTCCGGACGCTTAACAATCTGCCACGTGTCCCTTTTAAGAATCGACCGAAGTTCGCTTGCAATGGTTTCATGCCATTCCTCGGCCTCTGGACTCGCAATGGCCAATTCGACAGGAATTTCTGCCACGGCCGCCTGTTCAATTCGCGTCTCCACGACTTTGTATTCTTTCCTAGGCCTTCCCCTGAAACCTGTACGAACAATTTTCGGTCTACCGGGTGCTCTTCGAATTTCCGTATCGGACTGTTCAGTTCGTCGCTCTACGCTCGATTCACTCGCACGATCGCAATCCAAATCGCTCTCCCGTGTGTAACGGCGAATAATGTGACTCGCACTCGGGATCCGCCAAATAAAAGAGAACTTGTAAATTTTTAGACTTTCTATATTAATTAGCGTGACTCGTACGGACAGCGATTCGTTGTATTGTAAGTAAACGGCAAGAATGATCTGAGTAGTGTAAGAGTGAAATATATAATATATAAATTTCTTTTTAATAATATAATACAATAGTTGTATACAATCTCGTATAACAATTTGTCCGGAGAGGCGTGGCGTTAGAACGACTTCTACAATAGTAATATCGGTAATGTTCGTTACAATGTTAATACTCTGAATGATTCGGTCATGTAGACTCTACAACGGTAACTCTCGTAAAGATCCGTCCATACGAACTCTACAACGACAATACTCTTAATGTTACGGCGGGTCCTGGAAGTCGTATATTTATACGACTTCCTTCCTCCCTTGCGCGAGCCTATCAGAGGCTTTCCTCGGAGAGGGACGTGGGCCTCTCTTTCCAAGGCCTCTTTTCCCCGAAAGGCCCCGTAGGGGCGAGGGTTGTCTTCTTCCCTCGCTAGCGAAAGGTCCTCTTGACGAAAGCCAGGCGTGAGAACGCCCGGCTCGGCGCCTCGCTGGCGCGGAGTCTTACAGTAGGCAGGGAATACAGGGGTTTTAAGGGATTTTTGGAGAAGGAGTGGGAGTGGTGATAGCGGTGGCTGCAAGACGAAGGTCGAAAATTGTGGAGTGAGGTTTTGAACTTAGAGCAGTGATTTTGGAGATGGGCAGGGAGCGGTGACGGTGTTTAGGGAGTTGAAAGGTCGGGATGGAAAAATAGGAGATCTGGATTTGAGGTAGTGAGTCAGAGGTGATTGTGGAACGGCGGATGTTAGTAGAGCTACTGTACAATATGTTTTCTGTTAAATAGAGATATCCTAACTTATCCTAACTTATATATTAGTTGATCAGAGGGTCGGTACATTACACGTGGAACACTCTCGTCTAACGCGAACGGGATCTCGACTTCGCGGAAACGTTCATCCGAAGTATCGGTTCGTTCCGGGTCTCGTTCGCAAACGATTTCGGTAGGAGCTTCGCGATTCGTGGAAAACCCCTTACTCTCTAAGAATTTCACATCGCGTACAATTTCGACGTTTTTCGAGTCCGACGACCAAATTCTGTAGCCCTTGCTATTTTCCGAATAACCTACGAAAATTCCTCTTTTGGATCGAGAATCAATTTTTCCCTTGTTAGGCCTATTATTCATATAGAAAACTTTGCAACCGAATTCCCTAGAATATCCGACGTTCGGCTTTTCGCGCATTAGTTTTTCGTATGAAGATTTTCCATCTAAACTCTTCGACGGGCAACGGTTACGGATGTGATTCGCGGTGTACACGGCTTCCGCCCAAAACGAGGGAGGTAAATCGGCCTGCAAGAGCAAACACCTCGCGGTTTCGAGCAACTTACGATTTTTCCGTTCCGCGACGCCATTCTGTTCCGGATTATATGGTACCGTCAGTCTACGTTTAATCCCCTGAGTTATTAGAAATCTATCGAACGCGGTATTCACGTATTCCCTTCCGTTATCGGACTGTAGACATTTTATTTTTCGTCCCGTTTGCGTCTCGATAAATACTTTAAATTCTCGGAAGCAATCAAAGACCTCTTCTTTCGATCTTATAAACCGAACCTCGCACCACTTTGTTGCGTCATCGATGAACGTGACAAAGTATCGTGCACCGCCGTTCGAAGTCGTCCGCATAGGACCGCAAACATCCGAATGTATAATGTCTAACACATTCGTGTTCCTTTGCGATTTCGATGGAAATGGATTTCGCGTCATTTTTCCACGCATGCATGTTTCGCATTCTAAGTTACCATTAAAACTATTTATACGTTTATCCGGGATAATACCGCTACGCGACGCTAAAATTAAGTCTTTTAAATTTAAGTGTCCTAAACGTCTATGCCATAAATTAACGATATCGGCTTTTTGCTCGCTTTCGACGTTATTGCATTCGACCGTGTTCTTACAATGATCATTCTCGCCGCCCGAATACACGAAATACAAATTATCTTTCCGACACGCTGTCAAAGTTGTATTTCCGGCGCAATCACTTACGATGGCACGATCCTTCAGAAACAATACCTTGTAACCTCGATCGGTGATCTTGCTCACCGAGAGTAAGTTGGTGCGTAGAACTGGCACGTGCAGTGCGTCGTTCAATCTTACGCTCGTTTTCTTTTCTTCGTATCGTGCGTTCACACGCACCGCTCCACGCGCACGTATGCCCGTCGACGCGTTACTCGCGAGATTCAATTGTCCGCTGTGACAATTGTCCATGTCCACGAACAAATTTTTGTCCTTGCACAAGTGCGATGTACAGGGTGTAAGGCATTTAATGGTCATGTTTTCGGGGGGTTGTTCTAGAGCTCGGATTGGATGAAGATTTGTAAAAATTACTTTCCGCAAAATTATTTGTAAAATTTCGTAAAAAAATCGGTTGAAACTGGCTCGGCTATCTTCTTCGTATTGTTACGTAGGTAAAATGTCTGAGAGGAACCATGGGTCAGAAGTGAACCGTTCTTCCACAAATCGACTTTTAATTGGGCCTCCGCGGTCTAATTCACGCTTAGTAAGTGAGAGAGTCAGCTGTTCCTTCGGAAAGAGACACACAAGATATCCTTGTCGGCTCGAACAGTCTGAGGAGAAGCGTGTTACTAGACATTGGAAATTGGGGGACTGGGTCACCGAACCACTAAGAGCAGTGCAAGTGTTTATGTTCTTTTCCCCGGGAGGACCCATGAGCGAACCTGACACCGAGCGCAGGTCATTGACGTCTTCCTAGCCGACAAGGATATCTTGTGTGTTTCTTTCCGAAGGAACAGCTGACTCTCTCACTTACTAAGCGAAAATTAGATCGCGGAGGCCCAATTAAAAGTCGATTTGTGGAAGAACGGTTCACTTCTGACCCATGGTTCCTCTCAGACATTTTACCTACGTAACAATACGAAGAAGATAGCCGAGCCAGTTTCAACCGATTTTTTTACGAAATTTTACAAATAATTTTGCGGAAAGTAATTTTTACAAATCTTCATCCAATCCGAGCTCTAGAACAACCCCCCGAAAACATGACCATTAAATGTCTTACACCCTGTACAGCCACTATCAAGCACCCACCGATTTCGAATTTCTTCCTCGGCCCGAAAACCCGCGCTGTTTCGCGCGAAAGTGGTTGACGCGAAAAAGTCATTTTCGCCAACACTTTTCGCTACGTACCGAGGTTTTCCGCGATTTCGGTCGCATTCCGATGCTTTATGGCCCGCACGATGGCACCGATAGCATTTAACCCTAGATTCATAAACATGCCTGGGAGATACACTATTCATAAACCTTCGTCTCACAGACGAACATATTATATTGACGATTTTTGTTTTATAGAATATAAGGATCAATAAAAAACATTTTAAATCTGAAAAATTGTTTATTAATCATTAATTTTTTAATAAAAAAATGAACATAATATTTATTCTGAGCAATCTATACATAATAATCCGCGGTGATCCATGCACATAAACTTTTTGCACTGGGTGCAACAGAACCTTGTCATTCTACGTTTTTTGTAATCGTAGAAGGCACAAATTTTTTTCTGAGATCCACTGGGTTGTACTTGATCCGCGGAAGAAGTTTCACCAAGTACTTCCGCAATTTTCCTCTTTAGGCATCGGGTCAAACTTGGCGTTTCACGGCGCTGGCGTAACCATGCGTCAGACAGCTTCCCCGATATGTTTTTTATGAATAATCGTCGCAACATGGGTTTTTTGTTGTTATTAACTGCATTGTGTACATAAATAACGTAGGCATTAATTATAGCCATGTTCAGCATACCAAAAAAGTAAGAAAGAGGCCATCTTTGCGTTTTTCTATTTTTAAAAGAAACCTAAGGATCCGAGTCAACTGTTCTGTTGAAATTGCGGAGAAAAAGGTCACGACGGAAAAATCTGTAAAAAGATAGTCGTACCATCTCGCGCAACCCCACAACAAATTACGAATCATTTAAACTTCGATCGCGTTCATCGAGCAGACGAGACGATGAACGAACAAAATCAAGCTCGTCGAAAATATGTTCGACTGGAGGATCGAAACAGGAATGACTCCTCATCAAGGAAATCCCCACTCCGAGAATCAGGATCAAAGTCCCGGAATTGGAAGAAGGAGTAGGAGAATTCATCACCGATGAAAGAGCATCTGTTAATTTAGTTGTAAAAAAGGTATTAGGTGAAAAGGCTCTCGTAACCTCTAGAGCAGAAATCGAGATAACTGGCCTAAACACCAACACCGTCACTTTAGGTACAACGACCCTGCATCTCAATGGAGTGCCGGCAATATTTTACGTGGTTGAAAAAGTACCCATTTCTTCAGAAGGACTCTTAGGAAGCCCCTTCTTCTTACAAGAGGACGCAGAAATTTCGTATTTCCACAGGACTTTAGTGCTACGAGACACACCGACGAGGCCCTGGAAATTTTCAAATTTTATGGACTACGATCGCGTTCAGCCGACAACTTCAAAGGCGAAGCACACTATCCCGGCACGTACTATGCAGCAAATAGAGGTATCGGTTGCTAACCCTAAGATAAGGGAAGGATATCTGCCACGTCTTAGGACTCCTAAAAATCTCTACATTGGAGAAGCCGCAGTAACGAACCGAGGAGGGAAATGTCAAGTGTTTGCGTGTAACACCGACACAGAAGATATTGAAATTGAGCTGAATCCTCAGGTAATATTTCCTTACACTCAAAATAGTTCGTCCAACGAAGAATTTTACCTTTCTACCGCTCAACCGCTCAGAGGTAATCAAGAAAGAATTTCAAAAATCAAGAGCTCTCTGCAATTTAAACATCTCAATTGCGAAGAACGGCAACACGTGTTGAAATTAGTAGAAGAATTTCCAGATAGATTTTTCTTACCTGGAGATAAATTGGGAAAAGTTCCAAATTTTCAGCATTCTATACACACCACGGATGATATTCCGATTAATACCCGACAGTACAGGTATCCAGTCGTGCATCAAGAGGAAATTCAGCGACAAGTGAACGCTATGCTGTCGGAAGGTATAATTAAAAAATCTATTTCATCGTATAATTCTCCCTTGTGGATTGTACCAAAGAAACCCGGCGCGGACGGTGCCAAGCGATGGCGCATGGTCATTGGTGACCATGGCATGACCATGGACAGGTATCCGCTTCTGCAAATAACCGAAATCTTAGATCGTTTAGGCGGCGCTAAGTATTAATACTAGTAATAAGTATATAATACTTTTCAGTTTTCGAACTTGTTACGAGCCGGGCGAGTGGCAGTACGCGACCGAATGCGTTAATACAATTTTTATTGCGAGAACTAAGAATTGCAACGAGTTGGGGAATAATATCCAGGGAATTATATCCGGGGACCGGACTAACCTATAGCCTAACTATAGGGTCGCCGTATGCCCGTTAATAACGAAAGAACCTCGCGGTACTTTCGCGCTCGTATAGCGGATAAGTCCCGTACCAGAGAATACGGGGGTACCGCCACTAGCTAGTAGTAGGGAAAACTCCGGGGACCGGACTAATCTATAGCAGGACTATAGAGTCGCCGTATGCCCGTTAATAACGAAAAACCTTGCGGTATTTTCGCACTAGTATAGCGGATAAGTCCCGTACCAGAGAATACGGGGGTACCGCCACTAGCTGGTATAAGGGAAAAAGGGAATTGTTGCAATCCGTAGACTCTTTTAACGAACACCCGTAACTTTAATTTAAAAGATCTTATTCACTCCGAGCGGTAAGAGTGAATAAGGGAGATCGTTGCTCAGTTACGTGAAGATTAAAGGAAGTAGAATGAAAATAACTAAACGTTTGAAATATCACAAAGTGAATGTAAACGTATATTAACAGTTATAATCAAAAATGGTTCAACAATGCAATTACAAAAGTTGAATCCTTAAATCTAAACTTAGCCGAAATTCACGCGTCGGTTCGCGGGGATATTCTACGTCTTATACTTACAATAGTCAACTTTTACAGAAGTTGTGACTTTGAACTTTATGTACGCTAGGTGACAGAATGACGTTTAAAAGAATACTGGATCCGAGGAGGCAAAATGCGTCTCGTTTATATAGGACTTAGTCCTGGGAAAATCTGTCAAAAAATGAGTGGAGGTGGTAGGAATTTGGAAGGGAGTTTAGGGCACCAAGATGGCGTGAGAAGAATCTGGAGTTTATATAAAAAAAAGTGTAACTTGCTTACACCAGCCGCGCGGGTGGTGGTCCTGTGATTACGTCTTCCTACGGTTTCTCGAGTGGTCTACTGCATATATTTCTAAGTGGTCGACTGGTATTCCGTGAGAAAAATGAAAATGCAGAGCCGCATGTAACATCTCCCCCCTTAGAATGAAACGTGACACATCGTGTTACGCTTTCGTCACCTAATACCAATCGATCACTTAGCCTACTTAAAAATACCTTAGTCTAAAATATAATTATACTTGTGGTTCGGGTTTGTGTGTGTAAATTTTGACATTGATGGTAGCTTAAATCAAAAATTATTGTCTAGTTACAACATCGATGGGTTTTCCTTGTAAAAGTAAATTATCGTCTGTTTTGAAGTATTGTTCAATACTCTTGGTGCATCTCGTTGCTGGTTTGGTATACATTGCGGTGCTATGATTCCTGCATATTTCCTCTGCTGGTTGTAGTTGTGGCTCTAGTCTTCAGGAATGTTTTTATTTCCAACGATGTTATTAAATTTCCATTACGTATGAAACAGTTGAATTGGTAGAAGTCGTTCGATGTAGAATCCTGGGTTATAGTTGAATGAGACAATCTCGTAATTTTTGATGGTGGGTGAATTGTTACATATCAGAGTCGGAATCAAAAGATAGGTCAGTATGTATAGTTTGAGGGCAATTCGGTCCATCATTTGCGTCTGTAATCTCAGTATAGTAATTAGGTAAGTGTGCGTGTTTCAGTTTGTCTTGGTGTTTAACAATTATCTTATTGTCTGGTGTACTTAAAACTACATTATTTAAATCAGTTACATCTAAAATTTTGCAGGGTTTAGTATAGTGTGGACTTAGTTTACTTACTCGAGGTTCTAATTGTACATATACTATATCTCCTACCTGAAAACTTACTGGACGGGCTTTTCGGTCGTAATAGTGTTTAGAGCGTAGTTTGGCGGATTTTAAATTATTTGAGGCTATGGCTTGTATTTCGTTGATTCTGATTATGAGTTCTTCAAGGTATGATCCGTACGTTTTAAGTGTTTTCTCATCTGGAAATGAAGTCGGTGTCCTGGCTAATCTTCCAAATATTAATTCGTATGGTGTGAAATTAGTTGCTTCGTGTACAGAGGTGTTGTAAGAAAACATAGCGAATGGTATGAGGAGGTCCCAGTCTTCGTATTTATCCATATAATGTTTTAAATATTCTGTGAGTACGATGTGGCTTCTTTCCAATGATCCATTTGTTTGCGGTCGATATCCTGAAGTTGTAATCTGTTTAATTTTAAATATTTCTGAAAGCTGCGACATTAGTTTTCCTATAAAACTTGTTCCTCTGTCCGTAAGAATTGCACGTGGAGTTCCATAAATTGCGATGAAGTGCCGCGCGAACGCGTCTGCTATCGTTGTTGCTCGTATGTTTGGAATAGCTACTGCGATGCAATACTTTGTTAGGTTGTCTTGCATCGTTAAAATATACCGATTTCCACTTGGTGTTTCAGGAAGAGGGCCCACTGCATCCAGTGCAATCTTGTCGAAAGATTCCGCTGGCGTGTCAGTGATAAGCATTGGTTGACGTGTCTTGGCACGCACTAGTTTCTGTTGCTGACAGCTGATGCATTTTCTTATATGATCTTGAATTTGTTCTCTCATGCCAGGCCAATGGTATCGTGCTCTTAAACGATTGTATGTTTTCGATATTCCCTTGTGTCCTCCTATTAAACTGTTGTGAGCCTCTTTGATTAGCTCCAAACGATCTGCTTCGGGTGGATTTTTAATAGTTGAATTACACAGGGTGATGTACATACCAGAATTGTGAAAAACCTTTTGTAAAATGTTATAAAATTGAAATGATGGTATATTATCGTGTCCGTCTCCTGAAATCGACATTCTAATCGCTGATATACCTGTCTGCATTAAAGCGATTTTTAATGCTTTTAATCCATTCATTAAATCTGTTTCTGTTACCTTTTCATGGTAGTGGTTCGTTGCAATGATGCTAAATATTTTGTATTGTCCTCTGTTAGTAATTAAAATCTTCCCTTTCTTCGGTTTTTCTTTAAGTAATTCGTCCCTTGCTATTATACCAGTGTCTGCCAATAATTTGCTAATTGGATTATGGATGTTACAATCAGCAGGTAAAAAGTGTACCAGGTGCCCTTTTTCGGAGGTGATTGTATTTGTTGTTTCGGTAATAATGGTTACTCGAGGTGTGAGGTCGTAGCAGGTATCAGGTTGGTCTTCTTCCGAACTGGTTGAACTTTCTGTTGACTGATGGTAGAGATACGATAGGTCGGGCAGTAGGTCAGTAAGTACTGCTGGTGGTGCATCTGCTGTGCGTTCTGTTATCTGAGGCACGTAAGCTGGTGGTTCTTTATCCCTTATCGTCGTTGGTTGTAAACATGGGGTGTTAACCGCTGAAGGTGATGATGTGAAAATTTCAGGAATATTTCTTCTTACTGTTATTTCTGCTGGTCTGATTTCCGAAAAGTCGATTAAACTTTTATCGGTTATGGTTTCCATAAGTTCCGGTGCAGGGTCTATTTCTGTTGAATATCCCTTTGGTTGTGGTGCGATGTCATTATTAAATTCATCTCCTAACGTTTTTTCTGATTCCAAGCTCGGTAAAAGTCGCTTATCTGATCCTGAAATTAGAGTGGAATGACTACCTGATGGTGTAGATTTATTTTTCGGAACGTTGGATTCATCCGATGAACTGGATTCCCATTCTTTGTAAAACGGTTGGTGTCTTGACTTCCTTCTTGTTTCGTGAACTCTTTTTCCCACAGTGCTTACGTCTTCCTTCTTACCATATGAGTATCTTCTGTACGATGGATCATTTTCCTTAGGAATGATAGGTAAGCAAACTGTTGGGTTTCTTGAAAGTGCGTCTGCATTTTTATTTGTTTTTCCTGCCTTATGGATTACTTCATATTCATATTCCATAAGTTTCAGTTTCCATTTTACTAATCTAGATGTAGGATCTTTGACGGAATGCAGCCAAACTAAAGGTCGGTGATCTGTTATCAAAGTAAATTTTTTACCGTAAATATAAGGCCTGAAATGTTGTACTGCGTAAACCATAGCAAGGCATTCCTTCTCAGTAGCGGAATAATTCTTTTCTGCTCCATTCAGTACTCTCGATGTATATGCGACGGGTAAATCTTTTCCAATTACTCCCTGGCTAAGGACTGCTCCAATTGCAAATTCAGATGCATCGGTTGTGACTATAAAAGGTTTATTAAAATCTGGAAATTGTAAAATTGGGCGCTCGCAAAGCTCGTCGCGTAGTTGCTCAAAACTATTTTGCTGTTCCTCAGTCCAAACGAATCGAACTCCTTTTCCTAATAAATTTGCCAAAGGTTTCGCTTTCTTGGAAAAATCCTTGATGAACCGTCGGTAATAACCAGCCAGTCCCAAAAATTGCTGAATGTTCTTCTGCGATCGTGGAACTGGGAAATTCTTTACCGCTTCCAGTTTCTTGAGGTCGGGTTTAACTCCATTAGCCGAGATTATATGACCCAGGTATGCTACCTCTTTCCGAAGAAATTGGCACTTGTTTGTTTGCAAACTGAGTCCGTGTTCTCGCAGTCGGTTTAATAATTTTCGGACCTTGATAGTATGCTCCTGGAGTGATGAAGAATAAATTACAATATCGTCCATATATACGAATAATTCTGTTCCTTGAAGGCCGGATAAAACTTGATCCATAAGTCGCTGAAATGTCGGTGGTGCGTTTTTTAAACCAAAAGGCATTCTTGCAAATTCGTAATGCCCGTGTGGTGTGGTAAAAGCTGTTTTTTGTTGATCTTTGGAATTCATTTCGATCTGGTGAAATCCATTGGCAAGATCGAAAATTGAAAAGTACTTAGCGCCGCCTAACCGATCTAAGATTTCGGTTATTTGCGGAAGCGGATACCTGTCCCCTACGGTTTTATTGTTTAATGCCCTGAAGTCAATGACCATGCGCCATCGCTTGGCACCGTCCGCGCCGGGTTTCTTTGGTACAATCCACAACGGAGAATTATATGGTGAAATAGATTTTTTAATTATACCTTCCGACAGCATAGCGTTCACTTGTCGCTGAATTTCCTCTTGATGCACGACTGGATACCTGTACTGTCGGGTATTAATCGGAATATCATCCGTGGTGTGTATAGAATGCTGAAAATTTGGAACTTTTCCCAATTTATCTCCTGGTAAGAAAAATCTATCTGGAAATTCTTCTACTATTTCCAACACGTGTTGCCGTTCTTCGTAATTAAGGTGTTTAAATTGCAGGGAGCTCTTGATTTTTGAAATTCTTTCTTGATTTCCTCTGAGCGGTTGAACGGTAGAAAGATAATATTCTTCGTCCGACGAACTATTTTGACTGTAAGGAAATATTACCTGAGGATTCAGCTCAATTTCAATATCTTCTGTGTCGGTGTTACACGCGAACACTTGACATTTCCCTCCTCGGTTCGTTACTGCGGCTTCTCCAATATAGAGGTTTTTTGGAGTCTTAAGACGTGGCAGATATCCTTCCCTTATCTTAGAGTTAGCAACCGATACCTCTATTTGCTGCATAGTACGAGCCGGGATGGTGTGCTTCGTCTTTGAACTTGTCGGCTGAACGCGGTCGTAGTCCATAAAGTTCGAAAATTTCCAGGGCCTCGTCGGTGTGTCTCGTAGCACTAAAGTCCTGTGGAAATACGAAATTTCTGCGTCCTCTTGTAAGAAGAAGGGGCTTCCTAAGAGTCCTTCTGAAGAAATGGGTAATCTTTCAACGACGTAAAATATTGCCGGCACCCCATTGAGATGCAGGGTCGTTGTACCTAAAGTGACGGTCGGTGTGGTGTTTAGGCCAGTTATCTCGATTTCTTCTCTAGAGGTTACGAGAGCCTTTTCACCTAATACCTTTTTTACAACCAAATTAACAGAAGCTCCTCCATCGATGATGAATTCTCCTACTCCTTCTTCCAATTCCGGGACTTTGATCCTGATTCTCGGAGTGGGGATTTCCTTGATGAGGAGTCGTTCCTGTTTTGATCCTGGAATCGAACATATTTTCGACGAGCTTGATTTTGTTCGTTCATCGTCTCGTCTGCTCGATGAACGCGATCGAAGTTTAAATGGTTCGTAATTTGTTGAGAGGTTGCGCGAGATGGTACGACAATCTTTTTACAGATTTTTCCGTCGTGACCTTTTTCTCCGCAATTCCAACAGAACAGTTGACTCGGATCCTTAGGTTTCCTTTTAAATTTCCTAAAATCGTCTTCACTTTCAGAAGAATACCTAAAGGGAGAAGGGGTCCTCGATGCAGTTTTTCGTCGAAGGATGAAAGCATCCGTCCTTGGCCTCCTATCTCTTTCCTCGTCTTCCGACTCTGATGGCCGTCGATCTCGATACCGGTGGTAATTAACAGGGCTTGGCGACGACGGGTAGGAAACATACCTGTCCCTTCGTCTGCGCTCTGTCCTGTAACTTTCGCGGCTATTATCTCGAGAATACCTGACTGGTGAATTTTCCTCGTCCGTTCGTCTGCGGTTCCTGAGACGTTTTTCGGTCCGAAGTACAGCATCGAAAGCATCCTCCAAGGTCTTGATATTTCTATTCCTGGATTCTACTCTCCAAGCGATTCTCTCCGGCAATCCTTCCAAAAAGTTTTCCAAAACATCCTCGTCTATTTGTCGAAGAATTTCTTCGTTATGAGTAGGATAACGATCCTGTGCGGCCGTTCGAGCAGATTGCCACAGCTGGGTTGTCCGATCCATGTATTTCGTCAAACTTTCGCCGTCCTTAATTCTCAGCTTAGCGATATCAGTTTGAAAATAAACCAGATCCTTACCAGGGACAAAGCGTTTCTTCAAATATTTAAGTAACGCCTCGACCGATTCAAATTTGAGCTCTAAAGCACATCGCCTAGCCGGTCCAGCAAGTTTTGTTAATATAATTGACAAAAACTGTGATTCAGTACCGCTAGGAATCAAAGCAAGTCCATTTTGAACTGCCTGCGCAAAAATAATTAATGATGGATGTTCACCATCAAAAATAGGTATCTGAGCCGTTGCATTTTGAACGCAATTTTGTCTTGTCATAAGGGCTATGGAAGCAGATAAATCTTCCATGCCCAGTCTAGACGTAGACTCGTCTCTATTTGCCATATTGCACGAATATTTTTAAAAATTGCTTCCTTTCTTCAAAATTTGTAACCAAGAGCGATCCCACCGCTGTCACCAGTTTGTTACGAGCCGGGCGAGTGGCAGTACGCGACCGAATGCGTTAATACAATTTTTATTGCGAGAACTAAGAATTGCAACGAGTTGGGGAATAATATCCAGGGAATTATATCCGGGGACCGGACTAACCTATAGCCTAACTATAGGGTCGCCGTATGCCCGTTAATAACGAAAGAACCTCGCGGTACTTTCGCGCTCGTATAGCGGATAAGTCCCGTACCAGAGAATACGGGGGTACCGCCACTAGCTAGTAGTAGGGAAAACTCCGGGGACCGGACTAATCTATAGCAGGACTATAGAGTCGCCGTATGCCCGTTAATAACGAAAAACCTTGCGGTATTTTCGCACTAGTATAGCGGATAAGTCCCGTACCAGAGAATACGGGGGTACCGCCACTAGCTGGTATAAGGGAAAAAGGGAATTGTTGCAATCCGTAGACTCTTTTAACGAACACCCGTAACTTTAATTTAAAAGATCTTATTCACTCCGAGCGGTAAGAGTGAATAAGGGAGATCGTTGCTCAGTTACGTGAAGATTAAAGGAAGTAGAATGAAAATAACTAAACGTTTGAAATATCACAAAGTGAATGTAAACGTATATTAACAGTTATAATCAAAAATGGTTCAACAATGCAATTACAAAAGTTGAATCCTTAAATCTAAACTTAGCCGAAATTCACGCGTCGGTTCGCGGGGATATTCTACGTCTTATACTTACAATAGTCAACTTTTACAGAAGTTGTGACTTTGAACTTTATGTACGCTAGGTGACAGAATGACGTTTAAAAGAATACTGGATCCGAGGAGGCAAAATGCGTCTCGTTTATATAGGACTTAGTCCTGGGAAAATCTGTCAAAAAATGAGTGGAGGTGGTAGGAATTTGGAAGGGAGTTTAGGGCACCAAGATGGCGTGAGAAGAATCTGGAGTTTATATAAAAAAAAGTGTAACTTGCTTACACCAGCCGCGCGGGTGGTGGTCCTGTGATTACGTCTTCCTACGGTTTCTCGAGTGGTCTACTGCATATATTTCTAAGTGGTCGACTGGTATTCCGTGAGAAAAATGAAAATGCAGAGCCGCATGTAACAAACTCGCCAATGGATTTCACCAGATCGAAATGAATTCCAAGGATCGACAAAAAACAGCTTTTACCACACCACACGGGCATTACGAATTTGCAAGAATGCCTTTTGGTTTAAAAAACGCACCACCACCATTTCAACGACTTATGTATCAAGTTTTATCCGGCCTTCAAGGAACAGAATTATTTGTATACATGGACGATATTGTAATTTATTCTTCATCACTCCAGGAGCATACTATCAAGGTCAGAAAATTATTAAACCGACTGCGAGAACATGGACTCAGCTTGCAAACAAACAAGTGCCAATTACTTCGGAAAGAGGTGGCATACCTGGGTCATACAATCTCGGCGAATGGAGTTAAACCCGACCTAAAGAAACTGGAAGCAGTAAAGAATTTCCCAGTTCCACGATCGCAGAAGGACATTCAGAAATTTTTGGGACTGGCAGGTTATTACCGACGGTTCATCAAGGATTTTCCAAGAAAGCGAAACCTTTGGCAAATTTATTAGGAAAAGGAGTTCGATTCGTTTGGACCAAGGAACAGCAAAATAGTTTGAGCAACTACGCGACGAGCTTTGCGAGCGTCCAATTTTACAATTTCCAGATTTTAATAAACCTTTTATAGTCACAACAGACGCATCTGAATTTGCAATTGGAGCAGTCCTTAGCCAGGGAGAAATTGGAAAAGATTTACCCGTCGCATATACATCCAGAGTACTGAATGGAGCAGAAAAGAATTATTCCGCCACTGAGAAGGAATGCCTTGCTATGGTCTACGCAGTACAGCATTTCAGGCCTTATATTTACGGTAAAAAATTTACTTTGATAACAGATCACCGACCTCTAGTTTGGCTGCATTCCGTCAAAGATCCAACATCTAGATTAGTAAAATGGAAACTAAAACTTATGGAATACGAATATGAAGTAATCCATAAGGCAGGAAAAACCAATAAAAATGCAGACGCACTTTCAGGGAAATCCAACAGTTTGCTTACCTATCATCCCTAAGGAAAACGACCCATCATACAAAAGATACTCATACAGTAAGAAGCAAGACCTAAGCACTGTGGGAAAGAGAGTCCACGAAACAAGAAGGAAATCAAGACACCAACCGTTTTACAAGGAATGGGAGTCCAGTTCATCGGATGATTCCAACGTTCCGAAAAACCATCAGGTAGTCACTCCACTCTAATTTCAGGATCAAATAAAATCAGAATCAGAAAAAACTTTAGGAGATGAATTTAATAATGACATCACACCACAACCAAAAGGATATTCAACAGAAGTAGACCCTGCACCGGAACTTATGGAAACCATAACTAATAAAAGTTTAATCGACTTCTCGGAAATCACACCAGCAGAAATAACAGTAAGAAGGAATATTCCGGAAATTTTCACATCATCGCCTTCCCCGGTTAACACCCCATGTTTACAACCAACGACGATAAGGGATAAAGAACCACCAGCTTACGTGCCTCAGATAACAAAACGCACAGCAGATGCACCACCAGCAGTACTTACTGACCTAGTGCCCAACCTATCGTATCTCTTCCATCATTCAACAGAAAGTGCAACCAGTTCGAAAGAAGACCGACCTGATACCTGCTACAAACCCACACCACGAGTAACCATCATTACCGAAACGATGAACACAATCACCTGCGGAAAAGGACACCTGGTACACTTTTTACCTGCTGATTGTAACACCCATAATCCAATTAGCAAATTATTTGCAGACACTGGTATAATAGCAAGGGATGAATTACTTAAAGAAAAACCGAAGAAAGGGAAGATTTTAATTACCAACAGGGGACAATACAAAATATTCAGCATCATTGCAACGAACCACCACTATGAAAAGGTAACAGAAACAGATTTAATGAATGGATTAAAAGCACTAAAAATCGCTCTAACGCAGACAGGTATTCAGGAGACGGACACGATAATATACCATCATTTCAATTTTATGACATTTTACAAAAGGTTTTTCATAATTCTGGACTATACATCACACTGTGCAATACAACTATTAAAAATCCACCCGAAGTAGATCGTTTGGAGCTAATCAAAGAGGCTCGCAACAGTTTAATAGGAGGACACAAGGGGATATCCAAAACATCCAATCGTTTAAGAGCACGATACCATTGGCCTGGCATGAGAGAGCAAATTCAAGATCATATAAGGAAATGCACCAGCTGTCAGCAACAGAAACTAGTGCGTGCCAAGGCACTTCAACCAATGCTTATCACTGACACGCCAGCGGAATCTTTTGACAAGATTGCACTGGATACAGTGGGTCCCCTTCCTGAAACACGTCTTAGTTATTTCAATTTACTTCCTTTAATCTTCATGTAACGAAGCATCGATCTCCCTTATTCACTGTTACCGCTCGGGATGAATAAGATTTTTAAAATTAAAGTTACGGGTGTTTCGTTAGAAGAGAAAGAGTCTACGGGTTGCAACAATTTCCATTTCCTTACTACCAGCTAGCGAAAATACCGCAAGGTTTTTCGTTATTAACGGGCATACGACGACCCTATAGTTAGCCTATAGGTTAATCCGATCCCCGGATATAATTCCCTGGATATTATTCCCCGACTAGTTGCAATCCTTAGCTCTCGCAATAAAAATTGTATTAACGCATTCGGTTTCGTTCTGCCACTCGCCCGGCTCGTAACAAGGATGAACAAATCTACGAGGATCACCCAGTGGATATTGAAAAAAAAATCCTATTGGACAGTGTAATCGAAAAGGTCGACAATACAATGACTAAAACGAACATCCCGGAGTTTTGTCTCTTGCTAGAGACGTCATTCGTTTAAGACAACAGCAATAACAACACCAACTTTTTTTATCGTTAATACAAACAACCTATAAATTCTGCGTGTCATAGATTATTTAGCATTTTAACATTCAGTATCAGAGTAAAGACGTTTAACGAGTCGAGAGGATAAGGAGGTGGCATTCAATATTTTGGCAAGAGGCTATCGCACGTTCGTCGCGGTAATCATCGATGCACAGAACGAAGCTCTTGGCCATAGTTCCAGACAGAAAAGAAAAGAGAAGAAACACGAACAAGTTTAGATGTGAGTAACTCTTCTTCGCGCTAATTTTGCTGCAGAGGGATAAATAATTCATGATAGAAGTTACTTTCGTGCAATTTTTGTTGTACACATAACCGGAAAAGAAATGGTAGTTATTAAACTGAAAAACATAGAGTAAATCCTTGTTCCAATGGTATAGAATAAAGCTAATAGATATTTATTAAAGTAGGATTTTAAAATGAATCAATAATAACAGAGTACAGAATAATTCAAATGAGAATTTGAGTAACAAACAATTAGACTTGTTGGCACCGTAACCAGATACAGACTATCTTTCCTGCTGGGAGACTGTCTTTTCATATCCCTTGTGATTGACAAAATACAGTACAACGTGCTTCCGTTTCTCCGGTGCTCCGAGGATATATTACCTGGCTTAAGCTACCGTTTGTTAGCAACGTCCTTTAACAGGTACGTACTGATTTTCCAACCGCTCACAATAGTCGAGAATATTTTAACAATTGAGAGTTTCTTAACAACTGTTTTTTGTATGTATTTCCTATATATCTACAGGTAACACCCGTATAACAAGGTAGTTACATTCCTAAAACATGCCGTGTTATACGAAGCGAAAGATTAGTGCAGAAAAAGGGGGTTATGTTCCAAAAAATTAGAAAAACATAGTATATTTTTTAATCAGAAGAAATGTATTTATTAAATCAAATGTCATAAAAAGTATTCATTATTAATATGTATTAACTAATGTTTTCTTCATCATCTCTACCAAGCACTATTAACCGAGGACATTTTCTTCTTGACAAAATAGCCTCATTCTCTGAACTTTAGTCAGCACTATGTATTCAATTTTGATTTGTATGCTGAATTTTCCACGCAAAAGCCGTCATTTTAGATTGCGAGCTTTTAATCGAGCGAAATTTATAAATTTCTTTATATGGTGCTAATCATTTATGAAGTTTTGTCTTAATAGTGTAAGGGAAGAAACGGAATCAAAATGGTATAACTGATAACAAAATGAATTTATTGAACAATTAATAACAGCAAATGAACACAAAAACGGAATTAAAACAGAAAAACATAACTTAACTAAAACCATAAAAGGCAAGATACATAAATTAACTACTGGCCACGGTTACTTCTCGTTAAAGACTGCGAAACGTTTTAAAAAATGCGCCTCTCGTCGTTCCGGCAACGGAACCACGCGAGCCGGTCGTCGCACAGTGGTCCATTTGGCCGAAAACCTGGCCAAAACCCCAAGGAGTTTTTCAATTTAGCTGAAAATTGGTGTATTAGTATTATTTGGGTCGCTGATTAAGAATCTGAACTCAGAATTTCCAAAAACAGAATGGCGGCTTCAATATGGCGGATGCGAGTATTGAAAAATTGTCGGATCGGCACGAAAATTAGTATTCTTATGTTTCTCCGGTCGCTAATTAAGAATCTGAACTCAGAATTTCCAAAAACAAATTGGCGAACAAACATAATTAAAAAATTAAGAATTTATTTAAATATTATGATACATTTATTGATCACAGTGAATTATATTCATCTTATAAGCTTTTAATATTACAGAGAATCATAACAATTACTACTCTTTGCGAAATTGCTGTCACAGCTAAGTAAGTAAATATCACAAAGTACAAGTGATATCTACCGTGTCAGAAAACGTAGCACGGTATAAATACTTTACGGTGCTTCCACCACCAATTTTTCATTCCAGTATTTAAAATTACGGTGGAAGGAGAAAAACTAAACTTTGCGAGAAACAAATATAGCCCTCATACCTGCAACTAGCCAGATTTTCAGCCGAAACGTCAAACATCTTTCGGTTTATGACGGTAAGCGGTCGAGGTGATCGCGGCTATCTATTGTTGCTTTGGAACAAAAGGCCACCAGCTTGCTTAAAATTATTTTGATTTTTAACCCGAACGAAATAAATATAGCGTTTCGTTAATTACAAGGGTAACCTTAGTGAAGGATTATCATTATTCGTTTGTCCAAGGCACGATAGCCTGGCCGTATGTCATAAACGTATTTCCCCGAGCATGGCGCGTGCGACAAGCAAATAAGAATATCTCGTAGAATCGCAAAAAGTCGCAAAATTTTAAAACGGGGACTTCTTCGGGAAGCTTCAAAGTTTAATTTAAAAAAAAAGTCGCGTTGTACTTTTGCGTACTTCACAACTATTTCCTCTGCGAAAGGAAAAAAATGTATGGATTTTGCAATCTGTGCCATCACAGTTGTAAAATATTAAATAAAAAAATGAAACCAAGGTACTTATAATTTAAAAGTATGACGAATAGCTACAGATACTTACAAAGTTGATTGTACTATTATTTCACATTGAAAACGTATTCTGAATTTCGACGTGAATACGTTACATTATTCAAGTACCAACTTTGACATTGCATATCTCTAAGAGCGTTGTTCAATAAAAACTTTTATTAATGGAAACCGATGCTCTGATATGTTACAAATCAAACGCAATTGCTAAATTTTGAAAATCGCGAAAAAAATTTTTGGCTTTTTGGCCAGGTTTTCGGCCAAATGGACCACTGTGCGTCGCAGCGGCGACGGCATACATAACATAAGCTAAATGCAGGTTCACACTCTTACAATAGTAATTGTTAATTGCTGTAATTATTCGATGCTCGTTATGTCATCACGATACACAATTGATTTCACCGTTAGATCTTTATTTGTGGGGTTAGATAAAATCAATTGCGTATCGTGATGACATAACGAGCATCGAACAATTACAACACAAAATTGTGATAGCGTTGGAACACTTAAAGCATCATAATAATTGTACATTACAAGAGGTTCGAAGGAATTCAATACGAAGAGCACAATTATGTCTACAACAACGTGGACAGCACTTCCAGCAATTTATCAATTAAACGAATTCCTCAAAGGTAATTCTAACATTGTAACCTCGACCTTCGATTTATTCGATGTATACAAACCTCGAAAACCTTTGCGAACAAAGGTTGAGGTAACTCAGAAGAAAGTCCGTTGAGCCGCAAGTAAACCGAGTGGACGCACACTAGACAAATTTTCAAACTCATTTTTCTCGAAAACAAAGCCTTGTATCAAAAAATTTTATTCTATATTTTCGACTCAGTTTTTCATGTAGAATCATCACCTGCTCGGTTGTAACATCAGTTACGGGACACCCTGTTTCTTGCACTTAAAAGCTGTTACTTCGCTCCGTGTTATACGTGGATTTCCCTAATTTTTAATTTTAAGCGTTGTAGGCGATTTATCTAATTCCCGTACTAGAGTGAATCCGCGTTATAGAATACCGGGTTATACGAGGATTACCTGTATTTTGGTTATTATACTGAATTATACTGAAATTTCCTGTTTTGTGAAAAGAAGGTAAAATGATGCGCATTGGAAGGTACAAGTTTAACTGCAGGAATATACTTGCAAATCTACAAGAAACACCGAAACGTGGTGCAAGACTCACCACAATTCCGGAAGTTTTTGATGAAAGAACGAAAGAAATCGATTTGGATGAAGTTTTACCGATGAACGTACGCCCTTACAAGGACATCCCCGGCCCGAAAGCTTTACCTATCATCGGCAATAACTTTCGATTTGTGCCATATATAGGTGACTTTTTTAATTATTTGCTATACTTATCATTAAAGCTATCAAATTATATTTATAAATAGTCTGTGAAATAAAATGGATGGACGGCAGGTGAATATGGCAATAAAACTCTGCTAGAGCAACTTCAAATGCTGCGAGATACTTACGGCGATATAGTGAAGCTGGATGGACTACTGAATCGTCAGCCTCATATAATTCTCTATAGTCCAAAGCTCTGTGAAAAAATGTATCGACAGCAAGGCATATGGCCTGTAAGATTAGCTGGAGAAACATTGCGATACTATCGCGATAGTAGACCTGACATTTATAAAGGAGAGTGTGGTTTAACTACAAGGTGTGTACAGAAATATTTATCTTAACATCTTTGTCTGTAACTATTACGATTATTTCACCTAGGAAGCACAACTTTAGGCAGACTCCGAATTACTAAAGTTATAATATGTTAGGTATAAAAATCAATGTGTTGCCTTTCCTTTCATTTTTTCGTTTAACTTCATGGTAAACTAACATACAGGATACGCAACGCAGTATTAAATTACAGTTTCGCATCAATCTTTTATCTAAAATACTTATATTCCTTGAAGTGTCCGAATATTATGATGATTTTTTGTTACAAAAATGTCTTACAATTAATTGATAAAGTCAAAATAAACTCTTAACGTATTTTTAATCTGCAATAACTTGCTTGTTTGTATCGTTTTGTACTTTTTGGGCTTCGGTTTGCCAAGCTTATCCCGGTTAATACCTTCGCGACGAATTTTATTCTAGAGACATGAGAATAGTCAGAACATCAACTCCTTGATGCGTTTTTCGCGGCCAGAAGGGTAGATCCTGGATTTGGCTTCCGGGTTGGAGCCGCGTGCGAAAGACAATAAGGTCCAAAATATCAAAATTAATATTTTTCGAAGGAAGTTGTTGTATAGGGCTAATGAAAAATATTGAATATTATTATTGTACATAATACAAAATATTAAAAGCGTTTAGTTCTAACATAAAACTTACAATTAGTGGTAAATATGTGTATACACTAAGATTCGTAAAAGGGTTAAGACCTACTGTTTAGGCGGAATCCGAACCATCACAATACTTCGCATTTTTATACAATAAGCAATTAAATACCGAACGCTTTCGTAAGCAATGATTTTCATAATTCCCACTTATTATAAAACTCTCAAAAGGTCACTGATTTCAAATATTTCTCATTTCTTGCTACCTATGGGAAACTAATAAACGTTACAGAAAACTCAACATTCATGTGCATCATAATATTTAAGGTGCGGTAGTAGTACCAATTTTTATAATCTAAAAAAAAATCATGTAAAGAACTTCTGTACAAAGGGACCGATATTGAAAGATACATATTACCCTGTCCAACATTAAAGTGATTAACTGCTTCATTTAACAACGAAATCCCACAGTTGACGAGAATTCGAACTTCAACCCACCACGTATAAGATCAAGTTTTTCTTTCTTACATCCCTTCCCTTTAATTTGAATTATCGATAAAAGAAAACAATTACTTACTACTTTTCTTTCAGCCAAGGAAAACCATGGTACGACTTTCGTTCCAAGGTCAACCCCCATTTGATGCACCCACGGGCAGTAAAACCTTACATTGGGCAAATTGACAAAGTTACGCAAGAACTTATTAATCGAATGCGACAAATACGAGACCCTGTAACCTTGGAACTTTCAGCGAGTTTTAACAATGAACTTAGCAAATGGGGTCTCGAGGGTAATAAAACTTTCGTTTGTTTCATAGATATTAAATAAACACGATATAATGTGCTCGATTACTCAGGAATGTGCTTGATCGCATTGAACCAGCGCCTGGGATGTCTTGAACATAATCTTGCCAAAGATTCGGACCCACAGATAGTGATCGATTGTGTGCACGATCTGCTCGATGCAATGTACCAACTAGAAATGAAACTGTCTTTGTGGAAGATATGCAACACACCGAATCTGAAGAGGCTCTTTAGAGTGAACGATAAGTTGAACGAGTGCGTTACAGTGCTGTTCTAGAAGCTCAACAGTTTTTAATTGCATTTATTTTACTTCTTTTTATCGTAGGATAAGTCTGAAATACATTGATCTAGCGAAGAACAAGTTGGAACAGGAACCAGTGAGTGACACAGAAGAGGCAAGCGTTTTGGAAAAGTTACTTCGCGTGGACGAGGTAACTGCTCGTGTCATGTCACTTGACATGTTTACTGGAGGGGTAGATACGGTAATTAATGATTTTCATTTTATTGTTATTATTGTTTTTTGGTTACTTGGTTATTAATTACCGGTAGATACGGTAATTAATGATTTTCATTTTATTGTTATTATTGTTTTTTGGTTCACAGTCTTTCACTTAATTGGTATAGCACATTACGACACAACCGTTACAATGAAAAGTATTTGCTGTAAGAGTTTAATCATAGCTAGTTAAAATATTTGATTGTATTAGGTCGGTGCATATGAAATGCCGAATCGTATACGGCGAAATTATAATGCCATAGTTTTTGCAAAATGAATGCTTATAAATCCATCGAATAATTTCCATCGAACTCAATACACTCCTGCCGTAGATTCACAAGGGCTTTTATACGATTTTTAATAAAATCTGAGTTTTTAGAAACGATGAAATTGAATTGGACGTTTTTAGGATCTCGTTGATTATTTAATTTTTTTCATTAATGAAGTGGTCTAAGTGTTTGAAAATGTTATAATCCGTTAAAGGAAGATGAGGTAGAACAAGGTGAGTATTATAAAATTTCATATTTCATTTCACGAAATTGTTTTGAGCTGACTTTTGATGGATATGGTCTTGCGTTACCGTGCAATAAAGTAGGCTTCTGCCGACCAATCAAAACCGGACGCAGTATTTCAATTCTACAAGCATTTGTTCAATTTTTTTACAATATCTGTCAGTAGTAATGCTTTTATCGCTTTGGAAAAAAGGAAGTTCAGCTTTCCATATATAGATTAGGACTTCATTGTGGCATATGGCTGTGGGTCTACCACGGGGGGCGCACGAAGATGCTTATATCCAGAACGAAATTTTTGAACAAACGTACGATTTTTTATTAACAATTGCCTCTCATATGCTCTGTTTATGTTAAGATTTGCAGCAGCCGCATTAGTTCCAAGTTTAAATTCATATCGGATTACTACTGGTATTTCACTAGTACTCACGTTGCACAAAAAAGTATATTTCTTTATAGAAATTAGAAGTCTTCCAAAAAGAACACTCAATATTGAGCGTATAGACCAAATAACCTGCTTCAACTATAAAATTATTAATTTTACGGCTTACTATTTACAGAATATGGCCAACATGTAGTATGTAGTCCTAATCCGACATTCCATATGCACCAAGCTAATACATGGCCTTCGGAAAAAGACTCGGAAATGAACAAAATTACAATACTCTATTCGTGTACGAATAGAATTCATCACATTTACCAAAGGTGGTGATTATACATAATCACCAAATTAATTACATTTACCGTAATATATATATATATATATATATCCAATATGACCAAAGATACTTAATTAATTGTCCATAATTCTAGTATTAATTCGCAATTCTTCTTTTTTTAATCGATATTATGATTTATTATGTAGACAGGTAACTTAGCAGCTGCGTTATTATATTACTTAGCGACTAATCCGGAGAAACAAGAAAAATTGAGAGAGGAAGCTACGTCGAAGTTAAAAACGAAGAGTTTACCAGTAACTGCTGATTGTTTAAAAGAAAATACGTACGTAAAAGCATGTATCAAAGAGGCCCTTCGCTTATTTCCTAGTATAATAGGTACAGCGAGGTGTATGCCAACGGATATCACGTTAGGTGGTTACATGATACCGAAAGGAGTACGTTAAAACCTGTTCTGCATCCTCAGTATCGAAAGCATTAAATTACCTTATTATTCATTTTTTTTTCAGTCCAATGTATTAGCTTGTCATTCTGTCATGTCCACCGACCCCAGGGAATTTGTACGTCCACAAGAATTTATTCCCGAGCGATGGCTGAAAGGTAAAAATGAGTATCATTTGGCGAACGATGCCCATCCTTTCACATCTTTGCCCTTTGGTTATGGAACCCGCACTTGTATTGGTAAAAGATTCGCCGAAATGGAAATGGAGGTGCTGGCTTTAAAGGTATACGTAGGAAATACAAAAATTATTTACTACAATCACCGTGACATGGCGTTAAACTAATAGTGAAGATCCATTAAAGAGAATCGTTCTAAAATCGACTTTCTCATAAATCAAGACATTCAATTGACAGATTTTTAGTTTGGAATTCTTTGAATTTTGCTAGAATTCCTTAAATCCCTTTCTATGATCCGGAATTTTTTTAAATTTGACAATTTAATTTCTACCAGCTTTTTTGAACACATCTGTACCGCTGAAAATGTGCAGATAATGTTATTCTGGTCAATAAATTCGAAACACTCTGAACATCCTAAAGGGTCTAGCAGGATAAGGGGGTCAAAAGTGCCCTTGAAGCTATTTTATTCCACGATGCGTCATTCGATAGGTAACCATAAAAAACCATTGTACACAAATTTTTAATCCGATAGCTTGACCGGGAGGGTAGTTATGGGGTAAATTCAAAAAACCAGTTTTTGCCTCATTTTCGCCACTTAATGATGTGTAAAAATGTCGAAAAAATTCTGACACATTCTAAACATGATTGCACACGTTAGGAATGATTTTCAGATTGTTCCGTTGCAAGTGCCGCGCGCAAAAAATCAAAAACGACAAAAAAATGGGAAAAATGTAGATTTTGCACTGAAATCTTCGAGACACAATTTTTAAATAATTCCTGTAAGTACCTGATGTATCCATTAATATGCTCAATTTTTTTCATATTTTTTTGATATGGTGCAACACTGTCGGAAAAATCAAAAACCGATTTCTGGGACGCATTTCGGGCTGAAACGCGATCAGTATTTGCTATCATTGCATTATTTTAATTCAGTATGTTCATTTTATTACCTTCAATGTCGCTGAATACGAAAAGATACGTGTTAAGGAAGAGAATCAAGAAAATAAAGTAAATTGTTAATTGTATGCTCCTTATATGCTAGAACTTTGAACCTTTCTTCAAGAGTTGAGATGGCGCAGTGGGTAGAGTGTCTGCCTGTGGAACCGCTGGAAACTTTTTGTCGCGGGTTCGAATCCCCATGGGGGACTTAATATTTTTTTCTGTAATTTTTTTTTTTTAAATTATTAAACACATAGCAATAATCAATAGTCGCTTTAAGGTGTTTCACAGATATTTTTATGTCTTCAAAAAATATAAAACCAGCATGAAAATAATCATACGGTATGATTTTCCTAGTTATGCCATATTTTGCAATTATGAGTATTTTCAAACATTTTGTATGCTTAATAGATATTGGTTTAGTATAATGCATGAAAATATATTGTAAATAATGAAGGGACATAATATTATATCTTGGAAAGTTATAACAAAGAGGAGGAAGGCAGAGTTTCTTCCTTTCTATAGATTATAACTTTTCATGATCCTTTTACATTTAACATACATTTTCAAATGTCTTAATAAATCGATGTTTATTCAATATACGAAATGTTTAAAAATACTAGTAATCGCAAATCGTGGCATTATTAAAAACAGTAGATATAATTATTTTTAAAAATATTTGTGAAACACCTTAAAGTGACTATTGATTATTGCTATGTGATTAATAATTTAAAAAAAAAATTACAGAAAAAAAAATTAAGTCCCCCATGGGGATTCGAACCCGCGACAAAAAGTTTCCAGCGGTTCCACAGGCAGACACTCTACCCACTGCGCCATCTCAACTCTTGAAGAAAGGTTCAAAGTTCTAGCATATAAGGAGCATACAATTAACAATTTACTTTATTTTCTTGATTCTCTTCCTTAACACGTATCTTTTCGTATTCAGCGACATTGAAGGTAATAAAATGAACATACTGAATTAAAATAATGCAATGATAGCAAATACTGATCGCGTTTCAGCCCGAAATGCGTCCCAGAAATCGGTTTTTGATTTTTCCGACAGTGTTGCACCATATCAAAAAAATATGAAAAAAATTGAGCATATTAATGGATACATCAGGTACTTACAGGAATTATTTAAAAATTGTGTCTCGAAGATTTCAGTGCAAAATCTACATTTTTCCCATTTTTTTGTCGTTTTTGATTTTTTGCGCGCGGCACTTGCAACGGAACAATCTGAAAATCATTCCTAACGTGTGCAATCATGTTTAGAATGTGTCAGAATTTTTTCGACATTTTTACACATCATTAAGTGGCGAAAATGAGGCAAAAACTGGTTTTTCGAATTTACCCCATAACTACCCTCCCGGTCAAGCTATCGGATTAAAAATTTGTGTACAATGGTTTCTTATGGTTACCTATCGAATGACGCATCGTGGAATAAAATAGCTTCAAGGGCACTTTTGACCCCCTTATCCTGCTAGACCCTTTAATAAATTCACTGCCACATGCTTTCTGGGAACATTTTTCGATGAAAATTTTTAAATGAAGATTGTGGTAAAAAACCATATATATGCAAAATTACTAATTCCCGGATAATTTCAAAATCAAGCGGCCCTCGACTTTCGCACATAATTGGTTCCTGAAAATATGTGCGAATGTTGGATATTCGAAAGTAGAGTGATACAGAAAAAGCATGAAAAATTGTATTTTAAAATATTTTTAATTTATCAGTATACATAAATATACATTTATGTGTTCTTTCATGTGTTCTCTTTATGAACTTGAGATTCTCTAACCTTTAGTAGGCAATACTACAATATTGCCTATACTGTCAGAATATAGCATCGAATAATGGTGATTATCGTGACAGTCAAAGTGTTAATAACGAAAATAGTATAAACAATTTATCAGTAATATTTATGCATCGTCTACAGCAGGGCTGGGAATTAAATGTATATTCTTAATCAGGACGAATTACTCTACGAGTAGGTGAAGTTTCAACAAAATCGGCGACCCGACAGCTTTGCTTTCCCCTTGTTAGTTCCAAGCCCTGATCTATAGTACTTGTTATACGCCTTTCTTCTTATATCACGCCGCGTTACACGCTTTGCAACGGCATTGAAAGAAACTTTATGTATTACACGATTCAAAAACTCACCTACATTTAAAGTACATCGAATGGATATCGAAACAAGTTTTTCCTTTTTGCAGATTATAAGGAACTACAAACTCGAATGGCACCACGGACCGCTTTTATCTAAAGGTCAAATCATAAACGTAGTTACAACTCCCATGCAATTGAAGGTTATTGACTTGTAATCTATGGCACTATTATAATTGAAAATATTCCATGCGTGATTGGGGATAGTCATGACGTGAAAATTGTTGAACATTACCTTATACAGGGCGCGTTAAATTTTTAATTTGTTCTTTTTGAATTACGAACTAAGAAAGTATTAGTAGGCACATTTAAAAATACTTAAGTGTTTGTAAATTACATTGGTAGACAAATGAAACTGAATGGGATATGGTATCGGCAGATGAGATAGGTTGTCTACACTAATTGAAAGCTCAATTTTGTGCGTAATGGATTTTATATTGAGTAATATTTTTCTTATCTGTTAATGTCTGAAGCGTCATGTTCCTCTGCCTGAACCATAACCTGTGGTGCTGATAACCTATAACATTGCCAAAGTGATAAATTACGCTGGCCAACATGATTTTCGGCACAAAGAGCATTTACACTAATTCTTATGTATTTTTTAGCGCTGAAATCCGTTTTCCTGTATCAGCCTCTATTATTGCGGAGAACATTTTTAAACAATTTATCAATTTTCAGCTTTCAAAATTTGGTGGGTTTTAACCGTAAAAGTTACTTAAGTTTTTTACGCAACACGATTCTGCAGACACTCCTAAATATAGGGATACATATTACTTTAATTTTATGAGCATATAAACATATTTGAACAATGCTCAAAGTGAGATATATATATATGTGGGATTGGTTATATTAGGTGTTATAATATAGAATAAAACTAAGTTTATTAACTAGAACTATATACTAAACGGTAATACAGAATGAATGTATCTTTGAACTGTCTCGTGTGATCGCTTATGAAGAACTAAATAGCATTCGCTCCGCTCAGTCACTCGTCGTACTCGTACATCCATGCACTCATTCATACGTACAGCCATGCATTCCTTAACATAGGGATCGTAGGGCCTCCGCGGCACGTAACTTATAAACAGCCGCCTAGACTAAATAGTCTAGGCGGTCGCGATGAGGCCATACCTCGATTTTCGATACCACATATATATTTTATAAATAATATAAATATATGTAAGAGTGAAATATATAATATATAAATTTCTTTTTTAATAATATAATACAATAGTTGTATACAATCTCGTATAACAATTTGTCCGGAGAGGCGTGGCGTTAGAACGACTTCTACAATAGTAATATCGGTAATGTTCGTTACAATGTTAATACTCTGAATGATTCGGTCATGTAGACTCTACAACGGTAACTCTCGTAAAGATCCGTCCATACGGACTCTACAACGACAATACTCTTAATGTTACGGCGGGTCCTGGAAGTCGTATATTTATACGACTTCCTTCCTCCCTTGCGCGAGCCTATCAGAGGCTTTCCTCGGAGAGGGACGTGGGCCTCTCCTTCCAAGGCCTCTTTTCCCCGAAAGGCCCCGTAGGGGCGAGGGTTGTCTTCCTCCCTCGCTAGCGAAAGATCCTTTTGACGAAAGCCAGGCGTGAGAACGCCCGGCTCGGCGCCTCGCTGGCGCGGAGTCTTACATATATATATATATATTATTATAAATATATATTATAAATAAAAGAAATTTAACCACGATAAGTTTCTAACGAATAAGTTTAGGACATAAGTTTGTAGTACTTTTATGTAAAGTATAAGAAACTGCATCGGATGGTGCAGCCGAAAACATAGGTTTCCATTTTAAAAAAAAGTGCAGTGCCTTTTTCTGATGCACCGATGCACAAAAGTGCATACAATTAGTTGCATATTATGCACAGTCTGATACCATTTAACTTTTACTTATAACATCTTCTATTCCCAATCCTTTAACCACTTCGCCCCTAACGCCGGATATATACCAACCTCCAGAAAATCAGGCCCAGAAACGAGCGCCGGATATACCCGGCCTCCACAAAACCAGCCCCACAGATAAGAGATGAGAATAGCGTTATCAATGCGAAGAATCTGATGTTGGCTTGTGCGTGTTTCCGTGCTTCAAAACATATCATACCGAATTAAATTATTAATCACTGCATATTATTCCTTTACTATCTTCAATTGCTAATGATAAATTTTATACTCATTAAATACGTGTATATCTTTTATGTAGAAAATATGTGTATATTACAATATTTTAAAGAAAGATACCTTTTCTTCCAAGATAACTGTCCACGCTCAATGTGTACAGGATGTAAAAAAATTAATGGTCATGGCTTGGAGGGGTTGTTCAACACCTCGGATTGGATGGACATTTGCAAAAAAAACCTACCGCAAAATTCGCGATAAGCGAATATTTCGACTTATTTGTTTGGCCAGCTTTTCGCATTCGTCTTGTTACGCAGGTAAAATGTCTGAGAGGAACCATGGGTCGGAAACGAACCGTTCTCTCGCAAATTGACTTTTAATTGGGCCTCCGCGACTGAATTTTCGCTTAGTAAGTGAGACTACCAGCTGATCCTTCGGAAGACATATTTCGATGTAACTTTTCGGAGGCTAGGAAGACGTCAATGACCTGCGTGCGGTTTCGGGTTCGCTCAAGGGCCCTCCCGGGGAGAAGACCATAAACACTTGCCGTTTTCTTAGTGGTTCGGTGACCTAGTCCCCCAACTTCTAATGTCGTGTAGCACGCCTCTGCTTTAGCTATTCGAACCAGCACGGATATCTCGTGTGTTTCTTTCCAAAGGATCAGCTGGTAGTCTCACTTACTAAGCGAAAATTCCATCGCGGAGGCCCAATTAAAAGTCAATTTGCGAGAGAACAGTTCGTTTCCGACCCATGGTTCCTCTGATTGTGAGACATTTTACCTGCGTAACAAGACGAATGCGAAAAGCTGGTCAAACAAATAAGTCGAAATATTCGCTTATCGCGAATTTTGCGGCAGGTTTTTTTTGCATATGTCCATCCAATCCGAGGTGTTGAACAACCCCTCCAAGCCATGACCATCAATTTTTTTACACCCTGTACATACACTTTTGGTACGGGATCCAGTTTAGTGGCGACACTACAGCGCGCTGTAAGCTGTAAGATGTAAGCGCCTTCGGATGATACTACCACATCGGTGTCGTCATGCGTAGTTACTGTTCTGTCACTATGCAATGACCGCATGGCGGCAAAATGCCGATTAATTACGTGTTCCCGACAGATATTTTTTCGACCTGCCGAAATTGAAAACTGTTTCCGAAGTTTTTCTGGGCAGTTTTCTCTTCAGAAATGCCTACAGAATTCGATCCAGTATAGCAAAGGGTATAGCAGGATAAGGGGGTCAAAAGTGCCCTTCAACCGATTTCAATGGGGCCGGTCTCATTCGATAGATAATGCTCGGCGATTGATGTCTACAAATTTTTAACCCTGAATTTTGACCGGAAGGGTAGTTATGGGGAAAATTAAAAAAACAGGTTTTTGGCCCTTTTTCCCCATTTACTGAGGCGTAAAAAATCCAAATAAATTCTGACATATTTTACACGGTACCGGGCATATTGGAGAATTTTTTCACATTTTTCCGTCGATGTAGCTAAGCGTGAAAAATCGGCAAAGTCAAAAAAAACGGAAAAAAGAAGATTTCGTATCGAAATCTTCGAGGTACAACTTTTTGGTTTATATAGTAACAATCTAACACCTACGATTGTTATCCCCAATTTTTTTCAGATTTTTAAACCACCTGCGTCATTGTGAAAAAAAATCGAAAACCGATTTTCGGGACGTATTTTGATCTAAAACGCAAGAAGTAATTGTTATTTTTCCATTATTTTGATAGAGTATGTTCATTTTGTGCTTTTCAATGTTTCTGCATACAAAGCAATGCAAAGGATTGAATTGATTCAATTATTCGTAAGCCACATACTTCCTTATCAGCTAAAAATACGAACGTTCTTTCAACAGCAGCGATGGCGCAGTCGGTAGAGTTCTTGGCTGCGGAACCTCTCGAAACTTTTTGTCGCCGGTTCGAGTCCCAATGAGGCAAAATAATTTTTTTTTTTTTTTTTTAATCATTCACTGCATAACAACAAATAATAATTATTTTTCAATTTTTCAATGGTTTTTAAACATTTTTAAATACTTATTCAATATGAAATATATGTAAAAATAATTATGGAGCATATTGTTTTTTTCATTGATTCGTCCTAGCCACATCTCGTTATTCTTTTGTACATTGAACGAATATTAGTTTACTGTAACGAATGCAAATATGTATTCAATATTAAAAGGATCCAATTGTATATTCTGATGAATTGTAATGAAGGTGATGTCTAACGGAAAGAAGCGTCTATTTCTTTTTAAACATTCTTATTTTTGTATTTACCGCTTCTCCATGTATGCAGAGATCATCCAAAATGGACAATGAATTGAAAGAAAGAAGGTATATTGGGATTTCATCCGTTATAATGCCTTTACTGTTTTATGCAAATCAACTTCTTCAGCTTTAGGTTTTGTGCCCCATTGCAATCGTGTTTTCCAACCACTTTAAGTACACGAAAACATTAAAGTCAGTTCAGAAGGTTTTATTGTTTTATTACACTTACTCCAGTATTATGTACTCCCTTCAGTTATCTAGTCCGCAATTACCTGCGTAGCGTGTAGGTAGCGGGCAGGTACCTTTAGAACTGATGATCATTGTTTTTAAATTATTGACTGCATAAATGTTATTAATACGTAAATGAATATTAATGTAAAAATACGAATGATAGATTATCATTTGATAATTAGGCTACAGTATCTAGCTGCGGAATACTTGAAACTTTTCTCTCGCCAATTCACCTCCCATGAAATATAATTAGAAAACAAATGTTTTTAAGTACTAAGTGGATAACAATTGTTAATACGGAAATTAATATTAGTGTGAAAATATAAATGGCATGCGATAGATTACCTTTTGATAATTAAAAGTTGAAACACGTTTCGTGTGGCTTTAATCCTCGTCACTATGTTCATTAATGATGGGCACCACTTCATTTTTATTAAATATTTTTGTCAACATGTCTGAAGGCCTAACAACTGTCGATAGATACCGTGCGTGCGACAGGTAGTATATTATTGCAGCAATGTGCGAACAACAACCTATGGTACCGTTACCACTCGCACATTCACAGCAATAACATTTGATGCCCGAAATTCCAATTATATTAGGGGTATAGTTAATGAAGCAACGATAACTTCTTTGATTAATGTGGCGTGATCGGACGAGGCATTTAAGAATATTGAGGAGTTGATTTGCATAAAACAGTAAAGGAATTATAACGGACGAAATCCCAATATACCTTCTTTCTTTCAATTCATTGTCTATTTTGGATGATCTCTGCATAAATGGAGAAGCGGTAAATACAAAAATAAGAATGTTTAAAAAGAAATAAACCCTTCTTTCCGTTAGACATCACCTTCATTACAATTCATCAGAATATACAATTGGATCCTTTTAATATTGAATACATATTTGCATTCGTTACAGTAAACTAATATTCGTTCAATGTACAAAAGAATAACGAGATGTGGCTAGGACGAATCAATGAAAAAAACAATATGCTCCATAATTATTTTTACATATATTTCATATTGAATAAGTATTTAAAAATGTTTAAAAACCATTGAAAAATTGAAAAATAATTATTATTTGTTGTTATGCAGTGAATGATTAAAAAAAAAAAAAAAAAATTATTTTGCCTCATTGGGACTCGAACCGGCGACAAAAAGTTTCGAGAGGTTCCGCAGCCAAGAACTCTACCGACTGCGCCATCGCTGCTGTTGAAAGAACGTTCGTATTTTTAGCTGATAAGGAAGTATGTGGCTTACGAATAATTGAATCAATTCAATCCTTTGCATTGCTTTGTATGCAGAAACTTTGAAAAGCACAAAATGAACATACTCTATCAAAATAATGGAAAAATAACAATTACTTCTTGCGTTTTAGATCAAAATACGTCCCGAAAATCGGTTTTCGATTTTTTTCACAATGACGCAGGTGGTTTAAAAATCTGAAAAAAATTGGGGATAACAATCGTAGGTGTTAGATTGTTACTATATAAACCAAAAAGTTGTACCTCGAAGATATCGATACGAAATCTTCTTTTTTCCGTTTTTTTTTACTTTGCCGATTTTTCACGCTTAGCTACATCGACGGAAAAATCTGAAAAAATTCTCCAATATGTCCGGTACCGTGTAAAATATGTCAGAATTTATTTGGATTTTTTACGCCTCAGTAAATGGGGAAAAAGGGCCAAAAACCTGTTTTTTTAATTTTCCCCATAACTACCCTTCCGGTCAAAATTCAGGGTTAAAAATTTGTAGACATCAATCGCCGAGCATTATCTATCGAATGAGACCGGCCCCATTGAAATCGGTTGAAGGGCACTTTTGACCCCCTTATCCTGCTATACCCTTTGTGCCAGATAAATAACTTTTCGTAAAAATGTAAAAATATAACGTAGCAAGTTCGCGCATTGGTACTTTTTTAAAATTTGACGGCAATTTACAACTATATGAAACAATCAATTTTAATAATTAGATACACTAAAATATTCGGCGTGTTTTCCTCTATTTTAAGACAAATTTTAACTTCCTAGCGTTTATAGTTTTCGCGTAATATGTAAGTTTTTACTAAAATCGGGTGTTTTTACTAAAACTCATTTTTTTCGAAAACTGAGGGTAATGGAGCAATTCTACTGGCGGATTCGTGTTTAAGATGAGCAACTCTACAATGATCACCGAGTGGATATTGCAAAAAGTTTAAATTTGTTGAGCAGTGTAATCGAATCGCTGTTCGAATCAGGGCTCGTTTAACTTGATAAACTCTGATTAATCAACTTTGATTTAACGTAGTGCAACTAGTCTTAGGGAATATCCCACGACATGAAATGTTAGACCTAATTGCACGTATATACAGACTGGAGCGCTATCTCTGCGCACCTAGAATGTTTCCGTTATTCATAGTAATATAAAAAAAAATGTTTACGCATGCATATATGTGATATAACACAATCTAATTTGGTGCGCGGGAAGGATGGGTTTTGTATTTAATCAGAAATGCGTGTGTTAATTCTTTTATTCTACGACGTTTACTGTTGCTCGTTTCAAACTAGACTAACTGTCGTTCTTCGCAAGCATACCCATTCGCTTCGACCCTCTCACGCTCACACACATACATGCATTCTTAAAACATCCAAATCTCTAGCTCACGTTACTCTGGCATTCTTTCACACTCTCGTTCAGCCACTCTTAACTTCCAAACATTTCCATTCGTTCCGGCATTCTTACTATCCTCACTCATACATTATAATACCCCTACACTATCTTAAACATCATTAATCTTGATGTAATATTTTATAATTTGTTATTTTTATGTTACCATACTTATCTTCGTCATACATTACGTTCCGCAACGAAAAGCAGCATTCTGAATATGTAACTTGCTACATTTGTTATCAGCGCGCTGAATCCCGCGCGCGGTGAAATTTTTTATCGTGTATCTCCATAACCCAGAGGTGTATAGTAAAATTATTGTAATGGTTGAATTCAGAATAAACAGGCATGATACTTTTAGTTACTATAACAATTTAATAATGTTTAAAAATAACGCAAAAGAATTTTTCCTTCAAGAAAGAAAAGTTTTTGTTAAAATTTTCTTAAAATATATTAGGTTCAGGAAAAAGGAATCCATTATTTTTGCGTGAACTTCAAGACATGATTTAACATGTTTCGGATTGTCCGATTTGGGTAAAATATGCACCGTTTTGTTCTATAATTTGTTGCCAGTTTAAAGGTAGCTTCATAATGCCTCTCTCATAGAAGTCTCGGTCCTTATTGGCAAAAAACTCTAGTAATAGATTTTCACAAGCTTCTCTTGATGCCAATTTCTTATCACTCAGGAAGTTTTGCAGTGCGAGAAAAAGATGGTAATCGCTTGGTGCCAGGTCCGGACTATATGGTGGATGCATTAAAACTTCTCAACCAAGCTCTTGGAGTTTCTGGCGAGTCACTACAGACGTGTGTGGTCTGGCGTTGTCCTGATGGAACACAACACCTCTTCTGTTGGCCGATTCTGGCCGTTTCTGGTCAATCGCTAGCTTCAAACGGTCCAGTTGTTGGCAGTAGAGATCCGAATTTAGTGTTTGGCCATATGGAAGCAACTTATAATAAATTATTCCTTTCCAGTCCCACCAAATGCACAGCAGAACCTTCCTGGCCGTTAGTCCTGGTTTGGCCACCGTTTGAGCTGCTTCACCGTGCTTTGACCACGATCGTTTTCGCACAGTATTGTCGTATGTGACCCATTTCTCATCCCCAGTCACCATCCGTTTAAGAAATGGGTCGATTTCATTCCGTTTGGCTAAAGCTTCGCAGATGGAAATTCGATCCATCATGTTTTTTGGTGTTAATTGGTGTGGCACCCAAACATCGAGCTTCTTTTTGAATCCAGCTTTGTGCAAATGGTTTAAAACTGTTTTATGGTCGATCTTTAGCTCCTGGGCGATGCTGCGACTACTAACATGCCGGTCAACTTCGATTATTTTTGTGATTTTATCGACATTTTCGACGACGGGCCTGCCCGTGCGAGGTGCATCTTTAACATCAAAAATACCTGAACGGAATCGACGAAACCAAAATTGCACGTAATTAGCTGTTACAGTATCGGGACCATAAACACCATTCACAATTTCAGCCGCCTGGCTTGCATTTTCGCCTTTATCAAAGAAAAACTGTAAAATGTACCGAATTTTCTTTTTGTTGACTTCCATTTTTAACGCCCTGTAACTCACAACTGAATGGACCAAATAAAAAACGGCAAAAGATTTTTTTTAGTGTGAAATGGTCACCTTGGCAACGAGCATAAATCTGTAATTGTTTGATCGATACTTTACGAGATATCGATCACTACAGCCATCTGCCAAAAAAATAATGGATTTCTTTTTCCCCAATAATATTTATAGCGCTCATTTTACCGTCAAACTTTCAGCTGAAACATTTTTCTCTATGTCTTGTACTTTAATAGATATATGCGAAAAACTGGGAGTGTCGATTTCACTTTAAGGTTAGTTTTCATGGCCTTAAAGGGCGATTGGGCACGAATTATGCATACCGTTATTCATGTCTTGGATCACTCTACAAACCCACAAAGTTTCATTCAATTCCATCATTAACCTAAATGAAGAGCATTCGTCTACGATAAAAATGCACATACTGAATATACACTGGTGGACAAAATGATAAGGCACCGTTGTATGCATACAAAATTTTATATATATGACATGAAATCTCAAAGATCTTACAAAGAAACTATGTTATAAGCTGAAGACTTCCTTTCAAGGCTATTGTAAGACTCCTTGAATGCGTGACGATGAATCAGTTGTTCGCCGTGGCATTTTCGGATGCACGACGATAGATTGGTTATCCGTCGTTTCGTTTTTTGAAGATGCATAACGATGAGATGGTCATCCGTCGCTGCATTTTTGGAGTGCACGACGGTGACACATCGAAATTTAACGGCTGTACAACGATGGAAGGAAGAAGTCGTCGCTGCAGTAGCATCGCTGTTCAACGCAGAATCAACACAGCGAGGGCGACAGTCGTAACAATTTTGATTGCACGACGAAGAAATAAACGTTGCTGTTGACACCGAGGGATAGCCAATAAGACGATGACATTGCCGCAATCTTGACGGCCAAGCGGTGTTATCGTTTTTCGATGAGGGAGCAACACGCCGAGGGAAATCAGCTCGGCGACGAACGCACTAATTGAAATGTGCTGCAGTTCGTCGATGGAAAAATCGAGAAGCATAATCATCCGTGCGATGATAATGCAACACTCAAAAGCCGGGGCGTGTTATTTTCAATAGACTTGTCTTTTACGTTACTGTCATAGGAGTCGGTCAAGGTCTAACAAGGCTAACAGCAGGATGGCCGAATGTAAAACTTCGCGCCAGCGAGGCGCCGAGACGGACATTCTCACGCTTGGCTTTCGTCAAGAGGACACTTTTTCTAGCGAGGGACGAAGACGATCCTCGCCCCTACGCACAGTGTGTAATTTGGCCGATCTATTTGGACAAAACTATTTTTTGGAAGAAATTGCGCTTTTCATTAATTTTACTGACTTTTCTACTAGTACGAAACATAATCTTATTGTTAGTGTTAATAATAATATATATTTTGATAATTATTTAACACTTATACGTAAAATAAGAAACTTTTAACTATAAAATTTTTTGTTCTTTAACGGTAATAGATATTTAAATTTTTCCTGCGCAAAATGGTTCTGTAAACTACCGCGAATACAACGATGTATGTTATTTTAATGTTATAAAGATTTAAATATCTTTAAACAATGTTCAAAGGGGAGCAACGCCCAAAATGCCCCCATTTATATGAATATTTTCCAATTTACCCTAAAAACTAAACGCCCAGGAAAAAATTTAATAGCAGGAGGCGATAGGGCAGACGTTTTTCTTGGGGAAAGCATAAAAAAAAGTTGCAACAAAAATTTTGTTTTCGGCTGAGAAATTAAAATATTTCCTCAAGAAATTTAGTTTCGTCTGCTCACAAGACCCACGACCCAAGACAATACTCTTTCCCCGTAGCTAGAAGAAGTCAGGTCCGTCCATTAGGGACGGAACAGAACAAAAAAAAGATAGATGTCGTCATTTGTCTACAATGGCTCTTCGCATTTTCAATTGTTTATACCTTTAGCTTTGAACACGCAAAATTGCAAAAGTGTAATAAACAGTACACAGTGTCAAAATTTAAATAACTTTCTGAAACGGAACCGTAATGCCGGGCCACGCAGAATAAAATAATAAAAAAAAAAGATAGATGTCGTCATTTGTCTCCAATGGCTCTTCGAGTTTTCAATTGTTTATACCATCAGCTTTGAACACACAAAATTGCAAAAGTGTAATAAATAGTAATCTAACTTAAAAGTCTACATACTTTTCGGAACAGAACTTAAATTACATGTTAATTGTTAGAGGAGATTACAACGGTAATAAAATATTTGGAAAATAAAAAATTGTAAACATATCCCAAATAAGTGAAGATAACAATACATATAAACAAACACCATTCTCACCTACTGTTAAGTAACAATTGTCGAAAATGTCTGGGGCCTGATAGCAACGTGTAAAACCAACGTACAGAAGGTGCAACTTTTAGGGCTGCTAATTAATTATTGCAGATTATTCTTTGGAATAATTTTTACATTTTCTGTTTATGTGCACATTCTACTACTGATTTACAATAAAATTTTATACACATTGACCATTACGGAAATTCACTTTTGTCCAGCTAGTTCGGCCAAATTATACACTGTGCTACGGGGCCTTTCGGGGAAAAGAGGTCTTTGAAGGACCCCACCACCGAGGGTGGGAAAGCGTCGCGAAGAGAGTCGACGCCTAGGACTCACCGAGGTCACATCTTCGAGACATCGTCGCGATATCGTTGTAATATACTCTTCTGCAGAAAGAGTTGATACAAATGGATCCTGACGTTTGTATCATTATACTGTATCTGCCCGCGTATCGGAACATTATACTGTATTATTGTTATATTATAATATATATCGTAAAAGGAAGAGAGAAAAGTGTGTATGTGTGTGTAATGTGCGTATAATGTATAAGTCACGCGAAATTTTAATGGACTCTTACACTATATATAGTGTAAGCCAGGGGTGCAGAAATTTTGCACGCCAGAGCCGTCCTTGGAGGAACACCGCCTGCTACTCCTTCCCGTGCACTCGAGCGCTCGCTGATTGCTTTGCCTTTCACTTGCCAGACGCGGCCCTATTGGCACGAGCGCGGCGGCGCATTGGGGCGACATTGGATAATCACTCGCGCTGGAAAAACGTGCCACGCACGTCGGTCACGGAGATCAAAACGACGTGGCTGGCACGTTGTCTAAGGTTATTTGTTGAAAAACAGTTTCGGATCGCACCACGTCCAGTGTAGGGTATAACAAAAATATCGTTAGTGACAAAGTATGCTCAAATATGTCTGAAATCATGTAGGATTAATACATTTTAATGTTTTTAAACTTCTAGCGATGGTTTTGGCGAAACCGTCCACTACGTTACGCCTTACGCCAATTATAAATTAATTTCCAGCATAAGCAGTTAAAAAACTCCACGACAGTACATCGCCGGGCTTTCTTGCATCGTCTTCGATGTATTCTTGTATGTATTCTTCGATGTATTCTTATATATTATTGTCACCGCGGCCGCCGTGGCGATACATTTTACAAGTCTGTATAGTCTTTCGCTAACAAAATTTCAATAGATTTCCACATCACCCATAGGGTGCTATTACCAATGCGTTTTTTTTGCAGTGATATCCCTTGTAGGCCTATTTTATTGCAGCGATGCCCTTTTCCCCTGAATCATTGGTGGAAAACCGCGTTAAAAAACACATTACGGAAATACTTTGTAGTATATAATGTAATATAATTACTAGCTCTTATATACATATGAGCATCCACCACACCGATTTCAAAGATTTTTAGATATGTTGTCGGGATCATATCAATCAGTCATTGGAATCGGTGAGGTGGACGCTGATATGTATAATTACTACAAAATATTTTCGTAATTTATTTTTTAACGTGATTTTTCACCGACGTTTCAACGGCAAAGGGCACTGATACAATGGAATAGGCCTACAGAGAATACTACTGCAAAAAAAACGCATTGGTATAGTACCCGATGGGTAATGTGGAAACCTATTAACACTGCTGGCGAGAGACTAGACAGGATTGTAAAATGTATCGCCAAGGCGGCCGCGGCGGTAACCCTCTTTGACGTGAGAAAGCCTGGCGTCCTGCAGTCGCGAAGATTTTAAAAAATGCCCCCCCCCCGCTTGTGCCAGTGGGTCCGGCCATGACGCCGAGACAGTGACTGTGAATCTGTGACATTTCGGCTCTGTGCATGGGTGAAGTAGACAGTGTGTCTCCAAGTACGGGTCTGGCGTGCAAAATTTCTGCACCTCTGCCGTAAGCTAACAAACCGTGCAACAATATAACCTTTAAAGTTCGTTGTTTTGAAATTATAAGTGCACAAAATGTTAAGGCACGAAAATTAGTCTGTTGGAAAACGTTGAAGTATACAGATTTCTGTAAATCTATTCTATAGAAGTAATTTGTGTACTGTTATTTTTTAAGTGTTTAAGTGCTTTACAAAGTAAAAATAAACTATGGGACGAGGAAAAGCGTTAAACAGAGATGAGAAGATTAGAATACTGCAGTTAAAGTCCAATGGAGATATTCAACTACCAATAAACTAAAAAGAATTCGATGCGTTATCCAAAAAATTTTAAAAAGCCCTTAAGAGTATGGAAAGGAGAAGTCGGCGGGGAGACCTACCGCCATTTCTTCAAGAGAAAAAAGGTTAATTATAAGAAAGGCATCAAACTCTGGACTTACGCCTAGACAAATTGCAATGAATTGTAATGTCGATGTATCTATTAAAACAGTAAAAAGAATAATAGACGGAGAAAGCCATTTAAAACGGAAGTGCTGTAAAACCCTCATTAACAGACAAACATAAGGCCACCCGATTAAGTTTTGTTACACAACATTTTCACTCGAAAAAGCAGTGGGAACGAGTTATATTAACGGTTGAAAAAAGACTAAGTTTGGATGGTACAGAACAAAGTGTTTTAAATCGTCGACAATGCGGTGGCGGTACATTGATGATATGGAGAGGTATCGGCTATAGAGGAAAAATGGAAATAAAATTTATTCAAGGTCGTATGAATGGCGCCGTGTACATAAATTTAATTAAGCAGTAAATAGGAACATATGCTCGCAAAATTGCTGGAAGAGAATATATATCATATATCAGCAAGATAATGCAGCTGTGCATACTGCTTACACAGTAAAAAATTATTTTGCAGCGGAAAATATAAAGCGTTTGAATTGGCCAGAAAGATCTCCCCACCTCAAAATTATCGAGAACGTTTGGGGAAGAATGTCAAGAACATTATACGAAAGTGGAAAAGAGTATAATACAGTATTCCAGTTGAATTCAGCAATTTTAGAAGCGTGGGTAAACATAGATCAAAATTATATAAAAAATCTATGTAGAAGTTTACCAAGAAGAATATTTGAAGTCGTACAACGTAAAGGGCAGTCCATCCATTACTAAAACTTCTAAAAATTGTGTAATTTTGTTGTATTTTAATACTTTCTTTATTTTGTATTCAAAGTGCCTTATCATTTTGTCCACACTAAATGCCATTTTTTGTATAAATAATAAATGCATTGAACGAATTATTCCATTTTTAGTATATTATATAAAAGTTAGTACTTTATTTTGTTGTATATTCACTTCCTGCATGTATATATGTAAAATGAATGTTCATTGTCAAAAAACTTGAGGTGCCTTATCATTTTGTCCACCAGTGTAAAATTAATGTCTGTAGTTTATTAAAAAATTAACGTTCAATGAATGAAAGAAAGTAGTCAAAGTTTTCCATGATTGACAATGAATATCTTTAAAGTTTCATGCTGTTTCCATTTCGTGATTGTCACGTGTATCGAAAAATCATTGGTTCTCCGGTTGCGGCTGGAGGAATATACAATTTTTAAACCCTAAAAGACGTACGGATAACGTAAAAGAATAAATTTCTTCAATATTTTACAGATTTCCCGCAACCTTTTATTAATAAATTTATTCTATTGGTCACTGAAGCACTTTGACATTCCGATTGTCCAGGAATAACGCTGTACATACTAAACTTCCAATATTGTTGTTCTCAATTCAAAAACTGTATTATATTTCCGATAATTAGCATACACATCGCGTACAACTTGACCAAACAGATTCTCTATAGGGTCGAGGTAAGGAGACTTCGCTGGCACTTGTCAGGTGCGGACGTGGCGATTCCGGGGTTACCTGAGCTAGGGGAAGGAAAACCCTCTCAAAAACCGTCCCTGGGGTCTGATCAGGGGATCCTGGTCAGATACGGGTTTGGTGAACCCGGGATTACCCGAATCAACACGGAAGGAGAGTCCTTGACTCTAAAGTGAACTCCCCAGGGTCCTGTTCAGCTTGCTGTCAAGTACGGAGTTTGGCGAACCCGGGGTACCTGAGCCTAGAGATGGAAAATCCCATTAAGGAATTTTTTGCAAGCGTGGGGAAATTGGTATTTCTGAACCTCAAGGGCCTGGTCAGCTGGCTGACAGGTACGGGTTTTGGCGAACCCGGGGTCACCTGAGCCAAGGGAAGGGAAGTTTCTTTAAGAAACATTCTTGGTGGATAGGTAAAATCCCCCTTAAGGGGATTTTACGGGTGGGCGTATGTTTTGCACCTCAGGGGGCTGTTCAGCTTGCTGGCAAGTACGGGTTAGGCGAACCCGGGGTCACCGGAGCCAAGGGGTGGAAAATCCACCGGGGGATTTATGGGAGTTATTTTTTACACCTCAAGGGCCTGCTCAATCTACTGTTCAGCTCGGTGTTCAGACTGCTGACAGGTACGGGAACCGGCGAACCCGGGGTCACCTGAGCCAAAAGGGATGGCGTCCTCGGAGTACGTGCTCTCGGGAACGGGTTGGGCTGAGTCTTTACCAAGACTCGGCCCGGGAGAGAGGAGGAACGGCGGATACGGTTTGAAGTTGAGGCTTGCCTCTCTTGAATTTTCGTCTCCGTCTCCTCCAATATCGTGGGCCTCGTGGGGCGAGGATAGTCAACGACGCACTGCAGTCATGAGGGGTTGGGATGCAGTCTGCTCGTATGGCTGCTCCATATTGCCGCGGGAGGTCACTGGAAGTATCGCTAGTTTGGATCTCAGGCGCTTGCCATATGCGGCACGCGAAGAACCATAAGGTTTTAGTCGGTAGAAATCTCGACACTGCCCGCACTCTCCTCGGGGTGCGGGTGTCTTTTGAAGATTTCCTCATGTAAAAAAAAGGAGACTTTGCTGGCCAGCCGATTCTTTTCTTTTGTAACCACTGCATAGAGCTTGCAGAAAATAGACAGGTGCATTATCGTGCATAGATCTCAAATTAGCTGACGGAAAGCGACGAAGGTATGGTAGAAGATGTTCTTTAATTATTTTTTGATATGTCAGTGAGTCTATTCGAGTAGCGATGATTGCCAAAGTTATCTTTTCAAATGCCGAAAATCCGGCTCATATCATCACTGAACCGCCACTAAAGTTTCTTTTAGAAAAGTAACGTGTTTCCCGCCTTAAATCATGCCAATAACATGCCAAACCGTCAGAACCATCTAGATTAAATTTCTTTTCATCCGAGAAGGTGACCTAAATTTTTAAAAAATTTGTAAGAATAGTGGTGTTCAGCAAATACCTCCACACCGATTTCCATTGGTGCGTCCATTTTGACGTTCATGTGTGAAACGAGAGAGAAATGAGTAATGCTCTTTTGCCATCGCTTGAATCTTTTTCATTATTTTATACTAAAGATTTTGTGACTACTTCAGAGCTCACCAAATCGTCATTTGTGAAGCTTGAGGTTGCAATTTCATTGCGTAATCGTGGTGTTCTCTTTCCCGAATTTACAGCATCGTTACGAATGATTCTTTTCGCACGTTCAGATAGTAGTGGTGACCTTCCCGATGACTTTTTGGTGCCATATTCGTCGCCTTTCTTCATAAAATTGCTTATAAGGTGATGAGATCGTCTAAGACGACGGGAAATTTGCCGATTGCTTAAACCGCTTTCTCTAAATGCTAAGCACTTTTTCATATTCAGATAAACCTGCTTTTCTGCCCATATTCAATTAAATATTGGAAAAGTAATGTGTAAATGAAAGGATGATTTATAAAGACTAAACACTAACCCAGATTTTCAATAATTAAACAAAACACCGTAAAAATATTATAGGGTCCTACTGTAATTTAGTCTGAGACGAGCGACCAAAGAATATCGGTACTTGTCTTCGAATAAACCGAACAGATTCCCTTAGAATTAACTAACAATACCGTAACCTAGAAACTAAACTGAACGCGAGTAATTAAAAACAAATGACTGTGGGATTGGATATATTAGGTGTTAAAATATAGAATAAAACTAAGTTTATTAACTAAAACTATATACTAAATGCTAATACAAAATGAATATAAATCTGAACTGCCTCGTTTGATCGCTTCGTAAGAACTAAAAACCATTCGCTCCGCTCAGTCACTCGTTCGTACTTATACATCCGTGCACTCATTCATACATACGGACATGCATTCCTTAACATAGGGATCGTAGGGCCTCCGCGGCACGTAACTTATAAACATCCGCCTAAACTGAACAGTTTAGGCGGTCGCGATGAGGCCATACCTCGATTATCGATACCACATGACTAACTTTATTAAATATATAAAAATACAAAACTCTGAATAATACTAAAATAACTGTAAATATAAATCTCTCACTAAACCTCTCTCCACTCACGCTATGACTCTCACTCTCTAAACTCTCCACTCAACCACATATTCTCAACTCAACTGACTCTTCCCAAATTCACGCTCGCAACCACCCTCGACACTTTTTCTCACCATCCGTTCTTGTTTCTCACAGCATGCATTCTCTATTGCTCTCACTCATTCTCTCTGTATCCACAGACTAACATTCACGCCAGCCCTAGCATTCGTCATTTTCCAAATCACGTATTCTAATCATCCGCTCTCGCTTATACACAATCAATCCGCATTCACTAATTCTAAAGTTAAACTATCGATTAATATTAAAAAATCATCTGCTACAATATGTATGTAAGAGTTCAAAATTTGGTGTGTTTCTACATATATACATATATCTACTTTTTACTTCTTTTCAACGATATGTATGTAGTGACGCGATTTTTCGGTGTGCGTCAGCGCTGAAGCAATCGACGTGTCGCGACGCACCGTTTGCATATATGTCAAGAAAACAAGCAGTTCTGTCCAAGAGGCATAGACGGAACGACGAAAGACGTACTGACGAACATACACCGTACTACGTCGAAAGAAGTATGTTAACCCTTTGCACTCCGGGCCGTTTTCGCGCGGCGAACCAGCAACTCCAGACGTTTCGCAGCCCTTTTCACGCGTTTCTTACCAGTGACTTAAAATCATTGCACATACAAATTAATGTATAACATTTTTATATTTTAATATTTATATATCTCTACACCTTTACAAACATAATTTCTTAAATATTAGTCTCTATAATTTTTCTGTGTGTGATATTTCATGAAACAATTCCTTTGAAGACTATCTGAGCCGGCCACGCAGTAAAACAAAAATTGAGAGTCGCTCGAACAAGGCAACAATTGTGTAATGCGAAATTATGTGACTCGCACTCGGGATCCGCCAAATAAAAGAGAACTTGTACTTTTTTAGACTTTGTATATTAACTAGCGTGACTCGTACGGACAGCGATTCGTTGTATTGTAAGTAAACGGCAAGAATGATCTAAGTAGGCAGGGAATACAGGGGTTTTAAGGGATTTTTGGAGAAGGAGTGGGAGTGGTGATAATGGTGGCTGTAAGGCGAAGGTCGAAAATTGTGGAGTGAGGTTTTGAACTTAGAGCAGTGATTTTGGAGATGGGCAGGGAGCGGTGACGGTGTTTAGGGAGTTGAAAGGTTGGGATGGAAAAATAGGAGATCTGGATTTGAGGTAGTGAGTCAGAGGTGATTGTGGAACGGCGGATGTTAGTAGAGCTACTGTACAATATGTTTTCTGTTAAATAGAGATATCCTAACTTATCCTAACTTATATATTAGTTGATCAGAGGGTCGGTACATTACAATTGCACACGAGTCAGTCAGCTACGAGAGTCATTTTACACTTCATAAGAATATACAGAAAGAGCGTAGGAACCCGCATCGAAGAAACTAAACGTAAATAGTTACTGCCGCGCATTCAGTTACCGTAGCAAACCAAGTGGTGAGCGAGAGTCACCTCTGGAGTTGCGGCATCAAACCACATGGTGAGTGAGAGTCACCACTGGAGTGCAAAGGGTTAAATATACGTGTTACTCTAATAAACTGTACATTTAGTTTATCATAATTAATAAGCTATATAATTACGATATACTCTCCACATGTATTGTAGTATAACAATAGTACAATATAATATTTCAACTCGCGGGCAGATACAATGTAATGATACGCGACCTCTTCGCGATCTCTTCGCGACGCTTTCCCTCCCTCGGTGATGGGGTCCTTCAAGGACCTCCTTTCGCCGGAAAGGCCCCTTAGGCGCGAGGGTCGTCTTCCTCCCTCGCTGGAGAAAGTGTCCTCTTGACGAAAACCAGGCGTGAGAACACCCGGCTCGGCGCCTCGCTGGCGCAGTCTTGCATGTAACTGTTAAAAATAGTTATTGTCGAAACTATTTCAATCTCTGCCGAAAATTCTGCGTTTCTATTTCGAAATAGCTACAGTTTCTTTCAATGGCTATATTTACCGTAGTTCTTACCACATTAAGGACCGCTCACGAGTTTTCTCGTGTTTCCCGCCCTATCTGTTACAGACCGATCACAAGATATTTAACCCGTGTTTTCTACACGCTGTCTTTAGATGTCACCTACTTTGATACATTGTATCTGCTTTGTATATTTAAGTGTTTAACCGGGTACTGAGAAGAGAATGAGCCGGAGATTGAGCCGGGGATTGTGTCGGGGAATGAGCCACCGAAGGAGCCGGGGATTAAGCCGGCCATCAAGACTAACGAAGGCAAATTCGAAACGTCGTAAAATACAATTTTCCAATTATGTATGACTGCTTGAAACATAATGGTAAAGATGGGGGATGAAAAGGAGGTGAAAAGATACCTGGAAGTTAATATTTTATTAGATGTTCCTAGGGAGAACGAAGATGTGGATAACTGTTTTGACGATTACGAGGACGATTCTGGTGACAATTATTAAAAAACATAATTTTACAATAATACCTAAATTACATCCTCTTTTACAAGTTCTGTAAGTTTCACAATAATTGCTTCGTAAATAAAAAAAGTTATGATGATTTTAGTAACGTGCAAGTTTTTTCAAAAACGTGCGGTCCCAACCGTATGTCTTACAGATTTCTTTGTGCTCCTTAATGTGTTGAAGCATTTATCAGCGTGCTTTGGCAATGCATATGTATAATATATATTTTTGGATATGTAAATAAATTAAACCAAAATATAATCATACAATCAACAGCTGTAATGAATTGAAGAAAAAAACTGAGTAAACGAAAAGTTGAATATAACAAGATAAATAATAATATCTGGAACATCTGTTCATAAGCGGCGACAACTAGTCGCGTAGCAACATCGGTCTTCCTGTTCTTTCTTCCAGTTGCCTCTCAGCTTCCGTTCCACAGTGGACTATATAATGGGGCACTACTTTATGAAATTGTTCTTTTCTCGAAAAGGGCCTAACCGGATAAGGATGGAAAAAGTGCCCCAAAGATAATTAATCGTGAGGCATACCATTCGATAGGGCTCTTTGGAAAAACCCTTCCTATAAAGTATGAACCCGCTACCCCTATCATAGGGGTAGTTACAGGGTGAAACGTATTTTACAGTTTATGCTCGATATCTCCCGTTTTGCTTGATCGAAAATTCTGAAAAAAATCACAGTCATTATACCCATTGGTGTACATACTTTAGAATTTTTTCAGATCTTTAGGTTCGAAAATCGATTTTTGAAAAATTAAAAAAGATTATAAACATTAATTTTTTATTGAAAATATAAAGTGACCACTTTTATATTTTTACAGTAACATGCATAGTACCTTGATTATTAATGTGTAATTTTTTAAGATTTTTACAAGTTCTTGGAAACAAAACAAAAATCAAAAACCAACACTTGTTTATATTTTTAGCTATATTATTGATGTGACCACGTTTATATTTTCACAGTATCTCAAGTTTGCTATAAATAATTAACTGTAATTTTTTCAGATTTTTTTCAAAAGTGCTTCATACCAAAAAAAAATGAAATACTTACGTCCAACACCCATAGGGGTATAGACTTGGACGATCGAAGTACCTAATTTCTTGCGCACACATTTTTCGTAACATCCACTATTTCACAAGAAATAAGTTAATGTACTTAATTTTGATTCTCCTTATATGTCATATATGAAAATTCTTATTTAATTTCATTTATTAACAATGATGATCTTCGGTTTTATGGAAGCAGAGCTGCTGGTATTTCAACTGTTTTCAGAAGGTCCATGAATTCTCTCCGTTTAAACATAACAAAAACTGTGCATTAGTATTAATTATTAAATATTTTTACATTTGTAAAGTGAATTAATGAATTTTAGAGAATGAGGTTTACCTTAAATATGAAATAGTGTTTGTATTGAAGAATTCTCTCCGTTTAAACATGAAAAAAAGTATACGTTAGTATTAATTATTAAATAGTTTTACATTTGTAAAGTGAATTAATGAATTTTAGGGAATGAGGTTTACCTTAATTGTGAAATGGTGTTTGTACTCAGGACTTAAAGCGCGTAATTTAATCTTCGTCGCTGTCATTGTTAATGACCGGATTTAAGCGTTCAACATTGAAGATTTTACTTAATATTTCCGCAGGCTTAACAACTTTTGCAATGTATCGAGCATTCGATAAGTAATAAATTATCGCTGCTATGTGCCTGCAACAACCAATAGTTCCGTTGCCATTTGCACACTCGCAGAAATAACGTTTTATTCCAGAGCAACCTATTGAATTAGGTGAATAATCTATATAGCACTTATAGGATTTACTTTTAATGTGCGGCGATGGCACCAGAAATTGTATGATATTGCTACTTTCTCTCAAATAAGATAGATTAATAAGGTTATTTTCGTCCATCATTTGCGAGGTATGATACCGCTTGGGAAAGTTGATAAGATCCCGTAAAGAAAATTTTTAAATCTCGTTGGGTCATTTCAGGAAAATCAAGCAAATCCGAAGCTGATATTTTTTTAAAAAATGTTCTTCGCCTACTCCAATGACAAATATCAGCTTCTGTGCCTAAACTATTATGTTTGTCTTTCTCGCTCATAAATCTAAATATTATTTCTTCGCGGAATTCTACATCGGAATTTAAAGCTTTACCAAAGGTGTTCTGTAAAAAACATGCAATTCGGCAATATAACCCGGCTGTTGACAGCAATTTGTTATCCAATTGATTATGTAACAGTCGGTATTTCCGCCCTATTATACCGTGCACGGCTTCGACGACCCAACGGATTTTAGTCACCAATCGAGAACTATTGGCTTCAGTGGTGGTTAATTGTTGACGCTTTCTTTTAAAGGCAGGCATCAATACATTATATCCCTTGTCTTCGAGATATGTCTTCACATCTCGGAAGCCTCGATCTACAATGCACATGTCTCCCTTTTTCATTATACTTTGCAAACCGTTTGGATCTTCCCCCATTGGATGCGACTTTTCGAAGACTAGGAAGACATCAATGACCTGCGTTCGGTGTTAGGTTCGCTCAAGGGCCCTCCCGGGGAGAAGAACATAAACACTTGCACTGCTCTTAGTGGTTCGGTGACCCAATCCCCCAATTTCTAAAGTCGAGTAGCACGCTTCTCCTTAGACTGTTCGAGCCGACAAGGATATCTTGTGCGTTTCTTTCCGAAGGAACAGCTGACTCTCTCCCTTACTAAGCGAAAATTTGATCGCGGAGGCCCAATTAAAAGTCGATTTACGGGAGAACGGTTCATTTCTGACCCATGGTTCCTCTCTGACATTTTACCTACGTAACAATACGAGTAAGATGGCCCAGCCAGATTAAATCGGGGATTCCTCAAATAATTTCGCGGTAAGTTATTTTCACAAATCTCCATCCAATCCAAGCTCTAGAACAACCCCCCGAAGCCATGATAAAACCTTTTGAAACACCCTGTACATTTGAATTTTACAATGGAATTGGAAAACAGGAGATAAGTAAACTTATTGGAGCTGGAGCTGCATCTCTTACAATTTGATCGGCTTCTCTACGGTAGGTTCTATACTATAATATAGAAGTAATAGTGATAACGTTACAACAAACTAAACTGAGGCATAGCTGTAAATATTACACCTATCCCCCGGTGTGCATGGTACTTTATTTACACGATTTCAATTTTACACGGTTTTTAAAATAAGAGATTTTTAAAAAAAAATGCTTTCAATTATTTCTATTTAACCCTTTGAGGACTACAGACGAATATATGCGGTCTCAGAAAGAATTTAATTATAGTTTATCACTGCTTTTATAGGCAGTTAGAGTTGAAAAATTTAAATACAACCGTTGAAATGTGATTAAACAAATACTAATTTATAATGTATATACAGAAACAGCCTAACTTGCTGATGAAAAGGTGGTTTTGATTCAGAAAATAAATGGTTGTCTCTCAATATTCAAAAATATTTCCGTTCGCAAAGGGTGAGCGTTGAAATAGATGACTCAAGTATACACCTTTTAGTTTGTTTTCGATTTACGCAGTTTTACGTATCAAAAATTCACGATTTCGATTTATACGATTTTCTAAGGAACCTATCGTCCGTGTAAATGGGGGGATAGGTGTATTCAACTTAGGAAACTTTTTGCGAATATTTCATACTTCGAAGTTATGTGTGAAAAAATTCTATAATATATCAGCGATCACATTATATCGTTCGTCAATTTCTGTGCTGTTGAATTCATTGGATCTGTTATTGCACATCAATTCTTCAATTTCTAGAGTTTACAAAGAAGACATCCTGTTCAAAGTATTTAAATTCTTTGTACGGGTGGAACCAGGTCAATATAATGTATCATAAAGGAATCTGTCGCAGTTTTATAAATATACGTGTAGTATCACAACGTACTGTACAAGAGGCGAAACAAGAAACGACGGCAATCGTATGTCCATTTAGTGATTGCAAAAAAAATGAGAAAAAGGAAGCAATTGATGTGTCGTCGAATGCTGAAGACTGCGCGTGCTTAATGTTCCCACTTTTGGTGCGGCGCGCCGTTCCACACGAGGGACTCCGCGGCGTGGCAAGCCCGCGCCGTAGCGAACGGGTTAATAAATGACGGGGGGGGGGGGGGGGGGGGGGCGCCCAGGAGGTGCCAAAGGCTTCTAATTTTTGTAGAAACTTAATTTATGTATAATATGTATTTCTATCGAGTGAACAAACATTCTTTGTTGCCAAATTCATACGCTATGAAACGATCATTAATAAATTGAGAAAAATTAATGCAGTGGCAATACAAACGAACCAATTTTATTTATTATTGCCAATTCACCTCACAATCAGAAGCCTCTAACAAAGTGTCAAGCTTTTCCGTAACGATTTAATTAACGAACTTTACTCGCTAACTGAAATATTTTTAAGACTGATAGAGTAGCGTTTTTACGGTAATAAAATCAAATTCCTGTTATCTTTATTCTTTACGGTCCGAGTAATTTTTCTAATCTGTTGTTAGTTAATTGAAATGAATTTAGTAATATTCTCTAGTATTCGATATGCATTTCTCCTGGATGGTAACAGTAATTACAAAATTAGTAAGACGATTAATTTAAATATATAACATGTTGACCATCGCAGGATCAGAATAGATTAAGTACAGACATCAGCAAGCTTGATTGCGCAAGGTAGACCAGTAGGGCAAGAGAAAAACAAAATACTTCTTTCGTCATTTTCACATATAGCTGGCCCGATACAAGAAGTACCGTGGCATGTGTCTTGTTCTGATTCGCCTGACGGATAGAGACATCCACCATTTTCGATTCTAACGCGTTATTGGCCGAAAAACACGTACATTTGTTACGTCGTCATGTGAAAGACGAAAGAAGTTATTTTCAGTTATTAGTGGCCCATCTTCAGGTTACGAGGACCGATATGGTGGGCATCACCGTGCGAGGGACACTCTCCCCTTACTCCTGTGTAATACCGCGAGCTAACAGGTGCTTTGCCTAATATATTTCAGCGGTTCTCTCAATTGCTTTGATGCGGATCATTCATTCTCTTCGTTATTCATTCGGATTTGAATGTGCGGCATTTTCGGTCAGTAACGCGTTAAAATCGGAAATGCATGTGAACGAGGGATGTGTTACGAGTGGGGTGGGCAAGTATCCTATCCCACTTCTGATACCATTTTTGTTACGAACGGAGTTGGTCGCGCGTCTGATACCATTTTGTTACGGAGGAATGGAGGTGGTCGCGAGTCTGACACTAGTTTTCGTTATGAATGGGCAAGGTCGCGCGTCCGGCAATGCGAGTTTCGTTTAAAACACGCGTGCACGGTCTCGTCGTCCGTCTTCGAGCGGATGCCGACGGGCGGTGATTTCACGCGGCCCGAAATATGGAAATTTTGAATATGTAGAAAAATGAATTTTAAGATACTCTGCTTAGCAGATGGCTAAGAGAGGACAGGATGGATGGGTGTCGATCTACAAGGTCCTATACAGGTCCCAGGACTATAAAATCAAAGAGGGCTATCAATCCACTGTAATTAAATTGAACAAAAATTGATTAATAATAGAATGAGTCTATATTTCAATTATTATCGATTGTATCGTACGAATGAAAACATGAAAATCCAAAATTCTGTTAATACAATTTTGCGGTGGTGAGACTACCTCGGATTCGTGAGATTTCGACTTAAGGGCGTTATCCCACAAACGATGATTCGTTTGAGTTAATCGGTCGATTTCCGAAATAATCTCCCATTTACAGTAATTCATAATTTAAAATTAAACTGTTATTATCTTTGGTAATATGTTATAAACTCGGTTATGATTTGTTACAAACTATTTGATGAAATAGACATTGAATTCAAACAATAGAATTTAAATAAACAAAGATGAGGAATTAAAACTCACCAAAATGATTGACGGTGTTATAATTACAATCAGGCGTATGTTCGTCTTTACTTCGATGTTAGCTGTGTTTCTATCTATGTAATTGCAGTAACAATTTCTTGCCTAGAGCTGGACAGAAAATTGTATTAGTTTACGGTCAAAATCTTTTGCGTGCCTGTGGTGGCGTCAACGAAGTGCGTAGATCCGAATGACCACCACTTCACCACTCGCGGAATTCTTCACGTTTTCCGGGAGTAGCAATTTATTTTATCGATAGTTCTCGACCGGAGAAGAACTTTGTCTTTTCGTGCGAGAATTCGAGATCGAGGTTTAATGACAAACTTTGACGACGGTAGTCGTCAGCGAGCGCGATGTTGTGTTGTCGTCACGGAGATCGGTAAGTAAGTAAGTGTCTTCCAAGAATTTTGGAACACTTTCGGCGACGCTGTTGGGCCGGACATCCCCGCTTGCTGAATTTTTGCGACGTTTCAGCAGGCGGGGTTTTCGGATTTTCCGGGCGGTGCGAGACGTTAATTGGTCGCACTTTCCTCCGAGAGGAGTGACCACCCCCATGGGGCTCTCGACGAGAAGGGCCCCACGGAGGTGGAAACTCATCCCCTGCGAATACGTGGTGGAGGAAAGTGCAACCAGATGTGCCCAAAAAATCCTAGTCCGGCCGATCGGCAGAATTTCTCTTCGAAGGCGCGATTTATGACCGATTTGTCATCGCGAGTCAGCGGCGGTCGATGGGACCGTCGGCCGAAGTCCCTGGTTACCACCCGCTGACAGAGCATGACGGATTAACGAAAACGTTCATTCAAAACGAAGGCTGCCTAATTCTTTGAGGACCGGAGTTTTGGCCGCCTTGGCACGTAATGGTCGCCAAATGTTAGTAAATAATAAAAAATCTGGCGGCCAGACTCGGGCCTCAAAGAACGGCAAACTTTCGCTTCGTCTCGAATGCGCTTTTGTTTCCGTACGATGGAACAGTGCCTATAGACTATTACGGATATAACGTATTTACAATAATTCGGACAAAATATATAATTATAAAATAAAACGGTTAAATTACAATAATAATTTTAACCGAAGGGTCACAATCGCCACCGATCACGCGCGTCGCGATTTACGATCGTGTGTGACGTACGAATTTTATGCATAAAACAGAAATATCACTTTTATAAAAATAAAACAGAACGGAATGTTAATTCAGTTTTTAATGTTTTTAACTGCTCAACCGATCACGCGCCTCGCGATTTAACGATCGGGAGTATTACACGCTTATACGAAGTGCCAAGTCTATTATTCGCGACACTACAAGAGATGAACGCGAACAATCTCTGCTTAATAACACTAAGGACCTCTCCTAGCGCACCTCGCGACTGTTCAGGAAGAAGTTTTAGGAAGAAGTGACGAGCAAAGCTCGCTTTCGGGCTTTCGGTGGTGGACCCTATGGTGGGGCAGTCGCTCGAAACGCAGGCAAGGTCGGTGTTTACGCGTAGCGAATTTCCTCCCTTTCGTCTGACCCGCGAGACGGTTTGTCTTCGTCGGAACGGAGACGTTCCGGCGGCCCTTTCTCTCGGATGAGTGTGATAGTCATCGTACATTAATCGGACGGAGAACGCATGATATACATTTTATAAACTATGGCCAGTGTTGTAATATACGGGACTCAATCTCGTCTCATGGAGGAAATCAGTACAAGACCTCGATGTCGATGCATGGATGAGCTCAACGAAGGGTTAACTCCCACAATACACAAGTATTTGAAGGCTCATCCGGCATCTGACTGATGTCTCTCTCCAATAGTTCTGGAAACTTCTCCCAAGACGAGACTGCGTCAGGCGTTAAAAATCAATACTTATAAACAACCTTGGGCCTCTCGTCGTCGACGGAGTACCAGCCGGACGGTTTCGATGCGGCGCAACAATTTGATATCTCAAACGATTCTGCTTCGCAGCTAGATGCTTCGTTCATGAGTAATCAGCGCTGCGTATTTCAAATCGGAGAGTAAATAATAACGTTCCGCGCACTTGTCGAGGGAATTTCTCACAATACATAAGTATTGACAAATGCGACGGAAAAATAAAGAAAAATAAAATAAAAAGAATTTTGCCCTTCGGGACGTAACAGATGTCTCTATCCATGTGGCGAATCAGACTTGTTGAGGTCTGTAGGTATTATAATACTCGCACTCTTGACAATTTTTCAACAAATGACTTCTACAATGACAGTAACTATTAACCTTGAACACTTGATAGTAGTTTAGTAGTTTAGTAGCAACTCGAAACATTGTTAAGACTGGCTTATGAATGAAGATCAGTCTTCTTCAACACTAGGTTTACCGGGCGAATCATTTTGACCCATTTCGAACATCGCGAGGGAAATTACAGAAGCCGTTTACATCGTTTTCTGCCACTTGTACTGACTTTTATCCGTTCAACGAGACGAGTATACATTCAAATTAATTTCCTTCAAGGCCTTCTAATTTCAAAGTTCTCCAAAATATGGTATACCTGTTGACCCGTGTCGGTCGAAATATGTACATATATAAAAAATATCGGTAAACCTACTGTTAATGATAATTACTGGCGTTTGTTCACTCTAGCGATTGTTATTGACCCAAGGAGCAGGGAAATATTAAATTATTTCAGTATTAAACATGCTTATTTCAATAACAATGAATATTACTAATGTTTCTGTCATTATATAATGTGTGATAATACGGTAAAGTGCTCGTACTATGTCTATCGACGTATAAAAGAAAGAGTGAGTCCCAAAAAGTATCTGCCGGGTGTGAAATATTGATTCAATAATCCGTTATTCTCGACACGTTCCGACACAATCATGCGCTTATTTGTTTGCTCATGATTCTGATTTTACAATTTCAGGCGGAGATAATGGGGTAGTTTCGAAGGAACGCCTTGAGGAAGTACGAGATCGATACGGTGATATTGTTAGGTTAGATAAGGCAGTGCGTAGTCGGTAACAGATAATCCTTTTTAGTCCGGAATTAAGCGAGCAAATGTATCGACAACAGGGTGTTTGACCAGAAAGGGGATCTCTTGAACTGTTACAGTCTTACCGCGAAAGCAGACCTAACATTTTCAATGGCCAGTATGGTGTAGCAATTAGGTAATTAAATGAATTTTCACGATGTTCTCGAATAAATTGCCTAAAAAATTTCAAGTTACTTGTTCGACCATTTTCATCGTTTTTTCCCCCAATTCAGTCGAGGAAAGATGTGGCACGACCTTCGCTCGAAAATGAATTCGCACTTGATGGCACCAAGAACAGCCCTGTCATACGTCGAGGAGATCGATAAAATTAACGAACAATTTGTCCGTCAAATGCCAGATATACGTGATCCCAAGTCATTAGAACTCCCATCCCATTTTAATAACGAACTAGAAAAATGGACTGTCGAAGGTAATTGAAATTTTGGTAATTATCTAGATATGACACCCTTAAACGATCTCAATAACTTCATTATGATAATCGCCCAAATAGAATTCATGAGCAGCCGGCAACATTTTTTTTAATTTCTGATAATTAAAGAAATATAAAAACATATTTCTAACTGCATTAAAGTGAAGTTAACCACTTGCGCTACGATTTAACTTTCGGTTGCCGTGCCGCGCTCTACAATATAACATGCTGTAAGGTGTTACATTAACTCTGGATTTGTAGCTCGAATAATGAACGATGTAACTGTTAGCCGACGTGACGGACACGTCGTTTTTTTTCTGCTACAAATGCCTATCGACGTGGTATACACGTCGCTGGCGGCTTTGGGACAAAAGCATCTCGACGTGCGTAGCACTTCTTTATAGCGCAAGTGGTTAAAAGGATTTGCAAATAGAGGAGCAGCATATCGCGTATAAAAAGTACCCCATAAATCAAGAAACAAGTTTATAAAATTAATTTGAAAATTGTATGTCCGTCTAATTCGTACTTGTTAACGTATTTCGTCTTATATAGTTGTAGTACGTACGAAGTGAGCATATACAGTGACTCACGAAAATATTCGGACACTAAGGTATATCGAAATTCATCGCTGTGTATCTCGACTATTTGTAAGGGAATCATCTTCATTATTTTTTCTAGTAATGAGTTATTAACTAAGGTTAACAAAAATATATGATTTTTTTAATAACTTACTGTATATTGTAATATAATAAATGATAAATGAAATGGTACTTTATTCTTAAGTCACAAAAATATTCGGACACTACCTAAAATGACATTTCCAAGTTGAATTTTAATGCATATCACTAAAGTTTTAATATTTCGTGGCATAACCGTTTTGTTTTATGACATGTCTTAGTCATTTTGGCATATTATATATAATTTTTTTTAAGTATTCCGAAGTTATACGTGCCCATTCTTCTTGGAGTCTTAGTTTTAATTCTTCTTTTGAATGAATTGGGTATACATGAATTTTGCGATCCAATTCATCCCATAAATTTTCGATTGGGATGAGGTCTGGAGACTGTGGGTGAGGATGCATATCTTTGGGAGATCTATATAACAAAAATTCCTGCACAATACGCGCCTTGTGCTTGGGATCGTTATCCTGATAAAATTTAAACCTATCACGGATTCCCATATTTTCAACACTCTGAAGTAAATTACTTTTTAAAAGATTCAAATAAACATTTTTGTCCATAATTGTGTCTATAAAAACTAAATTTCCAACGCCGGTGGTTGAAATGCAACCCCAAGCCATTACTGCCTCCTCCGTGCTTCACCGTACCTCGTGTATGTCTGATATGGAGCTCTGTATTTGGCTTACGCCAAATCATAGTTCTTTCATCAGAATTATAAATGTTAAATTTGCTTTCGTCAACAAATATAACGTCAGTCCACCATGATTCGTCCTTAGAAACAACCTCCTTAGCGAAGTTAAATCGTTTCCTCCTGTTGGCCTCGTTGATGAATGGCTTTCTCCTAGCGATTCGACCGTTGTACCCATGTTGTATTAATATTCTTCGGATTGTTTCTGGATGAACTTCCTTGCCCCTTTCTTCTAACAGCTCACTTGCTAATCTTGGAGCACTTAGAAGAGGGTTTCCCTTAATTTTTCGCACGAACCTTCTTTTCTCCCTATCGTTTAAAGCAGCTGGCCGACCGGTTTGCGGAATGCATTCGATGCGGTTCTCGGTATTAAATCGCCGGATAATGTCCGCGATAGTGCTCTTGCTGATACGAAGCATGGCACTAATTTCGCGATATGATTTTCCCTTCTCGCGGTGGATAATTACGAGTTGCCTCTGATCGAACGACGTATTCTTCTTCTTGCGTCCCATTCTGACGAGTTTCTGAAGTATTACTAACGAATAATGCAGTGATATCGACCTCTACAATTATGTTTATAAACATTTAGCGGTCATTCCTCAGAACGCTAAGTTTCCAAAAGTAAATACTCGGAAAATACATTGGGTGTCCGAATATTTTTGTGACTTAAGAATAAGGTATTATTTAACTTATCATTTGTTATGCTACAATTTACGTTAAGTTATTAAATAAATCATATGTTTTTGTTAACCTTAGTTAATAACTCATTACCAGAAAAAATAACGAAGATGATTCCCTCACAAATAATCGAGATACACAGCGATGAATTTCGATATACCTTAGTATAGGAATATTTTCGTGAGTGACTGTACGAATATTTCAATACAGTTAAGAATTATGATAAAATAGTTTCTTTTATAGACGAATGAAAAGAAATTCACGTATATATGAATTGCATCAAATACGGTAAGTCAGTGAAATGCGGCCCTGGCAATTTCATATTTTAGCACGGCAAAATACTTTATATTAAAAGATCAAAGAACAAGCATCTGAACAAAATGTTGTAATGTGAGATTTATTATCTAATATCAACACAACGGTAATAATCAAGTCCATATATAAATTTGAAGAAAAGCTAGCAAAAACTAAACTAAATGTTCAGTAGAGCGTAGTTTAGTAGAACGGTCCTTTATAATATAATACATTTCACGGTTATTGAAATCAGTAAGGTGTCTCATATTGAAATAATTACTGTAATTTCTTTTTGGTTTGCAGAAGGATCAATTAAGCGTATGCACGTTTTTCAATTTTTCAGCGTTGTACGCGATAATTCTGAATAAAAAGTTAGGATGCCTTAATTCCAATCTTTCGAATGATTCTGACGTGCAGACAGTGCTTGATGGCGTGCGCAGTATGAACTTGTTGATGTATCAAAAGGAAATGGGATCATCTATGTCGCAGATGTTCAGCTCATCAGTCACAAAACAATTTTATCACGAGGCGGACAAGTTACATGAGTAAAGTGCCAATATTATGCTCCACGGTGCATCTTTTAATTATATTTACAATTTTGTCTTGCTCGCAGAGTGATCTTAAAGTATATTCATCAGACGAAGGAGCAGTTGAACGAAAAAATAACAGATAACACCAAGCAGCCTAGCATACTGGAGAAACTTCATCACGAGTTGCAAGTAGACAAGGTAACTGCTCGAGTCATGTCACTTGACATGCTTCTGCCTGGCGTTGATACGGTAAATATACTGTCTTCGGTTTACTCAAAATTATTCCATTCTGTTTAAGATTACAATTCGTTGTACAGGTAGGGATGACAGTTGGGACGGTATTGTATTGCTTAGCAGCCAATCCAGACAAGCAACAGAAGTTGAGAAGAGAAGCCATGATGTTCCTAGGAGGCGAAAGTTCGACACTAAATGCTAGTTCTCTAAAACAAGCATCGTATGCAAAAGCTTGCGTAAAAGAAGCTGAACGTTTGTTTCCCATTAGTATAGGCATTCCAAGACGTATGACAGCAGATGCTATTATTGGTGGATATAGAATACCAAAAGGAGTACGTTGCAAACTTGTTTGGTAACTGTTTAGAATCATCTGGACCATGCTGATTTCAATGACCTTGAAATATGTTGTAAAGGTCATCATTCAGAAGAAGAGTTCTCACTGACTGCCTAACTTTAGGTTTCGAGATATAGGTAAATAACTTTCCGTTAATTTATACGATGTTCCGCAAACTGTGGACAATTAACAGAAGGTGGAGCGGAGGGATGATTCTGAATTAGATTCTGTTCGCTTAACTATCAAGTAGCTAATATTCAAATCCATACACAAGTTGGAATAAAATGAATGTTACGAAAAATATGGAAATTAAAACTACGCACTTAGGTGTGGAGGAAACGACAGCGTGGATGATAACCTTGCAATAAATTTCAAGCTTGGTCAAATTGGTGAGGTGCATCTGTTTCCGAATAATTACCCTGTATTTTTAAAATCCTCCCGAAGGCTCATTCCGTTCGTTGCAATTTTTCTTTTCTAACATTTCTAGAACAACTTGCTTGTCATTCTGTCATGAGTATGAATCCTCAACAATTTCCGCAACTAGAAGAGTATATTCCGGAAAGATGGTCAAGAGACCATGGTGAATTTCCATCAGCAAAGACTGCACATCCCTTCTCATGCGTGCCCTTTGGCTATGGGTCCCGCATCTGCATTGGCAAACGATTTGCCGAGATGGAAATGGAAACATTGATCTTAAAGGTAATTTTTGTACCACGTTGACATTTCGATCTTTCGTGCGTCATTATGAAAAAAATGAAAGAAACAGGATTTGTCTGCAAAACACAATATTGTTGTCTGCCTTTTCTTTCACAGATTATCAGAAATTTCAAATTTGAATGGCATCACCGTCCGCTGAAGTGCCGAAATCGAATAGTAAACATCATCGACACTCCATTACAATTGAAAATAACTGATTTGTAATGTTAAGTGGACTTGTGACACAGTATTGTGTTCGGAATAGTGATATATAAGTCGTCATTGCATCGCAAATTCACTAAGATTAGGTTAATGATCGTATCAGTTGGAACCTGTAACGATACAAGAACTCTACTTCTCATTAAGTATTTGCCAATTAGAAATTAGTTGAGAGTTTAACAGATGGTGTGTTTTCAATCAAGTTACAAAATGTGAATTTTAATGTAGGAAATATGAAATAAGTATAAGCACTCTTTATATTGCTCTATGTAGGAGGAGCGGGTGAGGGCATTAGGCCCTCCGAATACCGTTAAGTTTTCTTTAAGCTGACAATTGACAACCGGTAAATTTATTTTTACTGTCTCCACAAACTGCAAACTATTAGAGTTTTAATTTGTAACTTTTACCATATTAAAACGGGACATGGGGAAGAAAGTTGATCCTGCTCGAACACAATTGTTGCGACGTTATGGCCCATGTATTGAGTAATGACTGTATGTGCAACTGCGAAAGCGTGGATTGTGTTGATGAGCGATGTGGCCGTGGATAACTAAGAAAAAGCTGGGGTTATGTATTTATTGTATGTGATCGGCGTGAGCATTTCGAGTATTAAACACGGTTTTTCTTGTGAATCTCTTTCTCGTTCTCTTTTGCCTGTAAACGTAAAAATAATCATCCTTATTTGAACACTTGTGTTTATGCCTCACCATGTCACCATAGGGTTACAGGACAATTCGCTCCCTCTGTGGCTCGGCATACCAATCGTTTACGTAACCATTTGGTTATAATGGCATGATCGGATAGGAAGGAGAAGCCACCCTTTCGAATATGTCGGATTCGCAGAACGTCTTAATTATGCATGACAAATGGCAGAGCTTAAACCGTTTCGTATGAATTTCATTATCTCTTGGGAGGGCCTAGGTTTATCTTTTACGCGCGGTTCCCCTTTTGATATCGTCTACGAACTCTGTCTTCGTCACAACGGCGGGCACATGGTCGCATGGTGGTCCAGCGCGACAGATTAGCCGCGCTTTTGCTAAAAAATCAATTTTCTCGTGGCGTGTTTTTTTTACTTTTACATCGATTCCTAAATGTTTATGGACTTCATAAATGGCAAAATTAATGAAATTTGATAAAAAATGGAGATACAACAAATGTTTTTTTTCTTGAGACCAATTTCTATCGAAAAAAACACTTTGTCTTCTTCGTGACATTCTGACGAATCTCTCTCATATTTTCTAATGATTTTTTTTCCTAATTGAAGAGCATTCTCCTACGATAAAATGCACATACTGAATATAAAATTAGGGTTTGTAATTTATTAAAAAATTAACGTTCAATGAATAAATGAAAATAGTCAAAGTTTTCCATCATTGACTGTTCTGTTCAATACTTCATTAAGTAAAATGGAATAACAAAAAGTGTAACCTTAACAATAAGCTCGTTCAACAAAGAATATTTTGCGCGCACGTGGCGGGATTAGCTCGAAATACCGAAGTGCGATATATCGTGGAGAAAGGTAGCGGGACAAATGAGGAAGAGGAATAGGAGGAAAGGAGTTTTATGAAAAGTGGATCGGGAAGAAGGTGGGGATTAGGGCAACGGAAAAGGAACATATGGGAAGGGAAAGAAACGGATGGAAGGTTTGAGGTTAAATGGCGAACGCACAAGGACAAGGTGAGGAGTGGGAGAGACAGAGGAAGGACCAGAGGGAATTAGGTGAAGAGACAAGGAGAAACGGACAATGAATTAACAGAGGAGCGCGTCAGTGATAGAGAGAGACGAGGACGGAAACACAACATCGGACGGCTGACTGCAGATCAGCTGTTCGATGGAAGAAGGGAGAGGATCGGAAAGAGTGGGAAATATAGAGCGGAAAGGATTAAGGAATCATGAACATTGACAATGAATATCTTTAAAGTTTCGTGTCGTTTCGTAATTTGACCAATGAAGATCTTTTCTGTAAAGCTTTCACCTATATGATCATGCAAAAATCGCATCCTTATACGTCCTTATACGACAAATACGAATTGTTATTGTTTAACGGATCGTGCTTACTTCAGCAGGAACCTGCCGCAGTGGTCGATTTCGTTGAAATCCTAGCCGAAAATTTGCACATTAGGATTGTTTGGGTCGCTGATTAAGAATCTGAAGTCAAAATTTCACAAAACAAAATGGCGGAATCAATATGGCGGACACGTGTATCGAAAAATCGTTGGTTCTACGCCGAAATTAGTATTCTAATGTTTCTTAGGTTGCTGCTCACAAATGTGGATTTATAAATTTCCAAAACATACTAGTGGATGCACAATAACAATACATACATTCGGTACAATAGAATACATTCGAATCCTCAAAGATATTTCGGTTTATGACGGCCAGAAATTTTGAATTCAGATTCGTAATCAGCGACCCACAAAACATCAGAATACTAATTTTTGCGCGGAACCATTAATTTTTCGATACACGTGCCCGCCATATTGAATCTGCCATTTTGTTTTTGGAAATTTTGCGTTCAGATTCGTAATCAGCGACTCAAAAAACATCAGAAAATTAATTTTTAGCTAAATTGGATATGTTTTACACTTTTGGCATGGATTTCAATGAAATCGAAAACTGCGAGATGCCTGAACAGGTAAATCGAAGTTCTGGACCACCGTGCGTAGGGGCGAGGTTTCGTCTGCCTTCCTCGCTGGAGAGAGTGTCCTCTTGACGAAAGCCAGGCTTGAGAACGCCCGGCTCGGCGCCTCGCTGGCGCAGTCTTACAAACTTATTCGACCCTATTCAATGTGTTTTCAATTGTCTTATTTTATTACATTCAATATATATAAACCAATTTCCCTGAAAAACCGGAATGTTCCGTGAGAAATGGTTTACTTTATTTCAATTAAACGTAGAAAACGTAATAATCCGTTGGAAATAAAAATACTCCTATCTGCTACCCGAAAGAAATTTTGCAGATTGATATTAAATGGAATTCCCGGAATTGTTGACTGTGAACGGCCAACAACCCTGCTCATAAAGTACAGTTGCCGAGTCAGTCAGTCAGCATACTTTGAGCCGTAAACATCGTTGTGCGTTTGTGCTTGCCCCTTGCAGTATGGCTATGCGGAAACTAATTATTCGTTTGTCTTTATTATATGAGTTCAAACTTGATTCCAATATATCAGAGGCATTACGAGAAATTTTGTATGGCATTGAGAGAAGGTCATATAATAGAACGTGATGGGTGATATTATGATGAAAAATTCAGCTTCAAACCAAAATACCGAACTTTACCTTTGTATTTTAAAAACGGCAAAAGCTTTTCCAGCTACCTTCTGAAAATAATTGTGAATTTTTAACATATATTATACTTCTGTATATCGTTACAAATAATTCGTATTAATGAACAATTGTAACTATTCAAATTAGGTGAAATTATAAATGACTTTATAAATTATATGAGATCAATCGTGTACAGTTGAACGCTGCGGTTTCGAGATATGGATCACTATAGTATAATCGTGATAAGGGACAGATCGTATGTACAATATGAGTTGTAACATGAAATCTATTAATTATTTCTTTTAGGGAGAGCCTCACCGTTTTTAATAACCTTGAAATATTTTTAAAAATTGAACAAACAAAATAATTTCTTTCTCTAAATAAAGCTATCGTTCGGATTTATTTTTCGAGATATTCGGAATATTTATAAAAATATTTTTCATCTCTGTCGAGTTCGGTTTCGGTTAAGTGGTAGATGTGCGGGCGTCATTGTTACCATCATATTTAATCGGCCATTAAATTATAAGGTACATCATCTGTTATGCACTCCTTTGTCAAATTTTTGATAGAAAATGCTGCTTGAACAAAAGTATTAAATTGTTATGATCCAATTACCGCATTTATGCCATTGCGATTTAAATAACTTTTGAAATTTATTGTTGGTTAATTGTAATAAACCGCGGTAATATCTTTGCCGGTAATTATAATGAATTTACAGCACACAATAAGGAAAAATATACAATTTAATCGAGTAATGAACTACCACTGCTGATAAATTAGGGGCTAGAAGTTTGTTACATTACGCAAAACTGAACGCAACACGTGTAACCCAAACAGAAATGTAAACACCTGGAAACGAAGAATAAATGACAGTGACTCCCACAAATATTCGGACACCAATGTAAGATTAGCTTTATTAATTAATATCTCGGTTCTTTGAAAAGCAATCGCCCAGTCTTTTTTACCTAATAATTAATGTTGCATTAGTGTTCATAAACGTACAAAATTTATTCACATAGTTTACATATATTGTATAATAATATTCAATAAAGGAAACTATACCTAATTTTTGGGTCACAAAAATATTCGGACACTATACATATAAATATCTTTTAAATAAAAAACATTATAAATCTCATTTTAATATTTTGTTGCAAAACCATTTTGTTTTATAACGTGTTTTAAACGATTCGGAATATTAGAAATTTTTTTTTAAATAGTTTACCGATATGAATGCCCATTCATTTTCAAGCCTTGTTCTTAGTTCTTCTCTTGAATGAATGGGGGTCCTGCGAATTCTTCGATTCAATTCATCCCATAAGTTTTCTATGGGGTTAAGGTCTGGCGATTGTGGTGGTGGATGGAGCACTTTGGGGCAATTGTACAATAAAAATTCTTGCACAATTCGTGCTTCATGCTTAGGTTCGTTATCCTGGTAAAATTTAAAACCTTCGGACATTCCCAATTTTTATTGCACTTTGTTTTAAGTTGTTTTTTAGTCGGTTTAAATAAGCATTTTTTTCCATGATGCCATCGGTAAAAACTAAATTGCCAACGCCAAAAGTAGAAATACAGCCCCAAACCATTACGCTGCCTCCTCCGTGTTTTACTGTACCTCGCGTATTAGTATTTTTATACTCTGTATTCGGCTTTCGCCATACCATACATCTCCCATCAGAACCGTAGACGTTAAATTTGCTCTCATCAGCAAATATAACATTTTCCTATCATGAATTTTCTGCTTTTCAAATACCTGAGATATTAATTCATAAAGCTAGTCGTACATTGGTGTCCGAATATTTGTGGGAGTCACTGTAGGTACACATCAGTGAATGTAGGGGAGAGTTGCCGAATGCGTACCACTTAATTTCGAAGGCAGTTTACATATTCTTTACTAGGAATTTTAGCAAATATTATGTTTTGCATCTATGCATTAACTATCGAAGTTGCAATTTAATATGATTTTTTAAATATTTATTGATAGATCATTGTGATATGAACACTTTTATAAGATCATGCAAACAGTACGATTTCGGCAACCGGTATCCTAAATGGTACCACCCGGTTTCCAAAATCGTACCTCATGTGTTGGATTAAAAAGACACAATAAAATCATAAGAGAAACGGTATTTTGAGTTTAATTTAAGTTTAATATACAATACAACATGAAAAGAAAATGTAATATTACACTACTTAACTTAAATACAATTAGGACAATAATAAATATTATCTTCTTTCGAAACTCCTCCACAAGCTTCATGTACCCATTTTTGGCCCTTTAAGCATTGGATCATGTTTTCTAAATAAGAATTATTGCAAAGAAAACAGAACCAATCGTTTTCATTCTACACTTCTATGAGTACTGGAGCAGCGGTGTTGGTTGAAGGTGTGAAATACTGGTACGATTTCGGAAACCACAATGTGGTACGGTTTAGGAAAAAGACGTTCCGCCAAATAATTTAATCTAACTTTAAAGCATTATCAGCATATTTTATAAACTAAATAGAAATAAATAATATAATATAGCTAGTTTTCAAAATTATATAAGACTACCTCAGAAACTGTAGATTTATATTAAATTCAGCCGAATAAAATCGTTTAAAATTACCATCAGACTTACCTGATTTCTTTGTGCTTCTGTTATTCACAAAACAACACTTGATGCGAATGACTTTTTGGTCCTACTTTATTGACATAAATAAAAGTTCATATCTTTACCACCAGGAGCCATCAAAATGAATTAATTTTTAAATAAAAGAGGTGGTACGATTTAGGTGACCAGTACCCATTTCGCAACTCTCCCCTAATTCAAAAGTAACACAGTGTACTCTAACGAATGGCAATATATTCTAAACATGCAAAACACGATAGACAACAAGGAAAGTGATTATGCATGTAACAGGAAAACTGAAGTTAAAAGACGAAGGGAAAGCTATTCAGAATGCCGGCCTAGATTTTAAGGCCACTAAAACCGGTAAAATATGCCTTAATGCATGTTAATACAGAATTGTGATATATTTCCAAGCTCTTTTTCTATAACGTCTTACTCTTATTAACCCTATTACTCTAATCAATCTTTAATCGTCATCAAGTCCAGTACTGCGTGGGGGCTCTCGATTTTCCTTGTACGCCCATATCCTCCTTCCATCTGTTTTCAAGCGTGACTAACTGATTATATTTTATATAAAAACCACAGTGCATTCTATGATCGAATCTTGTAAGCCTAAGTTCAACGTTCGTCACAAGTGCACATACTCTCGCAGAAGAAAAACATTGACCTCCTTTGCAATCGATGACTGATGGACCAGCGTAAATCAGTACGCGTTAACAGGTATGAATTTTTCAATTAGATTATTAGGAAAGAGTATAAACTGAAATATAATGGTTTATAGTGAAAACAATAAAACTATAAAAGTATCGACGGCAGTACATTTGGAACTGCTTTACACGGTGGATCCACATAGTATTTAAAAAGGTATTTGAAAATTAAGGAACCGAATTAGGTTCTAACAGACTAAAAGAAGCTAAAAGACACACACAAATATCATATATTACGGAATTGTGTGAAAAGAGTCGCAGGTGTATTTGTCAGTATATTCTTTAGAGAATATGTATTTTAATTTGAAGTAAACTCTCAACGACGAATTAAACAAATTAAAAAAGTTTATATTAAGTCATTCCTCCTAGCAAGCCTGTTAATAAACGTTTTAAGGTACTTTGGTAAATGTGAAAAACGATAGAATTTTTTGAACACATTTTTTCTGTATCTTTCCACACTTTTGACGTACATACTTCGTCATGAAGAAAATTTGATCCAAGAGGTGATTTTACCTTGTTAAATTGAATGATGGGATGAAAAAATGGGTAATGCTTATGAATTATACTGTAAGTTACTATATTCGAACACGAACTTCGTAAACTATGAGTTTCGCAGGTCCTCCAATTTTTCTGCTTAATTGCCATTGAACTCGGAAATACAACGGCAATCAATGAGAAACATTTCATCGACTTCTTTCTGTTGTTGTAACAATTGTAGTAGTATATTTGTTATTTTATCATATTTATGATATAACCAGCAATGTTCAACTTTGCTATGGCCTTACATACTTCAAAGTTCAGCTTATTTTTCTATAGCAATCCTGATGACGTAATTGCCAATGAAATTTCGACTCTGGATGCAATATATTTAGTTTTAATCTACTATACAACAATAAAGCTTAATGTAAAAATTCAACGATATACGTCAAGAGAAGCAATTTTTAATTTGCTCGCAATTTCTTTTCCTTCTTCCTTTCTGATAAATACTCGACAAAACAGTAATTGCGATATGATTACTATGGAGATTGCTCATACATGATCTATCGTGCAGGGAATTTCCCACTAGATTCAGGGCAAAAGACGCAATTTTCCCCGTCGTTTATGATTTTTTGGTCGATATAATCGTACATACATTTAGTATAGCAATTTCATGTAAACAGTACAAAGCACAGGGACAAATCAGTTACGTCACATATGTTTATGTAATTGAAAAACTTTTAGACGAAAGTTATGGAATTATTGAAGTACTTCTCTGTGGAAAATATTCCAAACGTCCTGTTTGTTTACCTGTGACATGTGTTCAACAAAATTTCATTACGGTACAAATAAAAAATTACTTCACATTACGCAAATTTCTGTGGATACTTTTATATCAGTCACCAAAAATTTGCTTTTTATTGTAACTTTGCAAATATAAATGAATATTTCATGATAAATGCAAATCAAAGAATTTCTCCATGATGAATTTGCCTTTGAATGATAAATTTCAAAAGCTACGGCGATACAGTAATCGGCCGCATAAACATTTTTTCGAAAGTCAATAGAATGAACCGAAAGTGAAGAAACGGAACTTTAACCCTTCTGTTCTCCTCGAACCTATTTGACCAGAAATGAAGATTATGTTTTAACAAATGCTACATTTTGGGCATGTGTTTTTGAAATTCTGTCTGTCTCTTCTTTTATAATCCGAAGAAACATGAATGTGAGGTGTAAATGAGAAGAGCAGCAAGGTTTAAGTTTAACGGTGCTGAAAAAAATACTCAAGGCACTTTCAAATTGGAACAGGTGAGAGTAGAAACACCAATTTCGTCAAACAAATGAGAGAAGAACGATATCATGGCATACAAAAGTAATGCCAACTGTCCAATTTGTGATTAAGCGATAAGTAACAGATACATACGTGAGACTTACAGACAAAGGCATAACAACACGATAAAACTGGTACTAGACGGTATGTACAATTGTGGAATTTTATAAATAATGTCATTTGCACTTGGTACGAAGGATAGTTGAATCTTTTTCGAATAGTTTCTGAAGACTAACTCAACAGTTTGTCGCTATTAATAACAGCGATAAGAACCGATTACATTAATGCAATTTGGGAAGAAAGTCCTCTTGACATTTTTAGCAATTCCTTGTAACAAGGTCACGTATAAAAATCCTGTCAAAGCAGCGGTTCGAAACAATATTTCATGACAATAAATTACACGTAGAAACCATACTCGATATGTATATACATATATATATGTTGAAACCCTCTTTCGCACGAGTATTCCTAATTGATGTCTCGGTGACAAGGAATCCCTCCGATGCCATAGTGATGTGCGAGAATATGGAAAAACTATAAAATGTAGTGTATTTAACAAAAAGTAACAATTAGATACAATTGGATTCTCTCTTTTCCATCCTTTGTAAAATTATCGGCCGCCGCCTCTAGGCCACGCTCCGCTTTCATACTACTGCATTCAATCATTTCATTCCCCGCATGTACATATATACATGTGTATACACAGAATGGGCAGTACGCCATGGTATGAATGTCATCAAGAACATTCGATGGGTATAAACCGAACAAAAATTAAGAATGATTTTGTGTCGGTAGGCTTGTTTCTGAGAAGAATGAATTTGAAGGTAACTCGAGTGCACGTGCACTTAAGTAATGACTGACGTTTAATCCCAATTATCATTTTGCTGGTTGGTCGAAACTCATGGTTTAACTGATGTAATAATAGTTATTTTATAACAAACAAGCAATGCCATTCTATCATATACAAAAACAATCAAAGTAGCATTCTGTAGTGAAAACTGTAATATCGGTCATTAGGTAAGTGCACCTGTACTCAACCGATTTTCGAGTGGATTTGTCTCGAAAACGAAGCTTGCAACACAACTTCATTGTTTCTGACTTTCATTTTGCTTTGAACTAAAAAGTTTTTCTGTCCCCATTTGGACTGTGATTTAGAATACACAGTGTACTTATATGATAATAATGTGTATTGATTTGGTAATTGCCATTTGCTTAATGAAGTGTATGTTGATTGAAGTATCGTGTATATCCAGATAATTCCTCAGGCAATTATCCTAGACGATTAAAAAGGAAAGCTTGAAAACTCTACTCATCCATCTCGGATAAACAACCATAACGTCAATGAAATCATCATTCGTTGAAAAACTATTCTCCTTAACAGTAGGTTTACGAGACGCGTCATTTTGACGCACCTAGAATTTCATGGAAATTTTTTTTCAGAGGAAAATGACAGAAACCGTTTACATTTTTCTTCTATCACTCGGGCTGACTTTTATTCATTTAACGAGAGAAATATACATATATTCAAATTCATTTTCTTCAAAGCTTTCCAATTTTGAAATTCTCTGTATGGTATACTCGTCTCTATAAATTCACGCGTTTCCACAAATATAGGTACATAAAAAATGCCCGCAAAGCTGATGTTAAACCTTGTACACCAATTTCGCGTTCTGTCGGATGCATCATATTATTTGTAATATCACAAATTCTACGAAGAGCTTCCATACCTACAGAAGCATAATAAAATTTTTAGAAAAACCATTCCAATGATGTCAGTCTTGCTAACATAATGCTTTACAACCTCTTAAAAATTATTGTTTTATATTGAGGGTATAGGAGAATAAAATATGCAGTCACATAAAAGAAGAAAGCAAAAACCCTCAGAGCCAGCCCTAACTTTTTTGTCACCGTAGGCAAACTCAAGAAATGCCACACCCAAGCTTGAAGAAAACTATGTTAAGCAGGAAAATGACATATAATTGAATGAAGTCAATAATACTAATACTGATTTCGAAAAAATTGACTGACTCTACACGTGAAAATAAATCGAAAATAAATAACATTCTTTTATCGAAAATCTTCAGAAAAAATTGGTAAATCTCCCTGGTATGCGTTCATGCTATCACGTGTTGACTTTACGTATTTTACCACGCAGTTTTCTTTTGATTTGTGTTTATAAGTGATTATAAATCTTGTACTAACCCGAACTACCATGTGTATTATCTTCTGCATTAGATAAGGAAGTATATTATGTACCTACAAAAAATGAAATATTTTTTGCAGTATTTTTGCTTTCTTTATACAAAAGTCGCTAGAAATGATATCGTTGTAAAATTCATACAAAGTTGAACTCATCTCATTAAATTATTTTCTACTTTTCCTAAATCATTTTATAGAACTTGTACCATCAAACCGAATCTATCAATTCAGGCGAGTACCAAATATGCAACTATAAGCACAAACCGAAATGATACTACATGATAACATACATAAAGGGATGCTTAGAAAAAGCATGTCGTGTATTACGGTATAGCTACTGGCATAACAAATTTTGCAGAATCCATTGATTCAAAATCCAGATTTTCTTTTTATCCGGCTTCAGATCATCTCAAAGAACACGTGTCACTTTTTCGTACAGAATTAATCGATCGAAAGTTAAGTCCACAACTACGCAATATTTCGCACAAGCAGCCAACCTGATCGATGATTAGTTTTGTAAAATTCACGAATAATAATTTGCAAGTAGAATATAGCTATGGCAACTTTTACTAATTAACTGTTCACTCGATTTGATTTCTCGTTAATGTTTCATTTTCCTGTTGACGATTCGTTTGGCTCTGTCAAATAAATAGTTTAAAAATGTTTGACGGTTTTTATTTAATGCTGTATCATAGTTTAATGCTTTTAAAAAAATCGTATTTCTCCCGTGGCACTGGTTAGTTGGACTCTGTCTTTCAAAGATTTGCAGATTTGATGTTTTGCGTGGTTATATGATTTACGACAGGAAAAAGATCACATAAACGTATCTAATCTACGAGGGATTTGAAATGTTGTATGACTGCATACCTAAGGCTTCCATAACTTAACATTTTTCTCTTAAATGATAGTACAGTAATTTCTCTTTTACTTTGACACCTATAGCTCAATCATTCATCGCCTTTTCTATTCTTTGAAAGTACATAATTCTTTAAAAGGATGTGCTGCACCCAATAATCGTTTGACAATTACTCTAAATCTCTAAGTAATTTAGGTATTCGATTCTTTCTCGATTCCTTACCTCACCAAAAAATCCAGCACTGATCGAACATACTATAATCAGATTCAGTTCGGCGGTATTGAAATAATCAATGATAGCGATAAGATCGGCAGCTATATACACGAATCCCACACGGACGTCATGAACTTCTTTCGTCTTATAACGTATTGCGACGTGCAAATGATAACGTCAGCATACTTTCGTTCGTAATGCGAACGATCTATAAATTTGACGGCCTAAAAGTAATTTGTCATTTCAACATTCTCCCATCGTGGCATATTCAAATTCACGTCTTTAGAGCCAGTCAGGGGAATAAGGAGGACTTCATGTTCTCCAAGTTTGCATTCCTTACATCGGCGGAAGCTGTCACGCATTCATTATATTAATTAGCGGCGCCACAAGAGGTGCAGCGGCAGAAAGAAAAGGAAACAGGATTAATCTAACATCCAACTTACGTGTTTCATTCAAATGTAAGTTTGACTATATATTCATTAATTAGAATTTTCTGATGGATCATATTCCGAATTCCATCCGAAGGTATTAAATATTTTAGAGTAATATGTCGATTTAATTAGAATGAAACCACTGTAATACGAACTAGGAGGGAAACGCAAGTGCTCATATAAGGAAACTGTTTAGTTATTAAATAATATTTTTCAATGTTAAGCACTCTTTAATTAAACAGAGATGTATATAATTTCCCATTTTTTTTTAAACTTGCGAGTTCCACGCTTTTTGTTCGATCAAAAGATTTTACAGTATTTCATTTTCGTTCAGTTATTCTCCTTCTGTTAAACTTCAAAGTACTACAAGTATTCTGAAATGCCATTTCGCGGAAAATAGAAGAGGAAATGCTAAAGAAGTTGGGCTACAAGACTGAAGGAAATGTTTATTGTGAAGAACTATGGGGACGTGTCTGATTTTTTATTAATCTTTTGTTTGCAACAAAAGAAACTGTAATGTGTCTGACAATGAGCAACAGTTGATATATCTTTAATTTATTAAGAATAGTATAAAACAATGAAACGTCGATCATCCGAACGTCTTTTACCCACATGCATATTTTGATTATTTGTACGACTAGTGATATATTACAGCTATTGTTAATACATTGGGGCATTGTACACCATCGGGGATGCGTTCCGCGTTATAGGAAATCACGTTATGCCGGATATGTATTGCTCCGGCGAACACAATTTTTTTGTATAAGAATGTCAGTTATGCTGATTCTTATGGATTTTGTGGCGCTGAACACGAATATGAAATCCCTTTTTCTCCATGAGACACCACTTTTGAGAAAATCATTTTGGAAAAAAAATTTAAATTTCCAAATTTCAGAATTTTTTGTAGTTTAATCGTAGAAGTTATTTAGATTCTTTTTTCACAGAATGATTCTATAAACCCTCCCGAACATAAGGATGCGCATTACTTTAATGTTATATACAATTAAACATGTTTAAATAATGCTCAAATAGCAAGGGACACCCAAAACGCACATTTTTTTTGGATATTTCCCTGTTTATCTTACAAATTAGACGTCCAAAAGAAAGTCTAATAGCAGGAAGCGTTACAATAGACATTTTTCTTGGAAAAACCATAATTGAAAGATGACACACAAGCTTTGTTTGCGATTGAGAAATCAAAATAACCATGCAAAATACAAAGTCCTGCCAGTGATTCTCAGCACAGCCATTTCACCCACGCTAGTATTACAATATGTAGCTTGCTCTACAAGTTTATTTTTTATGGTTTTTTTTATGACAATAATGCTACATTCAACAAAGTGTTATATTTGTAAAATTTTGTCATGTAAATAAACATTATTATTCAATTGCATTTACATGAAGGAAAAATAAAAGGGAAACTACCTTTTGTATGCTACGTAATGATGTGACTTTTTTGTGCTCATGCTATGTTCCGAAAAAAGAGGGTGAGCATTATTTTTTCCAAAGAAATTTGACGTACTTTTTCGACACCGTATAAAAACATATATCAAAACAATTTCAATAATATGTCATAGAATAATCTTCAGGATCATACAATTGCAAGAACGAAAGAGGTATTTCATATCATTGAATGAACCTGTATTTTCTAACGACATATTTACTTTTTATGTTTAACATGGTTATCATTACCTAGAATAAATTTGTCGACTCTGTATATTCCATTATTCACGATACCTGACTTTTTCCAGACATTAATGCACACGCGTCTTTTATATTTCTTTAAAACGTTTATATTTCAATTCGTATAATAATAATAAAAATTCGTTTTCAAGGAAATCGATTTTGAAAAATTGCCTGGTATATATTCAATTAATCGCATGTCGACTTTACGGGTTTCGTTATACCCTTTGTTTTGGCGTGTTCTTACTTACAATTATAAAAATAATATAATTATGCAAATATAAGAATAATAGTGATCCGGACTGATGGTTTATTGGTCGTACAAAATACTTTATAAGAAATTGATAACAATTTAGTTAGAAGAGCTCGATTTTCGATACGACTGCAAAAAGAAAAGTTCCAACAAGAATAAAAATCATAAAACAAAGATATCGCAAAGCAAGCACTTTGCCTTTTGTGCATGATGTACATAGCTTCTTATCCGATACTGGTAATAGGTCGTCAATCCAGGTTGCTACCATGTTCATAATTGCAAGTACAAGATGACACAAGTGTATACAATATGATTGGCGGAATCGACACTTGGTGAGTGCACGCGCACCGAGCAACTTTTCAAACACGATTTTCTCGGAAACGAAGCCCCGTGATAAAAGTTGGTGCTCTTTCCCTTCGACTTATTTTCGTAGTCACATCTCTTCTGTTTGGCCATTGATATTTCCTCATTCGTGAACATACCTCCATTTACTTCACTCATCACGATCAGATGAAAATTTATTGTTACAAACATTTGAATTTAAAGTATTCTGACACATGAAATTCCATGATTTATTTAGCATTTAACAAAATATTGCAATACTTTGATATTGTGTGTATAAAATTAAAAAAAATATAGAAATAAGTAAGAATCAAACACGGGTGTACTGCAAAAAAAATTAATCGAGGAATTAATCAATAACAAATTCAGAAATTCGGAAATTAATTTAATACTACTTCAAACTACAGAAGGAGAGAGACACAATAATGACTACAGTAATAACAAGAAAACGGTGGTTACAATGTTATTGTATATCTGCAATACCCGAGCATTAAAAAAAGTTTGTAAATATAATCATACAACGGCACCCGCGGTACTTACATTAGATTTTCAAACCGGAAAAAATATCCCAATAATACATATATTTACTAGGTGTCCCATATATGACAAGGTAATAACAGTATTTATACTAACAAGGGAACATCACGAAGTATCAATCACCGATTGTGATGAAACTCAAGTATAATGTAACTTTCAGAAAAATATTTGTCATCTACTTTTTTTATCGGCCATCCTCCACGTTAAAGCGGTGAAACCCGCCTTCCAAGTTAGGGTTGTATGGTATATTTAGGCGAACATCTCGGAAAGTATGAGAGATTGAATAATTATGTTTATCGACAAAATTTGTGAATTGTTAAAGGGAATTTAATCGTATAAATGATTTTGTAACATCTCAGTTTGTTTAGACAATATATTAAAAAAAAACATATTTTTGATAGTTTTTCCAAATTAATGTCAATACATTTTCTTGACTCTTTGTTTATAAAAACTATAGATCCATTACAGAATTACAGATAAATTGAAATTTTGATTTTTTCATTACTTTAAGATAAGGGCGACTGAGAGAGCGAGCGAGAGAGAGAGAGAGAGAGAGAGAGAGAGAGAGAGAGAGAGAAATATGGAGGAGCGTGTGTGAGAGAGAGAGAGAGTGAAAGAGGGTTGTAAGGGAAAGTGCCTGCGAGATGATGTTTGTATCTATGTGCGTTTGTGTGTGTGTGGGGTGCAGGGCCTTCGGAGGAAAGTGGCTGTGTGGGAAGGCCCAGTGTGAATTGAGTAACACTGTCAATTTAGGAACAGCGTATACAGTAGGATTTTCGTAGCAGTGAACAGAGAGTGTGAATTTAGAAACAGAGAATAGCGTATTAAGTGATTTTGCGAGCAGCGACAGCGTATTCTTAGAGTAGCGTTTTGTGTGATTGTGTTTAGTGTGTTTTGTATGTTATATTTTATATTTTGCGTCTAGTTTAATAAACATTTTATTATAACTCTACATTACCATGAAAATTATTACACTTGAAATTGGATCTTTCAACGAGCGAAATAGAGTGCTTACACGAATCATACCTTGTTTAAAACTACTTGGTAGCTCTTAAAAAAGCTGACTCTATTGACAAATATTCATTGCTAATGAAAATGAAAGAATTTTCAGCTATTTTAATATGATACAACTTTCGCCTACTTCGCGACGCTCCATAATGGGACGATAGACCTTCTGGGTGGAAAAAAATAATAACTCGAAAACCATTTCTTTAGAGAAAAATGTTATATATAAAAGTTTTGTAGTATTGGGAAGAGAATGTAAGAACAATATTTATTTTTTATTTGTTATAATCTATCAAGGTTATTTAAAGTATAACTTCATTTTTTATATATGATTCTATATTTTTCTTTGCGAATTTTCATTCTACAGAAGACACGTAGAAACTTTTGTCCAAGTAATTTTCTTGTAGAACTTTATATGAAACAGATGTTTAATAAGAAAGTACTAACAATCAGGAAAATTACAGACCGTGCCCCTCTATCAGAAACTGTAGCCGGAGGATCTTAAAAACTTTACAAGGCATAACAAATAAGGTGGCAGTTTGGGACAGCTAATTCTTGTTGAAGTTACTTTTATATAGTCTAAACTAAAAATTTATAAAAGTTTCAAGGTGACATCCCTTGGAACATTTCAGTTATTCAATGTTAAAGCATGTCACACAAAAACATACACGTAAAAATAACTCTAAAAGTTATTGAAAAAATTATCATTTGAAAAATTCATATATAGGTACGTAAACATTAACTAATGGTAATGATCTCCACGGAAAATAAAAATACTCGCACAATTATTAACTGTTCAAATAGCATTTTCTTCTAAGCAAAATATGTGAGCGATTTCGTGCTCCTGCGATTCGGGGTTTTCATACATTAATTTTTACGCTTAGATGGTTCATAAATTAATTATTACCTCCGTCATTGTTCTCAACAAACATTCTAAATTAATCCACTGTTCAGGCGCGCCATAAGTAGAGTGGCTAAATATTCGACTCGCACAGACACTAATTCGCTCGTCGAAAGATATGTACAGGGTGTTTCAAAAGGTTTTGTCATGGCTTCGGGGGGTTGTTCTAGAGCTCGGATTGGATGGAGATTTGTGAAAATTACCTGCCGCAAAATTATTTGAGGAATCCCCGATTCAATCTGGCTGGGCTATATTCTTCGTATTATTACATAGGTAAAATGTCTGAGAGGAAGGATAAGGATCTCTGAGGACAAGGATATCTTGTGTGTCTCTTTCCGAAGGAACAGCTGACTCTCTCACTTACTAAGCGAAAATTAGATCGCGGAGGCCCAATTAAAAGTCGATTTGCGGGAGAACGGTTCACTTCTGACCCATGGTTCCTCTCAGATATTTTACCTACGTAACAATACGAAGAAGATAGCCGAGCCAGCTTGAATCGGGAATTTCTTAAATAATTTTGCGGCAAGTACTTTTCACAAATCTTCATCCAATCCGAGCTCTAGAACAACACCCCGAAGCCTAGACAAAACCTTTTGAAACACCCTGTACAATTTCAAGTGTAACAACTTTCTTAGTGATGATAAAATTAAAACTCCATTTTATCGGTAATTTTGTAATGAATATATAGCATTTATAAATGCATACTCAAGAAAATTTATTGACATTAAATTGGAAAAACTATCAAAAATATGCTATTTTTTAATATATTGTTTAAATACACTGAGAATTTACAAAATAATTTGTACCATGAAATTCTTCGTAAAAAGCTGCAAATATCGTCAATTTACATAATTACTTTATTTTTCATAACTTCCGAAATGTCCGCCCAAATGTACTTTACAACCTTAACTTTGAAGAAGGGGGGTTTTCGCCACGTTAACGTGGATGATGGCCGATAAAAAATAGTTGGTATCAAATACTTTTATGGGAATTACATTATATTTGAGTTTCATTAAAATCTGTGAGTGGCACCTCGAGATACTCCCTGTAAGTATCTATCACTCTTGGCATAAGTTGATGTAGTGCGCCGTACGTATGTAACTTGATTTTTACATATTTATAGTAGAACTTCGATTACAGCTACGTTTTAAGTAATAATTCAATTATAGTAAAGAGAGGTTTCTTCCTAACTTTGGTCAAAATAGATACAATAGTATTTTAATTTCAAGACTTTATCTATTTTTTATGCTGTCACTGATGACGGCGACATAATTTGTATTTTTCCGCACTGAGCGGCTTCACCTGCTATTTGCCGAGTCAAATGGAAGACACATAGAACGCACTAAATCGCCGTAATTGATAAATTGTATATTTTATTCGGTACCGGAAAAAGTTCGTGCGGATTTGCAATATCAGATTCAAGCACTCCTAACTTTTCTAATAAATAGTTTTGTTTTACAATGTTGTCACAATTAACTTCTATGATACTTTTACAACATCCCACAACCCGATACATCCCTTTCGTGTAAAAATCGGGAATTTTATTCGAAAGAAATAAATTAATTGCCATTTTCAACTCGGCATCATTTTTAAAATGTTTATTGGCAGTGAAATTTGATAACGATAAAAATAGATGGCAAACAGGTGGACACAGATCAGGAATATAAATAAGACAATATCAGGCTGTGAGAGAAAGTTGTTGCATATTGTAAGTCCTATAACGCTTATTCAGCTCTGCTAGACGATGCGGTATCCATTTCTTCCAATATTTTATGGGCGCCCAGGGAATGCTGTCTCTTTCTGGCTGTTGATTCATCATATCGAAATACTTCTGGAATGTCCGTACACCTTCTTTGAGGGTTTAAATGCATGTACTCTCGCAGTTCATCGTCTTTAATATCGCATAGACGTCCCGACTCTGACTCATGCTCTAGCAATTCAATACCTTCCTAAAATCGCTCAAATAATTTTTCCTTTCACTAACAATGCCTCCATCAAATCACGCTGCAAATGCGTTTTGCTCCATTTGCTACCGAATTTCCAAGTTTGAACTCATAAAGCAAGAAATCACACGTCTTAAACTTTTCGCTATCCAACTTTAATTCCACATAAACAATGGACTTTTTAAACAACTGAAAGCCGCACACGATGTACACCAACAAAATTATCGTAGCTTTCTGTTGATACCCATTTTAAGTATGAGAAGAGCGCGTTTCTAACTTTTGATTGAAATTTATTGCAAAAAAGAAAAGCGCACGAACTTTTTCCGATATCTAATATAATTCTTATAAACAATAAAGGTATTTCGAATCGTTGATGGAAGTTTTACTAGTTAAACCAACTAACAATAAGTGCTTCAAGTGATGTGATTAGATACTTCTTTTATTACCACTACTGGTACATCTCCATTAGCGCGTTATGTAGTGCTATTTTGCAAATACTTGTAGAACTGGTCGCAGAGTTAAACATTTCGAAGGCAACTTAACAATTTTGCGGACCGCGGAACAAATAGACAGGACGGGCTTAAAAGACCTGATGGCACATGGCAAGTGTTTTGGTCTGATTCGCCAAACGGATAAAGACTTTCCTCGTTCATACGTCATTTTCGATTCTAACGGGCTACTGACCGAAAAAGGCGCACATTCTTTATGTGATCATGTGAACGACGAAATAAGTGTTTTGTTTTCGGTTGTTATTATTCGATCACAGATTTCCTTTCCGAAGACACTTTCCCCTTACCCCGTGCCTCATACCAAGCTCCTTCTTTGTCGGAGCCAACCGGTAGTAACCGCATAATAAATGAATGATACAGTTTTTATGGTATTCATAAATATAACAGCACTGATTGCATTTCAGTTGTTCATCTTATTAGAAAGGAGACGAAATGAAACGCGTCAAAGGACTGGCCTTGGAAGTTAAGAAATTGCTGCCGATTTCGCAGCAAACAGCCAAATATGAAACGAAAGTTGCCATGTACCCACCTATCGGTAATGGGAAAATAGATGAAGCACATAGGGACGACTTATCAGCGGTGAATGTGAAATCATACGATGAGATTCCTGGGCCAAAAGCCATACCGTTACTCGGAAATGTTTTCCGATTTCTACCGTATATAGGTGACTTACCCTAAAATTTATATTTTTAACCTTTTCGCTAGATCGGTCTGCCGCGTGAAGACGACACCACTAAAAATCCGGCGTTTCAAGTTTATAATTTATTAATTTTTTAATTCTATCGAAATAATTCAAGATGAATCTCCGTTATAAACGTACTGTGGGGTATTAGAAAGAAGACTAGCGGACGGAATGTAAATGGAATGCGGCTCTGATTCACGCATTTAAAACAGACCGCATGATGAAAAGAGTGAATAAATCACATCGAAATTAAGCGGGAGACGGTTGGAGCGAGACACCCCTTTTGCTCTTGTGTCGTCCTGCTACGGTCCAACAATTGAAAGGTGGCTAGGGAACGGCGGAATCTCTCGTTTTCAAACGTCTATTGCCGCCACTTCGTTTTTTGAGTTCTCAAATCCAGTCTCCTAAAGTAAACACTCCGCATAGTCGTTTACTTTAGAAGACTGAGTTTGAGAATTCCACAAACGAAACGGCGGGAATAAGCGGTTGAAAATGAGAGGCTCCGTCTGCCCTAGCCATGTTTCAGTTATCGGGCTATAGCCATTTTTCTAATACCTCAAAGTACATACATACATCTTCTGTATTTCATTTCATATAAGATATAAGCATTGCACATACATATATATGTAGATCTAATAAGTGAAGATAACGTTTCGTATCAGGCATCTATAATCGCTCGTAATAACGAAGGATCAATCTATTTTGCACTTATACGTTATTAACCTCGCAATTTATTTCAAACGAGCTAAAGTATTTAAATATGATTTCTCAGGCGAATACTACAAAGTCCCGCTTCCACAGTTGATGCGTAGATTGCGAGAGAAGTATGGCGACGTTGTCAAGCTGGACAAACTGTTTAACACCCAGTCTCAGATTATCGTCTTCGACCCAGAATTGTGCGAGAAAATGTATCGGTTAGAAGGTATCTGGCCGGTCAGAATTTCAGCGGAACCGTTACTGTGCTACCGCCAGACGAAATCTTCCGCTTTCAAGGAGCAATTGGGTATAACTGCTAGGTAATGTAATGCCTTTTTAGCTCCTCCTCGATCATTTTGTCATTGCAGAGTCTAATAAAAAAAATTTTGCAATCATATGCATTGCGTGCGCTACGCATTGTTGCAAATCTATGTAAATAAAACTTCAATAACATTTACTTTTTTCGAAAAAGCAATGACGCGAAAAAATAATTTAACGTGCAACTGCTTTACAATAATTGCCTTCTTGTGCTAATTTTAAAAATATGTACAACATTACATATTTAGGGCCTGTTATAATTTACGATCTGAATTAGTAACGTCCTTCGAATTTGTACAGATAGTTCTTTTAACACTCTTCAGACAATGGTTCATTGTACTCCACAAATCAATCCTTACAATTAATCTTGACTGGGAAATAAGATATACAGAGCGTTAACAGATAATAACTGATAAAATTACAGCAACAAATTATTGAAACATTGATAAACGTTTGAACGTTTACTTAATCGTTTAAATAATACTTAATCTTTTGAGATTTTTTATTTTCAGGTACGGTTGACATAATGTTCAGTTACCAATAATTCTCTATTAGTTATTTTCTATTACTTATAATTAGAACTATGCTGCGGTATTTGCTGTTGCTGATACCATATAGAAAATGAATATTGAATGATTGAAAATGTTACTAAAATAACTTTAATAAGTGGTAACAGATTAGCAAAGGAATATAAATCGCCAAGGTCTAAAATAAGGAGAATTTCATTATTTCCATAAAAAATAACGCAACACTGTCTATCAGAAAAAACATTTCTATTACCGATTATGAAATCATTCATAGTATTCCAATAATTGTCAACCACTCATACAGGGGAAGATAGCGATCCCGGAAATTAAATTTAGAAACTATGTGTACAAATCGAATAATTTGTATATAAGAAAAATCTCCATTTTATTCGTGCAATTTAGGGGGTAGTAACAGCCCTTGAAAAAAATGCAAAGCTGTGTTCGAGTCTGTTGCCTCGACATGGTTGAGAAATATCGAAACAAGCTAAAACCAAATTTACGTTTAAATTCATTAACTTTGTCCATTTATGCAAAATATGATTCAGTAACTTCCTTTTATGCACATAAATCACTCAGCATGTAGAATATGTAGTTTTCATACAAATGAAACCACTGACAAAGAATATGAAGCTCATTTTGGCAAGTGGTCGCAAATTGCTCGAAAAAGTAAAGGACAGCACAATTTTTACCGAAACTGAGTTTTCGATATCTCCTATCGATCTCGAGATATTGTACACCAAAGAAAAGTGTGCATATATTTCAAGTGATTTCACATTCTCATATTGAATTACAACGTAAAGAAAAAATAGATTTTTGTTACTATAATAGATTTGTTGTGTAGAATTGAAATACAAATTACTATACTTTATCGTACTTGCTCACATAATTACCCTAAGGTGATTTTTAATCACCTTTTATGTTATTCATTTTCAGCCAAGGACAGAAATGGTACGAGTTTCGTACGAAGGTCAACCCGTTTCTATTACAACCGCGAGCAGTAAAACCATATATTGAGCAAATGGACGCTGTTACCAAAGATTTAATCGGCATCATGCGAAACAAAAGAGATCCTGATACGCTGGAACTTCCGCCAAACTTCAGCAACGAGCTGAACAAATGGTCCCTTGAAGGTAACTTTACTGTCTTTTACTTGACAAACCAACAAGCCATCTTCACCACTATCTGTTTACCAGGATCATGTTTAATCGCCTTGAATCACCGCCTTGGATGTCTCGAACCAAATCTTGCCGAAGATTCTGACCCGCAAATAGTAATTAACAACTTACACACGCTATTCGAATTGATGTACAAGTTGGAATTGCAGCCGTCTATGTGGAAAGTATACACCACTTCAAATCTGAAGAAATTCTTCAAAGCGGCAGATACAATAAGCGGGTGCGTTACAAACTACGCTGGAAGGTGCAAAAATCACAAAGCCAGTGTCATCATTACATTTGATTTTTTTTGCCTTGTTTCAGGATAGCATTCAAGTACATCGATCAAGCGAAGAAAAAACTGAGTCAGAACCCAACGGAAAACCGAGAAAAGCGTAGCGTCTTGGAGAACTTACTTCGCGTTGATGAGACAACTGCACGAATTATGTCACTGGATGTGTTCACAGCTGGCGTTGATACGGTAAATATCATATCCGCTGTAACCGCTATCACTGGCCTTACATCTTTCCATTGAGCATAATTATAACATTAGCACTTTGCAACTTAAATCTCGCAAATCGTTCTGTAGACAGACACTGCGTTAGCAGCGTTATTATATTCTTTGGCGACGCACCCGGACAAGCAGGAGAAGGTGAGGGAGGAGGCACTGTCGCTGTTGGAGAATAAGGATTCAGTAATTACTTCTGAAATTATCAACGATGCAGCATATACGAAAGCCTGTATTAAGGAAACTCTTCGCATGTATCCACCTACGATAGGCACAGCTAGATCTATGCCAAAGGATGTCGTTGTCGGCGGATATAAAATACCGAAGGGAGTATGTTTGCAGATTACTTATTACTTGTACACGTACATATTATTCAATATATTCTTGAAGTTCTTTGTACACGATACTTTCCTTAAATGTTTCATGTATTAACTTTTATACAATTTACATATCATACTTTTTCATGGTCAGGTTATCTTCGTTACATGTTTTTTACATATTTACACGGTATTCCTTAACACATTACCCATTCTTTCTAGAATCTATTGTGCCAAATTTTATCGAATACATCTGTATTTTTAATAATTTTATCTACTGTTTACTTCAGTTTTACATTTTCTTGCAAATTAGTTGCATCACGTGCCTTTTTAAACGATTCGCAGCCACTAAGTCAGCCACCACACGAAGAGGGTCCCAGGTGTATTTACTGAAGTTGTATTTAGAATGTAACGTTTGACATCCTTTGCATTAAGAATATTTCTAACGGAAAAATTATTTTTATTCCATCACATTTCTTCACTTTAATTATAACGGCTATTGTCCTTAATTTAAAGTATGGTAGTACTTTAAGGATGGATAATGGTTTCTTTTTAAGCAAAATTTTTTCTTTCGTACTTTTTTCGGCTTTAAAGGTTAAAGGTGGTTCCGAACCCCCGATTAAGCTGTTTTATAAATCTCAATAAAATGGCTCAATTTGTTTGCCCCTAAAGAGCAGTATACTAGCTTGCCACGGTATCATATCGTCGGATGAAAAACATTTTCCACAACCGGAGGACTTCATTCCGGAAAGGTGGTTAAAAGACAGCGGTGAATTTCCTTCGGCGAAGAGTGCACATCGGTTTGCGTACATGCCGTTTGGTTTTGGACCTCGCACCTGTATTGGTAAAAGATTTGCCGAAATGCAGATGACTGTCTTTATTTTAAAGGTATTTATTTACTCAAGTGCAGAGCAATTGGTATTAAGCCTAATGATAAGTCGGAACAGTTGTGTTTGCAATTCTTGCTATACAATTTATACTTTTATCAGGAACCACTTGCTGTACAAATATATTTCAAGTTTATTTCTTACGTGATTGACGAACATTCACTTTTGAACGAACACTGTCAAAGATTTTTAGTCTTTATACAACCGTTCTGTCAATTTATAAGAATTAAATTGGAACAAATATCTTTTATTCTGAATTCACTAAAATTCTTCCATTTATCTTTCATTAAGTTTGAAGCCCCTCTGGCATTTTAGAGGTATTTTCCACTGGATTTAAAGTAAGATTGTTGTCAGGTCGTTGGAAAATTTCAGAAAAATTGAATTAAAATTTCTTTATGTTGTTAATCACGTGTATTAACTCGTTATCCTATTCGACAACATAATGTTGACACTGAGTCAATTAGCTTCTCGAAAAAATGTGCCGCTCTGAATTGGCACGTACATATACACCGATTATAGAGTTCTGAAGCGAAATACCGTTCTGCATATGTACAGGGTGTAAAAAAATTAATGGTCATGACTTCGGGGGGTTGTTCTAGATCTCGGATTGGATGGAGATTTGCGAAAATAACCTGCTGCAAAATTATTTGAGAAATCCCTGATTTAATCTGGCTGGGCCATCTTATTCATATTGTTACATAGGTAAAATGTCTGAGAGGAACCATGGGTCAGAAACAAACCGTTCTCTCGCAAATCGACTTTTAATTGGGCCTCCGCGATCGAATTTTCGCTTAGTAAGTGAGAGAGTCAGCTGTTCCTTCGGAAAGAAACACACAAGATATCCTTGTCGGCTAGGAAGACGTCAATGACCTGCATTCGGTGTCAGGTCCGCTCAAGGGCCCTCCAGGGGAGAAGAACATAAACACTTGCCGATTTCTTAGTGGTTCGGTGACCTAGTCCCCCAATTTCTAATGTCGAGTAGCACGCTTCTCCTTAGACTGTTCGAGCCGACAAGGATATCTTGTGTGTTTCTTTCCGAAGGAACAGCTGACTCTCCAACTTACTAAGCGAGAATTCGATCGCGGAGGCCCAATTAAAAGTCGATTTGCGAGAGAACGGTTCGTTTCTGACCCATGGTTCCTCTCAGACAATTTACCTACGTAACAATACGAATAAGATCGCCCAGCCAGATTAAATCAGGGATTCCTCAAATAATTTTGCGGCAGGTTATTTTCGCAAATCTCCATCCAATCCGAGGTCTAGAACAACCCCCCGAAGTCATGACCATTAATTTTTTTACACCCTGTACTGTATATAACGAGAATGCTTTACTTACTTTACGTGTACAATATTTTGTCAATTTTTTTGCCTAACTGATAGGTACAAGATAGTGTCAAAAACTATCAGCCTCAAAGACACACATGCAGCAATTAATCTGTAATCCATTTCTCACGCGTAAACATTCACACGTTATTTATTCTCTACATTTATATTAAAAATAAGCAACGAATATTGTTAAAAAATAATAAATTAAATTACCATCGTGTTCAGTCATATACATCGTGTACATTATCGTTGCAAACGCCATGAGAATAGTAAGTGTTCACATACTTAAAACAAACTTTGAATTTGTTGCGTTAATCTTCTTCGTTTCTTCTCTTGTAGATTATGCGAAACTTCCGGCTCGAGTGGCACCATGGACCACTGGTAATCAAAACCCTGCTTCTGAATACAATCACCACACCTATGCAATTTAAGATCATTGACGTATAATTTGAGATACATGACAGTATCTCACATTTTAAAAATACTGTTATAAAAACATGATATTGTAAGTAGAAATGCACGGTTTAGAAAATTATCAGGTATCTCTGATCATATGTTTCAGTGCTTTGACATACTTGCAATATGACATTGACATGTCATAGGCAAGTCTAGAAAATCGAATAATATACGGATTATTTCAAATCGTAGCATAGTGATGTTTTAGTAATCTGTACATATAATCTGCGAAAAATTTGCTTTTCAAAGAATTACATTACTGAAATTAATATAAAGCACTGTAAACTAAATATTTATTAATTTGTATCTCCTTCTTATTGTTAGAATAGCATACGTCTATTTCGTCTTTTTACTTTGGCATTATCCGAGAAAAGATAAAATAGAGAAGTTTGTCCTTAAAATATTTAAATTTTTTACAGCGATAAGTCAACATTGTGAAAAAATGTAAAATAAGAAAGAAATTCGACAACACGTTTCAATAATCGTATTTTTCTTTAATTACTGCTTGCAGAAATTATTTCTAGAATAGCATTTATGCTGGGAGCAACCCAAAACATTGTACTAATGGGCATAAGGCATATGTGTAGAAAATTTGCACGCCAGAGCCGTCCTTGGAGACACATCGCGTACTTCACCCAATACACAGCCGAGATATCACTGATTCACAGTCCTCCCTCGGCGTCACCGCCGGATCTACTGACACAGGCGTGGTGGCGCGTTGGGGCGACATTTATATTTAAAAGACTTCGCGGCAGCAGAACGCATGGTTTTCACGCGTCAAAGAATGTTACCGCCGCGGCCGCCTTGGCGATACATTTTACAATCCTGTCTAGTCTGTCGCCAGCAGTGTTAATAGGTTTCCACATTACCCATCGGGTACTATACCAATGCGTTTTTTTTGCAGTAGTATTCTCTGTAGGCCTATTCCACTGTATCGATGCCCTTTTCCGTTGAATCGTTGGTGAAAAACCGCGTTAAAAAATAAAATACGAAAATATTTTGTATTAATCTACTGTCGCGGAGTTTTTAACTACATATGCTGAAAATTAATTTACAATTGTGCGTGCGAGAACGCAACACTATTTCGTCATAAGGCGTAACGTAGTGGTCGATTTAGCGAAAACCATCGGTATAAATCTAAAAATATTAAAATCTATTAATCCTACTTGATTTAAGACATATCTGAGCATACTTTTTCACTAACAATACTTTTGCTATACCCTACACTCGGCGTGGTGCGATCTGAAACTGTTCTTCAACAAGTAACCTTAGTCGAGGTGCCACGCATGTCGTTTTGATCTCTATGACCGACGTGCGTGGCACGACTTTTCAGCGCGAGTGATTAACTATGAATATTGCCCCAATGCGCAACCGCGCTCGTGCCAATAGGTCCGTGCGTAGCAAGTGAAAGGCAAGTAAATTAGCGAGCTCTGGAGTGCACGGGAAGGAGTAGCAGGCGGAGCTTTTCCAAGGACGGCTCTGGCGTGCCAATTTCTGCACCTTTGGCATAAGGCAATCTTTTACCTAAAAAGATATAAATGTTTATAAAATAAAATTTCTTCGCTTTATGTAAATTTCTAATGTCTTATTGGGAAGTCAAGAGTGAGTAATTATAAAGAAAATGAATTGCGCCTCGATTTCAATTATTTTTTAACCCTTCCTGGACTGAGACTTATGAGTATTGGGAAGTAATCATTTATTTGGCGATCTAGAGCCGCGTCCTTTTTAGAAAGCTAGATACCCAAGGTGTAACAACCATAAATTAATATAATATTTGTGTGATCGTATTTCAACGAATGTACCTTAATATTTCAACCCTAATTGTGTACACATTCGCCATACAGCCACGATGAAATTATTATTTTGAGCGGATACGTGGTTCGTCACACTCAAAGATTTTTTTACCGTATTTGACCTTGCATGACCTTCCACGATAGCTCGTTAAAATCGTCTCCACATCGGCCATCACATACCGATAAAAAAGCATAGCATTCCATTTAAAAAATAGAGATGATCTTGAAATCTCCTCTATGCCTCCATGCACGCAAAAAAGGTTTATATCACAATATGTCCCTATCTATACCGTGCAAGTTTTGTATATAACATTTTTTCATATTATTACAAATAACGGTAATATTCAAGGTAGACATAGGTATTTCCCCATACTGTATATACAAAGAGTCGTCCAAGAGCCGTTTATAACGGTAAAAATCAGTTGAAGCAATGAATTGTTTTAATAAATAAAGTCGAAGGGTGCAGCATGGAATACAGATTGTACGCTTGTGCAAAACTGTGGAAGCTCAAGTTTTTAGTAAAGTGCATGGTGTAAAAGTGGTGTATAAAGTGTATTAAAACGTTTATTTTCATTAAATGTCACTGACTACATGAAATTATATGCATAATCTGTCACGTACAGATATGTGTTACGTCCCGGGGACTCCTTTTTCTTTTTCTTTCTTTCGTTCTGTACCACATTTGCCAATACCAACGGTATTTTCCGTCGGACTCCGATTCCTATGATGCAGAAATGCTTACGCATTGTGAGAATTCTCCCTAACTGCATTAAGGAATTTTTTGAGATATTCTGTCACAAAAGAAGGCCACGCTTCATCCGGTTGGATATCTGCTGGCAAATGAGTCGTAATCTAATAAGTTAGCGAATATAGTCTCGCTTCGCAATCACATATTCCACCCAGTTCCACGAATTGCTAGTAGCGCATCAGCAGCCGCTGATGTGTGGGCTCTGGGCGGAAGGGAGGATGAAGAAATTGCACTCTAAAAAGTACACCTTAGCGAAACGTGAAAACGGAACGCTACCACATCCACCTACGGCCCACCCTTGTGCGGCCAAAGGCGAGCTCAACTCTCCATTATCGTCTGAAAGTCGTGAGGAGCGTAGGCATAGTCCGAGGATCCAGTTGAGCATAGGTGGCGCTGTTCAACAAATTTAAACTTGTTTAACTTTTTGCAATATCCACTGGGTGACCCTTGTAGAGTTGCTCATCCTAAACACGAATCCGCCGGCAGAATTGTTTTATCACCCTCGGTTTTCGAAAAAAAAGAGTTTTAGTAAAAACACCGGATTTTGGTAAAAAATGAGGTATTACGTGAAAACTACAAACGCTAGGAAGTTAACATTTGTCTTAAAAGATAGAGGAAAACACGTCGAATATTTTAATGTATCTAATTATTAAAATTGGTTGTTGGAAATAGTTGTAAATGGCCGTCAATGTTTGAAAAAGTGCCAATGCGCGAACTTGCTACGTTATATTATTACATTTTTACGAAAAGTTACTTATCTAGCACAAATTTGCTATATAGGATCAACTTCTGTAGACATTTCTGAAGTGAAAACTGCCCAGAAAAACTTCGGAAACAGTTTTCAATTCCGACAGGTCGAAAAAATGTATGTCGGGAACACGTTATCGGCGTTCTGCCGTCATGCGGCCATTACATGGGGACAGTGCCGGAACTACGTATTATCGACACCGATGCGATAGTATCATCCGAAGGGGGCTTACATCTGATAACTAGAAATAATCAATTTTTTATCAATAATTTTTGTTTAAAAATATTATTCATAATTTGGTCACCGAATTATAAAAAACGTTTTGATTAATTATAATTGGCCTACAAATGGTGAGTACCGCCTGCAGTTTTGGAATTTTGTTGCAAAATAAAACATTGTTAGAACTATAATATTCTGTTTAAACAATATCGTTATATATAACAATAATACAATATAGTGGACGTTTGTCGGGATGCTAACAGAGAGGAATATTCTCCGGAGTTTCGCAATAATAATGCGTAGGAAAATAAAACTAATTGCTATTGGTGGTTTTAAGAATTTGTGAGAAGGAGATTATCAATTTTTATTGGTTAGAAAAAAATTGGAGATGGTAAAATTGCGCGGTTTAGAAGTTGAGAAAATTTAGAAGCATAGGAGACGAAGACAGGATGTTAATTTATGGATATAAGGAAAAACTGCAAGAAGTGGCTAGGGACAAAGAATCGTGAGAAACAGAATTTTTGCGAAAGTTGGTTCTGGAAAATCTCTGCTCTGAACTGTTGTCGACACTTGATATATGCCCTGCAGACCTGTGGGAAAGAGTGGGCCTACGCAGAACATAGTGTCCCACGGAGCGTATATTTGATTCTAAACAAAGGAAAGCCTCTCAATTGCTTAGCATGAGTAAATTAAACGACCGTCAGCACAAATCAGAGTTCTAACTAAAACATAAAAAAACAATTGGTTGTTTATACTTAACAGATGTAACGCCCTTCAGATGATACTACCGCATCGGTGTCGACAACGCGTCGTTACGGCACTGTCCCCATGCAACGGCCGCATGGCGGCAAAACGCCGACTACGTATTCCCGACATATATTTTTTCGACGTGTCGGATTTGAAAACTGTTTCCGAAGTTTCTCTGGGCAGTTTTCTCTTCAGAAATATCTACAGGATCCGATCCTGTATAGCAGGCAAGCCCCTTATTTGATCGCCGTATGTGTCCTTGGAAGAGCTCCGCCTGCTACTCCTTCCCGTGCGCTCGAGAGCTCGCTGATTAACTTGCCGTTCACATGCCAGGCGCAAACCTATTATCACGAGCTTGGTGGCGCATTGGGGTGACATTTGTATCTAACGACTCGTGCTGGAAAGACATGCCACTCGCGCCAATCATGAAAATCAAAACGGCTTGCGTGGCACGCCGGCTAGGGTTATTTGTCGAAGAATAGTTTCCGATCGCACTACGTGGCGTGCAGGGTAAAACAAAAGTATTATTATTAAAAAAGTATGCTCAGAGATGCCTCAAACCAAATACGATTAATAGATTTTAATGTTTTTGGATTTCTTGCGATGGTTTTGGTTGAATTCGACTACTACGTGACGCTTTACGGTGAAATATAGTGTTACGTTCTAGCATACACATTCGTAAATTAATTTTCAGGGCAAATCGTTAAAAAAACTCCGTGACAGCAGAATGCAAGGCCTTCTCGTGTCAATGTTTAATGTCGTGTTAATTAATTTCTAGCGCAAATAGTTAAAAAAACTCCGCGACAGCAGCACGCGAGGCCTGCTCGCGTCAAAGAATACATTGTTGCCGCCGCGGCCGGCTTGGCAATATATTGGCCGATCTTGCCTAGTCTCTCGCCAGCAAAGTTTTAATTGGTTTCCAAATCGTCCATGGGGTACTATTGACAATGCGTTTTTTTTGCAGTGTTATCCCCTGGATCGATGTCCTTTTCTGCTTAATCGTTGGTGAAAAATCCCGTTAAAAGTAAAGGCTAAGCAGGATTGTAAAAAGTATCGCAAATGTTACACACGGCCCTGAAAAACTTTTATTTCACGCGGCCCTGAACCTTCTATTTTTCATTTGATACCATTCCACCGTTAGAAAATTTACGTAAAGATGTAAACCGAAGGGGTCTCGCTGTACACGATCACTGTCCGAGCAACTAGCATAAACAAACCACGATCCCCTACAATCCTGGCAAGACATATTCCATGCTGCCTTGATCCCCTAATATCCCTTCCAGAGTCCTACCACCTCCAATCATTTTTCCCCAGTTTTTCCAAAACCGAGCCCTATATAAGCGAGGCATTTTTTGACTCCTGGGGTCCAGTATTCAGTAGAACGTCACGCTTTTACTTAGGGTACAGAAATTTAAAAGTCACGACTTTCGCATTCGCTTGACTAGTGTAAGTATAAGACGTGGAAACCCCCGCGAACCAACGCGTGAATTTCGGCTAAGTTTAGAATTTAAGAATTGTCTATTGTAATTGCATATTGAACCACTATTGATTATAACTTTGAATATACGTTTACGTTCACATTGTGACATTTTAAACGTCTTAGTTATTTCAATTTACTTCCTTTAATCTTCATGTAATAGAGCAACGATCTCCCTTATTCGCTATTACCGCTCGGGGTGAATAAGATTTTTAAAATTAAAGTTACGGGTGTTTCGTTAGAAGAGAAAGATTCTACGGGTTGCAACAATTTCCATTTCCTACTACTAGCTAGTGGCGGTACCCCCGTATCCTTTGGTGCGGGACTGATCCGCTATACTAGCGCGAAAGTACCGCGAGGTCTTTCGTTATTAACGGGCATACGGCGACCCTACAGTTAGGCTATAGGTTAGTCCGGTCCCCGGATATAATTCCCTGGATATTATTGCTCAATTCGTTGCAATCCTTAGTTCTCCCAATAAAAATTGTATTAACGCATTCGGTCTCGTTCTGCCACTCGCCCGGCTCGTAACACTAAGATGGCCGCGGCGGCAACAATGTATTCTTTCACGCGAGTAGGCCTCGCGTTCTGTTGTCGCGGAATTTTATAACTATTTGCGCTAGAAATTAATTAACAAATGCGCATGCTAGAACGCAACACTATATTTCGCCGTAAGGCGTCACGTAGTAACCAAATTCAACCAAAACCACCGCCAAAAGTCCAAAAACATTAAAATCTATTAATCGTCTTTGATTTAAAATACATCTGAGCACACTTTTTCACTAATAATACTTTTGTTTTGCCCTACACACGACGTGGTGCGATCTGAAACTGTTCTTCAACAAGTAACAAGTAGAAAGTTCGCACATTAGCACTTTTTTAAACTTCGACGGTCATTTACAACTATTTAAAACAACCAATTTTAATAGTTAGATACACTAAAACATTCGGCATGTTTTGCTCTATTTTTAAGAGAAATGTTAACTTCCTAGCGTTTATGGTTTTTGCGTAATACCTCATTTTCTACCAAAATCGGATGTTTTTACTAAAACTCATTTTTTCGGAAACTGAGGGTGATGGCGCAATTCTGCCGGCAGATTCGTGTTTAGGATGAGCAACTCTACGAGGATCGCCCAGTGGATATTGCAAAAAAAATCGTGTTGGACAGCCATAGACGCGAACAACTTAATTAGTTTGACACGTGATATCAGACTTTACCATCCTCGTTAAACAAAATAATGTCTTGGTTTCCAATTGTAAAGTCGCGAAGTGCGAGATTGGTAACCCGCGAAACCGTAATAGAGATAATCCTACATTCTCTGTAAGCATAGTTCAGTAACGCATTAGTTCCGAAGGACTCAGTGTTTCGTGGGAGAATTGTATCACAACTACCTTATAAATTTCGTTAACTTGCGTTTCACTATATCGTATAATCGTCAGAATCATAATGTAGTTGCATAATAACGAGTGCAAATTCTAATCCATCCGCTCTTCTGTTCAGCGACTTGTACGTTGAGATTCAATTCGCCGAGATTTAGTAGAAAATATCAACCCATATTCGGACTACTACCGCCAATATAAAGATCAAAAACCAAAATAGCACTAACGCGTATACTATCAGAAAATCCAGGGTGAGTTCTAATTGTTTCCCATAATTATACATATTTGGTTATGATTTATTGCGAAATTATAGTTCGAATAGCAAGCCCTGAAACTAACCGTTAATTTTAAAATATTCATTTTCTTGTAAATGGGATGTTGCTTCGGGCTCTGAGGGTAGATTCGACAGGATCATAATCGTTCGAGTTACGAACCATCTTTACCACTCAAAAATTGTCACATTTAGTGAGTAATTTAATATCCGCTTTGTTCGATATTTTCATCTATTTTTCTTATTGCTTGTAATTATACTTTCAAATCAATCAGAATATATCTTGATTTTTCCTATTATAATTTTGTGATAACCGATAATATTATTAAATACCCTGATTCTTAAATTTCGATTCCAACAGACCTGTACGGGTCGTAACAGATCGGCCCATCCATCGTGTCCACTCCTTGCCTTAGGCCAGGTGCAGTAACAAATTTTTCCTAATAGATTCGAAGTGGAAAGCCGCTTAAAACTCATTCCTGATAGCCTGTTGAGTTCGTACCACCGACCGTTGGCTCGACGACGGACGGCTTAGAACACCGCACGTAACATATGCATGATTTATATCTATATTAAAGTTTCCTTATCTTCTTATGACAAGTATCGATTGTATTGAACATAATGAGCAGTAAATCTCTACATAGCCATATCTAAATTTCTTTTCGACAATCGTTGGACTATTTTACTGTTTGCTAACAAGGGAACATATTGAACTCGAACACACCGATTTTGATGAAATTTATGTCAGAGGTAGTCCTCGTCAGAATATTGTACACGTATTTTTTTTTATCGGCAACCATCCACTCTGAAGGGGTGAAAATACCCCTCAAAGTTGAGGGTAGAAAACACATTTTTGGATATATCTCGGTAACCAGGGATCAAAAAAATTTAATTTTTTTTTAAATTGTGTGTTTTTCAACCGAACATTGAACTGTGTAACAAAAGTTGCAAAAAAATTATTTGTTTAAAAAATATATCAAAAAATTAATTTTTTTTGTTAATATCTTCCAAAAAACATTCGGAACTGATTAAATAAATTTATGTACACAAGCTATGGTCCAAATTAGCGGATACGTGTTTTTGGATTTTTTCGATTTTTGACGATAACAGTCATTATTTCGTGTTTAACATTTTCTCGTTCCGCGCTGAACTGGCCGGCCGAAATGGAATTTTTTCATAACAAAACTGACCTTATTGCCATGACTAGTATTCTAATAAGATTATTAGTAAAGCGAAAGAATTTTAAACATCAAATAATAACCGTTAGTGTCAAAAACCAAAAATTCCAAAGTCACGAATGCACTGCTTTCGATAATACTTTACATACCTAATATTTGATGTTTAAAATTCTTTCGCATATTAATAATCTTATTAGAATACTAGTCATGGCAATAAAGTCAGTTTTGTTATGAAAAAATTCCATTTCGGCCGGCCAGTTCATATGAGCTGGTTATTTTGAAAACGGACTAAGTCCATTTTTCAAAAAAATCAAGCTAGCTATTTTAATATTTACATTTCTACGTTAACTTTTCATGCTGAAGCGAATTGTAAATAATGTATTTAAAATCACTAAGATTACGTGAAATGAAAATTAGCTGGTTAATAGAATGATAAATGTAAGAGTGAAATATAATATATCTTTTTAATAAATACAATGGTTGTGTACAAAACACGTATAACAATTTGTCCGGAGAGACGTGGCGTTAGAACAACTTCTACAATCGTAATATCGGTTATGGTCGTGTACAGTGATATATATATAACAATCTTTGGGATGATTGCATAGCGCTCATACAGACGCTACAACGATAACACTCGTAATGCTCGCTAGGACGATAATACTCGGAATGTCTTTGTACAATTAGATATATATAATAATCTTTGAGAAGATTGCGTAGCGCTCATACAGACGCTACGACGATAACACTAGGAATGTTACGGCGGGCCCTGGAAGTCGTATATTTATACGACTTCCTTCCTCCCTTACGCGAGCCTATCAGAGGCTTTCCTCGGAGAGGGACGTGGGCCTCTCCTTCCAAGGCCTCTTTTCCCCGAAAGGCCCCGTAGGGGCGAGGGTTGTCTTCCTCCCTCGCTAGCGAAAGGTCCTCTTGACGAAAGCCAGGCGTGAGAACGCCCGGCTCGGCGCCTCGCTGGCGCGGAGTCTTACATAAAAATGTTTATTTTGAAAGTGGCTTTTTGAGTCCCATTTTGAGAGTTTCAAACTGTTATAGAGTATATTATGCAGTAAAGTTGTATGCGATAACAGCTTAATGTTTTATTATTAAGGTCATGGAAAATAATGAAGAGTATTTTGATTCACATTGTTATATAGTTACTTTATACATAAAGCTTTAAGATTGCTTAACTGTCTTGTTGCCACGCGACGCGATTGCGCTATTCACGTGCTATGGTAAAAGCTGCTTGGTGGTAAAAATTGACGATGAAAGATATATCTCGCAAAGCAGAGACATGGCGTCTGCCATGTGGTTTGCTCTGAGTCGCCTGATGGATAGAGACATCCCACGTTCTGACGTCATCTTCGATGCTAACTCGTAATTCGCTGAGAAAGCCGAACATTCGTTGCGTCGTGATGTGTACGACGAAAGGAGTTTCTTGTTTTCGATTGACATTCGTTTTGTGGGAATACGCGATGCGAGCGACACTCTCCCCTTAACCCGTGTTTCATACCGAGTTCCATACCTGGACTTTGCGAACAATATACAGTAAAAGCTGGATAAATGCGACACGGTTCGGGGCTCAAGCGCATCTCTTATGAAGTAGCGGTGCCGAATGCTTCTTTTCATCACGGCTCCAGCCAAGCGCGAACAAAGAAAAGGATAGACTGTAGAAGAGACAGAGAGGCCCAAGCTATAGGGGGTCGAAGCCGGTATGGGCGAAATTGCCCGAGGAACGGCGCGCCCGGTTGACTGCGACCAGGGCCCGAAACGCATAGACTACCGCTATAGGGGGAGCGGCCCGAATGTATCGGTGAGGCAATACTAATTGGAGGGTCCGCCGTTTTCATTTTCGGTCTTTTTTTTTGAAACCTTTGCTAACATATTTGTGAGATTTTTCTGATTAAAATGATACCAAACACGACATAGTTTGAATTATATTTACTTAAAATTTAATATATTTGCTTACCACTTACATAATTTAAACATTTCGTGTTTGGTATCATTTTAATCAGAAAAATCTCAAAAACACATTGGGAAAAGTTAAATTCAGAAAAGGTACTAAATAAAAAAGTTTATTGTTGCATTAGCAATGCGTCGCTTAGTTTGCTTGCTCTCTCTGTCTCTTCTACTGTCTGCCCTTTTCTACGTTCGCGCTCGACTGGAGCCGCCGAATGTAAACACCGATTCGACACCTCTACTTCATAAGAGCGACATCGGTCGCGACTTTTGCATTTAAGCCTTACGACGGTGTCGAAATTATGCTTCATTTATCCAAATGGGTGGCGATTCAGTGTTTTCATGCGGCTCCAGCTGAATGCGAATTCCTAAGAGCGACATTCGGTCGCGACTTGAGCATTTGAACCTTGCTAAGAGGTCGATTATGCTGCATTTATTTTGCCGAGATGTTGAATTTATCCAACCGGGTGTCAATTCAAAGTTTCATGCTGCTCCAGCTGACCGCGAATTTAATCTAAATCTATGGCAGCGCGATGTCCCAATCAAAACTGCGGATTCATAAGAGCGACATTCGGTCACGACCTGAGCATTTAAACCTTGCGAAGGGGTCAATTATACTGCATTTATCCCGCCGTGATGTTGCATTTATCCAACTGGGTGTCGATGCGGTGTTACTTCATCGGGATAAATCCAGCATAATTGACAACTTCCCAAGGTTTAAATGCTCATGTCGTGATCGAATGTCGCTCTTAAGAATTCGCAGTTTTGATTGGAACACCGCGCTGCCGTAGATTTAGATAAAATTCGCGGTCAGCTGGAGCAGCATGAAATTTTGAATTGACACCCGGTTGGATAAATGCAACATCTCGGCGAGATAAATGCAGCATAATCGGCCCCTTCGCAAGGTTTAAATGCTCAAGTCGTGACCGAATGTCGCTCTTAGGAATTCGCATTCAGCTGGAGCCGCATGAAAACACTGAATCGCCACCCATTTGGATAAATGAAGCATAATTTCAACACCGTCGTAAGGCTTAAATGCAAAAGTCGCGACCGATGTCGCTCTTATGAAGTAGAGGTGTCGAATCGGTGTTTACATTCGGCGGCTCCAGTCGATCGCGAACGTAGAAAAGGGCAGACAGTAGAAGAGACAGAGAGAGCAAGCAAACAAAGCCACGCATTGCTAATGCAACAATAAACTTTATTATTTAATAACTTTTCTGAATTTAACTTTTCCCAATGTGTTTTTGAGATTTTTCTGATTAAAATGATACCAAACACGAAATGTTTAAATTATGTAAGTGGTAAGCAAATATATTAAATATGAAGTAAATACAATTCAAACTATGTTGTGTTTGGTATCATTTTAATCAGAAAATCTCACAAATACGTTAGCAAAGGTTTAAAAAAAAAAGACCGAAAAAGACCGAAAATGAAAACGGCGGACCCTCGAATTAGTATTGTCTCACCGATACATTCGGGTGGTATCATGTTACATTGCTCCCTCGTCGAGCGTCGTGGTTCGCCAAGGGGGATCCCCCTATGTGGAGGGGATAGTCGTGTTGCATTTATCCAGCGAAACTTTTCGTGCACTTATCCAGCTTTTACTGTATGCTGCTCGGCATATATCGACGAAGAAACAGAAGTTGCGCCGCTGGGCATTACACTCAAACCTGTTTTTGTGCGATGGATAGGGACCGCATAAAAAAAGTCTCACGTAGAAAATAACTCAAAGCTTACGAAATAACTAGGAATTGTTTTTTTAAACAAAATCAAGACACGAGGCTTGGTAGCTACTTGGAATCTGATTTAGAAAATATACATGAGAACATTTTTAAATATTTTATTTAAATATTGACTTATTTTACACATACAAAACTTTTCAAAACGTATAACCATTATCCTTCGCAGTCTGACAATACGCGAACTTTCTTGTGGTAAACTGGTACAAAATCGCTTTCGTCACTTGAAGATATGTATAGAGTTCAATAACATACAATGTAATCGGCTAACGCAATACTTATGTAATGTGATGAACTACATATTATATTAAAAATCGAAAAATATGGCCAGTCAAACCCTCTATGTACTTATTTATTGATAAATTCGTCAATTATGTTTCAATTTGATTGAAGTTTTCATAAACCGCACAAAAAAAATCGCACAAAAACAGGTTTGAGTGTATACGCTATGAAATGAAGGAAGCGCTATCGCGATGCACGGTACTATCCAACGCGGATTTTTAAAAAGCTCTGGCACTAAAACGGCTAAGAAAACACGGAACGTATATGCTTACTTTTAATACATCCATGTTTATGGTACACTGCATGTAAGCACATTTCAGAGACACAATGACATTTAATTCCAGAGCTGCCAATTGTGGTGCCTATTCTATGGGATGGATCTTAAGGATTTTACTATCAATGTGTCGTGATTACACTTGAAATTGAATAATATTACTATTCTCTTTTAAATAATGGATATTCATGCCATTGCCATCGTTCACAATTCTGCGGGATAAGACACTGCTTGCGAAAATTGATAGAATTCCATGAAGAATATTGTTATAAGGTGTTGCGTCATTTCATACAGAGATGTTAAGCAAATCTACGAGTCTAGGAAAATTCACCGGCAGCAGGTCACTCCTGGCTTTTTACCGCCACAGCAATTAATGTTAGAGATCGTGCGAGGTATATGCGATCCGCGCTTCCGAGAAGTCCCTGCGTATGAGTGAGGACTGTTTGTCTTTTGTTTCGTAGGGCGTCGGGCCTATCAACGCCGGTGACGATTAAGTCAGTCGCAACAGAACTATCCTCACGTACAGTCTTATTCATTTCAATATATTTTTATCAGTGTTCATAAGCGCTTTTATTTGACCTCGATCCACCTCAACCTCCTAACAATTAACCACCAACAATTCATTGTCAGCAGTTTACCGTTTGTTTATTGTTAGTCGGACCGCCTCACGACGACCCTCATTTGAAGCTATGCCCAACCAACACTAATTTATCTTTTTGTTACAGGTACTTAAACCAGGCCCTTTGGTGACAAGCTCCCGGGGTGAATTGTGCATAACAGAGTACATGCTTCCGAAGAGTTTCGTTTAATTTAGGTGCTCGTAACGAAAACATAAATTAGTGTTGGTTGGGCATGGTCTTAAGAGGGGACCACCATTAGGCGCCCCGACTAACAAGCATTGTAAGCATTGGAATTATATTTCTCGCGCGTTCATATTTTTCAAACAACTTTCGCGTGCCGCCTTTAATATTTTAACGATTAGGCAATCGTTATTTTATAAAATAACTAGTTAAATCGAAGAACCCAATAATTTTGTATACTTTAACTGATTCCTATTAGGTAATTCATGAAATACCTAATTATGAAATAACAAATTCCACGCTTTAACAGCTTATCCCAGCCTATTAGATAAAAGTAAGACAGAGCTCTGAAAGCTCAAAAATAGCCCTTATTTTTATTTTTTTTAATGAATACCTTTCTCAATCGATATTAATCGGTTCCACTAAAAATATCAAAATCTGAAATGACGTCTACGAAATCGGCAATTGTATTGCTATGAGCTATTGATTAGATAAATTGTAATTGGCAATTATTGTACAATCGCCATGGAGCTTTCCCTTTCTACTGCGACATCATTGCGATATAGTAGTTATAATAACAATAGTAACATAGTTATCACTAATACCAACGCTGTATAAATTCAGCGTGCCATACACAATTTTTTATTTTGGCATTTCGCCGCTGAGCTCGCGTCACACGTTTAACGAACTCATTATATTTTAGAGGATAAACGATAACAATAAACTCAAGTTTGATTCTTAAGTAAAAACGCATATTGATCGATAAAACATTGATTAATATTATCTCGATGTATAGTTGATGTAACAAACGTGCTGTTTAACGTGGTACTAGCAAAATAGAGAGTGAAGTTATTACAGGTAAGTGTAACGTTTTGCAAGCATTTTCGAATTTAAAGCTAACAAAAAAATATACGGTAACTAAAAAGTTCCAAAGATTTTGCAATGTTATTCAAGTAATACTTATAATGGAACAACTTTATTCCGTATGGAATCCAACCCTGAGTTTGAAAGCGTTCTTCTAAAGTGATTTTGACTTATCATACGTCATGAACGTTTTCTGGAATTCTGCTGCTTCTTATAGTTTACATAGTGATGGTGAAAAATTTTCAAAAATAATTTTTTTATTGTAATTTTATTAAAAATTTTCTTTATAAAAAGCAATAGAAGTTTCGATTTAGCGATTTCTTATGCCTTATACGAAATTAATATATTTAAAAAATCGAGACTTCTGTGAGAGATGTTACTGCCCTTGGAATCACTTCATCGGTATTAAAAAAGACCGATATGTTAAATTAAATTGTATATTGTGAATATGGGCATGCTCGAACACAGTAATCTTACAACTCTGCTCTAACAATAGTAATCTTTTAAACAATTAAAACAAAATAAACAAGACGTGTAAGGAAGAAATTTGGAGCAGTGAGAGTTTGTGCTACCAAAAGTAATTCAATCAAGTGAGAGAAATTTAAATAATGATATTAAAGTAATAATTTCTATCACATATTATATTACACAATTAAACTTAACGATATTTTTTCAATTTAGTCAAATTATAAAACTTTAACAACGGTCTGTTGAATGGGCATCAATTATATATGATACAATGATATTACTTTTAAAATTATGATTTTCCAAACAAAATGTATTAATAAAAATATAATATTTAACTTTTCTCTTCGTGCTGTTTCTCCTGTGAAAAATATTCGTGTTTCTTTAAAGTGTTTTACATGTCCTAAATAAATGTTATGTTCTACACATGCAATAGTTCGAAAGTAGTATAAAGTAGAAAGCATAAGTTTCTTATTAGAAACACAGTTAAGATATATAAATAAAATTTTGCGGATTTACTGTTCACCCAAGTGCAAGTGTACTCACACAAAATATCGTTGACGCATTGTTTACAGGTCAAAAGTTATCTTTTTTTTGAGAGTCCCAAATATCGGCTTAAAAGCCATTTCATTTCATACATTGTTATAATGGCATACCGATAAGCCGAAGAACTTTAAACAATTTGATATATCTGTCCTGTTATTGAGATAGAGAGCCTTGTAAAAAATTTTAATTACAATACGAAAAAAATATGCAAATCCGTTCATATCCGAAACAGGAAAACATACTTAATGGCTCAGATACGAGGATCCTCGTTTAAGAAATAATCATTGTTTCGATATGACATTTTTCTTATTTCAGCGTGGGCCAAAAAAATGCTTGTTGTTTTAAGCGTTTATGAGTTACATATATGTTTGGTAGCCAAATTCCACGAGTATCTTACCATAAGTCGTTCCACAGGCTCACATTCTTTTCGTGAATCACGTAACATTGGTCTACACAATTGAGCTATTGCTTATCATAAAGAACATTTACATTGATTGTTATGTTTTTTGTGACCGTCAATACGCAGCTGAAATTCTTTTTTCTCCATCACTTTCCATTTTTTGGAAAATCAGTTCTGAAAAAGTTCAGTTTTTTAATTTTTAACATTTCTTGTATTTTGAATGTAAAAGTTATTTAAATTTTTGACAGAAAATTATTCCATAATATAATGGTGTAAATCATCTTAATGTTATAAACAATTAAACATATTTAAATTATCAATTAAGGCGATGCCCAAAATACATAAATTTTTGTGGATACTTTCCAGTTTATCTTAAAAATTAATTGCTCGGGAGGAAATCTCGTAGCAGGAAACGATGGAGCAGGAATTTTTCGGGGGTCAACGATAAAAGAAATTGCACTAAAATCTTTGTTTACGATTGAGAAATTAAAATAACTCCGTCAAACACAAGGTACTGTCAGTGATTCTCACTACATTGCAGCCGTTTCAGGTATGCAACATTAGTTTACAAAATTAAAAATCTTTTTTTTGTCACTCAAGTTTTAGTATGGGATTTTAATAGCATTTTTTGTGCTGAATTGTCTCTATCACGCCGGAATTTTGTGACAATCAAATATTTAATAACTCTCAAAATCATGATATACTTTATCGGCCGCTAAAATTTAAGTGTTTTTAGGCAACCAAAAATTAATATGTAATTTAAATAGTACTTGTTGCGCTAAATTCAGATATGAAATCCATTTGTCTCCAACACGCAAAGTTCTTTTGTGACAAACACTTTTATACTTAATAACTTTTGTAATCTGGAAATTAAGATTACAACTGTACCATATTGTTTATTTAAATAATAACATTTTACAAATACAATACCGTGATTAATTTAGCATTATTGCCATGAAATAACTTATAAAGAATAAATACAATTGTAAAGTAAGGTACTAGCATGAATGAAATGGCTACATTGTGATGAGAATCACAGGCAATAACTTCTGTCTTCCGGAGTTATTTTAACTACTCAAACAAAAACAAAATTTTGTTGCAGATTTCTTTTATGGTTTCAAATTCGGGAGAGTCTATAGTTGATGGAATATGGAATTTGAAAGTTTACATTTTTTTTAAACCGATTTTGGAGACGGAAGGAAAAAACCAATTTTTCATATTCGTGTGCAGCGCCACAAAATACATAATAATCAGTGTAAATGTTCTTTGTGCCGAAAATCGTATTGACTAGTGTAATCCAAGAGATTTGTAATATTGTCGATACCGCTATATATTAGAACATGTTCTTCTTATTTTTCGTTAAAAATAAAGAAGAATAATTAATTAACACTGATTGCTGATATTTATTAGTAACTGATAATTAAAATAAGTAACAAAATAATAATGATTAAACAATAAAGACAAGAATGATTGAATAATTATGAGGAGAAAAAAATTGTAAGGTAATACATATACCATATGTAGACGATTTCGACGGCTTTCCCCTCACTCTTATGACCAATTCACTCATATTTTTTCGGATATTACTTACACCTATGCCAACAAACAATTGCATCGCTGAATACATACGTACGCGAATGGCATACACGCACCTCGGCTCTAATCGTACGTAATTTAATAATTTCTGGAATATTCAATTTAGTCATGAGACGAGTATTCGATGGGTATGTGCCCTCCAGTTGATAACCATCTTCATCAGTCGGTAATGCAGATCGAATACTCCAGATCATATAACACGAAACACAATACTATATGTAAATATAATATTTAAAATAAATATTGTACTTAGCGATTTGAAATTCTTCGAGTCTGTGGTGTTTGTTATAATTATTTAATAATATAATTAACAGTCGTGGAAACTCGTTTCTCACTCACGGGCCATAAATACACAACTGTGTACTCATTTGTTACTTTCCAATCACACTGTCTAGTGTCATTCCTAGGTGTCACTTTCATCTTTTTCTCTATAGAGATTAATCTAAATATTAATTATTATTTTAATATAAATTTATTCACTTTTAAAATCAACATCAATTCACAATACAAAAGATTAACTGCTATGCAATTACTAAATAACAAAAGTTTTTAACAAATGAATCAACTTATTTAAACAAAATCCTCTGTTTTATTGTACTTCATTCAGGGGGCGCTGCTTAATCATTTTCAACATGACATTTTATCTACAGTTGATAGCGCCACATCTCTGTCACTCATTCATTCGTTATCAAACATTCATAATGAAGAAAACTTCACACATTGTTAAAATCAGCAAAATCCTGCTCCCTTTCATACTAGACCCCACATATTTTAACAATATCTATGGTAAAAATATTAAATAATGTATTACTTCCTTTCCCATGAAGAATTATAAACTTTTTTTTATCATCATTGTATTTATTCCTCTGGTTATTAATTACACTGGCCAACACGATTCTTTGCCCAAAGGATATTTATGCCCATTCCTACAGATTTTGTTTTTGCAGAGTTTATCTCCATCAGACTTCATTTTTGAGAAAATTTGTTTTGAAAAAAAATGCAAATTTTCAACTTTCCGATTTTTTTGTATTTTAACTGTACATTTATTAAAATGTGTTTCTGCCTAAAGTGATTCTAATAATCCCCCCCGAATTAAACAATGTTCAAAGGGATAACGGCGACCAAAATGCCTCAACTTTTGTGGATATATTCCTATCTATCTTAACCAGTTAAGTGTGGCGATCTCTTTGCAAAGCGCGCACCAGTGTGTGTCGCGATAATCACTGCTTACGAGTTAGCTCTTAGGAAGTTATCAATCCAACTCAAATTATTTATCATATTTACTTGTTTGGTTCATTTCGTCTTGACCTCTAAACATTTTAAACATATTAAACTTACGAATATAATTTAGTTTTCGCCAAAATTACAATTTAAATATCAAATTGTAACAAAATTTTACGCATGACGGATATAGCCGTCATGACACAAAATTCTGCCACATCTCCATGACGGATATGGTCGTCAAACACACTTAACTGGTTAAAAACTAAGACGCCGAAGTGGAATTCTAATAGAAAGAGACGATAGAGCACACATTTGTCTTGAGGAAACCATAATTGAAAGTTGCAATATAAGTTTTGTTTTGGGCTCAGAAATTGAAATATTGTAGTTCCGCAAGATACAAAGTACTGCCAGTGATTCTCAGCGCAAGCTTTACAAGTACATTTATTGTTTATGAGTTATTTCACGACAATAATGCTACATTAAACAGGGAAATATGTTTGTACAATTTCATCATATAAATAAGCAATATTGTTCAACTGCATTCTCAAGTTCGAGATTATGCGACTTATTAAAGATAGAAGTTTTTGTCCCAAAAGACCCTACATGACGGAGACAAACAGATAACGTATCAGAATTCAGCACAAAAAAAACTATGAGAATTACATATTAAGGCTTTTATGCCAAAAGAAATACTTTATTTCTTTTCTAGTACTTTTCATTAACCCTTTGGGGTCGTATTTCATTAAAAACAAAATGTGTAATGGCACTTAAACAAAACTACTAAAATGTTAGTAAGAATTATATATACTTCAGAAACGTGTTGATTCTCTGCTTTGGTGGCTGAAAGTAGACATACGATAGCAATGGTAAAAGTGCTTTGATGGCTGAGAGCAGACGTATGACCGCTAATAGTTAATATCACTGCAAGGATACAGTGAGAATTACCAAATAGCATACAAAATGAGAGGTATTTAGTGATAAAGAATCTCGTTTTCGAATGTTTATACACATACTAAGACTTATGTGAAAATAGTTGATCCCGATCACGGAGCACTGATTATTCGTCGGCGGTCGAGGGCAAACTGATAGCAAGGCGAACATCGAAACGACTTGTAATTGTTAGTGGACCAAGGAGACGAACACCTGTAGGTTACGGTCGCTAAGGCCCGTCGAGTATATTTTGACATCAACAAAAAAATAATTGCTCCTGTTGCTCGTAGAATTAATCTTAAAATTGTAAATGCAATTGACCAATATTGTTATTTATATAACCAAATGTTACAAATATAATACTTTGTTTAATGTAGCGTTATTGTCAAAAAGTAACTCATACACATAAAGTGTATTTGTAAAGCAAGCTACATATAATTACTCATGAAGTCAGGTAATAACTCATAAAGAATAAATGTATGAAAATCACTGACGGTACCTTGTGTCTTGTGGAAATATTTTAATTTCTCCGCGGAAAACAAAACTTGTGTTGAAACTTTCAATTACGGTTTCCTCAAGAAAAATGTCTGCTATATCCCCTCCTGCCATTAGGATTTTTCCCGGATGTCTAATTTTCAAAATAAATAGGGAAATATCTATACAAATTGGTGCATCTTGGGCACCGTTTTCACTTTGAGCATTGTTTAGACATGTTTAAATGGTTATAAAATTAAAGTAGTACGCATCATTATATTTGGGAGGGTTTATAGAATCATTCTATACCAAAAAGAATTTAATAACCCTTATGGTTAAACACAAACAATTCTGAACGTTGAAAGTTTGCATTTTTTTCAAAAATGGAGTCTGATGAAGACAAACAGGCTGCAGATTCGTGTTCAGCGCCACAAAATCTATAAGAATCTCTATACAATATATTCTTCTGGCAAAAAAAAAGTTCAATTGTGTAGACCAGTGTTATTAATTTTTAATATACTCGTAAGAAAGCATAAAGATCTTGTTAAATTCTATCACATAGTTAACAATAAATCAGAAAAGTTATACGAGTTACTTCTTTGTTTGAAAATTGTTGACTTCTGGATGATATCACTAAAAAAAGACTCATCTTTATTTATTTGAATAATTGTATTGCATTTCAAAGTATCTCCTTCAATTCCTACTATAACTTCCCCACAAAATTAACAAGCCTTTAAACAATGCTGTTTAAAAAATGTAGTACTAAATCATTAACGATATGAATTGAGTTAAATTATACATATATGTTAAAAAAAACATTGTGAGTAAAAAAACTTTAGCTGCACGACGTTTTTACGCGGAAAAATTTCCCAATCGAAGGGTTCCCTCTCACATGCTGTTTCAAAAACTTCACCGACTTCACCAACTTCAGTAGGAAGTCTATTATGATAATAAGAAACAAAAATGTTTATATCTAAAAAACGGTTGACATTTCGACCTATGTTTACTAAAGCTTTTTACTCGGTATAGTCTATCCTTTATACCATATAAATATTGAATGTTTTTTTGACACCCTGTATATACATGGGGGGGGGGGGGGTCACGAGAAACAAAACATCTGAATATCTTTGTTGAATTTAAAGATACGAAATATGGATACATGGGAATTCGAATAGTTTCGAAAGACACATCTCCATCATAATATTACTTATTTTGAGTTATATTTTTCGGCATCTTCAAGGTTACTAACGTTCTTTTAAACGGAACTGCATACTTTGTACCATGTATAGTTATAGCCCGACATCTAAACGAGTTCAGTTATGTATCACAATGTGATCTTAGAATGACCTTCAACCCAGAAAAACGGAATAAATAAAATTCAACATGTAAGCTTCATTTACTTTATATTACTTATATGCATTATACCTTATTAAAATTTTGATGATAAATTTGCAGAGGCATGTCGTTTTGTAGAGTGTATTTTAACCGTTTAAGTGCCAGAAGTCGTTGCGAAAACCAGGACGAAGAGTGTTGACCAGCGAAATCGCGCTTTTTTCGTTTTGCATCAAGGAATGCAACAGTTGCAACTGATGGCAACTGCAGGAAACAATTAGTTCCAAAGAGTGATTCTGCGGTTTCCATTTTCAATTGTGACTTTAAATTTGGTAAAAATTAAAAATGGTTGGTAATTATGCAGATGATGATTCGTCCCATCGATATAAATCATTTTTGGATACGTTGTCAGGATCATGATTCTGGGCAACTTTTTCTGCACATATAACCCCCGCCCGACTTTATTGATTATTATTATCGAGATATTGGCCAAACAATGTTGCTACTTTTGCATTGAATTTTGTATATATATGCACGTCCGTGGCAACGTGCGTGTCAGCACGACATGGTTGCTTATCTACTGTTTCTGTGGCAGCCGGAAAAGTGTCTTCATAACAGGTGAACTCGTCGAAAACGTACCTTATAAGAATGTACGAGAAGTATAATTCCAATGTTTAGTTCGGCCGCCTACCAGCAGCCCTCTCTTAAAACTATGGTCAACCAACACTAATTTATCTTTTTGTACAAGCACCTAAATTAAACCAAATTCTTCGGGGTTATGTACCCTATTATGCACAATTCACCCCGGGTCTCTGTCCCAGAAGGGTCTGGTTTAGGTTAGGTGCCTGTACGGAAAAGATAAATTAGTGTTCGTTGGGCATAGTTTGAAATGAAGACCGCCAGAGGCGGTCCTACTAACAATAAACGCTAGAATCATATTTCTAGTCCATCCTCGTGACACTCCTTTTCGACGAGTTCACCCATTATAAACACTATTTGCCGGGCGCCGCAAAAACAGTAGATAGCGATCGCATCGTGTTAATGTCCACGTTGCCATAGATGTGAATGTATAGGCAAAATTCAATGAAAAGTAAGAAAAGTTTTTTGCCAATATCTCAAAAACTAAAACCGAGCAGGAGTTACTTGTATAGGAAAAAAATACTCAGAATGATGTTCCTTGCTATATATTCAAAAATCGTTGAAATTGGTGGGATGGACTGTATCTGTATCATTACCAAATAGTTTCGTAATTTATGTTTTAACGATATTTTGCACCAAGGATTCACCAAGAAAAGTCATCGATACAGTGAAATAGACGTACAGGAGATATCACACCAAACAACTTACAATTAGTGTTCATTTCTCGAAGACCTTTCGCTGGAAGGTGTTACTAATATTCTTGCGAATTTAAAATACACCGTAGAAAACGTTGTCTCTGCCAATTTATCATCCAAATTTTGGTATGGTATAATGCATATGAAGCAAATGAACGTTACACCTTGAATTTTATTTATTCCTTTTTGCTGGGTTTAAGGTCATTCAAAGGTCACATTGTGATATATGTTTGAACTCGTTTAGATATCGGCTACAATTATACAAGGAACAAAGTATGCAGCTCCATTTAAAAAAACGTTGGTGACCTTGATAACCGAAAAATGTGACCCCAAAAAAGGAATATTATAATGGCGATGTGCGTCCTTCGAAACCATTCAAATTCCCATGTATCCATATTTCGTATCTTTAAAGCCAACAAAGATATTCAGGTGTTCTGTTTCTCGTGACTCACCCTGTATATTGATATATTCTGTACTTGGTAGAAATTAAAGGACCATGATTCGTAATAGAGGATTATCTCAGTATATAAAGAAAATAGTTGGGATCTCGCAACAATGTATGAAAGAGTCAACAAAAGTTCTAACATGTCCTGAAGTCTATTACGAAAAGAAAAGTAATAAAACAGAGACTGACGAATTATCACCTTCGAAAGTACGATCTTATGCGGATATTCCAGGCCCGAGAGGCGTACCGATAATTGGCAACATCTTTCGATTTCTACCATACATAGGTAAGTTTCATAATAATTTATTTAAGAATCTTTCGCCCTCTTTTGTGGACCCCGTCCTTTACTTGCATAGATGACAGTGTACAATCTTTAAATCCCTGTAGGTGAATATGGCAATTTACCGCTTCTTCAACAACTTCAGGCACTGCAAAATGACTATGGCAATATTGTTAAATTGGATAAACTATTTACCCGTCGCGACCAGGTTTTTCTTTTCAGTCCAGATTTGATAGAAATGGTGTATAGATTGGAAGGGGCTTGGCCCATCAGAATATCGGCCGAGTCGATGTTACACTATCAGAAAAGCAGGCCCAACATTTATAAAGGTCAATACGGACTCTTGACAAGGTAATTAAACATTGCACAGAGTCTTTTTAATTTTACCAGCAAAAATTTAAATAAGAAGAATCTTGTATTAGGAGTGGATGTTTATTTGTTGTGTAATTTCGCCGGTGGACCTGAACAGAGTTCCTAAAAAAATAATTCTTCAGTTCTTGATGGAATCTGGACTACTGTTGTGCAGTCTTGAGCTCTTCTTAGGATGTCATAGCGTTAAAAGAGTATAAAAATGTGTTGATTGTTAGCGGTGCGTAAATCTTGCATAAGTTGAGTTTCGCAGTGCAGGGCAACCACTGTTCTTACGATAAATTAATATCTCAAGAACTAGTTCCAAAATTATTACTCTGACAATAAGACGATAACGTCGACTGCGTTGTATTTTAATAGTTGTTCTACGTTGTAGAAGATGTATAGGGCGACACAATTAACTTGGCGTCTGAGCGGTGGAGCCACTCGCTTTCATGCGCCTGTTCGCGCCATTTTGTTTCTGGGGTCCCCAAGCTCAGCCTCCTAAAGTAAACAGTCCGCACAGTTGTAACATTGCCGTATTTTTACTTGTCTGGCTGGTGAATGGGACATGGCTATCCCCTCCACAAGGGGGGATCCCCCTTGGCGAAACGCGACGATCCACGAGGGAGCAGTGTAACATGATGCAAGCCGGATCAGATAAGAGTGTGACTAATCCAATTCAAGGATAAAAATTATGCCGGAGTTTGTCCAGCTTTTACTATAGTGATGTTCTAAATCTTGTGCATACGCCAATGTCCTCACATTCTCCGCCCAAATCGCGTACTCTCCCTTGCTCCATCCGCAGCTTTCTCTCTCTTCATCATTTAGTTCGCATTTTTTCCGCAAGCCAACTTAGATGTGTCGCACTATATAGCAGTCGCAAAAGACTTGATGGAGTGCGGTATGACACAAGGGTAAAGGAAGACTGTGGCGTCCATTCCCACCCACGCTCCGTCTATTTCCACCCTATCGTTCCTGGAAGCCTAAACCTCGGCCAATAACAATCGAAAACAAAACACTTTTTTCGTCGTTCACATGACGACCTAACGAATGTGCGGCTTTACCGGCCAGTAGCGCGTTAGAATATAAATGTCCTGCTAACGAGGGATGTCTCTATCCGCTCAGCGAATCAGACCAATATACTTGCCACAGGCCATCAGGGCATTTGCGGCTGGTATTTAGGTTGCGTAATGCCTGAGTTCTGAGTTGTTCCCTTTTAGCGATTGATAAAGTTGTATGTTTCATAGCGTTATTCATTTGGTTGAGGTTTGCGTTTGATAGCGTTGTTCGTTGGATGTACTATGTTATCATATCTTCCTCGGTCGTATGTTGTGATTCATATCTGTTCGATATCGGAGGCGGGCACCGCTGATTGGTGGAAGGAAGTTGGAGATTGAAAGAGCTTTGAAGAGGAGTTGAAGTGAAAAGAAGGAAAATTGAGTACACCATGAGGACAATCCTTAAGTTCCTGAGTGCAAACCTGGGTTTCTGTTACTAATTTATGGACGAGCTGGAGTAGATGCAGGTTGTAGGTTTGTCATGGTGGGACGATATCTAGTATTGCGGAGCACCGTATGTTGCATCGGAAAAAACATGTTTCATGAGCCCCAATTAAATTGGAACAAAATGAATTGCAATGTACTTGATTTCACATCGAATTTTTCATTGGTTATCTTTCCTTTCAGCCAGGAAGCCGTATGGTATGACAATCGTTCGAAAGTCAATCCACTCATGTTGCATCCGCGAGCAATAAAACCTCATGCCGAGCAGATTAACAAAATTACGGAAGACTTCATTCATAGGATGCGGGATCTGCGAGATCTTGAGTCTTCGGAACTTCCAGCCAGCTTCAACAACGAATTATTCAAATGGAGTCTCGAACGTAATATCTTTTTAATGATAGATTTGGCTTCCGGGTTGGAGTCGCATTTAATAGAATTCACCAGGGCTTCGAAGAATCTCCGATACTGAAGAATGAAGAATGAACAATTAAAAAACTGGGAGGAGTCTGGCGAAACGTCGGACACGCGTCTATGGAACGCGACTCCAACCCGGGAGCCAAATCTAGCATTAGTCATGAAAGCCTCAAAAGTAATATCTTCTTGTTTACCCATCAATAATGAATTAATCAATAAAATTATCTTTAATTTTTTTGCTTCTTTATCTACAATACTATGATCATTTTACCTAGGACCTAGATCTTTAAGTGAGTTTCAAACCATCGAGGCTATGATATTGTTACGCATGAGGCACCTCACAGAATTAATGTCACTAAACTACAAGACATGTCAGTTGTTATAAATATCAGGAAAGGAGATTATAAGGTCTAACTTCCTCGAATGCAAACGTGTTGTGAATCGTCGTCACGAAATAGATGTTGTATACTTTTATAAACATCCGTTGATTCTTTTATTGTATAACGATTAATAGAGGTTCGCGAATGCGCAACACTTATAACAATGCAGTGAGGGGAGATTTGAACTCGGACCCATAATTGGGACTTCGAGTCTCCAATATCGACCATAGCCCCTGAATAACATCTTTTATTTTTCAGAAATTTGCTCGGCTGCGACGAATCATCGCCTTGGATGCTTCGAGCCTAACCTCGCCAAAGATTCTGAACCACAGATTCTGATCGATACCGTGCACAATTTATTTGAAGTGATGTACAAGTTAGAACTGGAATTCTCTTTGTGGAAAGTATTTAATACGCCAAGTCGGAAAAGACTGTATCGTGAAGCGGACAAACTGAATGAGTAAGACATGTTTCACACGGAGATACGCATATCGTGATATGTGCATGATACAAATGTAGGATCCGTGTAAAAAATGAGATGAGCGCGCGGTAACTGTTCGTCGTAGCAGTCCTCGGCCGAATTGCTTAACACGGAGATATCTCGGGTGGGCGCGAAACCACTGCACCTGCATCCTCTCCCGATGACAGTTCTTTTCCACGGACTTTTTTTCCTAAGTTCTTTTTAGGATGGTACCACCCGATCCTATACAAATTAAATACTTTATTTTCTGTCTGTACTTGGAAATTATTTCTGACAAGATAAGTTATTGAAATTTCAAAAAATGGCAAATATAATAATGTTCAGAAAATGTTAAGTAAGGAAAAGAACCAACATGTTTCAATTATTATATTCTTCTGAAACTGCTGAATGGGGAAATTATTTCTAGAATAATGGTCATTCCGGATGCAACTGAAAATATCGTCGAAAAATAATGGTATAAGAAAATTTTTTCCCAGAAAAGTATACGCTGCGTCAATGCAGATGGTCAGACACCAAGTCTTATTAAGATAGAGCGTCGCGATACAAGTTTTCGTATGATTTCCTAATGTGCCTAATGTGCAAATGTACCTAATATTTGAAAAGAAATTAAAGATATTATTAGGATCACTTAGCAGCTCTTCAAATAGCACATGGAAACTTTCCTTTTTGTTTTATGCTGCTAATGAGATTGAAGCATTTTTTTTAAACAGCTTTTTTATTTCCAACTCAAAGATATAAAACCAAGAATTTTTTTAAATCACTTATTGTTAGAAGTTCTTGAAATACAATAGTATATGGAAAATTCCTTTTTTTTATCTTAATCTATTATTAATGAGGTGCCACCAGTGGTTACTTTTTTCTTGTGTTAGTAGTTCGTTGATTTAACATCTAGTTGGGTAACATTTCTATTTTATCCATTAAAAAAATCTGTCATTCAAAATCGTATATTCCAAGTAAGAAGATATTCTTGACTAAAAATGAATAATTGATAACAAGATAAACGAAATTATACTTAATTTTTAAACATGCGTTCTCATGCGCCTGTCACGACACGCGTATCCCCGCGTGATACTTATTGTTAGCTAAAGTGAAATCTTCATTCTAGTAGTTTCGTAAAAGACGAGGAATTTTTATGATATTGTTTCTTCTTTGTAGGATAGTCGACAAGTACTTCAATCGCGCGATAGAAAAGTTAAAGGAAAACCCGAAGAAAGATATAGACGACTATTGCCTCCTCGAAAAACTGTATCGTATTGACGAACACATTGCCCGGATAACAGCGTACGATTTGTTCCTAGCCGGAGTAGACACGGTAAATTTAATTTCCATCACCCATGCCGGCTAATATTAAGTCTTTCCTTTTGCATTTATTGGATTTAACAGGTATTGTCATTTCGCCTATGGCCTACCGTTTTAAACGAGTTCCGATCCACAGGGGCTATAAGGCAGGGAAGCCGTTTATTTGCTTCCGCATGAGTCCTTGGAGGAGATCCGCCTGCTTTTCCGAACGACTTGCTTCACCTGACCAAGATTGAATAACCTTTCACTTGCCAGGCGCGAACCTATTGGCACGAGCGTGGTGGCGCATTTGGGCAAAATTCGTATTTAACCACTTGCGAAAGATCTTCCACGCACGTCGGTCACGGAAATCAAAACAACGTGCGTGGCATGTCGACTAACGTTATTTGTCGAAGAACAGCTTCAGATCGCACCACGTCGCGTGGAGGATAAAACAAAAGTATTATTAGTGAAAAAGTATGCTCAGATATGCCTTAAGGACGTTGTCGTGGTACAATATCGTCAATAGTTTTTGAATCATGTGCGTGGTAAGAGTATAGGAGCGAGTAGCGATATGAACGATCACCTTTGTTTCAATACTGTACCCGTGACAACATACACATACAAATCTCGTATATATGTATACACAAACACTATGAAACATTTTCACGTCTCGCAATTTGGCAACGTCGCTTATGCCGCACAGTTGGACATACTGGGCTTGTTTACTGGATACAGCGCTTCAGTGTATACAGACTCAATGTATGTACAGTACAGCGTTGCCAAGTTGTTTCTGTTCGATTTGCCCGCGTGTGCTTTTTTCCACAATTTTTAATTTTTGCATTATTATAACTCAATAACGGGAAGGTCAATATATTTGTTTTTTTTGTCTAATTCAGAACAAAAACATTTATGAATTGTTAATTTTTTGAAAGTTTCTGACTGTTAGTTTTTTTATTAGAATTAATAAAGTGGTAAAACCACTACATAGCGCATATACTCTCCTTGCTAGTGACCCGAACTTTAATTAAGTTTATCTCGAATTAGAGGAGGTCAATCGATTTAAAATTTTAAGGATAATTGTATTATAATGTCCTCAATGAGTATTCTAAAATTTAGAATTTTCTGACACTATGCCCATCGCACGACAACTACCTTAAATCAATTACGATTAATAGTTTTTAAGGTTTTTGGACTTCTGGCGATGGTTTTGGCGAATTCGACTACTGCGTTACAGCTTACGGTGAAATATAGTATTGCGTTGTAGTACGCGCGTTTGTACATTAATTTTCAGTGCAAGTGTTTAATAAACTTGGCTACAGCAGAGCGCCATGCTTTCTCGCGGCAAAGAATATATTGTTGCCGGTGTGGCCTTCCTGGCGATACATTTTACAATCCTGTCTAGTCTCTCGCCAGCAACGTTCTGCTACCGCGGAGTTTTTTAGCTACTTGCGCCGAAAACTAATTTAAAAACGCACCTGATAGCACGCAACACTATATTTCGCCGTAAGGTGTCACGTAGTGAACGAATTTGCCAAAACCATCGTCAGAAGTCCAAAAACATTAAAATCTATTAGTCATTTGGATTTCCCTGAGCGACGTGCGTGGCACGTCTTTCCAACAGGAGCGGTTAAATACGAACGTCGCCCCAATGCGCCACCATGCTCGTGCCAGTAGGTTCGCACCTGGCAAGTGAAAGGTTAGTCAATCTTGATTGGGTGAATCAGATGGTTGGAAGAAGCAGGCAGAGCTCTTCCAAGGACGTATACGGCGGGCAACTAAACGACTTCCCTGCTATAAGGTATACATAGGTGATAATTTAGGAAAAATTTCGCAAAGGATACGGAGAATTTGTACTCGGTTTTACTCATTGCGAGTCCTAGTCTTTACCCCTACATCCATCATAACCCCACATTGAATATTTATTAACAACTAAATGGTCCGGCAAAAAATCCAACGGATCTTAAAATTAAAAGACCTAGTTGTTTTATTCATTATCTAATTTTCCATTAATTTATCGGAAACAGGCATATTAACCATTTAGATATGTGATCCTCATAGTGATGCTATGCAAATGATATAATAGAACAAAAATTACGTCCAAAAAATTATGCAAGTTTCCATTGTGCGGATATTTGACGGCGGATCTCTCCGTTTACGATTGCGATCTGTAGGGTTTCCTAAAAGATAAAGTAAATATTATAAAAAACGCGAAGGGTATAGAAATTCATGTAGAGCTTAACTGATAGATTCCAGAAGTTTATAAAGGTAGATCAAGATAACAATGTTCAACACGATTTTGGCGAGCGGCTTCCAATACGTGCGTTGCATGCGGGGGTTGTATGGTTTGAAGGGGCACATACGCTACATAACGTGCCTCTTCAAGCCATATAGCCCCCATGCGCAGCACCCTTCAGGTATATTGATTCTATTTTTTGGCACTTAGCACAAATATGGCGATCATTTTTCTGTTTCCATCAGCTTCCATTTTTGATAAAATTAGTTTTGAGGAAAATGTAAATTTCTACTGTTAAATTTTTTCCATTTTAACCGTAAAAGTTGTTAAATTTTTAATGTGCACCGTGATTCTGTAAACTTTTCCGAATATAACGCTGCATATTACTTTAATCTTGTGACATTTTCAAACATGATTAAACGATGCTCAAAGCGAAAATGACATACAAAATACTCAAAGGGTATAGGCGGATAAGGGGGTCAAAAGTGTCCTTGAACCGATTACAATGGGCGAGGTGTCATTCGGTAGGTAATCGAAGAAAAAACACATTGTTTATTAAATTTCAACCATGCATCTTGACCGGGAGGGTACTTTTGGAGAAAATTTAAAAAAACGGTTTTTGCCCTATTTTCCCGGTTTATTGAGGCGCAAAATTTCGAAAAAATTCTGACACATTTTACATGCGGAAATACAGGTTTGAGATTTTTTCAGATTCTTCCATTGAAAAAAGTAAGTGCAAAAAATGAAAAAACGAAGAAAATCGAAAAAATGATTGTTGTGCTCAATTTTTTTCAGATTTTTCGGTTTGGTGCGCCATAGTAGAAAACATCAAAAACCATTTCTGTGTCGCATTTCCCACTGAAACGTGATCAGTATTTGTTATTTTCACATTCTACTGATACACAATGATCATGTTACAATTTTCAATGTTCCTGCATCCGAAGCAGTTACGATTAATGAAGAGAAGTCGGTTAATTAAATAAATTGTAAATAATATATTCTTTATCTGTTAGAACTTTCAATATTCTTTCGAGCAAGTGAATGGCGGAATGGCTATGTTGTCTGCCTGCAAAAAGTTCACTCGCTTCACAGGCAGACAACATAGCCATTCCGCCATTCACTTGCTTGAAAGAATATTGAAAGTTCTAACAGATAAAGAATATATTATTTACAATTTATTTAATTAACCGACTTCTCTTCATTAATCGTAACTGCTTCGGATGCAGAAACATTGAAATTTGTAACATGAACATAGTGTATCAGTAGAATGTAAAAATAACAAATACTGATCACGTTTCAGTGGGAAATGCGACGCAGAAATGGTTTTTGATTTTCTCCACTATGGCGCACCAAATCGTAAAATCTGAAAAAAATTTCAATCCTATATTTCCGCATGTAAAATGTGTCAGAATTTTTTCGAAATTTTGCACCTCAATAAACCGGGAAAATAGGGCAAAAACCGTTTTTTTTAAACTTTCCCCAAAAGTACCCTCCCGGTCAAGATACAGGGTTGAAATTTAGTAAACAATGTTTTTCTTTCGATTACCTACCGAATGACACCTCGCATATTGTAATCGGTTCAAGGGCACTTTTGACTCCCTTATCCGGCTATACCCTTTTTATGAACACTTTCTAATTTATCTTAAAAACTAAACGTCTAGAGGAAAAACGAATAGCGCGAGGTGATAGGGCAGATGGACAAAAGTGATTCTTGACGATGCAAGACACAAAAAAGCCCAAGGTCTGTGTCTAATGAACACTAGATTTACCAACAATTAATTCGGTAAATTTAGATGTAGTAAATAAGTATGTTAGAAGGCAAGAACGAAGGGGGTAGGAAATTGATCGATATAGCCGATAGATCTAGACATAGCTTTAAGGAGAAAAAGCTGTTGGAGTTTGAATAAGTTTTCAAAAATGTTAAGGACCAGCTATTCGAACAACCTTAATAGATTTATTGTTTTCTGCCAAAAATTATGATGTTTATTCTGCAGACAGGAAACGCGATGGCAGCGTTGCTATATTATTTAGCAACTAATCCGAAGAAGCAAGACAAGTTGCGAAAGGAAGCCATGTCGTTGCTGCCAACCAAGAACTCGCCGGTTACCGTCGAATCTCTGAATAATGCTCCTTACTTAAAAGCTTGCATCAAGGAATCTCTCCGCTTGTTTCCCATTCTTCTGGGCTCAGTCCGAAACATGAAAACTGATATCATCGTGGCTGGATACACGATACCAAAAGGAGTATGTCTAAAATCTTCATCATGGTTTATTCGTATATGTGCGGGGATGAGTGTCTGTATGAATGTATACATATGGTATAGTGTATCATATATGTATCTGCCAATCTGGCTGTGAGCGTGCATGTCATTCGTTGAATCTCAGCAGAAATTAGATTTTATTTCTTCGTGGTCGTCAAAATGATTACTGATCTTATTGCTGTAATGAGTGCATGGAGAAGTTTAAGTTTTACAACTGTTATACGAATTCAAACATTCCTTCATTTATATGTCTTTAGACCAATATAGCCATTTGCCATGGCGTCATGTGCTTAGATCCTAAGAATTTCGCACGTCCCAATGAATATATCCCGGAGAGATGGTTGAAAAACAACGATGAATTCTCATCTTTGAAAGGCACGCACCCATTTAGTTATTTGCCTTTTGGCTTTGGAGCTCGCAGTTGTATCGGTAGAAGATTCGCCAATATAGAAATAGAAATGTTAGCTTTAAAGGTAAGCACTTTATATTTATTCTACGATAAATCAACGCAATACTTCCGTCTTTCTCATAAAAAAATACCTTTTGCGTATTACTTTTACAAAAGCAATTATTATGCATACGTGCATGTATGATCTAAATCGTTTATACAAACTGAAACCTATTTAATAGGATATATCTCAGGCAAAATTGCATACAGAACCAATTCAGCAATTTCTTATAAGTAAACTCGAAAAGATAGGCAAATTGTGTAATTTTTAAAATATACAAATTAGATGTTGGCAACACTTTTACAAGTTTAAATGGCACAGAAGAAAAAGAAATTATCCACTCATATCATTAAATTACCTACAAGAAATCCTAGATTTAGGTTCGAATGCTCGCAGATAATTCGGAACCTGACTAAATAGTGGCGTGACTGCTATGCACCAACTATTGCCATTATATGCTACAACTATTCAGTCGAGTGGTACAAACGAACCATTCCCCTTTCCGCTTTCCCATTTTCCATTTCCCCTGTGCTATTTCAGCTTATTGGTAGTACACCAACATGTCATTTTCCTACAACGCACGTTTGCTCGGCGTCTTTTATAATGATGACGATCTGACGCAGAAGACCGTGATAGCAATGGGCTTGAAAAAATCTACAGTGCATGAGTGTTGACCTATTTATCAATTTATATGCTTCCTTTCAGGCTGTAAGAAATTTCAAACTGGAATGGCATCATGGACCAATGTTACGCAGAAGTGTATTTCTGAACATAGTTGCTACACCTTTAAAAATAAAACTCACTGACCTGTAATTTACAATAAAATTGTAATATATTGACGAGAACATTTGTTTCCCTCTGTTAATTGTGGTCTTTGTAGCATGTGCCTCCTAATCGTCGGTACTCTAATCCAGCATGAGATTTAGACAAGACGTAGATTTATATTACCTTATTTGTAATATATACAGGGTGGTCTAGGCAACCTGCATACCCCGAACAAATTTTGCAGCTTGCGCTGTATGAAGGGTGCTGGGCACCGGGGTGTATGTGTGGGCACATTATGTAGTGCATGTATCCCTTCACACCACACAAGCCTCGCAAACATCATCCCTCAAACACGCACGCTTTGGAAGCCGCTCCAGAGTGGAACGAAATGTGTAGATCAGCTGAAAGAAAACAAATTAGGAGAATCGATTTTTAATAATTTCATCATAATCTCGAATGTTTGCTGAAACCAGTGAGAGGAATACTAACTGATTTTGCAATCATCTAAGTGAAAACATCAGCGCTTAAGAGCAACAAAAATCACCAGCACGAAAACGTCCAAATATTCCACTAAAAAGAAAATGCTATTAGAGCAATTAAGTACTTTGCGAAACTTTTTATCTCTTGTACAGTTTATCATCATTAGCTAATGTTGAAGTACCCATAACTAATATCTCGAAAAATTATTTTTTCAACAATTTTTTGAAGTTTTTTTAAACACACCTTTTTCGGCTTACATTGCCAACTCCAATATTGAAAAACTTATATAGTACCTAGGGATTGCAATATCGGACCAAAAGTTCAATACCGGTATTCGGTATTTTTTAGATCTTAATTCCAGAATACCGGTTTTAATACCGATAGTAGGAATTTTAGAAAAAGAAAGAAAGCACATGTGTTTCTTTGTTTTATTTGCCAGTTTTATTAGAGAGAGTAAATATCACAAGAAATCATTTGTTACTTATAAATTATAACAGTATATAAAGAATCACAAAAAAGTAAAGAAACAAGGAACATCTTATGTATTTAAATCACAAAAAAGTGTAAATAACACTATTCAGTCTGTGGTACTATTACAAATTTTTGAAATGTGATCTTAAAAAACATAATGCATCAATTGTACTGTCATTAAGCCTCGAACGTAATTTTTTGCAAAAATTACCAGCTGTCGAAAACGCTCTTTCAGCATCTACGCAAGTTGGTGGTACTGTTAGCAACGCGCGATATACTTTTTCAAAGTATTTACCTCTAAATCCCTCATCTTCAAATAAATCCATTTCTCGTCGGATGGTCTTGGATATAACTGATTTCTGTATTGTATTTTGGTTTGTTGAAATTTTTTTAGTTATCGCCACTTCTAATTTTTGTTCAAGAGACAATTCCTTTTCACTATCGACATTAGTGTCATCGTCATCTTCGATAACTGTACCGAAGTCTTCTGAATGTGGATAGGTTTGTGCGTAAAAAATTTTAAGAAAATTGACTACAAGCTTGATCAAATTTGAATTGGTTAGTCTCTTTTCTTCTTTTTCATTTTCATTTTTAAAACCATCATAATTATGGAAATACCGTAAGACATTTTCTATTTCGGTATGCCCTTCTTCTGTGCGATTTTTCAATGTAATATATCTAATTCTTCAGATAGTGATGTGTGCTGTTCTTTCAGTGACTGCAACGTTATTGTTGCATTAGTTGTTAATAAATTAGAATCTCTCCGACATAATGCCTCCACAGCCAGTTTTATTGGAAGTAGAGCTGATACAGTTCTGGATATTAAGTCGAATTCACTATCGGAAAAAATAATTTGCAGGTTTAAGTCGATTATTGCTTTTTGGATTGGATTTTTCAGTTTCAAAAATTGTTCCATCATTAGGAGTAAACTATTCCAACGTGTTTTAAAATCTAATATTAACATATGTTCTGTTTTATTTTCAGTTAGCATATATTTTTGTAATAAGGCATTTTTTGTAGGGGAACGTTTAAATATCTTAACAATTTTTCGAACTTTATTAATTATAGGAAGCAATTACATTGTCATTATCTTCATTGTCAGTATCACTCTCACTCTCACTCTCTTCGAAGTCGGAATCAGAAGTTTCTATATCCACAGTATTTGGGTTCTTCTGTTCTTTATTTTTTTGGTATAATACATCTATTACTCCTAATTGAATTCCATGGACATAGCACAATTGCTGATTTACACCTGAACATATAGTGGAGACAATTTAAAAAATTTCTAGTAAATACCGAAAAAAACGGTATTTAAACTTGTGAATACCGGTATTACAAAATTGTACAAATGGCTCAAAATACCGGTATTGCAATCCCTAATAGTACCCCAAACTACCCCCTGCAAACTTTTAAAGTATTTAGTTTAAAGCATATAGAAGTGATTCCTGCAAAATTTGGCTGCGCCTATCCGCGCCTTTTGTTATTATGCCTTCCTAAATATTATGTAACGCAGTACAGCTGTCACGGTATCGTAGAATAATTAGAAAATCCCATTGGCATTAATAAGAACGAAGACTTCTTAAAGATCATTTTTATTACTTAATTGCTCTTATAGTTAGTTTGCGAGCAAAGAGGAACGAGCTGATTAATCTGGTTAGAAGGAAATCACATTCTCCGCGGTACACGGATTACTTAAAAATTGAATGACTAATAGTACCGAAAGGTACCGGATTGTAACTTCCCAGATATATTTCTTAGACTATATAGAAATAATTTCCGCCAAGGTTTCGTGCGCCTGCATGTGGTCTTCTTTGTTATACCTGCTGTTTAGCGGGACGTCCGCCTGTCGAAAAAAGCTTTAGTAGGCTCTTTTTCATGAAATATCTTTTTAACATAAAGTCCAACAAGCAAATAACTTACACAAAAATTTCTTTATTTCTTTTGCAGAATGAAAATCTGCAAAGAAAGATACAGATTTTCCTATAGAAAATGAAATCGACCTTTAAATAACATTGAAAAAATATAACAAATAAAAAATTAATATTGCACCGATATTCTTCCCACCAAATGTCAACAAAGTCTACTTATTCTATTTAACCAAGAGTCAATATTAAAAATTGTCTTGAGCTAAAAATCTCTTATTACGCAAGATAGTTGAAATTACAAGGAACGGATCATACTTATTTCTTTTATTGTTAACGCACTCCAAAAATACCATGCTCTGTCAAATATTAAGAACTTTTAATGAGCGCCTTTTGCTCTTAAAATTCTGTAAACAAAGTATACATGATTTAAACAAATTGCATATAATTTTTTATCAAGCACTTCTTGAGGTAAGAACGATTGTCGCGTCCATGAATGGATTTACAAAACTTTAACGACATTATTCGCACAATTAAACTTGAATAGTGATCGAGAACTGGTATATTTTATTACACAAAGAACTAAATAAATAGAAATTAAGAGCACAATCAAGTCATAATATCATCCTGGCACGAGTCGTCCTTTGTCTCCTGAATTTATTCTGAACTGATTTTAAAATGAATTTTGCTGTCTCGTTTACTGCATTTACCTATAACTGAATGGCTGTAAAGGGGAAAAAGTCTTCTAGGCAACGCACAAGGAGGATGGTTGGCAGAGAAAAACGTTTCTCTGTTGTTGAAAATTTTTAAATTTATAAATTGCTGAAGGCCTGACAAACCGAGGTACTCACTATTGTTAAGGTACAACTATTATGCCCTAGTAGGCAGAAACTTGGTGTGCGTCTACTAGCAGGTAACTTGGAACATTTCCTGAGAGGGCGACTCCCGTAAGGTGTGTAAACACGTCTGACAATGATGTAGCGGCCGGCAAAGCTGGACCCACTTGCAACAGTTGCTCTCATTGTCGGAGATTGATGTGATTTATATTGTGAACGCTTATTTCGTGAATGTGGGACAGAAATATCGCATTTCCAACTTCGTCCGAAATATTTGCTGAGAGTTCGCGAATCGTGAGGCTGGCAAAGAAGGAGTATTGGCCAAACACGAAACTTTTTCATTAATTTTGCTGTGGGTATGTTTACCTCAACTATAAATGTGGAAAGTAAATATTATCGAATCAGAATAGAAAAAACAAAGTGCACTATTCCCTTTTCAGTGTTCGTTATTGTACGCTCTACAAGTTCCAAAAGGTACTCCAAATCACTGATACTCATACGTATAAAATTATTAAGTACTGTAGGATCCTCGATTCTCAGTTCCGATAATAATGTTTTATAACCACCAAGCGCACATCTCCTCAGTATCCAATGACTCACAATTTTTCTTTTTTAAAATGAGTGCTATACTCGCAGCAGCACATTTAGCCTGCTGAGCTGACATTTTGACCGAAAGAAATAACAGAACTAAACATATGATTACTTCTTGCAGCATTCTGCACTTTGAATAAGGTAGACACCCCCGACATTTATTGTGCAAAAAATTCCGAGACCACTCTCACGAATTATTGCAGAGAGTGAATTGCATCGAAATTTGCAGACAAGTGTATACACTTCTGCAAGTTGTTCTCGCGAAAAATCTCGCAATTTACTTGCTAACGGACGCGCACCTTTACCAATTATACGTTTCTTCTCGTTTTTATTGTAATCAAGCGTTACCACTTGTATTCAAGTCATTCAACTTCGTAGGTAACGAAAAGATAAAGCAATTATACATTGTTATATAATTTATTATTGTGCTTTATATATTATAATATGCTATTTAACATAATTTATTATATAAATATACATAATTTTATATAATATATATTGATAAATTTATTATAATATATTATATAATTAATCGTTAATAAATATTGTTATATTATGATGCTGTATTTTTTGGAAAACGTCGATAGGTAAGCGTTCCTAATTTTGGAATCAAATGAATTAACTGGACAACCGTCTACCCGCACCAAAGATAGAGTAAACTAACTCCACCCGCTACGCGCTCTTGTCCTTTAATTTTAGTATTAAAAGTTTCCGTCATTTCTTCACGTTTTTCCGTCTTTGCATGCAGCACAAATAGCACAACTGATAGTAAGGCTGTCTTGAAAATAAAGATCAGAGATGTGGGCATAAGTAATAAGCATTTTTACAACATATTAAGCCTCTCATTCTCCGACTTACATTTTTCGAGAGAAAGAGAGCCCTTTACGCGACCGATATCGAATTACTTTGATTAACAACACCGTACTTGTTTGTTACAATACACTTTTTCTTCGTAACAAATCAATGAACTATTTTATTTTACAAAATAATAATAATTATTTTTCATTTGCGCAACTTTCGTTGCATGTACATACCATATATAAAATATGAGGCCAGCACACCCGGATCATATTCAGATTGGTACCGAGTTTCTCTGATCGGCTTCCTAATTTTCAGTTTTAATAGCTTCAATTTTTTTCACCGAGGATATAATATAATATCGCTAAGAAAAATAACCTACTAGTCTGTAAGTCCGAATCTATATTTCCCTCTCGTCACTGTAGTCGCTGGACAAATCGAAAATCGCAATAGTAACGACTGTTTCCAAAACGACTAAAATCATTCTCATCGACGTAACTATCTAAATCTTTGTCTTGAGTTTTTTGCTTGGGTACAGATAGTCCCATTTCGTATTTTATTGTTCGCCTTTTCCTCTATCCATCGTTTGTTACGTGATAACAAGGTCCCGACGGATCAGTATCTGTATCCATCGTCGCTGGATGTCCCAGGACTCGGAGATCCTCTTTGAGCAGGTGCTGGCGCAGGATACGTCGCTGTGCCTTCGTACCGAACCATTGGACGGTAACCAGTGCCATCGGCAACGTAATCGACGAACTGTGTCCTTCCGTCTGGTAGTAACACGTGGTAGCTTCCGGTCGCTTCGTTGTCTTTTCGCGACTCGTGGTGTCCGAAATCCAACCCAGCGACAGCGTCTTGCACCTCGTAAGAGAATTCGTAGTTTGCCGGATCCTGTGGCAATTGATAAGGTAAAGCTATATATTGTGAATTAGGGTGACTATGTTTTGTAAATATTCTGATTACTTACAGTGGAACCTCCCAAGGTGCCAACCACCGATTTTGATGAAACTCAAGTATGATGTAGTATTCGTAAAAATATTCGATACCTATTTTCTTTATATTATATAATGGAGGTTCTTGGAAAAAATTCGTCAATTTACGAAATTACTCTGTCTGTCATAGTTTCCGAGATATGCAACGAAATATGCTTTACCGTTCTAACTTTGGGGGCAGTTTTCACCCTTGTAACGTGGACGATTGCCGATAAAAAAATAGGTATCGAATATTTTTACGAATACTACATCATACTTGACTTTCATCAAAATCAGTGACTGGCACCCCGGGAGGTTCCCTTGTTAGTAAGGGATATATCTCGATGTTTTTAATGACTTTGAAATATGTCAGAGAGGATAATATTCTCAGTAACTATTTTCTATATTTCGAGCTGTATGCAAAAAATTTGGTAGCAATATATTGTATTTTTAATGATTAGTTTGCATTAGTTTAAGTTAGATTTACATTAGATTTAAGTTGGGAACATGTAACTGCCAAAATCTTTTCTACATTCATTAACATTTCTTTGGAATCAGTATACTATAATAATTTCATATTTTACCATTAATATTTCAGATCGCTCGTTCAATTTCGTACACATGACTTATCTCTTACTGTAAAACAATAATATGTGCAAGATGAAATTATACACGTGGCGTCTAGAAGCCCTCGTCGTAGTTATTATATTTTACTAATTGCAAGCACCACTAGTAGCATTACTAGTACAATCCAACAAAGGTCCCTTGAACAGTTGCTTCAGAAGGATAAATGTCGACCGGCGCTTTATGCTAATGAAAATTCCCAGATACCTAATTGAATATGATTGCAATCTAACCTATATTTAATTCGAATTTTGTAGACTGAAATCAATAGAAAATATTTCCCGTAAAGGAAAAAACCTCTCAAAGGTGTTATTCAGTTTCCTATTCATATGTCTGACACGATTGGATGTGGAGAAACAGGTAAATAATATAGATTAATTAATAGAACATAATAAAGTTTAAGGATCCACAAATTCTACAGTAAAGTACTAAGTTTTAAAATATTACAATTGACTTAGTTATATATACTATATATATAACTAGTTATAGATACTTAGTAGACTTAGTTATATATACTATATATATAACTAAGTATATATATAACTAATAATATATATATACTATAATAATATATACTATATATATAACTATATAATACAACTTAGTTGCGACTATAATTATATAAGAATTTGACATAATATGTTCATGAATAGAATAAAATCAAGTAAGGTAAGTTTTCTTCATAAGAAAACAATTTTGACATTTATACAAGTATAGAAAGATTGTTACATTTTTCGTCAACATAAATAAACCATACCGGCATATAAAAGTTTCATGTCTCAAGTTTATTTTAATATTATTCATTCGCAGTAGCTACATGGTGTAAAATGAAAGAATTAAGAATCCGTACTTGTCATTTTATTATCTATTAGTTCTTGCATAAAGAAAATTAAGGGACCCTGTGATGGGTAAAGACGTGTGGTGGGTAAATGCTCACAATCAGTCTCGCAATTTGTGGGCCCGAGTTCTCAAATCGTCCTCCGACATATCTGAGAGATTTTTCCTGAATTATTGTTTAATATTTCATAACCTCCGCGGTTCGGAGCCCATCTAAGAAGTGGGTTCTAGGCCAAAAAATCATAGCACTTAAAGCCGAAAAAATACAGAAAAAGTCAGAAGATGGAGGTGAGAGTTTGAAACAAAAAGTAAAAGGAGGAAGAATTAAAAAAGTTGTAATACAAAATAACGATAGAATAGAAAACATTGTCGATATTATAATGTATCAAAGATATCATATATGTAACGTGTAGATGCAAATACTTCTTACGTGTACACAATATAATGTTTTAAATGCTTAAATTAATGGAATACATTTTGCAAGAAATGATGACGGGCTTTCCCTTTCTCACGTCAAAACTTTATCAGTAAATCAATCAGTCCGTCTTGCAAAAAACCGTTTATAATCACAAATTTATTTTCCAATTAATTTTTAATTCTCAATCAAAGATAACAGTGGTGCTGTTTTTTATACACACTTTTTTTCCTCAAAAATATGAGACTATTTCTGTAAAATATAACTTTTTTGTTGCATAAGTAGTAAAAAAGTTAAATTTATTTTCGTTTAGCACATCCACCTTTTCCCGATCGTCCAAACTCTGTTGTAAATAATTACAACATTTAAATATCTCTCGGTAAAAGTAATAGAATACTTACACCCGCCCATTCGTCAGGGTGACCACCACCCCCACCTCCAGGAGATGGACGTGTGCCGGGGCCTGTTGGAGGGAGGTAAGCGGGCCCTTGCGGATCACTGTGGATTCCTACCAACATCATCGCTAACAGGAGTGCCTACACGTGACAAGAACACCGTATCATTCACTTCCTCAATTGCAATATTATTTGACGACATATTTTCAATTCCATGATTCTTCACCCTTTCCTCCCAATACTCAAAAAATAGTTGCTCTTTTGAACGCACTCTTCTTCCATTTTTTGAGGTAATCATTAAAGAACAATAGGCGAGATAACGTTGCTAAAGTGGAGATATAATTTCTGAGGGAAATTTTACCCGAACTGTCTCGAAGCAAAGAAAAAGGGTAACTGTACCAACCTTCCAAAACATTAGCAGTTCAGCGCGAACCCGCGAGACTTTACGGAATGAAAATACCTTAACGTTAGAACGCCGGTGGATTTTATACTACGTTCGTGGTTGCGGGTGCGACGAAATGGAGATGGAATGACAGTTATTTGGGGGAACTTTAATACGAACCTATACCTGTAATTATAGTTAATAATAAAACCGCATTATCTTTTCAGCTACCTAGTCGTAATCATTTCGTTCGGTGTGCTCGTAACGGTTCTCCATCCGTCGTAAGCGACCTCAACGCTTTTAATGTGAAATTCGTAAAATGATATTTTTCCCTGTAATGGAACCGCATTGGGAATCGTTGAAACGAATTCACGCGTTTAAAGAAGCTCGCAACTTTTCGTGGCAATTTAACTATTTCGCGATTCTTGGCCGACGTCAAGCAATCATTTTTAAACGTGTGATTGTGCGGTCTTTCGGAAGATGCAACTGGCAGCCGCTGATGCATCATGTCCTTCTACATAAATATATCCTTGCATATTATACTTCTCGACGTAAATGACAATTACTAACGCAGACCTAACCCAGACAATTACTTGAGGAAAGTGTTGATTGCGAGCTACTAATTATTTTATGTGCATAGACAGATAGTTTATACAAAAAAATTAATGGTCAAATCGAATAGAATTAAATTTCATAAAAATGCGCATATCTTATTGTTAGAATACGACAGGTTTACATATTCCAGTTCATCATACTATATGAACGATTGCGGCAAGACTAAAGTTTCTACCTAACTAACTGCGTACATTGACCAATACAATTTATTTACGTTTATAATTTATTAGTATTTGTAGTATTAAATTTGTAATGTTCTTTGGGGGAACATTAATTGGAAAATAAACAGATTTATCTATTTTTGTTAGGTATTTACAGTTAACAACTCTAATGTACATAATTATAAAAGTAATTTATTTGTATTTTCATCATTATTATCGATAGGAAAGATTATGTGAGTAACGTGTCGGGATTTTATGATTAACTTTTCACTCAAATTAAGGGCACTTCATTTCATCTCTATTGAATTACGAATTTCGACGCATTGTACTTTTCTTTCTTTTGTATTTTTCAGCTTTAATTGCTATGGTCATGTCGGATAAGGTTTACGATAGTTCTTTTTTTCATTTTTTCTAGTTTAGTACTAACTACATCAACAAATCTTTCATTGTCTTTCCACCGACATGATTTAAAAACACATATGCATATGTAAGAGCTTTTAATAGAACTCTGTTTATCTCGTTGTCAAGACGTCGATTGCCGTCGACGTGCGTTTTGTTTTTTGGAGTAACACCGTGGTAATTACGGCACGAGGCAGTCTCGACGCAGCAGCGGCAGAATATTGTTACACATATTAAATATATCTTTTATTTCTCTTTTAATACAGCTCCCAGTGTATTTTTATTAATATCCTGACTTTGACCTCGCATTACAATTTGTCGCATTACACATATTTAGGAGATTAGAGCACAGCAGCTGTGCAAATCGATCATTTATTTACCAGGGTTCTGTCGCTCGCACCTCCTATTTCCGCCGTATCGTTCCCTTAAATCGTAACCCTTAAACTCGGCCAATAACAACCAAAAACAAAATCTTCTTTCGTTGTTCACATTACGACATAACGATCGTGCAGATTGTTCAGCCAGTAGAGCGTTAGAATCGGAAATATGTGGGGACGAGGGATGTCTTTATCTGTCTGGCGAATCAGACTCAACCACTCGCCAAGCGCCATCAGATCTTTTGCGGTCGGTATATGCGTTAATAATACAAATGGGTTAATAGAGTTCAACCGATGTGGGCGGCGCGTGGAAATAGCAAACATGTATGAACACATACATTTAGGTTTCAGAAAATTACTATCCAGTAGAATATCAATTAATCAATGCCTAGCGCCTGTTTTGGATGAAAATGGCAAACTTCGTAAACTGATTGCACCTGGTCAAGTGGTAAATCAGAATTCCGTAACATGATACTATAAATCTAAAAGGTAAGCTTCAGATAGATTTTAAAGAAATAATTGAATTATGCGGAAATCTCTCAGTGTCAATCGAGTTATCAAAGAGTTCTCGAAGTAGATACCTCTCCAGATTTCTTAGTTCTTCAGTTTTTGCCTATTCCTTAGATCAGTGCTTCGCAACCGCTGTATGTACCGGGACACACTAGTGTGCCGCAAGATGATCTTGGCTGAGCCGCGATGAATTTCTCGACAATAAACAAATTTTTTAATCACCACGTTACACAGTGGTCCAGAACGAGCGATTAGCCGCGCTTTTGCTAAAAAGTCGATTTCCTGGAATCGCTTTTTTTTTCTTTATATCGGTTCCTAAATGTCCATGGATTTCAGAAATCGCAAAATTAATGAAATCCGACAAAAATTGTAGTTACAACAAACGCTTAAATTTGGAACTTTTTCTCGAGACCAATTTCTATCGAAAAAACACGTTGTTTTCTTCGTGACATTCTGATGAATCTATCTTACATTTTCTAATGATTTTTTTTTAAATTAAAGAGCATTCTTGTACAATCAAAATGCATATGCTGAATATGAAATTAGTGTTTGTAGTTTATTCAAAAATTAACGTTCAATAAATGAGAGAAAATCATCAAAGTTTTCTATCATTGACAGTCAGCATCTTTTATCTACCGTATATATTCGTAGTTTGACATATAAGGCCCTTCTCTGTAAGGTCTCTGCTATGTGATCCTGCAAAAAAACGATCCCAACTCGTCCCACAAATTTGATTTTTTATTGTTTAAAGAGTTGCGCGCACTAAAGCGGCTGCCCGCCGCTAGAGTCTATCATGGGTTTTAAGGAAATCTTTCTATGAATTGGCTAAATTAGAAGAGGGTAAACAGTTAATCTTGTGTTGTAAATGAGTATTCGAAATTTCTGTCTACCTGTAGTTCAAACAATATCGTTTTAAATGGATTCGAAAAAAAATCAGAGCTGTTTTAGGGCAACGCCATGCGGTTAACAACTTCTTGGAATTCGCTAAGCCATCTTGTAAAAACCGAGAGTTAAATAGAAACCCTCATCGGCCATTACAAGTCGATAGTTTCTTAAATGTGGGTTTTACAACTTAACGGCTCTAAGTCAACCAGCAGGTCGCACATGCCATAAACCGCGGGCGGCGAGGAAGCCGAAAATGTTGACCACCGAATGAGTCAGATAAAAACGGTTTTTCCTAATTATCCACCCTCATGGCAGAAGTAACAAAATGTGGAAGGTGGTTTACCTAATCAATCATTTGCATAAACCAATAATTTTGTGAAAGGGAAAAGCTCCTGTAAATTTGCTCCGCCTTATGACACTCTGCCTGACTTTTGAATCCGCCATTTTGTTTTTGGAAATTTTGAGTTCATATTCGTAATCAGCGACTCAAAAAACATAAGAATACTAATTTTTACGCGGAACCATTAATTTTTCGATATACCTGGTCGCCATATTGAATCCGCCATTTTGTTTTTGGAAATTTTGAGTTCATATTCGTAATCAGCGACTCAAAAAACAACAGAATACTAATTTTTAGCTAAATCGGATGTGTGTTGCGCTTTTGGCGAGGATTTCAAAGAAATCGAAAACTGTGCGAGGTGCCTGAACAGCTAAATCGACGTTCTGGACCACTGTGCGTTAGTTAGAAATTTCTTTAACACACAAATTCCTCTAACTTTTTGCCAGTATGTAATTTCTCTGAGTCGAAATGAACTTCGGGTAGCACTTTCTAATATAGAGCCAAATATAGAACGTGTATGTTCATCAAAGCAAGCTCAAATATCTCATTAATAAATTAGCTGTTATGTTTAAATTAACTTTGATTAAATAGGCGTAGGGAAATACAAAATAACAAACTTTATATGTAAACTGAAAGAGGACATTTTTTTATATGTACTCTATAACTATATATTTTTGTTCTTGTATTGGTCTACAGTTCACACTGCTTTATATAAAACTACTATAAAAGTAAATATCTACATATATAGACCTATTTTATTGTCTTTTTTATCTAATTAAAACACATACGTATTATTGTAATTTATGTACTTGCAAGCTTTTACTTGTGGTGTGCCGCGGAATTATCGAAAAAACGTTGTGCCGTAGAAGATAAAAGGTTGCTGAGCACTGCGTTATATGACAGTCCTCACTCACGCGACCTCATAACTCAATATGCTAAATCAAATTTACAGTGGAGTTGCCACCTTAAGACTTTGATGGAACATTTAATCATTTGCCGTGTCATCAAACTTATAAAAAGTCGTCTTATGCATTCGTCTTGATTTCTGAAAATTGCAGATCTTGGGAAGGTATATAATGGCGCCGTGTAGAACAGTTCCTGAACCAGCTACATTATGCGGGATCTGTTTCTCGTCTGTTTTATGTTCCAAATTTTCTTGAAAATATAATTACCTATGAGTATCATTAGTGTATGACCTACAATTTTATATTTATTCCAAAATACAGAATCTATATTATCTGTACATACATACATAACGAAAAGTTTTTTTTAGAGATAACGGGAGGTCAACACTTGTCCATTATGTACTGCTTGCCATTTAACGCTTTATGGTTCGAATGTAATACTTTTACAATCCACCGCCATTTCATTGAAATTAATTTTACAACATTTTTATTTATGTATTCATAATATTTATTGATAACACTTCTTTTTTTGCGGCTGGGTTCTTTTACAAACGTCCACCGATCCAAAGGTGTAAAACAACGCCAGGTACGTCGCGATACATATTTTGGAACACCCTGTACGTTAAACGTGCCAGTTTCTTTGAACCGCTTACTAAGCCTTAAAAAACTAGAATGTGATGGCTGATTTCAATCATGATATTTATTTGGATACAATATTTTAGCTCTAAAAGCATTTTGATCGCACGGACTGTAATCAATTATCATATTTCCCTCTGTTACTGAATATCTTGCTAAATGTAGTACTGTAACAACAAGCAGGATCAGGTGACGGACATAAATTGTATGTTCCGAAGAAGGAACGGACACGTAATTTTTATTTCATGGGTGCCGTGAGGCAGTCGCGTAAAGATACAAGCATATAATACTTTTCATTTAAATGTACCACAATACTTTTCTCTGTACGACTTCATTACTTAAGCTTAACTAATATTTCATGTCGACGATGTCTGATGCCTAGGTAGGACCCCGTTTAACAACATTATCTGTTGTCGTAAACAACGTTGCCCTCCAAATTATAACAGACCCGCTGAATGAGCATGCCTTGTAATGCAAGATAATTATTTTGTGAATATCTCGTTAATTATTCGTTTTAGACCTTACAAAGTATTATGATTTTGTATGCAGAATTTGATGCTTTATCAGAATTTGGAAAAAAATATAGGCATTTCATTTGAAAAAATGAAGGTGACCTGCATATCTCGATAAAACTCATATTACTGTTAAATGCCCCCATCGTAACTGTGCAACTTTTGTCCGAATCATTTTTTCGTACAGTTCATATTTTATAAATTATTTAGCTCGTCACGTTGCGAGACTCACCTTGTATGTAATATATAATTGTTCTGTTTGATAAAGTACAACAAAATAAAACTGAGTGGGACAATAATACTCCTGTATATGTCACTTTAGATTATCCCCATTACACGAAAGTAATTATTGTGCTGTGCGATTTCCTATAATACAAATTCACATAGTACGTAACGTATTATGCACGTTCTACGAGAATCTCCTGTACTATATTTGTTTACATATATATGAAAAAGTCTACTATTGGTGAGTGCCTTGATATCCACCCCTTCAAAGAGAGCATGGATATAATTACAAGACACTTCAACTGCCACTCGATCAAGAGTATCAGGAATAAGGTTATAAGATACGTAGCAGGTAGCCTATATGCATCCAAATCTAAAGGATTCAATTTTTACTCCGATTCCGGTACACAGCAGATTAAAAATCTCACAAAAACAGTTTTACGCGATTGATGTTTATTTATTCCGAACATTTGTCAGCTATGGCATTTGTTTTGTATGTACATACAACCTTTTCATTCATTATTAATACCTGTCGCAATATTATATACTTAAATAATATATAATAGAATACCCTTATCGATTACTCGCAGTTCTTTGCTTTGGTATACGTACAAAAGTGACAATTCGCGTACGAAAAGCGATTTAAAAATGCGCGACTGTACTTGCTAATTTCTCTATCGTCTCTTAATCCTACCGTCGTCTAATTGTAAGTCTATGTCGTACGTCCTTGAAGCGTATAAAATTCTTTGGTATCTTCGTTGGCTTCGCGTCCTGGACGAGCTCCTTCTCGCCACGTTGTGCGTACGTGTTGCCTAGAATTCAATTATTTCGACACGAGATCATAGAAAATCGTACGCGATACGAAAGGTACGCGCATACGCGAAGTGCGTTCGTCAGATTCGTGCGCATAAATATATGCCATCGACGCTGTGCTCACACGTCGATGATGCTGCTGCGTTTCTTCTCAACGTCAGTGGCATCCAAGTCATTTCCGAGGCTACCGACTCTACCTCTGAGTCCAATCCCGGGGCCAACTTGTCCTGTCGCTTTTAGCTTTTCTTGCATCTGCGCCAGGATATCTTGCATCCGTCGTATCTGCGGAGATACATAAGTAAAATTTGACTTTGGAACTTATATCTCAGAAATCATTCAAACAGGTTCTCAGGTGGTGAATAATGGCAGAGTGATTATGACACATCAGTATATGGCACAGCAAAAGAGGGTCCGGATTGGATTACTATTAAATTACCTTAGATGCTTATTATGTATAGTACAGAGAAGATAATAGTCAGTTATGGTTGACTTTAGCTCTTTAACCAGTTAACTGCGGAGTTTATTTTAAAATCCCTCCCAGGATACGGAATTAAAATCAAGCAGCGGCGTGTACACACGACGAACATAATTCAAATGCTCCTATTATAAATGTTACGGTAAAAGGGAAACAAAAGGTAGAAAGATTATATTTTTATTCGATAAGAAATTTACATTTTATTGTTAAAAGGGTTAGCGCGGTAGAGCTCTGGATCGACGTGTATACACGTCGAACGCCGTTAACTGGTTAATGCAGCTCTTATTAGTCCTGTTGAAACATCTTACTTAGTTTTACTAATTGTCAGAATGCCAGACTGGCGTGTATGAGGGACAGAAAGTATCAATAAAATGTAATTATTATGAAAAATATCGCACGTGTTAGAGTTAACGTATTTTAAAAAGAGAGAACGCCCTGTAGAGCATAGTGAGTCGGTCCGCAGTGGGACCGTCGCCACTTCGTTTATAGCTCACAAAAATAGTGAAGTCCTCTGGCCTGTGGTTTGTTCTGATACGCCTGACGGATAGAGGCATCCGTTGTTCTTACGTGATTTTTGATTCTAACGCGTGACTGGCCGAAAAAGTCGCAAATTCGTTACGTCGTCATGGGAACGACGAAAGAAGTGTTTTGTTTTCGGTTTTCATTCGCTGAGCTCAGGTTTCGAGGACCGATATGGTGCAGGTAGGCGGTGCGAGCGACAGTCACCCCTCACCCCGTACCTCATACCTCGAGATTTCACTATTTTTTTCAACTATAGATGTCTGGGTATCGAGTAGAGTTCTTGGAGGGCGACGGGTGTTAGGCAAATGCCTAGACATGCGGTTGCATTCCAAGGAACCGATTATGAGGAACAGCACGGCAGTTAGCCCAGAACCATAGACCCATCAATACTTGAAATTATTAAGGGGCGTCGAGCGCAATTTTATACGAAAGATTTCTGACGTGCGACAATCCTTCGTCGATCATTCATTAGTCAAATTTGGTACGGTATAAAGGGGGCCATAAAATTAAGTGCATGCAATACTCGTCCTTAGAGAAGCACCGCCTACTTCTTCCTACCGCACGTCTTGGATCTCGCGCATCCCGTAGTGCTAGGCGTTGTCAGGCGCGAAACTTGTCCAACGCGCATAGTGACGCGGGCGGTTGCGCGTGTGACGGCGCAGTTGAGCGACATTCGTATTAATAGGTTATCACATCACCCATGGGGTACTACCACCAATGGTATTCCCTGTAGGCATATTCCACTGTATCGATGATCTTTTCTGGTGAATGATTGGCGAAAAATCGCGTTAAGAAATAAATTACATAAATACTTTTAAATTTTTTCATTAAAATTGAGAATGGAAAACACAGAACCACCCTCTGACACTAATTGGTTCCTTGCTTTCCGTTGCTGGTCCGTTGCTTTCAGCTTTAATTATTATATCGGTACTTTGCGCAGAGCATAGAATATATTAAAATCCCCTCACCGTGAGAGTCGAAGAACAAGCCCACCTGTATCAGAATGAATTACGCGATCTCCGGCACGACATTTCTTTGAAAACGAGGGAAAACTGTTGTGCAGAATTCTTCAAAATGCTGCAAGAATCGACGTACCCCAATCTTAGGGATTTCGCGCTCCGAATTTTCTCAATGTTCGCATAAACATATTTGTGTGAATTTTTCTCGAAAATGCATAGCATTAGGATAGAACAGCACACACTACTGAAAGATTCACTCTTGTCAATGGTACGAGTACGAACATCCAGTCTCCTCGTTCATATCTCAGATTTACATACTCGAAAATCCAATTTTCCCAAAACAAATTTTGACGATAAAATTTAAAATAATTTCGTAATATATTTTTAAAGCGATTTTTCACCAAGCATTCAGCGAAAAAGGTCATCGATACAGTGAAATCGACCTACAGGGGATACCACTGCAAAAAAAAATACGCATTGCTAATAGTTCTTCATGGGTCATGTGAAAACCTATTAATTCGAATGTGGCTCCAATGCGCATGCACGCAAGTGTCAATAGGTTCGCACCTAGCGACGTCGAGCATCAGGAGATAGGCAGGATCCGTGCCGTGCGGCTGGAAGATGCAATCAGCGCTTCTCCACGAACAGGTCTGCCGTGCACATAATTTCGGCCCCTGACGTAAGTCAGAAGACATTAGAACGGCATAGCGCACTATTAATTTCGGACATGTAGCGGTATTTACTGACAACTTATATTATTACATACATACTGATATTCTACTTTAATCGTTTGAATGCCACGCGTCTTTGCTGTTTCCCCGTCCAACAGTGCCAAGGAGCGCTTTTTCGCTTGCCGTATTCCCCATCCAAAAATGCCAAGCGGCGCGATAGCGTTTGTCATATTCTCCGATTAAAAATGCCAAGAAGCGCTATTGCGCTGTTTTCTGCTCTTGTTTCTGTACATTTTAATAACATTTGCATCCAAATGTTACATTGAAATTAAAATTCGTCATTTTATCAGCTGTCTCATTACTTTATTTTTATCTAAAATGGAATGGTAGTCGTACAGTCGCGCATCGGCTTCTGCCGACCGTGTGCCGGTTGTCGGCATCGCAGCCTAAAGCGCTGGCACTTTTCGAGCGAAACAGAAGAAGCGCAAAATCGCTCCTTGGCACTCAAGCTGTTAAATATGTGGGATTAAAATACTGATAGATCATTACAACCGAAAACATGCCTATCAAAACGCTTAGTTATTGTCCTAATCAGAAAAATACTAATCACTTATATTGTATACTAGCTGTTTATTAAAAATAGTAATCAAAGAAATAGTTAATCCAAATTACTGTTTTAGGAGAACTCATTCCATTTGAAATATTTCAATGATCTGAACTAAATAACTTGAAAATTTGTCTTACCCGGTTAATAATAAATGTTACATATCGGATTAAATTAGTTGCTTATACAAAATACTGAAGCCATGACAATACCTGAAGCATAATACTCTTTTTGAATATTCAGGAAGGATTTCATTAAACTGCCAAATTTCAACATTATTTATAGAAGGTAATCCATTCCGTAATGAGAAGCAAGCCGTCTTTTTCATTTCATGCAGCTAATACTTCCTGAATTTGAATTACTGCGTCTCAAAATAGAAATAAAAAAGAATCGACATGCACAATGACCCTATACCCCTGTTTCGTTTTTCTTTCTTTCTCCCTCCTTATCTCCTGGATTTGGCTTCCGGGTTGGAGCCGCGTGCGAAAGACAATAAGGTCCGACGTTTCGCCAGCATTGCAGCTAGCTTCATCAGGGAGTCGATGACGCTCTGATACTGAAGTAAGCTTGTCAGTATCAGAGCGTCTTCGACTCCCTGATGAAGCTAGCTGCAATGCTGGCGAAACGTCGGACCTTATTGTCTTTCGCACGCGGCTCCAACCCGGAAGCCAAATCCACGATCTACCCTTCTGGCCGCGAAAGCCTAAAAAGTATTATCCCTCCTTACCTCTTCGTCCTTCTGTAGCAACAGCCTGTCCGTGTCAGATATGCTATTCTCAAAGTGCGGACCCGAATCTCTTTTCAGCTTACTGTAAAGAAATAAGAACCGTGTTATTGTCCCGCCGAAACTAATCGAAATTTACCCTCGCGAACAAAGGACTAAAAAACGAAGAAAAAGTCTGCCATAAAGATAAACAAAGAGACGCAAGAGCAAAAATCGAACGAACGACCAAATAGATTTGCTATGTCTGTAGAAGAAGAACTGAATGTAGAGATATAGTATAAGAGATATAAAAAAAGACAAGAAAGTATCATGTCGAAAAGAAAGTCGGGCAGGCAGACAAGAGAAGATTTGTAAGAGACAACGATACATCTAAATACGGGAATAGTATACCTACTGAAATGCAATACTTATTTACATGCGTAAATACCTCCGTTCCCGAATGGCTTGCTGTGAAATTTGGGAAATACATTGCGCCCGGAAGTTCTCATAGTGCACATCCTGCGTGACGTCTTTAAGGTCTTGCATGTGCGTCGATATCAGCATCGTCCTTAGCTTGACAAAATCGCTGTGCTTCGGGTTCTCGACTGCGCTCGACCGAAATTCCAGAATCAATCGCGCATCTTGCACGAACGTTCATCCGCGAAAAAATTTTCGGCGATTCGAGAATTTGTTCCCGCTCTTCGTTCAGGGAGTCACGGATATCGTTGGACTTACTCACCTTCCACCACTCCCCAAGGATATTGTCGCCCGCGTACTTTCTTTCCAGCGACTTCGAGAACCGTCGAACTGCCGACTACGGCGAATGGGATGCACGCTTTCAGCTCTTTGTCCTGTTGCTTGAATTCCTCATCCTCGTCACTGTCGCAGTCCGGAAATTGATATATCTACGTGCAAAGCATCATATGTATCTAGACATGAGATCCAATGTATTACAAGTAGTACCGTAACTTGAAAAGGTGTTTTTGGAATCTTGATGAGGACATAGAATAATAATGTTGTTGATTACAGGTAGGATTGAGATACAGTGGAGTCTCCGTTCTTTGACTACTTTTCGCTTGAATTTTGTACCGTATGTTTCATTATTGTGGCTGGATATAGTTTTCAGGTATGTATATCCGTTGCTTATAAATGACGGCTGCTATTTTCTGTGAATAAATGTCATTGTAAATATACAGATCTGACGTTCAAATAAAATTCTATACGTTCATATTTTGTCAGAATGACATTGAATTTAATAAATGTAAAGAATAAAATTACTTATATGTGGAATATTCGTAATATTAGACCAGGGACTTTGATTGTTAATGATACAAGAATTAGATATACGGTTTGTGCTTCAAGTTTATCCTTTTGTAGATCAAATTCAACTTTTCCTATGTCAAATTACTTTCAAACTAGATATAGAGACATGTGCAGACTATTCACGTAATAAAGGATAGAATTGGTTCAATTGTAATTTACTGTGCACAAATCTTGCAATGCATAGACATATTTCATTCCATTCCGACTGTCGGCTTTATCAAATTTTGAGCTGACGTTTTACGTATTCTTATCAGTTATATCGATATTTCATTTGATATTTTTACGACTTACCGACAGGAAAATTTTTAAATAAATATACTATCTAACAATAAAATGAAGTTGATTTGCAAAACAGCAGATTTTCACTGCAATATCTATAACTCCACGCAATAAATCGCACAAATATATCAGTGAGGTTTATCGGCAGAATATATGTGTGACATATAAATATTTGAACGAACAATTTTCAAATTTCCAGATCTATGTTAAAATAACTGTAAATGTGATTTTTCTTTTATGCGGAGATTGTTGTATCAGGACATATGTACATATGTATTATATACGTATATATAATACATATCTCGTTAGTAGTTTGAATAGGAACGGGTCTATTGTATCACAAGGTAGTAAGTATTGTACTTCTATAATGTACGGCGTTTCAGGTATTTTTAGCCAAACAATGTCAGCATTCTTACAATGATTTCAAATAATAATTTCTTATAATTACTTCAAAAGCACGATGTATTGTCGGAAGTACCGTGCTAATATCGTAAGTATATTACTACTCTAACTGTAAGTGTTAAAATTATTGATAGAATGATAACCAAAAAGTACTGCAACAAAATTTTTAATCGATGGGACTGACAGAAATAAATAGCACAACCGATGTCAAAATTATTGAAAACAATACATCAATCTTATGAACATTTACCCTCTAAAATTTTTAATTCATTTCTTCAAAACATATTTTTTTTTACTTGGTGCAGGAAACACTTCAAATACAATGCGGCCGATTTCTCTTATAGTTTTATAGATTGTTTGATGCGGTACTAGGTCGTATCAGTAACAAAGTTATATTCTTATGTAAAGTTTGTAACCCTATCTACTTAAAAAACGAGCGAAAAAGATATCAAATTTCAAATGTTGTAATTAAAACGCATGTCGTTTTGCCAATTACCAACGTAAAGTCTATAGTTTGGTATAGATCTTACTTAATGATAAAAATACTGATTAACAATCTATTTGAATTATTCTTTTTATTTACTCTAAGAGCTTCTGTGACTTAAAAATAAGAGGAAATATAAATCCGACGGAGAATAGAACAAAATAAAAACGTTGTACTGCATAAAAGACAACTAACTAAATCATATATAAAAAAGAATCGTAACATTAAATGTGCCGCTCTTTTGAAGATTTTGTAATCCCCTCGAAGGGATGCTATTATAATTTTATTTAAAATACAGTATATTTAAAGTATAGTTAATGTACAGTGTGTTTCAAAATTATGTGTCCCCACCTACCAGGCAGTCTCGTACACCTTATAAACTATGGACATTTGTGAAAGAACCGGCCGCAAAATTCGAGAAAGGGTTAAAAATTAAGGTAAAACTTTTTTATTGGCTTGTCGCATTCGTCTCGTTGCGTAGGTAAAATATCTGAAAGGAACTATGGGTCAGAAATGAACCATTTTCGTGCAAATCAATGTTAACACAACTTTTAAATTTCAATATTTACGAATTTTCTAACATATTCAATACTTAAATATTGGGCTTAAAAAGATAAAGTTCTGCTGAATATCTATCTATCTGTGTCTTTAAAGGTTCTGCTTTATAAAGACGCAATTCTAACAGAAAAATGTTCATTTCAGTTGAAATGATGAAGCTAGCGAAACACCGATTGCGTTCAAAGTGTTAAAGTTATACTTCCGTGATTAGCTACCCGATCAAAAAAACATATACACATAAAGGTCTGAAAAACGGAGAAGACGCGCGGTATGAAGTGCGGGTAAAGGGGAAATTGTCGCTCGCACCGCCTATTCCCAACACATCGTTTCTGGAAACCTAAGCTTGGCAAATGACAACCGAAAACAAAACACTTTCTTAGTCGCCACATGACGACGTAACGAATATGTTTTTTTCGGCTAGTCGCGCCTTAAAGTCAACAATGACGTGCGAATGAGAGATATAATGCTGGAACGGTAAGAAGGCAGCTGAGGGGTAATTTGCTCTGATTCACCCGACGGATAGGGACATCCCTCTTCCTCACGCATTTTCGATTTTGACGCGCTATTGGCAAGAGAGACCCGCACATTCGTTGCGTCGTCATGTGAACGACGAAAGTAGTGTTTTATTTTCGGTTGTCATTGGTTGATCTCAGATTTCCAGGACCAAAATGGTGGGGATAGGCGGTGCGAGAGCAATCTCCCCTTCCGTCTCAGTTGCCTTCTTACCGTTCCAGCATTATATCTCTATCCGTCAGGTGAATCAGAACAAAACACATGCCAGAGGACTTATCTGTTTTTGCGAGCTGTAAGAAGAAATAAGTACGCTAATTACCGTCATTGGTCAATGTGTCACATCTTCCAGTTTAAATCTGACGCGCATAGAGCGAGGCGATGGCGTCGTCAACCAAACGGTGAAGAAATCTCTCAACGCCATCGCTCTCGCTCTATGCGCATTTGTTTTAAACTGGAAGATGTTTATTTTCGGTTGTCATTCGTCGATGTCAGGTTTCTAGGACCGACATGGCGGAGATAGGCGGCGCGAGAGCAATCTCCCCTTCCGTCCCAAGTGCCTTGTTTTTGGTCCCTGACTTTAATTGGCGTGCTTCTTTTTTCTCATGTGTGTGTCCTCCCGATACGAAAGCTAATAACGGAAGTGGAAGTTTATCATTGATTTGCACGAAAACGGTTCATTTCTGACCCATAGTTCCTCTCAGACATTTTACCTATGCATCAAGACGAATGCGATAAACCAATAAAATAGTTCGACATTAATTTTTAACCGCTTCCCGGATTTTGCGGTCCCATTCTTTCACAAATGTCCATCGTTCCGAAGGTGTAGAACAACGCATGGTAGGTCGTGGCACATATTTTTGAAACATCCTGTATGTACATGCATGACTTGGAAAGAAACATTTTCACCGAGAATGGATTAAACCATAACGTAGAACATATAAACTTAATATATTACCATCACAATGATTCTGAAATATTAAACTAATTGTAAGATTATGTTTTACTGTAATAAGAAATTATGATTATAAATATTTAAAAAAATTATCGTGAATGCATCCCTATTGTTCTGCCTGCTACCGTGCAAAGTTTTAGCCAAATCGATGACCCGAATATCCAGAATTTCTTATTCACATTGAAGTGACTGCAAACAAATACACGTTGAATTCGACCCCGGCACTACCATTTCAATTTCTTGCATCGGGGTTCCATTTTCTATGCACAGAACAGCATACGCTTGCGCGCAGATCAATAGATACACGATAAATAATGACAGAAAATACACTTCGCTCCAAATTACCTGTATCTCATGTTCTTCGATGTCCGCGAGAATGTGCTCCTTCAATTTCTTCACCTCATATGTCGTCAGCGTATCCGCCTTGGCAATCACCGGAACAACGTTGACTTTTCTATGCAATCGTCTTAGCACTTCCAAGTCGAGCTGCCTGAGTCTATGAACGAAAGGACGTAGTAAGGAAACAAAGGAAATTAGAAAGACGGAAAAGACAAGGTGACCGATAATGCCGAAAATCGATTCCCAACTTTACCCATGTCCGTAAGGAGGGATAAAATAGAGACAGCAGTGCACACGATTATCCTGTATGTTTTTCCGATTTAATCCACTCTCGTCTGTGAAATACTGTCGAAACTGTTCGTCGATATACGCCGAGCATGCTTTCCACGTATCCTCGCAATTCACCGCGTCACCGAAACCTAAAAACAGAGTCACCTCTTGAATTACAGAAAAACACACGATATGTCCATTCATTCGAACAAACAATCGGTAATACCTGGAGTATCGACAATGGTCAACCGCAACCTGACACCTCGCTCCTCGATGTCCATCGTCTTCTTCTCGATCGTCGTGGTCTTCTCGATGCGTTCTGAAAGGAAACTTCCGCGTGATCTCGCAAATTCGTTCTCTCTCTCTCTCTCTCTCCCTCCCTATTTTTAGATCTTACTGAGATTTACTAACCCGCAGCATCGGGAATTCGTCGTTCCTTGTAAAGATCACCAAGGAAGAGACTGTTTATCAAAGTCGATTTACCCAGGCCGCTCTCCCCCAATACCATGAGAGTAAACTCGAACCCTCTTTTAACCGATTTTCTGTGCACTTGCTCCGGAAGTGTCGCAAATCCAATATAATCCCTATCTTGGTAGAAAATATTGTCCGATTAGTAACTGGAGAGGGCATCGTCACTAGAGTGGTCTCCCGGCGCTTTCTTCCTACTTTTTTATCTTGCCTCCCAAGACAACCGATCAGTCGTACATTGGACACAGCAAGTTATAACCAAATTGGATGCAATCTGGATGAATTTGTGTGAAATATATACATATATAACGCTCAATGTAATAGCAGAAAGGACGCAGCAGAGGGTAGTCTATGGTAAGGCAGGTACTGCGTTGTGACCCTGAATGTCCTCTGCCATGTCCAATGGTGCAACGGAATCGACATGGAGAAAATACGAAAGAAGGAAGTGTACAGAGGAGTATCACATTCTCCGTGGAACTATGTACGTACCACTGGACATATTGGCCGCGCGCGACGACACTTGGATGCGACGTCGGGACAGCGCCAATGTCGAAACTAGCGCGAAACTAACAGGACAGGACGCCTACCACCACTGGACAAAACGCGAATGAGGGTAGCTCTGCAATGTTTTCCGTCCTCACAATCGTGTTGCGCGGGCGCAGACTCGTCACCCCAGCGATCAATAATAGGTACGCCTGTAAGTTCGGTTCTGGGTTCGTTGTCTGTTCGGAATAGAAACGGTGAATGCATAAGCGATTGTCTTCGCGCGAGTTCCTCCTTCGTTCTCTTCGCACTTGAAATGGAGCAATGCAATAGTTAAGTGCGTCCATGTCGCGCTTTTGCCGTTCTTACTTTGTAACGTTGAGAATCTCGGAAAAATGAAGTCTTTGCGTCCAGTGAAACTTTGTGATATTGGAAAGTGGAAGGCAGCGATTAGTAGTACGTTGCGCTCGTGCGCGCTTTGGGAAGGTGACATCTGTCATTTCGAACGAAGCAGATAGTTGAACCTTTTCGCGCGTAGTTCCTGAACTGTAGAAGTTAAAGGACAATGTTTAGACAGGAAATGTGATGTAATAAGAATCAATAAGGTATGCGTCTTCAATTTTTAGACATTGTGTTAGAAAAATTTATTGGCTTTTAATTTGTAAAATTTTAATCATGCAAATTTTAGGTGTAATTATACCGATAACCGTATATTTGAAGAATCTCTATATGAAGTATACCGTTGTTCATCTTCTAATTAATTCTGTAACCTTATAGCATTCAAAAGTTGTGGTTTCGCATACATGTAATTATCTTAGAAAGTACTGAATGAAAAATGTATTTGCATTCTTCTATCCATCATCCTGGAGCTGTTGTTGTTTTTGCTTATCACAAATTTGTCAATCATTGTCCATAACAATATACACTGTAGGTATTGAGCTTTTGATGGATATAAACTTGATCGTAAAATATTGATGCCGTGTAATAAATTTTAGCGTAAAAAATTTAGCTAAACTATTGTATTTTCGAATTAACGTGGCAAAAGCATCCATATTACAGAAGTTGGTTTTCTATAGACACCAATTCACAAAAGAAATACATTAACTTCTGAAAACAGATAACAACCATTTCATTCAAAAGTATCATTCTGACGGATACAATGCGTTACTGGGGAAGCCGAATACCAAAATAGCTTAAAAATATTTTTAAGTGCCAGTGAATTGCGGAAATGACTGCGCAACGGTGTAGGAGTGTACGACTGCCCGTGATGTTGCCGATTCAGTTTTCATTGATGGTACCATAAATAACACACACTGCTTGAATATTTCATAGTATTATATATTATTAAATTCCACTAAATTGAAGTTAAAAATAATTATCATTTCCAACACGATAGTTCTCCAAAGAACACAAATCACATTGTGAAGCAACGACTGCTGTATAATACTTATATCAAATTTTTTGGAACATCCCTGAAAAATTGTGATATAAATTCAATACAAGACACCCAAAGGTGAAAATGAAACAAAGCTTGAGAAATTATGAAACAACAAATAAAGAAATGTTAAAAACAATGTACGAATATTTGGAGCAACATAAAATTTTGATATCGCAAAAACTTAATACGGAGTCTGTAAAATCTCTGGAACAGTATTATTAAAGTTAAAGTCAGCACATCACATTTTCAGTTCTTCAAAAATTAATTCTATTTTTTGTTACAGTCATATAAGTACAAATGCTTCTGTGACATTAATTGTGTAATACTTTATTTAAATTTATTTAAATATTTTTTTCATATCTAACAAGTAAAGTTATCTAGACGATCGACTAGTTACAAAGAAATATCGATTGTTCCCCATAATATCATGCCATATAATAATTAAAATTAGTGTTTATTTGCTCCGACCTATCGGATAAAAAATGAATACAAATGACATTCTTCCGTAGTTTTCTTTACTTTTGAGCTTTAATCTAAATGCATGCAAATAAAATAAATAAAATAAAATACAAACTTGTGCCACAATTTTTTTTATCAGTGTTTCCCTATTCGAAACAAATTAATTAAACATGCCTTTGAATCTTTTTAACCTCCCAATAATGTAACTGAAGATATGTATTTAAATGAATTATTTGATGTGTTTAATATAAAAATAATGATAATTTATTTTCACAAATGCACGAAAAAAAGGTGACAAATCCAGCTAAAATTTAAAAAATTTATATTATTAAGGTATATTCATGCACAATGTGAAATCCCATAGAAATTGACTATGTCATACCCTTTAAATAAATAAGAAAATTAATTAAAAAATATTACATTGTTAACACGCTTGGCATGGTGTGGCATATCACTGATGCCTCACTGGCTGTTTTACTTTGACCGGCGTGGCTTCAATGAATGCCTCAGCTCAAAAATTCTATAAGAAGGCGTGAATATACAATGTGTTTTACTGCATAGATATTAATTTAGATTAACATTAAACGTACCAAGCGGGGTCAAATTACCCCTTTCAAAATTTACTTTAAAATCGTACATTCATTGTTACTTCTTTCGCTCATCTGACTTTCCGTAAATTCTTATATAATCTGATTATTTAACTTCTACCTTTCCATTTTTCTCTTAGCTTATTTTTTACCGAGAAAAATTCTCTGCATACCTTACATACCACGAGGGGTCATTTGACCCCTTGTGAAATTTACGTATTTTAAATTGCAAAAAAATTGTCTGCGGAAAATCTATGAAGGAAAAGCCACTCATATGTAAATAGTGTAATTAATTGATCATTTTACTTATAAAAATAAAAATATATGTTTGATTATTTTATTGGAAGTCAGAAGTTACGTTGCGTATTATTTCCTGCAATAAGTGAAGAATTTCTTTCTAAAAATCAATGTTTATTTCAAGAGGGGTCAAGTGACCCCATATGGTAAGAATAGGTACATATATGTAAAGTGCCGGTACGTTTAGTGTTAAAGAAGCTGAGGTATAAACATGATGCCTCATAATTGAAGTAACTAAAAATTGATAAAACTGTATTTAATTGTTTGAAACAATGTAAAATATTTGATATAAATTTTTGTAAATGAAAATCTACTAAAATAGTTTGCCGTCCTTAGTGAAAGAAAAATGCGCTCTACACCCATGCTAACGTATTAATAATATCAAAATAAAATGTCCTGTCTGTTTTTTCTCGCACTACGCACGATTTTTCACCCACATGCAGCCATCTGAAAAAAAGATGTTTAAATCAAAAGTTTCAGGGTGTGGGGTGTACAATAGATATTAGTAAAAATAATATTCAATATTTCGTACAACGTAATCGTTTACTAAATATTGGAAACAGGACTGCCGTTTGTTTCTTCCACGTGCGTTGCTACTTGCTTGATACAAAGCAATCGGATCGCAATTAACACATTAAGTGCCACGCGTTTATAGAAGGAAATCCCCGTCAGGCCACGCGCGTTGCTGTCGCGGCCTGAATGAAAAGTTGTGTCAGTCAGTGGTGACTGACGCGGCCTGAAAGGAAAGTTCAGTGTCAGTCACCGATGACTGACGTGGCACTCAACGTGTTAATATATAAGCATAACTTCCCAAGGAAAATTCACAAAAATAATTGAAAGGTTACATTGTATTTTAGCATTTAACACTCGGTAGAGCTGGGGAACCGTTTCTTGGCAGCTGAGACGGAAGGGGAGATTGCTCTCGCACCGCCTATCTCCGCCATGTCAGTCCTGGAAACCTCAGATCGACGAATAACAACCGAAAATAAAACACTACTTTCGTCGTTCACATGACGACTCAACGAATGTGCCGGTGTCTCTTGCCAATAGCGCGTCAAAATCGAATATGCGTGAGGGAGAGGGACGTCCCTATCCGTCGGGCGAATCAGAGCAAATTACCCCTCAGCTGCCAAGTAAATATTCCATCAGTATATGTCTTATGGTTATAGGTGCATACCTGCAGCTCGGAGCGATATTACAACATATTCACAAAAAAGATCAACCGATGATTATTATTAAAAATTTTTTAATTACTGAAATGTGTGGTAATAAGCAAATGTTCTCGTACCAGATCTACCGCGTTATCTTGAAAACAATCTGCCTCTGAGAAGTGTCTGCTAAATATTAACGTCATGCGGTGCGTATAACGTTTCTAATGTTTTGTTAGTCATTTGAAATTAATTTGATATGTTGCATATTGGCATAAACACTCTATTTTTATAAAATAATGCCTCACTTCCAATTAGTTTAAGATTACCAATTCTGAAAATATCATCGAGCAAAACAGGGTAACACAGGTGAATCCTGAGTCACCGAACCTAAACCTCACCCTTGACCCATTACGCACAGACTTCTAGACAACACTTCAAAATACCTGTTAGATCCTTTCAAACTCCCATTACACCTAAAAGACTTATGAATATGTGCTTTCAGCGGAGGCGCTAGCTGTTATTCAGAGAAAACGTCTGCCAGATTCGGTTCTGAGCATTCGACAAAACTGTAAAATCCAAAAGAGACTAGAAGTATTGTGGTAGTGCAACGATTTTGTGTATAAGCATTAGTAGAAAAAAATCAGTTATTTAAAACTAATATCAAAATCCAACGGATAATGTTCTTTACGGTTAGGTATTTATCATTTATTAGATATTACAGAGGGTATAACAGGCACTTTCGGACACTTTGATTAAATATAAAAAATAATTACCCTCCGAAAGCGAAATTCCTTGAATAGTTAAAGGTTAATTGTTGAGAGGTGCACCCTCCGCAGGGACTCCCGTTAAATGATTAAATTTTGGTATATAGTAACAGTCAGTCTAATAACGTGAAAGATTGAATTTTTCTTTTAATAGTTACATACTTTTTAGTTACAGTACTGCTATTACAGTACAATTTTGTACCTTCCAAATTCAAATTTGGAACAAAACTTTTGATCTATATATCAGGAGTACAAACTAGTTAGGTCTGTTTTTTTGTGGTCAAAAATGCATTTATTTCAGTGCAAAATGAATGAACAGATTAAACAAAGTATTGTCCATCGCTGGCTTCTACATTTTCCCACCTCTCAGGCAATTTTCGAATTCCATCTCGAAAAAATGTCTCGTCTTTTGAGGCGGTCCAAGTTAGGAGCCAATTTTCGATTTCTGCGAAAGAAGTGAACCGGTGACCTGCCAAATCGTGCTGCATCCGGCAGAAATACCAGTAATCAGAAGGAGCAATGTCCGGCGAATACGGCGGGTGCGGTAAAATATCCCACTTGAGCGTTTTTAAATATTCTTTTACGACTTTTGCGACATGAGGCCGAACCGCCGAAATCGCCTTTCAATGTCTCTCGGTTTCAGTTCATAAGGCACCCAATTGCCTTGCTTTTGAATCATTCCCATGGATTTCAATCGTACGGAAACTGCTTGTTGTGTAACTCCCAGTGATTCTGCAAGCTGCTCTTTTGTTGGACTCGGATCTTCATCGAGTAAAGCCTCCAATTCCTTGTCTTCGAATTTTTTTGGCTGTCCAGATCGAGGCTTGTCTTCAACGCTGAAATCACCATTCTTGAAACGTCAAAACCATTCCCTACATGATTTATCAGTTGGAGCATTGTCACCATAAACTTCCACAAGCATTCGATGCGCTTCAGCTGCACTTTTCTTCCTATTAAAGCAGAAAACTAAAACCTCCCGCAAATGCTGCTTAGTTAACACGAAATTTGACATATTCAACACAGTAAAAAACAAGGTTTTTGTATGAAACTCCAAGCGATATAAACTGAATATTATTGACAGATGTCTAACCTCTCTGAAACAATTGAAATCAGCTATCACTATGAAACATTCATAACAGCCAGAGCTATCTTTTGAAAAAGGACCGAACTAATTTGTACTCCTAATAGTATTACTATGATAGGATTTTCGTTTAGCTGGAAACAGTCGAACAGTTTATGATGAATTAAACTTACTGCAAAAATGTTTTAACAAAAGATGTTTGGTATGAGGGGACACATCAGATGATGCATATTATTTTTTATGCGCCCAGTATGAGGGGGAGGGGGATTTTATAGTTAACTTCATATCTTTAATAGAATAATGTAATTTTGAATGCGTTAATCGTTTTATCTAGGCACTTTTTTATGAATGAAGGATTCTGGCTGCTTATCGCGGCCAGTAGAAATTAAACAAGCTGCGCGCGCTCGCACTGGAAGAAATGAACGACGGGTGCATTTTCGCGCACAAACTATTGTAAAGAACGGAATATTCCGCGCTTGTACCTAATTATCTTTTTTTTGTACATCCTTTTCTCCCCTCTCATTTTAATCTTATTATAATAAAGTATTTTTAACGCAATATTTTCGTGCAGTCCTGATTCTAATCCTACATGAATTGAACCCACTAACGCAAAAGAACTATTAGATTAGAAGGTACTTTCTTGTGTATTGTCAGGCAGGAGCTATAAGTGCTATTCGCTTTTTCTTGCATTTTTCCCCTGTAACTGTTATGGTTATTTCGCGTAGATTCTGTTGGTTTAGTTAGTTTCCACCCCCCCCCCCCCCCCTAAAGCCCTGGGGTTATGATGTACGTATCACATAGGACAAATTTTTCCAGATATGATGGAAAATTTTAATTCGGACCCACCAATGGGAAGTACCAGCCTTAGCTCCATACTCACCACAGTCTCCTTGATCATGCAATTAGTTCAGTAGGAAGGCTTTCAGCAACAGAAACATGAAAACAAAAGACATTGTAACAAATCTCGAAAAATTGAATTGAATTTCACAACGATTGTACTATAAAAACCATTAAAGTGCAAAGGGTTAAAGCGTAAACGTGTGTGCCTCTGAAATTGAATAGCGCGCCCGCGAACGCCCTGTGGGAAGGCTAATCGGCTACGCATTCGGTGGCATTCGGAGGAGCGCCGCGGGGAAGTGACCGTTTCCCTCGATTCTCGCGATCCCGAGGAGGTCGCGAAGCTAGGACGTTCCTTGAGTTCCGGCGAGGCGCCACGCCCAGAAGTCAACGTTCCCATGGAGGCGGAGAGGAAGAGAGAGGCAAAAACCCGGTAGCCGAAGGTGGGCGAAGGTAGCCGCAGCGCGCGACTCGCCGAATCGACAGTCCTGACACGCGAGCCTCGCTCTTGTAATACTTGGAACGCGAGACGGACTCATCCGGCTTATGTACTTATTACACCGCCTTCGTGTCTGTCTTCGAGACCGTAGCCGCTTTGCATTCTTTCCTTCCTGGACCCTACTATTCGCGATCAGTCGCGTAAGCCTGATTCCGTGCCTCGGATTGCCTCCTCGATCGCCTCTCGAATTGCTGACGAGGAACGTTACTTTTTGCATTCTTTTACAGCACTGCAAACTTCAACCTTTCACTACGATTTTTATCTTTTCAGCATTTGAATTTTTATTGTACTTGACTGCTTTGTAATTGCTTTTGACAAAAACCATTTGTCTGTTTAAAAGTTGAATTTCTACCTTGTCTGTCTGCATTGTAATTGATTAATACGAGTACCATCGATCAAATGTTTGTAGTCCTCCGTATTCGTGCCCCTTTGGTACAGAAAATTATAAGAGTATATTCTGATCTCGAATATTAAAAACTTCTACCTCTTTATTACACACTTTTCAAATATGTAACTTTCGAAATATACTTGCATTTGGTTGTAGATGTGTGAGAAAACAAGTTCTCATCGTTGCGAGTAGCATACTATAAAGAAAACATACAGTGTGATACCATATTTTCTGCTTCAGCTGACAAGGAGATACCTCAGCATCTCATTCAACACATTTAAAATTTTTTGATTATGCCCAGAAGACTTGTCCCGTTTGCGTTAAAAAAATCTTCCCACTTACAATTAATAAATTCCCACTAACAATAAGCTACAGGCAAGCAATAAATGTAAAAAAATTGTTTTTTTTAATAGTGTAATATATGTATTTGTTCGGTTGGCATCACAGCTACAAACGGGTCAATGAATAAGTATAATCGTATGTACAACAGTTTCTCTTAAAGAAATCTTATTCACGGTCGAGTAACTCACATAATTTTAAGTACGTGAATTTAAAAAAAGATTTCGTGATCCAAATAATAGTAAACCTATGAGTAAAATATCACTGTAAAACCATCGTCCCATTTCGTTTATAGAATTTCTACTGAAAGCCTATAAAGAATGACGCTCTAAACCAAAATACCTCTTTATGAGACCAGCCGCTTCACTACTACTGTTATATTTTTGAACGAATTATGTGATAACTTTTTGTAACGGAATCATCCAAGCAACTACCGTTTCGAATGTGCAAGCTGTTCCTTAAAGATATATAAAATTTTATTATTTTTATAGCATCTGTGATGATAATGTGCAACATAACTGAAGGAAATAAATGTTATCATCATTAAACATTAAAAAATCTATCATAAATATATGTTTAATGTATTTTAGCAACATTAAATTTAACGAGTTAGCTATTTAAACTTCTGAAATAAATAAACATTTAGCCAATACAGCTAACACTACTTTACATACTCTTTTTAAGGAATTTTTGGTTTTTGGTGCATTCTCTTCTCTAGACTGATATAACAGGGTACTTGTAAGGCAAATATGTAGAATCGTTATCCAACATGAAGAACATTTAGAGTAGTAATAATTTTTTTCCTAATTAAACAAGTACATTATACAAAACAGTATAATGGTTGAAAACAATTAAAGAGTTTATTCCATGTTGCAATATTGCTGATTTAAAAATTTATTCCAACGATTTAGGACCACAAAGGAATAATAACCAAAAGAGGTTGAAAAACTCGATTACTGCCGTTGCATTTTACAAGAAATCAGCTTTTAAGAAGGTAGTTATTGCAAAGTAATCAAAGTCTCAGAATTTGTCCCAATTATTAAACACTGCATTTTTGAACAAATATAATGAAATAAATATCTAATGCATGATATTACTATTTTTGTTGTAAACCTTTTTCAACATCTTTCAGCATTCTGGAGAAATCAACTTAAAGAATATTTTGCAGTTTTTACACGGGTTAATTTTACCACTTTCTTCATATTATGACGAGAAAAAAATAGGTTCGCGTTACAGATGTGTTGCTATATTTGTAAGCGGAGTATTGCATCTTTATGTATTTCTGGGCCCTCTTGGGGCCGGTAGTTACAGTTTTATTCTCATGGTCATATAGGTACATACATATGTGGTCCATACGATGTAAAATAATTGATTAAATATTACATTTTGAATAGCTCTTACATGTCCCATTTTTTTTGTACCCTAACTGCATCATTTTTTTCACAAAAAACCTAAAACTGGCGAAAGTGACCTAAACAATTCATGCAAACGGCTTAAAAGCCAAATTATGAAAAGAAATCCATCCGTATTTCAGCGAAATGCGTGTTGAAAGTCGTCTCGATTTACGATAGATCCAAGTGCACGCCAATGGATGCCAGAAGATGCGGATGAACGCGGTACGATCCTGGTGGATGTGACTCGACAACGTGGCCCACGCTCGGAAGAGCCGGGAGAAAGCGAATCCGAGCGTCTCAGAGTATTGCGACAACGTAATTGCCGAGACGACTAAGAGAGAAGACTCTCCGCGCGTATTGCGTCAGCGTGGTAAATGCTGAAAATTCCGAATCGTGCTTTGAAAGACCTCGTTAGCTCGATACTCCCCTTTTTACGGAGGAAAGGGCGCGCTCTGAAGGAGGAGCAAAATTGTTGATCGCGTAGTAACGCGCATGCCATACGGAGGACATTTGAAGGCGGAGGTATAAGTTGAAAGTATCAATAATGATCGTACAACCTTTTCTCCTTTCAGGACTCAGAACATCGTGCCTGGTTGTCGTTTCTGCATCCTGTTCCCCGTAATTTATCATTCTTTCTCGCGGCTCAATGCATCATCCGCAGGTCCAGCGCTGCCCAACTGCTGGGCCACGGACCACATCCGGTCTATGGAAGGGTTTTTGTGGCTGAAGGATTGCAGTTTAAAATTACATTCCAGTTTTTTAGACGTGCGTTACATTGTATATAGTTGCATTGACGATATATTGTATTTTAACATTTCATAAATTCTGTATTCATATCGTATTATACATTTTTACCTCGCTGAAATTTGTGAGCAGAGAAACTGATCAGCAATGTTAAAGAAGCTGGATAACATTAAAGATAGGTATACAACGTACAGTATACTGACTGATTCAATTACAAAACTGGTTGCTGCAAGTTCAGCGCAGAACGTTGTAATTGTTGTAAACTAAAGGGGAGCGATTTTGATTTCTTACGTCATTTTCGACACTCCTTTATCTTTTCACAGTCAAGCGTTATGTGACAAAGTGTAAGTACCCTTCAATCTTTTTTCACGTAACTGTTTACAGAATTTAAAATTACTCGATTTTTTCATCTTCTACTTAAGAAAACGAACTTTGTTATACCAGAACTGAATATAATGATGAATAAAATATCGGTATAAAAAAAGTCATTTTTCTCATTATTTTCCACACATTACCTTTTCTCTTAAGTGTTAATTAAGTAACATTTTGTGTACGGCTATATACAGGGTGGGGCAATAAGTATGCTGACCTTGAATATTGCCGTTATTTGTAATAATACAAAAAAATGTTATATGCAATGCTTGCATTGTATTGACGGGGACATATTGTGATATAAACATTTTTTCCGTGAGTGAAGGCATAGAGGAGATTTCAGAGGTCAACTCTATTTTTTTAAATGGAACGTTATATTTTTTTATCGCGATGTGATAGCCGATGTTTAGACGATTTCAACGAGGTATCGTGGAAGGTCATGCAAAGTCAAATGTGGTAGTGAAATAAACTTTCTTATATTACTGCCGATTCATGTTATTGTTACATATTGCTGGGATGTTTATATTTCCAGCTACACGCGATGTACTGTTACACTTAAACAACGTTATGGGAGCATTCGTTTGCATAAAAGTATAGAAGCCGACATTTTTCTCCAGCAACAATGCATTCACGGGCCGGCCCGCAATCGGTTCTATCTTCGGGGAGAGCCTATCGCTCCGACGTGTCATTGTGTAGCAACGATTTAAGGGGGATCCTTGTGTAAAATGAAATTTTTAAGCATTTTTTTTGCTTAAATCGATACAAAAATTTCTCAAGAATACGAGGAAAAAATTTGAAAGTGATAAGAGATGTTCTTGTACGTTATTATCAAAATAGATTGACCGGGTGCACCGGGCAGTCAGGCTCTCGTCGGACGCTCGGTCTTTCGGTCCCTCTTTAATATGACAGTGTTAAAACCTATAATAATGTACACTAGTTGTTATTCCCATTATGGCATTTGTGCGTATAATGGTGTGGAATTTGGAATGAATTTTACGCCCGGCACGCAGGGACAGCCCCGCACGTCTGGCGTATAGCTCCCAAACATCTCAACTGCAGTTTTAAAATCGTTGAGATAGTAGCTTTTTGACTGCCAGCATGTTCAACGAAGGATTTTCATTTGTCCTTCGAACGATGCAACATGTCAACATAGTAAATGGACAGCAGAGCAAAAGATTCACCGAAAATAAAGACAAACGCCGTATTAAACAGCAGGAGCGCCGCAGTCTTCATTGCACAAAAGAGGCTGGTTTTTCTCGAAAAGAAGGAAAAACGGCTGAAGAACGACTTTTCGAGGAAGAGGAATATCTGTTCTATGGCCCTGGAATCGCAGATTAGCAAAAAACCACCGTAAGTAAAAAAATTTTACTATTTTTTCATGTTTTGTCTATTACTGAACCTTTAAACAACAATACTTCGTCCACTCTCCGTGCCCACTACAAACACTTGGAACCTTCATATAGATCTGATGCCAAAAAAAGATCGGTTGTGTCGATATTCGAAACGCATCTGTGATATAAAACCGCAATCCTCCGGCGTTTTTCCTGCAAACGTTCACCGTAGCAACTTTCAAGATTTCCTTCTTCTATGTCTGTCTCTTCATCCACGATAATCGATTGCGGAAGATCGCATTTAAAATCAAAGATACATTCCAAAAAATGAAGACCATCGGCAGTGACACGTGTAAAAGTATAATGAAGGAAAGGAGTAGGAGGGAGAGGGAGAAAGAGCCATTTCTCTCTTGAAGGCGCCCCGGAAAGCCATTAAGAGGGGAGAGAGTTACGTAAACGTATGCTCTCCCGTGAGCGCACGTTTCACTGCTCTCGTCGACCTTTAGGGCCGCGAATCGCGAGGAATAGCGAGGAATCGCGCAGGAAGAATCACGAGTGAAGAGTCGCCTTAGTGATGCATCGACACGACACGCTCGTCGAAGCTCCGCGCGATGTACGCTACAGTCTCCTTCTAGAATACCAATGCCACGCTGGAGATTGTGCGTTGTAACTAGAACCGACTCTTCGTTTTCTCCCTTCTTTGTTTCGTTCCTAGTCGAAAAATCAGAATTTCAACGGGAATATTTGACGAAATCGAAGAAGAGAGAAGGGCTTTCCATTCTCAAACGACTAACACCGAGCGTCCTACCGACTTCCGCGGGAATCGCTCAAGCGAACCAGCCAAGCAGCGCTTTTACATAACGAAAGAGTCAGTCTCGTGTTCTCAGCCGTGTCGCGAAACGCCTGTGAGCACGCGCCTCAGCGCGGGTTCTATCATTACGCAAGCGCAGTGGGGCAGCATTATTCTGGGTTAAATAATATTATATCACGAGGAAAGTGTGGCTCATGCAATCGAGATAGCTTATACACGTCAGACGATTCCACCGCCTCAGCTGACCGAACTTTGCCTTCTTGGTCCTTCTTTTCCATTCTTCCTTTCCTCCTTTCCTCCTTTTTTCCTTGCCGTTGCCTTTCTCTCTTTCTCTTTGTGTCTATCCATTCCTTCCTTGTCGCACTTATCATCGGACATTGATTGATCCGCTATAGAATTATCTCGGATACGATCTTCTTCCTTTTGAGCGAAGAACGGCATAAAGAGGGGACACGAAGTATCTCACGACCCCCCTCCCTTCCCTTTCTACGCGATGCATCGAGCGTTCGTCTTCGAATACCCGCTCTCGAGACGTTGAGCAACGTTTGATGCAATCGCGGCTGCAGACACAAGCTCGATAACTATCGAACAATACTTGCTGATCCGAATTCTTGTAACAAGACGGGCGAACGATCTCCGGGACGTCTTAGACGGAGGCGCGGCAGCGCGCCTCTTCCGGCACGGATCAAGGTGGTTCGAGGTTCGAGCCCTTCAGGAATAATTCTTCCGCGTACGCGAGGCCGCGGAAAAGAAATCCCGATCACGTAGGTAGGTGCGCGTATGGGCGTACATACGCTCCTGACGTGTCCCGTTTTTGAAATCGCTTCTACGTGATCGAGGTAGATCCGCTTGAATTTCTTGGGAGTCGCGATTAGCAATCGGCCGTGCGCGGTCTCCGCTGAAGATTACCAACGAGTTTCGGCCCGCTACACCCGCCAGTGTTTTTTAATTTTACGCCGGACTTGATCGCGCCTTCTCTTCAGCTCTTTTGTTCCGCGAGAGAATGCCAAGTGAGCCGAACTTACATAACGAATAGTTACTTAAGGAGTAGCGCTGAACCTTTGAGTTCGATATTGTTTCAGTGGAATTGTATTTTTTCTATCGCTACGATATAATTATGGCAATCGCCACCTAACGGCATACAGTGGATTCCACTTAATATTATCGGTTTGGAATTTTCAATCTGTTATAGCAATAATAGACTGACACCATTAGACAGAAAATAATTGGTTGTCAACGTATATTTGCGTTTATTAACTCTTCAATATAATAATTCTCACACTCGCAATGCCTTTCGAAGTTTATTCTTCTATGTTGACACCACAACGAAAAACGTTGCATATAAACGTGCATATGAAATGACGGATTATATACGACGAAGTTGAAATGCCACAGTTTTTGCAAAATGAATGTTTATAAGTCAAAATAGTTTCCATCGACATCAATACACTTCTGCCAAAGATCCACCAGGGCGTTTATACGATTTTGTATAAAATTTAAGTTTTTAGAATCAACGAAATTAGTAACGACTCTTTTAAGATCACCTTCATTATTGATTTTTTTTTTTCTGTAATGAATTAGTCTAAGTGTTTAAAAATTGTATAATCCGTTGAAGGAAGATCAGGTGAATAACATCGGTACTGTAAAACTTCATGTTTCAATTGATGAAGGGTATAGCAGGATAAGGGGATCAAAAGTGTCCTTGAACCGATTTCAATGGGGGTGGCGTCATTCGATAGGGAATGCTCTGCGACTATTGTGTACCAAATTTTAAGTTTGTATCTTGACCGGAAAGGTAGTTATGGGGTAAATTCAAAAAACAGGCTTTTGGCCCTTTTCACGTATTTATGGAGGTGCAAAAAATTCGAAAAAATGATGTCATATTCTACAGGCGCCGATACATGTTTGAGATTTTTTTCCAGATTTTTCCATTGAAAACCTAAGTACCAAAAATGCACAAACGCAAAAAAACGGGAAACAGTAGATATCGTATCGAAATCTTCGAGGTACAACTTTTTACTTTTTACAGTAACAATATGATACCCATGACTGTTATCATCAATTTTCTCAGATTTTTAAACGGTCTGCGCCATAGTGAACAAAAATCAAAAACCGATTTTTCCGACGCATTTCGATCTGAAACGTACAGACTAGTTGTTATTTTTGCATAATTTTGATACAGTATGTTCATTTTGTGATTTTCAATGTTTCTCCATTCGAGACAATTGCATGAGATGGAAAGAGTTGAGATAATTCACTTATCAGTAAGCTGTGTGTTCATTTATCTACTAGGATTTTGAACATCTTTTTAACAGCAGCGGTGGCGACGCGGTTAGAGTGTCTGCTCTGGAATGGCTCTGCACTTTTTCGTCGTGAGTTCGCGCCCGAGGAGGTTTAATTTTTTTTCTCTTTTCTGCAACTGCATAAAAATAAGCTATAATCATTTCAATATGGTTTTTAATATATTCGCAAATGCTTAAAAAATATATATTGCGTAGAAATTAATTATGGAGCATGTCTGTTGTTGCGACGCATCTCCCACGACAATCTATTGTTCTATGGCTTCGGGTATTCTTTAACATTTTGTAACAAATAAATTGAGGACATATTAGCTTATTGTAATATATAAAAATATATATTTGGTATTAAAGAAACAGAGTTTTATACAATATATGTTGCTGCAGAGGTGATGTCTAATGAAATAAAAAGTAAATTCTATTTACTGCGTCCTACCAGTTAAGTCAGGCAACTTCTTATTTGGCAGAGTTGATCGACGAGGAAAATAACATTAATCTTCAGTGTTTAAAAGAACGAAATAATATCGTGAAATTCCTTGTTCGATCACGCCATATTGACTGTAAAAATTACCTTAGTTTCATTGAGTATATCATGAATTCCATAGGAGTCTCAGGTATTAAGCGTTATTGCTGCGAATGTGCGAATGGTAACCGTACCGTAGGTTGTTGTTCACATGTAGCAGTAGTACTATACTATATCACATGCATGATATCTGTCGACAATTGTTAGGCCTTCAGACATTCTCACAACAATATTGAACAAAAATAAAGTGGTGCCCGTTATTAATGAAGATAGTGACGAGGATTGAATCCAAATAAAGTATGCTTCGATTGCTAATCATCAAATTGTTAAGATAAGTATTTTTACACTCAAACTAATTTAGTCTGAGGTAAAAGAACTACTAAATAATTATATAACTTATTATAGAAGGCGCATGTTGAGAGTAAGACTCTAAGACCAAGCCGTAAATACTAAACATTACACACCATCTTTGTCACAACTTATCATGGTATAAAACTCTGTTTCTTTAATACCAAATATATATTTTTATATATCATAATAAAGTAATATTTCCGCAATTTATTTGTTACAAAATATTAAAGAATACCCGTAACCATAAAGCAAGATATTGGCTTGGGAGATTCGGCGAAACAACAGACATGCTCCATAATCGATTTCTACACAATACTTACATATTTTTTAAGCATTTGCGAATATTTTATAAACATTTTGAAATTATTATTGATAATTTTTATGCAGTTGCAAAATCCTAGTAGATAACCGAACACACAGCTTACAGATATGTGAATTACCTCAATTCTTTCCATTCTCATGCAATTGTCTCGAATGGAGAAACATTGAAAATGACAAAATGAACATACTGTATCAAAATTATGCAAAAATAACAACTAGTCTTTCTGTTTCAGATCGAAATGCGTCGGAAAAATCAATTTTTGATTTTTTTCACTATGGCGCAGGCGGTTTAAAAATCTGAAAAAATTGAGGATAACAATCATGGGTATTAGATTGTTACTGTAAAAAGTAAAACGTTGTACCTCGAATATTTCGATACGATATCTACTTTTTCCTGCTTTTTGCGTGTGTGCACTTTTGGCACATAGGTCAATCAATGGAAAAATCCGAAAAAAATCTCAAACACGTATCGGCGCGTGTAGAATATGGCAAAATTTGTTCGAATTTTTTTCACCTCAATAAGTAGGTGAAAAAGGCCAAAAACCTGTTTTTTTAATTTACCCCATAATTACTCATCCGGTCAAGATACAGAGTTAAAATTTGGTACACAATGGTCGCACAGCATTCCCTATCGAATGACACCTCGCCCAATGAAATCGGTTCAAGGGCACTTTTGACCCCCTTATCCTGCTATACTCTTTCTCTTTAATGTAGACTTCCAGATTGAGCCCCCGTGAGAAAATAAAGGAGTTTTTGTATAATAAATTGGTTAGTTCTCTGTTTCGTTTAGTCTCTGACAATTATTATTTAAAATTGAATATACGTTTTTCAAACTTATAGTGGCATTATATTACTGATACTCCTTAATTATTTTAAAAGAACTTCTTTTTTCTAACAGTAAGAAAAGACTTCCGCATTTAACAGCATCTTTTTACTCTATTGCTATTTATTGTAAACAGCGATAGATAGAGTTTCGTGACATATTTTTAAACCATTCGTCTTAATTTTTCAATTTCTACCTTATATTTCTGATTTTGAAGATAGTTGTTTCAGCCAATGTTGGAACTGTGTGCCGCTGCAAGAATTATCACATATGCATAAAGTGGTGTCAACATCAAGTAGTGAAATATTTGCATTCGATTGCAGTATATAGTAACAAACTAATACTATTGTCTCATTATAACCAATGTACTAATTTTCTTATTTATTATCTTTTAATTTAATTCGTCAACTTCATATTTTTGCAAACTATTTGTACAGAAGGAATTCTGTCAATAGGAAATTCCCTTTACAACGAAGTGTTGTTTTGACCAAAATATTTCCAGAAGTTAATATATTTAATTATTAATTTGGACGGCAGGCGATCGAGGAAATGGATACAATTGCACGAGGAAGTCTTTGAACTCACACTACCGAATTAAGTCCGTGATACAAATTAAAGTCCGAAACGGAAGACAGAAACTCAATAATTCAAATTAGGACTTAAAAAAATGTTCAGTTTTATTACATGTATCGGCTTGTTTTGAAAGACACTGTGCCTGTTTGAAATCATTATATCATATTAAACACCTTCATTTGAAAACAAAATATATTATGTAACATACAGAAAATCAAACGATCTTCATTTGTCCCAATTCCCAACAGTTTTATCCATAAGGTATGGAAAACAGAACATATCGTTTACGTTGTATTGCAGGCACTGTTAAAGACAAATCGTCATTGGATGCAAAAGTTTAAAATTAAAACCTGCAGGCTTGTATCCGCTTTGCCGTGTTGACGGCGACACAGTTACAAAAAAGATATCGAATCAAGAAGTTCACAAAATTGGCGTTAAGCTGTTCTATTAATTCCAAACAGTTTCTCCGATGACCATACAAGTTATCCAATTTTCCTATGTAAAATTTTCGTTATAAAATTTTTAACTTTTCCGTTGGATCTGAATTTTATTCAACGACGTAACCAACTTCATTGACTGGTTCATTTTCCGGCAATCCTTAAAACAAGTTCCATATTATTCCAACGTAAATTAGCGTAACAAAGTAAGAAAATAATACTTAAAATTTTTTCCATGTTTTGTTCTAACACTATTCCATATATTCGCAGCTACATACTCGATGAAATTATTTATTAGGGTAACAATTTACAACAAAATATGAATAACATTTTCTCTCCCCTTTGACTGACACGTATACGCACGTTCAAAAGTTACAGAAAGAATTTTAAACGAGTCTGTTAACGCAAGAGGGCAGCACGCATCCATTAGAAGCAACAGCTTCTCTGCAGTCGAAAAGGTTGGCGAGTTTCCTCTCAAATTTTGAGAATGCAAAGAGAACGCGTGATTCCGTCTTTCGAAGTGACGTACGTACATCTGTATGAAAAAATCTCGATGCGGATGCGCGCAAGGGCATGCTAAGCACGCGAGCGAAAGAGCAACCAAGTTATCCGGCTCGTTTCGAAGTCGTTTGCGCAACAACAGCTTGTGCTCGGTGTACTCGGTGTGCACGGTAAGAGCGGATGAACTTTTCCGTATCGGGAACGCTTATGAAATAATGTACGAGGAGGATCGGTCGGCCAAAGGTTCGCTCGCTTTGCGTCTTTCACTTGCCGGTGTCTTCGGCTCGAAAGAAGAAGAGAAAGGGAAGGTGCCTCGCTCTTCTCTACCCACGCGACCGTTTCCCTGTAAGTCGTTTTTCTCGCGGAAGATTCGAAACCTCGATTTAAACATTCTATGGTATCTTTCCATAAATCGCCAAGACGACGCGACCTTCGATCCGGTCGGCGAACGACCGACTCTGCCGCTGAATAGCGAGTGAGTCGCAAGTCGCGGAATAGGTTATGTTCATTCTCGCGTACGGGATAACCTAATCGAGTTGCGCAAGAGCGTCGGACGAATAGCGGGTGAGAGAAGAAGGTACGCCAAGACGAGGAAGATAGTTGGCAGAGAGATACATTGGCGTAACGTTGTCGGGCTCTGTGTTTCTTCGCGCAATCGAAATCGTTTATACTTTTTCTATGGCGACTTTATGGTCAAATACTTTTTTTAACCTGGTTACAATTATTATGGTCTTTAACCATCTGTAAAATCTTTAAATAGTTATTTCGTCCCTGTGTGAACATAATCAATGTTCGACAACTTTTAAGTACTTTGTTTCATCAGAATAAAGCTATTTGTATTTTTTTGTTATAACAAACGAATTTCTTATAATAAAGTGGTGAAACTACTACTGTAAAGAGACATTGTTCGTATTAACCATAATAAATTTTGTCCGGAACGGGTTAATGGTGTCACGACAATACGCCGCTGCAAAAGAACCGAACGAACGAAAGCAGAAGGGTGGGTGAAGGAGGGGGAGAGGAAGAGGTACCACGGGAGTTCATCGCTCGTTACGTAAGCGACGCAAACGGGAATCGAAGGTGCGGTAGAAGATCGCGAATCTCGCGAATCGCTTATCTGTCTGACATTTTCTCTGTAAATACTAATAGGACGACACTCTCGCGCGCCAGCACGTATGTATGTAATTTGATTTACGTTTAGCCGTCTCTGGGTCGAACTTCCAGATCTTGTGCCTCTTCGGCACGCTTCCTCTCTCTTTCGATACTTGCCAGAAAAGAGCAGGATAGAGTGTGGGGAGGTGGGAGAAAAGACTGACGGGGGAACGAAAAAAAGCTCCGGGAGGCCCATGGAGGTATCGTCTTTCGTCTCTTCCCTTGAAGTCGACCACCACGCTTCGCTCTCTTCCGTGAGAAAATTTTCTTCCACGAGTAAGGGCGACGATGCACGGTCGGTCTCGCGCGTGTAACGGGTACGTACCTACATACCCGTCTCCCGGCACGTTTCGTTCTGGTGCCTTCTTTTGTTCGGAAGCGTTCTCTTTGCCTCGAGTTCTCGACTTCTTTTCCTCTTCGTCCTTTCCGCTCCCTTTTCCTCGTCCCACCCCCTCCTTCCTTTTCTTCCTTTCTTCCTTTCTCCTATTATTTGTCGATATTGGAGCAGGTAGATTCTCTCTCTCTCTCTGGCAATCCTGACTCCCCCGAGCAGCGATGATCTCTTCCGAAATACACACGTTTTACCCTCGCGCGGACTTTGCTACGACGGCTTCTCGTCATTGTGCGATCGAATCAAAGGAAATCTGAGCGCATTTTCCCTGTTACATGAGCAAATGAGCTCCGTGTCCCAAGAAAGAAGACCCGGCCGAGCCGATCCGTATGAAAAAGGAAGGAGAGTGGACGAAACGGGGACAAGGGGCGAAAAGGCAAAAAAGAGGCCCCGAGAGGAACCTGCAGTGGTCGTAGGAGGAGTCGTGGGAAACTTATCTTTATAGTGTCGTAAGAAATTTTCGAAAACTCACTGGGCGGTTTATCGTTCGGCATCGCAGATATTCAACGATATACTCTGCTGACTTGTGTTCCTATCATTGTCCCTTATCGGTGACAGAAGTAGCTTCAATTGTAAATATATTAGCGTGACAAATGTAGCGCTAATCTGTCGAGCAATTACAAATTTAATCAACGTTGAGAGACACGCGAACTTAATAGGGTGATAACTGGCGTGATGTAAAATGTCGGAGGAAAGAATATTGCATAAGTAGAAGCAACAATGTGGAAGTAAAAATTGTAGTGTTCTTACGAAAAATATGCGCATGCGGTACGTTTTAAACGGCCGGCATAGCAGTTGATGATCGTAGTAGTTGAAAATGTGCAAGTCCGGTTAGTCAGAGAACGGAATTTATTTGTCAAATCTAATATGTTATAAAAATGTGTCCAATTTCTGCGACGTCCTGTTTAACAAATAATTTTTAACAGTTTACAACAAATCTTTCTTCTCGTCAAATTTGATTTCTAATACCCTACTTAGAGTACGACAATCATATAAAAAAATACGTTCTTCACTCAATGAGAAATCAGATTTGATTATAAAATGTGTGTGTCCGTCCTGCCATCGACACTGCCTCAAATTCTCTTGGAACACTTCCGCGATCATGTCAACGGGAAATATGAATATGACGAAATAAAATTTTCGTAGATATTTCGCCGTTAATTTTCGTAGCCAGTAAAGAAGTCTACTCCGGCCTTGCGCACCCCCCAGTCTAATTTCCATACGAAACCATATGCAAATTGGCGTCCATTCATAGACGCACGAAGCGCGACCCTTGTCCCAGCCGGAGATGCCTCTTCTCCGTCTGCAACGCGCCACGCGCGATTTCCGTTCGCGAAAGGACGGATTTCACGCTTTCACGAAAACCCGAAACACCGAGCCGGCTGCCGAGTGTGATTAAAGAGCACGATGGAGTCAGGGCGTTTTTTAAGAGCGGACGGGAGGACAGACGGGGGTCTCGTTACGTCGAGCAAGTCTGCTCTATCTCCGATCTTAATTTACCGGACGATTTATCAATTTAACGCGGACGACGATGCGAGCCGGTCTCTCGAAGGTCGAAAGGGCGGGAGGATATGGCGCGAGAGAGGACACTGACAATGAGAGAGGACACCGAGATAGCATGCCGCGTGACGGAACGTTTCGTCGCGTAATCGTAGGTACAACGGCGGAAGAACTATCGATGGTCCGGAGTTCCACGAACGATCGTTCCACCGGCTCATTCGATAGTCACGAAAAATCTCGTTGTCGCTTCCGAGAGGGGAGATACGCGTCGGAGCAAACCGGTTACGACTCGACGAGCTCGTTCGAAAGCTTTCGTCGTTTCTCAAGACGGTGAGTACTGGTTTCAGAGGAGGCGGCGGGAACCAGGAGGTCGAAGAGGGTTTTGTTTCTTTTTTTTTGTACGTTATGATCGATAAATTGGACTACGTCGCAACGTTCTTTTCACCTTCTCGAAATAAGGAGGATTGAGACGAGATCGGAAATGAGTCCGGCCGAGGGGGAACGTTCGTTGGACCAACGCTCATCCTTGGGAGACTAGGGCTTTCGCGAATGAGACGAAGCGACGTCTCGACGGTAGCGAGCTGGTACGCGCGTACTCGGCCGCGCCTCGACCGACGTTTATTTTGGATTTGTCGCGAGTTCGATGACCGACGACCACGAACGACGGCCGTGAAGAAACGCCGTGCCCGCATAAGCCTTCCTATATGTATTTACGTATATTACTACGCATAAATACGTGAGATGCTTTTGTTATTTTTCCCTGTTTAATAATATTGCCTATGTTTTCCGCACGTTATCGATGGTAATGATGGAGGTATGTACACACAGTCGGTAGAGTTTGAGATACATACATCTTCGTGTGTCTCCAATTGTTCTTTGTAGCTCTCTCGGCAGTTAGAATTTGGGACCATTATTTCAAATTTCCAGACTTTATTGGGCAATGTTGCGTAACATTTATGGTTTTACGTATCTATGATATTGTTGCGGCGCGTGTTGCGGCGCGACATAATAAAACTGTAATGTACCGACCATCTAGTACATAAATTAGAATTATCTATGCAAATATTTTGTGCCGCGACAAACACCGTGACTCGATCAGCAGTCATCACCATCCTGATTCACTACCCCAAGTACAAAATCCTACATTCCAATTCGATCCTTCAACTCCCTAACACAGTCACCACCATCCTTACTCATCCTCGAATCACCGTTCCAAGTCCGAATTTCTACTTCCAATTTCACTTTTCGACTCCCAAACAGCGCCACCACCACTCCCACTCCTTTTCCTAAACACCCTTTAAAAACCCTGTATCCCTCCCTACATTAGATTCATTCATCACAAAACTCTACTCGATACCGTCGTGCTGTACGTGCTCCATCAAAATATACAATACGTTCAAAAACGAAAAGTTCTAATGTTCGGTAACTCCTGCAAAGTTGCGAAATTCCGACTTCGCATTACAAAACAACTAATCGTTTATTAAAATAGCGATTCTATTTGAACAGGTCCGGCCAGTCTGGCAGTTCACAGAAAACTCTCTCACATATTATTATGAACATTCGCATCTCGTTGCTATCGCTCTAGCAATCGATAACTTATAGAGGGGAGACAGTTTCGTTACTCATAATAATTCGTAACAATATTAAGATAACAAACACAAGTTGCTTTTCTTGTTTCTCGGAGCTTGACTCGTAGTCCACTCTACTGTCTCACTGACAGTATCCAACAGAAGTAAGCCCTTTCAATAATGTGCGCAAAGTAAACCCTGTTTAGCTCAATCGAGACAAATTGCGTAAGATAATCTTAGGATGTAATTCTAATCTCCCTGAGACATTAACAGGGCCAACCTTATTTCTATTCTATATTTTTTAATAAGTTTCAAAGAAGACGTCGCCAACTACATTATAAATTCGCCCTTTGTATAGAAAGGGAAATTAGATGAACGGAAAAATAAGTTACTACAGTAAAGAGCTGGGAGCTAATTTAACTCACGAATAAATTGCCCCTAGTTAAAAATTAAACAGCGAATGAACTCTCCGCCTCAGCGAAATTCTTGAGTAAGTGGACACATGGCGATGTACAATCCAACATTAGTAATATATACATATATAAGGATAGTTGAAAAGCTAAAAGAAGATGTTTCGTACGACATGGATTGTCTTTTGTTCGTAGGAACATATGAGCCGTTCAGTGCACAAATCGATTAACTCCACTTATTGAATTTTTTTAAATTTAAGTCTCAAAGCACTTGATTGAATCTTAACTTTTTATGTTTAGAATAAATTTTCGTAACAATAACGATTAACACCATTAAATGACGAAGTTTGTTTGGCCATCGAATAATAAATAATTGAATTCAGAAGTCAATCTAATTAACCGTTTGAGTCCCAGGGGGTATTGAAAAAACATTTTCGAAGAATCCCAAACAGCGCAACCGCGCTTTCTCTAAATGAGTACGAAAAGACCCAAGCAGCGCGATAGCGCTTGTTTTATTTTATGCCGAGAAATACCAAGCGGCGCGATAGCGCTTTGTTTATTTTATATCGACAATGCGTAGTCTGCAGCACCAAAAATGCAATAAAAAGATCACATTTAATTTGCGTGCGATGTAAAAAAGGAATTCATCCAATATGTTTTGATAAACACCGACGTTACAAATTATAAGTGTTACTCTCCATTTAAATTGTTTGTTCATAACACAAAAATATTATTAATTTGTAATTCGTTATTTTATAAAATGCATATGTATTATTACATATGCATACTGTAAAATTTATAAATATTTCAAGTTTTGTTCGATAAAAATGATTGAGAAGATAACAATGAAATAAAAATTTTCATTTTGTAATGTATTATTGCATTATTATAGTATTATTCTACCTATTGTAAAATGTACTATTTACATTCAAAGGAGCTGTGTGATGTACTTGCGTCAGTAAATCTGAGCGCGCGACTTCGACAATCGGTATCGCACCGTCAGTTGTTCACAATGCTCGAAATGTGCTGGGTTTTCTCGACATAAAATCTCAACAGCGCGATCGCGCTGCTTGAGACTCACGCGGTTAATTCCAAGGCTATTTCACCTTATTAATTTTGTACTTCGTTAGAGGAAAGTTAAATGCGATTATATATTCTACAATATTTATTTGTATTTATATTTTGAAGGGAATTTTGAAAAGGAGTGTATACTATTTCATCACGTTTCTCCACTTTAGGTTTTATGGAGTTAATCGATTTGTGCACTGAACGGCTCATCTGTATGTTCGAAGGTTTCATTATTACTTTGTTCAATATCAGTTACCTTACAATTAATACATAAGGTAAATATTTGTTACGACGCGGCATGACGTTGAAATAATATTTCACAGAATTATATTACTTTTTCTAAACAATATATGTATAATGAAAAACGATTCCACTTCATTTGATCACATTACATCATTTTAAGCCATTAAACTCTATCGGGTCGTGCACGTTCCACTAAATGTTTCGAATCTTGTTTGTTACATAGGTACACGCCTATGTAGGCATGTGTATTACGTTATATTGATTTAGTTTGCCTTATTATATGCCTTCGAATAGTAATTAAGGCAATAAGCATCGTGGCAACATGTGGATCAATATTTATTTCGGAAGTTTGTATAGCTGTAGGGTCAGACCGAGAAAAATATAATTTTTTGTACTAATAATCCGAAGTTCATTACATTAACATTTTTATGTAAAGTAACTGTTTTCTTTTTAATAATTTTCAAATTGTTATATTTCTTTCGATTTTATCGATTTATTTGATTGTTTGGAAGGATGAAACGTATTTGGTGGTTCTTGAAACTTGTAAATGTTCCATTATATCTTGTTATTCTTATTGCTAAATGGAGGTTGAATGTTATGGTTCTATCCCTATACATACCTCCACCTACCGTTGAAAGATGTTTCATGTCCCTAAGCATAAAGGAAAATATAAAGTTCCGTTTAAGAAAAGACAGACTTTTGGAACCATTAAATCTTTGTGCAGAGTATACAACAAAAGGTACGTCGTGATCACCATAACACGTTCTTCAACTTCGCATCGGTAAATTGGTAGACATTCGATAACAGACAGTTGCAATGACATTGTCCTTAACCTAGAAAATTCGAAGTCAAACTTGTTTTATTATTTTATTCTATTTTATTCGTACCGAGGATAAAAAGTTTAAAGGGAACCATGGGTCGAACTAAACAATTTTATTGGAAAATTATGTTAGAATTTAAATAATACTTTAACTTATTACTTTTATCAGTAGTATAGTCGCAACATATTACTTGTTATACATTTTAGTAAATATTAGGGAAAATTTAAAAAATAACCAGCACTGTTTAAGACAACTGAACGATTCGCCAAGCGGTAACAGTTAGCGGCAAACAATGTAACCTTTAGCGGCTACAATTCTTCTAGTATTTGTTTTTTTGAAATTTTATCTTTTCGTTGCCACTCCAAGTTACACTCACATCGTATTATTTTTAAGCTTTTTATGTCGCTAAATGTATGTTTTATCTTGACCGTCTGTAACGCTTCTCATTAAAATACGTTTTAAGAATAACGACGCGTCGTGGCAATTCGCACCATCCTTCCAACGACGAGACTGACCGCAGCAGATATGTTAAATTTCGAATGGTAAGTGCAACACCACTTTTTAAGCATATGTAACATCTCAATTTGCAGAGGACCAAGAAACCCGTGAAATAAGATATTTCCATTTCTCTCACGACAATGTCACCAATGATCATGTAAACGATGATTTCTCCAAAGGATATTCCGCCACGAGACACGAAATATGCGGTCGGCACTATTTCTAAAAAGTCCAAGAAAAACGACGCAGGCCGATTGAAGAAGGGAAACAGATAAGAGAACGAGAAGACACTATCCCGCAGGACTCGATCAGAAGCCAAAGGCACCGCTGTCCATCTTGAAAAGGGATGTCAGTGTCCAAGACGAGCGAGCAGCGTCGATAATTCGCCTTATCCTGAGACAGGATCGGACCGTGAGACCCCGTAGGCGTGTCAAGACATCTCGGGCCCAGATCTGGCCCGCAAGCAAGTCCTCCTCGCGATCATTTAATCGCGCTCGGTTTCCCTCTGCCTTCTTCTTTTTTTCTTGCCGAAAAGTTACGGCGATGGAAATTCCTCGTTCGGAAGAGGCGCGTTGTCGTATTCGATGACATTGTGTTCCTTGCAGAAAAAAAGCAACTACCTCCCTTCCTCCTCCTTTCTATCGCCATTCGTGTAGCAGTCGGTCCCCGGAGTCGAGGAGGGGTTTTCTTTCTTCTTTTTATTCGGTTCTCTCGACATCCGGAGAATCGACGAGCTCGCGGTTAAGGTGGGACGATAAGCCGATGAAAAATGGAAAACCCGTTCCTCTTCCTGTCTCGGGATGAGACGAAGGTCGTTACACGCTCGAGCGCGCACGGCGGTCTCGAACGTAGGTATCCGCCACCGGGCGCGAGGATCGTGATAGAGATTCGTCCGAAGAACATCAGAAAAACCTCGAATCGGCCGGAAGTCGCGGAACAAAACGACCGAGAAAAGCCTACCGGAATCTCTACGCGCGATTCGTGTCCTGTCTTTCTCTGATCGGTTGGGGCTTGATGCCAACATCATTGAAGGATCTTATTACAAGAATACCCTCTTCGATCTTCGAGTGCCGTTTCGTCTGGCTCGACTTAACCGAAACAAACCATCGACCTTACTGTTATTTTGACGCGTTACAACGTATAATCGATATCAGAGATGAAGTGTGGCTGTGTAAGATATGTTACGATGTATAGTCGAAATCTTGGAAAATACGGGGAACTTCAACCGGCTGTGTTTTGAATATTTGTTACTTTTTCTTTCGTTTCCAAGTCAACTACACCAATAGTGATAATATTCGTTCACCTTATTGAAGAGTGCCATTTAATGCCCTTGTTACCGACTCATCTTAAATATTTTTGTAAGAGTCATTTGGAAGTGACTTTGATTTCAAACAGGTCATACTGCTTATTTTCAGTCATTTATCGCTTTTCCTAAATACTTCAAAATTATCAACAGATATGAGGGTAGTACAAGGTGGAAAAGGGAAAGTTACGCATAAAGAAATTTTTGTAAGATTTTGAAACCTCAGATGATATTTATCTTAGCTAAACCCATTATACAAATATGTAAAAAATATAATATTGAGTTTTACCGCGACTGCTTAATATGTTTACGTCTCGCAATTTCTGTGGTTCCCTTTTCTGAGACATATCTGGCCCAATGAGCCATCATTAATTAAATTGTGCAAAATGACTAATTTCTAATCTTAAGGCTGCATCACTCCTTTGGCAAAGACTCAGTCTGAAAGTTTAAGATACTGGTGTTTTTGGTGAAATGATTTTTTTTAAAATTACCGCCAGAACACGTTGACATTCATCGTTTGACAACGTGACAGTTCAAGTATTAAGTAAAACTCTTTTAGGTATAATTTGTTTTAGGTCTTATAATGTAAAATTACAGTTATTAAAGACTTCTGAACAAATTGATACGCTAAAATGTTAGATTCTAAAATCCTTATCCCTATTTGTACATAATGGTAGTTGCAGTTTGCATTTATACGAATTTTTTATTAATTTTATTCCCTGTGAATGGTAGGGACTGCCCTTACATAATATATATGCACATAGTTTATCTTGTCATTTTCATCGTTGCATTACTTGAAGTTCTTAATTGCACCGACTTTACCTAAAAGTTAAGAGGGGTGGGTGTGTAATGCACCGACCCTTCGGCTAGGCGGTAGTCAATACCTTTGTACACACAAATATTTTGAACATTCACGCCGTGACGCGATCCTTACTCACCATTCCTTACTCATCCCCGAATGACCGTTTCAAGTCCAAAAATTCTTTTCTTATTTTGGCCCTCCGACTCCCAAACATCGTCATCCTCCTCCCACTCCTTCCTCTAGAGTCTATAAAACCCTGCGTCCTTTTTTACTGAATCTCAATTCGATCATTATGCTCATTTGTTCAAACTTTCAATCTATCGCTCAATCGTCAATCGTTCAATTTGAAAAATGAACTTCTTCCATACCGTTTTGCTGTACGAACGTGTTTACATCGGAATATGTCACATTGAAAAGCAATATTTCTCTTTCCTTGGTGACTCCGACAAACACGAAACAATCGTGAGCGCAGTATAGGTGACAAGTTCATATCGCGTACCTGTAAATTGTAAATAACAAATCGCATCTACAATGTTATTTAACAATTTGCACTACGGCACGGTAAAAGTATAGGTCTGGAACGGTAACTTGGCAGCTGAGACGGAAGGGGAGATTGCTCTCGCAACGCCTATCCCCGCCATGTCGGTCCTGGAAATCTGAGATCGACGAATGACAACCGAAAATAAAACACTACTTTCGTCGTTCACATGACGACGCAACGAATGTGCGGGTCTCTCTTGCCAATAGCGCGTCAAAATCGAAAATGCGTGAGGGAGAGGGATGTCCCTATCCGTCGGGCGAATCAGAGCAAATTACCCCTCAGCTGCCTTCCTACCGTTCCAGCATTATAGCAATTGCGCGATTGGTCGTTTATGATGACATATTTGCTGTCTTGTGAACCACAGAAGTGGAAAAGTTTGAAAATGTGTTTATAATATTGGAACCTTACACGAAACATGTAATGATATCACCTTGAAGAAAAAGCCATAAAATTGTATGCATGAAGAAAGAAGAACTATAACATGAAAATTGATTTCGGGTGCATTTATTTATTATATATTTTTTGTAAACAATTTTTTATTCAAAATTTTGTTCTCCCCTTCGCCATGTGGAATAGACATCCACGGCCGTACAACACGTTTAACAATATTGCTATTAAATATAATTTCGAAGGCATATTAACCCTGTATTGCATCAACTTCACTGTTCGAATTTTACAAAAAAAAATAGTGTTTAGTTATTGGAACGCACACGGGCCTATTACACTGCAATTCTGCAGTTCTATCGTACAGGTGTTCTGTAGCTATTATAATTCGTACAAAAAAATGTGCGCCAATACTAACCTATTTTTGTCGACGTATTATACAGGTTGGGCACTATCTCTGCCTACCTAGAATATTTCCGTTATTTGTGATAATATGAAAAAATGTCACATACAAAACTTGAACGGTGTTGAGGGAGACATATTGTGATACAAAGGTTTTGTGCGTTCGTGGGGGCATAGAGGAGATTTCAAGGTTGACTCTGCTTTTTTAATTGGAATGCCATGCTTTTTTTATCGCTATGTGATAGCCAATGTTGAAGCGATTTCAACAACCTAACATGGAAGATCATGCGAGGTCAAATATGGTAGTAGCTTGAACTTCCTCATATTACTACCAATTCATGTTAATGTTACAAACTGCTGTGTAATGTACCAACCCTTCGACTAGGATTAGAAACATCTTTACAAATATTTTGTAAAATCATGTGGCAGTCCGATATCGGCTCAGTCTCCTGGGAGAACTTATCGCGCCGATATGTCATTACGTAGCCACGATTTCGTTTTCAACAAATTTGAGGGCCTATGAAATACAGCATGTGTTAAAATAATAAATTTGGAGACGCCAAGCATGAACGCGATGCAGCGATACGAAGATTGCAACTTTGTTATTGATGCAAATGGTCACCACTTCGAACATTTCCTGTAATGTAAGACAAGTTCATTATGCTACCACATTTGACCTCGTATGACCTTCCACTATAGCTCGTGGAAATCGTCTCAACATTGGCTGTCACATAGCGATAAAAAATCATAGCATTTTATTTAAAAAAAATAGAGCTGACCTTGAAATCTCCTTTATTCCTCCACCCAAGGAAAAAGGATTTGTATCACAAGATGTCCTACTTTATACCGTGCAAGATTTGTATATAACATTTTTTCTTATTTATCCATTTATTTACAGGTGAAAAAGCCTTTGATACAAAGTAAATAATTATTGATGACCTAAATTAGATACAGTTGAATGCCTGAAGGATCGTAAACAATTGCCAAAGGAATTCGCAGAATTACAATAAGTGTTCGAATTCAAGCATAGGCGGTTGCTACAGTTATGTTTACCATATAATGTACGATGATTTTCAATGAAGAAAAGATCGTGGTACCTGAGGTATCTGGTAGGTACATATAATTTAAATAAAGAAAGTTATTCAGAACAATGAATAAGGTTTTTGAGCAATTTGAAAGTAAATAAAGTATTAGATAGTACGTACCTTTTCTTAAGTGTTAGGAGGTTGAGGTTTTGTAACATAAATTTATAATTGTGACATCTAAATAACATAGAAAAACCCACGCAATATGCCGCGAAACGGAAAAATTTATGTTGCACTCCCTCTAACATGTGAATATAATAATTATAGTAGGCAACCCAAATAATTAAGCCAAATTCTAGATGGAGACGGACTAAAGAATATTAGAGAATACGTAAAGTGTTGACAGTACGAACAAATTTAAGAGATCTAAAGATAAGGCCGAGATATTTAAAACCTTTTTCAACAATGAAGCGGATGTAGATATCGAAATAAAGATTGGCTGCAAAATAGGTATTAAGATCACGGACAGTAGAAATAGAAGAAAGTTGAGAGTTACAAAGAGTATAATCATAGATAAAGGACTGTTGTTCCTGTGAAAATGGATCGAATGATATTTAGATATATTGAAATTTAACTGATTACGGAAACTCCATTTTTCTGGTCTATAAAGATCATCTTGAATTAATGATTGTGAATGGAGATTATCAATTTTAACAAAAAGTTTTAAATCTTCTGCGTACCGGAGGAATTGGCAGTATTTGAATATCGAGGCAACATCGCTGATAACAATGTTAAACAGGAGAGGTCCAAGGTGGGACCCCCCCCCCCCCCCCCTAATAACTGATCTTGATAAGGTATAGTTATACTTAACTATTTCAGTTCAGTCAGATAAGAAGCTATCAATTCAAGACAATAAATTGTCATTGATTCCAACTGCGCGCAGTTTATCCAGTAAGATAGGATGGCTGACAGAGTCAAAAGCTTTTTTGAAATCGATGTATATACCATCCAGTTGGTACCCACTTTCAATCGCAGTAGAAAGATAATGTTGGTATATTGCAAGATTTGTTTAAATCGATCTAACAGATATAAAACCATGTTGTTCAAGGATGATTAGACCATTAAACAAAGGAGACAATTTGTTAGCAATTAATTTGTCGAAGATTCTGGGCGTAACATTTTGAATGCTGATAGGTCTGTAGTTCCTTACATCATAAAGATCATTGTTTTTTAGAATCGGAGAGACTAGGCACGATTCCATCTAGCTAGAAACGTGCCAGGATTCAGTGATTTATTAAAAATAGGCCAAAGGATCCTTGACAAAATAAACTTACAGAATTTAAAAAAGAGGGGGTGAATACCATCAGGATCAGGACAGCCACTGGTGTCAAATTCATTGAAATGCTTGAAAACGTTACCGATTTTTATGTCTAATTCGAAATGTCGAGATTAAAATCAGAGTAAAAATTAGTGTTAAACTCCGAGTTGGTGGTACACATCAATTAAAAATATTCAGCAAAATATTGCCGTCATGTGAGATTGAGTTCAGTCTAGCATTGGTTTTCCTTATCGAGTTAATGAATGACCAGAAAGATTTGACATTATGCGGTGTATTGGATTCAGTGTTACGCACATAATTTGTAAAGTGCATTTTAGATAATTTACTACATTGCTCCTTTAAATATGAAAAGTTGAAGTAGTCGGAATACAAATTGCTTTCCTTATATTTAAAATGGGGCAGTTTTTTGAATTTAATGAGACTATTATTGTTTTATTATTATAATTACAATTAAGATTAATCATGTTTATTATTATAATTATAATAAAGATTATTGTAATGTTATTACAAATAACGGAAATATTCAAGATGGACGGAGATAGCGTTCTATACAATATTTGTTATTCAGCACCAAATCGGGCACTTTGTGTAATAGATCGCTTCATTATGGAGCAACGGGAATAGAACTTATTTTAGGGCTATAGTTATTATTAGAATACGATAATATTTAAAAAAGTTTGTTTGAACAAACATACTATTTTACTTTATCTTAAATTACAGATACTTTTATACTTCATTTAACCTGAATCTCTTGCCACACTTGCGGAGTGAATTGTGATTTACTTGAAATGAATTACGAACGTGACAAAGACAAGTCACACTCCTGGTTAACAGTAGGCACTGTTGTGCAATTGTTATTTCGCAACCCCTATAACAAAACGTGAACGCATTACCTGAGCTATACCGTTCAGGATTATTGAACAGAAAGAGATTTCATAGCTCTTATGTTGCTGTGTAGAATTTATCGTTAATGACAAAATTGAAAGTGTATACAATAACTTATATCATTAAACTGATTTTACAGAGCATTCGATATTTCCCGGAATTCTCTAAAGATTGAAAAATCGTGTAATACGATAACTGTAGACTTGCATCTACATATGTCGATTAACGAAAAAAACTTTGGCAAATGTAAAGAATCACACAATAAATTACTTGCATTATTAATGTGTATATGAAAATAATTTTTCATGTGATTTCATGAGAAAGACTATGTATTTGAACTACGTAAAAAATACTTAAATGTGTGTTGACATGTGATAAAAACATTTGACGATAAAGGTATATATAGCTTACATTCTTTTATACGATTATTATTTATTTAATTTAAAAGTGTCTATGTTTTCTGAGTACAATCATGGGATAAATAACTTACGATAATAACAATATATGTACATATATAATATATGCATGATGTTGCTGCGAGAAAGGTATTATCATACTATTTTATATTATCTCTTACATTATCGAAAACATTACGAAGCCTGTTTCAATTGTATTAAATACTACGAAATTAAAAAATGAGCTTGTTGAAGTAAGGTTGAACTTTATCCCATATTTTCGAGCGTTCTCAGAATATTGGCGGTAGAGGACATTGATGAGGAATATTATTGAAGAACGCTGATTTATTCTATTTTATTTGTAAAGAAATTAGTGAGTAAGTACAACTTTGAATGCAGCAAATCATGCTTATAATGGCACTTTCGTTGCAATTTTGATTTTCAAAGAATTATGAGTAGACAATAAAAAATTTGGTTTCAGAGAATATATTTGCAAAATACCAAACATAAAGTTATATTCTTATGAGATCGTTGAAAATGGCGTTTAAAAGTTTATTTAAAGGTTAGAAATTTTGAATATTTAATAGTTCTATTTAACAGCTACATACATTCAAATAATGCGATTAAAAGATTCTTAAGCGTGATCCGACGCCTCTGGACGGGAAGATATTTGCAAAACACACCCGCTGTAAAATTTTCTTTCACCATGAAATTGAAGGTCAAATTTTTTCTGCGTATCATATTCTGCTCGATTTCTGAAGTACCAAATCTGAAAGAAATCATGGGTCGGAAATAAGTAATTCTCGTGCAAGTTAACGTTGAAGTTGGAATTCTCTCCGATTATCCTTACAATTAGATAGATGGCAAACTTCGCGGACAAAAACGGAGGATGGAGCACATACGCGGTATGTTCAGAAAAATACCGAACTTTTTTTAAAAAAACTTTATTTTTAATTTTACGAATTATGGGTCCTTGTCCCTTGGAAAGTACTCGCCTCCTCTATTCACAAACTTTTCCCAGCGGTGTTTCCATTTCGCGTAGCAGTCCTGGACAGTTTCATTTGAAATGTCCTTTAAGGTCTGTGACGAATTTGATTTGATATCATCTACAGATTGAAAACGGCGTCCCTTCAGCACAGATTTCAATTCGGGAGACAAGAAAAAATCACAAAGAGCCAGGTCTGGCGAGTAAGAAAGGTGCGGGAGAACAGTCATTTGATTTTTTGCACAAAACTCACGAATCAACAAAGCTGAGTGGGCCGGTACATTGTCGTAGTGCAAGAACCATGAGTTGTCTCGCCACAACTCTGGTCTCTTTTTGCAGATTTTTTCACGTAACCGTTGTGAAATGCCGCGATAGTACGCACGGTTTACTGTTTCATCTTGAGACACGCATTCAAAAAGCACAAATCCATGAAAGTCGAAAAAACGGTGAGCATCACTTTTACATTCGATCGTGACTGACGTACTTTCTTGGGGCGTGTTTTGTGCAAAAAAATCAGATGACTGTTCTCCCACATCCTCCTTACTCACTCGGCTCCTTGTGATGTTTTCTTGTTATCCAAATTAAAATTTGTGCTGAAAGTACGCCGTTTTCAGTCTGTAGATGACATCAAATCAAATTCGTCACACAGACCTTAAAGGACATTCCAAATGAAACTATCCAAGGCTGCTTCGCGAAATGGAAACACTGCTGAGAAAAGTGTGTGAATAGAGGAGGCGAGTACTTTGAACAGGACAAGGACCAATAATCTGCAAAAATTAAAAATAAAGTTTTTTTTAAAAAAAGTTCGATATTTTTCAGAACAGACCTCGTATAGTAACTTTATTTGCCGAAGATTATCATCTATTCCTTCAGAAAACCTAACCACGAGAAACACAACATCCACCTGAAATATCGGCGGCGTGACCATTGGAACTACAATATAAGCTTAAAGCATCAGTTTTTTTACTTTGTTCATCTTCGTGAAGAATGTTACGAAATTCAAGCCAATCCAGGGCGGCTGTTGTGTTCGCAGCCCCGTTTGACACACTTTATTTTTCTATGCTCTAAACAATTGAAACTGTGCAAAAAAAATCGTAGAAAAATTATTTGATACAAAGGGGTACATTATGTCGTATAAATGATTTTCGGGTAGATGAAGAAATTAAGAAGATCTTAAGGTCGAATTAATTTTTTCAACTGGAACCATATAATTTTGAATGCATCATGTAATGATCTTCAATAATGCCTAGAAAGAAGGTATGATTCGTATATAATACATATAGCAATCACGTTATATTAAGTATGGATAGTCACAAATTGATACTTAATAAGAATGTAAGGAATTGCTGAAAGTATACAATATACTTGTCTGTAAAACTTATGCAACGAAAAAAATTTAAAAAAAAAATTTCAACAATTTTAAAAGATACAAAGAATGTTAAAAGCGGAAGGCGTACAAAAGAAATTCTTAATATTCCGCAAAATACCATGCTTTATGACTACTAAAAATACCGATATTTTGTTCTCATATGTTAAACTAACCTCAGAGGCGAGAATTATGCAGCTTGCATAAAATTAAAAAGTAGACGTATATCCCAATCATGGGCAAATGGGCGACTGCACAGCGATGGTTACGCATAACAAGTCGGTCTAATCACAAAGAGGAGGTTCAACGGATGCCTTATCGACTCTGGTCGTTGCTTTGGTCCCTCGCGACAGTCATGTTCGATAGCGACCGGCCATTGCCCCATGGACTCCGCTATTTAATCGAGCTGCCTTCGGGGTATGAATCTTCGCTCATCTGCTTCCGAGCGAACCGAACGGTCCTTTAGGCTCAAGCTACCCACGGAAGCCGGGGATGAAGCTCGGAAGAATTCTTTAACCGTTATCTTACTTTCTCTCATCTTACTATGTAGTATCACAGTACCCTCACTGCCTGTCTTCTCTGTTTTCTCGGGATCTAAAATTCTATTGGCGATGATGTGCTTTCTTAATGTTTTCTGAACCCTCGTTAGCAGATAGTACATGAATTATTCGAATCCAATGACCATCAGGGTGATTGGGCAAGTTATTTGATATTAAAGATAGATGTGAGAATATTGTCAATAACGTTCGATGGCATTCAGTAAGTTTCTACCCTTATAACATCGGGTCACATTGGTGACAGTAATCGTGGCGCGAGTATTATACAGTGAACGCACGTCGCGACTACTGTGAATGAATTGTGTGTAATATCCATCTTGTAAAATATCAGGAAAACCATAATTAAAATAGAACACACGGTCACGAAAAAAATTTGAAGACAGGAAGTTATCTTAGGGGCAGAGGTGGGGGGGGGGGGGGGTAGAATAGCGTCGCAACGGATTGAACATTTCGCAACGTGACGTCGCTCATGTAAGTTTCTGCTACATCTACTTCATTGTTCACATAATGTCGATTCTGATGATAAGAAGTATTTCGTCCATGTAACCAAAGTAACAAGTTTGGCAGTATCAGTAGCTAATGTTATTTATAGACAAATAAATATATATAAGAGTGTTAGTACCTGACGTGAGCCTGCATTCAGATCATAGCAAGCATGCCGCCGCCGCTGCGACGACCGGCTCACGTGGTTCCGTTGCCGAAACGACGGAAGGCGCTGTTTATAAACGTTAAACACAGTCTTTTACAGAAAGCAGTAGTGAACGGATTAGCTTATGCATTAAGGAATAATTAGTTTATGTATTTTATGTAATAGTTTAACTTTTATGGTTTTCTAAGTTATGTTTTATGTACTAGAGTCTACTTTTTGTGTTTGTTTGCGATTGTTGATTATTTATTAAATTCGTTTGTGTTATTCTTGTTCCGTTTCCTTTCTTACATATACAAAAGTATATTGTTGACATTGTTACTATGCTAATTTGAAATAACTGGGAGTTTTAGTGCACAATTGCCCTGTACCATAGCAAACTCGCTTAAGCGACTGTCGACAATTAGACCAGGCTTCAAATTTGTTTACACTTAAAACACGTCTTAGGAGAAGCACCGCCTACTTCTTCCGATCGCACGTCTTGGATCCCGCGGATCCTATAGTACTCGACACCGCCAGGCGAAGCTGCTGATACGCGCATTAATAACGCGTATTAATAAGTTTCTACATCACCCATGGGGTATTATTACCAATGTTTTTTGCACTGGTATGCCCTGTAGGCCTAGTCCACTGTTTCGATGATCTTTTTTACTGAAGAATTCATGCAAAATGGCGTTAAAACATAAAATACGAAAATACTTTTAAATTTTGTCGCCATAACTTCAATCATTTTTGGAATAATTAGGTTTTTGAGCACGTCTGGACGTTTCTACTGGTACCATTGATGAGAGCGAGGGATCGTTCAGTAGTGTGCGCTGTTCTGCCTTAACCCATTTGCATCTCAGTTCTAAACACGGCAGACGACACGTAGTACCGCGCATTTCTGCGCATAATAGTTTAACCCTTTGCGGATGGTGACCTTTTTGACTATCGAGAAGTAATCATTTATTTAGCGATGAAGAACCACCTTTTTTCTGAAAGTCATAGTATTAATATATAGAAGTTAAAAATTATCATTCTCGTAATCATATTTCGACAGTTATATTTCATTTTTTCAGCTCTAACCGTGTATATAGCAGCCAATAAACTATAATCAGATTTTTTCTCAGATCACATATATGCGTCCGTCGTCCACAAAGAGTTAACAATTGTAGAGAGCGAAATATTTTGCGGTTGGTGATAAATGAACACCCTCGTGTGCGTATTATTCCGCGTACTGATGCAAATGGGTTAATGCTATACACGTTTCAGCACGAACATTCGCACAAATATGTCGTCCAAAGATCGCACAGTTCTATCCGCTTTTAATAGAATTGATTATCTTTGTAACTTTCTTCATGGCGAAAGATAATTTTGTATCTTACTCGGATAACGCTTCCTGATGAATGATACTATGCAACAGTGGATACGATGAATCATTGGCATTAAGCAGAACAGTGCACGCCGCGGAATGGTTAAAAAAACGCGCGTGATAGTCTAGTTTACTCAAACTGATTAAAATGTTGACGGTGAAATTTAAAAGTATTTTCGTAATTTATTTTTTAACTTCGCTTACCAATGACTCAGCCGAAAAGGTCACCGATGCATTGAAATAGGCCTACAGTTGATGTCACTGCAAAAAAAGCATTCGTAATAAATAGTACCCCTTCGGTGATGTAGAATCAGATTAATACGAATGTCGCTCCAATGTGCCACTATGCGCGTTGCAGGGTTCGCGCCTGACAGTGTCGAGCACTGCAGGATCCGCGGGATCGAAGACGTGCGATCGGGAGAAATAGGCAGCGCTTTACAAAGACACATATTGTGTGCAAGTATTTTAAAACCTGAATTAGACGAATGTACAGTATATTACGCCCTTGGGGTACAGATGCGGTTGAACAAAGACCACTTCCAATAATGATTTGTCCAGCAGAATCAATCTACTGTTCTCTTCGCCAGGTTTTACGTCTCTATATTTTTGCATAAGTGCGATTCGGAGAGTAAATTATAATACAGAGATATCTATACGAAATAAAGTGAGTGATTAAACAAATATTACAGCAGTTCAAGTCGGAAATTACAGAAAGAAAAAAATTGAAGACGCACTCCTGACCGAATTATGCATTTATCGTGATATCTTTCCAAATATTAACATTTTGTACTTCTTAATTAATTTTCAAAATATATGTAAAAAAGGGGGCCTCAATAAAAAGTTGTATTGCAACAGAATTGATATTATTATATTATTGCTATTATTACTATTATTTTAGAAATTATGTTATATTAAGTCAAGTCTAGCTCAACATTAAAGTCGGCGTAAGAAATGTAATGTCGATCCACACTCAGCATGGGAGTGCTAAGGGTTAACGGTAGAGTCAGCAGCACGAGTAACTACGCCTGGGTTCGCACGGACCCGTGTCATGGCGCGTTCCCGTTAGAGGCTTTAAAGGAAAAACCGCGACTATTACAATCACTGTAGTTATGAATACGTGATAACTAGCTCGGGCAATGTTATTTGGCGGCTTCTCTTTTAGGATCGCGAACAAAAAAGTGGTCTTTCGTACGTATTCTAATTGTGAGTTCAGTTTCTATTGATCTATTCAGTTTCTTCTTTCAATTTTTGTACTTGATTGTACTTGATTTCTTATCAATTTTTATAATGGAATCTTGTCTACGTGTTTACACATTATTGGCACATATTATACTTCACCTTACATTTGTTACCATTGCTAATATATAAGAAGTACCCACCCTTCTTCTTTCTAATATTGTATCGCGATGTTTTTTTTCTACCTGTCTCTGTAACATTTGTAATATTCTTCGAAAAACCTATTTCATTATTTTTGAATGCAACAGCTCTTCTATCAATTCTGACAGTGAGGGCAATTAACGTTTCTGAAAGAGTAAAACCTTTGCTCCACGAAGTTATTCTCGATACTGTCAAAACTGTTTGCGCGTTGACAGAGAAAAGACCCTTGAAAATACGTAAAATTATGAGAGGTAACACGCAAATAAAAAATATTAAATTCCTGGGGATAACTATTGACTGCGGATAAGTATTTTAATACTATGTTATATAAAGTGAATTATAGAAAATCTCCGGCGTAACGAGCGCGCATAAAATATGGCGATTTGTTTAAAAAAAATGGTACATACAACTGTACTTGCAAGCTGCATCTAATAACATAACTGAATCTTTTTTATTTCTTACACAAAAGTAGTATTCTGATAAAACAATACCAAATGTTTTTTCTTTTTTTAATTCAGGGGATAGAAATGTGTCAATTGTCTATGATTGACTTTAATTTCGTAAGATAACATGCGCAAAAAACAAAACTGTAGGTTCTAGGCGAAATGACTACAGCATTTTAAGCCGAAATAGCAAAAGGAGCAACAGTAACAGCATTAAAACCAAATTCACACATTATCAGCATCGGTTTAACGGTCACAAAACCGTTACTTAATGCATGTTCTTAACATTTCTTTCTGTATCTGCTTGCGAAAATCGTCCTACAGAACTACAGCCAATTGCAGACGATTGTCATATTCCTATCCTCCGAGCTATAATAGTAGACAACCGTCGTATTATTAAAATATCTTTTAAATATCTACTAAAGCGGTCATTTTTTTACACAAGGAGTTTCATATTTCCTTACAGGTTATGCCGAGAGAAATCGATTAATATGTTAGAAATTATTTGATTCCGTATTACATCTAGAATGGGATCTTTGAAATCGAAAAGCACGTCTGCTTGAAAAAAAGTTGTTCGTCACACAATAGTCCTGTGCAACGTACAACTTTAGTATCAAATAATTCTCTGTATTTCACAAATTAAAAGAGCTGTTTAGATGGCACGCTTTTGATAACACACCTTGTATGCGTATCTGACACAGACTAATTGGCACAATATGTAAAACATCTGTCATGTGTAGTCCTATAAAAATAGTAGAGATTCAAAAGAAATCGAAAACCAATATCTCGATTCCATATACTTACAGCTTCCGAAACAAACTAAAATTTTATTTAAAAACATTTAAAGCATTAGGCATTAGGACAAAAAGCTAAGATGGAGCAATGAGAAAATTGATTTCTGTAGGAAGGTTGTTTTTACAAGATGTAGCCTGACGATGCATTACGAAGATTATTAAAAATGCAGCAATTAATATCATTTAAAAGAACGGACATTCTATTCTTCTATCGATAGATAATATGATGTCATTGCTGAGCGAAAAATTAACAATTGGCTATTTGAGATAGTGCTGGGTTTAAAACACTACTACGCCGCAGATAACTGTGTGCAGTCACCCTTAATAGCGGCTGTACTCTATTGCATCATGTTACATTGAGGTAATAAACTAAATGAATCTAATAAATCATGCCTTGTCATTGAAAATAAAGAGATTTCAAATGTTACATTCGCAATATTGGTACGTGCATGTGAAATACCTTTGAGAGTTCATTTGAGCAGGTAATACGTAATATAATTATATATATATATATATATATATATATATATATATATATATATATATATATATATATATATATATATTATAAACAGTTATGACGGATTTTACGGTTTATCGTCAAATGTAATAACTGCATATATCATTTGGTACATAGTAAAATATATATATATATATATATATCCGGATGTTTCTTACATTCAATAAGACCTATTTTCAAGAAGTAGGAAAAGGTTGGGCGAGATGCAATGCTAAGGAAAATTTGGGCTATAGTTTTATGTTCCTTGATGTTGTTGTTATTACATAGAGTGTTCGCATCTTCTGGCCAGAAAATGTTAAAATAGAGTTCTAAAACTTAGTAGTCAAACTAAAGTAATAATTACTTCGTCAAAAATGCCGATATTCTATCTTGCCTGGTACACGGAGGAAGATGAAGCACATCTGCAAACCGCAACAAGTTTGATGACGCGCGGTAAGTGTTCGGGTCTGATTCGCCAGATAGATAGAAACATACCTCGTTCACACGTATTTTCGATTCTAACGCGCTACTTGCCGAAAAACCCACACATTCAAATCCGCATACATGCCGAAGAGAATGAATGATCCGCATCAAAGTAAGTGAGAGAACACTACCAGTCGCAACAGATCTGATGGCGCGCAGTAAATCAGGGCGGCAAGACGGGTCGTCGCTCGCACCTTCTATTTCCACCAGATCGTTCCGGGAAACCTGAACCTCGGCCAATAACAACCGAAAACAAAACACTTATTTCGTCGTTCACATAACGACATAACGATTGCGCGGCTTTTTGGGCCAGTAGTGCCAGTAGTGCCAATAGCGCGTTGGAATCGAAAATGATGTGTGAAAGAGGGATGTCTCTATCCGTCTGGCGAATCAGACCCAAACGATATGGTGGAAATAGGAGGTTCGAGCGTCAGGCTCCTCTTGCCGCACTGATCTATCGCGCACCATCAGGCTGCACCTCGCAGAAATAGAGAAGGGCTCCGGCCTATGATTTGTTCCGACTCGCCTGACGAGTAGAAACATCCGTCGTTGTGACGTAATTTTCGAATCGAATGCGTTATTGACCGAAAAAGCTTCACATTCGTTGCGTTGTGATGTGAACGACGATAGGAGCGTTTTGTTTTCGTTTCTCATTCATCAATCTCAGATTTCCAGGACCGACATGGTGGGGACAGGCGGTGCAAGCGACACTCTCCGCTTACCCCGTATCTCATACCGCGAAGCTTCTCTATTTTTGCAAGGTATATTGGCCGTCTGTAATTGCACATGTCACATACATATGGAATGATTTGTTACGTAATTAATATTAGATTTCTAGGGAATACATTACGACTTATGTTTTTTTATTTAATTTGTAACAACGAAAAACCGCGATTTCAAATTAGCAACATACGAATTTCCAAATGCAATTATAGTATGAGCAGTGTCTTATTATACTGAATTGTTGATTTTCACCCTGCCTTCTCGATATAATGTGTCCGTGGTTGTTTTATTATATATATTATTTATTTATTATTTTATCTAAGGTCAAAGAAATACAGGTGTACATGTTATTTTTAAGTATCTCCATTTTGCCCCAAATAATACAATACATTGAAGTTAAATTGTTATTCATCTGCTAATATTTAAAGGACGGCGGCAAATAAAATCGCAAACATTGGAATTTGGATCATGATCACAAAATTCATGACGATACGATAGACTACGATAGTTCTGATGTCTGAAGCAAAATTCAATTGTTTCTTTTTCATTTTTTGTGACAATGAACCAGCGTAATGTGAAATAAACAAGTGTCCTGTGTTGCTCCGTTTCCCCATCTCCCTCTTTCCACCCCTTTACTACTTAACGAACTTTTTAATTAATTATTTCAATATAGCTTTTTTTACAAAAGCTTCATTTTATCACCAAAGTGAAAAGTCATTTACAGGACGTCAAAGAATCAACGAAAGGGTCTAGCAGGATAAGGGGGTCAAAAGTGCCCTGGAAGCTATTTTATTCCACGATCGGTCATTTGATAGGTGACCATATGAAACCGTTGTACACACATTTTTAATCGGGAAGCTTGACCGGGAGGGTAGTTATGGGGTAAATTCGAAAAACCAGTTTTTGCCTCATTTTCCGCATTTAATGATGTGCAAAATTTTCGAAAAAATTCTGTCACACTCTATACATGATTGCACACATTAGGAATTTTTTCAGAATTTTTCCGTTGCAAGTGCTATGCGCAAAAAATCAAAAACGAAAAAAAAATGGAAAAATGTAGATTTCGCAATGAAATCTTCAGGGTACAATTTTTAGATTTTTACAGTAACTACCTGATGTTATCATTACTACAACGCGACTATTGATTATTGCTATGTGTTTAACGATCTAAAAAAAGTTACGTCGATGGATCCCGTTGATGTGGTATTCCCAACCCCTTTACTAACGTGGTGCCGGCTTCATCATAAAGACCATATTTCTAATATCTCCAAGTTACATTCGCATAACAGTAGCATGATACAGTCATTTTGTTATGCTATATATGTGTGCGAGTTAATGAACAACCAAATCAATAAACATAAAGAGGAAATAACTTCTCACCGTTGTATCTCCTTCGTCGCGAAGATTAATTTTTACTTTATCACGAAATCTTAAAGTTATCTTAAGCGCAAAGTGTCAAATATGACTTAAACTAGGTATCCGAACATTCAGTAGTCCCAGGTACTGAATAGTCATATTTCGTGGCCATTCCCTCGATACCATTTACTATTCAATAAAACATCGTGCGAAAATCGGATTTAAGAAAACTTAAAATGATAAAAAATGACAACGTCCCGTGTCCCACTGCGAGGAGGTTGCCACGAGTAAGGACCCATAAATAGATTCTTATAAAACCTAAATTACTTAATTGATCATCCGTTTCACTTCTTGATTTCTCTTTCTCCACAGTATTTATTCAGTATATTTAAATGTAATATATACAAACATATACCACCGGTACTTCTAGTGTTAAATCTTGTCATTTAAATATGGCCATTACAGCTGGTACGTTTTGTGGTTCTGCCTTACAATAGCAAAAGGCATAATTGTAACTATCATTGTAATTGGAATCGCATTTGTCCCATATGTGTAATCTTTATTATTACTTTGTCATATTTTATAAGTTTATATGTTTATTAGAAGTACTTGGGTTTAATCCTTTAAGTGCTATGGATGGAAGGACTATGGGCATACAAATGCGTTTGGTACAAGTTACCAACATAGACTAAAGGCGCATGCATGTGTTTGTCAATTTTATCGATCTTCCGCGTAGTGGTATTACAATTAACTTTATGTAAGATGAATACGTGCGTATGTGAAAAATTCGGTGTCAGTTTATGTATTGAAGACTATTTTAACATTTATCACAGACAAATAAACTATTAATGTTAGTGGATCTAAAGTATTATTTTCAGCGACATAAATTTAAGCATTTAAGAGTAAATATTTTGTTGTCCCAAATATAAGTTTAACCCTTTCGGTACGGAGAAGTTTTCCTTGAATGCACATCCAAGGGCCGCACCAGTTTTCCGTGGGAGGGGTTTCCCTGGCCGGGACATTTTCTTCGAAAATGTCAGCACAATAAATTATTTTAAGCAACTAATCGACATACCAAAAACATACATATTTAGTTCATGACTATGAGTGTAGAAGAACAAATAATGAAACTATTCAACCAACTTTAACATGTAAGCACAGACTATAAAAATAAAGAGTTGCATAAATTGCATTACTTCGTCGATATAACAATCCGAATCCGCCACCGACTATAGTCGGCGGTAGGCCACGGGGAACGTTTCATGGACGCCGAATATAGTCGGCAGTAGTACCGAAAGGGTTAAAGCTTTTCTTATTCTTTGTTGTATTTATTGAATTTAGTTTTCATTCCTTATTTTCAAGTTAAAGTATATTGTACGTTTTCCTGTTACTAGTAAATAATTAATGCTCGAAAGTACCGTTCTTTCGTTATTTACTTTGGTGCAAAAGAATTACAATAATAATGTATTGACAGTTGCGCCTTGAAGAGTGAATCAGCAAAGTTCACGATAGTGAAAAAATATTGCTCCGCAGCGATCGCCAACACTAGGCGCGCACCGTCCGTACGGTGCGCACTAGCAGAAAGTATTCAGCATTCAAAGGGTTGATTCAAAATACATACGACAGTGAAACTGTATCTTAACGCTTTATCGATCGCTGACCAATTAATCGGCTTTGCTGAGGTTAATACTCTTATTGTTAGACCGGTGGCCTATTAATCGGTTAGTACAAATAACAATAAAATAAAACTACACTGGTAATTGTTAACAGACCCGTTAAAACTCGAGGGAAACTCGGGTTTTAACCCTTTAACTACGGTAGACTTTGAGACGCACCGGTCCGACCACACGGGTAGAAATTCATTTACAATGTCCGCCGAGAACGACAAACTTTTGGTTAGAGATGTGATTTTGTGAAAAAGTTTCAATAATCATAAATAAATTATAGATAATTGTAGATAAATTATTCAGAGGGCTTATATGCTCCCTCCATGTCAAGAATCAAACTGTGTTGAGCGCTTATATGCGCCCTCCGTGTCAAAAAATCAAACTGTATTGAACGCTTATATGCTCCCTCCATGTCAAACATCAAACTGTGTTGAGCGCTTATACGCGCTCTCCGTGTCATAGAAGTAAAATTTCTGAGCGCGTATGTGCGCCCACAGTAGCCAAGGGGTTAAAGTAATAGATACCACTGGAAATATTCCTTTCGATGGATTACTTAGAGGTAATTTTCTTCGATAAAGAAAAACACAAAATAAATTATTCGACATCAACCATGAATTGATTATGACATCACCAATCAGTTAGCAGAAAGGTCATCGATATAGCGGAATAGGCGTGCAGGGGAAACCACTGCAAGAAGCAGCGCATTTGAAATAGTACCCCATCAGTGATGTGGAAACCTATTAAGGGGTGCAGTCCCTTTACAATTTTCAAAAAATTAATTTTTTTTTTTTGCATATTTCGAAAGTATGATATGTTGAGAGTATATTATATAAAGGAGAAATAAAAATTCGAAATATTAACAAAGTTATAGCACATAATCGGGAGCGCGGCACCGCTTGCTGTAAAGTAGGGACTCGGGTAATCCGAGCGGTTCGGTTGAAACTTCAAACGCGATTATCTCGAAACTGTGTTTTCAAAAACTGCTCGTGTTGTAGCTCGAAAAGTTATCAATCAATTTGGCTGAAATTTTTCCACGTTTTTTACTACAACATTACCGGAAGGATGTACCTAAAATTTTTAAGTTATCGCGTAAATAAATATATTTTAAGGGGTAAAAACTGTCGAGAAAATTGTCAACAAAATTACCTTTTTATTAAAACGCCGACATAACTTTCAATTTTATACTTTTTTATATTTTTTGAGGTTTATCCTTCCCCTACACTTGTCTATAATCGGAAAATATTTTCGTTTTTTATTTCAGATCAATATCAAAAATCCTACAGGTGCAGCAGTTTGCGGTGTCTTGCGAAAGGCGCCGATAGAAAAAATTCGGAACGCTGCCATTTTGTAAAAACAAAAAAAAGAAAAAATATTTTCTAAAACTAGACATATGCATTAAAATGATGTACAAATTTCAAAAGGATTCGATAATTTTATCACCTTCAAAAAAATTCATAAAAAAAGACTAATTTCCTTGCGTTTAAAGGGACTGCCCCCCTTAATTCGAATATCGCCCCAATGCGCAAGCACGCGCGTGTCAATAGGTTCGCACCTGGCGACGTCGAGCATCAGCAGATCGGCAGGATCCGAGACGTGCGGTCGGAAGAAGTAGGCGGTGCATTACCAACAACGGGTCCGCCGTGCAGACAACTTGCATCCCTTCCCTAAACCACAGGAGGGAGTTATTCTTCTATGTTGTGCAGTTTCTGCCCAAAAAATGAACATTCGAATTATCTACCACATCATCTTAATATTGCAATTGGATAAATAAAACATCATTTTTCGTCAATTGACAGCTCGAAGTAAATGTCCATCGAACAAGTTACAGCATCGTGTCCATCTTATCTGTCTAAATCTCTACAATATGTGTTCCCATTGTCTCCGAGTAATTAGGATTATTTCTAGGTTTCAATACCAACTTGACCAGGACAAATAAGGAAGCCACAATTGGATCGATCGGCTTACAATTAGCTATACTTACGACCAACTACACGAATGCAAGACGATGTATAGCCATTACATTGTTTCAGATCCGTTAATAAAGATGGTAACCGGTTTGAACGTTACTCATCGCAATCGTTTTCGCCGTCCGCCCTTCGTCTGAAAAAATGATCCGCGTTCTTACCCCTCCGACGATGACTGGAGCCGGATTCTCATTTCACGGACGCCCCGAGAAACGGCTCTTCCGATTGCGGGTTAAAAGGGCTAAAGTCCACGTGAGCCAGCAGAATGGAAGGAGGCCATGGGGAAACGGGAGGGGGCAGCAAAGCCAGTAGAGGCGGACGGAGGTGGAAGGTGTTTGCCGAATATTTACGAGGAGTCGACTCTTCGACCGCGTCCCCATCGGAGAGAAATGTTTCTCGGTGCACGCGTCGGTTCGCCTCCGTGCGGCTCCGCTTGCCGCCGCCCGCGTCCGCCCGCGTTCTCTGCTCGCGCGCGACGAGACGTGGCAACGCAGGTTGGAATGCAGTTTAGGAACGCGAGAGTCGCCCACGAGGCCAGCTCCCCGGCCCCTCCGACAGGTCCGCTTACAGGAAGAAACCGAGGCCGAGGGGAAGCTCGCGGCTACCAGGAAGGAACTCGTTGGAATTCCCTCGGCTCACGTTCTTCCTTTTCGTCCACAACCGCGCGTTTCTTTCCCTTCTCCCTCCTATTCCTTCTCCACCTCTTCCTTCTCCTCCTTCTGCTCCTCTCCCCTCTCCCCCACACACTGCTCTACGGTCTTTCCCTTCCCGCGGCGTCCTTGTACTCCCTTTCCTCGAAGAATTCGTGAAACGCGAACGTAGAGTTCACTCGTGTTCGCCAGCGTTGATCGCTCTACCGCTTGCGAGACTTTCCTTTGGCTGGACGTTGAAAATTCGTTTGTGCCGTGGCAAGTGATTCAAAGCCATGGCGGCCGCCATCGCACTGCGTGCTCTTTTGTCTCTTCAATGTACTTACGTTTTACAGGTCCAGTGCCGAATACGCCTTTGGAGTCTGTTATAGAGTACCGGTTTCTTTGGCGATTGTGCTCTAGAAACATGTGTATTTTTGTAAATTCAGCTGAACGGTTTTTATTAGTTCTAATCTAGGATTTGGTGACAATGGATCAATTCGGTTAGGTTATTTTCTTGCAATTCAGTTAGCTGTCACTGGAGAATTACATTGTCATGTTACAGTATTGGCAAATTTTAATCCGGAGTATTTATAACTGAACTTCATATTTTAACGTCTTGTCGTACAATAACGAGTGTTACTTGTGATGCCGGAAATTGGATAGGAAATTTTCAAGTTTTGCTAAACCTAACAAATTGAATATACCAGTGGGACACGACACGATAAAATTATTTGTATAACATTAATAATACGTTGAATTATAAGGTATATCAATATATCACTAATCAATAATTTTTTTACCAATTTATTTCTGAATTACTGCGGAGACAGGCACGAAAGAAATCGTACGGCAAGGGGTTAATGAAGTGCTTGACAAAACCTGGAATCCTAAATTTCAAATCTAAATATTTCAAAAGCGATTAATAATTAAATTAACCTAGAGCAAAACAACATATCAAAGTTAAGCATATATTGCGATATTAAAAAAAGTGTTCTATAAGTCAGGCAATGAATAAGTTTATCGCAAAATGTAAAGATTTTCTACTAATATGAAAATAATAAAGTAATTCACACATGTAATCACACTATCGACATAAGTTAGCTTTATTTTTCAATCCGCGTCAGGAAAAGTATTCAAGCTGTTCCTTTCGAATTGTATAGATCTAAAAGATAACAGAAATAAATTCTATATTTGAAATGACCAACGAAGTGCTTTATCTCATAATGTAAAATAAAACATTAAATTAGTACAAATTGCATTAAATAGACATATTAGATATAGATATTAAATAGGTATGTTATAACAAATGGAATGAGCAAATACCTATAAAGTGTTAATGACAGAAAAAATATATCTTTTAGTGAGCCGCACAGTAAACATAAATTCTTTTCTGCACATAGAATAGAAAATATTTACCTTTCGTGTCTATTCTCGAATTCATAAACATTATAAACATATGTTGAATGTTTTAAAACTTAAAGGTATATTACAAAAACTCCTTATATTACAATACACTTTATGACATTGAATTAAATGTTGAGTCAATCTATTCGTAGTAATATAAAATAATCGATGCTTCTTGACATTTTTATAATAGTACGAACTTTAATTAGTATTAAATTATTGAGGGATTTAAATATTTTCAAGATTATCCATATGTGACAAATCTTTTAACATAATTATTTTTAGAAGAGATGTAAATTTAAATTAATGTAGACTTTTGTCGTCTACTGAAATGAATTTAAAGTGTCTTGTAAAATATCCCTAGTTGCCAATGATTGAAGTTTCATCAAATTAAAATCCTGCCTGATTCGCAGACAGTTATATCTAATTAAGTTCTAATATATTTTTACAAGTAAATCATTTATATAAGTAAACAAGTTTAAAAAAAATCGACCCCCCGACACAAAATTATTCCTATCTGAGATGTATAGGTATCATAACTTTGGCGGTGTGGCGAATTGAACATAACAATTAAATTCAAAGAAGTTACTAAAGAAAAAAAGGAAATATTTTCAAAATGAGAAATCATTTCTTTCTGTTACATTGCCTTTTTAATTTTTACTACTGCATTGTACTGTATTTCTTTAAGTAATGCCACTTATTCGGTAAAGCGTTTAATTCAGTTAAAAAGAAAACATTTTTTGGCAAATATTCGCCCTTACCTTGAATTGCCATTTTCTAATAAGAAGACCATTTATAAATTTCATCATGATAAACCTTAGAATTTTTAAAAATCGTCTAACCCACATAATGATATTTAGAGAACCAGCCGAAACCTTTCACGTTATCTAGTATTCTAGCTGCAACACAAAATTGGCACGATGAAATTAAAAATATCTCAAGTTAACAAACGCTCTAAATTGCATGTTATCTGAGTTTGTTTAAATCGCGCTAAAGCGTACATATATCCAAAGATACAGGGTATGACAGAAGAACGTCTACGTACATACAAGCGGACACGAGGCGGTTCCTTATAAAACAATAAGAATAAAATATAGAATAAAATTTATTCATTTAAGGCTTAGCCTTTGAGAAAACCGAGCTTGAAAATTCAATACGTACATATGCAGGTACAGCTAAAAAGGCAACATATCGCACCCATACAGGCCAATTTTGATGAAACTCACGTGAGATTACTAGAAAAAATATTTGACTCGTGTTTCTTTTTATCGACCATCGTCCATATTGAGGGAGTAAAAATATTCCTCAAAGTTGAGTGTTGAAAATGCATTTGTGGAGATAGCTCAGGACTTAGAGGATATTAAAAAATATATTTTTTAACATTCTGTGCTGTGTAGTAGAGAATTTAGCTTCATAATAAAAGTTGCACAAATTTATTTATTTAAATAATCTATTCAAAATTTGAATTTTCAAACTCAATTTTCCCAAAATCTAAGTCTTCAATGAAATCACTTTATTCCATATTTTATACTTATTTTTTTTGTAAGGAATCAGCCCGTGCCCGCTTGTGGCATATCGCCGCACCCTGTATTTATCACTGAAATGTTCATATTGAACGCTAATTAACCTATCAAATTGTTTTTAATAGCTTCATATGTGTCAACTCTAATTCATTTTTTTTATGAGAAGGGAGTGTTTTATATTCAACCAAAAGTATGTATAAACAGAAGCATTACGTTCTATGCGTATTGGAAGGTCGTACGTCAGATGAAGTAGTTTTGGAATAGAAACCATAAAACAATGCTGAGGAAGTGTTTAAATTATCAGATTCATCATTTAGCTACAGTTAACGAATCACATATATACATATATACCTTATTAAATACATCTGCCAATTACTAACAACGTAAAACATTATGCGGGGTTTATACTTACCAAAAATGGACTATTTTAACTTATTCCTTCACTTGGACAATTGGGAGCTAAAACACCAATTAGATCAGTATTTCCGAAGTATGATGTGAACGTACGAAAATGATGTGGTATTGCCAAACTTACACTGATAACTTAAATATAAATATTTTTAAAATAAACTTTTTCGCCGTATATACTATGTACAATAAACATATGTGGAATTTTTAAATATGTACATTTGATACTAGATACAATAAACTCGATCTTACTCATATGTGTTTTATTATTTAGCAATGTATTTGATATTATGAAATGTTTACCAATACTTGTACAAATATCTTTGTTTCCTTGAAGAAGGAGGAGAAAAGGGCTACAACATTTAATCTGAATTCTTCTAAAAATAATGGGAGATGTATATATACGACTATTAATGTATTCATCCCTATAATGTATTCAATATATATAGTAACAAGTGATTAAAAGAGGGAATGTGTACACTATTTCTTCCTTAAGACGATACACATTAAGAATCATTAATAGCATTTGGTGAAGATGCCCTATCCATTCGTTCGAGGCGACCTTTCATACTGATTCTCGTTAGACTGTCGCTACAGTGACATCAAACAGGGTCGTCATTTTTCCTAACCTATATTTATCACTGCTCATCATGTATAATTTCAACGTATCATCGGATTGAAATATATATCTCGAATGCGATCTTTTCAGAATACTGGTTTAATATTAACACATTGTTGGCGGAAGACGCGAATTCGCGCCGCCTGTACAAACCACTAAAATAACAATTAGATGAAATATAAAAATGTACCGCGACTTCTATAAGAAATGAAAAGTGACATGCCAACATAATACGATATCGCTATTATTAATACTGACACCGTGTTAAATAGTTTTATGAATTTATTTTACTCTTCTCGCAGTAAACCATCGTCAATGTACGAATTGAGACAAGCCGAAAGTATAACAAGTCTGTCAAGGAGTGACGGAGTACCGTCTCTGCTTTTTGTGCAAAATGTGCACACGGGAAAGACTTTCCTTCATTATTCTTAAGAAATATCCGATATTTAACCTTTCCTATGGAGTGTTTGAATACCAAGTACAAAACACTGAACAAACTTGCGATCAAAGCATGGCTACAACAGAGCGCATCTCCTCCGTTTCCGGATCTCTTTCTCTTTCCCGCCGTTCGTATTCCTCTATGATGGAGTAAACTCCACGATCATCTTATCGACGCGAAATACCGATTGTTACCCCGAGTGAACGAATTCACTGGGAGAAATAACGGAGTCTTCAAGCTGTAAGACGAAATGAAGTACGAAGAGGAAGAGAAGAGTGGAGGAAGTTGCCGGGCAACCTGCGAAAGATGTCACTCCCATTTCCTCGAATCTCTCTCACGCGAGAGAGGATCTCGGTATGTTAAGCAGGACATAACGAGCGCTACCGAAAAGATCGTCCGGCTCGCGATCAACGAGTCCTATTCATACCCTTCGATCGCACGGGTGCGGTCGAATTGAAACTCTTATTGTCAGTGGAGAGCGAGCGGCGAGACGAAGGCCGCGGTCGCGTAATTCAACGTCGCTGTTGTCGCGAGAGCGCCGAAGTGAAACGGTCGTGCCTTTCTCGACCCCACGATCAGGTTCCGGAGGCACTATAACTGGCTGACTAAAGAGGTGGGTGGATAGGTAGGTAGGTTGGTAGGTAGATAGGTAGATAGGTAGATAGGTAGATAGGTAGGTAGGTAGGTAGCTAGGTAGGTAGGCAGAGAGGGTAGATATATACGTAGGTAGGTGAGCAGACGTATTTCGAGGCGAGTCGGGGAAGAAAAGATTGCTGAGAGAATGCGAGGAAGCGCGAAGACTGTGGGTATCGTTGGTAGATGACGTAATCGGGCAAGAGGTCTCTTAATTGGCTCGGCGTCTAGCGCGTTAGGATCAATTGTCGACGTAATGCGCGAAGCGACGAGTCGCAACGAAGCGGGAAGAAGCGAGGCGGGAGTAACGTAGAGGAACGATGAAGCGCGAGGGGCCAACGCCGACGCAACTTCCCACACTGCTCTATGTCTTCGGGCGCCTTAGCTGGCGCGGCTTCCGAGTCGACAGGTACTTTGGATTCGTCTTGCTTCGATATCCGCTTCAGGGAATTTTCCTGTTTATTCAAGCTCTCTCGCTTCCACCTACGGTTCCTAGTTATGGCAACTCTTGTATTTTCTTTTGGTGCGTGCTTACTTCGTCTCCATTCGACCGTATGCAGGATGACGGTTAGATATATTGAAGGAAAGACATTTATTTGAATTGTCTTGACTTTACTTGTTGAGATTGTTCTGTTTACTGTTTCGACTGTTTCATCCGTAATTGGTCAAGCTGATTTCACCTGAAATTACGCGGCTTGGCGGTACACTGAAAAAGTCTCGATAATTCTTACGAATGCTATTCTAAAAGCGTTTTTCTATACTAGAAGTAACTTATATAATCATAGATTATATTTTAGACATCATTATTAACATCTCTTGTAAATGCCAGATAATGTTACTACAGAGATGATGCAAAAATTGCTCTTTCTAAAGCCCGGCACATCGATCGTAGCCGTAAGGACTTTTTATTATACCGTGATCAAATTACAAGCAGAAAGCAAAAGATCTGAGGTAACAGATTCGAAAACTTCGCAGATACATGTGCTACACATCCAAATTCTCCTCTCAAAGATAAAGTATTTCGTGCTTCACATTTTCGGATTCATACGTAGTTTACTACTCCTTTATTATCTATCGCAATAGCACTTACTTAACCCGTTACGATTGAACTTGACATGCAGCATCGGATGTTGTCGATCAACCCTTACTTACAATTAGATGTAAACACGATCATACAGTGATAAGGAACACGTTGCGGCCTCAGGCATAATTGCAATTATATGGTCATAAGGACCACATCGCGGCCGTAAGCATAAACGCGGTCACGTGTCCGTAAGGATCATACAGTTGCAGTACGTCGCTTTTAGCTGTTTCGCAGGAAGCCTGCGCCTAACGGGAAGCTTCTTAGTCGAGATCATGAATACATGAATTGCGTGAGGATTTATTCCTCTGACCTTTCATGCTACTGTTCCCTAATTCGTATCTTCGGAAACTCACGACTAATAAAGCAACGACACCCGTGCCGACATGTTTTTATGCTGAAGTCATATTAATTTGAAATTACTTTAATGTCCGGCTTAGTTTATTCTTTTTCTACTTGAGATAAAAGAGAGCGCTGATTTTTCTGTGGCTCCTTGCTTACCTTTGACTGTCGTCGTCTTGTGCTCACTTGAGCTGAGCACGTCTTGAGCAACACGTTCTATGTTTTCGTCGATTTTTTGAAAGTTTCTACGTCTACTCCTTTGAACAATGTATTTTTTTCCATTTCTCTGTGCTTTTTCATTTAAACTAAATTTTACACTTTAATGCGTAAGTAAGTAGTTTCCATAGTAAATGCACCCTTAATGAGATCTTCTATAATATATCTCTGAGACGTTTGTGCCAGAAATTGTTTCTAAAATTAAAACCACTTTCGCTTGTGTATAGCACAATCTAAGATAGTGTAAAATACTGTGCCATCTTAAAAAGCACGATTGATGTATTAGATTGGGGAGACAATTATCGTATCATTACACAGGTAATAACTACTGATAATTATTGAAATCATTAAAAAATATTCTCATTATCCGTTTACGTATAGCATTCTCTCCATTTATTGAAGCCATGAGATACAAAAGACAATCGGAAGTTTCTTTGCTGCTACAAGAGGCATCTGTTGTTAGTATTAAAAAGAAAGAAGTTCGTGATTCGTGTAAATGTCAATCCTAAAACAGTTTATAGAGTGTATCATTTTTTAATACGATATATGTATATGAGATACAATATTACGATTACTTAATGGATAGGTTAATCTTTATTATACGCGCTTATTTATAAAACAATACCAGGTTGTCGAAGATCAACTTTAAAAAAGACATGTTTATTATCTCTGCTCGACAATTTTTTTGGTGTCAAAATTGTTGGAAAATAATTTCTCCGAAATTACTTTTTCAATTCTAATAATTTATGCACATCGAGATTAATCTATTAAACCAGTGATTCTCAGACCTTTTTCGCCAAGGTACATTTCTAATAATTTAAAATTTTGTCGCCAAACTAATAATAATATTATAAAGAATGTCACTCGGTTAATTGATTGATACACATTCGATAACGCGAAATAAAGGGGTCTGCGGCGGATTCATCACATCGAAATACTTCTGGAATGTCTATACACCTTTTTTCAGGATTTAAATGCATGTATCCTCACAGTTAATCGCCTTTAACACTAGAACTACCAACCGGTCAAAATGACCGGTACACAATTTTTTTCCAAAAATTCTCCAAGTTTACAGAAAACTCATAGAATAAATACTCTACGTCCATGTCAAAGAACATAAATCGCGGAATCGATCATTTTTTCCGCCTCTCGATTTCTCTTTTTTCAAAGTACTTATTTAATATTTAGAAATATGATAGATTTAACGCCGGTAGTTCTAGTGCTAATAATGAATAGACGTCCCGACTCTGGCTCACGTTCTAGTGATTCAATACCTTCCTAAAATCGCTAAAATAATTTTGACAGCGTCCTTTCGCTAACAATGCCTTCGCCACATACGCTGTAAATGCGTTTTGCTACATTTGCAGCTGAATTTCCAAATTTGAACTCATAAAGCACGAAATCACGTGTCTTAACCCCTTGTCCTACAATTTCTTTTCCGACTGTGCGTGCAATAATTCAGAATTACATTGCTAAACTGAAAAATCAGTGATTCCTGATATATCTTATAATTTAACGCAATATTAATAACAGAAATAATTTTATTGTATTGTGTTCCACTGATATTTTCAATTTCATTATTTTTATGGAACATCAAAATTTCCTATTCCACCTACCGCATCACGGGTGTCACTCGTTATTATAGGCCAAAGGGTGAAGCTTTTGGCTATCCATCTTTAATTTCACATAAACAATGGAATTTTTAAACAATTGGAAGCTGCACATCATTTGTACCAACAACATAATCGTAACTTTCGTTGATTCCAATTTTAAGCAGGATAAGAGCGCGTTTCTAACTAACATTTGATGGAAATTCATTGCGAAAAAGAAAACCACACGACCTTCTTCCGGTAACTAATATTATAACTGTGCTTCGCAATCGCTATACCGTGGCACAGTAGTTTGTTACGAGATGATCTTAGCTGTGCCGCGATCATTTTCTCGAGAACAAAAAAATTTTATTAACTTCGGGTAACACTTTCTAATATAGAGCCAAATCTAAAACGTCTATCTTTATCAAAACGAGTTCAAATATCTCATTAATAAATTAGTTATTATGTTTAAATTAACTTTTATTAAATAGGTGTAAGTAAATACAAACAACAAATTTTATATTTAAATTTAAAGACGAACTTTTTTTGATAGGTATGTGATCTATAACTATATATTTTTGTTCTTGTATTGATGTACAATTCAAACTGCTTTATATAAAACTTCAGTAAAAGTAAATATCTAATTCATGTACTATATGTACTTGCAAACTTTTACTTGCGGTGTGGCGCGGAGTTTGACGTAAGACAATAACCAGAATGCTACCAAATCAAATTATATCGGAATATACATCAATACACGTTGCAGAAAAAAACATCAGAGTTTTTATTATAGTGTTCTATATGAAGTTTACTAAGAACTGAAGTTGTCAACTATAACTGAAACCAGCCGCTTTGGGTTGCATATTCGTAAGACGATGATTCTTCCATACTGTAAGTATAATACCCACTTAAAATTTAACTGGGGTCATTTACGAAGAAACCCATTATAATGCGTGTAAGTAATTTTCGAACTTTAACCCGTTCACCACTGCGGAGACATATATGTGTATCACATCTTTTTCGTTTCGCAGCTTGTTAAGATTTATCTAAAAAAATTATAAAAAATTGAAATTGTCAGTGATTCAAAATGTAGGCATATATGATTACAATACTTCTAAACCGTCTTTACATCAATATGTACCAAGAGAACATATTGTACAACTCCAAAAAATTATCTAAATATCCGTAGAACGTATTGAGTGATAAAAGGTTTTAACATGGGGGTAAGTTGCCAAAATCGTGTCTCCTAAGGAACCTTGTAAATAAAAGAAATTGTTAAATTTCTCTACAAAAATAATTCTGTCAAATGATAAAATTACACCTCTTTACACACTTATTTTAGCAATATACATATGGAAAAGACCTATTAGTTATGTAAATTTATCGTTTTTAAAATGACGAAAACACTTTTTTATCAACATCAACCAACTTAGAAGATCAGTACGATTTTAACCCTATTATTATTTTCGTAATATTGGAAGGCTATCTTTAGTTTGTGTGTACAAACATATACTTTATTTCACATACTTGCACAAAAGAGATATATAAGTACACATGTTACTCTGATAACATTTAACTGAGAATGAGCTTGATCCCAATGGAACAACTTTATAGAGCTTAGGTACGAAAACTAGTAACTTACGGTTTTGATCTCAGGGTTAATGGCGCAGGATTTTTGAAATATTGACTTGAAACTAATTACGTGAACCGTATATCTCGCAAAAATATATGTAGGTTACATAAATTTTAGGAAATATGTGAACATTTTCTATCAAACAAGAGGCTTCATTTGCTTTAACAATTGAACCAACGTAAATACAGTCTTATAATACAGTTATTAACATGTTGAAAGCCACCGGTGTGCTGGTAGTTTCATAATTTTCACTGAAGCGAAACTTTTTCTATTAAAATCACATCTTTGCAGAGCAGTAACCTTAAAGATACAAATAGATAAATAGTCAGCAGAACTTTATCTTTTTAATGCCAATATTTAACTATTGGCTGTGTTAGAAAATTCGTAGATATTACAATTTAAAAGTAATATGAAATTTCATTGAATTCAACAACACCGGTCACCGGTGTCCCCCATGGCGTTCAACGCGTTAAGCCTTCGCACTCGAAAATCAATGCATTGAGGAAATTCGGTTTTTTGGAGGAAATTTGAATGTCATATATGTAATTAGAGCTATATATTAACGTAGACAGTAACAGAGAATCGCCTCTCGTGTGTAAACAATTGTGTGATTCGTTAAAAAACTTTCATCCAACCATGGCTTCTGATACTAAAAACTTCTTCGACCGCAATCAGTTAATATTTCGGTTGCATTCAAAATGTCCACTTTTCAACTGTAACAATTGGAAGGAATCTCCTCATAATTCCCCCCTTAACCACCCTCCCTTTCATTATTAAGAAATATTTGTAATGCTTTTAGAAAATCTTGTCGCAAAAAGCAAATACGCACAATAAAATGTTTCTCTATTCTTTTTCTTTTCTTTTCTTGCATTCGTCTCCAACAGCCGTTTTTATCGCTTCAAGTACTGGCCGCCGACGAATTCCGCGATCAGAAAGTCGAAACAGTGACGCGAATCGTCCGTGAATCGTGCGATCGTGCGACGCCGGACGTCCGAAGGTGTCCGGGTTTCCAACCTCGGCCGAGACAAACATACCGGAGAGACGTGTCGTCTGTTTCAGAAGAAAGAAAGAGACAGGCGGAGAGGAAACAGCAAGAGAAGATCAGTCTGCGACTGGAATTCATCCATTTGTCTCGTTTCGCAAAACATTTCTTTTCTTTTTTCAATCGGGAGGACAAGAGAATTGCAGACGTTTAGGAATTTTAAAGAGAGAGATGAACAGAGAAAGAGAGCGAGGGAGAGAATCTAGTAGTCGGAGAAATTTATGGCTTGAGAATACGAACCCGATACGTTGACGTAAATGCAAATAATAGCATTAACGATCAACGAAATTAAATACATATCTTAAAAATAAAAGTCATTGATTTGTATTAATTGTTCTTTGCTAATTTCGAAAATGACTTCACGAAAACACATCTGGCGTAGTAATGGGGGATGAATGAAGAGGAAATAATATAATTTAACATAAGATCTACCAAGATGTTCAAAATGAATAATTCGCAATTTCTTTTTTGATGCCAGAAATTTCTGAGGTTGTTTTGTCTTTTGTTCTTTCATGTTCTACAACTACATACATATCTCGCGAATCGATAAATTTTCTTACCCCCATAATTTCTCTTCTTACAATGTTTTTGTTTGGTATGTGTAATAAAAATTGCATTCACCGTTGATAGTTCCAACTACAATTTAAATATATAGTTCCATTTGCAGCTTATCATTCAAAATTGCGAAAAAATAGAATATACTTGATTGTTTAAATTATATACATAAAGAAAGAAGCAGAAATTATTATATTTGCAGTTTCTTCTTTTGTATATTAAGATGGTCTGCATGTATTTACATTATTTTTTACTTTAGCATGGGACAAATTTGCTTCATGTACTTTTTAAGTAGTTTCCTATAACTTTTACAGAAACAATTTGAGTATTGAAGGTAATATGATTGATAGAAGAGAAAAATAGCATTTTCGCTATATTGTTACACTTAATAAATAAATAGAGGCTGTCAATATAAAAATTTAATAAGATTTAAAGTGTATTTATCGCCTTCTTTCTTGTCTTTAACCTCTAACCTATTACGTCACTCCTCATTTGTGTGAATTAGTTCACATTATTTTTTTCTGTTTTTCTATCAGAGTTTCAAAAAATTTGTATGCCACAGTGTGCATTTCTAATATGATCCAACGAAATGTGACGATGATTTAGCTATTTTTGATAAGAAATTTGAATTAGGTCGAAGTTCAGAGCTAAATAATAATCCTTGCCTTTATTTCTAACAATCAAGTTTATAGAGCTTAATTTGAATATGTACAGGGTGCCTAAAAATATTTGATCTAAACTTAAATGTGTATTCTGTTCATTTAACTAAACAGAGTCTAGGTTAAGTCTGTCCAGTCAGAGAGTTACTTTTGTGCGAAACTATGGAAACGCCAAGACTCTATCAACATATGTTTGTTTGATACAGAATAATATGGCCGGAATTTAAAGAATTTTCTATGTCATTGTTTACCAGGTTTCGAACGTCAGCCTCACTTTAAAACGGAACTATACATTTTTGTTATTTCTATTTAACGAGGAATTCCGAGTTTCGATAATTGAGAAACGAAATTCGTAGCTTTTAAATATTTATATTGAAAAATCTATAAAACATAGACATGAATCTTTTAAAAATACGGATTTTAACCATCTTTTTTAATCTAGAATTCAATAAAAAATTTTATACGCACAATTGTTGCTGTTGTTTTGCTCCTACGGCGTCAAGAGCTACGATTTTCGCATTGTTTTGTCACAGCAATACTTAACAATGTTATAAATTCGGAATTCAATATTCCTTTGTTTAGCACTTACATAAACGGACAACGGATCAAACTTAAACGTATTTCTTACTTACTTTAACTAAAGAGAGTTTCCGTTAGATTTAGCTTAAAAAACTCATCTAAACTCGGAGAACTCTCTCTGCAAACCTTAAAGATAATCATTAACGATAGACATGGCGACGAACACTTTACCAATAAAGGGTGTAGCCGGATAAGGGGGTCAAAAGTGCCCTTGAACCGATTACAATGGGCGGTGTGTCATTCGGGAGGTAATCGGAAAAAACCATTGTTTACCAAATGTTAACCCTGTATCTTGACCGGGAGAGTAGTTATGGGGAAAATTAGAAAAAAGCGGTTTTTGCCCTATTTTCCCGGTTTATTGGGGTACAAAAAATTCGAACAAATTCTGACACATTTTACATGTGGAAGTACATGTCTGAGATGTTTTCAGATTTTTCCATTGGAAAGTCTAATTGTAAGTGCAGAAAATGAAAATCCGAAAAAAAATCGGAAAAGTGTCGATATCGCATGGAAATCTTCCGAGCACAACTTTTTCCTTTTTACAGTAACAATCTGATATCATGCTAGTTATGCTCAATTTTTTTAGACTTTTCGGTTTGGTGCGCCATAGTGGGGAAAAAACAAAGGTCATTTCTGTGCTGCATTTCCCGCTGAAACGTGATCAGTATTTATTATTTTTACATTCTGTTGATACAGTATCTTCATGTTCCAATTTTCAATGTTTCTACAACCGAAGCAGTTACGGTTAACGAAGAGAAGTCGGTTAATTAAATCAATTGTAAATCATATATTCCTTATCTGTTCGAATTTTCAATATTCTTTCAAGCAAGTGAATGGCGGAATGGATATGGTGTCTGCCTGCGGAGCGGCTGAACTTTTTGTCATGGGGTCGCGTCCCCAAGGGGGAAATTTGTTTTTTTTGTCATTTTTAAACAAATTATTAACTACATAACAATATTAAATAGTCATTTCAAAATGTTTTAAATATATCTTTAAGTACTTAAATAATATGAAGTTTATATAACAATAAGTATATAGCATGCTTTTTGCTTCATCGGATTTTTCTAGTCGTGGTGCGATCTACGTTTATGGTTATTCTCAAACGTGTTGCACTTTGAATAGATATCCCTTTATCACGATATACAAAAATATATGTTAAATATTAATATCCTAATAAATTGTAATGTATTAGATGAAATAAAGACCAGTACCAAGCGTTTAATATTAGAGATCACATGCAATCTTCGTTACAACTTATCGAGGTATAAAAATATGATACGTAGAATGGATAAAAAAAATTAAGATTTCCCCACTGGAGGCGCGAACCTATAACAAAAAGTTCAATCGCTCCACAGGCCGACACCATAGCCATTCTGTCATTCACTTCCTTGAAAGAATATTGAAAATTTGAACAGATAAGGAAATATAATTTACAATTGATTTAATTAACCGACTTCTCTTCATTAACCGCAATTGCTTCGGATGCAAAGACATTGTAAATTGTAGCATGAACATAGTGTATCAGTAGAATGTAAAAATAATAAATACTGGTCACGTTTCAGCAGGGAAATGTGACAAAGAAATGGTTCTTGATTTTTTCCACTATGGCGCACCAAACTGAAAAATCTGAAAAAAATTGAGCATAACAATCATGACATCAGATTGTTACTGTAAAAAGGAAAAAGTTGTGCTCGGAAGATTCTCATGCGAAGTCGATATTTTCCCGATTTTTTCGGTTTTTCATTTTTTTGCACTTAGGCTTTCCAATGAAAAAACTTGAAAAAAATCTCAATCATATACCTCTGCATGTAAAATGTATCAGAATTTTTCAAATTTTTTATTGAGGGCAATAAACCGGGAAAATAGGGCAAAAACCTTTTTTTCTAATTTTCCCCATAACTACCCTCTCGGTCAAGGTACAGGGTTAACATTTGGTAAACAATGTTTTTTTTCGATTACCTACCGAATAACACCTCGCCCATTGTAATCGGTTCAAGGGCACTTTCGACCTCCTTATCCGGCTATACCCTTTCTATGACAATAAAGTTGAAAGAAGTATGTTACAAAATATAATTGTTTCCTTAATTTTCGCAACGTGAACAAAGTTTTTAATTTCTTTTACTATATGTGATAAAATTCAAAGTATACATTTTATTGTATATTTAATACAAACCAATAAATGTATTAGAATAACTTAAACTTAGAGATGTCTACTGAAATTACGTGTTCTTGATTGATTGTGTAAAAACGGTGACTGTCACTAGTCAACACCATGTAGTGGTATACCACTTTAAATAAATTATCAATGGAAAATAGTTTCTTTCTGTAGTAGCGCATTTAAAGTAATTTTTGCATAACACATTCTTGTGCGTTTTATAATCTGATTTTAGGAAAGAAAATCACACATCAATCAGAAAATCACAATAAACATTTCTGTACAATGAAATGTCTTGTGAATAGCAAAAGATATTGCAAAATTATTTAGAGAAAACTGTATCACATATTCACATCCGTAAAACTGCTGATAAATATTAACTATCGGAAAAAGTTCGTGCGGATTTGTTATTTCAGACTCAAGAACTCCTAACTTTTCTAAAAAATAGTTTTATTTTACAATGTTGTCACAATTGACTTCTATGATACTTTTACAACGTCCTACAAGCTTATAAATCCCTTTCTTGTAAAAGTCGGGGATTTTATTCGAAACCAATATATTAATTGCCGTTTTGACCTTGGTATTATATATTACTGCTTTTCATCGCGTTATTTTTAAATTAATTGACGAAACAAGAAATTCGAAAGTTTGAGGATGGGGGTAATTAGAAAGATATTTATTTTTGAAAAAGTATTTTTAAGGATTTTTTTATGTAAGAAACGACTACGTATTTTTGTTAACATATACTTTCAATATCTTGTGTCATTCGCAAGCTATGTATTTAAGCATAAAAGCAATTTTACACTTTATTAACACTAGGTTCACCGACATTTTTGGTATACGTAAATCTACCGCTCGGGTCAATGGGTTTACCACATAGAGAACTTCAAAATTAGGAGGCTTTGAAGAAAACGAATTTCGATATGTACTCATTTCGTTGAATGGATAAAATTCACAATCAGTATAAATGGTAGAAAAAAATGTAAACGGGTTGTGTAATATCCCTCGCGAAGTTCGAAATTGGTCAAAAAGACCCGCCCAGTAAACCAAGTATTACGGAATGAAAGAGTGATTTCACCAATTAGGAACGGATTTCGACACAAACAAAAAATTTGTGACATACTTGAATTACTCCATAGTTTTTATATTTTTTAGTTCAGAATTTTTTATATGTCGTCATTCCGAGGGTTGAATTGTGGACAACTTTCGCAATGAATTTGTTTACCTTGCAGCTATTTATGAAATAAGCTAACATTTACGTATTTCTTAGAAACTTCAACTATCTTCTCACCTATTGCCTGTTGTTCTCCAGAAGCTGCTCTAAACTGTAAACAACAAATTACAAAACACAAACGATCAAAGTATAAAAGTGAACTGCCAAAATATGCAATATAAAAAAGTACATACTCGGAAAAAAGAAGTAAAGCAGTTAAGAGGGGCAGTGGCGACTTGGTGGAACGCGGAGGACGATCTGACAGGGTCTTGATCCTCGAGTCTCGTTCCACTTCCCGGTGTCCTTCGTATGTACGGGAGGCGCGGCAACGCGCGGCGGTGCACCGCGGTGGCGGGACAGCCTCGATGTTCCTCCTGGTATTCCGCTTTCGCGAGAAAATCTCCTTTTGCCGTGACTTGTTTCTTCTGTACGGCAGGAGGAAAGGGAAGCAGGGGACGAGAAAGTACGTCGTCTGTCCCGATGCGGCTGGAACCCTCTCCCGGACGAATTGGCGGGTAAATTCCGCGACGCACGCGGGTCAGGAGCACGCGGCAGGCTGCCGTTATTCCTGAGTCGTTTTCTCGCGGTGTTCCGGGTAATGGTGGTCGTGCCGGCGGCGGTGCCGCGGTGGTGATGCTGGAGGCGGTGGCAGTGGTGGTGGTAGATGCCGCTGAGACTCCGAGGGCCTAAAAGGCACGTAATACGACGGCGAACGAGGCGGGTTAATGCGCCGAGTGAAACGAACTTCCGGGTCTTCCGCGACCCTCGTTTGTCTCGGAAGCCAAAGAAGTCACGAGGAGCCGTTACGGGCATCGAGGCATTGAGGCATAAAGGTATTCGAGCCTCTTGGCTGTCGCCTGCGTTGTTGGGGAAAACGACTCCTTTTCCTCTTCCCTCCCTTTTACCGTTTCTCTTCTTCCTCTCTTTCTTCGTCTCCTTTACGACCATTTACCATTTACCAATTTCCACTTCTTCAGTTTGCTGATAAAAGAAGAAAGACAGAATTTGACGGTGTAGCTTTCGGCGACCCTTTTGATAGCTTGCTTCTTGCACGTTTTTGTCGTACGACTTCTTGCTGGAATATTTGCAGACACTTGAAGCGATTAGAGCTACTTCATACGATTATAGTATAAGGTAGTAGACAAGCCAGAGTTGAGCAATAAAGGGAGGTGAAGGGATGTTTCAGATAACAAGATGGGGTTAAATATACTTCACGTGGCATCGAGACTCAGACTGGAATGCGTATACTTTTTACGAATAATTCAACAAGTACCAGCGTTACTAATGTCCTAATTGGAAGTAAACGAAATTAACTGGTAGGTATGGAGATGCATTAGAGGTGATCGAAAATTTCAGTGGAATTTTGTATAAGTACTTTCGAAAACGTCTTTGTTCTGTACATATAGAAAGATGCAAAATTTTATAAGTGTATTCAAATTACATAAATTCGCTGACTACGCGAACCGAGAAAAATACAATGCTTGCTTGCGTATTTTTAAACGTTTCACTTATCGGTTGTAAACGCGACAAAGTCAGAAGAAATAAAATACTCTCTTCTTGAATTTTAACAAGCGGTTGTCAATTGATCGAAATTAATTTGATGACTTTCTCTTCTGTTAAACATTTATTTTTTTAACGATTGCAATAGCTGCAGGCACTGTAGGAGACTAATCAAAAATACGAAATAATGACTAAATTTCTAAATTTCTATAGTTACTAAAATTCTGACAAAGTTATGGCAGCTATATTTCAGCGTACAACATCAAGGGATTGATAACTGTGTACAGTAACACCTCGATAAATGCACAGATTTCGGGGGCAAAGCAGTGCGCTTATCGAGTACCGGTGTCGAATCTGTGTTTACATTAGACCTCGAGCCAAGCGTGAACTTAGAAAAAGACAGACAGTAGAAAAAACAGAGAGAGAGCAAGCATACAAAGTAGGCTGCTCGAAAGTATTGGCGAGGCATTGCTAATGCAACAATAAACTTGTTTATTTATTAATTTTTCCAAATGTAACTTTTCCGAATGCATTTTTGAGATTCTTCTGATTAAAATGATACCAAACACGATATAATTTGAATTATGTAAATAATAAGTAAATTTATTAAATATTAAGTAAATATAATTCAAACCATATTGTGTTTGGTATCATTTTAATCAGAAAAATCTCACAAATACGTTTGCAAAGGTTTCAAGGAAAAAAAAGTCTAAAGTGAAAACGGTCGACCCTCCAATTAGCATTGCACCACCGATACATTCAGGTGGTATCATGTTACACAGCTCCCTCGTCGAGCGTTGAAGTTCGCCAAGAGGGATCCCCCTATGTGGAGGGGATAGTCATGATGCATTTATCAAGGGACACTTCTGATGCTTTTATCGAGGTTTTACTGTACTTCAATAAATAGCTTATTTAGACCTCCCACATGGGGATGATAATTATCTCACGTATATGATAACTGCCACGCTTTAAGGCTTATCTTCTACGTTACTTTTCTTCAGTTTTAACTCGAATTCCATTTTATCCTGGTTGTTGATTATTATTTTATTTTGTAAAATAAGAACATCGTACGGTCGCCCCTTTAGAGTTTATTCCAACATATATGCCTCGTTAGCAAAATCATTTCATATGAGAACAGTCACTTCGTATTTAATATCTAACATCCAAACATATGAAACATACATATCTCTGAATTTCAGATGACAATAATGCGGCGTGTGTGGTAATTTCGGCGCTTGCGAAAATTCTAGTGATGCATTTGAAAATTTAAAACAGATTTACAGCCTTTTTTTAAACATATAAGTTGTATTTGTTGCACATGAAATAAAACTAATGTCTAAACTGTTGATATTTTCTCCTGAATATCATCATAATTACATTCGCATCCAAAGTTGCAGATGAGGAAGTTTTTGAAAGCCTGCGTTTAATCGTTCTAACAATAAGTTTTCATGGTTACATCCTTCTACTTACCGATTACTTTGAAAACGGATCTAATAGAATACGGAATTTTTATGAACGTCATTCGAATCTAATGAAAGACCATTTATATATTAAACTGCCAGAGATATAAAAACACCTACCGATATCGACACTATCTCTTAACAAGAAAACCATATCTTCAATTATCCATATGCGCAAACAAGCCCGTCAGAGCCGGTTAACTTTAGCAAAATCTTGGGATGCCTTCATTGTGGGCTGCACTTAATTAATAACGAACGAAAAGAACGAATACAACGATCTCTTAGCTAGCGAAACATAATATTTTTATTGAGTCTATCCATAAACCATAAACAAGATTATGTGGGTCTTAATCAATGACATTCAGGTTACAAATTCAATTTGCGAATTGATTTTGCGTGATGGTAGACAAGTTTCCATCAGCAACTAGCTTTAGAGAAATGAATAAAACCGTATTTGAACACTAGAACTACAAGTGTTTGATCCAATATATTTAGAGGTAATAGATGGATATACTAGGGGGAAGAGAAAAAAAGGGATGTACAAAATAGATTGATCCAATCATTTACATTTTGCAATGCAAACAACAGATCCGAGAAATTACATTATCATACGGTGAAATTAAAAAAAAAGTCAACTTTCAGTCCTTTAACTTCTCTGGTAGTTTTAACTTAAAAACACGTACTAAAATTCATTAGTCAGCGTTTCACACCATCTGAAGCGCACAACACTCTTTCCAAAAGTCACCATGGTCTTTTCCATCCTCATAAAGGGTCTAGCAGGATAAGGGGGTCAAAAGTGCCCTTGAAGCTATTTTATTCCACGATGCGTCATTCGATAGGTAACCATAAGAAACCATTATACACAAATTTTTAATCCGATAGCTTGACCGGGAAGGTAGTTATGGGGTAAATTCGAAAAACCAGTTTTTGCCTCATTTTCCGCATTTAATGATGTGCAAAATTTTTGAAAAAATTCTGAAACATTCTATACATGATTGCGGATATTAGGAATTTTTTCATAATTTTTCCGTTGCAAATGCCACGCGCAAGAAATCAAAAACGGAAAAAAAGTGGAAAAATGTAGATTTTGAACTGAAATCTTCAAGACACAATTTTTAAAAAATGACAGTACGTACCTGATATAACCATTAATATGCTCAATTTTTTTCATATTTTTTTGATATGGTGCAACACTGTCGGAAAAATCAAAAACCGATTTCTGAGACGCATTTCGGGCTGAAACGCGATCAGTATTTGCTATCCTTGCATTATTTTAATACAGTTTTTTCATTTTATGATTTTCAGTGTTTCTGCGCACAAAGAAATTTCGAGTGAGTGCAAAGGATTTAATTGATTCAGTTATTCGTATGTTACACACTTCCTTATCTGCTAAAAATACAAACGTCCTCTCAATAGCAGCGTTGGCGCAGTGGCTAGAGTTCCTGACTGCGGGACATCTCGAAACTTTTTGTCGCCGGTTCGTATTTTTAGCAGATAAGGAAGTGTGTAACTTACGAATATCTGAATCAATTAAATCCTTTGCACTCACTTGAAATTTCTTTGTGCGCAGAAACATTGAAAATCATAAAATGAACATACTGTATTAAAATAATGCAAAGATAGCAAATACTGATCGCGTTTCAGCCCGAAATGCGTCCCAGAAATCGGTTTTTGATTTTTCCGACAGTGTTGCACCATATCAAAAAAATATGAAAAAAATTGAACATATTAATGGTTACATCAGGTACGTACTGTAATTATTAAAAAAATGTGTCTTGAAGATTTCAGTTTAAAATCTACATTTTTCCAATTGTTTTATCCGTTTTTGATTTCTTACGCGTGGCACTTACAACGGAAGAATTTGGAAATCATTCCTAACACGTGCAATCATGTTTAGAATGTGTCAGAATTTTTTCGACTTTTCACACATCATTAAGTGGCGAAAATGAGGCTAAAACTGGTTTTTCGAATTTACCCCATAACTACCCTCCCGGTCAAGCTATCAGATTAAAAATTTGTGTGCAATGGTTTCTTATGGTTACCTGTCGAATGACGCATCGTAGAATAAAATAGCTTCAAGGGCACTTTTGACCCCCTTATCCTGCTAGACACTTTGATCAAACAACCAATTGTGCACATTGTTAGACCCTGTTCGACAGTCTATGACTGTCACGTCTTTTTCCAAGCACTACCTATTAAGATACAACCAATTAAGGTCCGCCGATCTTCATGATGAAGACATGGTTAAACGTTCCTTCCGAAGGAAAGAGACGACAAAGGCTGTACGGGTAGGTGACCTAGCCTTCCTTGGGACGCGAGGTGATCTGGGATCGCGCCCTCCGCCGGAGGTACGGTTATGCGAAGGTGAACGATAACGGAACGTACTCCTCTTCCTCTTCCTGCTCTCCCTGCTCAATCCTTTCCTCCTACCCCTCCTTCGATCTTCTGCTTCTTTCGCTTCTTCCTTCCTTCATCTTCGCCGTCTCGACGAACTGTTCCTGTCGCTGTTCTTTCACGAAAGAGGCCTACGGACAGTGGAGTAGGGATGGATCAACGACGGGTATTTAAGAAGCCCAATCTGTGTGACAACACGTATACTTTATTGGATTCGAATAAAATTCCTAAGGATTTCAGATGATTATATGGAGAATTCGCATGTTAACGTATAAATGAGGACCGAATGTTGTGATAACTAGACTGCGGATTTTTATGCATTTATGGAAAATTGAACACTAACCGTGCCGACACTTTATGGATGCCTATTCTTACCGTGGTAGATCTTTTGATCGGTTATGAAATAACGATGATACCTTTCTGAACGAAGTGCAGGTAATTGTCAACTTAATACGGAAAGAAATGTTCGCAAGAGCCTTTACTTAATAATACAGATAGTTATATATGTATTTCCATTCCGTTTAACCGGTTTTGACCACGCACTGACCGCGGTATGGTTAGTGTTAAAATTGCGAAGATGTACACAATGAATGTAATATGAAAAATTCCTTGTAATGCTCGAAGTAAGACACTCGTCCTAATATCGTTATTAAATACTGAGTTTTACCGTATATAAAGTTGATTTGTTAATATTTTGGAAGAACATGGTGCAGCAGAATAACATATACAAGCGGGCATGTGGTGATTCCTTATAAAAAAATGGGAACAAAATATAGAATAAAATTCTTTAATTGAAGGCTTAGTTTACGAAAAAATCGAGTTTGAAAATTCAAAGTTTGACTACATTATTTAAATAAATAAAGTGCAACTTTTGTTATACAGATAAATCCCCTGTTTAAGCACACGCAATTTAAAAAAAAATGATGCCCTCTAGTTACCGAAGTATCCCAGGAAATGAAACTTCAACTCTCAAGTTTCAGGGGTACTTTCACACCCTCAATAAGGACGGTGGCCGACAAAAAAGAAATACGTATCATATTATTTTCGAAAACTACATCTCACGTAAGTTTCATCAAAGCCGACATCTATGAATTCGATATGTTACCTCTTTAAATAGCTGTAACAGCATACGTACGTAGGATTTTCGAGCTTGATTATCTCGAGAATTAAGCCTTAAATTAAACAATTTTATTCTATATTTTGTTTTTATTTTTTATAAGGAGTTACTTTATTGCCACTTATACATGTTATTCTGCCGCACTCTTTTGATGCTGCCTTTTGATGCTTTTGATAGATCATATGCCATAATTGTTCGTGAATCGCTTTCGTATAAGGCGGTCGATTTCGATCATTTCTTGAAATACAGTTGATACTGTTGTAAATCTGGTTCTTTCTAATTATGCCTTGCTAAAAGTACAAATCGCGTACCAATATTTATTGAGTGAAGCAAATCTCTGCTTAGATATTATTTCCTTAACTGTGTCAGTGACTGTAAAAGTTATTCAAATGTACATTCCTTTTCATTATTCAAATGTACTTTCCGAGTGATTTGTTTATGTTCATATTTATTCAATTTTAACTTTTCCATTCTACATAAATACTTCTCTACGGCTTTAATGACGATTTTACTTCAAATGACTACTAAAAAAAAATTACCTTACTATGTGTTATGGGCTCGTTTATAATATCCCCGAAAAGGATGAATATGAAAGAAAGCATTTTACACTGATTATGTTTAACGAATCATTTTTCATCGTAAGGAGACAGATTTTAATGCATTTATGAAAGATAAAATATTACTAAAATTAATTAATATAAACAAACTAGCACAGTCTAGTGGCACACAGTAAATATTTAATTCTCTGTATCTTTCAAATAGGTTATACATATTTTGTATGCACTTTAATTTCAACATTCATTTCTTTCTACTCGAAATCTGTTGATAACCACCAGGATTATTATAAATGATCTGTAAACAAAAACTGAAAGCATTAATATTGGCTGAAATGGTGATATTAAAGCTTTACAAATCGACAATTTTTTTGTTAAATATTTTTTACTTGAAAACTCAATGAAATGTTCATAATTAGAAAATTTGTTCCCTTGCGATTCAAATTATCACGGTTCAACTGCTGTTTGTATGCATATTTAACAAAAGTTTTAACTAATACCTCTTAATGGTAGTTAACACTTTCTTGAAAGAAAAGGAAATCCAGCAGTAGAGACAGTATTATCAAATGAATGTCAATTAATTGTTGGCAAATTAAAAAAAATATTCACTGCAACAGTACCAAAGGGCATATTAAGAAATAATTCAGCGACTTGACGATAAAATTTCTTGCATTGCAATACAATATTCACGAATTTCCTAACATATTTCATATTAAAATTCTAGTGACAATAAATAACATACTACTAAATATATAGTTCCATTCATTTCGACATTTCTTTTCTGCAATGATATATTATAGTTAGGGCAAAAAAGTTTCACTTTAATAATGGAGAGACAAGCGAAACATGTGTGCCGTTCGACATGTAAAAATCAACGAACGGGAAATGCAGTCGATTCGATTAAAATTTGTAATTGTATAATTATATCTTTAATCTCCAATAATCCCATTAAAAGCACGAAAAATCCAGGTCTTTAATAAACGTGAAATTATTCATTTGGAGACCGCGAGCAAAAATGTTAATACCCGTATATTTTTGCATACATATACATATACCTATGGGAAATCATTTACTTACGGTCGTATTTAATTAATCTTCATATATCTTGAACTTTTAATTAATTTTATTAAGGATTTTAATTACATTGAGGGGGATTTCCAATTAACGGGTTGTATTAAAAGGAGCGTCATCATTTTTTGAATTACTTGGACACGATAGAAAGTGTTCAGAAAGTGCAATTATAAGTATGCACAGTTATTATTGTTTGGAATTCTTATAAAATATTAAAGAAAACGATTTTACAAGGATTGTGTACCACTTTCGACGTATACGCCTTGAAAAACATAATCGTGGTGACTTTTACTGAGCTAACTAAGATTTATATATAATTTAAATTTAACAATATGTTTAGAATGAAAAATAATTTTCATCTCCATTTTGAATTATATAACTTTTATATAGAGTATAGATACTTTTTGTCTGTCATGGATAATCGTGCGTATTGGTTATATATTTTCTTTTTGTCGTGAGATGTTAAATATCCTCTTAAGATCATGGGCGATGTTAGTCGAAACGAATCTAGGAAACTTCATCGCACACAGTTCATCGACACAGCAGTTTACCAGCAGGAATTCACTACCAGGAGGTCAGTTTAGCGCATAAACAATTTATAGCTTATAAATGATCGCTACCACATTTTATCGCCAAGCAATACTTGTAATTTTCAATTGATAGTAAAGTTTTACTGCAGATGTGGCTTAAGAATTAACTCTAGCAATACGACGCACAGTGGTCGATTTCGCCGAAATCCTGGGCAAAAGTCACATTTATGTGGGATCGGGCTGTACCTCTCCTATTAAGAGCTTACAAGAGAACATATCGAAGTCGAACACGCCGATTTTGATGAAATTTATGTGACAGGTAGTTCTCAAAAAAATATTTGACACGTATTTTTTTATCGGGAACCATCCACTCAGAAAGGGTGAGAATACCCCTCAAAGTTGAGGGTAGAAAACGCATTTTTGGGAATATCTCGGTTACCAGTGGTCATACAAATATATATTTTTTTCAAATTGTGTGTTTTTCAACACAGAATTTCGCTGCGTAAGAACAGTTCCCTAAAAATTATTTATTTAAAAAATATATTAAAAAATTTTTTTTTTTTCAACATTTCTCAGCAAACATTCTCTCCCAATCGAATAATATGCGGGGACCCCCTGCATAAGCCGAGAGTTACTGTCTGTATTAAGTGCATTTTGTGTTACATTAAACCAAGAATGAAAGACATCATGCGTAAAAAATAGTTGCTTTTTCATGTAACAGAATGTGTCTAATTTCATTTTAACTTTACCTTCGGTCGACCCCATTTCTCGGATGCTGAACCGATCCATTCGTTGCTTCAGTTTTCTCAGTATCGGAATGTCTCTGTTCTTTATGTAAAAATGTGTCTTTTGTATGATTTCCTTAAAAAAAATTGTACGAGCTTGTCCTCCATGTTTTCTTTAATTATAAAATATGGAGGTATACACTTTTTCAATTTCCTTTCAATTTTATTCCACAATGCTTATACCTTCTCATAATTGTTTATTATTAAAAATAAAATATTTAAATAAATTAGACTAAAAATGTCGATGTCAGACTTTTTATTTCACAAATAAGTCAAATCTTTTGCAATTCTGAATTTGTATTCCTATAGCAATCAGTTCTTCGTAACTTTAAATTCTTACCATAATTTATAAAACTACAACTGCGCGTATCGAGTCCCACTGCCGAATCTAATTGTAAGAATCGCCGATTTCTTCTTCTTTGTGTTTTGTCCTATCCTGAAGGAGAATAAAACAAGAAGAGATAGAAAAGAGCGGAGAGCAAGTAAGCGGAATATCGGCATCGGCTGCGGAAGCGCGCGCGCTACTGGTATCATTTTATCGATCGGCCGACGATCGTTTGGGAATTCTCGCGACTTGAAAACGATGGATCGCCGTCTCAATCGCGATCGCGTGTCGGCCGCTCGTTACCGCCGCCGGAAGTTGTCGTCGGCTCGATTGCGAGCGACCTCGCGAGCAGAGCGAACCTACCCATTAACTTATTATTGATTATTCGACGCCTCTGGTGCTGTAGCCAGGCCGGAACACCCGGAGGTGTTCCTTCTCTCCTCTTCGTGGCCGATCGCCTATCCTCGAGCCACGAGCCTCCGTGTAAGTACCTTGCCCTCTTTATTTTCTTCTCCTACTCTTGTTCCTGCTCCTGCTCCTGCTAGTGCTCCTGCTCCTGTTCATGCTCCTGCTCCTGCTCCTGCTCCTGCTCCTGCTCCTGCTCTTGCTCCTGCTCTTTTTATCGTTCGAAGAAGAGGTCGAAGCGTGTACGACATCACTTAAGAAGTCTGCTAAAAATGGCACTCTTTGCTCCGTTTTTGTCATCATTCTCTCCCGGAAGCAGCACTTTTCTACCCTGTACTTTGGTCTCGGTTGTTTCGTGAATTGCAGTTAATTTCGTTCCTCCGTTTCTCTTCCTTTTGCGTCTTATCTTGTGTTCTGCTGTCCCGCGGAGTATATTTATTTGGCATTTTCGAGGATTATTTATGCCAATAGTATACGGAGTTCTTCGAGAAAATATGAAGATTCCGGTAAAGATATGGGTGTGCAAGTGAAGGTATGAAAGAATGGGATGGGTTTAATGAAAGAGGGAGAAGCGTTATAGTCCGATGAGGTATAATTCGGCGATTTTTTTTATTCTTAAAGAATAAAGGTTCACCAGAATCTGCTATTGTATGATAAACACAAAATGAGCCGATGAAGCGCATTTTATCATTATAAAAGACCTTTAAGAAAGTCAGTTTTTGCGTTGCAAACTGAATCGAATTAAAAAATTTTGAATTAAGAAAGATGTATTTGTGAAAAATGTTATTATAAAATTCGAAAATAAGTCACCCTATTTTCTACTTTTAGTATTATTGTGCGGACCAATGTTTTATCGTTTAATAAGTAATTTTAGATCACGAACAGGAACATTTATTCAGTATATGTACCTTAGCTTATTTATTTGAATTATGATATCCCTATTATGAGGTAACGTATTTTATTTTTGATTTCTATTGAAGTATGTATTTTGTTACCCTTTCGTACGTTTTTAATGTATTCACTCCGTTCTATTGACGAAAAGCGACATTTTCTACGGTATTCTCACTGATTGTCATAAAAATATGTCTACTTATAAGGAATTCCAACTGATTGACATAAGAGTATTACTATATTATTTGTCTTTAAATATATTTGGCATTTAAAAGAAAAAGGGCGTATAAACAGAGTTCGGTATAATTAATCTTTTTGAAGTTGTAAACAGTTTTGTTGCATATCAGTTAAAGCTTCTTTTAATGGTTATTGTACTGTGTTGAAACAATGCTTAATCTGCCTTTCCCATCTGAACACGTGTCGAATACGAAACGAATGATTTAAGAGAAACAAAGAATTGTTTACTTCATCATTTGACGATTAAAATCTACCCCACAAGTTGCAAACTCTTTTTTATATCACCCTATATATAAATTCGACATATGCAGACATTCATAAATGTTATTAATGACTAGACTGCGGATGTTCATGCAAATGCATATTTTTATGGAAAATAGATAAAAAAATCGGACCTTGACAGGTCCGATTTTGTCATTAGGGGATTCCAGAAATGCATTTTTTATTTTGCATATTTTGCATATTTCATATGTTTTGCATATTTTTTTTTAAGTGCATATGCAGAAGTATATTGCATATGTTATTTGCGGCGAATATGCACATATCATGCTCATTTAAATCATCTATCTCGTGATAATAATTTAGTCTACTAGTCAGCACTTGTATCATAATCGGATAGTGTTGAAAGCGGTTATATGTCAATAGTCGGACCATATTTTCAAAACATAGAGGTGGTAATTGAAGATCAGATGTGCCTGTTAGTGTTTCGAATTCGATCAGTTCAGTTTAATCACTGAGGCGTCCAGGTAAATTTTCTGAGTGCGTTCTAATATATCTAAAATGCCGAAGGTTCGGAAAAGTCGAGTAGCATTAATGAAAAGCTGGATCGAAGGCGATCCCAATTTCATTCATGATGAAAATAATGAAAACAGTATTTACTGCAAAATATGCAATAAAAGTGTAAAGTGCGAGCGGAGATCACAATATGTTCAGCATACTATTACTTCTATGCACAAACGGAAACGTGATCAAGCAGATGCTGGCAGATTCGAGGCAAACGGTTCCGAGCAAGCAACAAGTTCAAAAAAAAGTGAATTCTATTCGGACTTAACAAAAGCGATGGTTGCTGTCAACATACCATGGCGTTCTTTGAATAACGATACATGGAGGAATTTTCTGGAAAAATATATAGACCACCCCATTCCCGATGAATCGACTTTACGTAAGAATTATTTGGACGATTGCTATAATTCAGCAATTAAAGATATCAGGGAGGACATAGCAGACCACTATGTATGGATTTCTGTTGATGAAACTAGTAATACTGCAGGTCAATGTATCGCCAATCTGATAGTCGGCAAACTGTGTGAAAATGAGATAACCAAGCCGCACTTGTTATGCTGTAAAGAATTGGAGCAAACGAACTATGCGACAATAGCTCGATTTGTAAATTCAGGTTTAAGAATTTTATTCCCAAATGGCAGCGAGCAGAAAGTTTTATTGCTTGTGACAGATGCAGCACCATACATGGTAAAAGCCGGGAGGAAATTAAAATTATTTTTTGAAAATATGATACATGTCACATGTTTAGTGCATGGGCTGCACAGAATTGCTGAAGAAGTCCGGCAACATTTTCCATTAGTGAACAAAATAATATCATCTGTGAAAAAGATATTTTCAAAAGCACCACTTCGCATAGAAGCGTATCGTCAAACATTAAAAAATACTCCGCTGCCACCAGAACCAATTTTGACTAGGTGGGGTACGTGGATTGAGGCAGCGTTATTTTATGCTGAACAGTTTGAAAATATTAAGGAGGTAAGCAAAATGAACTTAAATTGATTTGAATAAAGCTATATGCATTTTATTTTTCATGTCAATAGGTAGTTCTAAATTTTAAAGAAAAAGATGCTGCTGCCATTAAGACCGCACAAGAAGTGCTTCAACAAAACGAGCTCCCGCAAAACTTAATGTTTATAAAGGCGCAGTTAAGCACATTGCCGGCTACGATTCGCAAATTGGAAACCATAGGTTTACCATTAAATCTTTCTACAGAAATATACATGCAATGTATAAATCAGTTAGAAAACATCCCTGGTGATTGCGGAGAGAAAATTAAAAAGAAAATAAATGCCATACTACAAAAAAATACAGGATTAACGGAGTTAAGACAAATTTCACGGGTTTTAAGCGGTGAAGTTGTAGAAATGCCGGAACATATACCACAAAATTGTATAAGTAAATTTAAATATGCACCGATTACATCATGTGATGTGGAACGATCATTTTCGGCGTATAAATTAATTTTTACCGACAAACGCCATCAACTAACGCCATTAAACTTAGAAAAATTGATTGTAATTTACTGTAATTCTAATTATAATAAACCAGAATAACTGTAAAACGTTTGTTGATACTTAATATTACAATTAACATTTAACATAGTATATATTTAATATCATGCATATTTGCATATTTTACGTGCATATTTGCATATTTTTCGTGCATATTTGCATATTTTTCGTGCATATTTGCATATTTTACGTGCATATTTGCATATTTTACGTGCATATTTGCATATGTTTTTTGCATATTTATCGTGCATGAACATCCGCAGTCTATTAATGACTAACAGCAGCGTTGATCTGAAATATTTTTTGCACATCTTTTCTGGCTATGTAAGTTAATTATGCGTTTAAGCAAACAACGCAAATAAAAACCGCTCAGCGTTATAATTGAAATATGTATTGAAAACGGTTTGAATTCATAATTTTTTACCGACTGTTCCGCTTTATGAATCCAGAAATGTCAATTTCAATATGTAAATACTTCAGGCGTATCGTAAAGACTGAAACTAAAATACATCACTAATTTCTCGTTGTGCATGAGACATCGTATATCGTGGAAATTTATGCTGGATTCCCTGTCTCTCCTTTCTATTCTTCGACGTATTTGAAGAGCAAATCTGCGAGGTAAATTTCGAATGAAGTAGAACTATAATGCACTGTACGATAGTTTCAGCATTAACACTTAACCTACCAAGCCCGTCAAATGATCGGTCGCCAATTTTTTTTTAAATTCCGTAAATTGATAGGGGAGTCACGCTTTAAATATACCATTTTTATCTGTTACAACCTAAATTACATAATTCATCATCTATTTCACGCCTTCATTTCTCTTTGTCCCAAGTATGTACTTATTCAGTATATCTAAATATAATAGACATAAAGCTGGTAGTTTTAGTGTTAATGGACACACTAATGGACTTTTTCTCGCTGCCATCGCGAAAACGTAGCGATTTGGTAATGGTATAAAATATATCGCGCACCGCGTTCACTGAAAGTCAGATCAAATGATAAAACACTATCTCGCACAGATATTTATCAGCAAGTGTATATGTAGTGTTTTGAAAGTAATTACTCGAAACTAAAGTGCGCATTATCATCTTTTTCGAGCAATGAACAATTGTTATTTATAACGGTACTTAGCAAATATGTTTCATCCAAAAAATTGCTGACTTTTATATGTATCTGCGGAGACATACTTAAATAGAGAGTATCGAGGTAAGACTGCCGTACCAAGCGAGAATAAATGTAATGTCTTAGCTCCTTATTCAAAGTTTACAGTACATTAACGAAGCAATCTTATATGTTTTAGACACAGAGATGTATATACAGAAAAATTATTTAACGGTGCTTTTGGTTGATTAAAATTAGATACTAATTTTTAAATAAATTCAAAACTGTGAGAAATCGGGTTTTAACACGTGCAATTCGATCTTTCAGGTGCATAGTTTTGCTTAGCCCGTTTGCATCATAGCTCTAAATACGGCAGAAGACACGTAGTACCATGCACTTCCGCGCGCAGCAGTTTAACGTTGTACAGGGCGGAATATTCCGCGGCTGGTGTAAAGTCGATCGTCATCTGCAGAATATTCCGCTTACGGATGCATTGGGTTAAGAAGAAGATAAAAACTCGTTGATATTAAAATTCATTCGACTGAATTATTCTTTCTTCTGTTTTTGTACCGTGCTTGCGGTAGAGGATAAAGACCCGGTTCAGCTCAATTATCTGAATCACCTCATATAAAGAGCAATCATTGCGGACCAACTACGAGTGTAACTCATCGCGTAACTTTCGGATGCGTTGTATTCTAATTTTTTCGTGCTAAATTGCTAGATCAGCCGGGTCGCGTCTAAAGCCGCACAGCATTTTGCGAAGAAGCAATAACAGACACGCATAAGGTCATTAGCATACCTGAGGAGTTTTATTAGCATACAAAGAGCTTGAAGGTTTTGGAGTTTGTCACCAACAAGTATGTGATAGAGACTTGGCACGTTTCGAATGAAATCCCGTAAGATTTTCATTTATAGGTGCAGCGTATTAACCCATTTGCATCAGAGCTCTAAACACGGCAGATAACTCGTAATACCGCGCATTTCCCCGTACAATGGTTTAACAGTTATAGAGAGCGGAATTTTCCGCGTACTGACGCAAATGGGTTAATAAATTGCAAATAAAATCTTTATAGTATGAAATAACATATTAAGAGAAACAAAACGCCTGAATTAATATATTATACATTTGCAAATCAAATCACTAAGAGTTTTATTCTTAATAGTTCTTTTCACGTGTCATGTATTTATAGTTTATATCTCATAATCCAAAAGCGGTGAACATGTACGATAATTATGATGTATGGAAAATTGGTAGTTATACAATCCGAGAATCGAAATTACTGTAACAGAAAAATAATTATACCAGAAAGTTGTATAAGCCACAGATCGGTATAACTTTGCAAAGGACTAAATGATATTTAGAAAATTCTTTGCTGTATTTAATATCGAAATGTTAACGTAGCATTCGTAATGCATTTGCAATTACTTTAATTTAAAAGTTTTATTTGCAAGTAAAAACGAAGTCTCCTTTGCAACTACTGTAATTTATCCACTTTTATTGGAATTAGAAGTTGAGAGTTAGTAGACGTATCAACATATTGTTAGGTTAATCATGCAAATATTCGCATAAGTTCAAATTACAGAATATAAGTGCTAGTACTTATACAAAATCACTGTTCGATTTCCATACCGAAGCCTGTTCTATAAAAAATTTGCTGCTGTAAATTGATATGCCAATGATAATTTTAAGGTAGTCCACAAAAGGGTTAATTCACTTGATTTCGTGTGCCGTTCGTAATGGGTTTGTCAAGAAAACAAGAAGAAAAAAAAGGACTCACCGAGGACCTCGCGAGGACGTCTTGTTTTGTATGAAGAAAACGGGCGAGGCCCTCTGCGGATCAAGCCCATCTTGTCGTTGATAATAGTCATTGGAATTCTGAGGAGAACGACCTCTCTCTCCATTATACTTCCGGTAACGGAATTCGGCGTCTAATCGTTCTTTCCGAATTCCGTATTCCGAATACCGAGTTCCCTTCGGAACGGTAATCGCGAGCGATGAAAATTGCGAAGCAGCTGACTTAGAAAGTAGGTTAGTTTTTAATTGTTCTTAATAGCTGGTTTCTTGGCACTCACAACTATAGCGGAGACTTCCCTTTATTTTCCCGGATTCCAGGCTGTTCTTAATTCGCACGAAATGACCGAATAATTGGATCCCGGTCTTCGAAAACTTTTTTGTTCACACTCGACTGTGTGGAACGGTAATCAATTAAGATATATCATTACAAAATTGATTAAATGAATTGGGTGTGCGTTGGCACGAGACAATTCATTAAACGAGCAGTTTTATATCTCGGTTATCATACTGTTTTCCATGTTGCACGTTTGCGGATATCTATTTTGGCAATTTCAAGAAAGGAACCAACAAAGGTCTGTAAAAGTACACAAAGTTTGTTATGTCATGGCAATTTACGATACGTGTGTACCTGAAAATGTCAGTCAGTAGAATCTCTTTTTCTATTATTTATAACATCTACCATGCCCTGTAACTTACCATTAGTAACATTGAATATATGAGCCGTTTATTTAGAAAGTGGCATAAGCCACTTTGCAGTAATGATAAATGGTGATCTTTCAATGACTATACGCTGAATTTACTGAATCTATATAAACAGAAATATAAGTTTCGAGGTAAGAAGTGTAGCTAAATCTTGTCGAAAGTTGGCATCAGTATTTTTAAACGTGATAAAACACAAAACCCTAAATATCACGGTCTACAAAGAAAATGACTTAAGTGTATGCCACTTTCTAAATAAACGGCTCACATGTTAATTCGATTGGGTGTTCTATGCGTAACAATATCAGTGTTAAATGCAACTTTTACTAGTATGTGATATTGGATATCATTGATCATTTTACGAATTTTCTATTGTTATAAATAGTTGAATGTGTACAATTAATTTATTCGTCCCATACCACAAGTACCTGCCCAATTACAGCATCGATACAAATACTATTGAGGAGATCCAAGTAATTCGATATGAAAGTTCTCAATGGAAAGTAAGGAAAATGTTGAGTATGTGGTATAAGTTCTTGATACCGAGTCTCTTGAAATCAATATCAAAGTGATACCTACTCAAAATATCGATACGTATTTTACACGGAAATTTAAATAGCATATTTGTGGGGAAATACAATCACGATAATGGCAGTAGTCTAATTTTTTTAAAAATTTCACGAAACCCCTCATCATGAATTACTATCAATAATTCGGAAATTTTTACCCTAAAATCGGAATAGACTTAATTTTATTCGTCTGTTACAGTCAAAAATTCCGAGTACTTCTGACAAGGGAACATACCGAGATGTCTGCCGCCGATTTTAATGAAACTTAAAATAATTGATACGTATTTTTTTATGTCGGCTAAGTCGCACGGGGCGAAACCACCCTTCAAAGTTTCGACATTTTTTCTTCTTTCGCTTATAACTTCAAAACGTCTAATGATAGAGATTTACGATAACTATACGATATATTCGCTTTTTTGTGTACTAAACCCGTATGGAGTTAAGAATTTTATTTGACGATTTTTTCTTAATTTTTTATTAAAAAATGACAAGTTTTTCGTTGTATCTTTAACGTTTGCGATCCGATTTTAACCAAAGTTTTTTGAAATGGTAGAGCAATAAAAAATAAAAGTTATGTGTTTTTCCGTAATTTACTCTGGAGTCGTGAAATTAACCCTTTTTTTGCCGATTTTGACACTTTACGTTACTAACAATAAGTATATCTGATAAACGAGTGACAATGTAAAAGAATGTATTATGCAACAAATGCCTCCCTTGTCCTGTAGAATATTATTGATTTTGTCTAAAATCAAAATTAAAATTTTTTTTGTTTTATTATGCAATATGTAGGCCGTGCAGATGCGCCACGACGTAGTAATAGTAAACTATCATAGATACCAAAAAGTATCTTAAGGAAAAGTTTCATTGTTTTTTACATACAACAGGAATATGTTTACAAATTGTTTAAAACATAATTTATTTATAACCTAACCCAACGGCCCGCTAGCCAAGGGGCCAGGTTGACAACGGAATAGGGCCGTCTTGCCAACGCCTCACTGGTTTATTATATGGCAATAACTATTGAGCCTACATGGAAAATATGGAAACAATCAAATTCAGAGGCGAGGATCTTTGTGGAATTAGGTTCGCAGAGGCACAATGCCAGCACCTCTGCGTCCATTAATACTCAAAAATAGTTGCCTGCTCGTCCGTACAATAAACCCGATGCATTAAGGCTACGGCCTTAACAGATATAGTAACGTAAAGTGTCAAAATCGGCAAAAAAAAAGGTTAATTTCACGACTCCAGAGTAAATTACGGAAAAACACATATCTTTTATTTTTTATTGCTCTATCATTTAAAACAACTTTCGTTAAAATCGGATCGCAAACTTTAAAGATACAACGAAAAACTTGTCATTTTATAATAAAAAATTAAAAAAAAATCGTCAAATAAAATTCTTAACTCCATACAGGTTTAGTACACAAAGTAGCGAATATTTCGTATAGTTATCGTAAATCTCTATCATTAACCGTTTTGAAGTTATAAGCGAAAGAAGAAAAAATGTCGAAACTTTGAAGGGTGGTTTCACCCCTTAAACGTGCGACTTAACCGACATAAAAAAATACGTATCGATTATTTTCACGTGCTTAACAAAACGAAGTTTCATTAAAATCGGCAGCGGACACCTCGGTATGTTCCCCTGTGAGAAATCGTGAAGTAATAACAATAACAGTAACGATGTATCATTCTAATCCATTTTATTATTTTTTTACTATCTTTTTGTCATATTCATGCTATTTTCTTCCCTTTTTCTACTAGGTTTCATATAATTATCGTGGAAATTGCATGTATAGAATTTTCAAGAGAAATATTTTTAGCTTTATTGTTTTTTAATTTCTATTCACGTGTTTATACGTTACGTATTTATGATTCACATTTACATTATCCATCAGCCACATTATTATTTTTGAATTTCTAGCATGTATTCAAACTTGTAATAGCATTCTCTAAAACTGACAATGAACTGCAATACTTTTAAAATATATATTTTTATTATGCATGAATAATTACACTTATACCGAAATTTTCATAATTTTTTGGATTTTCGAAACCCAAATTTTTCTCTAATTAATTTTTTACTACAGGATTAGTGGATAACATTTTAATTTAACACTAATGGTACCATACGTGGCCAAATGACCGATTCAGTGCATTGAAAATATGTCATTTTTTCTATTATTAACCAAAGGCCGTTTTCTGCGTTGCTTCCTGCATTAAACTGACAATCTTCTGTTTTCTTTTACAACTGGTGAAATAATTAATTACAGTAAGAATAGGGGTACACTAGGACTGGTACAGTTAGTGTTAATTCTACTTCTAATGAATCAGCGATTAATTGGTTATGATGAGAAGTCACGTATGTATGTGTAGATCAAACGAAACAATATTTATTATAGTATTCTTTCTTCTCGATATCTATAGTTTTTATAACAGGTTATTCGTTATCAGAAAATATTTAACCATGTAAACGTCAACAATTTGTATTTCCTTTTAAACATTTAGAATAATTTGTGACGACTGATCACGGACAAGAAAGGTATATATGCACCAGCTGTAATTTTCTACAATTCAATTTTCATTTCAAACTAACATTTTACAAATATTCACACGCGACGATTACATCGGTTATGTGTAAATACAATACTTGAATTTGCAAGTGCAGAGTAAAAAATGGCTTTTGATATACCAATAGATCCAAGAAAAAAGATAGCACGCTTTCCCGGAGAGTTGAATGCCGCTGCAGTCTTGCCGAAGGATGTTAAGTACTTATATAGCTACGGGGAAATCCAGATGCTAAGAGAGTTGAACGCATTGCACGCTACATAATGCAGGTGTAAGAGAGATATCTGTTTCCTCGAAAATTGACAATTAATTGTAAGTGCTTAATGTCCGCTGCAAGTCATTTGTGTTATCGTCCAAGATAATCGTATTTAAGAATTTCATCAGACCACTGAATAGATTGTGAAACTCTTTTTCAAGGAATCAACAAATGTTTATGAAAAACACACAAAGTTTATGTATACGTATATGTATGTGTATTTATGTATGTGTATAACGTGATAACGATTTACAGTACGTCGGACCGCAGAATGTGCTTTTCTATTACTTATTACAACTAACATGTCTTGTAATTTAGTAACATTGAACGTTAATTCTAATGCATGCTTAATGCGTAATAATACGATATTAAGTATAGTTTGAAAATAACTCAGTTGAAATATTTTATTCATGTAAAATTTCTATTGAATTTGTTATTTAATATTCTTCTGAAATATGTGTACAAAAAATATTATATTTCGATTAAGGTAGTTGTCGTGCAATGGGCATAGTGTCAGAAAATTCTAAATTTTAGAATACTCATTGAGGACATTATAATACAATTATCCTTAAAATTTTAAATCGATTGACCTCCCCTAATTCGAGATAAACTTAATTAAAGTTCGGGTCATTAGCATGGAGAGTATATGCGCTATGTAATGGTTCTACCACTTTATTAATTCTAATAAAAAAACTAACAGTCAGAAACTTTCAAAAAACTAACAATTCATAAATGTTTTTGTTCTGAATTAGACAAAAAAACAACAAATATATTGACCTTCCCGTTATTGAGTTATAATAATGCAAAAATTAAAAATCGTGGAAAAAAGCACACGCGAGCAAATCGAACAGAAACAACTTAGCAACGCTGTACTGTACATACATTGAGTCTGTATACACTGAAGCGCTGTATCCAGTAAACAAGCCCAGTATGTCCAACTGTGTGGCATAAACGACGTTGCCAAATTGCGAGACGTGAAAATGTTTCATAGTGTTTGTGTATACATATATATGAGATTTGTATGTGTATGTTGTCACGGGTACAGTATTGAAACAAAGGAGATCGTTCATATCGCTACTCGCTCCTATACTCTTACCACGCACATGATCCAAAAACTATTGACGATATTGTACCACGACAAAGTCCTTAAAGGGGACAAAATAAGATGCAACCAATTTACAAATAAGAATATTCTAAACCCCTAATTGCAAGAGTAGTAATATTAAGGCTAAGATCTGTAGAAAACGAGCTTTCAGACAACACGTCACCAAATTATATTTATTACAATTGTTCTTCGTCTTTTCATATTTTGTACACCGAATACGATTTCTTTATTCCAAAAACAGTCCTTCACATTGCAGCAAGTAAAAGTTCAATATCTATATGTAGTTGAAATAACAGATGAATTGTCAAACTAAAAATGCAAAATTATTCGATTTAGGAAGTGTTTTAGAAACAATTAGAACAAATCTAAACGAATGGTTTTTAACGTTTTAATCCTTTCAAATTGTTTCGCATGGTACTGTTGTTTCAACTTTCTTCTTCTTATTTGAAATTATTATTACCTCAAGATAAGTTATTAGTTCGTATCTATTTGTGCAAATATCTAAAATGAAAGTAATGAACCAAAATATTATTTTTGATATTGCATTAATTATTTTCTAAAAATTTGCCCAAGTTTATTCTTCAGACATGCTTATTCCACCACTTTAAGGTGACTTAACAACCACTATTCGGGAATGTATATAAATACGAATGCATACACGTCAAATGGTTTTTTCATCTGAAAATCTGTAATAGTATTAATAACCCTTTATTGCAATGAATACAGTTGACACATACAATAAATAATCGTAAAATGTTTTAAACCAATTGATTTGTCTGGCATTCAAACATTAGAAAGCACTTAAGGACTAATAAATCTAATCGACAATTAAGTATAGTGGACAAATTACAATTGACAAAAGAAAAACTCAACCAAATCTGAAAGTCTATATTGCAGTATACATTAGTCTTGATGATCACTGACCCGATCTTTGCCTCCGCTTACCGAGGGTGGATTAACCTTCGTAAGTATAGTCTTTTCGCTCGATTTCTCTAAAAGATCATTCTGAGAAATAGGTAGTTGCACTATGCGTTAAAATATAAGCCGAAAAGATAAATATTGCCATGGGAAAAATATAGGGAATATCCTAGACCAGCGATGGGCAGAGTACGTCTCGCGTCCAGATGCGGTCTGCTTACAACTAGAGATTTTAGTCGGCCCCACGCAGATTTTAAAATAATAGTATAGAAAATTTAAATTTCAGTATTTTAAAAATATTTATTTAATCGGGTGTTCCGCCTTTTTGCATATGCAAAATTTTCCGTTGAGGGGTTTAGGCTGGAAAATTAAAGGTGTTCGTTTTCGTAGAATAAAACGATTTTATTCTCGTTGCGCGTGCAACGTGGTTGTCGGAAGTATAAAGTACAACAGTTTTTGAAAATTCTTTTTCTCACCCTTTTAAGCGGTTCGTCGCTTCTTCGTCGCGACCAATACCGTAACAGATTTCATTGGCTGTTTTCCCGGGATCGGTCGGTCTGCAGGGGCCCCGTCGTCACGGCGACGGGCCGTGGCCAAGCTCAAGGGCCTCTTGACGAAAATGTAAACTATGTGGCCACGCGCTGTCGCGTTTTCGATGCGCCGCACAGTGGTTCATTTGGCCGAAAACCTGGCCAAAAAGCCAAAAATTTTTTTCGCGATTTTCAAAATTTAGCAATTGCGTTTGATTTGTAACATATCAGATCATCGGTTTCCATTAATAAAAGTTTTTATTGAACAATGCTCTTAGAGATATGCAATGTCAAAGTTGGCACTTGAATAATGTAACGTATTCACGTCGAAATTCAGAATACGTTTTCAATGCGAAATAATAGTACAATCAACTTTGTAAGTATTTGTAGCTATTCGTCATACTTTTAAATTATAAGTACCTTGGTTTCATTATTTTATTTAATATTTTACAACTGCTATGGTACAGATTGCAAAACCCATACATTTTTTTCCTTTTGCAGAGGAAATAGTTGTGAAGTACGCAAAAGTACAACGCGAATTTTTTTTTAAATTAAACTTTGAAGCTTCCCGAAGAAGTCCCCGTTGTAAAACTTTGCGACTTTTTGCGATTCTATGAGATATTCTTATTTGTTTGTCGCACGCGCCATGCTCGGGGAAATACGTTTACGACATACGGCCAGGCTATCGTGCATTGGACAAACGAATAATGCTAATCCCTCACTTGTTTTTGGAAATTCTGAGTTCAGATTCTTAATTAGCGACCGGAGAAACATAAGAATACTAATTTTCGTGCCGATCCGACAATTTTTCAATACTCGCATCCGCCATATTGAAGCCGCCATTTTGTTTTTGGAAATTCTGAGTTCAGATTCTTAATCAGCGATCCAAATAATACTAATACACCAATTTTCAGCTAAATTGAAAACTCCTTGGGGTTTTGGCCAGGTTTTCGGCCAAATGAACCACTGTGCGCCGTGCTCGTTGCACGTCGTCGCCACATTCGTAGAAATTAAAAAATTAATAAATTACATATGCATTGTCCTAGAGCATAATGGCAGCCTCTGAGGGCAATAACGACAAGCAGGAGGATATAGGTCTGGAACGGTAACTTGGTAGCTGAGACGGAAGGAGAGATGCTCTTGCACCGCTTATCCCCGCCATGTCGGTCCTGGAAATCTGATTGTGAGATCGACTAATGACAACCGAAAATAAAACACTACTTTCGTCGTTCACATGACGACGCAACGAATGTGCGGGTCTCTCTTGCCAATAGCGCGTCAAAATCGGAAATGCGTGAAGGAGAGGGATGCCCCTATCCGTCGGGCGAATCAGAGCAAATTACCCCTCAGCTGCCTTCTTAGCGTTCCAGCATTATAGCAAAGACGGTGACGAGGCTGCTCGTCGCAGTCATCTGAGCAAATCGAGTCGAAAGACCGCGCTCTCGGACTCGGTCTAACGCCCAACCTCTAATTGAGATCGTTTCGACTTGGTTCACATCAATCTATGCGCACGGAGGAAGTTTTGTCCATGTCGAAGCACGGGGAGCACAACGGACATGCGACAGAAGCGCAGCGGAAGTCGAAGGACATCGAGGATGATGCTTCCACGGCCTGTTCTCCAGGAGAGCGAAAGCTCGCGAACGAAGCATAGAGAGGAATCAAGTGATTTGCCGAGAAATTAAAGCTCGTCGAACGAGTTTTATCGCGACGCGTTTGAACGACCCCTGTGCAGCGTTAATTCAGACAATTTACGACGCGGTCCTCGCTCGGTCACTCTCGTTACGTTCTTTTCGTGTCCTCCTCTTCTACTTCGTGCTTCTCTCTGACAGTATGTACTATGCTTCCGTCGACTTGTCGACTGTTGTCCCTGCGCTCGCCTTCTACCGACGCACAGTGTGTATTTAACTTCGCCGATCTAGCTGGACAAAAGTCAATTTTCGTAATAATCCAGATATATAAAATTTTATTGTAAATCAATAGTAGGAATAAAAAAATAATCTGCAATAATTAATTAATAAGCATCAAAGTTGTACTTTCCTTACAGTGAGAATGGTATTTCTGTATATGTATTGTTATCTTCACTTCTTTCGGATATGTGTGCAGATTTTTATTTGTCCAAATGATCTTATATTACCGTTTTAATCACCTCTAACAATTAACGTGTAATTTAAGCTCTGTTCCGAAATGTATGTAGACTTTTAACTTAGAGTACTGTTTATTACACTTTTACAATTTTGTGTGTTCAAAGCTGAAGGTATAAACAGTTGAAATTGCGAATAGCCATTGTACAAAAACGATGACATTTACTCTTTTTTTTTGTTTTGTTCCGTCCCTAACGGATTAATGCGACTTCTTCTAACTTTCGGGAAAGAGTATTATCTTGGGTCTTGGGCATTGTGAGCGGACGAAACTAAATATCGTGTGGAATTATTTTAATTTATCAGCCGAAAACAAAACGTGTTGCAACTTTTTTTTATGCTTTCTCCAAAAGCAATGTCTGATCTATCGTCTCCTGCTATCAGATTTTTTCCTTGACGTTTAGTTTTTAGGGTAAATCGGAAAATATTCATAAAAATTTGGGACATTTTGGGCGTTGTTCCGCTTTGAACATTGTTTAAACATATTTAAATCTTTATAACATTAAAATAATATACATCGTTGTATTCGCGGTAGTTTACAGAATGACTTTGTGCAGTAAACATTTAAATAACTATTACTGTTAAAGTACAAGCAAATTTTAGATTTGAGAGTTTCCTATTTTACGTATAAGTGATAAATAATTATTAGAATATATATTGTTATTAACACTAAGAATAAGATTATGTTTTTTATTAGTATAAAGGTCAGTCAAATTAACGAAAGCCGTAATTTGTTTCATAACATAGTATTTACCAGCTGAATCGGTCAAATTACACACTGTGCGACGTAAGAAGCGATGGCTTCTGCAAACATGGGACCTAGTACGCCGTTGATTTTGTATAGAAATTGCGGAATACCATGTTACATGTGAAATAAAAGGAAGAAACGGTTCTTGACAGCACAGAAATCCAATTATAATATCATAATTTTTAATTATAATTTAATCGAGGATTAAAAGAACGGCAAGGTAATGTATAAATGCGCAAAATAAGGGAGAAAAGAGGAAAAATCCTCTGCTTGTATGTCATATACAATAGGATCAATATTTAATCCGTAAGAGCATTTGTATTTGCAATTTGGAAGACAGCGACGATGTTGATCTTCGACGTGCCTTTGGAAATTACGTTTTCTAACAGATATTGAAGACGGAATGTCGAGAAGCTAGCACGTGACTCGTAAACATACACATATACCTACCTGTATATGTACATACGTAAAACGCGCGCATGTCAGTATCACACTCGCCACATGTAAAAGTGCATAAACAGGGATACTATTGAGTTGGCAACTAAGTGATTGCGGATTTTGACGATAGATGCTTTTAGCACTTCTTTTTGTTTCGTCAATATTTTCAAAGCACCTAATCTATAGTTTTCTTGTTGTCTGGACTTCCATCTTTTATTAGTAAAAAAATCGTATCGATGAGTTGTTTAGTTTCGTTTTTTCCCAATTTGAAAATAGAAGAACAAAACGCGCATTTCAGACATATTTTATTGTATTTCCGAAAAGGCAGGAACGCATCCCAAACATACAAGAAGTTATATGGCGTATATGGGAATGAAGCCTTGAAAGATAGGCAGTGTCAAAATTGGTTTACCAAATATCTTTCGGGTGATTTTTCACTAGAAAATGCGCAACGATTTGGCCATCCAGTTACAGTTGATGAGAGTCATATCAAGGCTATTATCGATTCAGATCGGCATAGCATAACACGTGAGATTGCAGGGAAGCTCAATGTATCGCGTACATGCATTTAAAAAAATTGAAACAGCTTCACTATGTTAAAAAACTCGATTTATGGGTCCCTCATCAGCTGAAGGAATTTCCTTCTTATATAAAATCCGTAATCACTTAGTTGCTAACCCAATATATCGTTACAATATAAACAAACTTACTGCCTCTGATGTTTTCCATTCTTTTTGAATAAATGGTACTTTATAACATATTTAATGTATGCAAGTATCAAGCCCAAAACTTGGCTATTAGGTCGAATTTTTTCACCTTTATGAAAGCCGATTTGTACCTTTTGTCCGATGTGTACTTCTACACCACTTTGATTAGACAACAAGTACAGTTCAGGCTGGTCGATTACTTCTGTAGACTCCTGATGAGTCTGTACCATCCGAAGCTCTCTGTAGAGATTAATTTCGAATCGACTAAGCATCACCATTTCTTTGCTTGCGAGGCACAGAATGAAAGTTGCTTGCGTCATATCTATGCCTGGGGATAAAAAATGGACTTATTTCGACAACCCTGGCCAATCATCGACATCGGCGCCAAACAGAATATCAATATTGACGAAATCATGATGTGTGTCTGGTGGAATGTGGAAGGAGTAGTGCTTTATAAGCTCTTAAAACCCAATATAACAATCACTGGTGAACATTAGCAATATAAATTGAATCGTTTGGACAATAATTTAATGGAAAAAAGGCCGACAGTAGCATAAAACTGTCGAATGGTTAAACTGCTGAACAACAACGAAAAAAACACTGATGAAACTAGAATCAGAGACCCTTCCTCATCCAGCGTATTCTTCGGACCTTGCCCACAAGTGATTATCACTTGTTCCGGTATGTTACTAGTTCGATGTAACACTCCTTACAAGAGACACACTTCCCTAACTACGAGGAAGCCCAAAAATGGGTAGACGAATGGATAGCGTCAAAAGACGGGACACTCTTTCGAGGTGGGATTCAGCTTTTTCCAGAGACATTGGAAAAAGTATTGTAATAACATTCCAGGGAAAATACTGTGATTAACCTAACCCAGCAACTTTTTACAAAATAAATGCATAAAAAGTAAGGAAAAAGAACGGCGCGTTGCAAAGCAACCACTTAGTAGATGGATTCCCAACCATCGAGGTTGCGAATACACATATCACACAAGAAATATGTACGAAAGGTAACACGAATTTGAAGCCCAGCTCACTAATTGAGAGTCTTACCCTTTAAAATTCCACTCATCATAGCCTCAACCCTTTCCTTGCGATCGCCGATTATGCTCGGCATCCACTCGACGACCTGCATTTCGATTATTACTTAACCGTTTCAATCGAAATAACGATCTAGACTCATAGTGGATGCTTACGAGGAGAAAATGTACAAAACGAGTGCTCGGCAGCTCTACAAGTCTCAATACAAGTTGCGATTACCGGTTATTCAATACCCTCCCGTTTTCTTTTATCGTTCGTTAATGATAGACAATTTTATAAATTTCGTATTAGCTTTTTGTAAACCTTAAAGTAAGACGGTGATAATACTTTATATAAAATAATCACTGAAGAATAGAGGCATGGACCATACGCAGCTGCCTTGCTGTATCACTGTTGTGAGAACTATAATAGTTAATAACTCACTTATTGTCAATTACTCGCTGTACCATACACCATAATTGTTCTACTCGTATAAAGGAAATATTATATTTCAGCCAGGAAAACATAAAAATAAATATTGGCTGAAAGGGTTAAGATAATTTAGTGCAGAAAAAACAAATTTTACCTGACTTTTAAGGAGAAATACCCCGCGCGTGGTTGGTTGGTTTTGGTTACAGTGCTGCACGAATGAGATCGCATATTAGAGAAGGTCGCACGTAGAAGTTAGATCATTACTGTACACCAGTGTTTCCCAGACATTCAACATCTGTGTATCCCTACTATAATTTTCGTAACAATGAGTACCCCTCATACATACCTTAATACATACTTTAATAACAATCAAAATACATTTGATTTTCCTTTTTTAGTACATAAACAAAATAGCAATAAACGAAAAATAAAATTTACTCATAATAAAATATGAATAAAATAAATAAAAGTTATATTATGAATAATATTCATTATAATCATTGAGAAGGATGAAGTTGTTTATGTTGAGACCACAAATCATCATAATTTGGTTCCCTGGTTGTGAATTTTAATCTGAGATGCGGTTCCACATCCAAAAGCCTGTTCCCATTTTTTGACTTAATGTTTACAGATGCTGAAAAAGCAACTTCACATAGATACGAAGTTAGAAAAAGTAAGATGTATTTGAAAACTTACTCTGCTAAAACTGAACACACATGTTGCATTTGCAATTAGAATGATGTTAAAGTACACTCCTTATGTTTATGTTTTAAGAATCCGTCAGAAGCTAATTCCAACAATTCGCCGCATCGTACTGACACACACGTAGCCACGGACGTTTATGTATAGACAAAATTCAATGTAGGAGTAGCAAAAGTTTTTTGCCAATATCTCGAAAACTAAAGCAAAACGACGATTGCATGTATAGGAAAAAGTTACATAGAATCATAATTTTGACAACATATCCAAAAATCATAGAAATCGATGGGACGGACCATCTGTATAATTACAAAGTTTTTTATTATTTTTCTATGTTTGTGATCGAAAAAAAGTATGCGAATTGCACAACTATTTATTTTTAAACGAAATAAATAATTTTCGTCCATTCGTATAGCGCGCGGCTCAACTTTCTCCATATCTATAATTATATACTTATGCGGTTAATCGAAAAAATAAATGCTCCAGATAAAGCTAATGTAATGTTCTTAACCCTTTCGTCGTAGACGTTCTCTCTTAAACGTTCTCTGGGTACTACTGTCGCCTATTGGCGGCACTCACGAAACACTCTCTGGGTACTACCGTCGCCTATTGGCGGCGGCCACGACACGTTCTCTGGATACTACTGCCGCCGATTGGCGACGTCTTCGGAAAGTTATGTGGGTATGATTACTCTCTATAGTATGCATTACTTTACTAGTTTGTGTTTAAAACTCCCGGCTGCTCTAATCGTTCCATTATATAATTAGTAGCAGTCAACAGCGTGCCTTAATTATATATGTTCTGTAATTAGATAAATCTAATAAGATTTCCACATGTAAAAAAAAAGGTTGCGACAAAGCAGTATAGTGTGGAAAACTTCCCCGTACTATGAATGTATAGTGGCGGCCAGCTCCTCCGTACCGGAAGGATTAAAAATAATATAAGAAGTATATGAGACAGAAAAATCATTTTGGGTATAAAAGAGTCATGCGTACTGTTAAAAAACCGCAGCTGAAGATTAATTTACAGTGATACGGTGTTTGATGACGACAATGAATTTTAGAAAATGATTGTACGCAATTATGTAATTCTATGAATCTATAAGTTGTATTTTAAGATTAACCCTCTATGACCCCTCGTGGTTGTAGGGCTACACAAGATAAATCTGTGCCACTAATCTTGAAAATTACTTTCTTATGTTTGCAAATTATTGTAATTTAATTCTTGAATGTCACAAACGTTCTTTACAGCTAAATGCATTATTCAAAATTGTTTTTTTAACATTTCAGGAATCGGTGACCCGTGGCTCTTCACCTAAAATCTATAGCTCTTCAGCCTAACTGAAATATTTCAATTTCACATTAAACAATTCCGATTTAATGTTTAAATTAATATTCAGAGAATAATATCTGACTACATGTAGCTCTTTGTAAAATTCGCCAAGCGAATTTGGAGAAAAATGACTCTTTACTGAAAAAAAGGTTGCCGACCTCTGGTTTAACTGACATTATGCCCAATCAAAAATTCGGGCTACAGAGGTTTAAATTTCTTTCGGTTTCAATAAATTTTAGTGCGTGAAATGTGGAAGATTTGAAGTAAGTTTTCCCAAAACTGCCAATGCTACCACTATTAATTTCGCTGTTGCTTTGATGATAGAATTCCATGATGATAGAATTCTTCATGATGATACTATTATCCATAGTAAATAATATCAGTGACCATTTTATAGACGGCTTTGCCAGTCTTCCAGTTAGAACTTTTAATAGACCACTCCAGGATTTCAAAACAATTCAATCCATTATTTTATCCCCAATAACACGGACATTGGCGGGTTGTACTGTTTTGCGACGTTGCATTAACACTGATGAGGAGTCTGTTGTATCGACGAATAAATATATTGTTTTAAATGGTTACTTATTGTCGGTTACTGATTCATAAATGAAATAATATGCCATGTAGTACATAATGTATATCTAACATCGTTGCGTTACGATGGTAACATCTATGTACGATAAACCGTTGACATACTATTTACATTGCATGTAGGTATTTTCTCTATTTTTCTTGCATATCCGATTGGCAAATGATAGTGCCGGGCTCAAGATTCATAGTCAAGTAATGTGTATACCTTTTACTTAATCATTTTCTTTGAAGTAACACAAAGACGCCGGGAAATTGCACGACAATAGCGAAACGGATACGGTAATGCCATCAAACACTGGTTAATTAAAACTATTAATATTTTAACGGGATGAACGCCGTGGAGCTGCTAAATATTTATTCGCTTTTCCGCTTTATGTGTTATAATTGGATATTAAATATTAACTTCGTCATGTGCAAATGCGTAACGTTCCGTGTATACACCTATCTCACGATTTATACGGTACTTTATTTACACGATTTCACTTTTACACGGTTTTTAAAATATAGGACTTAAAAAAAAATTCTACAGTCAATTTTTAATTCCGTTCTCTTTTCTATTTCAGCGAAATATTAATAAACGCTTAACTCAATATGAGATCTATAAAGATTTGACCAAAAACCAAACACAATTGTTAATTACGGATATCATTATCAAGGTTCGCTAATCTGAAATTGTTTCTAATTTATCGAACATCGAACTCGAATCGCATCAAGTACCATTGAGTGATGAAAGTGGCATCATACCAATCAGGAAACAAAATTAATAGTCTCCGAAAGAGAAAACAGTAATTAAATTGGTTATATTTTTTAATTTATATTTCCAGTTTCTATATGTCAAATGAATTACATACATATATTTTTATATTCTTGCCATTTTATGAATAGACCGTTATTTTTGTGTGTTTTAAGATATATTTAGTTTTATTTTACGTTGAAATAAATGACTGAATTATGCACATTTTAGTTTGTTTTCGACTTACATGGTTTTTCGCATAAAAATCTACGATTTCGATTTATACGATTTTCTAAGGAACCTACCTTCAGTGTAAATCAGGAGATAAGTGTATATCAACTAGGGTAGAATCCAATCGTTTTCTTAGTCCGTAAGAGACATGTATAATTTAGAAGTCGAAAATAGGGGCATTGTTAAGATATTTCAGGAGAATAATGAATGTCATCGTATTCGTTCGTGTAGGCACCTGCCGATATAAATGATGTAACATTTATGTATATTCGATTGTATACACTCTTGTTCATATACATACATCATTATTCATGAACAGTTTTACTTACACATCTGTGCATTACAATTTGCACATATGTCGACATTTAATTGTATACACCATCATGTTCTTATAAAACACATGGGTAATCTTCAAAATAAGTCATATGTTTACTGTGTTAAAGTATTATATCACACAATAATCTTAATTAATTTATTATACATGTGATAATAGGTTGGATGCCTAAAATGCCACAGTTAAAAGCACCGCTTCATAATAAATTCGTTGCATGTTCCCTTCGTATGTACATACGATTCTTACATAGGAATATAAAACTTTTGTTGTACCAAAGTATTTAAATGGAGCTTGAAAATAATCATCGATGCATCGAATGCCGTGGAATTTACCGACAACCGAGATTAACAAGTTAAATACAGTTCCTCCGACTTCATTTAAAATCGTATTTATTTCCAAATAGGTTTAAGACTTAAACAACGGTGTAAAATGTAATACATACATAAAACACTCCAACATATTGAATCTCTAATTTCACGTGTAGAATGTCCACAATTTATGACTTTTGCAGTCATTGTTAGTATTCATTATTATATAATAGCTTTGTGAATAAAGTATTAAATTCTAATTAAAATAACAGGTCAGCAATTTGGTGGGGAGCTAGGCTTCTAAATAATTGCCAAAAGATGTTAAAAATTAGCTTTCAGATGTAAAAGCAATGAAAAATTAGTGTTAAAGTTAGTGTAAAAATTAGTGTTAGTATTTGAAAAATTAGTGATACAGGAACCCTACCGGCCTGTTACGAATCTCACAAGCAACCTTTCAAACTCTCGGCGGTCGCACCCTTTAGTTACTTTACAAATTAATATTTTAAAAGGGGAAGTCAATAATTTCTAGCAGTTGTCGTTATCTAGAACACACGTCCACACTATTATGTGATTAAATACGTTATATTAATATAATATTGTTACGCGTGTTGTACGTTTGTGGATGTCTATTCAGCATAATTTAGAAATCAACGAATGTTTGTAAAAATCCACGTCTATTACGTGATGACGATTTATAGTACAATACATCTGTTTTTGAGGACATTAGACCGTAGACAGTGTTTAAAATAAAAAAGAAAATGTTGTAATTTATAAAATTCATCTTAGAAGATTCACGGTATTTCTTGCTACGACAGATGATTTTCTTCAGTTATTCCGTCATGGCTTGATGCGATGTGAAAGAACTACGTTAAAGTTGGATTAGTATGCATGTTTAATGTTTATGATAATTGATAGTTTTAATAAAATTTTCTTAGAAAAAGCATTCTTATTGAAAATACTAATGATCAAAATGCTATATATACAAGTCCCGTAATGCTGTTAAGAAGAATTGTTTTTTTTCTTCTTGGTCACTGTTAAATTGAATCAAGCGAAAACGTTTTTCCGGTGTGGTGAGATAACTATGAGTAGATCAAAAATTAGGTGGGAAGGAGTATTTGAATTCTGTTTAAGGTAGAGCATTCGTTATTAATTACTTGAATATTTCTATTCGATTAAAAATTCATAATACACGCTGTATTCGTGCATGTATATCTATAAACAGTACCGTATCTGACATCCACGGTACTAGAACGCCTGAACATTTTGAGTACAACGTGTTTTTCATTTGAAAAAATGAAATATGTCATTACATACACATTTCTCAACTTTCTCACCATAATACTTTTGCACACAGAGTATTTAGAATGATAGATGCATATAAGAGAGATAAAAATCCACATGTTAATGCAACTACTCTCCTCTGATATCATTGAACTTATGAGAGAAATAAGTTCATGCAATTAACATGAACTGTATGTACGATTCACTTTGTACGGTAACATGCCTTAAAAATACGAAAATTCGAAGATACGAAATTACGTTACTATTTTCAACGGACTTCTTTCCATATAGAATATAACAAATCTACAGCATCTCATACCCTGTCTGTAATCATTTCAAATTTCGATTCCACAGCAGTATAATCGATACTAATACATCAACCGCCATGTGTCTTTTCCCAAGGAATGCACGAACGATTAAAGTATCGAAGAAGCACAAAATGGCAACAACACGTTGTACGCGACCTCACCTGCAATAACGGGCTGCGCGAGTTCTTTCGGTGATTCGCAAAGATTGCGCCGACGAGTGAAGAAGACTGGATGATAACCAGAAATTTTGGTCGGAACGCGGCGTTGGTCTCGTGAAAAGAAACGAGGATCTTGTTGGAACGGAGACAAAGCGCGTCTCGTTGCGTGCTTCGTGGCCCTCACGTAATTTCGCCCTTGTAAAACGGGAAACGCGATACAATGCAACCGAGAAGAATTCACGGCGCCCTGTTCCGCTGGCGCTACCGGCCGAATTGAGACTTTCTTTGTCGCCGTGTCGCAAAGAAGAGCGTTTTGTAACGAGAAAGAATCGGCCTCCGGATAAACGGTCCGCGTCGAAGGAAGAAAGGGACGTCGAAGTGCCATCTCCGAGGGTTCGAAAAACTCGATCGCCATTCCGCGTTCTCTCGGTGGTGCGCTCTGCAAAACGATCGACGCTCATGATCCTGCTGGAACGCGGACCGAGTAAACCGCGAAGGAAGAGCGAGCCAACGATGGAGAGTATCCGTATTTCGTCGTATCGATGTCTCTCGGGAGCTCGCGTATCCGGTCTGCCGTAAAAGCGCGTTTCCTCCGCCGATTCTGCTTCTTTCCCTCTTTTCGCCCTCCGTAGCTGGGACATTGTTGACTTTTCACACTCGTGGACGTGCGACCCAAAAGAAAATCACGTTGCTCTCGCGTTTGACCTATGACCCCGTCGAGCACCGATCAAAGCGTCCTCGCGCAGTAAGCAAACTCGATTTTTAGTCGAGACAGCGACCTTAGGCTGCCGAAGCACAAGGTGGTATCGGTATTTCTTGCGGTTCTTTGTCCCGCGGGCCGAGCACCGGCTTCACCTGCGCCACGCCGCGCCGGTTCGTACGGGTAACTCGATCGCGCGTGGCGTTCCCGCGACAGTGGGGCCCTTCCTCCCTCTCCTTCGCCCTCTACCTCATCCTCACCCTCTTAACCCCTCCTTCCGTCTTCACTGCTCCTCTTGTGCCTCTCTTTTTCTCCGTCAAATCTCCCTTTTCTCCTCCATCTCTCATGTCTTCACTACCTGTCCTTCTCCCATCCTGCGTCTCGTCCTCCTCCTCCTCCTCCAACGCTCGTCGAGCCGGTGAGCCTCGTCGTTACGATCCGAGGGCGATCGAGTCTCGGCCACTTCCGGTAAGGTCCAGCTTCTTGTTTTGCGCAGGCTCGAAATTCCTCGTGTCGAGGGATCCGACCGAGATGGCGAAGGAAGACGACGCGACGTTTGCCGTTCGTTGACGCGCTCACCGAGGGAACATCGTTTCCTGGATTTTTTAGTACGCATGAGCTTCCCGACTTTCTTGATATTTTTTCGGTTTTTATCATCCTTTGAGCAAAACGGGCGATCAGCCTCGCGTGCAGATGATTTGCGATGCACACGTGAAAAAACGGTGCAAGAAAGGCGTACGAATGGAAAGAATAATGCGGGGAAGTCGTTCAGAGGCCGAAATTCCATTGATATCTTGGAACATGTCCTATGAATTTTTAAGCGGATTTCACGGATTAGATGATGCACAGTGTTTATATAATTATAATTTTTTAGTTTGATACATCAGCACTAGAAGTGTAAATCTCTTTCTAATGGAATTTGACAATTCCTTCGCGTACTATTCTTTCGACGGTTGGCAACGATAATTTAATTAAAGGCACTTTAGATTCACTCAAAATTTAAGAATGAATTCAGGATACCTCACAAATAAATCAATTACATACAATGCAAATGTCCACAGAGGCATGTTACTTCTACGCATATTAGAAAGGACACCAGGTTAGGTATGAGTCACATTGTTATTCTCTAACAATAGATTATTGTTTTATATGCATTAATATGTTCATGTTGGCATTTACTTTGCTGTATGGCAGTAAATATATTTACATTTAATTATAAGATGTTAGAAAAAAACTTACTTATTGTATTCTTTTCTGCCTTCTTTACACTTCCCCTATTTTTGTGCAACTCTATCTTTCATTTTTAAGTTTACCATTAAATACATGCTTGGAGTGTAATACACAAGTATTATTGTATACCACTGGTACGTTTTCCCTGTTAGAAATATTCAAATTTTCGATGTTTTCCAAAAATGAAATTTAGATTACAATTTCTTAAGTATCCAGGCCGCTTGGTGGCATGCATGAATTAGACAAAAGGTCATCCAAAATTGATTGAAAATGCTTTAAACATGGAAAAAAGTATTTGTTCTCGGACGATTAAATTTTTCTTAAAATATACGTATATACTTTGTTTCGCTATATACAATTACACGCACGTGCCAACTTAAATAAAATTACATAGTAATAGAGGGAACTTTTCAGAGATAGGTATATTATAATTGTTTAAAACAGGCCTTACTGTGAAATTTGATTTCATCTGGTTATCTCTTCAGTTACATTTACAAAGTGAAATGCACGCAAAGTCAAGAACTTAGCCTAAAATTCTATATAGAGCTGGGGAACCGTTTCTTGGCAGCTGAGACGGAAGGGGAGATTGCTCTCGCACCGCCTATCCCCGCCATGACGGTCCTGGAAACCTCAGGTCGACGAATGACAACCGAAAATAAAACACTACTTTCGTCGTTCACATGACAACACAACGAATGTGCCGGTCTCTCTTGTCAATAGCGCGTCAAAATCGAAAATGCGTGAGGGAGAGGGACGTCCCTATGCGTCGGGCGAATCAGAGCAAATTACCCCTCAGCTGCCAAGTAAATATTCCATCAGTATACAAGTGTTCGTTAAAATTCACCTCCAATAAATATAACGCACAGAAATAGCAAAATATTTGAATCAATGCATAAATATTCGGTAACAGATACGACACGCTGCATCAAATAGATAACATTAACGAATATTTATTATGTAAATATAATTTAGAGATATACTGTAAATAGATAGTGTTTAGAATGTAATTGCAAATACGAACACATTTTTTGAGTAACATACAGAAGTTAAATCATTTTAAAGTTTATGCATTCGTTTCTTATGTTCTTTGATTCTCACCACCCACATCTAAGCATGTATGTCACCATTAAAATTAGTTTCTAAATGACCCTTAATAATATATTTACACTTACAATTAGACTATATTTCTTTGACAATACGCCCTAATAGTGGCAGGTTAATAAACAACGATTACCCGCCCTGGAATGAACGCAAAGAGTGATTCACTTCGGGACCCATCTTTTCAACGATATCTTTTTTTTGCAAATGGATGAATTTTTCAATTTATTTCGTATCATAAAGTAAGACGTAATATAAGAAGTATCGTTATATTCTACTAGCAAACATGGATACAGTTTGAAACATGTAGATTCGAAAAACCATATTATTATGAGCTGCGACCTTTACAGAACAACCTTTAGAGAACAATTGTTAGTTCGTACGTAATACTGGCCACGTTATTGCTTCTCTATATTCCAAAGTGATAAACCAATAAAGATTTAGAAAATTCTTATCAGAACTCTTAGTTAGGGGCTTTAGGTATTCCGGAAGAAATGAGCACTACTGTTCCGTGAAAACACCGAAACAATTCATTACGAGTGAACATCCAGCATATCGATATATAAATTAGTAATAACATTAGCAAAAAATACATCACTTCTTAATTTCTGGCGCTGCTCATTTGAATAGTGTGAAGTTGTTTTTACTACGAATGTTTGATACCAAGTGAATGAGTGATAGAGAAAAAGAGTGACATCTAGAAATGAGAACGGAAAGTGTGTATGGAAAGCAACAAATGAATAGTTGTTTGTTTATGGCCCGTGTGTGAATAACGAATGTCCATGACTGTTAATTGTATTATTAATTAAATTATATTATTAAATAATTTCAATAAATAGCTCACGTGGGAGTACAAATTGTAAATCAGAAGCAATTTTCTAAAAAAAATAGAGAGTAGTTTTCGAAGGAAGTTCTACTGTCGAATAGAATTTGCCAACACCTGTTCAGTACTTCAAAAAGTGGAAAAGAAGGCCCAGACGACCTTTAAAAAATTCTGCAAAATCTTCCTCTGACGTTTAAAAACTCGGCTGAAATTCTAAATAATAGGATAAAACATGAAGTTCCTCAAGATGGGTTAATTACTGGAGATACTCTCTGATAATAAATATTTCAATAATTAGTTTAGGCTTAACACGTTCCGTGTTTCGTGGGGCGTATATGCCCCATGCCGAACTTTCCGTTTGGTCTGCATCGAATTTTTATTATGAAACGAAGAATTTAAAACAAAAATATATAACATTATAATCTGTTGACCTTAATAACCTTAATATAATATCAAACATACCGTGTTCATTGTGTATTGGGACGTATACGATTCACGTGTCGCGACGATCATTTTTTTCAAACAGCATATACCGAGCTTTGGGCAGTCAGTCAAATTTAACCCAATCCTATAAATGTAATTTATTGGCTCCTTGGTTCACAATTGACAAAAAATTCTACTATAAAATGTGCAAAATTCTGTGATAGTTGACATTCGCGCAATAAATCGCATTTGTGTTTGCCATATTTTAACAAAATATTTGAAATGAAATGTTTTACTTTAAATTCATTTTGATATCATTCAAAAATATGATGTACAGTAAGTGTCCAAAAAGGTGTTTATTAAAATAATTTCATAAAAATTAAATATATTACTTTGTTGCCTAATACATTTGAAATTCTACATCAATTACTTGATACTTATAGTTTTTTCTCTGCTTTTAAAACTGTAAAAGTACAATAAATTCAAGTCGGACGGTGGGCAATTTAGCTTCGTTTAGTACTTAAGGTTTTAACTGCAATTTCGGTGTTTTACAGGGCAAGCAGTGAATGGATATAAAAGACCGTTGTAATGACTAAAGTATTTTGTTACGTCAATTGTTCCAGCTTGGTTGATGAACAATAACAATCGTATCATGCCGAAAAATCCAGTATCATTAAATAAAATATGTCTGCTTTATCAACATGTCGTGGATTCGAGAAAAAGAAGAAACATTTAAATAGAAATAAACTTTTATCGATAAACAAATTCAATCATCAAAACCATTTTTATAACCTGAACTACTATGATCATTTTTCCTATGGCCTAACTATCGAGGCGATGATATTGAAAAAAATTACATTACAAGATTTATTTAAAGAAGAAGTCTTTCTTTGTGAATTCGAAATTGCATATTTAATCAAAAAAACGATTTTTATGCTGGAAGCATTTCCAAACTTCACTAATATTTGATACTACAAAACTTTTTCAGATGTTTTGCAAAACTGCATTTTTTTGAACTAGCCATGCACCGCTAACTCAAAGAGTAATGAACCAACCAATATCGGGAAAAACTCTTTAACTTTATTATAAACTTCTCCAAGGATTGAGCCTTCAATTTTTACAGTATCCTTATTTATAATACTTTTTTAAACAGTCTAACTTCTATTAACCTCCAAAAAAATTGAGCTCTCACTGTAAATGCTAAAAATTTGGTAACTTCTTGCATTCCTTTTTCAAAAGTAGGCTTAATCTCAGCGTAAACTGCACGACTTATAAAAAATTCTTTACTTTTACATTATAATTACTATGACAAATGTTAACCTTTGTGCTAATATCATTCAGAAGGAAAAGGCAATTGAATAATACCCAAAAACGGACAAAAAGAATTTAAAATAAAAATTACATTTAGCACTGCATAACATTCGCTTAACATTCCCAAAAGATCTAGTTTAGCCATATATCGTTAATCAAATACAATCCATATCATCGCTACACATGTCATCGTTATATAAAGAAACTGTCGCAAGTCAGCTGCATTTATTTCTTTTTAACTCCTTGCCGTACAATAACGAGCGACACTCTTGATGAGGTAAATGGGATAGGAAATTTTCAAGTTTTGCAAACCCTATCAAATTGAAAATATTAATGAGGCGCGACGAGATAACATTATTTCTATCATATTAATATTACGTTTAATCATATGATATATCAAGAATCACTGACCAATTCTTATTTTAGCAATTAAATTCTCAATTATAGCAGAGGCGGTCACAAAACAAATTGTAGGGCAAGGGCTTAATAAGATTTCTCGATCATAACGATTTTACAACTCCGTTAGTTTAGGTATATATTGCAATGAAGAAAGTGCCAAGTTGAAATAGATTTGACGGACGTCTATAAAGGCAAAGGTAAAAGTGATGACGGAAGGAAAGGGTTAGGAGGAAAGTGTAGAAGATTTTTAGCTGCCGGAGGCACGTCGAAGAGACGTGGAATGACTGCCGGTAGCTCGTAAGGTAGTAGCTCGAAAGGACGAGCCAGCAGGGCTGACCGAAGGAATGAGTTTTTCGGTAGCACAGCGGTACACCGGGAGTCCCGTAAGTTCGTTCGGCATTACCGGTATTCGGTATCGCTAGACGACGGACGCGCGGAGTCCGGGCTACGAGCGAGTCGTTACCGGGAACGTGTTGCTTTCACCCGATATAGGAATCGAGGAGGCGTACAAAACACCGTTCGATCGACCTCAGCGGACGCGCGAGCGCGCCTGCCTTCTAGCCTTCTTGCCTTCTTGCCTTCTTGCCTCCTTGCCTCCTTGCCTTCTTTCTATCTGTCTACTTGCGCGGCTCCTCTCTCGCCTCCCCGCTTTCTCAGATTCTCTCGTTTTCCTAGATCGAAAATTCTTCGATGATCAGATCCCCCCGCGTTACATCGTCGTGATTCCCGCATCCAAGTTTCCTTGTCTAGGTTCTCGGCTCTTCTGCATGTATCTTCGACATTTGCCCTTCGGGAGGAGTAGCGGCACGATCGTTTTCCTTGCGTGTACTTTGTAACGTGATTTCAACCACGGAGCGCAGAAAGTTTCGAAACACTCGCTGTGCATAAGATACTTTTCCTTACATCGAGAAATCTCCTTAATGCGAGGCAGCAGAACACACGCTCGATGTAATGACAAAGTCTCCGAAGATTATTTTTTTATATATTAATTATTTAAAAATAAGATTATTTTTTTATATTTCCCATAAACTGGGAAGGGCGAAAGCCCGGCAACCGCGGAGGAGTACGTAACGTGTGATGTAAGATAGCGTAATTGTAACATATATCGAGTCATGGATCGACTGTACGATGTGCAAGTAGGGTAATTCACCGAAATATATAATACCTTTTGGGCCTTTGTAAATTGTCTTTGTCAAAATAACTAAAATATGTAATGTATGCTATGTAATGTATGAAAATGTATGCTATGGAGCGCGTTCGTGTACGATATATACTGTATACCGTACAGTTTATACGATCCTGTTGAGAGATAAGTCGGCTCATGTACCTAATCAGGCCATTCATGTGATGAGAGTTCCCCTATACCTGTTCATTCTCTATATTTTTTCGTTTAAATAACAAAAGATTTGATAAAAATTTTGGATTAATAAAATCACATTACATAAGAGGATTTTGTTTCCAAAAATTTCCTCTGAACACTAAAACTACCAAGACGGTCAAAACGCCCGGTCCTCCATTTTTTCTAAAAATTACCCAAATTGATAGGAGCACCATGCGGTAAATATTCTCTTTCTATCCTATAAAACCTGAATTAATTAATTGATCATCCTTTTCACCTCTTGATTTCTCCTTTTCCAAAGTACTTATTCAATATGTTTAACCGCTTGAGTCTCAATGAGCGCGATCGCGCTCTTTAAGTTTGTGTCGAGAGATCTCACAATCAGTACAGGTCAAGACAAGCGTTATCGCGCTGCTCGGGTTATTCGACCGTGTTCTTTTAAACGCCTCTGGGACTCAAATGGTTAACCCTTTGCGGACGGACACTTTTTTGAATATTGAGAAATAATTACTTATTAAAGTGCGCTAAAAAACTACCTTTTTATCAGAAAGTCAGAGTTTTGATGTATAGAAGTTATAAATTACTATTTGTGCAATCATATTTCAACAGTTATATAGTAATTCTTCAGCTCTAACCGTGTATACATGCACCGATGAACTATAATCAGATTTTTTCTCAGGCCGCATATATGCGTCCGTCGTCCTCAAAGGGTTAAATATAATAGATATGACGTCGGTAGTTTTAGTGTTAAATACATAATAATTTTGCAATTTCAAGAATTGAAAAACTATTTGACTACAAAATAATTGCGTTACGTGTGCTAAAGTAATTTTTCATTTATTTCAATTGTAAAAAGGACACAATGTCATACAAGTAAATAGATCTAGTAATACAACATTTTAGCCTATAACATTTTGTTCATTTTGTGGATGTATGTATGGTACATATGAATAACTCGGAGCAATATTCGACTTTTTTGCAAATTAAGGCGATCTACTATCGTTATATAATTAATAGAAAAAGGAATGTGTGATTACAAATTTAATCATTTCTGTTCCAAACTTACCACTCTCATTGTCAAGAGAATAAACATTAGCGAACTATTTCTAATTACAGAAAGTTCTGATAATACGCTATACTTGAGCGAGGTTTACAAAGTTAGATATGTATATCGAAAATAGTATGTGTCCCCAAAAGTACTCAGAGTCAGTGCTAAAGGTTAACAAGAAATTACCTGACTGCCTTAAACAAGATAGGTTGATAAATACTGATATCATAAAGATACGTTTTAAAACAATATGAATCTTAAGTACAGTATACAGACTAGTAAATTCTTTTTCAGTTTTGTAATTTCGTGGGTACTTAATGTCCTTAAAAATGATAGTGCTGATCATTGCCTTCAGAAATAAACGATTCTCTGCAAATTCATTCGGATAAACAGTAGTAGCCAAAGTATAGAATCTTATTCTAAATATGTATTTCGGAGGTTATCTTACGTCGCTGGTCACGAAAATAATGATTTGCAATATAAATGAATGATTTTGAAATAAGGTTCAATTTCTCATGAAGTAAGAGTTAGTTTTGGACTAGATGTACCTCTCCCGATCGATTATTGTCACCTTAATCTAAAAATCGCATAAGATAATTTTCGTGAAAAATGACGATCATTTTCGTTCCTAACGATTTAACGAAAATGTAAATTTAAACAACCGATGTTTCAGCGGCGATACCATACTTCCTTCCAATGAAATAATGAATGCAAGGAAAAGTATGAATGCTGCACATACCAACAATATTTTCGAAATGAGTTTAATCGAAGTATGCGAGTTTAATCTGTTGGAGGCCGTGGGAGTCATTGTTGACCGATGCTAGACAATTCAATGAAATTTTCTTTTTAATCTTAAACAATAATGTTGACATTACTGATATATTCAGCATCAAAATATTAGTGTAACTAGTGCAATACTGTACTAATATAATAGTATTTCAGATAACAATTAAATATATAGTGTACAGATAATATACTATATACTAGTCTAACTAATATCGTGATTCAAGCACTACTGAATATATAAATACTTTCATTTTCAACATCTTTATTCTACAACATTGTTTTCTTTACTGTAAATTTTTACTTTAGTATAAATGATAAGACGATCGAAACACGACTAGCATTCCCCGCATTATGTACCTACTGTAAGTATGGCTGTAGATATATGATTTATCAATTCTGAAGAAAATTAATTACCCTCATTGTTTACGCCTTATCTTTGGATGTTCATATGTGACGTGTTCAAGTTAGCTGAAATACCCTCTGTGTGTGTGCGTTCGTGCGTGCGTGCATGCGTGTGTGTGTGTGTGTGTGTGTGTATGCAGGGCATTTCACCTAACTTGATCACCTCAAATATATCGCTTATTTTGTACGATAGAAAAAATGTCAGAGGTAGAAAATATTCTGTTTGAAGGCGCCAATACGGTGATGGGCCGATTTTTTTCTCCAGGTCATTTTTTTCGAGACTTCAAGGTTATCGTATTTTTTTTAAATGGGACTGTATATTTTCATTACAACAGTCTTATGGCTTATAAAAAACGAATACAACTAGGTGCAATATGTTGACCTTCACGTGAGCTTTAGCGAGAAAATTATGAAATTTTTGTCAGTAACTTCAGTACGCGTTCGGGGACGGTAAATGAATGAATTTCAACTTCATTGAAACAGTGTAACGTGTAATTGTCCCTGGTGCTTGTAAGAAGACATTCGTATTCTCCTTTCCATCGGTTGAAGTATGTTTACAAGCATTTTTGGCGTGTTCGTCGTTGCTATTCGCCGGATCCTCTATCCAGATGTTACAGCGGCACGCGGCTAAAATGTAACGTTTACAAAGACTTTGCTATGCCGATGCACATTATTATCAAAGCGATAATTTTCTCGCTAAAGGTCATGTGAAGGTCAACATATAGCACCTAGTTGGATTCGTTTTTTTATAAGCTATAAGACTGTTGTAGTGAAAATATGCAGTCCCATTTAAAAAAAATACGAAGACCTTGAAATCTCGAAGAAAATGACCTTGAAAAAAGAATTCTGCCCATCACCGTATAGGCGCCTTCAAACAGAATATTTTCTACCTCTGACATTTTTTCTATTATACAAAATAAGCGATATATTTAAGGTAGTCAAGTTAGGTGAAATACCCTGTATATATAGCTTAACTATCGTCACTAGTACAGATAATAAAAATTCAGCTGAAGTTCAGTCAATGAGAGACTATTAACACTTCCCCCATGTAACTAGGGCTCATATGAGACGATGTGGATAGTAAAGATCACTCACAGATGCTGCAAATAATTTTTTATTTTATCCCCTTGATCTATTGCATCCAGAATATATAAACTAGACTACGTTGGATGAATACTCCTTTCGATGTCGCATAGAATAAAGCAGGAGGTAAATGATCAGATTCGGAATCAGTGGAACCGAGTTAAAATCCTCCGTCATCTCTGGGAAATTTTTCCTATGGAATATGTATATACATATGTATAGTGCTGCCGGCCATCGATTTTCGCACATAATTGGTTCCTGAAAATGTGTGCGAATGTTGAATGCTCGAAAGTAGAGGGATATAGAAAAAACATTAAAAATTGTATTTTAAAGTATTTATTTATCAGTATAAATAAGATAATGAGGAGTGTTCAAGCGCTTTCATGTGTTTTTTTGTAGAGTGGAGATTCTGTAACCTCTAGTAGGCAATACTAGAGGCAATAAAAACTGTATTAGAGATCCTCCAATAACAATATCACTTTTTAGAATTGATTTTTTTCAAGAACAATTTTTGAAATATCGACAAAAATCTTTAAAAAATTGAATTTTTCAAAATGTGGGAAATAGCGAATTGTGTAAAAGTGGAGTGTGTGAAAGTCGAAGGCCGCCTGTATATCATATTTTGGCCGCGGCCGTTCGAAACTCTTAAAAAACGGTGGGCCTTAAGGCCAGCAATCCCTTTAGAATTTTAAAAAAATCGTTTTTTTTTTTATTACATATTTCGAAAGTATAATACCCAAAGAATATACTGACCAAAGGAAAACCCGAAATATTGAATATTAGCGGAGTTATCGCATATAGTATAGAACGGAACGACAGCATGGGGGTCAGGTAGCGAGAACTTTAAACGCGATTATCTCGAAACTACATATTCAAAAACTGCTCGTGTTGTAGCTCAATAAGTTATCGACCGATTTCGATGAAATTTTCGGAGGTTACTCTTAGTAATATTATCGGAAGGATATACCTAAAGTTTGAAAGGTAGCGTGTAAATAAATAACTTTTTTGGGGTCAAATATGTCGAAAAAATGGTCGAAAATTCGAACTTAAGAGTAAAACGGCTCCCAAATTTTCAATTTTGCACTTTTTCATAATTTTTTAGGTATATCCTTCCCCTTAATATGTCAGTAAACGAATGACACTTGTTAAATCTTTTTAAAATCAGCAGCAAAAGAGTGACAACTGCAGCAGTTTTCGACGTCTCGGAAAACAGGCGCCCGAAGACCCTTAATAACGCCGCAATTTTGTTGGTTATCCTAAGAAAAAAAATTTTTTTTTCAACTTGGATGTTATAACAAACTTATGTCAAAATTTGAAAATGATTCGATTATTTTATCCCCTCTAAAAAAATTCCCGAAAAATACCTGTTTTTCACGCTCCTAAAGGGATTTCTGGCCTTAAGCGAAATAACCATAGCTATTGAAGCTGGAAAAGTACAAAATAAATAAACGAACGTAATTTCCAAGGTGTATACCTAAATGGAAACTCCATAGGCCCAATTTGTCGTACCGCTCTTTTTAGGCTCATCCGACTGTCGTTCCATTTAAAAAATTATCTTCGTTTTCCAAGAAAATTATTAAAGCAAAAAAATGTAACGACATTTTTAGATTACATCTACCCTGTAAGTACTATTCATCATTTCTAATACTTGAAAAGGGGAAAGATACTGAAATCAATAAAATACGAAAATCTTTTTTTGAATTCGTCCTTGTAGAAAACATTTAGGACAGCTTGATCTCTACAAGTTATATTGTTTAAAAGTACCTGAAATAATTTAGACATTTTGCTGGAATATAATGATATTCGTGCACACAAATACAACACACAATAAAGTTAATAGTGGGATCAAATTCAATATAGCCAAAAGCTAACAATAAGTTAAATTCAATACAAAAAGTTCACTTCATATTCCATGATACTATCGACTTTTATGTACTTTTCAAGTAGATATGTACTCGTATTATATAAGCTAATTTCGAATCCTAAACATGTACTTGTAGAATTCGAAGATGTAAAAGCACTTCGAAGTAGTACTTTGGCATTTAAAACAATCGCGCGTCGTAAAATTAGTAACAGTACATTGATGTTCAGTAAGACCGCGCTTAACGCTGCTCCGTTTAACGCTGTTTCGGTATTACGCGGTAGTATTTGGATTCCCTGAAATCGCATACGGTATTGGTATTGGTATTGTCAAGCTAGCTGATCAAACAGGGTTGGATAATATAAATATGCAGGATATTGATGAATTATTGCAAGTTACAACAGGTGAAAGCCTTTCCAACGACGATCTTAAAGAATTATTAGAACAACAAGTCCACGAAGATGACGAGCTTAGCGTTGCTGAAGATGAGGAGCAAAAGGAACTCTGAACGGCTTTTCTAAAAAAAAGTTTAGCCACGATAACGGTAATTATGGATCAGGTTGTACAAAATGATTTAAATTTTGATAGAAGTTCAAAGGCAAGACGAAGTGTCATTGATGCGGTGTCTTGCCATCGACAACTGCTTGCTGAACGTAACAGGCCTAGCCAAACGACTTTAGATGACTTCGTCACAAAAAACAAAAAATATCAGATGAGGAAGAACCTTTCTCGTCACAAACATGATATCTTCGCTCGAACGTTTTTTTATTACAATGAATGTTTTATGAATAAAAATGGATATTAGCAATAAATAAATCTATAGTTGATGTAATAAGAAACTATTAAACAATTAATGTTACAAAATAAAAGAAAAAAAGAACTGAAAAATGTTCTTATTCTTTGTTCTGTCTCACTTATCCCCATTATTTACGTGCTAAGATGACCTCGAGTCTAACGAATGTGCAGTACATCTCGATTTATTTGAACAGAATTTTTATAAATATACAGTTTAGTGGACTCGAACTGACTAAATATTATCTAAAATAGTGTTGAGTGTCTACTAAAGCTCGTTGAAACAGAGAAGGCGCGCGGCATGAGGCACGGGGTAAGGGAAGAGTGTCGCTTGCACCGTCTATTACCAGCATATCGTTTCTGAAAATCTATGCTCCGCGAATGACAACCGAAAACAAAACACTTCATTCGTTGTTCACATGACGACGTAACAAATATGCGGCTTTTTCGGCCAGTCGCGCATTAAAGAACATAGGATGTCTCTATCCGTCTGGCGAATCAGACTAAAACACTTGCCACGTGCCATCAGGTCTTTTTCGCACGGTAGACTATCCCGGTAGAATATATTTTTGTTAAAAAAAAACTTCATTTACTATAACGTTCATATTCTTAAACGGGTTTCAATTAAGTACTTATTTAAAGTTATTTTTTAAAAGGGCACTGAACTAACTATAATTATTAACAAAACGTGTATTAAAAAGTATATAAAGTAAATACATGGTCTGCCGCCGTCCAGTAACTATAACAGTGTGATGCCGTGTAAAGCTCGATCTCCATTCAAAAAGGGCTAACACAAAAAGAAATTAAATATCCTATTTTATAATATTCCTCACACTCAAATGAATATGTTGCTGCTGCTCTCTCTCTCTCTCTCTCTCTCTCTCTCTCTCTCTCTCTCTCCCCCTCACCCTCTCGCAATCCTTAATATAATAAATCCTGTGATTATTTCTATCACCCGAATCTCTCGGGTGTAGCCCATTCTGTATGTTTTCGTCAAAGGGAAGAACGTTTGAAAGATTAACGAGATTGATATACTTCATTTATTAAAAGTAATGCTAATATAATTATATAGACCAGGGATATCCAACCTTTAAGCTCACTTGGGGCACACTCAAAGAAGACTAGTTGTATTGAGCCACACATGAAGTATACTAATAGTAAAGTATGTAATTAACATATTTAAGAAGTTTAAACTTCATTAATTCGTGGACTTTTGATTATAAAAGTAAATTTTTTCACAGTGCTTCGAAATGTGCGTTTCTATTAAAATCAGTTAATGTTTATAATAAATCGTTATTGTTACAAAATATTATAATAACAGTACTTATCGTTGTATTTCCACTTGAAGTATTCAATTAACTTTATGTTGATATTTTGAATGAACTGTTCGAATTCACTTACATGTCAATACGTGTTTTTTATAAACAGCAACATTAGAATTAATAAAAATTAACTCGTTATGCATTATGTAGTTTGTGGCATTTACAAATCAATTTTCCAGATCTAATATTATAACAATCCTTAACGTTTGCTTTGTTAACACTTCGACGTTCGGATTCACGTACATATACTTGAGTTCACTAATTGTAAGTTAGCGGTTACCGGCCGCACTCACGTATACGTGAGTTCACACAACTGCCAGTTACCGACTCATTGTCATCTCGTTGCAAAGCTTCAATTGCTTATTGTTTGTCTGCTGATTCTGAGTATCAGTTGTTACTATATCTACTATGTATTTATCTGTCTATGTATCCAACTATCTATCTTTTTTTTTTTTTTTTATAAAGGAAAGGGAGGGGGGATCCATCATGGACACTCATTGACGATAAGTAGTGTCGGACTCCTATCGGCTACCCCCCCCCCCCCCCCCTCTGTGCCACTATATCGTGGAACGGCTTATCGCATTACGACAAGGCGGGGCGTTTTCTACGATCGTCTCTGTTGTTTTATTCTCCCCTCATCTTGTTCCTTCGTCCTCATAACATGTGTTGCATATTACTGCATAGCATGCCAGTTTTCGTCCTTCGCCAGCATCATATCTATGATGTTATCTCGCTAGATTTCCACCTCGCATTCTATGTTGACTTCGTTTCTCATAGCTGCCCATCTGCTACATTCGAATACGGTATACTCTATGCTAGCGCATTTTTCACAGTACATGCAGTAGCTGTTATCAGCCTTGCTGATTCTGTTTAAGTATTCTTGGAAGCAGCCATTGTTAGGTTAGTTAGGTACATAGTAATTTTTCTCCCCATGCTTTCTGTTCACCCAGGGTCTTATGTCTTTTACCAGTGTTTTAGTCCACTCTGCCGTTTTTTCCTGTTTCGTCCATCTATTCTGCCATGCATCTGAGGTCTTTCTCCTGATTTTCTCATCAGTACCTTGCTTCATGTACTTCACTGTCCTTTCCTCGACCATCAAGTCAATCGGTGGCGTAGCAGCAAGACCAAGAAGGGCTGTGGTGGGCATGGTTCTATAGGCACTGCATATTCTTAGTTTTCTATTTTGCGTTGGATTCTTGTCAACAGTTCTCTGTATTTCTCTGCCTGTACCGCCTTTCTCCAGATAGGTGCGGCATACAGTATGATAGAATACACGACTGCTGCAAGTACCCTTCTTTTGCTCACTTTCAGTCCTCCTATGTTTGGCATTATTCGAGCCATTTAATGCGCTACATTCTCTGCTCTCTTAGCAATACTTTTCACGTGTTCGCTCATGCTCGTATTTTTATCAAAGAGTACTCCTAAGTATTTAAGGACGTTGTCGTGGTACAATATCGTCAATAGTTTTTGGATCATGTGCGTGGTAAGAGTATAGGAGCGAGTAGCGATATGAACGATCACCTTTGTTTCAATACTGTACCCGTGACAACATACACATACAAATCTCATATATATGTATACACAAACACTATGAAACATTTTCACGTCTCGCAATTTGGCAACGTCGTTTATGCCACACAGTTGGACATACTGGGCTTGTTTACTGGATACAGCGTTTCAGTGTATACAGACTCAATGTATGTACAGTACAGCGTTGCTAAGTTGTTTCTGTTCGATTTGCCCGCGTGTGCTTTTTTCCACGATTTTTAATTTTTGCATTATTATAACTCAATAACGGGAAGGTCAATATATTTGTTGTTTTTTTGTCTAATTCAGAACAAAAACATTTATGAATTGTTAGTTTTTTGAAAGTTTCTGACTGTTAGTTTTTTTATTAGAATTAATAAAGTGGTAGAACCACTACATAGCGCATATACTCTCCATGCTAATAACCCGAACTTTAATTAAGTTTATCTCGAATTAGAGGAGGTCAATCGATTTAAAATTTTAAGGATAATTGTATTATAATGTCCTCAATGAGTATTCTAAAATTTAGAATTTTCTGACACTATGCCCATTGCACGACAACTACCTTAATTCCGTTGGCCGTGGCGATTTCTGTACCCTCCACTTCTCTACTATGCCCTTCCAAGGTGAGGAATTAAAGGCGTTCTTAATGTCCAGCGTGACCATAACACACAGGTCCAGCCTAGCTTTTTCTGGCCTAGTGGCTTCTTCCACTATCTCCATGACTTTTTCCATTGCAAGAATCTTGGATCTTTCCTTCCTGAAACCGCACTGTAGCTCAGAGAAGGCCCTCCCTGCTCTATTTCTTCTACTGCTTTTTGTTTTATTAGTTGTTCCAGTAGCTTTCCCGTGATGTTTATCATGCATACGGGCCTATATGCTATCGGTGCTTCCATCGTTTTCCTTGGTTTTTCTATCATTATCAGTCTAACTATTTTCCATTCTGTGGGGAAAACGCCTTTCCTCAGTAGACCGTTCATAAGATGATGCAGACAATCTGGCCGACATTGAGCACAAACTTTCAGCACCTCTGCTGGGATGCCGTCAGACCCAGGTGCCTTTTTTACTTTCATTTTGTCCATTACAGCCACGATTTCTTTCCCTGTGAACCAAGGCATTTCGTCCTCTTTCACATCCAGTTACTTCCAGTGAGGTTCCTCATCCTTTGGAAACAGTTTTCCAACTTCTTTCCTGAGCTCTTAATCGCTAAAGTGTACTCTAGGGTTTACGTTTAACCTTGTCATCACGATTATACAATCGATTACATATACGATTAAATACGATTATACAATCCTGCGCCCCATACGTTGTCATCGACTGCTTGACAAAGTTTCTTCCATGCAGCAGCCGCCTCCTCTTGCATTGCTTTGCGTAGTGTTTTCCTGCGCGCAGCATACTCTATTTTAAGTCTCAGTATATTCTCTGTCGTAGTCACTTTTCTTTTTCGTCCCCTTGCATAGGCCCTTCTGTTCCTTATGCACTCTTTTCTAAGTATCCCGGTTTCGGTCGTCTACCAATAAACTTCCCTCCTATTGTTGTTTCTCTTGGCCTTTTTCGCATAAACCTCGTCTCAAGTGGCACTTATCATTTGTATAAATTTCCTCGGAGTGATATTTCCCGAGTCCATATCTTGTAATTTTCGGTTTAGCGTCGCCTCGAGATCTTTCTTCTTGTTCGGGTCTACTCTCCATCCTTTGTATGTTCTTAAGGTTGTTGTCTTATTTACATTTTCCGTCGTGGCTGCTTCAAATATAATGTTCTTAGGACCGCTGAGGTTTTCTTCTTCTGTTACCTCCCAATGCCCTACGCGTTTCCTCATGGCGGAGGTGCAGAAGGCTATTACCTCTATATATAAGCTTCTTGCGTCCTTTGTCCAGATGGGTGCGTTACCTCTGTTTAGGACTTCAAAGTCAGCTGCTGCGAGCCATTCACCCATTATTATCCCTCGTCTATCTTCTCGCGGGGAGCCCCAGATATGCGATTTCGCGTTAAAGTCTCCTCCAATAACTATGTCCCCTCTTTCCTGACTCATTATGCTATTTTTTAGCTCGCATAGGGATTCCTCGAAATCCAGGTCCGGTACATTCGGTGATATATGACATCCATATATCGTTGCGTTACCTGTTTGTACCCATATAAATCTCTCACTCTTTCACAGTCTTTTCCAGAAGATCCTGCACTTCCCTGCACCTATTTAGGGTTGCTTGTAGTATTTTCATTCTTTGTGCTAGCATTTTCTTCTTCCTTTCTTCTGGTCCTTTCTTTCCCTCCCTCTCTCATGGCGCGTACGATTTTTCTATATTCAGGGCAGTTCATGCTTCCGCCTCGGTGTCCCTCCGTCTTGCACTTAGGGCAGTAGGGGGCATTACTGCAGTTTTTTGCCGTGTGCCCGCCCATATTGCATTTCAGGCATTTGCCCCGACTACATCTCTCCTCTTCCTGGCAGTCGCGCGCATAGTGTTGAAGGAACCACGGTGCCTGGGCCGGTGGATGCCCTTCTGTTCCTAGGAAAGGGTAAAGGTGTAGTTTAGCGCGCTGCGTTTCGTCCTAGGCCTGTTCGTGGACTCGTCAGCTATCGAATCTTTTCTTTTACGTGCAGTACCCAGCCACAAAGGGCATAACTACACGGTCCCATGGACGCGGGATTGAGATACGCCCAATCAACGCACATGCACATTGACAAGTACATGCTACTAGTTACCTACTAGTGAAGGCGAGACCTTTCTAAATCTCTACTGGCTCTGCAGTGTCAGTGCCCGAGCTGATATTAGCGCAGCTCACCCGCCGAGGTAACCACCTCTCCCCCTGCGATTTGGGGTTACTACATGCCCCCACGAGTTCAACCCTAATGACCAGGTCAGGACGAGGAATCTGTCCTGGGGCTCAACCTGGTCCCCGTGGTACCAACATTCCCCTTGGTGGGGGGGGGGGGGATAGTCTCGGACATCCGGCACTACTACCAATCAACCTTGGTGAGGTACACGGACTCGGGTAACCCCGGGTGCGTCAAACCCGTGCCTGCCTTCACAGCGTGATAGACAGGGCCCTGAGGGGACGTGGACTCGTCAGTAGGTGCTCCTTAATGTTTCTCCCTGTTTTATCTGTGATATACGGTTTATATGGTTGACCTTCCCATTGTCGATTTTACTTTCGGCCAAGTATTAGACTGGCCGCTTGCTTCAAGTCAGGCGCCAACCGGCGGTGCCGTTCACTACGGAAACCGTCGCGCTCTGGATTGTTTACGCGTTTGCGTGGTGTCGGCTTTTGGTCCGCCCCGGGTATTTTATTTCCTCGGTGCCCTCCGTATCTGGAAGGTGTTCCCCTACCCGCCACCTGGGGAGGCGGCCGATGGGAGTCTAGAAAAACTTCGCACGGGATCTATCTATCTATCTATCTATCTATAATCGCACATACATATCTATCGAATCCTTCAAAAATGAGCCAAAGTGATGACAAAGTACACGCAGATAACCTGTCAAATGTTAGTGAGCTGCACATTGGACCGTGCTTCGAAAAATATCATATAAAATCTAAATTAAACTAATTACATAAAAACCAGTACAGCAAGTAATTATTATATGTTTATGTTTTTATTCTTTTATTTTTATATGTAGTATATCATTATTATGTTTTAATTTATTAAATCACTTTTATATTGTACATTTTGGTTATTAAATACTGTTTATTCATGAATTATGTGACAGTATGTCGCCAGCATGTCTTCAGATTCATCAATAGCCTGCCAATTTGTCACAAAGCTGACAAAATGTGCCTGTGGCAAGCGAAAGTTACGAAGAGTGCTGCCGTCTAGGTATTTTAAGGACCTACTATATTTAAGATCAAATGATTCGCGCATTCCTTTTGTGTGAACGTGAATTCCTGTTAAATGCACGAAAAGTTCTACTATATCATGGTCCTATAATATTCTATCATATCCTCATTACTCCTATTATATGAACGATGTAATTTGCAAAATAGCTTGTTCCCGGTCAGGTTCATATAGAGGGAGTTGTGCCGAATTATACCCGGATTAGTCCTCAATTAGGTGTGAGCAAGTCATTTCAATTCCGATGCAAATACATACTATTGTGATTGTTTCCGTACTTTTAAGTTTTTTCCCGTTATGGGTATTTCACCCTCAAGCTACAAAATCTATACTTTTAGATGGATTTTGAATCACCGAGACAACAATACGTACGTACGTACCTATATTATGTGGGAAGAACTAATAACTTTCCAAAAGTGATGACATTTCAAACTAGGTTCTGTTAAGCCAGAATACAGAGATTCACCTCTGCAAGCACCTGTTAAAGCTCCAAAATGTTATCATTATCCTGATCATTTTTTCCACTCCACTTAACGATTAATTTTCCTAATATCTTGTACTGATAGTGGCATGATTCGAAGATAATAACCACTCCGTTATCTTAGCCTGCTCTCAGTTTCTCCACTTTTTGTCTGCCTTTCCATCCGCCGTTCTTTTACGTATCATCCATCCTCACCAAGCTTCAAGAACACGTTGAAGACACCAAAGGAGAACTTGAAGGTGCAGGATACCGTTCTGTCCTCAGGGACCTCAGTTCACCGGGTCGGTTCTCCCAGTTTCTCGTATGCCCGACAAAAAGCCACTTGACCGCCAATCTTCTCCCCAGCCTTTCTCCCCTTCTCTCTCTCTCTCTCTCTGTATGTGTGTCTGCCTCTCCGCTCCCCTTCATTTTGATAATTGTTGTTTTTCTCTTAACTCAAATCTTATTTTAAATTTCACTTCTGAAGAGAGAATGTTCGTTTGGTATCTGATAGTATATACAATTATAATTGAAAAATTTCGAGAAACATATTTGTAAGTAGTTTCTTACAGGGCTATCACTACGAAACTTTGAGTATTACGTTTTTTACTTAGGAGACGAAGAGAATTCAAGTATCTTATCCATCAATCGTATTAAGGATCAACTTAAGCTTGAAATTATATTTTCCATCGTATCTGAAAGAGTCAATCTTCTGAAACATTCTATACAAAGTATTCCATAATCTCCAAGAGAATGAAACTTCGTATTAAAAAGTAAGAAGGTAAGTAACATAAAATAATATTTTTCGTATTGGATATAACTCTGTTGAATATCGAAAATCTTTACTGCTACCTCAGCGTGCAACTTACAGAATTTAATAGATGGCCTGAACTGGCCATGAAACTGTTGATATTTACATTCTTTCTTTTGTTATATGTCCTTCAAACAGAAACATAATGCTCCAAATAATTACCGACATTATATTATCAGACAGTTAAAAACTTGATAACATTATCGTATAAAATATCTTTGTACATCGTTCGGCTGAAATCTTCTCCATTTTTTCGTCAAATCGCGTGTCAGACAGTAAAAGGATTTTCAGATTCTCAATCTCTTCAATGGGCGACCGCCTTGTCAGCTGTTTCCTCATGGAGTTCTCGTCGTATCATCTTCCGCTCATTTTCGATGGCCTCTATCTTCGTGCTTCAGTGCCACCTGTTTGAATCGTTAACCTCTCTGATAATGAATGGGATAGCGTCAACCTCGTAATAAGTTTTCACGATCTCACCCGAATGTAAGCCGCTTAGCAAATTATTCGTCTACGTATACAATAATACTGTATTCGTAATTTTGATTGTTAAAAAGGCATATATCCCGGAATTTGTAACACATACCGAAAAATCAACAATCGCATGGAATTTCTCAATTAACGTCTTCGTATCTTCGAGACAAATATCTTTGTTATTTCGTCAGTGTCAGCCACAAAAATTCAAGCGGAAAAAGGAAGCCGTTGACTTTTACGACATCCACGAAAGGAAAGTTGACCTTCATTCTGGCAATCGTCTGGGAGGATATTATACCATGGTTAATTTTAAGATTTAACAGAAATTTTAAAGAAGTTTCAACGATACATGTGTATATAGAGGATTTTATGTAAATAATTGGAAAATTATTCTAAGAATTAGTAATTGATTAGTAACTAATAACAAGAGATTAGAGATATTAAGAGAAAACGTAATTTATACCTATTTCGCCTTTCTTTCGCTCTTAATTTATCTTTTTGAACTACCATACTTTAGATTTCACTTGCACTACGTTATTCCTTTGGTAATAATATTTTTTTCTGTTTTACTTAACTTCGTCAATTAGCTTCAGTAATTAGCTTCATTTTGATGTTAATGTTAGTTGCTATTAATTCCCTGGAAATTTATTTTGAGTTTTAATACTGACGTCCGCTCTTTTTTAATTACTTTAGAAATTAAAGACATTATATTAGCGACATACTATAAAACCTCAAGATCTGAAATATGTGTCGGTAAGTGTCGTGTTATTTTCCACATTTTATACGCTCCTGTCCTACAAAATATTTGCATTCTTTTAAAAATCGACTGCCTCGATCGTTTTGCCATTGACATTCAATTTGAGGATACTTTCAAACTGTAAAATTTAAAATACAAATATACGTGCACCTTCTCAGAATTCATAGCAATTAAAGAATGTGTTAATTCCTAAGAGATTTAGAAGTTTAAGTTTCTGACTCTGCCATCATCATTGGCGCAAAGCAGTCGTTACAACTTCAAATAACTAAAAAAATGTTAAGTGGAATATGCATTTAATCTTTATGTAATTTTTATTTACATGAAGAGGTGTCAGCATCTATTGACAAAGATACAGGATTCTTTCTGTATTGAAACATTTTCAAAATGGTGAAAGATATCGGAAACAAATTACATAAAACTTACATTGGTTTCATACATCTATAAAACTCCTTAACAAAATTTTGGAATCATTCGGTTTGTAACCAGAACTGCGAAACCTAAATATCATTAATACTTACACGTGTACTTTTGTTACTTTAAATTTTGTATAATATGTTTCTATGCTAACGCAGAATTATATGTTAGAAAGAATACATTTACATTTCTAAACTATTTTTTGCAAAGACCCGTTTTATCTTCGATTCTTCTATCATTGCTCGCCAACTCCTATAAAAAAGAACATGCCGCTAATAAAAGTACTAAAAGATTCAGAAAGAGAAACATTTATGGTGAAATACCAAATTAATTTCATAAACAGGCTCATTTCATTCCACCGCTGGGGTAGATTACGGGAAAAAATTCCAAGAAAACAATATTTTGTGTCGCTCCTTCGAAAGAAACGCACGAAGCCGAGGAAATGCGCTCGATTTAGGTCGCGATTTGACCTAACGGTTCCTCGTTCGTCTCGCGAACAAGTTCCCGCCGTTAGGCTCAAACGGACGCGGACGGATAAAAGAAAGAACTGTGAAACGTTACGTCCCGATCACATCAGGCATTGGGAGTCGCTTCAGTGGACATTCAGAAATTGGAAAGGCGGCGGGAAAGATATCAAACAAGAGTTGTCTCTGCGATCCGTCGCAAAATCCCGATGATCAAATTCATTTTCTCTTTATATTCGGTGGAACTCGTGAACAGTAACTACATAAAATTGAAATACGAGCGTGGAAACCAATTGATACTCATTGTGATGACTGGTTAGTCTGAAATCAACTTTTTCTACAATGTTTTTTTATTTTAATGATAATCCCGCGAATAACGACGAACTTACGGACATTTTAAAAAGATAGGGGAGGCTATTTTTATGGGTTTCACAGGGAATTAGAAAGCCATACTTTTTTTTCGATTCTTGAAACAATGAACTGTCGAGTAATCTTTACGTCAGGCATTCTTAAGATACTCACATACCTATATTTTCAGCTATGAGTCATTAAGAATGAGTGGCTTTACTCCTAGTTGTACCCTTGGTGATATACGAAACTTTGTCACACATAATAACAGAGATCGACAAAATTGGTAACATTCTTGCCCTTTTCAACAACATGTCTACCTTAGAGAACAATTATTAGATAACAGTAATAGTATACATATGTGTACACACATTATAGCTATAACGATATATTCATAAGAATTAATGAAATAACAAATTAGATTCTAACAATAATTTATACATATAATTCAAGATTCACAATATTATTTATTAGTATATTTGTTTTACCTTACATTATTAATTATCCCTCCTATTGATAGCACAGCTTTTACATGGGAGTGTTTTAGTGTTTCCGTTCGGTTTTAAAAATAAATGATAAAATATGAATGAATATTGATGCATAGTATATGTTCAATTTGATCATTGATTAAAGATAATGAAATGTTTACAATATTAGATTAACAAGTACAAGTAGACACAATACTATTTCGTTATTTGTTGCTTTGCATAAGTGGAGATGGCGCAAATATCATATGACTTATTACAGGAAAAATTAACCATTCATTGTTGATTAAACATGTAACCAACATTTTCCAATTTATTAGGTTTTGATTGATTGATTTTGGCAAATAAATATTTTTTGTATGAAATGTACAAAAATCCACGATTTCTATGCTTTGTTACGAACCGTTCTCTCAATGTTTCAGCACACACGAAATATAGTTGCCTACATATTCTGAGAAAGTGGAATCCCACTCTCCCTTAATTGTAAGTCTTATTTTTAACATTAACCGTATCATCCGAGGTTAAGTGAGTTGTTCAACGAAAATAAAATGTGTCATTTTTTTGTAGCAATAATTAGTGGCTATTTTCTGTGTTGTCTCCTCTATTAAATTGACAATTTTCTACATTTCTTTCGGAGAAATATTATCTGTATTTCATAACTGGTCAAATTACCGGCTACGGTAAGAATAGGTATATATTAGGTACCGTAAAAAGTTCGTGCGGTTTTCTGGTTCGCAATGAATTTCAATCTTTTAGTTAGAAACGCGCTCTTGTCATATTTAAAATGGGCATCGACAGAAAGCTACGATTATGTTGTTGGTATACTCGATGTGCAGCTTTCAATTGTTTAATAATTTCATTGTTTATGTGAAGTTAAAGATGGATAGCGAAAAGTTTAAGACACGTGATTTCTTGCTTTATGAGTTCAAACTTGGAAATTCAGCAGCAAATGCAACGTGTGTGGTCAAGGCATTGTTAGCGAAAGGACGCTGCAAAAATTATTTAAGCGATTTTAGGAAGGTATTGAATCGCTAGAACACGAGTCAGACTCGGGAAGTCTATCCGTTATTAAAGACGATGATCTGCGAGGGTACATGCAATTAAACCCTCAAAAAAGGTATACAGACATTCCAGAAGTATTTCGATATGATGAATCCGCAGCCAGAAAGAGACAGCAATCACTGGGCGTTCATAAAATATTGGAACAAATATACGAATAAGCGCTATAGAGCTCACAATATCCAATAACTTGCTCTCACGGCTTGTTATTGACCTATTTATAATCCTCATCTGTCTTAATCACTTTACCATCTACTTTTATCGCTATCAAATTTTATTGCCAATACGAATTTCAAAAATGATGCCGAGGTCAAAACGGCAATTAATTTATTTCTTTCGAATAAAATCCCCGATTTTTACAAGAAAGGGATGTATAAGATTGTAGGACGTTGTAAAAGTATCATAGAATTCAATTGCGACAACATCATAAAATAAAACTTTTTTTTTAGAAAAATTAGGAGTACTTGAGTCTGGAATTATAAATCTGCATGAACTTTTTCTGGTACTTAATAGATAAAGGTACATATTATTTTTAGAGTTGAGTTGTCTTTCTTTTAAAGCAGCGTGGATTAGCACCAATTCATCAACACAAATGCTCAAAATTCATCCTAATAGGATGATGTATAAACTTACCGAACCTACATTGTGTTTCGAAATAAATTTTATATTTTTTTATTGCAATGCAAAAATACAGGGAATATGTACTTTCATCGCCGAAAATAACATCCCTCTGGAGATCCTCAACTTGTGCAACAAATTTTCTATGATTTTCCAATACAAAGAAACATACAGAAACAGAACTATGCCTGAATATCAACTTGAATAAGTATACCTGCTTCCTATAAAAGAAAAACAGAATCGGAAACTATAGAAAGCAGGAATAATTTTACATTTTGGCGATCCATCGAAAAATACCAAGGTTCATCATTTGAGTTGACTTACTTCATTATCTGAAAAAAACAGCTCACGATCGATAATGGACCAAAGCAAGGTTCGATCCTACCTTTGATCGGAAAAAGTTGAGAAGAAAAACAACTATCCGACAGCAAGGCACCTCACGAAGAAGAATACCGGTCGATGAATCGATATCGATCGACTGTCTAGAGAAACGGAAACCTCACACGTTTTACTTGTTTTACTCACTCTGCTCGCTGCCTGTGCTCCTAAGCGTTTCCGTTCGCTTCTCCCTCTTCCTGGAAAATATCAGATCCATTGGACGTCCTATCGTGATCCAATTTAATCCTCTTAATACAGAAAGCAATTATAATTGCCTACCAAATCCTCCAGTATATTGCAACCGATGAGGAAAAACATTTTCTCTTGAAAGTGGCTCCATTGGGGCTAAGGTGAATTTATGAATATTGTGTTTAAAAAATTCGTTCAAAGTATTTTACCGATAAAAATTGTCCTGCTATAACAAATTTTCTAAAATGTTTTGATAATGCGTTAAAAAATTATGATTAATCCTGTCGCTACGAGCGTTCTCGCCATGACATTCCCGTTAAACGAGCTATACCGAGCTACCTCGTTTGATAGGAACAAATGACAGTGAACAAACAACAAACTCTGAAAGTGCAAGTCGAGAGAGATGCAGAGTGCGAAAATTAAGAATACTTCGATAGAGGAAAATCATCTAATTGTAAGTGGTTAGACATGTATTATATTCTTCTACATTCGGTATTTATTATTTGATAATGGTTTGTTTTATTATTCAGAAGAGTTTTAAAAGTTTAAAGAATTATGAAAGTGAATAAATAATTCCCATTAGTTATTACTGGAATTTTATGAATTAAGGTTAGTATTCAGTTCCGTAATCATGATGCGTTAGATTTATTTTTTTCATATAAATTTTAATGTTGATTTTGAACAACTATTAATACAATGTTTACATAATGCAACTTAAACCGCAATGCCATTCCAAGTCCAAAAATCCTACTTTGTATTTTGACCCTTCGAATCCGAAACACCATCATCCTCCTTCCGCTCCTTTCCCTGAAGTCTTTAAAACCCTGCGTCTCTTCCTGCCAAGTTTCATTTTGCTAAAGCTCAATCAATCATTCTAATCTTATTCTTTACGCAGTTCTAGATTATTATTATTCAGAATTCCGAACCAAAACTCTGTCGCGTCACGACGCACAGTGGTCCAGCGCAAGAGATTAGACGCGCTTTTGTGAAAACATCAATTGTCTTGTATCGCTTTTTTTTCTTTATATCGATTCCTAAATGTCTATGAATTTCAGAAATGGCAAAATTATTAAAATTTGACAAAAATTGTAGTTACAACAAACGCTATATGAATTTTTATTTTTTAACGAGACATGCTCACTTTGACGGGAACTTGCCGCACAGTAATCAATTTCGCCGAAATCCTAGACGAAAATTGACAAATTAAGATTGTTTGGGTCGCTGATTACGAATCTGAACTAAAAATTTCAACAAACAAAATGGCGGATTCAATATGCCGGACATGTGTTTCGACAAATCGTTGGTCTGCGCCGCAATTAGTATTCTAATGTTTTTGCATTGCTGCTCACAAATATGAATTTAAAAATTTCCAAAAACATTGTAGTGGATGCAAAATAAAAATACGTACATTCGATACAATAGAATACATTCGAATCCGCAAAGATATTTCGGTTTATGGCGGCCAGTGGACGTGCCATCCGCGGCTACGTATTGTTGTCTCGAAATAAAAGACCACCAGTCTGCCTAATCTTATTTAAATGTTTAACCCGATGAAATAAATATACTATTTCGTAAATTATCAAGGTGACTGTAGAGTAGGATCAACAGTATTCATTATGTAAAGGACGATACCCCGACCCTATGTCATAAATTAATATTGAATCCACAATTTTGTTTTTTGAAATTTTGAGTTCGGAATCGTAATCAGCGACCCAAAAAACCAAAGAATACTAATTTTTCAACTCTTGAACAAAGAATTCAAAGAGATCGAAAACTGTGCGAGGTGCCTGAACTGCTAAATCAGAGTTCTGGACCACTGTGCGACGTAACGAAATAAATCGCTATTAACACTAGTTCTCATTGTCAGTGTTGAGTGAATCTCCTCTGCAAAAGCACCCTAACCTGCGGGTGTGCATTACATTGCTTCTGAATCTTCTTCAACTGTTATTTGTACATGATTTAATAAAACAGATGAATATCAATATGCAATAACCGAAACGTTCCTCTTCGATTTTACAAACAATACTTTTACTAATGTAAGTACCATTTACCAAACGCTATCAAATACATTATTTTTCAGTTAGCCAGAGAACCGTTTCTTATAAACCTCACTATCATTCGAATCACTTTAATCTATATATTATCCGAAAGTTATCCCCGACTTCTATCCAAATAAATTTTACAAATTCTGGTGTAATACAGAACATACCTATATTTCTTTGGGTATCGCTCCATTCCTTCGAATTTATCTATTCGCTTACTTACAATTAATTCAACGCACATTTTTTATATACAATTTAATGATGAAAAATTTCAGATACTTTTATATGCAGTGCGATACAATGAGAGACTAACTCAAGAATAATAAAATATGCCACATTATGCCAATACACAATATTACATAGTAATATTTTATTGAAAATACTAATCTGAATCGCTTAAAAAACTGGCATGCAATATGAATAGGGGTTGAAAAAAGGTACCTATTGATCAAAAGTGACATCATTTCTTTAACACAATGACGCTTAATGTCCTAGCATGTTAGGAAATAATTGGAAAGTCATGAAAAGGAAAGATCGTATATTCGACAATAAAGCAATAAGAATAGATTTCGTGCTCTAATGAAGTCATCATCTGATACAGCTTGCCTCGGATCTTATCGGGCGAGTAGTCGGAATGCTTCAAAGCGGCAGCCGGTCACCGATATTGTTCTAAACGCCGAGAGTTCGACGAGTGCACTTACATACTTACATAGCTCGGAAAAATTCGTCATCGTAGTACATACGTATCGGCTCTAATTCTAGATTCGCCTTCCTCCGTTCACCCTGCTCTTTCTCTCTGACTCTGCTCCTCAGCTTGCAGCCTCTTTTCATTTCGCGAACGGAATCGCTACGCTCTCCTAGCGGAGGAAGAGGAAAAACCCTTTTATCGCCGCGTACACCGTTGTCCTTGCACAATGGTCCGTGTAATCAGCGGCGAGTGATTGTCACGCGACTGGTATCGCTCTTTCTCTCTTTCCCTTTCCCTTTCCGTCTGTTTTCTTTGTCCATGTGTCGGAGGATCTTCCCCCTCCGTCTCTCCCTCTCTCTCTCAGGCGGCCTGCCCTCTCCTTTCAGGGCTTTCCTCCCTTTCCTGCATTTTTCTCCAACTGCAAGGGCCACCGCACAATGACGTCGGGGATTCGTCATTGTTCCGGGCGACCGTAAAAGCAAAGCAAAAGCTGAGGCGAAAGCATCCGAGCAATACTTTAATGTGGCTCTTCCTTCCCCCTTGCCCTCTGCTACGGCCATCCAACTTGTGCCATCGACGAAAATCTCATCGTTTAGAGTGCGGCTCGTTCCGACGCGCGAACCGACACGCGAAGCGGTCCGCGAAGCTGTCCGCTGCCGCTGCCTCTGCCGCCGCCGCCGACACCGACGCCGACATCATCGCCAACGCCGCCTCCGCCCCAAACGTTCTTTTGCTATTAACTACACGACCACAAAACTACAACGATGAAGCGACCACCGACTACTTCGAGAGGCTTTTCCGAAAAGAGAGCGCAGGTCACGAGACCCTCGATGCGTAAAAAATCATTTTTCGACTTCCCGTGTCAATATTAAAGCAATTACTGCTCGTGACTTCCGAGAACTGATTGGCAAATGTTATTATCCATCAAGCATCTTTTTTGTAGAATCCAATATTTTAATATGGAAAGATAACAGGTTTTGCGGTGGCGGTAATTTTAGAATGGGGCCGGTATATAAGGGAAACAAGGCAGTCTACTTTACCGATTGAGTTGTTCAAAACTAAAAGGATCTATGGTAACCTATTAAAACTATTGACGTTTTTAAATAATACTGTATATGATAATAATGAATTCATTCACACATAGCAACGAGTTAAACTCGTAATGACAGAAATCGTAATTGTCTTGAGCGCAAGTTAAGAAAGTAATCCTTATTTTACGGTTTTGTACATCCTAGTGTGTTACAAATTTTCATACCGACAAAATCTATTAGCTGCAAGTCACCAAAATATCAAGAAAAATGAAATATCAAAAATATTTATTAATGTACAGGGTGATTAAAAATTATTTGTCATGGCTTTCAGTGGTCGTTCTACACCTTCGATTGGAAGGAGATTTGAAAAAAATAACCACCTCAAAATTCGTGGCATATATGACTACTTCTATTTGTTCACTTATGAAATTAAGTTTTTTGTATGTGGTAAACTGAATTAATAACTGATTACTAAATAATAAAGTACTCTTAATCATCTTTACGCTTTTGTCGAGTTATCTTTATAGTCCAACGTCTTGATATTAAAGCAGATTATTTAATAGAAAATAGATTCTACGAGAAGAAGCGTATAATAAAATGTTTATATATAAATTATAATCTTATTCTATTGCATCGACTGATAGCTGAAAATCGACACTGTCGGCGATAACCGTGCCACAGTCAGCAGCAAATTCCCAACTCACAAACTAAGGATGTGAAAACATGTGGAACAATTTGATTACCGCGGAAACTTCGAATGTTTCTTGTAACGTCTGCGACCTAAACGTTCGGTCCACTTTGCATCATAGTAAAAAAAATCCTCCAATTGTAAGTGTGAAATGTCGAAATACGTGGAACCAATCCTTTCTGTACCTCAAGTAACTAATTTTTTAATAGTTTCAATAGTGCTTGGGACAGCTATACAGCTCACCTTGGAGTGCAAAAATGTCGTTTGTGAAATGTGAAATGTGGTAATCGTGAAAGAACATTGTGCATTTATTAGCCATGTTAATAAAGTGTTAATAAAATGTTAATAAAAATATAAAGAAGAAATTGTTATTAAAATTTTAGTAACAATCGATAACGAGGTTTATTTCTAATCTCTTAAATATTTTAATCGTTAAAAGTTAATTTCTTAATCTAGTTCGTTCTTCGTAGATCTGCGTGAAATTAGATCTCTGTGATAATACGTAAATTCAAATGCTCTTTGTAACTAAACTTTTATAAGCAATATTAAATTATTTATGCACTTATTATAAGGTGGTTGATACACAGCTATCTCTCAGTTCACACAGATTATCCGTTGGAAACTATATTTTTTTATGTTTTCATATCATTGGAAACGTGTCTGCTAGTATTAAATTGGTCTAAAAGTAAACTTCCCTTGCTGTAACATGAATGCATATACCGCAAAACTCTGCTCAAAATAACAATTGCAATTTTTATAAAGAAATTTTTCGTATAAAAAGTTGTCTTTATTCCAGCAAAAAGGAGAAACTCGTCATATAAATACTTTATAAATCGTGAAACGAATGTATTACTTAAACTGCAATTCTTTTTATGCAATTGGCAAAAAATTAACTTTTTATGATGCATAAATTATTTTATGTATACGAATTGCTATCTTTTCCTGAAATTCTATATTCCGTGCATTCCCTTCTGCCGCTACCGTCCTCAATTTTGTCACAGGGAAAAAAATAATAAATCAATACGATCACACGTTCGATGTTGAACAATTCTCAGTCATCTTTTGCATTTTTTCCTAACCTAGATGATTATTTTTCAGTGTTTACTCCACAATAACCACATGATTAAACATAAACGTAGGAAGGTCTGGGGTTGTGGTGCTGCAAGAAACGATGATCAGCCTTCTTTGCAAATGTTAGAGCGTACATTATTTAAATATGGTAGCAATGATTTGTTTACAATGGCCTGACGACCGACATCAACGATCACGTTCGCCTTTCCTATTGCCGTCTCTTTTCAAGGAACAAAGGCGGACCAGCGGTACCAGATGTCGCACAGTCGCGAGAACATGGCCAAAACATCAGAACGTACTTTAATTTAACTGAAAATTGACATACTAGGTTTACTTGTGTCACTGATTACGAATCTGACCTCAAAAATTTCAGAAACGGATTAACAAATTCAAGTGATGAAACTATTTCCTATAATACATTTAGAATGCATAATCTAACAATAAGAATTAAAGGGGTCTTCTTACTCTCTTTACGCGTTGAATTCAAATAAATTAGAGTAGCAGATAAAACGGTTAAATGTAAAGCAAGTATACACATTTTATGGTTTGAAGAAAGGCTTTCACGATATTATTCATTATTTGCCCACTATTCTTCCGCGGAATAACTGATGAAAAATTCAAATCCAAAGCATCCAAGTTTTACATTTAAATATCTCGCAAACTAATGTTTGCTAAACATAAGCCATTTAATAGTTTAATGATTTCATAAAATAATTTAATAATTTTTGACGAATAATATCAATATGATATGTGCCGAATCAAATGGTTACCACAAAATGTATACTCACATGAAAAAAATGAATTTGATCTCCTTACGACCTCTATACATAAGGTTTGAAAAATTCATTGCAATTAATAATAAGTTGCTTTAAATTTTGTTCATATCAAATTTATTCGACAATGAAAATTTTATTCATATCGTCCACAGTTCTCGATGAAATGCGCCGTAAGCTAATAACGCGAATACACTGCTTTATAACAGATGGCGGCAAATCTAGATTAGCAACTATCGGCAGCTATTTTTTTTCAAATACTGTAAGTTAAAAGTATAAACTATAAGCCTAAACAAGAATCATACTCGAACGTTGCGAAATGTGCAATACAACTTTTACATTACTTATTTATCATTCGTGGATAAAATTTAACCCCTCATTTCTTACGATGTATCGTTTGATCGCAAAATATAACTGTTGACAATCTGAATTTTCTTTAAAGTAATAAACGCTGTACTTGTTTCCAGAAACAGCACGCATTTTGCAGAATTGAAATAAATTCACTGTAATCCAAGTTATTCACTATAAACTCCGGTTGCAAAACGGTAACTACGCATACGATTATTGCGAAACTAATGGACGCGATCTTTGAAATGCAACATTGCAGGTATAAGTAACTAAATCTTCACTCTTCCATACTTTCACCGGCATATTGGTAGAATACTTAACACAATAATAAATATTCCACGTGTTCTTATAATATTGTATGTAGGTACATAACGTGCTTTACCAATCACCTTTCTGGCTACTTGATTCTCCTACTTTTAAAGTACTTATGTGATATATCTAAATACACTCTCTGTCCCAACAGTTGCCGGAATGACGTTAAATAAACATAGGTACTTAAGAATGCTTGACAAAAATCATTTTATTTACTCGAAATATTCTCCCCAGCAGAAATACAACGATTTGCGCCTTCAAAAAGAGCATCAAATGACTTTTTAATGCCGCTGACTGGAACGATGCTGAGGTTGCTCGTCATTGACCGTTAAATGTCTTTAATTGATGCATAACTGCTTAATTTCATCGCCAAATGCAGCTTGGGGAACAAAAAGTAATCGCAGGGAGTCATGTCGGGTGAATACGAGGGATCTTGAAACAAAAAAATTTGATTTTCGTCAAAAGCATTCGCAAAAGCAACGAGCATTGTCTTGATTTTTGATTTCTCTAAGTGAGATGTCTACGGATTTCCTTTATCTGGATTCCGTCATTCAGCATTTTGGTGCTTGGTTTCCGGATCATATTGAAAACACAACGTTTCAGCAATTCCAAACGTTTTTGAAAAGTTATTGTCTGCTTGAGCAGGGCGAACGATGTCTCTGCATTGTGGACCGCGACGCAATTTTTGGTCATCCGTCAATCGAAGTGGAGCAAACTTTGAATTTAGCTTTCGAAGATGACATTTTTCGTTTAAACTCCTATGAATTATGGTATTGAGTATTTTGAGTTTCAATTCTATGAATCTGAATAAAAACTTTTTCGAAATTTTAACGAAACCACTTTTTCGTCATTCTCTTTGGTCATCACACCTTCTCTGCCTTACCTGATTCGTCGATGCCATCTAAAAGCTTGTGTTTGTGATAAACAATTATCCCTATACGCGATTTTAAGCATTTGAAGCGTTTCCACCTCCCTTTCGCCGTATTCAACGCAGAACTTAATGCAGACTCTTTGCTCTTTATTCATTTCCCGACCGATGTATATAAAGTATTGTGATTTAACGCGTCGTATCCTGGCTTCTAGTGGATGAAAGACGATGAATTTTTTTGCAGATAATAATCAAAAGCTGACTCTTCATAAATGAATATCTATCGGCAAGGTGGCGTTACTAATTTTGTTAAAATAATGCCATTCCGGTTACTTTCGGAACAGAGGGTTTATAACAAATTGAACATCGGCACTTCTAGTGTCATTAGACGCACCATATTTCTCGTCGCATGAAAAAAATGTAAAGATATTCTCGGTTATCGTTCACTTAGGAAGCATGGAATTAAAAGTGTAGTTTTTACGTCTCCAACTTTCCGTATCTGTATCTCTACGATTACGTCCGAAATAGTTCCGTTAGATCGTCATTCGGAGGACGCAGGTAGGGCAGAAACTGGGGGACGAGAAAAGCGGGGTCCCTCATCCCAAAGGAACCCAAAGCGTGTTTGGGCGTCATCGATCGAAGGCGTCCAGCGTGGCAGGCGCCTAAACGGGACTCGGTTGGATCGACAGCTTAAATCGCGCTCGTCGTTCCGCGGGGGGTGCGCGTCCGCGCACAGGGCTGGTACCGCACGAGGGTGGCACAAAGGAAACCGGAGTACTAACCGGGGCATTAGCGGGATGCCCCGCTTCCCGACAAACGAGTCGAGCCCCCTCTGCGGACGTTCGTTGCCCCTTTTTCCCCCTGTCACCCTCTGGGAACTTTGCTCTCGCAACCCGATTACGCAGGGGCTACGCTCTTTCGTATCGATTTCGAAAGTGAAAGGGGGACCAGCTTCTCCCGTGGCTCCAGAAAAATCCAGAAAAATCTTGCCTCTTCGGTACGCTGTCTTAACTTCGTTCTGCGCTGATTTTCGAACATCGGACAATCGAGATCGGCTCTATTGCAGATAACTGATCCTATGAACGACCGAGGAAACTGGCAAGTGTACAGATTGATAAAGGAAGGGTATGATACCTAAAGGAGAAGTCAAAAATTTGTCTCTAAACGTAGACTCCAAATGTACATTTTTGAATGTATAATTAATTTTTATTATTTGGTAACATTCCGCATCATGAATAAGTTGAATGTAGCTGATAAAAGTGAAGCAGAAGTTAAACAATAATTTAAGACTATGTTAGATTTTGTCGAGGAATATTGGAAAATGTACTTTAGTTTATAATCCGCAAATATGAATCTTGCATCGAAATGGAAGAAAAACCCAAAGATCCGAAGGGTTACATTATGTTGCTTCTATGGAACGATCGTCGATATTAGCAAATTTTTGCACACGTCGCTTTAAGTATGTGATCAAACAGACGTGTAAAACTATATCGAAATTGTGAAACGACGATTTTCAACGTCGATTTCTTAATTCCGATATCTTAATTCATCGGTAACGATTTGAACGCGTCGAACGGATTAGGAGATCACTACGCTTCTTGTAATCGCATGTGCGAAGGTCAACGAAGATTACTTTGAACAGCCCCTAAGGTCGTGTTTCAACTTGAAATCACGGTATTTCGGAAGTGAAGATTATTTTGATCCGTGGTGTCATATTTTTTTTACTATTGTAGAGTAGAAAATATTAAATACATTACGTAATGTGTAGCATGTATTGGATCAATACTATGATGCAACATACGACGTGTACTGTTCTTATTGATCTGTTAAATTAATTGTTAAGATATTTCAAAAGTACATACTTTAAGGTTTAACCCCTTCCCGTACCCTTCAATCATGAAAAATTGTGCATGAAATAACCATATAATTTTTATTTAAAACAACACGTTTCATTTGATAATTCACACATATTGTTAATTAAAATTATATTATTGATTTGGATGGAATTGTAATTAATTGTGTAATATACACGGCAAAAAATAAATGATTTTAAAAAATGTGTATATACTTATTTCTTATAATTGTTCATAAACGCACCAATCACCTTGATTATCAAAGTCTGCACCACCCTTACCCATTATAGTGTTTGTTTCTCAATAAGTACCGTTTTCCTTTAGTACAAATATATATCGAGCAATGTTCACGCTGCTTACAAGAAGGTTCCAAACACTTAAAAGCAAATACTATTTTTAAAACCATAGAAGTATCTTCAATTTTGATAAAACTATTAATTTAACTTCGTTTTTATTAAGAGTTTAACAGCACGCGTTAAAATGACTATGACGTCCACAGTGCATTTTCAACTTCGTCCAATCCTTACTTCTTACTTACCACTTGCTGCTTGCTCCTTATTTATCCATTCAGCATTATCCCTGCGATTCAGCCGGCGCGGAAGATCACCAAGCATTCGGCCGTCCGTCGCGTCGGTCGCCGCCAAGCCATCGCACAGCCGTCGGTACTTGGTTACTCCTCTTTCAACGCTAAAATCAATTAAAGTCGTTCGAAATTGTCCGTGTGTACGATCGAATTGAGAGGCTCCCACATATCTCGAGAACCGCCCCTCTCCTTTCGTCCCTCCTGCTCGTCCACTTTCTCGGCTAATCTTTTCCTCCCCAACCCTCCGTGTCCCTCGGCCATTCTCCCTAAGTTCTTCCGTCAATCGGCCGTTTGATTACCCTCAGCCCCTCTGCCGGCGAGTTAACCCATTCGAGTGCTACTCCCCACCCCCTCCTTCACCACCCCTTCCCTGTCAACTCTTTCGTTCTTTCGTTCTTTCGTTCCTTCGTTCCTTCGTTCCTTCGTTCTTTCGTTCTTTCGTTCTTTCGTTCATTCTCGTTTGATCTGCCGCATTCTTCTTGCTCGTTCGCTCCTCGTTGCCTGCGATTGACCTTTCACTCGACCCGCCTTCGCTCATCTCGAGTCGTCGCCACGCACAGTGATCTAGCGCGAGATATTAGCCGCGCTTTTGCCAAAAAATCAGTTTTCTCGTATCACTTTTTTTTCTTTATATCGATTCCTAAATGTCTATGGATTTCAGAAATGGCAAAATTATTGAGATGTGACAAAAATTGTAGTTACAACAAACGCTTAAAGTTGGAATTTTTTCTCGAGACCAATTTCTACTGAAAAAACACGTTGTCTTCTTCGTGAGATTATGACGAATCTATCTGATATTTTCTAATTCTTTTTTCCTAATTGAAGAGCATTATTCTACGATAAAAATGCACATACTGAATATAAAATTAGTGTTTGTAGTTTATTAAAAAATTAACGTTCAATGAATGAAAGAAAATCATCAAAGTTTTCTACCATTGATAATGAATATCTTTTTATTTTCGTATTTTTGCCAATGAGACTCTTTTCTGTAGCTTTTGGCTATATGATCCTGCAAAAAAAGCTTCCCTATTCGTCCCACTAATATGATTTTGTATTGTTTAACGAGTCGCGCTCACTCCAGCGGGTACCTGCCGCTAGAGTCTACCAGCGGTTTTAAGGAAATCTTTCTATGAATGGGTTGAATTAGAAGAGGGTAAACAGTTAATCTTGTTTTGTAAATGAGTATTCGAAATTTCTGTCTATATGTAGTTCAAACAATATCGTTGTAAATGGACTCGGAAAACAATCAGAGCTGTTTTAGTGTAACGACATGCGGTTCACAGCTTCTCGGAATTTGCTAAGCCAACTTGTAAAAATCGAGAGTTAAATACAAACCCCCATCGGCGATTTCAAGTCGATAGTTTCTTAAATGTGGGTTTTACAACATAACGGTTCTAAGTCTACCAGGACGTCGCACATGTTATAAACCACGGGTGACGAGGAAGCCGAAAATGTGGGCCAGCGGATGAGTCAGGTAAAAACGGGCTTTTCTAATTATAAATAATTTTCTAAAAGGGAAAAGCTCCTGTAACTTTGCTCCGCCTTATGACACCCCGCCTGACTTTTGAATGCGCCATTTTGCTTTTGGAAATTTTTAGTTCATATTCGTATCCAGCGACTTAAAAAATATAATAATACTAAGTTTTGCGCGAAATCATTAATTTTTCGTTGCACCTGCCCGCCATATTGAATCCGCCATTTTGGTTTTGGAAATTTTTAGTTCAGATTCGTAATCAGCGATCCAAAAAGACATAAGACTACTAATTTTTAATGAAATCGGATGTGTTCTGCGCTTTTGGCGAGGATTTCAAAGAGATCGAAAACTGTACGAGGTGCCTGAACAGCTAAATCGAAGTTCTGGACCACTGTGCGACGGCGTTACAGCGAAACCGACGTGCTTTGTTCGACCGGAACGTCGCGTCGTTCTCAAGGCGTTCGAATCTCGGAAGTTGCCTCCCTCCAAATCCTTCCTCTCCCCTCTGTCTCCCCTCCAACCAATTCTCTCTCACTCTCGCTCTTTCGGCATTCTGCTAAGCTTCAAATGACGCTAGGGATCGCGTAGTAGCCTGTGCCTCCCCTGGTTGTTGTAGCGCGAGATGAATCGGTAACCGACGCCTCCAAAATCGCCGTGTAATTTTCCTCGGGGTCACGGTGACTTCAACGGGGGTTGATGGACACGCACATTTGATCGGGAAGCAGCCAAGGGTAGAGCTAGAGCTACTCGGCTACTACGGAACCATGGGCGGGTCCATTTCTTGGGAAGAAGACGAATGAAAAAAATGGGGACCGAGGTTATGGCCGATATGGAGTTAAAGAATCCGGCTCCGAATTAGTGGCTAGAGATCAAATACACTTGCCTCTAATTGTGAGAGAAATATATTAAAACTGTAAGTGATACGTACATATGCCCTAACTTTCAAAATTCACTGAAAACTCGGGCACGCTGACCGCAGTAACCGAAGATAAAATACAAAAATATGAAACTGTAATAGGTGGCGAAAGAAAAAATGTAGAGGAAAGGAGAAAAGAATGAAAGTAATTAATTGAACGAAGTGGTCGGTAATTAAACCAAAGGGCGGTTCGTCCGTTATGTTTAGTAGCTGTTCCTTGAAACGCACGCCAGAGAACAGTGAAATGAAAAGGGTGCGAAACACGCGCGCACATTCGATCACGGATTCGACGCGGCTCGTTTCCACCCTCGGAAATCTGGTCGCACCCCGGCGAGCGTTTGGTGCATTAGTCATTCGTAGCGCAGCTGGGATCAGTGCTTAGGGCTGTCCTGGACTCCCTCTCACCCTTACACCCTTCTCGTTTCATTCCCTATCGAAGGTCGAATCAATTTTTGCCTATGCCAAAGCTCCGCCACGGTTACAGAACTCCGACAAGAGAGAGGAGGAGAGAAAAGGTTTGTTGCAATAATCGTGAATCGAAGATCCTACAGCTTGAAAAAGTTTGCTAAAAACAAATGCTAAAATTTTGGAAAAGTCGAATATTTTTGATCTGTAAGGCAGTATCTAATGACTTGTACATAGTAAGAAATGAATGAGAGAAGGAAGAATGAAAGCTTTATTCAAAATCCTTGAGATACCGCCTTTTAGTCGATTGTAATAATCATTAGAGAGATAATAATAACTTTGTTCATATATAAAATAAATCAAGTAATACAGAAAAGTATATACACGTTTTCAAACTAAATAGTTTCTATAACATAGAATGAGAACATTCATTAGAATCGTAAAGTTTATAATCTTATTCTAGGAATTTTATTTATTCGAGGATAAGATTATGAAAAAAACCTCGAACGTTTAAATTAGAGAGATAAATCTTGATAAAGTTTGCATGCTATGTATAAAATTTATGTACTGAGAAAGAGAAAAAATTGTATGCAATAGATAACATAAACTGCAATATGTTATACATAAGAACAAGAACAGTTTCAGTACACGCCCATACATATATTGTAGATACAACATAAGTAACATATTACGTTAAATTCGCTTATAAAACAAAACTGATCAGCGACTCTTGCTGTGCGAAATGATGATACACCGTCAGCGTTCCAATAGGAACAGTAATTCTGAGTAAAATAATTTAAACACATCCTTCGAAGGCATGATGCTGAACTTCTTACGCGATATTTCTACCAAGGAAGTTTAAAAAGCCTTTAAAACATGAAAGTATGGCAATGAAAAAGATTAGTATAATAAAAAAATTGTTTCAAATAATTTTCTTTGCTTTCAACAATATTACGTCTGTTATTATTCTCATCATTATCCGTTTGATAAATTTATTGTATCAACATAACGTTGAATAAGCTTCTTTTTATCGTTGATCGCTCGACAGTCGCTTATTCGTCAGATAAACTATATTGCTGAGCTAACAATTGCCTTTCTCTTAAAAATGTATTCATTGTAACTTCCGAACGTTAAATTTCACCACTCCGCTGTCACATCCATGTTGTTTCGGCTTGAAACACCCTACATGGAAATGTATTTTAATAAAATCGACAGACAATTGAAAACTATTGAACTTGCTCGATGGATGGTATCTTTTCTCAAAATGCTTCTAATACTACCTACATACCTATACCGGACAATGTTGTAGAACACAAACCTTGTATCTTCAAAGAAGAATAGACAAACTGACAAATAAAATATGAAAATTTCTTTAATCCGTAACACAACGGAGATTCATTAATTGCGAGTGCATTAATTGCATTAATTGCAGCAACGAAGTACCCAAAACTCTGTATAGCGTGTCGAAGAAAAACAAGAAGAGAAACAGGATGTAATTATTTCGATGATTCGAAACAGATTTCACGCATCGGAGCAAAGCGTTTAATTTCACGTGTTTTGACATTCGCCACGGAAAGATGCCTCGGTAAATCGAAATGCGAGAACGTTTCCGTTGCCCCCGCATGTATATTTATCGACGATTTTCTTGACGCTTCTGGGCTGGTTTCATTGTCAGACACGCGGTCCGCTAGTGGCGTGCCGGATGAAAGGAACGTGCGGACCAAAGAGCTACGAAAGGGTTAGAAAAAGAACAGAGGAGAGAACGATAGAGCGGGAAAGAGAACGAAAGTTGGGAGAAAGGGAAATGTAGAGGAAGGAAGAAAGAAAGAAAGAACGAGAGAATAAAGGGAAGGGTGCCGGTGAACCTACCCATCGACAACTGCTTTCATCTTTATAATTCGACCCCTCGCGCCACCCCCGATCCATTTCGCCTTCTCTCCCTAATGCTTTTTTAGAGTCCTTTGGTCGCCTCATTCCACACGTTATCCACCACGCGCGTCGTCCGTCGCGCGTGCCGCATGCGGACTCGCGAGTTCTTCCTCTTCGCCTTCCTCTCCACCTTCCTCACTCGTGCACTCACGCTCTTTCTTTCTTTCTCCTACAGTGATAGCAGCATTGTCTCATTTGGAATTGCTGTGCCATTACGGACGGTAGAGCCAGCAAGGAAGATGAAATCCTGTATATCACAGAGGGCAAATTAGCACGTATCACAAGACGGCTGAGCGGTAAATTTTTGTATGAAAATCAATGCATTTAAATGCGTATGCAAAATACGTACTTAGAATACATATTAGGTGTAACAAGTGACATATTTTGTTTTACAATATATTATATATTCTTATGTTCATTCATTGTGCAGGCAGGTCATTTGAAAGCTTTAAGCCAAAGCTGAACAATGCTTTGGAATTTCCGGGACTTAGGATTTGGAATTTCAACACCTCGATTTAAGTCAGAGCATCAAGTAAGTCACACACTTTTGGGGAATTTTTTTAATAGAAAAGTTTCACTGATTCATTTTTCGAAAAATTTAACAGCATATGGCCGTGTTATAATTAAGAAGCGTAAAAGCTAATGTTTCGTTTCATTGGTATCATATTACTGGAATGTCCTGTAAAGAGCATGATCAAATATAATATCTGTTGCAAACATTTCACTTTATATGCGTAATAATAAATTGTAAATGCAGATTACACATAGAGAATCATTGACAGAGTCAGGAAAAATATGTTAATCGAGATTAACATAAACGGCTGAAAGACATGGAATTTGTTGCCGGCAAAAAGTAACGCTTTTTTCTTTAAAAAAAAGTGTAATCTTATCGAATTTAGTTGCAGGCACAGTTCCTTCTTAATTTGACATCGAAGACAGTCATTCGATATCAATGATATCAAGTGAATTCTATAATTTCGTAATATTCATTACTGTAAGAATATGCAGTATCTGCCGGACAGTAGTCGAGCAAATAACATTGTATTTAATACATCTTTTTTTCTCTACATAAAATTAGTTGTCAGTATTTACATCTGCAAGAAAAGTTAGGTCAATACTTGCCCGAGAAAGTGTTACCTCATTAATTTTCACTCTGTGATTATATTCCAATTATAAGAGACTTGTATATACGTTAACTATTTATTCATTGACCCTTCATTTCTCGTATGAAAATTCAATTGATGCATTGAACAAAGTAAAGATATTATTCCAACGAGATCTTATCAGTTCTCGCAGTATAAATTGGATCTAAAAGAGTGAAATTCATTGTGTAACGGAAGTAATATACGGGCTGTAACATCTAACTTCTTTCTTTTGTACTTTTTGCCTTTAACTACTGCGGTTATTTTGACAAAAATATCTAAAGTGTTTTAGGTGCATTCTGCACCATCGAGTCTACAATTTACATATTACATAGGTAAAATTTCACAGAGGTGACGAGGAATTTGTACTTCGATCCAGTGATTGCAAGTCCGAGCATTTACTCACTCCAGTCCCACCACCTAACTTTATCAACTTGAAAATTTCCGTTCTTTCATAAAATTGATAATAATGATATTTTTTCTATTGCAAAGCGTTAGCACGAATAAATTTTCAACCTTTCTTTTTAAGTTCCGTGAAACGAGCTCGGTTTTTTAAGGTAACGCTCAGCTTAAATTTTGACTCTTGCGAAGCTTATTTTGTTTATCAACATGCTCTGTTTATGATTATTGATTATTGATTATGCGTTGTTCATGTCTATTATTGATTATTGCTTCTTACCAACTCATCGTGACATTCAAAGTGTATGTAATTATCCAGATCAACGAAATTTTAAAATCGTGTAAAACCGTATTTCTATTCGGATTGTGTAATCTTAATCAAAATAACTCTCGGTAATGATTTTCAGTAAAGGGGAAAAAGTTCTAGATAAAAATCAACAATCTGTGTGTACGTCCCGAAATCTCGTCTGTCAGTCAGTTGAAACAGTCAGAAACAGATCAAAACAACAGCAACATCAAAACACATCAAATCAACAGTCAAAACAGATTGCCACTGGTGTCAACAAAATGGTTGTTTAACGTCAGTAGCATATAATCCATACGCTGGTGTACGAAAAATTTCGGGTGATTCTGGTATGTCTGTATCGAGTATGTTGCGAATTTGGTATTGCAACTTTCGTTCGTATCATTTATCTTGTCATTAAAAACTGCACGACGATCAGTTTGAAATTTGCATTTTATTTACTTATGAAGCATAATTTATGAATAACAGTTTTTTGAATTCACGAAAAGCAAGGATGATCATCAAAAAAAAATAAAGAATGAATGTTTGGTGAGGTATCGTTAACAACACTGTCATTTGTCTTTTTATTTAAACGGAAATTTTTATTCTCTGTAATGATTATTTCATTTCACAAAATGAAAACGAGTTGTGCATATATACGTAATACAAGATTAAAACATAACAAGATAATTAATATCATATTAAAGTACAAATTAATTTGTAAGATTAGCTGATAATTATATAAACAAAAGAAGCATGAAATAAGCTTATAGCTTAATTTGCATTTTAGTCCAAAATCCCTCCAACATTTAAACAACAATGTATTTAAAACATTATTGAGTTATTCTCATACATATTATTTTTTATAATCTACACACGTTTAATTAATTTTTGATTCTTCCCCTGATAGAGCTATAAAAATAAGTAAAAAGAAAAAATATAAGCCCGGTGACACCCGATTGGCAAAAAGAGTTCAGAGAATTGTATCGTAACGATATTATCTTTTATAATGATACCTATTGCTTCCTATGCATTTTAAGCTTAAATAAGATGCACCATAATAGGTGCGACCTACTTTAGGGACGTGCTCAAGACACGAAAATATTGTTCCGCGTGTTGCGCGTCCACGGAGCATTATTTAAGATATTGAAAACACTAACAACCGATTATAAAGAAATCTGCGACGCTTATTACATTATACATATACTGACAATTTGCAACATGTCCGTACTTATGCACGTCAGACCGGAGAATCTCTTATTATGATATTTATAAAAAAGCTGACGTGGCTTGTAAATTTTCATCGTCAAATACGAATTGTACTTGGTGCTCCATACATAAAGATATATGAAAATTGTTAAACTTACAGGTACTTTGTTTAGTCCCATCTTTGCGTTGTAGACCCATTTTTTAGTACAAGCCATTCCACCAAACAATTTATGTGTAATTTCTAATATCCTCTAAAATTTCTAATATGTTGCAAATTCATATGACTCGATGATCCAACATTTGTATTTATATTTAAATAACTATTTTAAGATGTTCCTATAATGATACACAATTATACTTCAATAAAATATAAAAATTGGTACGACTCAAAAATAAAATCAAATAAAATACGTATAGAATCTTATTACAAAATGCACACATCTGATATTAGCATAGAATTTCATATCCTTCACGCTCGTGTAATTGTTGAAGCAATAATATAAAACTGCAGACGCAACTAATAAGCAATAAAACGCGAAGGGCTACTTTATATTTTCACTTCTTTCTTATTACCAAGGAGCCAGACTAACAATAAGCAGAATGCGGAATAGACATTTCTCTAAAATACTTTAACATTTACCACAGAAGCAGTGTTAATTCAAACTGAAATTCAGTAATTTTAAGTTGTTTCAGTCATTACGAACGAACAGACCGAATGCCGCTTTTCCTCGGCGCCCTTGTTCATCACGGCGCGTGGTGCAACGCGGCGGGAGAAGAAATCTTCCGCGTACAGTTCCAGTCTTCATTACCAAAAGGGAAAGGAAAAAAGTTATCGTCACGTTCTCGGGGAGGTCCCACGTGCATCGCAATCCTCGGCTTTGCAGGTCCCTCGGGAGGACCTCCCGGAGGATCGAGTGGGTGTCCGGAATGGTCCGCGCAGTAGCGCGGGAGGGGGCTTCGGGGAAAAGGGCCAGCCCGATGGAAAAACGAGGAAAGACAGCGGTCGAAACGGTCGCAGATGGTGTCTCGCGTGGTTGGTTTACGATGCGTCCCAGGCCCCTCCATATGGAGATGATACCATTTAACCCGCCTCGGAGACCCGGCGGGGTGTCGGATGACGCGCGCACCCTCGTTTTCGGCGCGCAGGTTCGATCCGGTTCGACCGGCAGGTTTCCCCATCTCTCTCTTTATCTCTCTCTCTCTCTCTCTTTCTCCTCTTTTTCCCTATCTAAATCTTGTTCCCTGCCAGTGTCTTTTCCTTCTCGTTTTTCCGTCGATTCCTGGAAGCTCCGCACGGAACAGGCTTGGGGCCTACGACCCGCTTGATGATGGGGCGTTTCGTTACAACAAATCGAACGGAAGAGTCGACGACTCGAATGATGCCTCTTTCACCCTCTTCGCCTAGTCGTGCGATTATAGGATTCCGTCGAAGCTCGATGAAGTCTGACAGCTTCGACAAAGACGTTCGGTACCAAGAAGGTATGCTGTTTTCAGTCACGAGTTACCGATTATTATGAAACTTACTCACGTGATCCCTGTGTTGAACGAGTGACCGTGTCAGATACTTTAAAGCTAGGATACTATGTACGCAAAGTTCAGTGCGGCAGCTGAATAGATGTTAGCATTATTAATATATTATAATAACTACTGCGAACGAATATGCTGATATAGGGACAGTATTTTGAAAGGACTGTGATTTATTCGATCAACATTTTTAATATAATATCAATGCGAGACAAATAACATTTTATCTTCCCAATAATATAGAAAGTTTTATATCTTTTTTTCTACTTAACCAATTATAAACTAATGAAACGAAGTTTAAGGAAAACTCAATACCAAAAAGATACAAATTTTCTAATTTTTTGAATTATAGAAATTACATAGCAGATCGGCGTGGCACAGTTTATTATTTAGGTTGCACTCCAGTACTCTTGGCAGAATACGACACAACTAACCGATTCCGTTAATTCGTGGTTCGCAGTAACACTTATTGGCAGTTTAAATTATAATACAACGATGTTTTGTTATGAATATGTATTTTCCATTTATTGGAGGTACATATCGGGAAAAAGATTCAAAAAGAATACAAACAGAAGAAATAGAAGTGTTTTAAAAATGAATAATGTTTAGAAAACACCGATATTTTATATCTACACCTATCCCCCGATTACCCGGAAGTTAGGTTCCTTAGAAACCCGTGTAAATTGAAATCATGAATTTTGATACGTAAAACTGCGTAAATCGAAAACAAATTAAAACAAGTATAATTCCGTCATCTATTTCAACGTTAACCCTTTGCGAACGGAGACATTTTTTAATATTGAAAGAAAACCATTTATTTTGCGATCCAAAACCACCTTTTTATCAGCAAGTTCGGCTGTTAATGTATATATACTATAAATTGCTATATGTTTAACCATATTTCAACGGTGGTATTTCAATTTTTCAACTCTAACTGTGTACACAAGCAGCGATACACTATAAATAAATTTTTTCTCAGACCACATATATGCGTCGCTAGTCCTCAAAAGGCTAAATAGAAATATCAAAAGGTAAATATTTTAAAAATCCCTTTTTGAAAACCCGGATAAAAGCGACATTCTGTTTATAAAGAACTGTATAAATGGAGGGATAGGTGTATTTTTATTTCATACTTACGAGTGTTCTAATTTCCGTTATCTGAGTAATCTGTAAATAAAATCCTAGTTATAAAATATAACGTCGAGAAATGTTGCTAATACGGCGACTGTTGTAGTGTATGTATACAGGCCATCTGTATTTTTAATCAATAAGACCGAAGAGTACGATTAATGTAGAAATATTGTCCATAAATGAAAACTGTTCTTTTTTTACTGCATAGCTTGTGGAATTTGCATGATATAGAATTCGTATACAAAAAAATTGTATATTTTTAATCACTTGTAATAATTGTTATTGTGTAACGAAATAATTTTTAACTTTTCCTAATGCATAGATCGTTATCTACAAATATGTTAAAAGAACTCTGCTATGCATAGACGTAATACAATAATGCAATGATTTCTTTAAGCTTCTTACGGCCTGAATAATTTTTGCAATTATTCATCAGTAACATGAAATTAATTTTGCAATATTTCCTATCGTCGCATATTTATCTTTCGTCGGCGACGCCAGAGACTCCTAGCGTTGCAAAACGCTTTAATTAACTATATAAAGTAGTTATTCAATCCTAAATCGAAGTTAATTGAGAGAAGAACATAGAGAAATTGTTAATTATTTCAAAACATATACATTGAAAAGCACAATGCGTCGAACAAAAATGATATTAAATTCATCAATTGAACTGATTATAAAGGCAGTTTACATTTACCTTCACGACACAATAGTTACAATTAACAAATGGCTTATTTTGAATATGAATAATTAACATTAAAAAAAATGACGTTCCGTAGTATTCTATCAGATGAACGTGAACTTGTCTGATTCTGTAGGGTCCGATACCCAAAGCTTGCCACACAACTAATTTGAATCCTTTGGGAAAGCCGTGTACATACAGGGTGTTTCGTTCAGTTAAGAACGATAGAATGTCTCACCAAACGGTTCAACGGTTGTTTTGTTTGAAATGGCACAACGTGCTGTACAAATACTTTTTTGTAGATCCAGTAACGAGAAAGGTTTCAATGACAATATCATTCTCTTTAACTGATCCTATTAATTGAGCTATCTGGCCATTCTTCACATTGAAGTATAATATAGACCCATCTGATCCGTAAGCGGAATATTCCGCGGATGACTGTTTTCATTTATCAGCAACCGCGGAATTTTCCGCCCTGTACAATGTTAAACTGCTGCGCGTGGAAATGCACGGTACTGCGGGCCTTCTGCTGTATTTAAAGCTGTGATGCAAATGGGTTAAGGTATCTTATACACTCAATTCTGTTTTTACACGAACTTCTTTTGCACGATTTTGATTTAACAGGAATTAGAAACAAAATTTAATTCTCTTTTTACTCGATTTATTTTGATTTAATACGATCGACCCAGATTCTAAGAAGAAAATTTTACTTTACTGTGGCCTAGCCAAAACACAACCAACGATTAATTACCGAATTCGTTTTTAAATCCACTGAAACGTTAGCACCACAGGGGGCTAGTCCTAATTTTGTTCAAGAGAGTACAGAAAGAATTTCACAAATGGAGCACGAAGACAGCAACCAAGACATTTCTAGTGATAGTAGTAATATTGCAGTCTTACGTAAACGTATGCGTTTATTGTCAGAAAGTGACAACGAATAAAATCTTTTTATGTGTAACTCATATTATTTTGCTTAATTTTTGTGTTCATCAATTTGTGACAGATTTTTTTCCTTTTCATACAATAATTTACTCTGCATGATACATATGCAATCTTTGTGTAATAAGATGTTTAAGATCCTAACATGAAAACTCATAGTTTCTTGTATTATTTTTGCTGATTTTTTAGGAGTAGAATTAATCTTCTATTTTTCGATAGATGCAATACATTTTTTTACACGTACTCTTCGGGAATGTAGCTATCGTGTAAAAATAGAATTAGGTGTATTGAAAACCCAATTGTAAAAAATAAAACGTTGTACCTCGCAGATTTCGATTCGATATCTACTTTTTCCCTTTTTTGCGTTTGCGCATTTTTGGCACTTAGGTTTTTCAATGGAAAAATCCGAAAAATAACTCAAACATGTATCGGCGCGTGTAGAATGTGACAGAATTTTCTCGAACTTCTTTCACCTCAATAAATTGGTGAAAAAGGCCAAAAAACTGTTTTTTGAATTTACCCCATAACTACCCTTCCGGTCAAGATACGGGGTTAAAATTTGGTACACAATGGTCGCAGAGCATTCCCTATCGAATGCCATCTCTTTCATTGAAATCTGTTCAAGGCCACTTTTGACCCCTTTATCCTGCTATACCCTTTGGAATAGACAGAGGCTGAATTAGCCTCATTAAGCAGTTTGATTTAATTTTTACTGTGAATTATGTTACCTGTACAGATTCAAAGTGCAATACGAATTTACATTTACTTTCCTCCTGTTATATCTATAAGTCAGGGACTTTAATTGCACGAAAAATTCCTCGGTCAACCTTAGATGAATAAATATTCGTCTGTCTATACTACGTAGGAGAGAAATTAGGAAACCTGAAGATTCAATAATTTCTGAAAATTCATACATAAAAAAAGTAAATCTAGTGTAAGTAATATAAATCTGTTTTTATTACAGTGTTTTCCTTATAGTGAAACAGCTTAAGAACGGTAGAGGGTTTTGAGAAAAAGTTTTAAAACAGGAGAGGAGTCTAGGAAAATATACCACCAGCAATTCGCTGCCATCAGTTCACCGCCAGCAAATAATCGCCAGCAGTTTACCGCCGCGTCAGTTTAGCGTTAATAAATAATAAAGGCTTATAACAATTATCTACAAATATCTTATAGTAAATTTGTTATAATTAATTCATTTATTTACGTATGTAATTAATTAAGTTACGAACCGTCTATATTACATGCACTTGTTCAAAACGTCTGTACTCTTAATCAAGAGAGCTCATTGTTGGTAACTTATTGCCATCAGTATAAGAGTTCAAGTTTTATCTCAATAAATCTATTTAATTCAACGAGGATTTTGAAGTTTACTTTCGGGAGCTCACGCCAACTAGACTCAATTTTTAACAGCGTCGGAGTCATTAACAGTTGTATTACTAGAAGTTTCGGTAGAAAGAGAAGAATGAAACTGTCAAAAGAAAAGAATGGAATTTTCATACCTACAACTAACCAGAACGTATTCTTATGCTGAAAAAAACCCCGGTTTATGACGGCCAGCGGATGGACTAATTCTGTTGTATAATTCTGTCGAAATAATTTTGTTGGAGGGTGGCATAGAGAATTTCGGGAACATCTCGCTGCGTAAAACCTTAACATTTGAAAATTTATCGGTTACATTAAAAAAGAGCAAAGTATTAATGAAATGCGAATTGAACAATATTTAAGTGGAAGTGATCCGGGCAACAAAAAACGAAGTATCGCGATTGTAAAGAACGAATTAAGAGGCTTGACAGTGCACACGATAAACGGGGTGATATTGACAACTATCGAATTGTAAGTATAGCGCATGATATACATATCTCACTAATGTACATGTACTTATATGTACATAAATAATAATTTTATATAAATCATTTGTATTGTCTTGCGGTAAAATATGATAACGACCATTTATAGGTTATAAATTGTTTATGCGCTGAACTGACGCGGCGTTAAACTGCTGGCGATTAATTTCTGGCGGTTAAATTGCCCGAATTACGAGCGGTGAATAGCGAGCGGTGAATTTTCTGAGCACGCTCTTATGCATCTGCACTATATCATTTGTGTAAAATACTATATAATTTTCTGTCTTTCAGCTGACACTCTCATTTCTGCTATTACTTCGTATGTATACGTTGTTAAATTAACAAATAGTACTTCTACTAAACATTAAAATAGTGCAACCATCTTTGGAGATATTCGGCTTTCAATATCTGCAACTTGAAATGCCAGCACTTACCGACAACGTTTATAAAGAACGTTTTAAAGAGTTTGAAAGCAGCCTACATATCAGATTCGAAACCGAAAAGTCCAGTCAATAAATCACCCTCTCAATTTCGAATGATCCTACATTTTTTCCCCTTCTATCTTTGTCCACCATTGATTTCAGAGGTCGTGAAAAGCAAAGCTTCGTGATCGGTAAAATTTCTGGCGTTGGAAAGGTAGCGAAATAGCGACGAGATAGGGAGGAAAGTACCGGCTCGTTCGGTGGTCGATGAAAGCGGCGCCGAGGAGAACGGGGAGCAGAAGGGTGGTACCGGAAGTCGAGTGGGGCAGAAACGAACGGAAGCGAAAGGAGAACGCCGGAGGGAAAGCGGAAGGGCTGCATGGAAGCGCAGGCGAGGCCGGGTTGGGCGAGGGATGAGGAGAGAAGGAGGAAGAGGGTTGAGAGGCTGGGAACGGAAGCGGAAGCCGGATGAAGGGAGCGCAGGAAGACGAAGCGACGTCGGCGTCGACGTCGACGTAGACGTAGACGGCAACGTTAGCGGCAGCAGGAACCCCGGCAACGGTGGCGGTGGTGGCGGCGGTGGCGACGACGACCCCGATACGGCGGAAGCGTCGCGTTTGCCGGAAGTCGCCGAGGAAATGAAATGCCTCCCAGCCAGCTAACCCCCACTGGGCTCTTCCTTCGCCCTCCTTTGCCCCTCTTCCCTTCCCTTCTCCTTGCGTCTCCTGCTATGCCAACCCCTTTTCCCACCGTTACCACGAAACTCTGCGCGAATCGAATTCGAATTGTGAAAAATTGTAAAATATTAGCCGAATCAAGGGTTCACGATTTTACAGTTATCCAAGCTCACTTGGGTGTACAGCGTAGAGTAAGTGTTGTTATTTGTAGTAAAATAAACGTCACTTCTGATGTACTTGGAACTCAAGAGAAATGATTTTCAATACAAGATTTCGAATTTTTATGAAACATACAATTAGTGAGAACGTATAGCGCATGTGGATTTCTGGAGAACAATTCTTGTTTCAAAGGAAATTCTTTCGATGGCTGCGGATGTACCGAAAGGAGATTGTTTCATCGTAGAGATAAATAAAGTTTTATGCAATTACGGGATGTTTATAAAAGTTGGCGTCAAACTTTCAAATTGCATTAAGATCAATCAAGCTAATAAGAAATGTCATAATAAACATGAATTTCAGAACATGATAGTATAACAGTGACGTCAAATATTGTATTAAAGCAACCGACATTTTCCAAATACATAAAAAGTTTAAGAAAATTAAAAATTTGTTTAATTAGAGATCATCTCATTTCATTCTGATCTATTTCAATAAATTATTCAAACATTTACAATATCCTTACAAAAGAAAGTGTTTGTTCGAATTAAATGTTACTTTTAAAAGACAGTGTTAGTTCTGAAATGGAGAACTGGTCTCTTAATTTTGTGGTCTAACCTTAAAAACGATTTATGATACGGAAAGATGTGTAACGTAATATTCCCACTGTTGCAGTCATTCCTTAAAGTCTCTCATGTTTCTAACACAAGTATATGTATTCAGCATCATTTTTTAAAACCACTCAAAGGGGAAAACTTTTTGTATAAAACATTTTCCGCATAGCATGCAGTTTTTACATAACGCTAAGAAAAGTGAAATGGCAGATTTCCATTAGAGAGCTCTATCTACCGCTGGAAAATATTTTTTAAACCTTCCGCTGAGCGTTATATGTAAATATGAAATTTTATTAAAATGTGTGAATTCAGATGCAGGATTTTCTCTCTCAAAGGATCTATGCTTTGTTGTTTAGGAATTAAAGCGTAACGCGAATAACAGCAAAGTCATATATTCATGATGTCGATAAAAAATGTTAGATGATATTATTTAACTTGTACTGTGTGCCAATTTTTTTAAGTGTTCAAAACGACTTACGGTTAATAAGAACGATAGCTACTAATTTTAGACTATGAATATACTATCTGTGGAAAATGCAGAATTTTCATTACGATGAAATAATTCAAGAATGATGACAGATATTGAAAGAAATTCCAGTTTAGTCGCCATTCAACATCTATAAAATGTTCGAGCATATTCTTCCGAAGAATTCGTATTTTATCTGTTGCCTCTACCACTAACCTTTAAATTTGAATTTCTGTATTGTTTAAAAAGACGATTTTATTCCGTGAAATCACATTATGGTACGAACAAAGAATATTTTCCACCATAATGTATGATATTTCAAAAATATCTTGCAAATTCACACAATAGGAAAGATTAATCAATAGCTAAAGCCAAATAGAAAAAAAGTAACTGACGCATACATATGAGCCGTTTATTTTAAAAGTGGCATAAGTCACGTTATCAATAAAACGAAAAAACATCAAATTCACGACATCTCACTACTTTGATAAAATTTGCAATCAATATGATGAAAATAATTTAAAGTTTGTTGGACACGAATTTTGCTACTTCACGGTGCAACAAACATGTTTATTTTGAAAGTGGTGTAAGTCACTTTACCGAAACCAAAAATGGTGTTTTTGCAAAGATTATACAAAACTATTTATGCTAAAAAAAGTGTACGCAGCCAAGATAACAAGTGCAAGTGAATCTTCCCGAAAATTGCTACCAATAAATACGTTAAAATGCAAACTCTTAACTATCTCGATTTAAAAACAAAGTGACTTATGTCAATTTTTAAAAAAACACATATGCCATCAATGATAATTCAATTGCTATAAAAGTTTTAGCAAATTTCTGAAGGAAAGTAATACTTCTAATATTAACAGATTATAAAATGCTATATTAACTGGCGAAACTTCCGCAACAGTTTCAAATAATACTGTATTCGAAATAATTTTCAGACTACTTTAAATAAGAAATATTCTAATTATTAATCTATTGCTATATTTGAAAGGTACATGTTTAAAGTAACTAAACAATACAATAAAGCAATACATAATAAATATACAAGGTGGTCCACGCAACGTGTGCACCGTTATAACTTCCAAAATATACATTGCACGAAAGCATGTTATATACAAAAGTTACATGGTTTAAAATGGTACACTGCGTAGTGCGTTAATTTTTTTATAGGTGGAGGCGTTTCGGAGATTTGAAGGTCAACTTTGTTTTTTTAAACAGAACAAAAACTTTTTTGTAGGTAGAAAAGTATTGACCGTTACTAGCCCTAAACCTAATAGTGAACGAGTAATTTCACTTTATTACTTGAAAATTTTCTGCACGTAATATCAAGTTGGAGATTCAACCTTATCACAGATTTCGATATTCACGTGACAGTGTTTATCAACACAACAACATCTATCATGATTCGCAATCTTCGACATATTCGTAATCCAGTATTGAAGTTACCTTCGGCGTTTGTGTGTAATTAACAGGCAGATAAAAGTAAAAATGAAATTTTGTAATAGCGAAAAAGTTGATATGCCTTTAGTTTATTGTGAGTGCCATCAAAATGCAGTAAGAGCCAAAGCCATGTATGCCGAAAGGTATCCTGAACGAAGTCAGCCATCTCGAGCCATATTTGAGAGAATGTGTGAATCGCTTCGACGGACCGGAAGTTTTAATGCCACTAAACGTAACGTAACGAAAACTACTACTCCTGAGGCAAATACTATTACGGTCCTAGCAGCGGTAGTAGGAAACCACCATATTAGTACACGGCAGATTTCACGAGGATCTGGAATTAGCAAAACAAGTGTATTACGAATTCTTCATAATGAAAAGCATTATTCCTATCACCTAGCACTTCATCAAGAGCCCCATGGAACGGATTATGAAAACCGCGTTCGGTTCTGCAAGTGGTTCCTGCATCGAATGAACAGTGATAAATTTTTTTTACGAAAAGTTTTGTTCACTGATGAAGCAACAATTACTAATCGCAAGCAGATTAATTTGAAAAATATGCATTATTGGGCACCAGAAAGTCCTTACTGGATGAGAGAAGTCGACCACCAACGTCAATGGAGCGTTAATGTGTGATGTGGAATACTGGGCAACAAATTGATTGGGCCATATTTTATTAATGATCGACTAACAGGACAAAAGTATGCTAACTTTTTGAATGACACTTTACCATCTTTATTGGAAAATGTGCCTTTAAATATCCGTACATAAATCTGGTATCAAATTTCCCAATCGATGGATTGGTCGTGGTAGACAAATTCTGTGGGCTTCACGCTCACCAGACCTTACTTCTTTAGACTATTTTTTGTGGGGCACATTAAAAGGCACAGTGTATCGTGAACCACCAACAACACCTGAGAATATGAAACATCGTATTCGTAAAGCATGCATTACACTCAGTGCGGATATGATTCAGAATGCAGTTTCTTCATTAGTTAACACGTTCGCGGACGTGAATGCTATATCATCCATTTTCATCGTAATGTAGAATGACATGAATGCTATAGCATTCATATCATGCCAAATGTTAACGCCAATTATAATTCATTTAATTTTATATAACCTTAACTTTTTGTAATTATTATGCAGTTTAAAGTAAAGTAAGTTAGAAGTGTAATACTTGACTGACTATTTTTGTAGCTCACTGAAATTTTTACTGTCCGCGAACGTGTTAATAGATTGCATCACTGTATTAATTCCAATGGATATCACTTTGAACACTTACATTAGTTGCGTTAAGCCACTAGGTTACTCATATTATTAAACACTGTCACGTGAACATCGCTGTCCTGCGGAAATCTGTGATAAGGTTGGATCTCCAACTTGACATTACGTGAAGAAAATGTTCAAGTAATAAAGTGAAACTACTCGTTAGCTGTTAGGTTTAGGGCTAATAACGGTCGACACATTTTTACTTACAATTCGATACTCTACCATAATTTGGTATAAAGAATATAGTATTCTGTTTAAAAAAACAAAGTTGACCTCCAAATTTCCGAAACGCCTCCGCCTATAAAAAAATTAACGCACTACGTAGTGTACCCTTTTAAACCATGTAACTTTTGCATATAACATTCTTTCGTGCAACGAATATTTTGGAAGTTATAACGGTGCAGACGTTGCGTGGACCACCCTGTATATGTATGTATGTACATACACATACGCACGCACACACACAGTATAATATATAATACAATTAAATAAATTGGATAATTCATAAAAAGGCAATAAAAGAAGGTACTATTAAAATGTGCGCTAAATATTTCAATGTACGAAACTTTGAAGCTGTCAAATAATAATCAATAACACAGTTGTAACAATCAAAATAGATTAAAGAAGAAACTACACTCATAGTAAACGCACAATGTACTGAATAAATGTAATCATCGCATTAACATGTAACATGATACAATACAGGTAATCCCCGTATAACACGATAGTTACACTGGTGGACAAAATGATAAGGCACCTCAAGTTTTTTGACAATGAACATTCATTTCGGCATATATACATGCAAGAAGTGAATATACAACAAAATAAAGTACTAATTTTTATATAGTATACTAAAAATGAAATAATTCGTTCACTGCATTTATTATTTATACAAAACATGGCATTTAGTGTGGACAAAATGATAAGGCACTATGAATATAAAATAAAGAAAGTATTAAAATACAACAAAATTACACAATTTTTAGAAGTTTTAGTAATGGGTTGACTGCCATTTATGTTGTACCAATTCAAACATTCTTCTTGGTAAAGGGCCTAACCGGATAAGGATGGAAAAAGTGCCCCCAAAGATAATTAATCGTGAGGCATACCATTCGATAGGGCTCTTTGGAAAAACCCTTCCTACAAAGTATGAACCCGCTACCCCTACCGTAGGGGTAGTTACAGGGTGAAACGTATTTTACAGTTTATGCTCGATATCTCCCGTTTGGCTTGACAGAAAATTCTGAAAAAAATCAAAAACATTATACCCAGTGGTGTACATACTTTAGAATTTTTTCAGATTTTTTGGTTCGAAAATCGATCTTTGAAAAATTAAAAAAGATTATAAACATTAATTTTTTATTGAAAATATAAAGTGACCACATTTCTATTTTTACAGTAACATGCACAGTACCCTGATTATTAATGTGTAATTTTTTCAGATTTTTAAAACATCTAAGTAACAAAACAAAAATCAAAAACCAACACTTGTTTATATTTTTAGCTATATTATTGATGTGACCACGTTTATATTTTCACAGTATATCAAGTTTGCTATAAACAATTAACTGTAATTTTTTCAGATTTTTCTAAGTATTAGAACGCAGTTAAAAAATTAAATACTTACGTCCAATACCCAAAGGGGTATAGACTTGGACGGTCGAAGTACTTAATTCCTTGCGCACACATTATTCGTAACATCCACTATTTCACAAGAAATAAGTTAATGTACTTAATTTTGATTCTCCTTATATGTCATATGTGAAAATTTTTATTTAATTGCATTTATTAACAATGATGATCTTCGGTTTTATGGAAGCGGAGCTGCTGGTATTTCAACTGTGTTCAGAAGGTCAATGAATTCTCTCCGTTTAAACATAACAAAAATTGTGCATTAGTATTAATTATTAAATATTTTTACATTTGTAAAGTGAATTAATGAATTTTAGAGAACAAGGTTTACCTTAATTGTGAAATGGTGTTTGTACTCAGGACTTAAAGCGCGTAATTTAATCTTCGTCGCTGTCATTGTTAATGACCGGATTTAAGCGTTCAACACGAAGATTTTACTTAATATTTCCGCAGACTTAACAACTTTTGCAATGTATCGAGCATTCGATAAGTAATAAATTATCGCTGCTATGTGCGAACAACAACCAATAGTTCGATTGCCATTTGCACACTCGCAGAAGTAACGTTTTATTCCAGAGCAACCTATTGAATTAGGTGAATAATCTATATAGCACTTATAAGATTTACTTTTAATGTGCCTCGATGACACCAGAAATTGTATGATATTGCTACTTTCTCTCAAATAAGAAAGATTAATAAGGTTATTTTCGTCCATCATTTCTGCGAGGTATGATACCGCTTGCGAAAGTTGATAAGATCCCGTAAAGAAAATTTTTAAATCACGTTGGGTCATTTCAGGAAAATCAAGCAAATCCGAAGCTGATATTTTTTTAAACAATGTTTTTCGCCTATTCCAATGGCAAATATCAGCTTCTGTGCCTAAACTATTATGTTTGTCTTTCTCGCTCATAAATCTAGATATTATTTCTTCGCGGAACTCTACATCGGAATTTAAATGTTTACCAAAGGTGTTTTGTAAAAAACATGCAATTCGGCAATATAATCCGACTGTTGGCAGCAATTTGTTATCCAATTGATTATGTAACAGTCGGTATTTCCGCCCTATTATACCGTGCACGGCTTCAACGGCACAACGAATTTTAGTCACCAATCGAGAACTATTGGTTGGTTTTTGATTTTTGTTTTGTTTCTTAGATCTTGTAAAAATCTGAAAAAATTACACATTAATAATCAGGGTACTGTGCATGTTACTGTAAAAATAGAAATGTGGTCACTTTATATTTTCAATAAAAAATTAATGTTTATAATCTTTTTTAATTTTTCAAAGATCGATTTTCGAACCAAAAAATCTGAAAAAATTCTAAAGTATGTACACCACTGGGTATAATGTTTTTGATTTTTTTCAGAATTTTCTGTCAAGTCAAACGGGAGATATCGAGCATAAACTGTAAAATACGTTTCACCCTGTAACTACCCCTACGGTAGGGGTAGCGGGTTCATACTTTGTAGGAAGGGTTTTTCCAAAGAGCCCTATCGAATGGTAAGCCTCACGATTAATTATCTTTGGGGCACTTTTTCCATCCTTATCCGGCTAGGCCCTTTCTATATAGATTTTTTATATAATTCTGATCTAAGTTTTCCCACGATTTTAAAATTGCTGATTTCAACTCGGATACTGTATTATACTGCTTTCTACTTCCGTATAATGTTCTTGACATTTGTCTCCAAACGTCCTCGATAATGTTGAGATTGGGAGATTTTGCTGGCCAATTCAAAAGCTTTATACTTTCCGCTGCAAAATAAGTTTTTATTATGCGACCTGTATGCACAGCTGCATTATCTTGTTGTTATATATATTCTGTTCCAGCAATTTTGCGAGCGTATGTTCCTATTTGCTCCTTAATTACATTTAAGTGCCCAGCACTATTCATACGACCTTGAATAAATTTTATTTCCATTTTTCCTCTATAGCCGATACCTCCCCATATCATCACTGTACCGCCACCGCATTATCGACGACTTAAAGCCCTTTGTCCCTTTCTTAAATCATGGACATAGTATTTGTATTCATCTGAACCATCCAAATTTAGTTTTTTTTTCATCCGTGAATATAACTCGTTACCACTGTTTTTTCCAGTGAAAATGTTATGTAGCGAATCTTCATCGGGCGGTCTTATGTTTGTCTGTTAATGAGGGTTTTACAGCAAATTTCTTCCGTTTTAAATGGCTTGCTCTTTGTATTATCATTTTTACTGTTTTAATAGACACATCGACATTACAATTCATTGCAATTTGTCGAGACATAAGTCCAGAGTTTGATGCATTTCTTATAATTAACCTTTTTTTTCTTGAAGAAAGGGCGGCAGGTCTCCCCGTCGACTTCTTCTTTTCATATTCTTGAGGGCTTTTTAAAAAAATTAATAACGCATCGATTTCTTTTTAGCTTTTTGCAATTTGTAGTTGATTTTCTCCATTGGACTTTAACTGGAGTATTCTTATCTTCTCATCTTCGCTTAACGCTTTTACTCGTTCCATAGTTTATGTTTACTTTGTAAAGTACGTAAACACTTAAAAAATAACAGTACGCAAATTACTTCTATAGAATAGATTTACAGAAATCTGTATACTTCGACGTTTTCCAACAGACTAAATTAAGTGCCTTAACATTTTGTCCACTTATAATTTCAAAACAACGAATTTTAAAGGTTGCATAGTTGCACGGTTTGTTAGCTTACACTATGCATAGGCTTGAAAGGAAGTCTCTAGCTTATAACATAGTTTATTTGTAAAAACATTGAGATTTCATGTCATATATATGAAATTTTGTATGCATACAGTGGTGCCTTATCATTTTGTCCACCAGTGTACGTTCCTAAACAATGTTGTTACGCGAATCCGCCTTATACGAAACAAATAACTAGTGCATAAAGGGGGTTGGAATCAACAAATAAGAGAAAGAACTATTATATTTTTATAATTAGGTAAAATATATTTATTACAACAATTTTTTTATTAAAAGCATTACTTACTAATATGTGTTACATAATGTTTTCTTCTAAATCTGTTTTCTTCTCTAAATCTGTGATTTTAGATTGCATGCTTTTAGTTGAGACATATTTATAAATTTCGCTGCATTTTGCTGATAAAAACGTTAAACGTTATAGAGGATTTATCTGATCCGCAAACCGTATTAGAGTGATCCCGAATTCTAGGATACCGTGTTGTATGATGGTTTTCCCTAATTCATGAACAGTGTTAAAGCAAATCCGTGTCATAGAATGCCGTGTTATGTGAGGGTTACCTGTATTATAATACACTATTATAACTGCACGACATACATATAACAAAATCGGATGATGTACTTTGAATTTTTACGTGAAACAATATGTAAGTAATTTAATATCTTAAGTGGCGCATATTTTTTACATGGCTAACGATACTATTTTGTCTTCTAAATTTCCAATATATATTGTAAATTTTAAAACTTTGTTTAAAATTGTTAAAAATTGTAAAATTTATATCTTTTGTTATTATTATCATTACATGCATTATTTGCGACATTTTCTTACTGGTAATTGCTAGAAAAAGCCATTGCTTTCAGGAAAGAAAATTACATTATTGTTTTCCATTGTAATTTTTTCAAAAATGTTTGGCTGTATTTTTGAATATGCTAACATCTGTACCGTTTTCGCCTTTTTCATAATCTAACATTGCTATTTTCGAAACTCCTCCGAACTTCGGTTTCGAGAAGAAACTTTCTATTCCTGATTGTGTGTCTAAATCCGAGGAAGGAAAAGAGACACGAGATATTCATTAGTGTCAGCTGTATTATAAAATTAATTATCTTGTTCAACTTAAATGCGATCAGTTTTAAATATTTCAATATATACTAATATTTAACTGTAGAAAGGATATCACTGCTCCGATGGAGTTGTTATACCTCAGGAAAGTACCTTTTTGAGCACAATATTGTACAAGTAATTAATAAAGTACATAAAAATAGTTGAATTCTTAATGAGACAATTGATTCATAGCATAGTTAATTTTTAATGGAAATTTCATTTATCATGTTATAAATAGATTTTATTTAGATATTTTTAGGGACGTTACCTATCATGACAGTGTCGAATATGTGTGTTATAATAATATAAATAGATCTCTTTAACACGTTGCAGTCCGTCGGCAGCATGATGCAGTAGCGACTTGACAGCATTGGTTCCATTGATCGATATGTAGAAAAATGTGGTTTTAAGTACTTGACAACATGGAAACCAAATAAAAAGATCCATAGTCTTCGTTTGAATAAGGAGACAATCATCCCCAAATGAGCGTGACTAACAAGGGAACTTTGGGAACTGGTACACTCCGATTTTTGTAAAACTTTGCATAAATATTAATTAGACATATCTAAGAAGATAGCTGTAATTCTTTCGTGCCCGTTTTCAACTTTGAGGGAGATATCCATTACATTGTCTCAACTGTCTTTTCCGTATACATGCTTGTAAGTCGTAAACAACAAAAGATAACAAAAAGTAGTTAAAATAAAAGTTATACCGTTCATTGAAGTCTACAAAACTGCATGTTTGTGAAAAAGCAGACAGGGCAGAACACGCAATACAGACACAGTACAGACAATGCAGGCAGGACAGGTTCCCGAACTTCCCTTATAAGTACGAATCATATTTTCTATAAGGTGAAACAGAGTTGTTACATAATGTAGGATCGTGAAAAAGAAAGAGAGGCGCGCGGCAACCCATCGAACGCAGCGGTACTCGGCCTGCGTTGCTTAACACGGGAGATCTCCTGGATCGACACGGATCCACTGCGCCAGGGATCTCTCCCTGATGCCAATTCTTCTTCGCATCCTTTTCTTCTAAGTTCATATAGGAGTGTACCGCCCGATCCCACAATAATATATTCTTGACCTGTGCCAGCTGAGAATGAAAAACGGTAGAGTTTTATTTCTTTTGTTTTCTCTGTTTTAAATTTGTCGGCTTCAACTGTTATGATTATTTCGCCCAGGATCTATTATCTTAGGTGGACTTCGAACCACCGAGGATATGACATAAATCTTGAATCCAACATACATAGAACAAATTTCATAGAGATGACGGTGGGTGGGGAAATTTAAATTCAGGCCCACTGATAATATCATGAGCCCGAGGCTGTACCTCCTTGCGCAAAGTCTCCTGTGTTGTAGTTATTTCAAAGTTAACTGGTAATCCATAATAATTTATTCATTGAGTTCATCGTTTGATGTAAAACAACAAATAATGTAATATTCAAGTTCTTTTAAAAGGGAAATTTTCTAGTATATGTTTACTTAAGCCCACGTAAATCGAATAGTGGAGATTACATTGTATATCACATACGAAACGAATGCTAATTTTTTAGAGATTCTCCGCATGTTCTTATACTTACTTTGCAATTTCAACCTTTCTCAATTGTCCACAATTCCACTTTCCTTTGTTTATTGGGGATCTTCCAGAATGTAAAAAATTCTGAGATATCTAAATGGAGAATTTTAAAAAAAAATGCTCCCACTTCCTCGATCGTTTGGTACCTATCTCATATTCAGCACACAATGTTCAATGCAGCAATGTCCCGCTGTTTGAAGTAGTTGTAGGGAAAAACTTTAAACCGACGTAAATATATGTTATAAATGGACGAAGGAAATCTTTCTACTGTAACATTGGAATAGATTATACAATATGCTCCCTAAACTGACTAAAATGTGAATAAACAAAACGATATATTACTTTATAAATGATACGTATAATAACCTACCTCTATTCCGATACTCTGTTCGTACGATATTATATGTTTGTATGAGATAATGATCTTTGTCTTTCGCCAGATCACTCGAACAAGATTTTCATGGATAATAAATCTGTTCTGACAACAGTCTAATAATAATGGGAAGTGGATTATCAACGGATGCAAACACATAATATTATATTTATCAATCATCTAACTCACAAAGGAAGTCGGAAACACAGAAATAAAATATCATGGAAGTTTATGTATTAGTAGGGTAATTTATGCATATCATAAGCCTATTTTTTATTTCATCGCTCTTGAAAACACATAAAAATTTTTTTATAGTGAAATATTCCGGCAATGATAAAAAATGATAGAAGTAAGTTGGAATAATATTTTTATGATTTGTTAATATCTACAAAACTACCCACTCAAGAAGTTTCGATAAAATATCTTTTAATTAGCCTCCACCGTTAACTTGGAGAAAAGACATTTTTTCGAAATTTTATGAACTGAGAAAATAATGAAACTCTTTTGTTTCGCCTAGGAAGAAAATGTGTATATTTTATAAAGAATAATTTCAACCCCTAAAATTGACTTATATGTTTTACTGACTTATTAAGTATTTAATCTCGACGAGAATATACATTTATATTATGAATAAATAAATCTACTCTGACATGCAAACAACAAAGTTTCAAAATTTCGTAAATTTCGAAGTTTCTTAATTCCCCTTGTAAGTTTGCTGGAAAAAAGCTTGAGATAACAGATAAAGAAAACGACGGGATATCAGCAGATTTATTGATTTGTCTTTAATAAAATCTTATCATCCAAACCAAGTATTTTCACAAAGATGCCGTTCATTAATTGTCATTTCATACAATTGCAGAACATAACTTCTTTCATAACTTGATTTGTAGTTCTTGATGTTACAAATAAGGGCAAAGCAAAAGCTGCACCGACATCATTACCAAATTATTATTGTACTCAAGACATTGTAAATGGGGTTGCTATTTAAAAGACATTGTTGGTTAAAAAACAAAATGGCGAAATAGTCGGAGTTATTTTTACAAGTTCTGAAACCCGCATCAGAGGTATTCTGTATATGAAATATTATAGGAAACAAAGATATTTACATATGTTATATTAGATCTGTATTACTCTGGCCTTCCATAGCACTGATCTTCACTGTTTTACTTATGATTTGAATGTTACTCTACTTTGTGCAATCGAGAAATGTAGACTTATGTCCCTTTGTCGGCAATATCAATGATGCAAATAAAGAGATGAAGTCAACCAATGTATTAATTACACTACACTCGATATTCCGTGAAAAACATTCCGAGCAAAACTTACCCACTTTAATGCAAATATATGTATCATATTTCCATTAAGAACATTAAAGTTGGTCTGCATCTTATAGGATGTTTTACATTTTTTACAAGAAAATTTAAAAAAGGTTCAGGTATGTAGCGTGACCCATCTGTTACGTCGCGCGATTCTGAATGTATTTCAAGCGACACTACTCCCGAAGTGAATGTAGAGATAGTTAATTTAAGAAGGAATTTCTGGGAGAAATTTACAATATATATTTACACTTGATTAATATACAAATGAGCCTTGCGCGACTCGTGAATTGTAGAAGTATAAAATTTGAAGTAAGCCGTTGACACTTGTGGGTCAACCGGCAGCGTAACGTCGTTGTCACAGTTTGTTAATCGAGAGAGAGAGCCCCGAGCCTTCGAGCTCGGCCTTTTTATTCCCGAAAGTTGGGAAGAAGGGGTGGTTTGCCCTTGGAGAGGGGTTCGAAAATTTGTGCGATTCTTGGAAAAGTACGCTGCATGTACGCCGCCTAGACTTCCAAGAATCGCACCTCGCTTGCAAGAGGCACAGTTTATGGGGTAGCGGGAATGAAGAAACTCGCGGTGATTTTGCGCCGCGACACCATCTAAATTGACGCACACGAATGTCTTTAAAATTGTTAATGATAACACAAACATGTCAGTCCAAATATAAATGTTGAATGGTTTTAAGCAGTATATTATATGATATTCCATCCTTATATCTTTTTAATGTGATAGTCGATGCAACTGCACAATTATTTCATAAGTGAAGAAAAGGACATATAGAGAAACCCATTTAATTGTAAGTAGTATTATATCACGATGTAGCTTATGTGGTGGGGTATTAATACTTGTATTAGTATAACAGTATTAATGCTACTACACAATCTTTTTTATTTTAACCGTAACAATTATTTAAATTTTCCATGCATGAAATGATTCTAAATACCCTCCCGAATATAACAATGCCTATTACTTTAATGTTATAAACATTCAAACATGTTTAAACAATGCTCAAACGGAAAAGGGCGCCCAAAGTGCCCCAAAATATGTGGGTATATTCCTTTTTATCTCAAAAACCAGACGCCCGAGAGGAATTCCAATAGCAGTGGGCGATGGAGCAGATATTTTTCTTGAGGAAAACAATTGAAAGCTGCAACACACGTTTTGTTTTCGACTGAGAAAGTAAAACAGCTCTGCAAGGTACAAGGTACTGCCAGTGATTCTCAGCGTAGACGTTTCAGCCACGCTAGTACATTATTATGATATGTAGCTTGCTTTGCAAGTAGATTTCTTGTTTATGAGTTATTTCATGACAATAATGCTACATTAAACAGAGAAGTATATTTGTAAAATTTCATCATGTAAATAAGCAATTTTGTTCAATTGCATTTTCCATTTCAAGATTATACGACTTCATAAATATAAAAGTGCTTTGTCACAAAGAAATCCTACATGATGCAGACAAACGGATTACATATCTGAATTCAGCAAAAAAACACTATTAGAATTACATATTAAACCTTTTGTGCCAAGAGAAATACTTCATTTCTTTTCTAGTACATTCCCATTAATCCTTTGCAGTTGTATTTAATTAAAAACAAAGTGTGTCCTCGCACTTAAAACAAAACTAGTTACATCTTAATAAGAATTATATATACCTCAGAAACGTGTGGATTCTTTGCTTTGGTGGCTCAGAGCAGACAAACGACCGCTAACTGAGGGTTGATACCATTGTAAAGATAAATTACCAAGTAGCCCAGAAAGAGAGATGTATTTGGTGATTCTGAATCTCACCCTCGAAAGTATTATACACGCACTAATAGGTGAAAATGTTTGAACCCGATCACGAAGCATTGATTACTCGTCGGCGGTCGAGGGCAAATTGATTGCGAGGCGAACATCGGAGTGACTTATTGTTAGTGGGCCCGCGAAACGGACACCTGTAGGCTACGGTCGCCGAGTCCTGGCGAGTATATTTTATGAAGTGGAAATAGTTGCTCCCGTTGCGTGTATAATTAATCTTAACGTTGTAAATGCGATTGAACAATACTGTTTATTTGTATAACCAAATGTTGCAAATATAATACTTTGTTTAATGTACCTTTATTGTCAAAAAATAACTCATAAACATAAAGTGTATTTGTAAAGGAAATAACATATAATAACTCATAAAGTCATAAAATAACTCATGAAGAATATGTGTATATGTACTTGTAAAGAAAACTATAATACTAGCGCGGGTGAAGCGGCTGCGCTGAGAAACACCGGCAGTATCTTGTGTCTTGTGGAAATATTTTAATTTTTCAGCTGAAAACAAAACTGGTGTTGGAATTTTCAATTATGGTTTTCCCAAGAAAAATGGCTGCTCTATCACCTCCTGCCATTAGAATTTCTCCTAGAGCGCCGTTTTCCCTTTGAGCATTGTTTAAACATGTTTGAATGTTTATAACATTAAAGTAATATACATTTTTAGATTCGGGAGGATTTTTAGAATCATTTTATGCAAAAAAATTGAAATAATTATTACGATTAAAGGACAAAAAATTCTTAAATTTGGAAATTTGCATACTTCTTAAACTGATTTTCTCAAAAATGGAGTCTAATGAAGACAAACGGGGTACAGATTCGTGTTCAGCGTGACAAACGAAAAAGTTCATTTTTGTAGACCAGTGTAATTCAAAAAATGCTACAGTGATTCGATATCCATGGTTCATCTTCTATAATTCATCACATAGTAAGATAGAACAATAAAACGAACTGTATCTCGTATAATATGCCTAAAACATCAATTTGTTTTCCAAAGTTATTCATCTTTGGTTTTCATTCTATCAATGACAACTCTGGGAAGCATATAGTGTTATTTCTTTGTTAATATTATTAACAAAGTTAACAGTAAGGTAAGGCCGATAATTGAGTTTAGTTCTACCGTAGTCGGGCTGTACGGTCATTTAAAGAAAAATATACCGGATGTAAATACTTGATCGATTAGTCATTATCTATTTATAATAAATATTATATATTATTGTCCTGTATACTTATATATACAGGACTATTATTATATACTTATATTATATATAATATACTATATATACTTATATATTGCAGCCCTGTATACATACAATATGGTGGAACGTCTGATAGAACATTCCGTATGAACGTATATACAAGTAATACGTTATGCGTTATAAGAGGTCGCATTGCGTTAGGTATAATTTTTGTAGATAATTTTTACAATGCCCAATTTTATTTCTTATGTCTTATCGAATAGCACAACTAAAAAATAATATAACACTGGACTAAAGCTTATCTAATTTTTAAATGCGAAGAAATCTTCTATTCAGTTACATAGCGCGTTCTACGGGGCATTGTTTAGTATGAAAACAATAATCGCAATATCTTTGGCACGTTATACATATTTTTTCGTTATTAATTGCCATATATAAATCTATAATAAAATATTTATGGAAAAATATCAGCTTCATTGTTTGATTTAACACGTTCGCGGCGGGTTGTACCACCCGTGGTACATTCTTGTCTGTCCCATGGGGCGGGATGAGCCACCGGTGGTACGTACACAATTGTCCTATGGGGCGGGCTGAGCCACCAGTGGTACATGAGCTATCTTCGCATTATAGCATTTATACAACTGATTATTGTAATTAATAAATTTATTTACACCTTTATATACATAAAAGAATTATTTACTGTCATGGATTTCTTTGAAACACTGCAAAGGTAAAGCCGATTGGTTGTCGCAAACAGGACAAAATGTGGTATACTGAGGGACCAGAAACAAGGCACTTGAGGGGTAATTTGCTCTGATTCGCCTGACGGGTAGGGACATCCCTCTCCCTCACGCATTTTCACGATTTTGACGCGCTGTTGGCAAGAGAGACCCACACATTCGTTGCGTCGTCATGTGAACGACGAAAGGAGTGTTTTCATGCACAAAAGATAGCCAATGGCCAAACAAGTGGTATAAGATTAATTTGAATCAACCCCGCCAGATGGAAGAAAGTAACAAAAACAGCGCCGACCCAACGCGGAGACACAAAATACAGGGCCCGTCGCGAACGTGCTATAGTAGTTTCTTCCTTACATTATGAGAGTATGGATACTAATATAGCATACATAACTAACTTATCTTGTTCGTGCAGCTTAACATTAGGAACCTAATTGGAGACTTTATGATAATACCATAAACTTAAGTTTTCGCAGCGTGAGATTCAGCCATTGGTGGAACTGGCAGTGGGAATATCCTAGAAGGTAAATTGATAATAGTACAAATAATCTCGTTGTTCGATATTTCAATTTCTGTATATTATAAAATTAGGCATTTAAGTAGTACGTCATAGAAAATTATTTTTCCAAATTATATCGCGTTTTTTTCGTCTTTACACGATTTATTTAACGCGTTCTGCTTACAATTACGTGTTTATGTAGGACATTCTATTAATATTTGCTGTTTCCTTTTTTCTTATGTTCTTTAATATTATCTTTCTTTTTCGTGCGTTTATCGGAGAAACCCTTAATCAAAAGCCGTTTCATATCTCCTATCTCTTTTTTGAATATTTCTGTAACTTTAGCGCAAAATTTATAGTTTGCCGTGAATCAATTTTTAAATAAAAACGTTTCTTTCTGAAATGTTACTACAGTCGTGTTGGACATTTGCTTTCTTAGGAAGTTCTGAAGAATGCAACAGAAGCGTAGAGGGAGGCAAGCGATCAAACGGAACGAAAGATCTCGCGAGAAGGGTTTCGAAGAGGTCGATTGCGAAGAGCGTTAAGCTGCGGTGTCAGTGAAAGGCGAATAACGCAAATGCCTTCGAAGTCGCGTAGTTTCCAGGTTCGATAACGCTATTATTCCTAGACGCGAGAGCCCGGTCCGCCTACCGCTTCGCCACCTCGTCGATTCTCCGTCAGCTCTTTCGACCGGGAAAGTATAATATTATCCTGTTCGAATCACCCTGGGTTCGAAACAAATACGATTACTAGTCAACGACTTTGTAACTCTTTATCTTAATTCTTCGATTACGTAATAATTGCATGTACATAAATAATAATATATACTTTTTTTTTTCTTTATTAGGAGTTTGATTGTGTATACAATAACTGTCTGGATACGAAGTTGCTGCACACTTTTATTACCAAACTTATCAGGTTTTTTATAACAGAAAATACAGATGACTATAAATTATGTAGCTGAAGAAAGCGTAGTTATGCAATAAAAACCTGCCTCTCGACAGTACAGAAAATAATGTTTATAATTATTTCTAAAAGTAGCCATTCCTTGTTACGGAACGAGCACCACTTTTATCGCGTGAGAATGTGTTGAAGTTGAGACTCATATATGAGCCGTTTTCTTTGAAAGTGATGTGTGTAACTACATTTTATATTATATGGAGATATTTAAGGGTTTGTACTTGAATGGTTTGAAAAAGATTGGTATATGTAATACCCTCATTTTATGTTTTTAAATATTAAATTGATTTAAATTTATAATGTGATTGTTTTTAAAGTATTAGGTGAAAGAAATTTATACTTTTGATGACCTCAAATGGGCTTACACCACTTTCACAGTCAACAAAATGTGAAAAACGTAGATTTATGAAATGTTAAATATGGGATACCAGAATCAAACCAATTTTTTATGAAATTTTTATTAAATACATCTAAAAATCAAAATGAAAAGGCTTTAGTTCAATATTTCTTCAGATAATGCTATTTAAATTACTTTAATTACAACTTTATATTAATATGTGCCATTTTTTATTTAAACGGGGAAAGTACCAAAATTCCAGTGAAAGAACGAAAATGTTTATGTTGTTAACAGTGTTGCTATACATATAAAAATGAAGTAGAGAAGTTATGTAGTATAATTTTTGTACTAAATATTATGTCTTTGCGTAAAGTGGCCTTACACCACTTCCAAAGTAATTATATTTGTAATTTCATTAACTACGTAAATTTGTACTGACAAAATGATGCAAATTTTAAAGGATTTTTTTGGGAACTGTTTATAAATAAAAAGTTCATAGTAGATTGCTTTCATTTTTGTCATTAACAAACTTTTTGTCGAAAATAGACTTACGCCACTTTCAAAGAAAGTGGCTCATATCTTCGTTGTGATTTTCTTTTAATTACTTTTAAACCACTCATTATCAGTGGAAGGTTGCATGAAACATTTGGTTGGACAATTGGGAAAAGTTAAAAGTAGAAGACAGGGATCTTAATAAGTTAGGATAAGGTCTATGAGGGGCGGGCGGGGGGGGGGGGGGGTCTTAAGACAGTTTCAAATGCATCTGTGTATAAGTGTAGGTGGATGTGTTTCTTACATGAGTTATGCTCGCTTATGCTAATAATATACTAATAATGATAATGATGTTAACAATGATAATGTTCATAATGATAATGAATATCTTGTGTAATGCGGTGAATGGGGCGAGGTCGTTACATCTTCGTCTTAATTCTACTGTTACATAATTATATAAATATTAATGTACGACAGTACTTAATTTTTATACTTATTTCCAAATGGTTAAGCTTTATCGATTTCAGTCGACACGAAATACGTTGTACAATTCAGTGCTATAGCTAATTTTTTTTACAAACGTAGGAATCTTAACCCGGATATACTGCTACATATAAGTTTTTGACTTCTGTACAAAAGAATTTCTGTTATTATAGACTAAAACCTGCTTTGTATAAAATGTATTTGTATTATAATAGTTTGCTTTAGTTCACACTATTTATATGAAGTTTCCAGCAGGTTTGGGGAAGGTTTCTTCCTGCACGGCTAAAAATTGTTCACATGACCATTTTTGTAGGTTCCTCCAAAGAAGGCATTAAAGAAAAGTCAATCAATGTTCCAACGTATGTATATTTCATGTAGTTATATCAAACGAGAAGCATAACATAAACATTGCGTCAATTGGGAGGTCGGTGTACATGTACAGACACGTATTACACATGGGGATTACTGTAACTTACAATAAAACAGAAAAGTAAAATCAAGATAAAATATTGCCTAAAATAGAAGTAATATATTATTAATATCGTGATTAACATTTTATATCTTTACTCTGAAAAAGAAACCTCAATAGAAATCCAGTCATCCCCGTTTTTATCGTAAAAATTCAAATGATTGTCTTTCTTCGTTTCGAATGGAACAACCAATACGATAACAATACGTAACATGAACCACCCTGTAGTTTATTTGTTACATCATTGTTAAGAATAAGTATAATACTAACAGTAAGTTGCAAAAGCAAACTGCTCAAAATACATATACATGCTTTCAGCTAAAGACACGCAGCAGCTATTTGTTGCAAATAGTTATAAACAGGAGACTTTACGGTCGAACGTTGCACAAGGCGAACATGTTCGTATAATTTCATTAGGTTTTATTCATGAATATTGTACGTTTCGTAAATCCTTATGTTTATTTGGTCTAGACTGCTGCTATGTTTACGAGGAGTAACGCCTACACGAAACAATATTTTCTTAATCAGATATAAAATAACAAATAATTATCTTAGCACTTATCTTAGTGCTTACCAAAAACAGTGGATCATAATATTTTAGCGCATAATCCATCGTTTGAAATCCATGTAGGTTTTCATATTTTAACCCAGATATGACAAACTCATTTGAACCACAAAAAATGCAATGTGGCAAATATAATAACATTTACATGGGCCACTTTGCACGGAAAAATCTTCTTAAAATTATACTTTTAATTAAAACACATTATTCTAAACAAACTGTGCAAACATATTCCTTATTTAAACCGAACATATTGTTCTGTTTTTCCAATTTACTCGAGAGTATTGCGGGCGACATGAAATCACATAGAGAGGCTGCAAGTAATCTGCGGGCCACCAGTTCGATAGCAAACATTTAGCTTGAAATCTTATATAACTATATCGTCAAAACATCGCATCAGATTTTTAGTACAAAAGATCCACTGTTTTAAAGGGGAAATGCAATTATCATGTTTATTTTTCAAATGTTTTGCTGTTTAACCCTTTCGTTACGGCTGTCCGCCCCGCCAAAGAACCGCCAATGCACGCAGCCCGACACCAAAAAAAGTAAGCACATTGCGAGTCGGCAGTCTTCGGTGTCCGAGCTTACGTCTTCCGCCTGAACAACGTCGCCTTCACATTCTCTTGTACGTATGTACACTTTTCTAAGTGTTACATAACAACTATTTTGTCCTATTATATGATAAACATTCATACAAAATTATATTAACACGTTGAACACCATTGGTATTTCGCTAGTTTCATCATATCTATTGAAGTGAACCTTTATCTATTAAAATCACATCTTTATAATGCAGAAACTTCAAAAACACAGATGGATATATATTCAGCAGCACTTTATCTCTTTAACGCCAATATTTAAATATTGAATATATTACAAAATTCGTTAATATTGCAATTTAAAAGTCATATGAAAGGGTCTAGCAGGATAAGGGGGTCAAAAGTGCCTTTGAACCGATTTCAATGGGAGAGGTGTCATTCGATAGGGAATGCTCTGCGACCATTGTGTACCAAATTTTAACCCTGTATCTTGACCGGAAGGGTAGTTATGGGGTAAATTAAAAAAACAGGTTTTTGGCCTTTTTCACCAGTTCATTGAGGTGCAAAATATTCGAAAAAATTCTGTCATATTCTACACGCGCCAGTACATATTTTTTATTTTTTTTGGATTGTTCTATTGAAAAACCTAAGTGCCAAAAATGCGCAAACGCACAAAAACAGAAAAAGGTAGATATCGTATCGAAATCTTCAAGGTACAACGTTTTACTTTTTACAGTAACAATCTGATACCCATGAATGTTATCCTCAATTTTTTTCAGATTTTTAAACCGCCTGCGCCATAGTGAAAAAAAAACAAAAACTGATTTTTCCAACGCATTTCGATCTGAAACGTACAGACTAGTTGTTATTTTTGCATAAATTTGATACAGTATGTTCATTTTATCATTTTCCATGTTTCTCCATTCGAGACACTTGCGTGAGAATGGAAAGAATTGAGGTAATTCACTTATCTATAAGATATGTGTTCGGTTATCTACTAGGATTTTGGATATGCGGTGGCGACGCGGCTAGAGTGTCTGCTCTGAAATCGCTATGTAGTTTTTGTTGCGAGTTCGAGTCCGGGGAGGTTGAGTTTTTTGCTTTTTTTTTCTTTTCCGCAACTGCATACAAATAATCAGTAATCATTTCAAAATGTTTTTAAAATATTCGCAAATGCTTAAAACATATATATTGTGTATAAATTAATTATGGAGCATATCTGTCGGTGAAACACCGAATCTTCCAAGCCAATTTTTTGCTTTATGGTTACGGGTATTTTTTAACATTTTGTAACAATAAATAGGTGAAAAAGACCAAAAACCTGTTTTTTAAATTTACCCATACCTACCCTTCCGGTCAAGATACAGTTTAAAATTCGCCCACAATGGTCGCAGAGCAGTCCCTATCGAATGACACCTCCCCCATTGAAATCGGTTCAAGGACACTTTTGACCCGCTTATCCTGCTATACCCTTTCTGATAATATGATTCAGAATGATCAATTTTGAGACAAGGATCGGCACACAAACCAACATTACAATTATTAAATTGGTACCAAGGTTCATGACTATCGTCATTTTTATTGCAAACAACGCACGCTCTATTTCGATTTTTTCCTACCTCCATAGAGAATGTGGGAAAATGCTTTCCTATTAATCACAAGGGATAATTATTGCCTATTCATTGATGATGATATAGATTTTTTATGATAATTTCCGAGTATTTCCTTGATTAATTGCAATTGAAGCTTTGGATATCAGTTAGGTAGACTAGATGAAAAAAAGTTGGCGGCACCACTTCAAAGATTTGAGGATTGAGTTTACAGTACCATATCAGCTTTATTTATTGTACCCATTGAATTGTTGTAATCTACTACACATACAGACTTTTGGACAACCTTTTTTCCTCGACGTTTGAATACTGCTGCAAATTCTGTACTATGCATAGTAGAAAGCGTATCTTTTTAATCAACTCATTTTTCCACTAATAAATTATTGGATGAATGAGAATTTACCTCTCGTTTTTTAACCAATTATGATCAATCTTTTTTTGATCGATTTTTGGCATTCCCTTTCGTCATTTCTTCACAGCACCGCATGAAATGGTACAGTTTTTGTATGATAGATTAAATAAAGCTGGACGCGAAGGCTAGTTATCTACATAAAAGATATGGCCCTTTCCTGTATAGGACTTCATAAGTGATACCAATTTTATTCCCGATTTTCCTATACCTTCTGTTTCGGTATCTAGCATAGTAGATCACCCAGCATAAATAATTACGTCTAATGCAAATCCTGTCTTACAATACCTAAGAATAAAAGATTTGATGCCAAATCTAGTTCTTCTTGAAGGAATGTATTGTTTAAAAGACGGCCACCCTTTTTATAAAAGCAGACTTTGGTCAATGCATAGACGTTGATAACGCTGAAATGAATCATCGAATGTTTTTGTAACAAGTTATGTTCCATAATTCGCATAAACGATCGTTATTACGATCGAACATCACGAGTGAAATGTAACATCCCCAACAATTTAAAGTAGCGGTCTCTAGTAATTACTTCTCCAAAAATATCGGTGCGCAGAAGTTTGTCTCTACTCCAGTACTCTACTGATGACAACTTCTTGTCGCGTGTCATTAGAAATTACACAGCAAAAAAGCAGTATAATTCCACTAGTGCTTTTTCTTCTGGATTATTCAAAGTATTGTTATTGTTCTCACAATCAGACCGATAGTGATTTGTTTCATTTGCAATGATTTTTGCGAACTCTTCAAACACGAAGAGCTGAAAGTAATCTATGATTTCTGACGATCTACTAATATTTTTGGTAATTCCCGAATCTTGTGACGTAAATATATGTATTTCGGGGATAAGATTTTCTGACGTCCATATATCACAGTAGCTATCATTGATTTGTTCAGTCACCTCTGCATCTGACACTGAACTACTAAACATATTTCTTCTTCTTTTGTGTAAGACAAAATTACTTTCATTTTCATTGTCCAGAGCATTTTTTGCGTCAAACAATCCGTTTAGGAACAGAATCCTTTTTGAATTTCGTCATAACTTTCTGACAAGGGCCAAAAAAGCATTTTTTTTAAAAACTTGAAATGAAACTTCAAACAAAATTTCCAAATAGACGTCTAACCTTTTAAAAAATTAATCGTTTGAGAAGCTAAAAGTTATACGAATAGCCGGTCTTCTTGAATTTTTTATAATGGTTCAGGAAAGACGTTCTTATTATAACACTTTCTCATCGAACAAATATTCCACTGTCGATTATAAAAAACAGAAGAAGCTTGTTACTAGAAGAAGACTAACTTTATTTTTTGTAACTGAAATCTGTATATTTCTTTGCAAGTGTTAACTGTATTAAAAAAAGGCAACATTTGTATAATTCATTTTCATATTGTATTTCATGATAGAAAAATATTCGATAATTCATAATTGTATTTCAGTCTTGATATTGTCAAAGTAAGGGTAGAAAATATCCTAAATTAATACAATTTAAACTTTTTAAATTGTTGTAGTTATTAATAAATGTTAAAGTTTTCGAAGCCGCCACGGTAAAATATTGAGGGCAGATTTATTTCAGACCAAAAGCTTTCAAACGTACAGCCTGCATACATTTTTTTACTTTTATGGAGATTGAGATATTAACAAATTCTATGGTATTAGAAAGATAAACGTATACAAAATTAAAAACGTTAAAAAAATCGTTATTTCAAATATCACTAAAGGTCAATCTATTTCAAGACCAAAAACAAAGACACCGAAATTAATATTGCAGGCAAGCTGGTAATGCAGCACGGACCATAACAAGTGATAAAGTTGGTGAATTTATTTTAAATAAAAGTATATCATAGTGGGACGCAGCAACTTTTTACTGGCAATGTTAAGAATCCGCTGGAACTCTATTAGGACAAAGCAGATTAAATTGCATTTTATTTTCCAAATTGTACAAAGCAACCACAGAAAATATACAGCAAAAATAATAAAATTGTAAAAGTGTAAAATAAAAAGTGTAAAATTATCATTGCATTACAAAATGTGGTATCGTTTAAAATGAGATACAATGCAAAAATTATACTTCACCTTCTTTTACGAATTTTAGCTTTGCTGTACTGTTATCACATCATGAAATTACTAAAGGTACTGAAGAGTACTCTATGTTTTCACCAGTTAATAACGTACTACTGTTACAGACATCACCCGTTTCGATACAAAACGAAAATAGTGCTCTTAACTATTTGCACTAGAACTATTTTCGACTAAAGCTGACAATAACTCAGATTTTGTTCTCTTCTTATATCTATGTAATATATGAATTATTTGAAAGCATAATTCATAAATAAAAGCTACAAGACGGTATGGTATTACTATAATGATTTATTATATTGCTATTATATGAAGAGGTTGCAAGTAGAAATTTACGATATAAATTGTTTATAATGTTTAACTGTGCATGGTACTTTTTAAGTATAACCTCAACAGTTCTATCTTTTGTTGGTAAGATATTGTCATATCATCCACAAAATAATCACTTTCTAAATTGTGTCTATATTTATCATATATAAAACAAATGATGCATTTAATTTTCTATGTAAAAATAATTATTCAATTTTCACACATTATCACTAAATAATAATATCATCACCTTTCATGATTTTATCTAATACTCTAATATTCTTGCCAACATATTTTTGTAGCTTCCTTTGCACGAAAAATTTTGTAAAATGACGAAAGAAAATGGATATCGATTACATCAACAGTATTAGCGTTTCATATTCCTAACAAGACTATACATCGATGGTCACCTGTAAGGTTTTTTTATAGGCTTCTGACTGCGCAATGACCATAGAAAAGATCTTGGCAATTTCTTAGAATATGCCACCAGTTTTAACAGGTTAAACTAAAGTGGAACTTTAAGAAATGTTGTCGTCAGATATATTTGAAAAAAAAGAGAAATCAGAAAATGTTCTTATGAGATATCATCTATTTCTTGTTATTTTTGAGACCACCTTAATTTTCTTTTTTTGAAATCCAAAACAAATTATTATCGTAGTGTGCTTACATTTATGCAAATACGATATAATATCAAAATACAGCGTGGGTCAAAGGTAGCCAACGTGGAAGTCAATCTGTTAAGCCTTAAGTTTCTATTAATAAAACATAATTGTTCGCAAATTAACAGTACAACTGGCTTTAAAAGCGCAAATCTTTAGTCATTTGTAAACGTATATTACGCTACATTCGAAGTAGTTTTCAGTTGTAATTAATTTTCTATCGATTTAATTCCGACTTTGGATTTTTACCAAATTTTCATATCTGTACTGAAACATTTCTCAATACATATAGTTAAAGCTACCATTGGATAAAGATAAATAATCGACCAGCAAACAATTTCACGAAGTCACTTTCATCTAATTGGCGAAAACTTGTAAAATTAATGTAGATCATGGAGCCCGCTGAAACAAAATCATAAAGTCTACGTAACAGTAGTTTAAACGGTCTATAAGCAACTAATCCCCTTCTGTAATTATATTATATCAAGTATTTGCACAAAAGGTTTAAGCGCTAAGATGAAAAAAATTAATTCCTCGTTACCATCTTCGTCGGGCTGTCCTCTCAATGGTTCACGACGTTGATTCCTTCGGTTCCGCCGTCCTTCGAAAGCCCCTCGCAAGTTCTATCCTGAAGTGGGAAACGAGCAGATCTTTCAACGATTCTCTCGTAACCGCTCAAGCGAAGTACGGCGACGGCGAAATGGAGCTAGGAGAGGAAGGGATGCAAGGAGTGGTGGTGGCGATGAGACGTGGTGAGTGGCAGAGGAGAGCAGCGGGAGATAGCGGTACACTCGAGAGGGAATTGGGTTACCAGCATAAGGTGGATTGCCATAACTCCAGTATTACGGCGTAACGTAAGGCATTATATAATCGTGTTCCGCACCTAAACGACCAATCGGTCGAGCGAGCGACCGAGAGTGCGGCAAACGCGTCTCGAGGCGCCCCTAGGCGGAAGCAGACTTTCTCCGTCTCCGGCGTTCGAGCGCCTATTACAGCCTTTCCGCGTACAAATCGGGACCCCTCTGCCAAATACTGGTAAGGGACAATTCTAATGCTCTCCTTGTGGCCGTCAAGCACCGATTTGCTTTTCCTGGTTGAGCGAGAAGGCACGAAGTTGTCAATGCCACCTTCGACGCATACGGAAGATATCGCACGTTGTACATGTACAGGGCGGGGAGAAGTATTCATCTTATTTACAATTAGACGGAAGAACGGTAGGGAAAACGAACAAGCCGTTTAACGTGTGGTAATAGAACTATCGGTAGCCCTTTGGAAACCGGTTATCAGTGCTATGGCTGATCTGGGTAGATCTCTTCGGCGGAGAGGGTCCTGCCTTGTCCTGAAGCGACTTACCCACCGTGACAGCAGCTATCATGCTCGCCCGAGCATACCGCCACACTCTGCTGCCTACCTGCCTGCCTACCTGCCTACCTGCCTACCTGCCTACCTGCCTACCTGCCTACCTGCCGACCTGCCTACCTGCCTACTTGCCTACTTGCCTCGAATCTTTTCCTTAAAGCCCCACGTTACTTACATACATACGTACATCCAGCTGATAGAGAAGCAAGTCAAGTGAACAGGTTGCTTGTTTCAAGCTAATTGTCTCGCGTGAACATCCACGTGCTCTATATTGCAGGTAAGATAAATACAAGGTTGCGATATATTGTATGGCAAGAGTATTAGATATACCAACTTTAATATACCATGATATACCAACCTTAATGGTTAAGGTTGCTTAACTGTAAAGTGTGTCATATTTTTGGAGATGATAACTCGATGATTCGATGACTCGAATATTCCAATATTTGGGGTGATTTGAATGCTAGAGAAACTGTATGTGACTTCTTAATTAACCCATTTAAAGGAGTAGCTATACTAGACAGGTATTCCATGATATTTATCAATATTTTCTCGCGTGCTAAGGAATATTAATCTTTAAATTTCCCTGCGCATGATTGCATTTTCGCAATCAGATTTTTGACGTAGGAATTATTTTTAACCGAGTATTTGAAGCCAGTTATTATTTTCCAGTCGCCGTAGAAATAAAAAAAAAATGCAGATATATTTTTACATTCGTTTCTTCGACACTTGTCCATATATATTTCTAGTGATAATAAAAGCCGCAAACAAAGTTATCCATCCGATCGATATAAATCGCACTTCATGCATAAAGCCCTGTTTTATTTTTTTTTTTAGAAAAAGTATTTGCGTAAGATTATATTTATAGTGTTCATGTTGCAAATGATGAGTAAAATTTCTATCGTCTGTATTGGTTGTTAGAATTTAAAGAGCTATTCTTTACATATCGTTATTATTTCTTGTTAAACACATTTTTTTTAGTAAAAAATGAACGTGCTCGTTTTTTGATTAAATACAACAAGTAATTTTACGTGTAAAATTTTTCATTAACTACTTGCATACTCCCCGTTGTTTTGTATGATCTTTTCACAACGCTCTGGGCATTTTCATGCCCCGATCATAAAACGGTCTTGGTTTGTTTCTTTAAAAAAACATGGAGGAACATGGCAGATGCAAGAAGATTCCCTTTCAGTTTCGGTAATTTCCCCATTTCCTGTCTTGTAATATACGGTATCGCATGGTCGTAAAGAAGCACGACTTGCTTACAATTCATCAGGAGTGGACATTTTTCTTGGATAGCTGCATTAAAGTTATTTAAAACTTCGCAATGCCTGTCAAAATGAATCGTCTAATCAACGAGTTGTAGCTGAAAACTTAGAATTCCTTTCCAGTTTCCTCAAACGGAAACCATCACGTGCTGAGGATGGAAATTTGGTTTCACCGTTGGATCAGATTGCTCTTTTATTGCTTTCCAAACTCTTTTCTGTTTAACATTGTTATATATAATATATTTTGCATCAGCAATGACAAGTTGAACTAACAATTATTCCTTATTTAGTCGAACAATTCAGGAAGCCGTTGCAAAATCTCGATCTAATTTTTTGTCTCGTGCAGCAAATTCGATATCTACACATAAAAATTCAATCCGTATGCTACTATTTTTAAATGCTAAAATACGTTCGATCTGTTCCCGTTGAGATTTTCAGCAATCTTTTCGGGATGAAAGACGTATGCCATTTTGGACAAAACACAAAACGTCAGCGTCTATGATAAAAGGTTGAACAGAGCATGACTTATCGACACTTGGAAATTACCACGTATACATTTTGCAAACCATTTTCAACAGTTCAAAGTGCTTGTTGATAAACTTCATAGACATCCTGAACATATTTTACGACACTTCCAAGTAAACTTAAACGTTTTCGACATTTATACACCATGAGATACTGTAAATGACCCATTCCATCTTTCTTATACGAATTCCATTCTTACAATATAGATGTAATCAAACAAAACGACTCCATTATTCAGACAGCAATGAAACATCGTACTTTGTAGTGTATATGAATCATGTAGATGTAACAACAAACAATACTTGCAAATAATTCTTACAGTGGTATCTATTCGAATGGCGCATAGATTTGTGCACGGACCGAATATTCATTAATTGTACAAACTAGTCAAACGTCAGAGAATTTATTGATTGATTGTATCGATGTGTTCAGAACGATTAATGTTATGATTATATTGATTTTACAATACAGTATCTATTTATTTTTATTATAAATATCACAGACAATTCACATAAAATATTAGATATCAATAGGTAATATCTACTTATCAATCTTCGCTTCATACATATATTTGTTAATCTATTTTTCGTATTACTTTCTTTGGATAAAACTTCCACTATAATAAATACTAGGTACCGGGAAAAGTTCGTGTGGATTTGTAATTCCAGGTTCAAGCACTCCTAATTTTTCTAAAAAATAGTTTTCTTTTACAATGTTGTCTCAATTGATTTCTATGTCACCTTTACAACGCCCTACAAGCTCATACATCCCTTTCTTGTAAAAATCGGGGATTTTAGTCGAAAGAAATAAAGTAATTGCCGTTGTGACCTCGGCATCACTTTTGAAATTTTTATTGGCAATAAAATCTGATAACGATAAAAATGGGTGGCAAATAGGTGGAAACAGATCAGAATTATAAATGAGTCAATATCAAGCCGTAAGAGCGAGTTGTTGCATATTATGAGTCCTATAACGCTTATTCTGCTCTGCCAAACGATGCGGTATGTATTTGTTCCAATATTTTATGGACGTCTAGGCTGTGGCTTCATCACATCGATATACTTCTGCAATGTCTCTCCACCTTTTTTGATGGTTTAAACGCATGTACCCTCACAGTTCATCGTCTTTAACCCTTTCGGTACTACTGCCGACTATAGTCGGCGTACACGAAACGTTCCCTGTGGCCTTCTGCCGACTATATTCGGCGTCCATGAAACGTTCCCCGTGGCCTACCGCCGACTATAGTCGGTGGCGGATTCGGATTGTTATATGGACGAAGTAACGAAATTTATGCAACTCTTTATTTTTATAGTCTGTGCTTACATGTTAAAGTTGGTTGAATAGTTTCATTATTTGTTCTTCTACACTCATAGTCATGAACTAAATATGTATGTTTTTTGGTATATTGATTGGTAGCTTAAAATAATTTATTGTGTTGACATTTTCGAAGATGCACGGTTGCTAAGAAGAACTTTAGGTTGTTAAATATAACGTTGATTTGGCCGTCAAAATATGAATTTGTATGTTTTTTATGTTCGAGTTTTGCATAAAATTCGCAAAATACGTTTTCACGGATTATTTATCCGGCCAGGGAAACCCCTCCCACGGAAAATTGGTCCGGCCTTTGGATGTGCATCCACGGAAAACTTCTCCGTACCGAAAGGTTAATAACGGATAGACGCCCCGCCCCGACTTTGGCTCATGTTCAAGTGATTCAGTACCTTCCTCAAATCGTTTAAATAATTTTTTCGGCATCCATGCACGAACAATGCCTTCACTACACACGCTGTAAATACGTTTTCCTGCATTTGCTGCTGAATTTCCAAGTTTAAACTCATAAAGCAAGAAATCACGTATCTTAAATTTTCCCTATCAATCTTTAATTTCACATAAACAATGGAATTTTTAAACAACTGAAAGCTGCACATCATGTATACCAACAACATAATCGTAACTCTCTGTTGATGCGAACTTTTTCCGGTACCTATTAGCTATACGTCAATACTTAAACATGAGCCACAATCATACACATGACAGTTCTTTGATATTACAATAATTGCTTCATCAGTACTACCCTTCCTTGGTATGACTATTTGAAATACGAAAGCAAAGCGGTAACAAAAAATCCAACATTATAACAGTAGGTAATCTAAAAAAAGAACTATTCTATAAACTGGGATTATCTTGTCATCAAACAAATCAAAGTACGACCATAAGTTTTACGATATCGACGGGATGCACAGCTCACCTAGCGATCATTTTACGTTCAGCAAGGTGACTATATAGTTGGGAATAGTTGCGTGCACGGGAACAACAATTGCTAGAACGCTTGCTCCCAGAATAACCAAACAAGTAAGTTGTTCGTTTGACCTGTCTCTTTATTTGCTCCGTGTACACGCGGCTTAACATCAGCCCCTACCCTTTCCAGTAGTCAAAACCCCTCTCCGAGCGATCTGGAATCGATCCGGCGTTAGTCCATCGATCTCTTTCCCCTCAAACGATCTCGAAAGCGACTCTAGCAACGTTTCTCTCTCGGTTGCGCATTCGCACATTAGTGCGCTCGTACAGTGTACATGCACGTGTACAAACACGCGGGGGCCCACTGGCGAGCGATTTTCTCTCGGCGAGTCGACGTAAGGCGCGCGTAAGGTGAAGGTATCGATTGCGCAACATCGATATTATGCAACCGAGTTGGCTTCCTGCCGTTATCTAACTACCGAGGTTGCAGAAACTCGAGGATAGGCTGCACTCCGTCCTCGTAGTCCCGGTCTTCACCGGCGTTACTGAAACTTCTCCTAGACCGCTAATATTCCTTGGACCCAAACCTCGATGTGGACGAGAAAAGAATGGCAAAAAAATTCGCATTAAATCGACGAATTTCGATGCGTGGAGTCTTTCACGAATTAACCGGTTTATCCATCTGCTTTCCCCCCTGGCTAGAAGAATGAAGAAATTCGAATCCCGAGGCGAAACGTCGGAGGTCGCGACGAGCCGGAAGATCGCCACATTCGCTCGACGAGGAAGGTCGACGACGCTCGTCCGGGAAGTAGGTGCGCCGAACGTAGTTCCTACTTTCGAGGCCAGGACAGCCGTAATACCGATTGACGTTGTAAGATGGAAAGAGAAAGAGCGAGGTAGAGTGGGGGAGAGAAGTCGTTCGTAATCTGTGGGATAGGACGAAGAAGCAGCGAGGCATGTCCGAAGGAAAGGAAGCTCCGCGGACCTCAGTTCCGCTGGCCGTTCTCCTCTCCTCTGGTCTTGTCAGTTCTCAACCTTTTCTTCCTCGAAAATCCATGCGTCTCTTTGTCAGACATGAGAGGTGCTTACTCAAGAAGAAATGTGCCACCATTCGATACGCGCATAATAAAAATTGTAGGGGTAGTTTCTGTTGAAACATACCATGGTGTTTTTCTAGTATTACAATTTCTCTTTGCTTCCCTGCGAAAATCAAGCGAATTTCTTACGTTCTTTGTGCACGGTGAAATTTGAAAATAGGAGTACTTCGTCTTCTTAATTTTGTATCATTAATCGTGCTTTAAACGAGCACAACAATCACGCTCATTTTCAGGGCGATTTGCAACAGTAACAAATTGGCTCCCTTCTTTTGCTATGATCCATTACAGGACTGCATTCGAAAATGATCAGCAATTTTTTTTACTAAACCAGATACAACGATAAATAATATCACCAAATTCATTTCAATTAACTAATCACAGATTGAAAAGAATGTTCGAATCATAAACACATAATCTTTTTAAATACCATATGTATAAAAAAAGAATTTATGAGAAGAATAACTGACAATGCGAAAAATAACTGCTAATAATAAAAAGGACAATATTGCCGAAATGTGTTATTTGTATATTAAATGTACATAACACAGAATGTAAGAAAACCTGACCATGCGAATAATCTTCGGTGATTTTACGTTTATCAGGATATTTCGAAACCTATCGAACAATTTGCCAATAATAGCTTTTTTGTTCAAGCGCACCTACGAACAAATGTGTTCCCTGTGTATTTGCGAAACGAGCTGACGACACAATGCATAGATAGAATACAGTGAGTACCTACAAAATAAAGACACGATCAATCGATAGACAATTGTTTCATGACAACCAAATGACGGAATCATTGCAGCTTTGCCTACTAATAAGTTTTTACCGACATTATATGCAACAAAAGTGTTGAAAAAAATTAAGCATATAGCACAATATAGCACAAACATACTTATATTGATAGACATACTTTTATATGCATATATATATGTATGTCTTCGAAGCGGAAGAATTAACAAAACTGTAATTTGAGATACAATTTATAATGCAACTTGTATTGTGTAATATTATGATTTTAAATGGCATTCAATTATTTCGTGAATTTCATCTGTCATCGTTTCTGTTTTATAAGGAAAATGACTTCCGCTTCTAATTTTTAATTTTTTTGAACTTTATACTTACAATTAGTCGATTTTTTCGCACTATTACTTAGCAAATTTACAGTAGTATGAAAAATCAAATGATTCTCCGTAATTTTGCAATTAATTTAAAACCTAAAATGTAACACCTTCTTTCCAACGAAAACGCACAGTTACAGTTATATTATATAATATTTCAATCTTTTGATTGAAATTCAGCAACTAAAAGGCTCGATATGAGTTTAATGAGGTACCAACCCAAACAAAATATGTAAGAATACACAATCCCCACTGCCAGAAAGCTAACGCTTTCCTAATTATTGGAATATTATCTTCATATAAAATTATGTAATAACTTCCGATAACTGAAATTAGAGAAGTTGAAGTACGGGATTAAAAATAATGTTGATATATGTATATATATATTAAAATGCCAAAAGTATAGGATTTATTATTAGTATCGGTAAAGTGTATTTATTTGTTTTTATGTATTTTCAAACAGAAGACCATAATTCTTCCTAATTCCGGGTCGTTTCAAGGTCACATAGGTACAACGAAATTTCTGTAACAATCTCTCATAAAATGAGTTCTTTATTGCAAATCTTAATTCTCAACAAGTTTATATTACGATAATATCATTGTACTTTATGTATGAAATTCATAATTATATGAGATGTCATATAAAGACAACCTATTGATGAATAACCTTATAAATCTTAATAAAACTGTTTGCCGTTTCAGATGCAAGAAATTGAAAAATCGCCGTTCGCACCAAGCATCATTTCTTATGTTACGAGCTGCATTCAAACAAAAATTCAAATTTTATCCGCATTGTAGGGGTAAAAATTATCTCTTAAAAAATGAATACATACACAAGTACTTGTGCTAGATATCCTATGTAGAAAATACGTCAACGAAAAGTATACATATGTACGTCCTGATTGTCCTTTATTCTAATAACACGAGAGATAGAAGTACGATTTCATATACCATACAAAATAATTACGGATTGCAAAGAAATCCAGCGCAATCCAAAAATCAACCGCCTTCCTAGGTACATACTTCTTGGTTAGGTCACTCGACATCAAAGTGTTTTGAAATGCTTCGTAATCATGGAGAACATGAAATCATAGAAGAAGCACAGAGTATCTCGTCGCTCCGGAATTCGTAAATGTGGTTGCGTTGGAAGGTAGCTACGAAAAAGCGATTCCACACATCGGGGCTCGCGTCTAGAGCGACGTCTCCGCAAACACGAGGTCGACGCTATTTTCGCACGGCCGTACGACGTTCCCGTTGACGACGGGCGAGCCGTTCGTCGAATTTTCGAAGAAGTGCCATTCCCGTCTCTCCCTAGCCTCCACGGAGCTCCGTTAAAAGTTACCCGCAGAATATCGAGTTATTCGAATCGGGAAACGAAATTTCAGAACAGTCGCTTTTAAAGGAAGAAAGAGACGCCTCGCAAGGTCGGTGATGGGACAGACGGTCGTCGAATACCGGTAGTAACGGTACGGTATCACGCGTTATCCGCGACCAAGGTTTCTAACCGTGCGCATAGTTTTTCCTCTCGGCCTTAGGAACGCGACGAGCCCGTTACACGCGCTCGATCAACGACGATCCGTTCGTTTGCCTCCTCGGAAGAGCCGTACTGACAATCACTGGCCATCCAAATCTTTCTCTATTCATCCGTCGTGTTGTCCGAGCTATCCGAGAGTCACCGAGCATCTCTTCGGCGAATCGAAATTTCTGAGAAGCATCTCGGTCAGTGCCGCGTCAACCTCTTCGATGCTTACTTTTGGCCCGAACGTTCGTCTCTACTTTTCTCGCATCGCGACGCGTCGGTCGAAAGGTGTGCATAGGTAACACGTATCTGGAAGCGTGGGAGCCACGCTCCACCGGCTTCCTCTCACGGCACTGCCATGCTTAATCTTAGGTTTATAAATAAGCCGACCTCTCTCTCTCTCTCTCTCTCTCCCGCTCTCGCTCTCGCTCTCGCTCGCGCCCTGCCACCGTCTCTTTTTCTCGCCGGTCGGCTCTTCTCGCTCCCTCTCCCGGAATCGAACACCTAGCGAGCACGAGGAGAAGAGCGGGAAGGAAGGGGAGAAGGTATGCTCTTCGGTTCCGGCTTCCAGCCGGCCGAGTCTCTATTAATACTCGATTCTAGTCCCTCCTTTCCTCGCTCGGTCTCTTTCTCTCCTTCCGTACTTCTCGCTCCTTGCCTCCGGCTTCCCCCATCACGATACTTTCCGTGGTACCGTAGGGGCGCGTGTAAGTCCCACGCGTCACCCACAGCTACCGAAATCATCTCGCTGTGCTTTAAGCTCGCAAGAATTCGATTCGCGGAAGTCTTTCTCTATGGTTACTTAACCCTCTCGATGTTAACGGCAAGTAGAGTCATCCGCCGCTGGGGCCCGTTTGACCTGACCGATAAATATAATACTTCCTCGACGTTGTTCTATTAAACTACAGTTGCTCGCGCTTGAAACTCTTTTTTGCGGTGAAACGTACTTTCATGAAAAGATTTTTAAGAATTGCTAAATCTTTCTATGCTTTCTTTCCAATCCTTTGCATGGCTTATGCAAGAATCACTTGATTTAAGGAAATGCCGTGCGCTTACGTCAGACTTTACAAATAAGGGAATCTTCTAAATTGTATGTATTAAGTTTTAAAAAAGGTTGTTTACTAGAATTTTATATCTTCTAAAATGTAATATATGTAGTCAGTTGAAAAAACTTTCCGGTTTTATTAAAGAATGCCATATTTTCACATATTATATCGTGCAATATATAATACATAATTTTAATAAACCGTTATCGTTTATTTTATACAACTGTTAAAAATTTGCTTGTTCAACTCGAATGTAATTGTAAGTGTGAAATGAATACGCGAATTACACGTTTGAAACATGGTAAGATGTTTACGTTTGTTTCATAAGTTATTCGAACAGTCTTCTATACCGGTTATTTCAACAATACATAAGAACTTTTAAATAATTTGAAGTATGATACTTTAAGGAGATTAAAGCTGTACAGTAAGATTCGTATGTTTAACACTAGAACTACCGGCGTTAAATCTGTTATATTTAAATATATTAAATAAGTACTTCGAAAAAAGGGGAATTCAGAGGTGGAAAAGATGATCGATTCGGTAATTTATGTTTTATGAGATGGACGTAGAATATCTATTCTATGACTCTCCTATAATCTTGGAGAATTTTTGGAAAAAATTGGGTACCAGTCATTTTGACTGGTTTGGTAGTTCTAGTGTTAATGCATCTCTCATTGTCAGAACAATAAAAAGGGTCTGGCAGGATAAGGGGGTCAAAAGTGCCCTTTAAGCTATTTTATTCCACGATGCGTCGTTCGATAGGTAACCATAAGAAACCATTGTACACAAATTTTTAATCCGATAGCTTGACCGGGAGGGTAGTTATGGGGTAAATTCGAAAAACCAGTTTTTGCCTCATTTTCGCCACTTAATGATGTGTAAAAATGTCGAAAAAATTCTGACACATTCTAAATATGATTGCACACGTTAGGAATGATTTTCAGATTCTTTCGTTGCAAGTACCACGCGCAAAAAATCAAAAACGAAAAAAAATGGGAAGAATGTAGATTTTGCACTGAAATCTTCAAGACACAATTTTGAAATAATTACAGCAAGTACCTGATGTAACCATTAATATGTTCAATTTTTTTCATATTTTTTTGATATGGTGCAACTCTGTCGGAAAAATCAAAAGCCGATTTCTGGGTCGCATTTCGGGCTAAAACGCGATCAGTATTTGCTATCTTTGCATTATTTTAATACAGTATGTTCATTTTATTGCCTTCAATGGTTCGACACGCGAAAAGATGCGTGTTAAGGAAGAGAATCAAGATAATTAAGTAAAATTTTAATTGTATGCAACTTATATGCTAGAATTTTGAATCTTCTTCCAAGAGATGAAATGGAGCAGTGGCTAGAGTGTCTGCCTGTGGAACCGCGCTGGACACTTTTTGTCGCGAGTTCGAGTCGCCATGGGGGACTTAATTTTTTTTTCTGTAATTTTTTTTTAAATTATTAAACACATAGCAATAATCAATAGTCGCTTTAAGGTGTTTCACAAATATTTTTAAACATAATTATATCTACTGTTTTTAATAATGCCACGATTTGCGATTACTAGTATTTTTAAACATTTCGTATATTGAATAAACATCGATTTATTAAGACATTTGAAAATGTATGTTAAAGGTAAAAGGATCATGAAAAGTTATAATCTATAGAAACAAAGAAACTCTTCCTTCCTCTTGTTTGTTATAACTTTCCAAGATATAATATTATGTCCCTTTAATATTTCACATATATTTTCATGCATTATAATAAACCAATATCTATTAAGCATACAAAATGTTTGAGAATTCCCATAATTGCAAAATATGGCATAACTAGGAAAAGCATGCCCCATGATTATTTTCATGCAGGTTTTATATTTTTTGAGGACATAAAAATATCTATGAAACACCTTAAAGCGACTATTGATTATTGCTATGTGTTTAATAATTTAAAAAAAAAATTACAGAAAGGGAAAATTAGGGAATTCTCAAACATTTTGTATGCTTAATAGATATTGGTTTATTATAATGCATGAAAATATATGTGAAATATTAAAGGGACATAATATTATATCTTGGAAAGTTATAACAAACAAGAGGAAGGAAGAGTTTCTTTGTTTCTATAGATTATAACTTTTCATGATCCTTTTACCTTTAACATACATTTTCAAATGTCTTAATAAATCGATGTTTATTCAATATACGAAATGTTTAAAAATACTAGTAATCGCAAATCGTGGCATTATTAAAAACAGTAGATATAATTATGTTTAAAAATATTTGTGAAACACCTTAAAGCGACTATTGATTATTGCTATGTGTTTAATAATTTAAAAAAAAAATTACAGAAATAAAAATGAAGTCCCCCATGAGGACTCGAAGTGGCGACAAAAAGTGTCCAGCGGTTCCACAGGCAGACACTCTAGCCACTGCACCATTTCATCTCTTAAAAGAAAGTTCAAAATTCTAGCTTATAAAGAGCATACAATTAACAATTTACTTAATTTTCTTGATCCTCTTCCTCAACACGCATCTTTTCGCTTCCAGAGACATTGAAGGTAATAAAATGAACATACTGTATTAAAATAATGCAAAGATAGCAAATACTGATCGCGTTTCAGCCCGAACTGCGTCCCACCAATCGGTTTTTGATTTTTCCGACAGTGTTGCACCATATCAAAAAAATATGAAAAAATTGAGCATGTTAATGGTTACATCAGGTACTTAATGTAATTATTTCAAAATTGTGTCTTGAAGATTTCAGTGCAAAATCTACATTCTTCCCATTTTTTTTCGTTTTTGATTTTTTGCGCGCGGCACTTGCAACGGAAGAATCTGAAAATCATTCCTAACGTGTGCAATCATGTTTAGAATGTGTCAAATTTTTTTCGACATTTTTACACATCATTAAGTGGCGAAAATGAGGCAAAAACTGGTTTTTCGAATTTACCCCATAACTACCCTCCCGGTCAAGCTATCGGATTAAAAATTTGTGTACAATGGTTTCTTGTGGTTACCTATCGAACGACGCATCGTGGAATAAAATAGCTTCAAGGGCACTTTTGACCCCCTTGTCCTGCTAGACCCTTTAATCATGAAGCTAATTGACTTGAAGCAGAACAACAGAATGGTGCAACATTATGCTGCCAGCGTCTAAATTGTGCAGCAAAAGGTGGGCCAATATTCTTCAGTTATCTACAAATATAAGTGTACTATAGATATTTATTTATCATACTTAACATATAAAGTGTAAAAAATTTTGATGTTTGTCAGTAACATGGCTAATTAGAATTGCATGTACGTAACTTTGCTTTATTTACTTGAGGCAATCACTGGTAACGTCAGTCTTTTTTGCACTTGACATGCATTGTCCTGTATTGTGCATACGATAACGATAATGTTTTGAAAATCAACTACCTAATGTAAGCCAATTTAATTAATTACAAATGATTGCGCGAGGTTGTAGTATGTATTCATGAATGCAATTTTATTGCATTACAGATATAAATACAATTTTCCTACATAACAACAGGTAAATTATAGCTATAATGTAGATATAATTAGGTATTCATACAAATAAAACAGATTATTATGAATTAACTACTTTAAGTCTATAACTGTTGCGGATTCTTTGTCGAAAATTGTTTTAAATTATAGCTTTGTCTCAAAGAGCTCCCCTACAAAAGGACTGTTTTATTTGTGTCAGTTTCCGTATCCGAACGGAATATACAGTGGCATGCAAAACCGGCCAGATGGTTTTTTCAATTTTCTTCCAAAAAACAAGGCGTTAAGAAATTTTTATTAGTGTCATATACACGAGCATATTACATGAAAAGATACTATCAAAAAATCAACACTATTTATTCTTCTTACGTTTCTATTTGCAGATTAAGTAAATTAACGTGTTCAAAAGTTCCCGCCCAGTTTGTTTAGCAAAATAATTATGCTGGTTTTTCATCGTGTAACAATTTTGCAATACATTATTTAACATATTATAATTAATATCTTGCTGCCACGCTTTTTGTAGCGATAACAGCAGCGTAGCAACGAGGAATGGTGCCGATTAATCGAGTAATGTAGTCATGTGGTATCATATTCCACTGCTCCATTAAATTTTGAAAAAATTGTGTCTTATTAGAACTTCCATGCTTTTTCATTTGACGCTTCTTCTCTCTCCGGTTGTACACACACAATTTAAAAACAAATGGTCTGCCATTTTGCGTGTTTTAGATCACAATAATAGCAAGTATTACATTAAACAATGATTTTCGGTTATAAAACTTGTACTCACAAGATTTTTTAAGATAATCGAGAATTCGCGTTTAAGAGCATTGAATGGAACTCATTTTTCTCGAAAACAAAGCCCTGTATCAAAAAAATTTATCCTATATTTTCGATCCAGTTTTTCATGTAGAATCATCCCCTGGTCGGTTGTACCACCAGTTACGGGACACCCTGTATATATATATAGTAGTATGAATGTTGCTGAGTTACTGGACATGTCAGTTGTTTATAAATAAATAAGTGATTCTACGGTCAGAGCTGCTCGTTGACGGACGTGTATTTGAAATAAAACGTTGTCATTTTTCTATAAAAGTGTGTTAATCATTAACCATGTCCAAAAGGACTTTGCGTGCGCGGTCGACCCGTAACAATGGTGTCTGAAGTGGGATGTCCACTTTTGATCGCGACGGGTATGTATCCGTGTCGGGAAATGGTATAAATCGTGGGCGACTGGCGCGAGGAGAACGTGGACAAAGTGACTCTTTCATGGCCATCGAGGGAATGTTCCTTAGGATGGAGGAAAGAATGATAGTACAACAGAATAATTTTCAAACAAAGTTGATGAGGAAATTTGAGGAGAACGACCGTCGGAATCAAGAATTGTCTGAGGAAATACAGGAAATGGAGCGCCTATGTCAGGCTATATTTTTCCCTTTTAGAATCGCAACTTTCCATCTCACAAAGTAGATGTGTTAACAGTGATAATAGATTGCCTGTACAGCAAGATTCGATTAATGCTGAAAATTCTCAAACTTTGAGCAATCCGAATGTAATGACTACGGCTTTGCCCCCTCAGAATTCCTCGGTTTCTTTGTTGGGATATAAGTTAAAACCTGGAAAATTTGGTGAGAAAAAGTGGCGTGAATTTGTTGCTCAATTTGATGTTATTGCTAAAATTAATAATTGGGATGAAAAGGCAAGAGCGGTAGCTCTAATTAATTCTGTAGAAGGCTCAGTTTTGTCCGTATTATCTACTTTGGAAGAGTCGCAAAGACTAGATTTTGAAAAGCTGTATGCAGCATTGGAGTTACGATTCAGGGAAAATGCGACGTTAATTTACATTATGTAAAATTCTAAAATTATTTTCAAAAACAAGATCAGGATGTATTATCTACTACAGGGGGGGGGGGGGGGGGGGTGCGGGAAACGATATTTCTGTTCTAGATACTACCAGCAATCTTCGCACCGTCACAGGGGCACTGCTACTTTGCTCGATCGTCGGAAGGAAGAAATGTCTTTTTAGAATTGGAAATATGTCTGTTCATCACGAAGGCAAATATAACCGATGATTGTATCCTAGAATTAGATTTCCTCGACGAGATAACGCAGTTGACAAATCTAAATGAAAACATCCTCCTTTTGAGAAATCAAGTCCCGATAACTATGCGGCGGCAGCCAACAACACCTTTTGAAGAGTCTTCAACTATCGTTCCCGAAAAAATTAAGTCTTTGACATTCCCTGATAAACTCTCAGATTCACTTGAGGAATTATTCAAGAGGAGTTCAGTACATCTTCAAAATGAAGAAAAACAGCAATTTCAAGACCTCCTACTGGATTTCCAAGATGTTTTCGCTGCGGACTCGTACTCGATAGGGCAATGCGATTTGACGGAGCATAAGATTGACACTGGGGCAATTTGCCGATTAAGCAATCATCACGGCGTTTGCCGTTACATCGACGCAAAGAGGTCCAAGAGTTATTGGACTAAATGCTCAGACACAGGGAGTGGTACAAGAATCTCTAGTCCTTGGTCTTCGCCGGTTGTTCTTGTCAAGGTAAAGGATGGCAGCACTCGCTTTTGTGTGGATTACCATCGATTAAATAGCATAACTAAAAAGGGCTCTTATCCACTACCAAAGATTGAGGAAACCTTGGATGCAATTGCTGCATCTTCATGGTTTTCCACTGTTGATCTGCAGAGTGGATATTGGCAGGTTCCATTGGCAAAAGGCGATATGGAAAATGCGGCTTTTTCTGTGGGCACCGGTTTATGGGAATTTAAAGTTTTACCCTTTGGTCTCTGCTATGCGCCGGCTACTTTTGAGCGTTTGATGGAAATCGTTTTAAAAGGCTTACTCTGGAAGATTTGTCTGGTTTATTTAGATGACATTATTATCGATGGGGAAACCTTTCAAGAGGGAATGGAAAACCTAAGAACGGTTTTTTCAAGACTACGAGAAGCCCAGCTTTCTTTTCTCTCGTTTCTTTTTCCAAAAGGAAGTTACTTACTTGGGACATGTTTTTTCGGAAGATGGTATTCAGACAAATCCGGAAAAGATTTCTGCTGTTATTAACTGGCTTCCACCTGAAGATAAGAAGCAACTAATGAGTATCCTTGGGTTGTGTACGTATTATCGCCGTTTCGTGAAGAATTTTGCTACTATAACTAAGCCTTTATACCGATTGTTAGAAAATCAGCAAACGTGTCATTAGTCCGAAAAGTGCCAGTTAGCCTTCGAAACCTTGGAGAAAAGATTAGTTTCTCCACCAATTATTGCTTATCCTAGGAGGGAAGAAACATTTATTTTGGACACCGATGCGTCAGCGGTAGGAATTGGAGCTGTTCTTCCTCAATGTCAAGAGGGAGAAGAGAAGATTATCGCCTACTTTAGCAAGATTCTTAGTAAAGCGGAAAGAAATTATTGTGTCACGAGAAGAGAACTGTTAGCTATCGTTAAATCGGTGCAGCATTTTCATCATGATTTACCTGGAAGAAAATTTGTCATTCGAACAGACCGTGCAGCTCTGCATTGGCTGTTATCATTTAGGGGAGAGTTACCGAATGCGTACCACTTAATTTCGAAGGCAGTTTACACATTCTTTAGTAAGAATTTTAGCAAATATTATGTTTTGCATCTATGCATTAACTATCGAAGTTGCAATTTAATATGATTTTTTAAATATTTATTGATAGATCATTGTGATATGAACACTTTTATAAGATTTTAGAGATCGTGTTCTTGATTGTACAAGATAGAGTGGTTTTATTCTTCTCAAGTATAAACTTTGTTTTTTTACAAATAATTCACAAATAATTTACACGCAAGTATCGTTCGCTCTAATGCTCACGAGACGACCGCGTGTCGCCCTTTTGTCACCTTCGGTCATCCCTACTCTTACATTTGTTTTTCTCTTTCCCTACTCTCGAATAACGAGAGTAAGGGAAAGTTCGCTATCCTTGTCTAGGTGGGTTCCGAAAAATTGTTAAGGTTGCCTCGAGACGTCCGCGACCATGGGGGTGTCTTGGTGTGGAAAATTCCACATCTGGTTGACACCCTTCACGGCCCGAGCCGCCTCGAGGCAAAGCGCCCACCTAGACAATAGGATTTCTCTTTTCCTTCGGCCTACGACCCGGCCCCCGTCCACCGCGGACGGTCCTACCCCGCGGGACCCGAAGCTACAGAAATTTGCTAAATTAAAAATAGCTAACGGGCCCAGCGCAGAGTCGGCCGCTCGAAGTCGAACAATGGCGGAGACCGGATCATAAACCGTCGTCCCTACAAGATCATGCAAACCGTACGATTTCGACAACCGGTATCCTAAATGGTACCACCCGGTTTCCAAAATCGTACCTCATGTACAATACAACATAAAAAGAAATGTAATATTACACTACTTAACTTAAATACAATTAGGACAATAATAAATATTGTCTTCTTTCGAAAATCCTCCACAAGCTTCATGTACCCATTTTTGGCACTTAAAGCATTGGACCATGTTTTCTAAATAAGAATTATTGCAAAGAAAACAGGACCAATCGTTTTCATTCTCCACTTCCATGAGAACTGGAGCAGCGGTGTTGGTTGAAGGCGTGAAATATTGGTACGATTTCGGAAACCACAATGTGGTACGATTTAGGAAAAAGGCGTCCTGCCAAATAATTCAATCTAACTTTAAAACATTATCAGCATATTTGATAAACTAAATAGAAATAAATAATATAACATAGCTAGTTTTCAAAAATATATAAGACTACCTCAGAAACTTTAGATTTATATGAAATTCAGCCGATTAAAATCGTTTAAAATTAACATCAGACTTACCTGATTTCTTTGTGCTTCTGTTATTCACAAAACAACACTTGATGCGAATGACTTTTTGGTTCTACTTTATTGACATAAATAAAAGTTCATATCTTTACCACCAGGAGCCATCAAAATGCATTAATTTTTAAATAAAAGAGGTGGTACGATTTAGGTGACTCGTACGCATTTGGCAACTCTCCCCTAAGTATCCCGAAGGACAAATCACGAGGTAGATCGAACAATTGCAGCAGTATGACTTTGAAATTACTCACCGTTCGGGAAAAATGCATAATAATGCTGATAAGCCTTTCCAGAAGACCATGTATGAATTGTAAGCACTGTCGCCGAACGGAGAAGAAAGAGGAAGATTATGAAGATTTTCAAGATGCTTCAAGTTCAGCAGGTGTAAGGCGAGTTACAATCTTGCCCAATACAGATGATTGGCGTAGAGCGCAATTTGAAGATTCGGACTTAAAACCTGTTATGGAATTTAAATTGAAAGGTTATCTTCCTGAGAAAGAAGAAATTTCAATATATAGCTCTTCATTGAAATAATATTTTTCTTTGTGGAATTCTTTGCAAATTAAGGATGATTTATTATTCAAACTTTGTGAAGTGCCCAATGGAAAATCTGTTATATGGCAGTTATACTGAGGGACCAGAAACAAGGCACTTGAGGGGTAATTTGCTCTGATTTGCATGACGAATAGGGACATCCCTCTCTCTTACGCATTTTCGATTTTGACGCGCTATTGGCAAGAGAGACCCGAACATTCGTTGCGTCGTCATGTGAACGACGAAAGTAGTGTTTTATTTTCGGGTGTCATTCGTCGATCTTAGGCTTCCAGGACCGCCATGACGGGGATAGGCGGTGCGGGAGCAATCTCCCCTTCCGTCGCAAGTGCCTTGTTTCTGGTCCCTCACTTTAGTTGTACCGCGACGGAAGATTGAAAGGATACTTCTTGAAATTCATAACTCTTCTGCTGGTGGACATTTTGGAGTTAATAAGACTATGGCTAAGACAAGGAAAAGATTTTATTGGGTTAACTGTTTGGCTGATGTAGAAGATTGGCCCGTCGTTGCGATATCTGCACTGCGATTAAAGGACCAAAAGAAAAAGGAAGAGGAAAATTGAAAATTTACAATACAGGAGATCTTTTGAAAGAGTAGCTATCGATATTCTAGGTCCATTACCAAAATCTTTATCGGGGAATAGATTTTTGGTGGTCATATCCGATTATTTTACCAGATGGCCCGAAGTTATACCGGTGTCAAATCATAAGGCGAAGACAGTTGCTGAAGTTTTTGTAACTCACGTTATTAGTAGGCATGGAATTCCAAGGGAGATTCATTCTGACAAGGACGTTGTTTTGAGTCCAGACTTTTTCAAGAGTCGATGAAGATATTGGGTATAAAGAAAACAAGAACTACTCCTCTTCATCCGCAATCAGATATTTGTTTCAACGCATCAACGAGATTGAGATGCATGGATTCCTCTATTCTTGCTATCTTATCGTTCTTCAGAACATGAAACAATCAAGCAAACACCTCTTAAAATGTTGTATGGTAGGGAATTATGCCTGCCCGTGGACTTAATTCGAGGAAGAGGACTAGATATGAAAAGAAGTAGTACTTCAGAGTATTAGCAGAAACTGCAGGAAGAATTACAATCACTTTATGTTGCGGCCCGGAACAGAATTCTGGCCACTTCCCTCAAAATCCAAGGAAGGTTCGATAACAAGAGCAATGCACTTTCTTTTAAAAAAGGCGACTCTGTGTGGCTGTATCATCCGCGAAGAATGAAAGGAGAATACAGTAAACTACTTCCTCTCTGGGAAGGTCCATACCATGTAATTGACAGAATCAACGAGGTTGTGTACAGAATTCGGAAGTCTTCACGCGACGAGTACAAGGTAGTTCATGTCAACCGGCTCGCAAGCTACAGAGGAGTTTTCAATCAGAGGACAATCTCAGGTTAGTTAAAACACGATCATTTGTCTTCATAATCATGTTAATTGGATGATGGTTTAATTATTTGTTTGTTCACTTTGATTAAATAGGCATAAGTAAATACCAGACAACAAACTTTGTATTTAAATTTACAGAGGAAATTTTTTTTATATGCAATGTATAACTATATATTTTTCTTCTTGTGTTGGTGTACAATTCAAACTGCTTTATATGAAACTTCAATAAAAGTAAATATCTACATACATAGAGCTATTTTATTGTGTTTTTTTTGTCTAATGAGAAGGTATTCCTATCATTGTAATTTATGTACTTGCAAGCTTTTACATGTAGCGTGATGTGGAATTATCGAAAAAACCTCGTTGTACCGTAGAAGTTAAAAGGTTGCGGAGCACGGTTGCAGAGGACAACGAAACTAATTCAAAACATATTAAATGATATTTTTATTAACATATTGTAAGCATTTCCAGAGTTACACAGTTTCACTTCTGTAAACTGTGTAATATATTAGTAAAGGCGGCAAAGAAGATGATCAGTTAAGTAATTTATGTCTTATAAAATGCACGTGTAATGTGTACTGTACGTAAACTTACTGAACTTCTATATAGAGAAATTTTTATAAGAACAATAGGAACTTGCCATTTTGACTGTTTCGGTAGTTCTAGTGTTAATGCGAATTAAAATAATAAATAGAAATATATTCGAAGTTGTAAAGTCTTCATTTTACTATTAGAACTATTCCGAATACCACAATAATTATACTAAACTCACAATACCTTGAAGAATGAAGTAATTGTCAAGTCTAAAATTCTAATATTTGTTTGAAACTGTACCTTACAGACCGTTACGATAAGTCGACAGAATAAATGAGTACATAATTTTCTGGATCGATACGTTTTGTTGATAGCCTATCGATTTCCTTATTGTTCCGGTGAAAGATCGATTGGCGGGCTTTACCGAACGTTCGAATGATAATTCGCATCGAGGCGTTGATTGTCATGAGACGATACGCGGGTCAATTCGCAGGCCGATAAAATTGCCAAGTGATCAACCGATAAAATTTTGTAGACGAACGACCAATTGAACGACTTTAGCGTCTCGACGGAACGAAAGAAACCGTCCAAGGGCGATCTGATCGGTCGCTGCAGTATGTATGTATGTACTTACAGTTAGTTACTCTTGGGAATCAACTAGGTATTATTTATTCTGAATAGCATTAGAATTTACAAAAAAATCTTTCCATGCAACCTAATATAATCGCATTTTACATGCGTAACTCCACTAAAAGAGTTGTCATTATTTTTTTATGCCACTAATAGTATATTAATGGAAAACACGGAAATCAATTTTATAACATTTTTAGTCGAACACACATAAATTTGAATTATAATTTGATTGATCAAATAACATTGGTTAATTACTGACAATTAATTTAGTATATTTAAACATAATATATAATTATAATGTATCTAAAGGAAAATATGCATTAATAACAATGTTCCACTGCTTCGTAAACCTCACTGGTATCAACATTATTATCACTATTGTTGTCGTTATTATTACGTTATTGTAATTTCATCACTCAGATTATGATACTATTGTTACTCTTATTGGTTTTATACTATTGCCGCCGTCATAATATTAACACTATTATTACTGTTATTATTATTGTTGTTGTTATTGTACTTACAATTGTAATTCTGAAACTGTGAACTCCGTAACCCACATTTCCTAGCAAAATGAAGGACCTTATCCCTACCCTGTACCGCGACCGCTTGTAGGTACCCCCCCCCCCCCCCCTTCTCCTTAAATCAATGTTCTCCTTTTTCCGCAGAATCCTATTTTTCAACCATATTCAACCAGTAAACCAGAAACATCTAAATACAAATAACGAAATACAACTTTCCTACGTTTACTTTTGATAATATGCGACATAGCGCTTCTGTGCCGTAACGGTATCTATTGTTAGAGCACGATAGAGAACTAATCTTCAAGTAGTGATGGTTTTCCCTTATTGAAGTTTCGAATAACAGATATTTAACAAACAAAAATTCTATTTATAGATACTTTCACCTTTTCAGCCGCTGTTAATATTTCAAGTTTTTCACTCGATCATATTTGACACAATAATTTTGTAATAAAGTCTACGAAGGTAATTAACCCTTTCGGTAGGAGCGCGCTATCCGCCGTGACACTCTCGCTGTACGGGGTGCTGCGCCGAAAATGCGCACATAGCATATGATCAGTTCTCTTTTGTACGAATATTTTTTTAAGCGTTAAATAAGAACTGTGCTTAATAGCACAAAGTTCTTTCCAAAAAGTATTGTTTGTTGCTTTAATATGAAAAGATATTTATATAAAATTCTACACAGAATTATATGCAAAATTACATTCAGATTATATGATTATATACAAGATTATATACAAAATTATATACACAACAATTACTGTTTACTTATTTTTAGCTAATATATGATTACACGTATAACGGCTAACAATATAATTGGCTGTGATATATTTTAAAACATGGATCTGCACATAAACCGACACTGCAATCTTGACATTCATATCTTGATTCCGATCTTTTGTGATTTTTACTGCAAACTACACATCTTCGGCTCCAGTTCTTTCATTAGATGGATGCCGGATATATCCGGCGCTCGTACCGAAAGGGTTAATTAGATTTTCTAGCTGAGAGAATGGAGTGAAAAACATAAAGACTGTTTCTTTAGTTCTGTTTGCAATCTTCCACGATGAATTGCCGTTTTAAGCATGACGCAGGTACTATTGGGCTGGTCAAAAAGTTCTTTCGGTTTTTGAACATATGTTATAATTGCAACCGATATTATTCGAAATCATTGAAATTTTAATCTGTGATTTATTGACCCAATTGATCTAGTACCTTTTTCCATCTTTCGCATAGTTTCATTATTCCCTGACCGTGGAAGTCTTCGGACTTATCCGCAAAAAACTTAACAATAGCTTTACGGACGGGTCATTTTAACCCATTTCGAATTTCGTGAGGGGAATTACAGAAACCGTTTACATTTTTGTCTGCCACTTGTACTGACTGTTATCCATTCAACGAGACGAGCATATATCAAAATACACTTTATTCAAAGCCTTCTAATTTCGAAGTCAACTATTTGGTATATCTATTGACCCGTGTTGGTAGAGATAGGTATATAAATAATGTCGGTAAACCTAGTGTTATGAGGTGACATTTTAAGGTGTTCTCGGATGTTGGATGCCGACCTAATTCCCTAAGACAAGACACTCAAGTATTACCAAACGTGATTCAGGAACCAAATGGAAACTCTTATATATTTTCTATTTTGTCATCGCTTTCCCTTCAAAAAATATTTCGAAGACCTTTAGTCTTGATGGAAGTCCTTTTAATGGGAAATCCTTCAAAAACGAGGACACTTTAAAATGTCATCTCAATAAGTTTCTTGCGGATAAGACTTCTACGAATGGGGAATAGTGAAACTACTCGAAAGATAGGAAAAGGTTCTAGAACAAGGGGGTCAATATATCACAGATTAAAATGACATTGTTTTCGAAAAATATTTGTTACAATTATAAGTCTAAACACCGAACGAACTTTGTGACCTATCTAATATTATACGATATCACATAGATAAATAATTGCCTATCGCACAGCCGGCAATCCTATACGTACAGACGAATTTTATGTATATAAAAGAAAACTTCGCTTTGCAAACAAGAGAATACTTTTGAATTGAAGTTTCAGAGGTGAAGCAGATATTCAAATCAGAGTCCGGAAACGAAGAAATATTAAAAGAGGGGGACTGTAATTACAAACTCACGAAAGATGACAGATAAAGGTATATGTTATTAGCCAATCTTTCATTCAAAGAGTTAAGTTGCTTTGAATCGATAACACTTGTAAACTACCAAATTGGCAAGCACGCAAAAAAACTTAATTTGCTCGTACACGTTAAAAAACTTAAAAGCTTGTGTCCGCTTGCAAAGTATTAAAGTACATAATCCTGCTTGCATAGATTTTTAAGTTACTTTCGCGAAAGATTCGTCTTATATCACTTCGACAGTACTTGAAAGCTGACGAAAAAGCCTCAAGATCCTGAACACAGTTCATATTATACCATAAAATTGTAGACTTGAATAGGTTAAGTATATGCTAAACCTGATCTCAAGCCGTGTTGCGGTATCGGTCGCGGCGTCACGCATTGGTCGGTCGGTCGCAGCGCGTCTTCGGTCACCTCGGACCCGGAATCCGCGCGACCGAGGAACGAGAATCACGAACCGGCGGTATTCTAGTTGCGCGATCGATCGCGGTTGTGGCGGGAATTATCGCCTCTGGCCCTCCCTCGAGCTCATGATCGCCGTCCAAGCTCACCACTCGCAGGGGGTGGGATGCCAGATGGGAGGGACCAAAACCGCTTCCCGCGATCAGGTCGATCGAGCTTCTACTCGACGGCAACTTGCAGGTAGCGATCTTCGATCTGCCTATTTGGATCGAAGAGCGTCGTCGATTTCTAGGAGCGATCTTTTTCTTTCTACTGGTGCGAGCGACTTTGATTTGTGTCACTTGTAACTGTAATGTTGCTTTATCGTTCTTTACGTCAAGCAGCATGACAGATTGCGAAATCGACATAATGACAGGAATGGCTGAGATTGTGTAATTGTGTAGTTAATAAATATAAGAGTACCGCGATAATTTTTTTTTTGGATAAATTGTTCAAATTTGGAGATACATTGGAGTAATGATAAAAATGAGGTACTGGAATTCTTGGTTACTACTGGTAGTCGGTACTATTTGTCCCTTTTGTGGCTACATATTTGTGTGTTAACACTAACCGTACCATTGCGTACCATGTGAAATCCTCGCCGAAACCTCAAAATGTACTTCAATTTGGCCGAAAATTGACAAAGTAGGAGTGACAAATTTGGGTGGTTGATTACGAATGTGAAGTAAAAATTTCCTAAAATACAATAGCGGATTCAATATGGCCGACAAGTGTGCTGAAAAATTATTGGTTCAATTTGCAACAGATGTGTATAGGCGAAGTTGTGCGTTCCTAGGTGGGCAAAGGCGCAGTTATGCGTTCGAGCAATGTATCTCACGAGACAAAGAAAAAACGATCGAGGCGTGACGTCGAGAAACAGTCAGTTGCCAAGTGTTAACCGAACCGATCGCATTGTGATTTTAATAATGCATTTCGTTAATGTTATTAGTATTTTTATTGAAACGCCCCTACACATTTACAAATTATTATACGATTTTGACGCGCTATTGGCAAGAGAGACCCGAACATTCGTTGCGTCGTCATGTGAACGACGAAAGTAGTGTTTTATTTTCGGGTGTCATTCGTCGATCTTAGGCTTCCAGGACCGCCATGACGGGGATAGGCGGTGCGGGAGCAATCTCCCCTTCCGTCTCAGCTGCCAAGAAACGGTTCCCCAGCTCTACCAGTATCACGAAAAAGTACACAAAGTACCTAACCCAGACTCCTTGGCAATGCAAACAATTCCAAATTCTTTTGCATCTACCACAATGATTCGAAACGTATCACACTCCGGAACATTATTAGCTACATGCCATTTACTTCCTATCTTGACATTTTTTCTTCGGTTCGATCTTCCATAATAAATTACAGTTATACTCAAACCAATAATATATCTTTAATTTACAAAATATATGAAATGTAAAATTAATTTATGTTGTTTTCTTCCTAACACTTTATATTACGCAGTGGCTAACTCAAATTAAATGGTGCTTTACTGCAAAAATTTTCAGAATTAAATTGTAGTGCAAGTGATTAAAAGAGTGCTGTTTTTTTGGAACAAATATTTACGTTACTTCATAACAGGCCAAATGGCAGGCTATGGTGAGAATAAGTATGCATAAAGTAGCTGGTACGGTTAGCGTTAAGAATGCTTGTTATATACGTTTTATTTTTAAAGACATTTCGAAATAGGAAATTATAATTACGTGTTTTATTTTAATAAAGTCTGATAATTTTGGATAAATACCTGTTATAGTATTTTAAATTAATCGTCTGGGCATAATTAAGTATTGTTACAAAATTTGATTAATGGCAATATTTCATTTAATTGAACGTTTGACATTTAATATCAATATTCTATGCTTCTACAGGGTGTCCAGTGGCAGATTTCAAAGTTTGAACAAACATAGTTTCTGAACGCAATACGTGAGAGGGGCGCGGGGGGCGTCGTTGAAAGCGCAAGCGCTGCGGATTTTTTAGTAGCCATGGAACAGTGGAGTGGAGAGCACCGCGCTTTTGTCGTCAAGGCGTACATTTCGAGCGGTTTTTCGCTGTCTGGAGCACGCCGTCGATTTAATAATCGTTACGGTATTCGTTGATTACGTGATGGACCATCGATCAACCTCATTCAGTCATGGGTAGCAAAGTTCAGAGCTACAGGATCAACATTAAATAGACCCAGACCAGGACCTATACCAACGGTAGCCACGGACGAAAATGTTGAACGTGTTATGGTTTCTGTCACTGAAAATCCCCGTTTATCACTTCGTGCACGTTCATCGATATTGGGAATTACGAAATCAACTATACAGATTATAATGCGAAGAAAACTCAAGTTCCATCCGTATAAAATCCAAATCGTTCAAGATTTACATGATTCTGACTTTGCATTAAGAAAAACTTACGCGGAGGTGATGTTGTTGAGATTTCGTACTACTCCTTTTCGTACTGTTACCAGACTTAAACCCGTGTGACTTTTTCTTATGGGGATACTTAAAGTCCGTTGTTTACAAAATAAATCCGAGCACTGCAACACAACTTAAAGAAAATATCGACCCGAAATCAGCAGGATTCCCCAGTCGCTCTGTAACCACCTTTTTGTGGAAAACATGCGTGCTAGATTCGAAGAGTGTGTCAGGCTCGATGGCCGCCATTTGGAGAACGCGGTCTTCAAAAAATGAAATCCGCATTTGTTGTTTTCAAATTGCAATAAACATACTTTGTATTAGAGGTGTAGTTTTTTTTTTACAATTTTTCGAACTTTGAAATCTGCCACTGGACACCCTGTATATTTAAGTTAACTGTTCATGAATTAATTAACACCAAGAAAAGGCATTGATTGAAATGACTATAAATAGGAATAATGATAGTTAGCAGCCATTATTTTATATTATTAATGTAATCTAATATGAAAACAGTCGTACTTCCATAAGTTGAACCTTTTTAACGCATTGCATACGGCGCTCTACTGTTTCGATGCGCTTGCAGGAGCCGCAGATTTGAGCGCTCCGGAGCCTTGGTACAATTTATATATCCGCTTATTTTGCACTCTTTCGAAAATTCGACATACATTTCTTTCGCTAAGAATTTGTCGTAAGAATATTCAAGGTTACGTTGCTTTAGTAAAAATCAATTTATTTTTAATTTCATGCGCCGTCGATACATAGAGTGGCCGAAATAATGATAGGTTCACAATCTGCGTTGGCTTGTTTATTATATTTTCTTTTATTTGCGATGTCGGAAGAGTATTGGGGCATTTGTTATGATTCCGCAAGAATATATCCTACTCACTATGCAAGTAGTTACTTTGTATCAAAAGTCTTAGTGCAAAAACATACAGTTATTGAAGTCATTGCAGAAAGTGTCGTGTACATATAAGATACGAAATAATATTAGGTTCACGGTGAAATATTTAAAAAATAACTTTGATAGCGCTATTTCTTTAGCAGTTTTGTATGGTAAGTACAAAGATTTATAATGTTTAAACATTTTAAAAAATATTTCATCTTGATTTAATACTTTTAAAGTATAATGGGGCGTGGTAAACCATTGAATAATAATGAAAAGGGCCAAATTATGGCTTACCACAATACAGGTCTCTCATATAGACAAATTGCAAGAACCATTGAAAGGTCATTAAATGTTGTAAACAATTTTCTACAATTAAGAAAAAATACGGCACTAAAACATCTACGGGCCGTCCAAAAAAAATTAAGTCAAAGGGAAAAAAGCAAAGTTTTTCAAGAAACATGACAGAATAAACTGAATGCGTCACAAATGAAGATAAAGTTAGACCTGCCAATTGGTGTTCGACGTGTACAACAAGTTCTAAGATCGAGGGGAACATTGAGGTACACCAAAAGATCGAAGAAACAACCGCTAACCAAATTCCACAAAGAAAAGAAATTGAAATTCGCTGGAAATCGTATGTCATGGACCGAAAAGTGGAAAACGGTGATCTTCTGAGACGAGAAGAAATTTAATTTGAATGGTCCAGACGGATTTCAATACTATTGGCATGATTTGCGTGACCAAAAAGAAATGAAAATGACAAGAGTCTATGGAGGAGGTAGTGTGATGGTTTGGACTGCATTTGCGTACAACGGTAAGACCCGGAATTTTCGGTCACATTAGTGGTTCCCGCCAAAATCAAGTGCCGAAAAATACCTGGAACTGCTGGAACATGTTCGGAATGAATATGGAGACGAAATTGGTGGCCCTGAATTCATACTTCAGCACGGTAATGGAAACCTAAGCTCGACGAATAACAACCGAAAACAAAGCACTTCTGTCATCGTTCACTTGACGACGTAACGAATGTACGGTTCTTTCGGCCAGTAACGCGTTAGAATCGAAAATGACATCAAAACGAGGGATGTCTCTATCCGTCAGGCGAATCAGAAGAAACCACATGCCAGAGGACTTCTCTGTTTTTACGAGCTGTATCCCCAATCGAACCCGCAATGTGTCACCAATATCCTATATATGATATAGGAGGCACCATCCCACTAACAATAACACCACTTCCTCTACAACAGCCAATTTGTTTATATCTACAATAGTGCATACATCTTGATCACAGGTGCTGCGGAACATTAAAGGGATAGCAACAAAGAATTCTCTTGTTCTTCAATTTTCTGTCTGAGCCTTAAAGTGTAATTAATTAATTTTCTTTGAAAATTTCTCTATAGGTTTAAAATAACCTAAGGACAGGTATTATATTTGACGAAGTAAAAATATTGTTGTATGTCCTAAGGAAGGGTTACTTTTATGATATTATATTGCCCGTCATTCATTACTTCATAAGCATGTGAGAATTTCGATTGTCATCACTAGAGTAACGCACCATACTCCAAAAATATAACTTCACTTTTGTTTTACACTACTTTAAGTTGCAATGTATTGTAATCGTTTTCTTCTATTTCGTTGATTTTTCAACTGCTTAACAGTTTTTTCGCGCAGTTAATGTTACCGTAACCGTTTGAACATCAGTACTAAATGAACGTCCGCGAAAATTTCTACTAACTAGTAATATATGTGATAATATATTTGAAACGTTACACATTAGATTATTCGTGTCATACGAAAGATCTTAACGTACAGCATGTTTTCCTGTAACACATATTAATACAACGCGTAAACGTATTAATCGCGTTCTACGGAAGCACAGTGTAAGTTTGTCTGCACGCACATAAAACAAATTCTTCAAAGTCCTGTAAAGATTGTTTGCATTTTCACTAGCAGCATCCGCAGAAAATATATGTCATAAGAACGGCTATATTTTCTCGTAGCAAATATCATGTTGAATATTAGTTATTAATTGCACAAATTAAAGCATACTACTCTGCTTAATATAAAGCTACGAATATCCCCCACTAAAACATTATATCTATTCACTAAAATCCTGAAATTCCTTGAAGCGTAGTCTCCAATAATATTTATTCTATGCAAGAATTATTCTTATATTTGAAACGAAAAAAGAGAAAAATTTAAAGCACAAAAAAGTGCTTAGCTTTATTAATTTCATGTCGTTACCTCATTTACATTTTCACTTGTGGAACGTGTACTTGCCATCATTTTGAAGAAAACATCTAATTGTTCCTTATAATTGAAAATAAATAAACATCTATGTCCAATAAAAACCTTCATAACACTACTCATTGACAGAACGACAACGTTGAACACAAATTAAAAAATGGCCGAATTAAAGATTTCAGTAACAGTGCGTTTTTACAAATATTTAGCGAACATCATCAGGTATAAATTTTGTTCTCTTAAAATGGAACTATTATTTTGGAACGGGCAGTGAAACATATCTAATGTTTTGCCATACATTTTCTTATACCATATACTATTGGATTATTTCAGTTATATGTAGTTATACTGCAATATGTGTACTATGCATTCCACATATATTTGTAGGTATATAACGTAAGTCCGATAGAAATGGGCGATGTTTATAAAAATGCCATGAATCGAATAATTTGAGAAAACTAAGCGCTGTTTTACGGGTATGAATAGATATCACAATTTTTTGGTTTCTCCTACAACGTAGGAACCGTACAGATTCCAGATGATATCTATAAGGAGAAAAATGAAGTTTTAGGCGATGGACCTTCTCTTCCCTACTACCACGGGCAAAGTTAACCCCTTCGTGGAATTAATCTTAAATAACTGTAATATTTTCATTAAAAACACTGTATTGTAGCTTATGCATTTTTACACAATTTTGTCGTTAATGGCAATATACATTTAAACGTGATGGAATTTACAGTAAATGAGTAAATAAAAATAAAATGGTAAATTTATAAAGTAAAATTCCGTTAAATTATTTTTGCAGGTATACCAAAAAAAGAGTATTACGTTATTTCTAATATAATTTGCCACTCCATACTTCAAATAATAATAACTCGGTTTTGCTTTAGCGTACAAGTTAAGAATTTATTTACATAGGTATAGGCTGGCAATCCCAGTGCGTTGTGCATTGACGTATCAACGATCTGTGCTAGTTTCATGTGACAAATGTTCGAACTCGCTACCGCTTGTCATTGCACATACTACTTCTCGAACTATCTGTGTAACTATTTTTTACATTTCTCGTAATACTTACAATCAAATTCTGTATACCTAAGTGAGAAATACGTTTTCGAATTCTGAGCATATTCCGAAAATTTCTATTGCGTTATACAGGGTGGGGCGCTATCTCCGTCCACCTTGAATATTTCCGTTATTTGTAATAATATGAAAAAATGTTACATAGACAACTTGCGCGGTGTTAAGGGGAGCATATCGCGATACAAAGATTTTTTACGTGAGTGGAGGTATAGAGGAGATTTCAAGGCCAGCTCTATTTTTTTAAAAGAAATGCTATTTTTTCTTTATCGCTATGTGATAGTAAATGTTGAGACGATTTCAACGAGCTATCATGGAAGGTCTTTGGAGGTCACATGTCGTAGTGAAATGAACTTTATTTGTTACTACCGATTCATGTTAACGTTGCAAACTGCTGTGTTGTTTTCATTTCTGGATAGACGCGATGTACAGTTACAATATAAACATTGTTACAAGACCATTCGTTTACATAAAAGTGTAGAAGCCGACAGTTTTTGCCGGCAATAATGTATGCAAGTGCCGGCCTGAAATCGGCCGTCCTCCGAGGAAAGCCTATCGCTTCGATGTATCACCGCGCAGCAACAACTTCATTTTCTGCTAAAGTGAGAGTCTATGGAATACAGCATGTGCTAGAATAAGTGCAGAGGCGATAAGACATGTACCTGATGCAGCGATACGAAGATTACAACTTTCTATTGACGCAAACGGTCACCACTTCAAACATCTCTTGTGACGTAAGAAAGTTCATTTTACTACGACATTTGACCTCGAATGACTTCCGCGATAGCTCGTTGAAATCGTCCCAACATTGGCTATCACGTAGCGATAAAAAAACATGGCACTGACCTTGATATCTCCTCAATGCCTCCACCCACGCAATAAATGTTTGTACTACAATATGTCCCCCTCTATATCGTGTAAGTTTTGTATATAACATTTTTCCATATTATTACAAATAACGGAAACATTCAAGGTTGTCAAAGATAGTACTCCACGTTGTATATTATGGTATTAGCAGAACTCTAGGATCAATGTGAACGGTGCATATCGTTAGTATTTGACCACCACAATAGTTTTCTTTCTCTTAACCTCCTATCTGAATAAAACTGAGTCTTAGAATTTCATCTACTGGCAAAGATACCCTATTGTTAACCACCTCTCATTGTTGTATAACCCAATAACTTTGCAACTACCATTTTCTATTCTCATAATCGAAAAAGAAAAAGAGCATACCGAATTTATAATAGGTTTTGCGCATGATCAGCATACAACCCGTGCGGCAAATTTATAATTAAATAATCGATAATACGTTCCAGTTTGTTGTACATGGGCCAATATACATCAACGATTAATTTCCTTACAAAGTAACAGTAAAATCAACTTTCTCCCAGATACTAAATCGCCCAGCGTTATAATCGTTATTAAGATCCCCAAAAATATAAAAGATATAAAGACCTCTGCAAGAAATCGTAGATATTGCACATCAATAAGTTAGAACCTGTTTTAACAAAATAAAAATTGTTTTAGAGGTTAAGGCAATAAAGTAGAGGTTAAAGGCAATAAAGTAAGAGGAAAAGGAGGATATATTGTACATTAAAAAAGGCGGGAGCGCGAAAACCCTAAGATTAGGGTACATCAGTTCTTCCAGTATTTTGAAGAAGTTGGCAACTTTTTCTCCCCTCGTTTACAAAAAATGTCCTGCTGAAGATCGTACAGCTCTGTTTGATACTAAAGGGCTTGTTGTTTAATTCCGGATCGTAAGCGGTAATTTAACAATAAGTCTTATTGTTAGATTATACAAATACATGAGCCGTTCACAGACCAAAGCAGTTGATTTATTTGTTATATTTAAAGTAGCTTTCTTTAATAATCAGGCTTAAGACACTGCATGACAACAATTTTCATGGCCATTGAATAATAAATGTTTTCTTTTCGCACTTGTACACATACTTAACAAAGATATCAAATAAATATTTAATATGTAAAAGTTAAAATATATTTTATTTCTCTTGAAAACAAACAAATATTGAAATTGAAAACGTTTCCTTATTTATTTTGCGTTAAATAAAAGCAGAAGTTACATTTCTTTTCACATTTATTCACTGTCGGAGCTATCCATAATTGGGACCCAACTCTTTTACATATCGGTTATATTAATTATTGAAGCTGAAACGTAATAAAATCGCAAAATCAATCTCGTTCTTTTACAGTGTTATGCGAGCCTCTTTTAGCGTGTCGTACGGACACGGTCACAATTCTTCCATCGAGCCATACGAATCCGTGTTATATTAACCTGTGTTACAGGGAGGTCTATTGTAAGTACCTCTTCTTCTCTTGGAACATTCTTTTTCCCTGGATATTTAAAAATATTCATCTTCGTCTGGGTAAATTGTCAGCTAGACTGACAATGAGAAAAATAAAAAGATAGTATCTTCTCGTATTACTTTACGCTTAATAGCAGTTTATGACACGATATTCCTCTAATCACGAAAGTTTCAATTATTGTAAAATATTTTTTTCTTATAATCAAATTGAACATTTGGAATAATTACGATAGTAGCTGACGTGATATATTATTCCTGCAGTACTATGCGTGATGATAGGTAACATGAATATTTATATAAAATATCGTGTTTCTTTTATTTTTGCTTGCAAGTGACATAAATATGGGTGAATTATGTATCGGTGACGTTGAAATACGCTTGACGCGGAGTGAAACATGTTAATGACCTGTAACGAAGTATAGAACATCGTCAATAGAAATGAAGAGTTGAATGCGAATATCGATCCTCTAAGGTCGGCAGAATATTTTCAATAATTTTCATCAACAGTGAAAGTTATACAGTATACAGTATACGCACTATTCTTTCCTTTTTCCTGCCTTTTTAGTTTTTCGGTTTTAATTGGTATTGTGATTTCTCTAGAACCTACTGTGTAAAGTGGGTTCCGAACCACCGAAGCTGTGACACACATATCACATAAGACTTTTCTAAAGGTGGTGCGTGATAACGGGTATTTGAACTCCGACCCTCCGATCAGGAGTTCAAGCCTTTGACTTCTTACCCACTGCAACCCCTTACGTTGCTTTAAACTTTACATAAAATGCTTCACGCGTAGGTGACACAATTTCAAACCATTTAAATTTTCCAGGCATTCTTGCTCTTTAAAGATGTAAAACGTAACTTCGTTTAATATTTTATATTAAATAGTAATGATATTATTACGTTTAATATGCTGAAATATGGAATACGAGAAAGAGAGAAAGAAACAAGGAAAGAACGATCCGTATGAGAGTGCGTGGAATGAATGACTGGGTGCGAGCGTTCGAGCAGCGTGCGAGCAGTTGCGAATAAGCGATCAACAAAAAAAGGTGAAATAAGGTGAAAGACGACAGACGGAAGGCGAAAGGAGAAATTATTATTAATTACAATTTGTATATCCCTATGTGTTATTGAAATATACTTTTTATTTATACTGGATTTTAAGAAAACTGAGTGTTAAATATAAAATTCTACTGAAAATGATTGTTTTCTAATCGATTATACGTAAACTACAAACATACTTACACATGGTGAAGTGGATACCAATTGCAGTATGGCAATTTGGCAATTGGCAAACACATACACACACACACCTAGGTACATATGCACATACCCAGATACATATAGGACATGAGAATTACTACAGAATGACATTTTTTATTGAACAATGCAATACTTTTAAAGCTTCGTGATTTTACATCAAGCTAATGTAGGATATGGTAAGAAAATAAAACAGATGTGAGTTAGATGAACGAACAAGAAAAAAACAAGATTATTTATTAAACGAAAGAACTGGTAATGCTAGTACATATAATAAAGTCTTTGCACGGTAACGGATCGAGATGAAGTACGTTTTCGTGGTTTCTGCTGCCGCGCGAAGCTCGCAGAAAACAATTGAAGCTCACACTCACACATGCATAGACATCCACACAAAATCAGGCAGCCATCACAGTTACGCAATACTACACTATATTTAACATATTTGTCTGTATAGTATGTCCACGTTAAATAATTTCAATTTCGGAGATTTTTACAATTAGGAGACATATTGATAATTACTTCGCATACTTAACTGGTATTTCGTACAATACCTGCTTACCGTTACTTTAAAATAAAAATTTCAACAGTAGGGAATATTACCAAATTCAGTTCGTCATAACCGACGGGAAACTGAAAATATTATTTGGACCGTTAAGGGTTAAATTAAGACAAGGTGGAGATAATTGTGGATTGAACTAGTCAAATATGTCACTAACGGTATAAAAAATAGAACATAAAATATTCAGTATCCTTTAATTTACAGGAAGGTTAAGGATAATGAGGTTCTGTCGGCGAATAAATATTGAGAGTCGAAGTGTGGTATTCTCTGATAACTTTGCATAAACAGATGAACTGTTGTGTATGTTTCCTCCACGCTAGAAACCTCGAACGAGCCCCATCATCGAAACCTCTTCAGCAACACACAGGCACTTTCTAAACTGGGCCTGTCCTGGCTAAACGAATAAAAAGTCGAATTCCTCCGCGGCAAATCCGTATTCGTATACAGTCTATGTCGATTTTGGAATTTTCTTTGCGAGACAATTGACCAGAAAAGATTGCGAGACAAGTGACCTTTAATACGAAATTTTCAAGAAACTTTTTAAACGATTGTAGGACCTATGGAGATCCATAGCATCGGTTTAAGATTATACAAAAATATACTCAACACTAGGATTTTCGTCCCTGTAGGATTTTCAATCCTTGAAATCTTTCCCTAATTGTATAATGTTGTCTTACTTTAGACAGTGATTTTTAAAGCATATCACCATTAAGAATATTATCAGCCTTATGTGGCTTAGACGATTTTTTCAATATTTCACTAACCATGTATATTTATAGGTACGAAATTATTGTCAGATTCCGAAAGCGACAATACGACACTTGGACATTATTATATTAGATACAGAAAAAATTATCTGTATGTGCTGTGTAGCTCGAGATAGTGCTACAAAAGTTTAATTATAATCACATATATACTATTTAATATATTTTTTAATTCACATCAATAGAGATACTTTATCTTACTGCTTATTTTGCCATTACTTTATCATCCAGTTTTCAAAATTGCTTATTATAGGAGGCGGAGTTTCTGTCGCGCAGTTTATTTAACAGACACTAAATTGTACGGCATTTTATTCTTTTACATTTTCAAATTATCTGCTTAATAAATCAAGTTTCTTTAGTTTACTTCATAAGTATCATCATTAGCCATCATTAGTCATAACACCTTTTCATTATAATCTCCCTCTGACACCACTGACATAATAAATCAATCCTCCAAAGGTTGAAGGTAAATGTAATTTTTATTTAGATGATCACGAAAAGCTAAAAGACTCGAAGCAAGACTCAATATACAGAATGTTTCGTTTGTAAAGTTAGGTAACGTGTTTTTAAGCAATCAATTTTCAGGTAACCAATTTTATGCTTATTTTATATTTCTTTAACCGTCTTCTAGCTTGTAATTGTCAATACTTGAAATGGTAATAACTTTTGCAACCTCACACCGAGTGATTAATGTCACTAACCACTATTTTTTAAAACTATGGCACGATGGCTAAGATTACAAAACACTTTTCTAATATTATTATATCAACATTTCTCTGATGGTTAGTTGAATTTATAGCTTGTAAGTTGTTTACTTCTTGTATAGTTTCGAAATATTTGACATTTCTGTGCCTCACAGGCATTTAATTCTTCTAAATAGCTGTGCTTCAACGATTTAACTGCACAACCTCACAAAACTGAATTTGGTACACTGTTGTTCACAAACAGTAGAACTATTGTAAGCAAATGGTACTATTCGTTGCACAATAATAATACATTGCCATGTATGGAAAATACAGCAAAAGAAATAATGAATTTAATAGCGAGGTATTTTTTCTCCATAGACTTTATCGATCATATTGGCGCCCAAAACAACTACAGTACTTAAATTAAAAGAAGTCATGATACATGTATTTACAAATTATAGATTAATGCTGTATACCAGGAATTTATTCGTAGTAAAGGGATATATATTCAATATCAAATAAAACATTGCCCTGATAGCAATATTCATAATAAATAAATCATCGATACTAAAGCGTAACGGGTTCCATAAGAATTAATTCGCATCATTCAAATTTTAAGACGCGTAAAATGGTGTGCAAAATTTTAAACAGTCTTTAAAATGTCGCTGTCCTTAATTTGACATTTAACAGCTTAAGGATCATATTATTTTTTAACTTTCTGCCAGAAATGCACTATTTTTTAAATTGTTGATTTCAGAAGATAACAATGTACCTAATTATAATCCATACAAATCCAATAAGGATCAATGGCAAAAATACTTAACGAAAGTTCCGAAAATCCGTTCCGCGAGTTAACGCATTAAGTTGAGTAGGAAAGCTAGCGAAGAGAAAAATTCAATTTTCCTGTGTAATCATATTTTATTTAACACTTATAACTTTATATGATACTTGTGTAATACAAATAGCGGAGGCATGGCGCCAAATTACTGCGAATTTGCCTCGGAGACTAAAAAACACAGTTATGAAAACCCAGGTTAACAAAGAATAAAGGAAATTGCGTATACATATTATAATACTTATTGTTAGAATAAATTAACTCGGCTTATGTTTCCAAGCGGTAAAATATTTGAAGGAAAGATAGTGCATCAGTTAATCCCAATGTCCCAAAAATAAGTACAATCTTCATTGTACCAAAAATGATGTCGTCGAAAATATCGCCTTTAATTAACACTAACAGTAACACTAAACAAGGTATGCGCCGTTTGAACTTTGTTGTATCTAAATGTCAGGCAAAACTAAGCAAGAAATCATTCCTCCACAGACTTGCCGAGCTAGAGAATTCTTTGAAACACCTAAACGTCTTCAATTTCTTCGGAATCATTATCAATCCTTAGCAAACCACATTAATTCTTTTTTAAATAGTCATAAACTTTCTTTAATATGTACATACTTCAATACGTAAATAAAAGGATAATAAAATTACCATCTGAGCTTTGATGCTAACTATGGATTATGCCTGAGGGAATTACTTCAACTTTATGTCTAAAGGCTTACGTGTGCAGAATAATTGCATGCATTTTAAGAGGCTGCAAGTGTCTTCGGATAATGAATAAACGCATCTCTTGGTAATTTCTCCTCGCCTTTTTTGCATATCATTTTTTTCATCCTCAGTTACCATTTGTACGTATGTACATATATATGCATATTTAATTATATTCATATTCCTTGCATTGCGGTAATGTATTCCCCATACGTAGAAATATCTTTTTTTATAATAATGCAAAATATATTGGTAGGTAACAATATCTCCTGAACGACGCATCATAAATGCAAATTACTTAATTCCTTAAACATATTTTCAAGTATGTCATAACATACACATAAAGGAATTTTTATTAAAAAATAAACAACTGGCGCTTTATTTGCTTGTGGAGTTCTTGAAATTCCTAAAGTTCTGTTTTTCCCCGAATTATCGGATGCTGCCTTAGAAACGGCAAACGATTCACTTGATCGATTTTCTTTGCCCCTTTATTCCTTTTAGTCTAACATTTGTCCAATATGTTCAATTATGAGATTCAAGTATTTGCAAATAAAAACAATTTTGCATGGTGAAGTTTAGTAATACGTTTCGCACTTTAAGTAAAATAATTTGTAGATGTTTTCAAATGGCCTGAAAGGAGTAAGTACATCTGTACGTCAAAAAACACCAGGCAAACTTTAATAACACGAATTTCGGAGGAAGCGAAAGAATGGTCACGTTAAAGTAAAAGTTCTGCATCACTGTATATTAGAGTGATAGAGATTTAACAAACGAAAGTTGACCTTACATGTACGTACTCACTTTTTCCTATCCCATTAATATTGTTGTGATATTTGAAGGTTTTGTTCAGAAATTATTTAAACCAACAATGTTTGCAAACAATTTTGCAAAGAGTATTAATTGGAGTTGATAGCCAGGAGAAGAGAATTACAAACGTAGAAATTGTCCTTTACAATAATTACTCTAATAATATTTCGTAATGAATGACATTTATTAGTAACCCTTTCAAACCCTTAGCTAAATATGTAGGTATGTAGATATGTATATCGAAAGTTTGATGGTGTCCTATAGAATACTATGTGGGATCGAGCGGAAGCGCTCCTATAAAGAACTTAGGAGAAAAAAAGGACCGTGAGGAAGAATTGTCATCAGGGACAGGACGCTGGCGCAGTGGAACCGCGCCGACCCAGGAGATCTCCGTGTTAAGCAACGCAGGCGAAGACCGTTGCTTGTTGGGTGGGTTTTCGTTTTTTTCACGATCCTACATACTATTATACAGTAGATTCCAGTACAACGCGGGGGATATGTTCCGCGTTACAGGAAATCGCGTTATATGGGACAAACTGTAAGCGGAGGGCCACCGCTCTGAATTTGATCAGGGGTAGCAAGATCAATCGGTGCCGAACGTTTCGACGCAACATCAAATCGTCGCCGTTGAAAACGGAAAATTGTAGACGTTGCCACGGTTATCGCATATTACTGATGAGATTGTGGTTCAGTTTGAAATATTATTTTATTGCGAACAGACCGTTAGTATTATACGTAACTAACTTGTTTCAAATAAAGTTTCTTTTAAGAAAGAAGTCAAAACAAAATACAGGTGATTTAATTAAAAAAAAATATTATATACGTTATAATAGTATTTTTATAAGAAATAAATAAAATACCTGAGAAGTTGAGAAGAAAACGTATAGCTCTGGATTATTCTTTTTTAACAACAGGTAAGTGTTTACTTTTGCTTTTCTAATAAAAAAATCAGAAACTATGTGAAAATGTTTAATTTATCTTGCGCTTTATACGGGATTATTTATCGCGCTGTATGAGAACTAGTCGCAATTTTTTCGGAGCGTTTTACGAATTCGCGTTATACGGGAATCCACTGTATGTAGATACACTCAAACCTGTTTTTGTGCGATTTTTTTTTGTGCGATATATGAAATATGAAATTTACATATACCGCACAAAAAAATCGCACAAATAAAAAATCGCACAAAAAAAGACCGCACAAAAACAGGTTTGAGTGTATTGTATTTTCATTCACGGATGGTTTTAGTAGCGGCACTATTCTTGTTTTTAGTGCAGAAGTCGAAAAATATTTGCACTGCAAATCACGCATGGGGTACTATTACCAATGCGTGTTTTGCAGTAGTATCCCGTGTAGGCCTATTTCACTGTATCTATGACCTATCCTGCTGAATCATCGGTGAAAAATCGCGTTAAAAAATAAATTACGAAAATACTTTTAAATTTTATCGTCAAAATTTCAATCATTTTGGGGAATCGATTTTCAAGTACGTTTGGATCTGCTTGCTAAGTCTGATTGTGAGATGTCAACTGGGTGACGGGACATCCCTATATATACCTATATATACCCTATATATACCCTATATTACCAGTACCATTGACGAGAGCGGGAAATCGGTCAGCACTGTGCCTTGTTTTGTTTTCATGCTATGCATTTTCGAAAACGAACATACGCACAAATATGTCAATCTGAACATTGAGAAAGTTCAGAGCGCGAATTCAAAGCACGGATGGCCGTGTCCGTTTAATCGTTTTATTACTCGACCAGGCCCGAGCGATCGAGCGGCCCGGATATTTCGATCTTTACCATGTGTCGGACACTTTTTCCCCTTTGCTCTGGGATTCATGGAAAACACAGAAAACATACTCGAAACTCTAGTTTTTCCAAAACTGATTGAAATGTTAACGGGAAAATTTCAAAGTATTCACGATTTTTCACCAATCACTTTGCAGAACAGGCCAGCGATACAGTAGAATAGGCCTACAGGGGATAACACTTAAAAAAAAACGAATTGGTAGTAGTACCCCAGTGTGATGTGGAAACCTATTAAGAGGAAAGGCATCCGCAGAATTTACCACCCGCAATTCACAGCCAGCAATTCACCACCAGCAATTCACCGCTATTAGTTTACCGCCGCGTCAGTTTAGCGCATAAACAATTTATAGCTTACAAATGATCGCTACCGCCATACATTTATTACTTATTTAGGATGATTAAATAATGAAAAGGAAGAAAAACACAAAAATTAATTTGTTCTAAAATGATTATACTTCATTATTATTGATAAGTACAATGCGATAAATGAGAAATTTATTAATTAATAATAGAGTTTGATAATTATACGGGAAAGGTCCCGTCTCACCGATTTCAATGATTTTTGGTTATGTTGCCAGGATAATGATTTTCATATGCTATGTACATTTCAAACCGGGTACCGGGCCCCAGAGGGTCTGGATTAAATTAGGTGTATATAACAAAAAGATAAATTAGTGTTGGTTGGGCATAGTTTTAAATGAGGACCGCCGTTAGGCGTCCGACTAACTATAAACAAACGGTAAACTGCTGGCGATGAATTGTTGGCGGTGAATTGCTGGCGGTGAACTGCTGGCTGTGAATTGCGGGTAGTGAATTTTCCTAGACCCAATACGAAAGTCGTCTTACGCTTTTTGCCACGTTTAATTGTTTTTTTTTGTTACGTTTATGCATTTCTCGCTATTTTTTGATATTCTGGAATGTAAACTTTGTTTTTTATGTTTTATTTTCTTTCTTTATCAATGACACCATAAAGTCATATTAGATAAAATTAAATTTACCCGAAGAAAGGTTGTTGTTGAAAGGTTCATTCATACGTAGGCGTTGTAGCGGCATGATCTCGAACGCTGCAACCGATCTACCGGCTGCCATTACTCCCTCGCAATAGTTTAATGGTCGCCCGTTAGATTTTGTGTCCCTTGAAGGAATAGCACCCCCAAGTACTCCACAGGATGGCCGGTTTCTACATATACCGCCGACCGGCAGTACACATTTTGGTGCCCGTGTCATGAAGTTCAGTGAATCGTAAAAATTCTGTCTCAATAATTATCAAGCAGTGTTATTTGGTAAAGTCAACTCAAAGCCGCGAACAATGAGCAAATTGGGAACTTCATGAAACGAGGTACCTAATATAGATTTACCTACTTAGGGCATTACCCAAGCATTACCTCCTTGACTAATTGTAAGTACGAGCGTTGAAGAGACACTCCTAGCGAGACATAGGTAAACGCCCTCCACTCAGGCGCACAGAAGACACAAGCGTTTAAATTAAGACAAAAACTGTAATAGCGACAGGGTAACCAGAATACCGAGTAAAGGAACAACTGTCACTATATTAAACTTTCGGATCTGGGAATTTATATACATCACTACCGCCTGCACCTTACCTTCAACATCATCCCAACCGAAGCACAGCGTCTAGGTCAGGGCCTGTTCGGTCAGCCCTACTGAAGAGTCCACGAACAGGCCCCCAGGATAAAACTCAGCGCACTGACTACCTTTTTAGCTTTCCCAGGAACAGAAAAACAACAGCCAGGCCAGATGCAGGCAAAGCGCCGAACGGACCGATGACCTCTCAACTGGGTGCGGATGGACCCAGTCAGAAACTGCGGCTGGCCCGAGTTGCGGTTCGTTCAGACGTAAACAGCTGGTAGAAGAAGTCGTAGGAAGTACCTTTGAATTCGAGTAATAGAGGTAAAATACATAGTACGCGTGTGACAAGTAATTTGAGTTGTCAGAAATTTCTCTTTTGAATTTTTTAATGTTTTTATACAGAAACGGAACGCTGTCTTATAGGGCTTCGCCTTATCGAGGTTCGACTTTACAATCACTATATGACTCGTAGGTATGTGTGATACATACAATCCACTGACGCAGTGACGCATTACAATAGGATTACTGCATACACATACTTTCGTTACATGGAAATTAGTCATTTTTTATTCTTAAATCCTTGCCGGAATTGTTTTATCTGTACGGATGTTAGTCTTTTATTATTCTAGAATTCCTGTTGAAGTTACATTTATTCTTACCTTGACTGTCCGCGTTTGCCCACTATTTCAAATTTCATTTGGAAAATTGAGATTATATTGCAATTATTATTTTCAAATTTATTTTTACTTTCAATTTCATATTTTTGACATTGCAGTCACAAATCGTTCTTCTACACGTTAATTCATAACTGTTAGAATCACACTTCATTCGAACTACGCCATCAATCAATGTTAATTATCTACGATAATAAAACGAGTTCCGGGAATTTCGGTCATTTAATAATCGTTACTGCTACATTTTTATCAAATCAGATTTCCAGAATTTTCGTTTCATCGTTCATAATTGTTACAGTTAGTCATCATTAGCGTTGATTTGTTCTTTTTGTAATCTCGCACTGGCGCCATAGATCGTACGTTAAAGCAGTAAATTTCTTTTTCACATCCTTCCCCTACTTCTTCCGCAGTCTCGTCTCGGAGTCTGGCTGGTGGCTGATAACATCCGAAACTTCCGCAAATATTCCGCCATTAGCACAGGCTGTCACGTGAGTCACTACATCGGTGATCTACGCTGTATTTTTATATTAAATTATGATATAATCAACTTCAAATGCCAGAATTCGAATCTTTTGCATTGGATCTTGGAGAGACAAAATTAAAGTAGTCTTAAAATTATAAGAAAATCCCTCTTCCTCATCCGAGAGTATATCCCACAACAAAGTTCTGTACAGTTCATATGGCTCTCAACGTATTAATCGCTTACGGTCTCAATTATTTTTTCAATTTTGTCGTCAGTTACGCGAACGTAATTTTTTCGTAATTTGTATACGGTCGATTTTTATTTGACAATGGGAATAACTATACGTACTAAAGGATATTTATGTGGACATAAAAAATGATTGTCAAATTCCAGAGCCGAAATGTTGCAAATGAACCATTAATTGCTAAAACGGTATGTTGAGCGAAGATCGACATAGGACTGAAACGGGTTTGTTCCGACCCACTGCTCTATAACCCTCCCTTATACAGTTATCACCGTCACCATTATTTTTACTATTAATACTATCATTGTCGTCATAATATTAATACTATTATTATTATTATTGTTACTATTATTACTATTACTGTTATAAATATTATTACTATTGTTATTACTATTTTTGTTGTTGTTATCATCATTAGCTTATTAGTATTACTATTATTGTTATTGTAATTGTAATTATCAAACGGCAAAAATCCGTCCCATACACGTCTCCCTCCAAGACGAAGGCCCTTTTCCCTACTCCATACCCCGACTTCTGATAGGCACTCGCCCTTCCACAAATCTAAGGCATCCGTTTTATCACGAAAACCATTTTTCCAAAAACTTTTTCGCAAAATCTATTTTTCCACACTCATTATTAGATCTGACGACAACCATCTGAATAAAACAAACGGAATCATGGTTTTCCCTACATCTACGATATATTTACAATTATGTCATAGCGACTACTGATTATTGCTACGTGTTTAATAATTTTAAACAAAAATTAAGTCCCCCAATGGGGAATCGAACTCGCGACAAAAAGTGTCCAGCTGGACACTTGGAAGAAGATTCAAAATTCTAGCATATAAGGTGCATACAATTAACATTTTACTTAATTATCTTGATTCTCTTCCTTAACACGTATTTTTTCGCGTGTAGAAACATTGAAGGCAATAAAATGAACATACTGTATTAAAATAATGCAAAGATAGCAAATACTGATCGCGTTTTAGCCCGAAATGTGACCCAGAAATCGGTTTTTGATTTTTCCGGCAGTGTTACACCATATCAAAAAAATATGAAAAAAATTGAGCATATTAATGGTTACATCAGGTACTTACTGTAATTATTTCAAAATTGTGTCTTGAAGATTTCAGTGCAAAATCTACATTTTTCCCATTTTTTTTTCGTTTTTGATTTTTTGCGCGTGGCAGTTGCAACGGAAGAATTTGAAAATCATTCCTCACGCGTGCAATCATGTTTAGAATGTGTCAGAATTTTTTCGAAATTTTTACACATCATTAAGTGGCGAAAACGTGGCAAAAACTGGTTTTTCGAATTTACCCCATAACTACCCTCCCGGTCAAGCTATCGGATTAAAAATTTGTGTACAATGGTTTCTTATGGTTACCTATCGAATGATGTAACGTGGAATAAAATAGCTTCAAGGGCACTTTTGACCCCCTTATTCTGCTAGACCCTTTGTCTTAAAAAAAGAGAAAAACACGCCGAATATTTTAGTGTATCTAATTATTAAAATTGGTTGTTTCAAATAGTTGAAAACGGCCGTCAAAGTTTAAAAAAGTACCAATGCGCGAACTTGCTACGTTATATTTTTACATTTTTACGAAAAGTTATTTATCTAGCACAAATTTGCTATACAAGATCGAATTCTGTAAACATTTATGAAGGGAAAACTGCCCAGAAAAACTCCGGAAACAGTTTCCAATTCCGGCAGGTCGAAACGCATCTGTCGGGAACACGTAATCGGCGTTCTGCCGCCATGCGGCCATTACATGGGGACAGTATGATCCGAAGGACGCTTACATCTGATAAGTATAAATAATCAATTTTTTGTCATTAATTTTTGTTTAAAAATATTATTCATAATTTGGCCACCGAATCATAAAAAACGTTTTATTTAATTGTAATTGGCCCACAAATGGTGACTACTCCCTGATTAAAACTATTTTGGAATTTTGTTACAAAATAAAACATTGTTAAAACTATACTATTCTTTTTAAACAATATCGTTATATATAACAATAATACAATATGAAATTCCGTCCAGTGGATAATACGATATAATGTGCGTTTGTCGGGATGCTAACAGAGAGAAATATTCTCCGGGAGCTTCGCAACAATAATGCGTAGGAAAATAAAATTAATTGCTATTGGAGGCTTGCAGAATTTGTGAAAGGGAGGTTATTGATTTTTATTCGTTTGAAAAAAATTTGAGATGCTAAAATTGGGCGGTTTAGAAGTTGTGGTAATTTAAAAGCGTAGGAAACGAAGATACGATGTTAATTTATGGTAACAAGAAAAAACTGAAAGAAGTGGGCAGGCTACAAAAAATCGTGAGAAACGGAAATTTAACAAAAGTTGGCTTTGGAAAATCTCTGCTCTGAACCGTGGTCGACACTTGATATATGCCGTGGAAACCTCTGGCAAAGAATGGGCCAGCGTAGAAGATATTGTCCCACAGAGCATACATTTTTTTCGAAACAAAGGAAAGCCTTTTCAATTGCTCAGTGTCAGTAACTTAACTATCAACACAAATCAGAGTTCTAATTAAAACATACAAAAAATTGATTATTTATACTTATGAGATGTAAGCATCCTTCGGATGATACTATCGTATCGGCGCGCCGCAGAAATTGCAAAAGTGTAATAAACCGTAAACTATGTCAAAACTTAAATAACTTTCGGAAGCGGAACCGAAATGCCGAGCCGCGCGGCATAAAACAGTAAAAAAAAAGCAGATGTCGTCATTTGTCTACAATGGCCCTTCGCATTTTCAATTGTTCATACCTTCAGCTTTGAACACACAAAATTGTAAAGGTGTAATAAGTAGTAATCTAAGTTAAAAGTCTATATACCATTTGGAACAGAACTTAAATAGCATGTTAATTGTTTGAGGGGATTAAAACGGTAATAAAAGATCGTTTGGAAAAATAAAAATTGTAAACATATCCCAAAGAAGTGAAGATAACAATACATATACACAAATACCATTCTCACCTACTGTTAACACTTTACCGACCGCTATTGTTTGAGCATTGTACCCACTTTAAAGGATTTGTTTCGGCTTAGATTGCGTAAGTAAAATTACAATCCCTTTGAAAATTACAAATCCTTCTCATCGACTCCTTAGCACAGTTGCACTACAATAATAAATAACAAATTACTGATTGCCGTGGGAACCGATTAATAAACTAAAAATCTAAAAGCGTTGGTGACAAAAAGCCTATTCATAGGCTATCGGTCGGTAAAGTGTTAAGTAACAATTGTCGAAAATGTCTGGGCCATGATACGAACGTGTAAAAGCAATGTACGGAAAGTGCAACTTGAAGGGCTGTTAATTAATTATTACAGATTATTTTTTGGAATAACTTTTACATTTTCTGTTTATATGGAGATGCTACTATTAATTTACAATAAAATTTTATACATATGGACCATTACGAAAATTGACTTTTGTCCAGCTAGATCGGCGAAATTACACACTGCGCGGCGTCGATAATGCGTAGTTACAGCACTGTCCTCATGCAATGGCCGCATGGCGGCAAAACGCCGATTACGTGTTCCTGACAGATATTTTTTCGACCTGTCGGAATTGAAAACTGTTTCCAAGGTTTTTCTGGGCAGTTTTCTCTTCAGAAATGTCTACAGAATTCGATTCTGTATAGCAAATTTGTGCTAGAAAAATAACTTTTCGTAGAAAGGTAAAAATATAACGTAGCAAGTTCGCGCATTGGTACTTTTTTAAACTTTGACGGCCATTTACAACTATGTGAAACAACCAATTTTAATAATTCGATACACTAAAATATTCGGCGTGTTTTTCTCTATTTTTAAAACAAATTTTAACTTCCTAGCGTTTATAGTTTTCGCGTAATACCTACCTCATTTTTTACCAAAATCGGGTGATTTTACTAAAACTCATTTTTTTCGAAAACTGAGGGTGATTGAGCAATTATACCGGCCGATTCGTGTTTAGGATGAGCAACTCTACGAGGATCGCCCAGTCGATATTGCAAAAAAAATCGTGTTGGATAGTGTAGTCTGTAAAGCAATACGCAAAGTCACATTGAAAAATGTGTTATATTAATAAAAGCAGTATCAAGAAGCTTACAATATGTGATATGTTTGTCACATCTTACACCAATATTATAATTTTCACGATCGTTCGAGTAAAATAAATGCCAAAAATATTCAACATTGCCGTTACAACTCCGAATGCGAAGAATCAAGTATTCGAAGTTGGGGACGGAATATGAACCTAACGGAAATGCGTGTGTTTCCCGATTAGCGGGAGTTCCTTGCCAAGATGCTTGAGCGCGATATCTTGACGATATCGTGCTAATATCTTGGCGATATCTTACAATTAGCGATACTGTTGGATTCCACTCACAACTTTATCGACAGACGCGGCGATCCGCACTTCCGAACGTTGTCGACGAGTCATTGCCTTTTGTATGTACAGCAAGAGAAATTGAATGTGTGTACTCGTCTGGATAGTAGCCAATGCGAACATTTCCTCCCCATCTCAACCCCCTGACAATGAGTATACGTGCACGAGTGTAGCGTGGTATGCGTACACTGTATAAATATTACAGGGAAATACCACCATCCGCTACTGTATAGGTTTCTGTCTCTTATTTCGCTAATTGTAAGTTGCGAAACACACAAGTATTACAACTACCAACACTGGTCTATAAAATTACATTTTTCCGGCTTATCTTTTCAATCTGTTGTCAATTAATCCAAACTACACTTTGATAATATTTTCTATCGTCCAATGTCTATATTTTTTTGATAATGACAGTAACTATAGATATTGAAGAGTACTTCTGTCGAATATAAATATAAAAAATAGTTACCTACTTATATACCAAAGAGCAATCCGTTTTTTATATTACACTATGTTATAATACGAGAATATTGCTACAAAATATAACAGTTAATTACGCATGACTGTTGTGTGCCAAGGTGGTTAGAAAAAAACAAATTAATCAGTTCGGGCACTCGAAATGTTTCAAAAAATAAAATAGCACTAATTAGAGTAAAAAAAGTCAGAAAAAAACAATTTGAATTTATGAGTTCTTTGCTACCTATTATAAAACTCTATAAATATTTGAAGAAGATATATAGAGTATCAGCTAATATTACGAGTTGATATTAACCACTTTAGGTAGATTTCTCATTATAATGAATCTTACAATACTTTACGTTTTAGTTAAACATCTTGTAAGTCTTGATGACTTGATTCTTTGGCTATTTTTAAGCTCATCGAACTCGAAAATGTTGTTATGTAACTCAACAATAAATTTTTACAATATAATAACAGCTGTCAAAAACCATAATTAATTATCGTGTCTTCATATAAACGGCACGAATTAACACGTTCATGAAACAGGAACCGACGCGACGCACAGTGATCAATTTCGGCGAAATCCTGGCCAAAAAGCCAAAATCTTTTTTCGCGGTTTTCAAAATCTAGCAATTGCGATCGGTTTATAACACATCAGAGCATCCTTTTCCACTAACCATAAATTTTTTTGCACAACACTCTTAGAGATATGCGATCTCAAAGTTGACACTTCAATGATGTAACGTTTTCACGTCGGAATTGAAAATACGTTTTCAATGTGATATCAAAGTACGATCCCCTTTTTCAGTATTGCTAGCTATCTGCCATGCTATAAATTTATAAATGTTTTGGTTTAATTTTTTTATTTCATATTTTGCAACTGCGATGGCACAGAATGTAAGACCTATGCATTTTTTTTCTTCTCCTAAGGAAATAGTTGAGAGTATCACAAGATATCACGGTGTTTTTTTTAATGTAATCTGTGAAGCTTCCCGAAGGAGGACTCGTTGAGTTTTGTTGCCACTTTTTGCCACCCCACGAGTTATTGCTATTTGTTTGCCGCACGCGACTTCCGCGAAGGTGAACATTTATGGCATAGGGCCGGCTATCGTGTTTTACTCAATGAATATTGTTAATCCAGCTCTACGGTCACCCTGGTAATTTACGAAATATTATATTTAGTTCATCGGGTTAAAAATTTAAATGGGGTTAGGCAGACTGGTGGTCTTTTATTTCGAAACAACAATAGGTAGCCGCAGATGGCTCGTCCGCTTGCCGTCAAAAACCGAAAGATCTTTGAGGATTCGAATGTATTCAAGTTAGTTGCAGGTATGAAGGTGTTATTTGTTTCTTTTCAATATTACATTTCTCTCCTTCCACCGAACTTTTTAGTAATCAATAGTATTAATAAGGAAAATTGAAGATGGAACCCCCGTAATATACTGATATTATAATAGAATCACTGAAGCAATAAAAATCGTCAATACTTCGCAATAAAGCGGAAATACGCAATAATTTTTCTTTTCAAATAAACTTTGAAGTTTTCTGAAGTAAAACACGTTGGGTTTTGTTGCTACTTTTTGCTACTCCAGGAGTTATTGTTATTTATTTTTTATGCTCGCCGTACGTGAAGCAGTGCATGTATGGCTTCGAACCGGGATATCGGGTTTGACATATTGTTATTTTACATTCACCAGTTTGTTTTTGGACATTTTTAAATTCACATTTGTAAAGAGCAACACAAGATACATTAGAATATTATATTTTGCACGGAACCAACAATTTTTTGATGCACGTGTCCGTCATGTTGAATCCGCCATTTTGTTTTTGGAAATTTTGACTTGATATTCGCAATCAGCACCCCAAAAAATAATAGAATACTAATTTTAGCACGGAACCATCGATTTTTTGATACACATATCCGCCATGTTGAGTCCGCCATTTTGTTTTTGAAAATTTTGATTTCAGATTCATAATCAGCGACCCAAATAATCCTAATGCCTACATTTTTATCTAAATCGAAATCGTATTGTGGTTTTTTCCAGGATTTCGAAGAAATCGACCACTGTGCAACGGTAGAGAAAATGTATTTACATTCCACTCACAACCAATGAAATTACAGGAAATATTTTATTACAGTTCGAGCTTCTACCTCCTGACCCAGGAAAGCCCAAGGATAAAAAATGTTTACAATCCATTAATTATGTTACTGATACAGAACTAAAAGATGTAGCAAAACTAAACTACATAATTTTTTGTTTAAAGAACAAAACGAAGCTTAATGCGACAACATAGTTAACACATGCAAATGTAACTTTCTAAAGAACTAACGAATACTAAAATCTTATTCAACATGTAAAATATATATCAACATCTAAAACGGAAAGGTCTGAATTTAGATACACGATGCACGGATATTACTTTTATTATTATATATTGCATTTATTATACATATGTATATCCGCACTCTATAGCGCACAGTGAACATAACGCATATACATAGCTATTAACCTACTTATTAAAACCTCTAATTTATTAATAGCTATTCCAGCAGCTAAAGCTAATGTCAATTTCTGGTGCAACTCTATATTCGTGTATCATCAATGTTCAGCAAATCTTTACCATGAGGAATTCATGGTCTATAATAGTGAAATATTAATAGAAGGGCTTATGATGGATAAGGAGATAAAGGTCGGACTCACAATCAGTGGCTGGAGTTCGAATATCTCGTCACTTTTGGGGAATTTTTTCTATCTTATATGTACAAAGATAAATGTGTGAAAATGACTTCCTTTCGAACGAAATCTTTCGATGTAATTTTTTGAAGGCTACGAAGTTGTCAATGACCTGCGTTCGGTGCCGGGTTCGTTCAAGGGCCTCCTCGGGAGAAGAACATAAACACTTGCACTTTTCTTAGTGGTTCGGTGACCCAGTCCTCCAATTTCTTATTCCGTGTGGCACGCCTCGGCTTTAACTATTCGACCCAACAAGGGTAGACATCGCGTGTGTTTCCTTGCGAAGGGTCGGAGACCTAGAAGACTGATTTACTCAGCGAATATTCAATCGCGGAGACACAAGTAAAAGTTAAATTGCGAGAGAACGGTTCGTTTCTGACCCATGGTTACTCGCAGACATTTCACCTACGTAACAAGACGAATGCGATGAGCCAACCCGAAAAATTTTCGAATTTTGCAGCAGGCATTTTTCACAAATCGCCATGCAATCGAAGGTGTAGAACAACCCCTGAAAGAAGTGACCATTAATTTTTTTACACTCTGTACCTATATCATAGCCTCGGTCGTTCAGAATCCACTTACATTAACACCTAAGTGAAAAATTCTAGGTGAAATACCGTAGCAGTCAAATCCGAAAAGATAAGCAAAGAATGTCTATGCCTATGTATCTGCATTTACTAGAATAAAAAAAAAAGGTAACTTCCTTTGAATAGGTTCATCTGCCGAAAGCGTTTAATACAAACGAATTATCTAACAGAACGCAAACTGTAATATTATATTATATAGTATAATATAATATAATATTATATCATATAAAGAAAAATAACTGCCCCGCCATGATTATATCCCTGTAACGTCTCATAACATAGAGACTTGCTGAAGTTCATATTGCAGTGCACCATGATTTTAAAATATTTTAAAACCCCACTGTACCGTTTAAAATATCTTATTTCATAGAAACCTTATTTTTAATGACTAAAGATACCAGTGCCAATTACCAAACATTTACTTTACGCAGGTAGTACTACGCAATTTTTAAATGCTTCGAAAAAAAAATGCATCAACGGGGTTAAAGGCCAAATGTTTCTCACCCCGCAAATTGATGGGAGATGTTTGCGAAGGAGCAAACGAGCGAGCGAGCGAGCGGTCGAACGAGCGAGTTAGCAAATGAGTGAGAGGTAAACATTAAGGTAGAAGAAGAAAGGAAGGCAGAGAGAGAGAAAAAGAAAGAAGGAGAGGAGACGGTTTGGTAATCGACGCTGGCGCAATCCAGGAATTTCTCGTGCGAGCCAAAGGAAGGAAATTGAGTTGCCCAATTAGAAATCGCGGGAGACCGCAGAAAGAAAGGGTGCGAGAGAGGAGAACGACGGAGAAGGAGAGATGGAATGAACCGCGTTTATTGCTTTGAAGTACGAATCCTGTCAGTGAAAAGATACAATGAAAGAACGATTGACACAAATTTTAGTAATAATTGACTATACAAAGAGAAATTAGAGAGTGTCGATATAATTGAAGGACTAAATATCAATATGAATAAAAGATCATTACTTCCCGAGTAGTAATCATCATATTTGAAGGAATGTTTTTGAATAAAACAAATTAATTTTATTATTCAGAGGGAATTTAAATCGCCTCTATCAATATAAAAGGAATGAAAATATATTTAACACGATATATTTGAAATGTATATGATAAATATGAAATATATGAATATATATATGAAATGTACTGAATGAAATGTTATAAAAGCAGTTACCTATATCATTGAGTATAGTATCAGAATGCAGATATTAGAATTGTTTGATTAACCGTAAATATAATTTTGATAACAACCTACGCATGTACAGGGTTAGGCGATTGAACTGTTACTTATTCAAACGACCATATCTTTTTTGGGTGAAATTATTTTGTATTGATTCAAAATACAAAAATGTGTGGAAATAATAAAAGTTTTAGAATCCATTCACTTTAGCTCGATGTGGCCACCTTTTGCCTTGACTATGGCCCTCAAACGGTTAAAAAATGAGTTGCATGCTGCACGAATATGATCATGCGGTATTTTGGCCCATTCCCGTACAATGGCTTTCTTCAGCGCATCCTTACTGACATATTTTTTCGTCCTCACCTTGCTCTCCAAAATGGCCCAGATGGAATAGTCCATCGGATTTGCATCTGGCGAATTCGAAAGCCATTGTGTGGACGAAATGAAGTGTGGAACGCAATCACACTATTACGTTTGATTTCCATTTCGAATAACTTTTATTCTATAAAACTTAGACGCAAATGCTTGTGGTAGCTTGTAAACAATATAAACAGCTGTCATTTGTATGAATTTGACATAGTTGCCAATATCGCGTTGCCAGATATACCGGTGTGAAGTTGGTAACACTTCAATCGCCTAACCCTGTATACTACGGTTTTCAATTTTGTAACAAAAATATGCTTCTTATGATCATAAATTTCATTGGAAAATATATTAATGCAGAGTGTGGAATACTGAAAGTAAAAAGTCAAACTTAAATTATAATTTTTAATATTTTTACCATTATTTCACCTGCATATGCTGAAGTAAATAATTCATTTCCTTCTTTTTTAGTTATTACAAATAGGTAATTCTTTTCTACGTAAATCATCCAAAAGTCCTTCGTCTGTCTAAAACTTAACACTAATCGTAAGTTTCATCATTCATCGATGATGAATTCGGAAGAACAATTACATTGAAATTCATTGCATTAGAGAACCGCAGAGACACTGGTGAAAGTAAACTAATCGCAGAGAAGTCGGCGTGGCATTCAAGGGTGCGTTAAATGTATGTGCGTGTCAAACTGTTGCAAACTATGCCAAAAAAAAAGTTTCAGGCATTGTAGAAATATAGTCCGCGTGATACTAATACTGGAACAATTCTTACCCTGCTGAAAAATGATCCTTTAGCTCCAGCTACAAGCAACAGTAGGTATGTACGTACAATTTTTACTTTAATTTCTTTCTTTGTATTATATGTTATAGTTTCGTAAATATTCACGAAAGTAATTTTCGAAAGGATGTTTTCATTTCTAGAACAACTTTTCTATAGGAAGGAATATTTGTTTCGTTTTGAGCACATTTCATTGAATTTCCCAGTTTCCGCACTTCCAACACTATCTGGTTTCTGTAGTAGTGTATATATAGATTTATTAATACAGAGGAGTTATTAATATAGCTATGGAATATGGAATACTACATACAGTGGAATACATTATAATATAGGAAAAAGTAAGCTGTTGCTCCGATGCCGGTCCACACAGCACTCTCCCCCATCTCTAGGCCCACTCTGGCCGCACGCTGCGCTTCGTGACGTCATGACGCGTATGAAAAGCAAAGGAAAAAAGCGGCACGGCACAATGGGGCAAGCCTGTAGAAATGTTCGATATTATTGGCGCAAAAAATCAAAGTTCAATTTTGAAAATTTAATGAAGCTTTCATTAAAGTATGAACCTCCGATTTACTGTAGAATCATATTCTACAGCAGGGGTGCAGAAATTTTGCACGCCAGAGCCGTCTTTGGAGGAGCTCCGCCTGTTACTCCTTCCCGTGAACTCGAGAGCTCGCTGATTGCTTTGCCTTTCACTTGCCAGGCGCGGTCCTATTGGCGTCCAGCGGTTCTGCAGGCAGACACTAGCCACTGCACCATTTCATCTCTTGAGAGAACGTTCAAAAGTATAGCATATAAGGTGCATACAATTAACATTTTACTTAATTATCTTGATTCTCTTCCTTAACACGTATCTTTTCGCATGTAGAAACATTGAAGGCAATAAAATGAACATACTGTATTAAAATAATGTAAAGATAGCAGATACTGATCGTGTTTCAGCCCGAAATGCGTCTCAGAAATCGGTTTTTGATTTTTCCGACAACGTTGCACCATATCAAAAACATATGAAAAAAATTGAGCATAGCAATGGTAACGTCAGGTAGTTACTATAAAAATCTAAAGATTGCACCCTGAAGATTTCACTACGAAATCTACATTTTCCATTATTTTACGCGTAGCACTAGCAGCACAAAAATCTGAAAAAAATCCCAAATGTGTACAATCATGTTTAAAATGTGTCAGAATTTTTTTGGAAATTTTAAAATGAGGGAAAATGAGGCAAAAACTGGTTTTTCGAATTAACCCCATAACTACCCTTCTGGTCAAGCTATCGGATTAAAAATTTGAGTACAATGGTTTCTTATGGTCATCTATCGAATGACCCATCGTGGAATAAAATAGCTTCAAGGGCACTTTTGACCCCCTTATCCTACTAGACCCGTTGAAAATAATTCAACGACGTACACAGTTTTTATAATAAATTTATTATAAACATGGACCATAAATGGCTCACAAAAGTATTCGAACGATGCATTTAATACTGATTTAAATTAAATAATGCAAAGTTGTAATAACTCGTAGAACCTCCTTTCGCTTTTATTACAGCTCTAAGCCGATTTTCCATTGAGTGGGCTAACTTGGCAGTAATATTCGCATCTATTGACTGCCATATTTCCATAATATTTCGTTTCAATTCTTCTTTAGAGGTAATGACTGCATTTCGTAATCTTCTTTCCACTTCATCCCATAAGTGCTCAATAGGATTGAGATCGGGACTTTGCGGAGGATGTGGCAATATGTATATGCGGAACGTTATATAGCACCCATTCTTTGACTATTTTTGCGGAATGCTTTGGGTCATTGTCCGATTGGAAGCAAAAATTAATCGGTAAATTCTATTTTCCTACACTGTCCTTCAAATTGTTTTGCAAAATTTTTAAATATTTCATTTTATCTAATATTTATTCGATGAACACAAAGTTTTCCACACCACTAGCTACCATACACCCCCATACCATTACAGATCCACCATTATGTTTAAGATTTGGCTGTAGATTTCTTGTTTCTAATTCCGTATTTTGTTTTCGCCAAATACTTTTACGTTCATCGTTACCAAAGATATTATACTTACTTTCATCAGAAAATAATACTGTATCCCAATACGAATTATCTTTATTAAGAAATTCTTTAGCAAATTTTAAACGAAGAATTTTGTTTTTCTTACTAATTAATGGTTTCCTGCTTGGAACTCGTGAATGTAAACCATTGTTTCGTAACAATCGTCGACACAATTCTGGATTTACTTCTTTTTTTAACTGAGTACGTTACATTAATGCTAATTGTGATGCAGAAGTGAAAGGACCTGCTTTGATTTTCCGTATAATTGTCGGTTCTTCCCTTATAGACAGCTCTTTTAGTCGTCCACAACGGGGTTGGTTTGCAATATTATCTTGCGTATTAAATTGGTTCACAATATAATTAACAGTAGACTTACTCCTACCCACAAGTTTTGCAATTTCACTGTGTGACTTGCCTTCCTTATACCACTTCACTATCAATTCTCGTACAGATTTACTTGTTTCAGTTTTCTTTCTATTCATTTTGTCCTTCTACCAATAATGAAACTTATAAACGAAATTTTCAACAGTGCTTCCCTTAGAATGCCTTTCAGTGAACTAAACGATGTTTGTTTACATTTCGCAACCTTCGGGAATGCTACATTGATACAAAAGTTCCACAACGTTCGAATACTTTTGTGAGCTACTTATGGTGCATGTTTATAACAAATCTGTTATAAAAACTGTATACGTCGTTGAATCATTTTCAAATTTTACTTATGTTATCTTAAGACCTAACCGATATTGCATATGACAAATTATTTCAAGTACTGTAGTTTGATATACATATTTCATTAGTTAAATGTTTAAAATATAAGCGTCCGAATACATTCGTACATGTATGTATATTCTTCTTCTAAAAATATTATTATAACGTATACAACACTTTTTTTTGTTATTAAGTCACCTGTATTCTGTTTGGAATTCTTTATTAAAAGAAACTTTATTTGAAACAAGTTAGTTACGTATAACACCAACAGTCTATTCGCAATGAAATAATATTTCAAACTGAACGACATCTCATCAGCAATATGCGATAACCGTGGCAACGTCTACAATTTTCCGTTTGCAACAGCGACGGTTTGATGTTGCATCGAAACGTTCGGCACCGATTCATCTCAGGGCCCTCGATCGGATCCAGCGCGGCGACTCTGCACTCACAGTTTGTCCCATGTAACACGATTTCCTATAATGCGGAACGTATCCCCGCGTTGTACGGGAATCTACTGTATTACCTATGTATTTTCATTCACGGGTGGTTTTAGTGGCGGCACTATTCTTGTTTTTAGTGCAGAAGTCGAAAAATATTTGCACTGCAAATCACGCATGGGGTACTATTACCAATGCGTGTTTTGCAGTGGTATCCCTTGTAGGCCTATTCCACTGCATCGATGCCCATTTCCGCTGAATCATTAGTGGAAAACCGCGTTAAAAAACAGATTATGAAAATATTTTGTAGTAATTATACATATGAGCACCCACCTCACCGATTTCAATGATTTTTGGATATGTTGTCGGGATCATATCAATCAGTCATTGAAATCGGTGAGGTGGACGCTCATGTGTAGAATTACTACGAAATATTTTCGTAATTTATTTTTTGACGCGGTTTTTCACCAGCGATTCAACGGCAAAGGACATCGATACAGTGGAATAGGCCTACAGAGAATTCCAATTGCAAAAAAGAGCGCATTGATACAGTACCCCAAGGGTATTGTGGAAACCTATTAACACTTTGCTAGCGGGAGATTAGACAGGATTGTAAGGCGGCCGCGGCGGTAACCCTCTCTGACGTGAGAAAGCCTGGCGTTCTGCTGTCGTGAAATTTTTTAAAATGTAAATGTCGCCCCCACGCTCCACCACGCCTGTGCCAGTAAGTCCGGCCTTGACGCCAAGCAGCGACTGTGAATCAGTGACATCTCGGCTCTGTGATGAGTGAAGTAAGCGGTGTTGTTGCCAAGAACGGCTCTCGCGTGCAAAATTTCTGCACCTCTGTTCTACAGTATTCTTTCATTTTCTTACGCTATTTATGCGAGGGTATCCGGTATTCAATACCTCGGACAAAATTCAGTTTTTTCTAATTTGCATGTTAGTAGCGAGATTTGACAACTTTACCCGCGAAATGTGTGCAATACATACTGTTGCAGTCCTATAATTCCAAAATGAACAAAAAAAACTTTAAATGTACAGCACAATTTTGTTATTCTCTATAATACATGTTGTAAATGTTTTATTCAATTACAATAATCGTGCAAAAAAGTACAGAACAAGATCTTTAATATCTGCTTCTAGAAATTTTCGTAGTCACAATTGCCCTTTTCCGAGATCCAAATCGAGCTAAAGGGGGTGTCTGTTTCTTGTTTTCAATAGAAACGATATTACTTCTTGCAATCTCGACTACTGAAAAGAGCTGTAATAAAAGGAAACATAACAATCATTCATCGTATAATATGTGTAGTTAAAAATAATCAACTTTAAATGCATTTGTTCCGGCAGGGAAACAGAAAGCGGACCATCAGGAAAACCAGCGGAAACGGGTCCGCAAATCCTTCCAATGAATTATTTGATGTATCCGGTTGATTTTACGTTTCATTATGTTTTAATCTTTTTATTATGTTAAAGCTGAAAGATAAGCCGAAATACTTAATTTTAAAATTTAAGTGTCGCCAATTTTTTATACAATATTACATTTATTTTGGTATGGGCTATAATTAACCACCTTCGTACTGAAGAAAATGACACCTTGCTTTTTTGTGCCAGTCTGCTACAACGCATTGTAGTTGCAACGGCCAGAATTATGTCTGCCATCACATGTTCTTGAAAGGTTGCCTCCTTCGATGATGCGTACCAGCTACGATTTTGCATATTTTGACTTAAAATAATATATAATGTAGTTAACCCGTCAAGTAAATATATACCAAAAGATTAATATAATGCAGTGGTTTGATTTTACAAAATAAATTCCAGAAGAAAACCTAAAAAGTAGTAAGAAAAAAGAGGAAACCGCCTTATTTCACGGGGTAAACCCTTTGATACAATGTAGGAATTCAATACAATATATATAATGGTGTGGTAACGTGAAGAAGTATAAGAAAGAAAAAAAGTTTATAAAAATAAACGTAAACATAGAGCTTATAATTAATAACCAATAAACATTAAGACCGAAAAGAGAAAAGGAAATTCAAGAATAATACAAAATAAGGGGAAGGAAAAAATAGGAAGTTTAAAAAAAAGGAGAATAGATTATAGAATACGCTTAAAAGCAATTTTTAAAGAATAATATTAACACTAACCGCACTGGAACTTTATATATAGTTATTTTTACCGTATCCGGTCAATTGGCCGGTTACGAAATAACGATGATATTTTTCTAAAAGAAATGAAGGAGATTGTAACTTTAATATAGCAAAGAACGCAGGAAACAGTTTTTAAATAATAATAGAAAAAAATATATATTTTCATTCTGTTCAACCAGTCATTTAACCGCGCACGGTATGACTAATGTTAAGGTTTGAATATTAATCCTTTCGGTACAAGTGTCGGATATATCCGGCGCTTGTACCGAAAGGGTTAATATCAAAACTATACACGCTACTTGTTAGAAGAAATATTGTTTTATTAAGTACAGTTCTTATTTAAGGCTTAGGTAAATTTTCATACAGAAAAGGACTGACCACGCGCTATGTGTGCATTTTCGGAGCGGCCCTCGTACAGCAAGAGTGCCACGGTGGACAGAGCGCTCGTACCGAAAGGGTTAAAGGCGAGTAACTGTGGGAGAGAATGACAAGAAATAACATCATTCATAATTTTGGCAATAAACAAAGTATACAACATTTTTTTTTGCTCTGTCTAATATTTGGAGGTTGTTTAATTGATGGGGAATGGGGTTACGGGCATGAGAATCTATTGATATACAGTATTCTATTATACCATACATATATGCCAGAAGCAAGGCACAGTCGGCCACTGGCAAGAGACCACAGAAAGCAAAAGATAAGTATATAAACAAAAATTGTAATTATTACGAATGTTATTCGAAGTTATATAACGTTATATGTCGTGGAAGTTCGGAAAAGTCTTGAAAAGTCTGTCAACAACGTAAGTCTACCAAATAAAAACTTTAACGTACTTACGTTAAAAACATAACACAGAGAATTGCAAATGATATCAGCAACACAGTCATACATACTTATATAATCACCATCATATATGCAAAACTGTGAAATTAAAAAAAAACGTAAAACTGTTATAAACATGACAATGCTTACATATTTTGGTAATTATACAGATGATGGTCCGTCCCACCGATTTCGATGATTTTTTAATATGTCGTTAGGATCATCATTTTAAGCAACTTTTTCCTATTCGTGTAACCCACACTACTGCTTTAGTTTTCGAGATATTGGCAAAAAAATCTTCGCTACTTCTTCATTGAATTTTACCTATACAAATATGTCCGTGGTAACGTGTGCGTCAGCACGATTCGATTGCTCTTTTACTGTTTCTGCAGCGCCCGAATCAGAAACTTTATGCCAGGTGGACTAAATGAAAACTAAGAAGGATAGGAAGTTCGATCTTGCGTTAAAAAACAGAGGAGTGTTCTTTGAGTATACAAGTGTGAGCAGTTACAATATTCCGCACTTACCAACGGTAGTAAATAACTCTCAAAGCTTAAAAAACGGCGGACCTGCGTACTTTCTACGCACTAACTTTGCATTTTCACGTAAAGTCCTATTGCCAGTACAAATGTACTATATATTTTTGGATCCTGCCGACATTTCCACAGAAAAGACTATCGGAGAAAATGTCATAACGGTTTTCGTTTTGGCCCAATTCAAAAAAATATCCGTCAAGAACGTGTGCGGAGCGTTTTTCCGCTATGACGCCATCGCCGGCCGGGCCCGGCTCGTCAGTGCCGGAGCTGCGCGTAATACTTTCACGGGCCCTCACGTCGACGAGCCTCGTGGAAGTAGTACTCTCAACCCCTTTATACTAACGTGTTGGTAGAAAATACAACCAGATGCAGCCCAAAAATCCTGTGGTTCTTTAATGTAGGAATTTTGATTAATAGAACAAAATTTATTTTAAAGAATGAACAAAAAATATTTTATGTAAGGAACAATACAAAACAACGCGAATAAAATGGCAACTAATTAAGCGACAAAAAAGCACGAGACATAATGAGTTCGATCGGCACAATTTGATTTCTGTAAGTCGGCGATGGTCAACGAAACTTTCCGGTTCCATGTCCCTGGGAGCCACCCGCCGCACAGTGGTCAATTTCGTCGAAATCCTGGCCAAAAAGCCAAAATCTTTTTTCGCGGTTTTCAAAATCTAGCACTTGCGTTCGGTTTATAACACATCACAGCATTCTTTTCCACTAATAATAATTTTTTTGCACAACACTCTTAGAGATATGCGATCTCAAAGTTGACACTTCAATAATGTAACGTTTTCACGTCGGAATTGAAAATACGTTTTCAATGTGATATCAAAGTACGATCCCCTTTTTCAGTATTGCTAGCTATCTGCCATGCTATAAATTTATAAATATTTTGGTTTAATTTTTTTATTTCATATTTTGCAACTGCGATGACACAGAATGTAAGACTTATGCATTTTTTTCTTCTCCTAAGGAAATAGTTGAAAGTATCACAAGATATCACGGTGTTTTTTTAAAAGTAATCTGTGAAGCTTCCCGAAGGGGGACTCGTTGAGTTTTGTTGCTACTTTTTGCCACTCCACGAGTTATTGCTATTTGTTTGCCGCACGCGACTTCCGCGAGGGAGAGCATTTATGGCATAGGGCCGGGCTATCGTGTTTTACTCAATGAATATTGTTAATCCTGCTCTACGGTCACCCTGGTAATTGACGAAATATTATATTTAGTTCATCGGGTTAAAAATTTAAATGGGGTTAGGCAGACTGGTGGTCTTTTATTTCGAAGCAACAATAGGTAGCCGCAGATGGCTCGTCCGCTGGCCGTCATAAACCGAAAGATCTTTGAGGATTCGAATGTATTCAAGTTAGTTGCAGGTATGAAGGTGTTATTTGTTTCTTTTCAATGTTACATTTCTCTCCTTCCACCGAAATTATTAGTAATTAATAGTATTAATAAGGAAAATTGAAGATGGAACCCCCGTAATATACTGATATTATAATAGAATCACTGAAGCAATAAAAATCGTCAATACTTCGCAATAAAGCGGAATTAGGCAATAATCTTTCTTTTCAAATAAACTTTGAAACCTTCTAAAGTAATACACGTTGGGTTTTGTTGCTACTTTTTGCTACTCCAGGAGTTATTGTTATTTATTTGTTATGCGCGCCGTACGTGAAGCAGTGCATGTATGGCTTCGAACCCGGATATCGGGTTTGACTTATTGTTATTTTGCATTCACCAGTTTGTTTTTGGACATTTTTAAATTCACATTTGTGAACAGCAACACAAGATACATTAGAATATTATATTTTGCACGGAACCAACAATTTTTTGATGCACGTGTCCGCCATGTTGAATCCGCCATTTTGTTCTTGGAAATTTTTACTTGAGATTCGTAATCAGCGACCCAAATGTATCAGAATACTGATGTTGGCGCGGAATCATCGATTTTTTGGTACAGGTGTCCGCCATATTGAATCCGCCATTTTGTTTTTGAAAATTTTGATTTCAGATTCATAATCAGCAACCCAAATAATCCTGATGTGTAAATTTTTGTCTAAATCGAAATCGTTTTGAGGTTTTGGCCAGGGTTTCGACGAAATCGAACACTGTGCGCCGGCAGAGGAAGACGAATACCGGAAATGATATACTGTAGATTCCCGTAGAACGCGGGGATACGTTCCGCGTTATATGAAATCGCGTTATATGGGACAAACTGAAAGCGCAGAGTCGCACAGTGGAGTATTTGGCCCGAAAAGGCGGAAAAAACTATTTTACAGTTATTTATAGGCTCAACGTTATAATATAATAGGTCGTTAGATTCGTCTTAACATCAACTATAACATTACAACATCCAAAATATGTTTTAACATTTAAAAAATTTTAAAAATTGATTTTTCGCAAAGAAAAAATTTTTTCCAACATTTTTTCCTCTGATCATCGAGAAACCATGGTGGTATATTTGCACCGAAAACCTGAAAAAATGATTTTTACACATAAATTGTATTCAAATGATGCAAATTATTATTTTCAAACTTTGTAGTAAGAGAATATGTATCGTAGATACCCAAAAATGCCATAAGAGAAAGTTTTATGGTTTTTTACATGCAACAGGCATATGTTTACAAATTATTTAAAGCATAGTTTATTTATAACGAAAAAATTACTTTAATTGATTAATTTAAAATATGTGTACTATTACAGTTTCTATGAAACATATAGTTCACAAAAATGATACTCCTCGAAGAAGTGTTGAAAACAAAGGGATTTTTTTCACCATGCACATGTAATAATTAATCATTTGAGCTGTTTTGTATGCGACGTAATTGATTAACGATAAGATGTATCTTTGTAAAACAGTATGATAATTACGATAACTCTGTTGCTCGCCACGCTTCGCGCAATTAATTTTTTTGTTAAAAATAAATTATGTTTTAAACTCTTTGTAAACATTTTCCTTTTCTATGTACAAATCCATCAAACTTTTCCTTACGGCATTTTTTGGTACCTACGAAAGTTTACGATTATTGCGTCGTGGCGAATCTGCACGGCCTACGGATTGTATAATAAAACAAAAAAATTTTACTTTTGATTTTTTACAAAAATAATAATATTCTACAGTACAAGGGAAGCATTTGTTGCATAATAATGGGTGAAGTAAAAAGTTTTGAGCGTTTTTTGTTAGATGGCTTTAGTGAGCCATATCTCACAATGTATACGTTGCATCATGTCATTCTATACTGTAATTTAAAGGCAACATAACGCTTTAAAAAAAGTTCTCTGACAGTCTTTTGTTTTGTGAAGCCAGTTGTTTGTTAGAGCGTATCAAAATGGAGGTAACGAAAGAGAAGATTCGATACATTCTACAATACCACTACGATCAAGGGGAAAAAGCCGAGCAGGCAGCCAAAAAAATTTGTGCTGTTTATGGACCCAAAACAGTATCGAATGCAACAGCAAAGCAGTGGTTCCAACGCTTCCGTTCTGGTAATATGGACGTCGAAGATGAGACACGCTCTGGTAGGCCTATCGTTGAAAATGTCGATAAAATCATGGAAATCGTCGAGTCAGACCGGCATGCGAGCACTTATTCCATTGCCCAGGAACTGAAGATTAGCCAGAAAACCGTTTGGAACCATTTGCATAAGGCTGGTCTCAAAAAGAAGCTCGATATATGGGTGCCACACGAACTGACGCAAAAGAACCTTTTGGAGCGAGTTGATGCCTGCGATTCTTTGCTGAAGCGTCACGAAATGGACCCATTTTTGAAGCGGATGGTGACTGGCGATGAAAAATGGGTCACATACGAGAATAACAGGCGAAAAAGATCGTGGTCCAAGCGCGGTGAGACGGCCCAAACGATCGCCAAGCCCGGATTAACGACCAAGAAGGTTTTACTATGTGTTTGATGGGATTGGAAGGGAATCCTGCACTATGAGCTGCTCCCATCGGGCCAGTCACTCAATTCGGGCCTATATTGTGAAAAACTGACCAGATTGAAGCAGGCGATCGACGAGAAGCGACCAGAATTGTCCAATCGGAAGGGTGTTGTCTTCCATCAAGACAACGGCAGGCCGCACACATCTTTAACGACACGCCAGAAGCTCCGAGAGCTTGGATGGGAGGTTATATCGCACCCGCCGTATAGCCCAGACCGGGCACCAAGCGATTATCATCTTTTTAAACATTCACAAAATTTTCTTGACGGCAAAAAACTGGCCTCAAGAGAGGCTTGTGAAAGTGAGCTGGTCGAGTTTTTTAACAATAGGGACAAAGACTTCTTGAATCGCGGAATTATGAAATTGCCTTCAAAATGGGCAAAAGTTATTGAACAAAACGGCACTTATTTGATCTAATTCCGAAAATTCTAAGTTTGTTAATTTTATCATCAAAATAAAGAGAAAAAACGCTCAGAACTTTTTACTTCACCCATTACATTTTTTCCATTGTCACTCGTTTATCAGATATAGTAACGTAAAGTGCCAAAACCGGCAAAAGAAAAGGGTTAATTTCACGACTCCAGAGTAAATTACGGAAAAACACAAAAACATGTAACTTTTATTTTTATTGCTCTATCATTTAAAAAAAGTTTGGTTAAAATCGTATCGCAAACTTTAAAGATATAACGAAAAACTTGGCAGTTTTTAATAAAAAATTAAGCAAAAATCGTCAAATAAAATTTTAATTTCCATAGGCGTTTAGTACACAAACAAGCAAATATTTCGTACATTTATCGTAAATCTCTGTCATTAACCGTTTTGAAGTTATAAGCGAAAGAAGAAAAAATGTCGAAACTTTGAAGGGTGGTTTCACCCCCTAAACGTGCGACTTAGTCGATATAAAAAAATAGGTATCGATTATTTTCACGTGCTTAACAAATCTGCAAAGTTTCATTAAAATCGGAGGCGGACACCTCGGGTAGTTCCCTTGTCAGATAATGTTTTGCTTAGTACTAAATTAAACTAAACTATAACAAAATCGTTAATGAAAATTTATCATGGTAAAATAATTACTGAGTTATTAGATATCTGCAAATATTAATAATTACATAAATAACGTTGATCAAAAAGTAAAAACTATTTGGAATTGTATCACGTACTTGCTTAAAATGTATCCATAACACAAGAAATTACATAATTTCTTTTAAACATATAAAAATCCTTACTAAATGCATGATGTATTTGTAACATCGTGGTAAAGACGACGTAGTCCATAAAATCTTTATAATTTCGATTAAGTTTTCAGATTTATGAATGTACAAATGAGTAAAAAAAATTGAGCACTTTGTTGTCCACATATTCAACAACTTCGGACAGTAAAAAAATTTCAAATTACGTAAAATTTTTGAAACCGACTTTTTTCCGCCTTTTCGAGCCAAATACCCCACTGTGAGTCGCCGCTCTGAAGGTGAGCAAGGGCCGCCAGATCAATCGCTGCCGAACGTTTCGACGCAACATGAAACCGTCGCTGTTGCAAACGGAAAGTTGTAGACGTTGCCACGGTTATTGCATATTGCTGATGAGATGTCGTTCAGTTTGAAATATTATTTCATTGCGGACAGACTGTTAGTATTATACGTAACTAACTTGTTTCAAATAAACTTTCATTTAATAAAGCATTCAAAACAGAATACAGGTGACTTAATAATAATAAAAAAAAAGTATTGTATACGTTATAATAATATTTTTATAAGAAGAATATATATTTCTGCCAGGCGTACGGAAAGGAATAAAATATCTGAAAAGTTGAGAAGAAAACGTATAGCTCTGAATTATTATTTTTTAACAGTAGATAATAATAAACAACAGGTAAGTGTATACATTAGCTTGTCTAAACAAAAAATCAGAAACTATGTGAAAATATTAAATTTATCTTGCGCGTTATACGGGACGGTTTATCGCGTTCTACGAGAACTAGTCGCAATTTTTTCGGAGTGTTATAAGAATTCGCGTTATACGGGAGTCCACTGTACTCAGATCGAAGGCCTTGTAACTCTTTAATGACCTAGCGTTTTTGGTCATTTTGGCGAACAAGTGGTTGGCAAATGTGCATGACATCTTTGGCATGACATCATTTCATGACCAGCAACGAAGAATCAGAAGCTTTTCCTTCGATGCGATCTCGCTTTTGGGTCTAAAATATCACGTAACTTTTCTTAACACTAGGTTTACCGGGCGGGTCATTTTGGCCCATTCCGAACTACGTGAGGGAAATTACAGAAATCCTTTACATGTTTTTCTGCCACTTGTACTGACTTTTACTCACTCAACGACGCGAATATATCACGAAATTCATTTTCTTTAAAACCTTCTAATTTTGAAGTTCTCTATTTGGTATACCTATTTACCCGTATCCGTAGAGATAGGTATATAAGAAATGTCGGTAAATCTAGTGTTAACATTGCCAGTCCAAGACTTTGAACAGAGCTCAATTCTGTCAGAAAAATCGTACGAATCGGTCATATTAAGGAATTCAGGTAGACTTCGCTTTGTATATGAAATTGAGACATTTGAGTTTATTTGAAGAGCTGTATGCCTTGTGTTGCCTGTGTTGTTCGCTAAGCAGAGTTGCGAAAAGTTGATCGATCGAGATGGATGCGTGAGATAGATATCGTTAGCGAAAGTGGGAGGACAAATTGAACATTATCTTATTTTTTTATAGTAAAATAAACGCATATATGCTTTGATACACCTTATTATATTGTTAAAAATAAATCTTATCTTTTGAATCAAAAGACCTACAAAAGTGTATATAGTGCAGTATTTGTATATTATAGTGTACAGTCGAATGCCGTCACATGTGTAAATGAGCCAGATTTGTTTTGTTGTATTTGCGATGTGGTAGCTCTAAAGTATAAACTTAGGAATACGACTACCTTAAGAAAATTTGCGTATGAACAGTACTTTCAACGTCAAACTAATCAAGACAAGTATTGGATGCCGCACGTTTCTTGACAACGGTGTGCCATCGTTCTTTTAGCGTCAGTGAGATACGAGCGAAGAAATATGCCATTCACAGTTCCAATGATGTGGAAGGAACCAACAATCACACTACAGATTGTTATTTTAGTTCGTCTAATATCTTCGGCGTCAATAACAATCGATGAAATATATCAAATCTGCAATGACATATTTTTCGATCCGGTCTATTGCATGTTCTGGAGAACTACCTGTTACGATGGAACCGGTAATTGTACCCAGCACATCTAAAGATATGATTGACACATCATGATATGGAGAAAAATGAAGAAGTAAAAGATTACGAACCAGAAAATCCCACATGATCGAAAGAGCCGCATTTGATAACACAGTTCGATCTCAACGATTTGCAATTGTCTAAGGCAGTGCATGGCAATCTTTTATCCTCTACGGCATAACAACGTTTTTTTGATAATTTCGCGGCACACCACAAGTAAAATAATATTGCAAGTACATAAATTACAATAATACGTATATGTTTCTATCAGATAAAAAATATATATGTTATAGATTATGTACAAAAGAATTTCCTCTTTAAATTTAAAAAAAGTTTGTTGTTTGGTATTTACTTACGCCTAATTAATCAAAGTTAATTTAAACATAATAACTAATTTATTAATGAGATATTTGAGCTTGTTTTGATGAACATATATATTTTATATTTGGCTCTATGATAGAGAGTGCTACCCGAAGGTGATTTCGACTCAAAAATATTACATATTGGCAATAGAGGAATATTTAACAGCGGTTGTGCAGCACTGGTCGAAGGCACAGACAAAACATTTAGGATCCCGGCTACAAGGATAGGTTTTACTTGAGAATAAAATAAAAATTACTCAGTTTCATACTCGGCAACATGCATTGCAACAGTATTTTAATATGTATGAAGAACTTTGGGCTTGTACCGACGTAATTGCTTTATCGGAAGCTTTGGGTGTTGAACATCATCCTGGGAAATGGCAATTGTTTATAAATTCGCCAAAGAATTGTTTAAACGTCGTATTGTTGTATAATGGAAATATATATTCCTCTATCCCAATTGCATATAGTACAGAAGCGAAGGAGAATTACGATATCTTAAAGCTGGCATTGTTGAAGATAGAATATTCCAAATATACCTAAGTGGCATGTGTGTGGAGACTTAAAACTAATTACTAATTATGCTTGGTTTACAGTTGGGTTACACTAACATACGTATTGCTGTTTTCTGTGCGAATGGGATCGTAGAGCAAGACAACAACACTCTATAAAAAAATATTGACAACAGTTTAATCGATACTAGGAATATATATGTACCTCCATTATGCATCAAATTAGATCTCATGAAAAATTTTGAAAAGGCAATGGATAAGTCAGGGCCAGGATATGCGCACCTCAGAACGAAGTTTCCGCGTTTATCGGATGCAAAAAAAACGAAGGCATTTTTATTGAACCGCAAAATATGAAATTAATGAGGGATGAATATTTTCCCCCAAAGTTGAATGATTTAGAAAAGGCAGTATGGATTTCAATTATAAAAACAATTGAAAGCTTCCTTGGAAAAAAATAAATCCAATGATTATGTTTTGATTGTGAACAAACTTTTAAAAAATTGTGCGAATCCTGTATGTAATATGTCTCTCAAGATTGATTTTGTGAATTCACATTTGGACTTTTTCTGCCAAACCGCGGTGTCGCGAGTGATGAAAATAGCGAAAGTTTTCATCAAGATATTTCAGAAAGACAACATAACGAGAAAAAGATGTGTGCAATGATTGGTGATTATTGCTGGGCCTTCATAAAAGAAAATAAAGACACAACATATAAGCGGAAAGTAAAACGGAAACATTTTTAAAATCAGTGATACTAACAATAAGTGTAGCCTCAGCGTAAATACCAAGTGTGCACTGATACTAATATGCAATATTAGTATCAGTGCGTCTTTTACTTTATGGTTTTTCGAGAATGGAAAAGAGCAAGCAAAAGTGTTTCGGTCCTTCCCAAAATTTCAACTTTTCATAATCCCACGATTATACTGTATCAAGCGCGTCGAGTAAAAAATATTAACAAGATTTTGTAATCAACAGTAACGTAATAATAACGCTGATTGACATGAGAAGTGATTTCCAAAGTTCGCGAAAGTTTGCAAAATTAAGGTCAAAGTATTTTATTAGCTCATCGTATCGTCTCGCCGTGTCGGTAAAATAACTGAAAGGAACCAGGTGTCAGAAACGAGCCGTTTCCGTGCAAATTAACGCTAAAGTTTCAATTACTGTGATTGAATGTCCGATCGGTAGGACAGCCTTCGCGGACATATACATAGAGAAAAGAACATACCCATTACTCTTATTGGCCGAAGTGTCTCATCTATTATTTCAAAAATCTAAGCATGGTGGCCAATAGACCAGTAAGGAAAACGCATGTGTTTATGTTCTTCTCTTCGGGAAGTTCCTCTCAAATGGCCGAAGTATATTGCAGTTCACTGACATCTGGCACGATGACCGCGTCACCGATACACACCTATCCCTCGATTTCCACCGGCACTTTATTTGCGCGATTTCGCTTTTACACGGTTTTCAAAGTAACGGATTTGAAAAAGAAATGTTAGAACTAAATATTTTTTCTGCCAACAAATATGTTGACTATAGAAATATTTACAATACACGATTTCGTTTTACACGGTATTCTGAGGAACCGATCTTTCGGGTAAATCGAGGGATAAGTGTACTCGTGTTTAGATTTTAAACACGTTGAATGCCATGGGGATCACCGGTGACCGACGCTGTTGAATTCAATGAAATTTCATGACTTTTAAATTGTAATATTTACGAACTTGTTAATTCAGACAATATTTACGCGATGGTCTGAAAGAGGTAAAGTCCTGCTGTCTATATATCTCTTTGTGTCTTTAAAGTTTCTGCTTTGTAAAGATGTGATTTTAATAGAAAAATTTCCACTTCAGTAGAAATGAAGGAACTAGCCAAATACCGGTGGTATTCGGCATGTGAAAATAGTAGATGAGACACTTCACCCAATAAAGGTAATGCGTATGCTCCTCATCTCTATGTGTCTGTCCGCAAAGGTCGTCCTACCAATTGGAAATCCAATCATATGGGGAATTTGGAATCAATCCCCAAGAAACGAACCTGACACTGCGTTTGCGTTCTTTAAAGAATTGTACGTCTCACGTACTTTTCTGTGTTGTTAATTTGTTAATTAGTTGCTATTTTATTCGCATTGTTCTTTATATAATGGGTTGGGCAAAAGATTCCTCGTATTTTAAACAAAAGTGAAATAGATTTTTTCGAATGGCAAATGCAGTTTCTTAAGACAAATATATGCCATTTTGTTCGCCTACCTTCTGCCATTTTTTAGTTTTTAGTTCTCACGTGATTGCCACCTTCGTTACCGAAATCCGCCGTTTTTACAAAAACTCGGTATATCAAAATCTAACAGTGAGAGTGATAGAGGAATTTCATTTGCGGATTAGTGTGCACGGCGGGAAACCCTATAAGAATCAGCAAGTGGCTGTTGAAGAACAGAAAAATGTTTTAAATTTATAGAACAGTGCAATTGATGGTGAATTGCTGTACATTGATGATGTTTTGAATAGAAAACTCATTACATACTACCTGTAAGTAACATGGAATGCAAAATAATTCTAGTTTTATCTAGATAATGATCAGGAGCATAAAGAATTAAATTACTTTAGGAGGTATTATTACAGGAATGTTTAAAGTACCAAATGCACAGTTGTCGCCGTTACATTTAATACAAATTTTTGATCAGTAACGACTTTCGAAATAAGGAAGATTCAAAAGAAACTAGAGAGCTAGAGAGCGTGTCAAATCGCAAGAGGAAATAAATTCCAGAATCTAACGTCAGATTACAGCGTAGAACGCTGGAATCTGAATTTTGCAACGCACTGGAATAACCAGGCTCACGGAATTAAACAGTGTGTCCGTATTACCACATACAAAGAATTTATTCTTTGAAAAAAGTAATACCATATGCATAAGAATGCAAAGAGAAAAAGAATAAACAGTCAAGACCGTTGAAAAATAACGAATTCAAGATTTATATAGTTGGACAAATTTTATGCAATTTTCCAGATGCTGTGGAATAAGAATAGTTTCTGACAATGAGAATCAAACTAAAATTAAGAAAGAATAAGGAAAATCAGTGGAATAAAAATTATACGTGGTATGGAAAAGTCGGAGGAAAAGCATGGTCACAGAACGGCGCGAAAAATCGTTAATATGCGACTCTTTGAAAATTACTCGCCAAAGAGATCCAAATGTCCTTGAAGAATGTCAGTATATCCTCGGTTACGCAATTGAGGACCGCGCTACTTAACATTTTTTAATGTTTCACTTACCGTAAACCATATTCGGTATCGTCTTATTTTGGATCTCTAAATCTATTTCATAGGCTTTACAGTAATATTGCGATTACATAAGCTAAAAGCGTTTGGCTTTGAATATCTAAAAACGCAATGTCCGTAGGAGCGTCTATATTCCAAAAGCTTTCTCAATTTTAAAAAACAGACAACTTTAATTCCTAAACGGATATTTGATATGCAATTATATCATGCTATGTGAATGACAAGTTATTACTTTCTTGGGCAATGACGTAGTGACTGATAACTATATGATACAATATTATAGCTACGTAAGTTCTTAAAAATTGAATCGTATCAGTCGCACTCGCATGATTTCAAATGGCTAAGTACTACAAGTGATTGTAAAAATTGTATTTAAGAAAACTAAATAACGGAACATGATGTTATACTTAAGACGTGTAATCTGTCGTGATAAAAAAATAGAATAGATAACTAAGATAAGATGAATTCATGTACAGAAACGTGCTTATTATAAACTCCTGCGGAACATGAAGATCGGACGATGCAACGATCATGTAATTGAATTGACAAAATATTGGCGAATAGACAAAATTAGTAAATCCTATCTTTTACTATTACGAAAGGGTCTAGCAGGATAAGGAGTTCAAAAGTGCCCTTGAAGCTATTTTATTCCACGATGCGTCATTCGATAGGTAACCATAAGAAACCATTGTACACAAATTTTTAATCCGATAGCTTGACCGGGAGGGTAGTTATGGGGTAAATTCGAAAAACCAGTTTTTGCCTCATTTTCGCCACTTAATGATGTGTAAAAATGTCGAAAAAATGCTGACACATTCTAAACATGATTGCACACGTTAAGAATGATTTTTAGATTCTTCCGTTGCAACTACCACGCGCAAAAAATCAAAAACGAAAAAAAAATGGGAAAAATGTAGATTTTGCACTGAAATCTTGAAGACACAATTTTTAAATAATTACAGTAAGTACCTGATGTAACCATTAATCTGCTCAATTTTTTTCATATTTTTTGATATGGTGCAACACTGTCGGAAAAATCAAAAACCGATTTCTGGGACGCATTCCGGGCTGAAACGCGATCAGTATTTGCTATCTTTGCATTATTTTAATTCAGTATGTTCATTTTATTACCTTCAATGTCTCTGAATGCGAAAAGATACGTGTTAAGGAAGAAAATCAAGAAAATTAAGTAAATTGTTCATTGTATGCTAAGAGTTTTGAACTTTCTTTCAAGAGATGAAATGGTGCAGTGGCTAGAGTGTCTGCCTGTGGAACCGCTGGACACTTTTTGTCGCCACTTCGAGTCCTCATGGGGGACTTCATTTTTATTTCTGTAATTTTTTTTTTAAATTATTAAACACATAGCAATAATCAATAGTCGCTTTAAGGTGTTTCATAGATATTTTTATGTCCTCAAAAAATATAAAACCTGCATGAAAATAATCATGGGGCATGCTTTTCCTAGTTATGCCATATTTTGCAATTATGGGAATTCTCAAACATTTTGTATGCTTAATAGATATTGGTTTATTATAATGCATGAAAATATATGTGAAATATTAAAGGGACATAATATTATATCTTGGAAAGTTATAACAAACAAGAGGAAGGAAGAGTTTCTTTGTTTCTATAGATTATAACTTTTCATGATCCTTTTACCTTTAACATACATTTTCAAATGTCTTAATAAATCGATGTTTATTCAATATACGAAATGTTTAAAAATACTAGTAATCGCAAATCGTGGCATTATTAAAAACAGTAGATATAATTATGTTTAAAAATATTTGTGAAACACCTTAAAGCGACTATTGATTATTGCTATGTGTTTAATAATTTAAAAAAAAATTACAGAAAAAAAATTAAGTCCCCCATGGCGACTCGAACTCGCGACAAAAAGTGTCCAGCGCGGTTCCACAGGCAGACACTCTAGCCACTGCTCCATTTCATCTCTTGGAAGAAGATTCAAAATTCTAGCATATAAGTTGCATACAATTAAAATTTTACTTAATTATCTTGATTCTCTTCCTTAACACGCATCTTTTCGCATGTAGAAACGTTGAAGGCGATAAAATGAACATACTGTATTAAAATAATGCAAAGATAGCAAATACTGATCGCGTTTCAACCCGGAATGCGTCCCAGAAATCGGTTTTTGATTTTTCCGACAGTGTTGCACCATATCAAAAAATATGAAAAAAATTGAGCAGATTAATGGTTACATCAGGTACTTACTGTAATTATTTAAAAATTGTGTCTTCAAGATTTCAGTGCAAAATCTACATTTTTCCCATTTTTTTTTCGTTTTTGATTTTTTGCGCGTGGTAGTTGCAACGGAAGAATCTAAAAATCATTCTTAACGTGTGCAATCATGTTTAGAATGTGTCAGCATTTTTTCGACATTTTTACACATCATTAAGTGGCGAAAATGAGGCAAAAACTGGTTTTTCGAATTTACCCCATAACTACCCTCCCGGTCAAGCTATCGGATTAAAAATTTGTGTACAATGGTTTCTTATGGTTACCTATCGAATGACGCATCGTGGAATAAAATAGCTTCAAGGGCACTTTTGACCCCCTTATCCTGCTAGACCCTTTCTATCTTAACACAGAATGTACCAAGGTAGTCAAAGTTACTAGTTCTTAACCCTCTACCGCATGAATTTCATTTTTTGTATATTGTTAAATGCATTGTTACTTACAATTAGTTATCTCAACACACATGGATCATGGATCTATAACACCACGATTGTGTAATTTTTAAAATTCGTATTTTAATTCCTGCAAAGAAATATGCGCCAATTGGAAACCATTTTCTTTCAGCATAATTTATACAAATCCTATTATTAAGTTTTCGATCAGGCAGCTTATTTTATTTTGATATTCTACGAATCATCGATAGTCTTATTGTAAGTGATAATTCTACGCATTCAAACATCTTACAATTAGACTGAGGCCTTTTTGCGACTATCAAATACACGGTTGTTAAACCACTAGCTTTCCTAATTGTACATGATTCATGTACAAAATTATAATATAATATCATCTAAAATGCGATAGTATGTACGCATATGTTTGTAACATTTGTACTAATTGTGCTGCGGTACAAGTAATATTCGTATAAATAGTCCAATAACGCCAAGAAAAATGACAATAGAAGATTAATTCTGTAAATTCATTGTCTGATAGTGAAATATCGATAAGTACGTAGTTGTAATGCTAAGTGCATTGTGAAAATAATGAGTAGATAGGTATATATTCGACAACACCATCAAGCTCAAAAAGTCATGTAAAAAGCTGAATTCCTGTTACAGGTTAAATCGTTTTCTTTAATTTTCCTTATATCTTTTTATTTTTATTTTCCCCGTCCCTTTTGTAGATTTTTACTTTCTTTCGCAGGAACTTTTCATTTCTTTTCTATTAATGGGAACACTGTTGCTGAATATCTTCATCCTTTGCGTCATCTTCTCCAACATTTCAATTCGCGTATTTTTGACTGTTTTAAAGCAGATCGGAAATTTGCTGCAATTATCTACTTTTTCTTAAACGGTCTTTATGAATTCCATGGTAAAATGTTATGTGCCTTTAAAAATTATTCTCAGATTATATGTTAAATGTTAAATGTAAGCTTTCCTTGGGCATTTAACTCTAAATTTATCCGGATTTTTCAATCTATGCAGTTCTTTTTGCGCAAGAAAGAACCACGAAAATAGAGCTTGTCAGGTCCAAAAAGATATTAAAGAAAAACGTCAATACAGTTCATGACAAGATTTACTGGGTTGATATTTTTCCGATTTTTCATCATTGCTTTTTATAACTTCCAAGCACGAAAGGTCATCGATACAGTGGAATAAGCCTACAGGGGATACCACAGGAAAAAAAGAACATTGGTAATAGTACCCCATGGGTGATGTAGTAACCTATTAATACGAATGTCGCCCCTATGCTCCACCACGCGCGTGTCAATAGGTTCGCGCCTGGCGGCGTCACGCATTACGGAATCGGCTGGATCCAAGATGTGCAGTCGGAAGAAGGACACCTTTTGCGCGCAGTTAAGTACGACCCCTGCTGTAGCTGGTTGTTCTCAGAATATAGATTACACATGCATCGTACATACATGAGTTTCGGAATCTTGTGCTGCCCCACTATAACTTGCGGTAAATACCAAACGTGTGACAATATTATAAACAACCTGTTAAAATTAATGTAGTTGGGCTGAATGTACTATATGCTTTGTATTGCAAATTGTTTGATTGAATGTGTTTGGATTAGTGAATGGTAGCGACGGCCCTGCTTGCATGCGGCGCGACCTTGCGCGCACAGTCCTGCAAATAAAAGAAGCGCAGCTTTCGACGGAGAGCCAGTGAGAAAAGAAAAAGAGTAGAGTCGTAAAGCGTGCACTGATGAATCGTGTCGTGGCGTATTTTTGTCTTTTATGTTTCACTATTAAAAATTTTCATTCGTTTTATTTAAGTCACCAGCGTCTTTCCCTTCCTCACCCTGAATTGAGATATTATATTAATGTTAGAAGATTGCTGCTTCCAATACAACAAAAATCCACAGCTCACAGAAAAAAAACAAAAAGATCGCTATTATACGTCCAGTATATCCGAATAATGACGTCCTAGAGCTGCAATAGTAATTAAATCTATATTAACCCTTTCACTACTACGGGCGACTATAGTCGCTCTCCATAAGATGTCACTGACATACTACGGGCGACTATAGTCGCTCTGCATAAAATGCAGCGAATTGTACATACAACGAGTGATTGAAGTTATTGCGCATCGACTATCTTATTCTGAACATGTAGCATTAGAAGGAAAATTTTTTTTTAAAAAAACGTCGTCAAAGCAAATCTGTTGCAGCGAGGCGTAAGTGCGATCGCTGACGATCTTTCCCGCGCAGCGTGCACACTTTTGGCGCAGCGGCCCGTACAGCGGGAATACCGCGCCGGAGAAGACGCCCGTAGCGAAAGGGTTAACGAATATTTAAAAAATGAATTTTTGTTTCATTTAACTAATTTTGATATACATTACTTTCTTTAACATATTTTACAACGGAATATCCAATAGTTTCTTAACCCCTTTCGGTAAGATTTAATCATGAAAAATTGTGTATGAAATAACCATTTAATTTTTATTTAAATAAAAAAAGATTTTATTTTTTTATAAAATAAATTCATACATGTTGTTAATTAAAATCATATTTTTGGTTTGGATAGAATTGTAATTAATTGTGGAATATCAAAAACGGTAAAGATTAAAAAAAATTGAAAGTAAAACTTAAATAAGGTATGGCTAATACGTGATAATGATCTGTGATATTTACAGAAATAATAAAAGGGGATACAATAATGCCAGATTCAATACACTAGAACTTTTAAATTAAATTAATTATTATCATATTCCAGAGGAACTTTAGTCACACGACGAGTGTAGCTCGTCATTGTACGGTATAGCATGAAAAATCGATGACGTGTTAGACTCGTCAATTTACCGCAACGGGTTAAACTGGTAAAGACCTTTCTATAATTTAATAAAGTTGATGTATATCGTTCAACATAATTCTGTGCTGCATATGCGTGTCCTGTAATCATGCACTCTTACTGCATTTGAGAAGCAATTGAAGCGTCCGTTCCAATCAATACAATTCATAGATGCGCAAATAAAAACAAGTTTCATGCCATTTTAGGTGATCTTATTGTTAGATCTTTATAAAAAATAGAAATAAAATATTCTGCATTATTTCCTACCACATTTTCCCCATATTTTCGGTAAATTCTAAATTGCCCAGTACTGTATATACATAGAGTTTCCAAACCAAAGTTATGACCGGCGAAACCTAAGGTCACTGAATTGATTTGCAAACCTCATAGAAATAAACTGTACATATTATTATTATTACTGTTCAAATACTTTGATACGTGTACAAAAATGCGGCGAAAAAACATCATAGCACAACTGTTTTCGTTTTTAGGTGAGCCAGGTCCCACTAATGCGAATTTCTAATTCGTGGCTACATCCCCGATGCCACTGCACATTGCAATAATCCTCTCGCCGTGCTGTGTTGCGCCGTTTGAAATGAGAATCAGCCGCAAAAGATCTGATAACGCGTTGCAAGTGTTTCGTTCCGATTCGCCAGACGGATAGAGACATCCCTCGTTCACACATATTTTTGATTCTAATGTGCTGCTGGTCGAAAATGCCACACATTCAAATCCGAATGCATGACGTAGAGAATGTATGATCCGCCTAAATGCAAGTGAGAGAACGTTATGTACACGACGAAAGAAGTGTCTTGTTTTTGGTTGTTATTGGCCGAGCTTGAGGTTTCCAGAAACGATATACCGGAAATAGGAGGTGCGAGCGACAAGACCCTCTTGCCGCACTGATTTACCGCGCGCCATCAGATCTTTTGTGGCCGGTAAACGCGAGTACTCCGCTGCCATTCGCCGACTTCCTTACCCTGTCCTCTCCGAGAAACGCTTACTGTGTCTCTCTCTTCCGTCATTCCGTCAGTCTTTCCTCCGGTTCTTCTTCTTTTCTCTCCTTCCACCGCGGCCGAATGATTACGCCACCGCGTCTCTCGGCTTCACCGGTCGGCTAATCGGCGAGCAAAGAGACAGAATGAGAGGGTGGAGGGGGGGGGGGGGGTGAGAGAGAGAGAGACGTGGAGAAGCAGAAGTTCGTGCGGCAGATGAACAAGCCGAGGCGAGCGGAGATCGTGAAGATAAACGTAACCGGAAGAGAGAAAGGGCGGAGGTATGGTGGCATGAGTCGTGGTCGAAGAGGGGAAAAGTAAGGGTGATGAAAAGTGCGCGAGGTGGGAGTTGTCAGAAATCTGTACAGGTGTATCATGTAGACTTTTTGTATATAGAGAGATTAAAGTAAATATATATATATATATATATATATATATATATATTGTTCGCACGTAATAAGCAATAATTTGATCCTTAATTAAAAGTCGGCCTCCGTGTTTCATGTTTGGACGCGTAATCCGCAATCATGATGTATTTTAATTTGCATGGGGGATTAATTACCTGTTATTAAAATCGTTTGTGGTAATTTTCATTAACAAGCCATTTAACGTGTTTGCGAACTTATACTCAAGCACGCGTGTTTATTTGAAAATGAAAATTCTCGTGGAAAAAGGATAATCAACAACCACGTAATACGCGGTTAAGTAAAGAATTAATGTGTTCAAACTTAGGTACATACCTAAATAAATGGTTGCACGATGATTACCCATCAAGCGGAATTTAAGCGAAACGTGTCAGTTCGTTAGCAACGTGCACAACACGTGCTACGTCCTTTTCCCGAACAACCGGGATATTTCGATGAAATACCTCATAACATATTCAGATAAAATTAGTCCAACTTAAATTAGTCCAGCCAATTAATCCATAGACAGAAGAAAAATAGATTTATAAAAATTAAGAATATAGGCAGGAAAAACTGTAACAAGGAAAGGAGTAGAAAGAGGATAGTGAATGCAAACGAATATGGAAAAACTTCCATGACGGCAATTGAAAAGAGAAGAAGCGGATATCAATGAGTAAAATAAAAAGAAAGGTAGAAAGGAGCACAGAAACGAATACGAATATATAAAGGGTGCTTTAAAAGAAAGAACCACGCAGAAGTCATGTAAAGCCGCATCCTCACTATGCGAATCAGAAACAGCACAACTGTACAATACTCAATGGAAATTGAAGAATATCTACTTCGGCTTTGCCAAACTTATTACGCTGTCTGCGCTATCATCAACAATTATCATATGTATTTATCAGCAAAATATTACCAAACATCTAATACATGAGACTAAAATCAACGACATAGCGATCTAGTATCGATCTATCTATCTAATATTTCCATTACAAACAAGTCCATTTTATTCTCCGTAGATTACTTCTAATCACAAGTAATCACTAGAAATATATTTATTAACATAGTGAATTATTTGCTGGTATACTTAGAGGTATGCCCAACATTATTAATAAACGTTGCCCATGAACACAGCGTAAATCTGGCTGAAGTCCCGGATACACGGTATCGCTACGCGGCATTCATCAGAGTTGCGGAATCTCTTCCTTTCCTTTTCTCCTTTCGGCGTTGACATAACCGTGTCGGAACGGCATCCTCTTCTCGAGGAAACGTTGGACATTCCGATTCGTTAGAAACTCTGACTATGACCACTCCAAGAGATCGTTGTACGATCACAAGGGATGCTGAAAGAACAGTACAATGTCTCCCGCTCTTCTAGCGCCCTACACCTTGCTACCTGTCCCTCTTTACGATAGGCTCCACGGTTCGGAATCGTTTCATTTCCGATCCTGGTTAACGAAAATCTGCAGTTCAGCTTGAATAACCGATGGATTAACTACCGTATTACGATAAGGCATACTGCAATATATTGAAGAATTCTAAGGGTAGTAGACACGTAGTCAAGTTCCGCGAGACAATTTTTATTTGTGTATTTATATAATACAACATTTGTCAGTGTTGTCAACTAATAAGACCTTTGCCGCCAGTGGTTTAGAGACAATATGCTAAATTGAATACCATATACGTTAATGTTCCGCTATTTAAATGATGCTGAATATATAAATAAGGTTACTTCATCATGTAATGTTTATGATCAGTTGTTTCTAAAGTTAAGCAAAACGAAATTACGCGACAAAAATTTGAAAAAATTTGTAACGATATTAAAATTGATAAAACTGTTCCTTATCAGATACACCTTGTTAGACAAGTATAATAACTTATTTTTTTATAAAGTTTAAAAAGGTTTTGCTGAATTGATTTTTAGATGATAATTTTATATAGTATCTTAAAATACATAATGTAATACCAGATAAAGAAATTTTAACAGAATCGAAGGCACTTCATTCTACGTTATCAGTATTCTGTTAAGAACTTTTTTATTACGTAAGACTACGTTGGAGAATTTTTTGTCATTTTCTAATAATGTTTAATTTTGTCAAATTTTAAAGGAACAATGTTTACGATGAAGACATATGTAGATACATGCCAGCAAAGTAACGCGTGTTGCACATCGGATTACCAGCGTAATCGGGCCGACCGATGCATCGCGAGGCGTTGTCAGTCCTTTAGCATTGTCACACATTGTTAGCGATTTTCTAATATTTCATACTAACAATTAGTATGTTAAAAATCGGAATCATAGCATAATTGCAACGATAATATATTATCAATTTTAGACCAATCAAATAAGCAAGTCATCTGAAAGTGAAATAGGTAAATGTCTCAATATTGAAATAGAGTATGTACATTCAATGGATATAGAGGCACTTGACACAAATGTCTACAAGAAACCGTGGCAATACAATTGCATTTTCCAAGCCATTCCTGGTTGATAAAAGCACATGCGAAGTTATGCACCACATTGAATTGTTAATAGTCGGTTTACGCATATCCGTCTTGTATAAATTCCATGTCAGTACACTCGTACCAGTGATAATCAAAAAGACCTTCCTATGAAATTGTCGTCTTAAATTGTGTCATTCATACTAGTTAACGAAGGTATTGAAAGTCGAACTTAATTATCGGTAGGGTATTCAGTGAAAAAATTCAGAATAATGTTATCCACGATTCACCGACAACATTATCACGGTATTGTGACAAATTGAACTTTGATAACGTAAGCCAGAGTTTCACAAATCGTGGTTCCGCCGTACTTGTCTGAAACTTTTATTTCATTCAAATAATAGTTGCAGTAATAGTAATAACCACAGTACAAGATACAGTTATTAATTGACCACGATAAAATGAAGAACTGCATTTATATTGTTCAGAAGTAGACCGCAATGGACTATAAGAACGCGAGACTGGTACAACGAATACACACCAAAGCACCTTAAACTCTTCACATTTTCGGTGACGAACATTCCCGCGCGCGCGGTCCAACGGAAAAAACTCGCGGTCTCTTCGAAGAAGGCGTATCGCTGATCATGGCGCAGGTACGCGGGTCGGAACCCGAGGTCAAAATCTTCCTCCTTTTCCTTCTCGAAGAAACTACCGCGTTAACAATGGACTTCTCAAAATCCTCCCCCTTTGCACAAAGAAAGGACCCTCCGAAAAGTTGCCGTCTTCTTTTCTTCTGCGTCTGGTCCCTCCTCGAGGACCTCTTAAATCCCGAAGAATTTCAAAGAATCTCATCCCAAAGAAGCCACCGAACCACCGCGATATTGTCGACAAAAATTCCAATCGCTTTCTCACCCTCATCCTCCCCCCCCCCCCCCCCCCCCCCGTTGCCCCTTGCTCTTTCTATTCTTACGAAACAGTTATTTCATCGTTAGATTTGCCTCGAGTTTCCTTAAAATCGTTTCGAAATTACTCTCGCGGCGTTGTCCCCCTCCCCGGCGCTTCCTCCCCCTATGAATTTCCGACAGCAAAAGCGACACTTCTCGAAGATGCTGTTTCAAGGAAGGCTCCTCGGAAAAGAGAATCTGGTGGAAAAGGATCGGTCGAAAAATCGGTGGTAGTCACGAGACAAGCTGGACGTAACAGGTAAAACAGGTTTGTGGACGTCCAGAGATGCGGGCTACCTGCGACGGAGGGGTCCTTCTGGAAGTTCGACGCGTCTGCCTGCCGATACTCGCGGGAAAAAATCGAAGACCGAAACTGGAGAAAAGGGAAGTAGGGGGAAACGGCACCCGCGCGCTCGGTTCCACACACCTGTCCTTCGAACGGGCATCCCGAAATATTATCCGTGATTCGGTATTCGGTCGAATGATCTCAGACTTTGCAAGGGGTTGTGGATCACTTCTTAAAAAGGCCGTTATATCTTCCTCATTTCGAAGAAGATGATCAATCCCTAAACTATGCACGTAATTGACGGCTTCATTTGTTCGATCGATTTTCGATATCGATAGAAAAGCGAAAGGTACTCAGGAAAAGATTTAAGTCAACCAGCGACTCAGCAGTTTAGATTGTTTTTCGGGGGCTCGTTATCGCTCATTGACTTATCACTATCACGATTACTACTCCTTAGGAGTGACGATTAAACGCTAATAATCAACAAAACAAGTCTTATAGTCACAAGATCCGAAAAGGTTTTCCACGAAAAGAGTGAGTCGTTCGTCTTCTTCGAATTATATCGCTTCCTCCTTTCAACGAGCAGCTGACATTTCCCGGTTTACCGTTTTCCTTCTTCGTGTTTCTTCAGTCTCTTTTCGTTCTTGGCAAAGACGGCTCAAGTTCCGCCAACAATGCGTCCGTGACTACGTGTACGAGGTACGTCAACCCAAAGAGGGTTAGGAGAAGGACACGAAGTCAAACTTCCTGTCGATTTCATTTTGGGCCCTTTCGCCGGACCATGAAACTTAAGTTGCGAGTCGAGCGAGGTCGAAAGTTCGAGAAAGGCTGGCAGTAAAAAACGAAGAGGAGAGGCCGGAACCTTGCGACGTTCGCGTTGGCGTCGCTGGTCGGGACCGCGATTACGAGGAAGCTACGAGGAAGTCAGCGAAGCCCCCACTGTCGGATCTCGCGATGGTATTTCCCACTCGATTACAGCGCTTCGATTATTTCCGTTCGCGCTGTAGGAGCAGCCGTATCTATTGGCCCTTCTCCGAGGTGAGTCTTCTCGCGTTCCACCGTCGAGTCTTTTCGCGTCTCCGTCCCGCGTCTGCGCGCAGGCGCGTACAAGTTCTGCTTGGCGAGAGGAGTGGGAGTGTGGCGGCAAGCTTCCAGCGACGATCGAGACTCGAGACTCAGTCACTCGAGAGTCTCGAGAGTGGACGAGCCTTTTTTATGTTACGACGAACCGTTTGTAGGGAAACTATCACAAGAATATTCGTCTCGTCGACGGGGTGAAAGGAGAGCTATCGCGTCGTCCTCGAACGACTCGCTCCCTCGTACAAAGTTCATCGAGGTACGAGAAAGTGATATCAGTGGAGTGTCCGCTCGCAGTGGTTCGTGCCTTGTCGTGCCTTGTCGCGGCGTGGCGTAACGTGCGGTGTCGTGTAGTGCTTGCCTCACCGTGTCGTGTCGTGTCGTGGCGTACCCTGCCCTGTCGTGCCATACCGCGTAGTGCATCATCGCGTCGTGACGAGCGCGATACGTGGACGTGCGGGCACGCCGCGATACGGAACGCGCGGATGCTTCGATATCATTGGACAAGAACTCTGTCGCTACATACGCTCGTGGAGAATCTCGTGCACGAAGTCTGTCGGGAAGAAGACGACGATCGGTCGGTACCTCTGCAGCCGCGTGCGCGATACTCCACGGTTACCGTCGGTGGCCACAGCCGGAGGATAGCGGAGCAAACGCGGGGGCGCGAATAGAGCCGCGCGCGAACAAAGACGGAGGAGAGTAGGTGCACGTGTGAGCGCGCGCGCGCGCGCCCTCGCTGCTCGCGAGGATACCTGTGGATGCCAGGCTGGAGTCGAGTATCGAGGCGCCGTTCTACGGATTATTTCCGCTCGATGATCACCAAGAAAGCTCGCTCCCACTCACCAGTCGACGTCGATCACTGATATTACGTTGCGCCGTCAGACGATTTATCGTCATCGCTCCGATTGAGGTAACGATCACTGCGTTCTTGGCTTTTTACACTTTTCGTACTTTCTGTACGTTTGTTTCTCGATATTCATTCCGCTGTCACAAGTCCCTCCGGTTCGTCCCCACCCATGCGCATGCGAGACAACGAGAGCGCATTACCGAAACGTGAGACCGGTCCCTTTAAACGAACATGGGGCAAAGTCATCAAAGTAATCCAGGGATTCTCCGCCTTTGCGCCGTCAATTTATCGATGCTGATTTACGATGCACGATCACAAATTTAACGTGTTCTTTCTTTTCACTACCAAGAAATGTGCCAATTATTGCTAGAAAATTCTTCTGTCAGTTTTTTCCAACCGTCGACTTTGATCCCGCGTTATGTGTTTCGACGGATCAAAAGTGAAGAATCCCAGTGATTTGACAAGGCTGTCTTGAAAAACCTGGCAATACGATAATCTGTGATTGTTTGTGAACATCACGCTTACCCATTATCCCCTTATCGAGGGATATCGAGCGCGCTGATCGAAATTTTGACTGTAAACAAACCTCCCCCCCCCCCTCTCTCCCTCTCTCTCTCTTTCCTTTCTATCATCTATCATTTTTCGCGCGATGCTTTTTATTCTCGCCTCGATACGTGCACTCAAGACCCACGATTTATCGCTTGCCATGCTGTTCTCGTTACTTCGTTTGTGTCATTTGACCCGACTGATATCGAATCGTATCAGAATTTTAAAATGATCGGGAATCCAAAGAAATCGGCTACCTGAACTTTGGGCGACTTACCAAAGTCCGATGTGCGTAAACGTTGAAGGAATTCGCGTTCGTCACGGGAAGACTGGGATTCCGAAAGAAAAGAATACGAGTGTCTGACGCCTCAAATAACGAAGGCATTGGTCTCGTATTTGTGTACGTCTGCAGCATATTATCTCTTTCTGTTTCTCTACCTCCTCGCGCTGTCTTTCTCCTCTCCCTCTCTCTCTCCCCCTCTATCTCAGACGGAAACGGGCAGGCGACCGTTGCTTACGCTCTTCGATCGTTATTCAGGAAGTTGCACGTTATCATTTACATAACACGTGAGCTCGAACAAAATCATGCATAATACCTTCCTCCTTGGCGCAACCGCCTTACCGTTTCTCTGTTTCTTTCCATTTTCTCTACTTCTTTCATTCCTCGCGAAGTCCAAATACAAGCCGCTTCATTCTCATTCAATCTAGTCTTTCGACGATAGAATTGGTACGGCAAAAAGCGTGTCGGTACGTGAGATATTTTTCGATGAAACGTTGTCCCAAACATCACTCATTCACGCGACTCCGATATCGTGTCAGCCTTTCGATTGCTACGTTCAAGTTTCTTTCGAATATACGCATTCTCTCTAGTTCTTTTTCCTACATCAAACATATTTCTGCAAATTTTGTGGCGCATAAATCACGAAAGTAAAATGGTAAAAGGGAGGTGTGCGTTCAACGTGGAAGGAATCAAATTTCCTGGCCCGTCGATAAAGAAGAGTGACCGGTAAATGAAAACATCGACCAAAAGGTCCTTTCGCGTTAGCTTTATTGCATTTTTAGTTGCGTTGGAAAATTACGAGTGATCGAAAGGGGAGAAGAATTGACACATAAGCGAAGAGGAAGCAGGAGTAACGCGAGGGTGGCGCGCTAGTTTAATGGTAAAGGAGGGAGGAGAAAGGCTTTCAAAACGCAACTCCGGCCGGAAGAGACAGGAAGCGTCCGGAACCCGGAAACCTGGGAGGAAGCGGCGCCGGTAGGCACAGGGGATGGACATTTCTCGGAAGTGTCTCGAAAGGGGAGACCTAAATCGATCGTTGAGATCGCAGATGAGGCGTTGACATTGAATAGCCAGGAAATTTCTTCGATCCCTCCATTACCCCGCTTCCATCATTTTATGTCACTACCTGGACGGGATTAAATTTACTCTCTCGATTAAATGTAGTTATAGAAGTTAGTATTCCTCTAAAATTCATATATTTTTTTACGAAATTTCACATTTAGGCATGGCTTTCCCAAAAGCAAATGTATCGCTATTGAAGGAACCGTTATTATGCAAGAGATAACCAGATATCAGTCATGTTTCTGATAATTTATCGACATGCGATAGCGAAATCCCGAAAACGGTCGATAAAAATTCTGCAAAAAAGAAAGGACAGTTCTGAAAGTCATCGGGCTCGAAGCGTGTTAGTTATACCGAACTTTGCTCTTGACTGTATCTTTGATGTGTTCACTTTGTTTGCGACGCGATTCGCAAGCAAACATCCTTTTGAACAGTCGCTTTTTACATTTCTATATATTACTATTAATAGTTTTTTGCATTTATTTTTTTATTATTATTTCAATTTCAGCGCTCACAATTTATTTTCTAATGCAATAAAATATCCTCTCTCTCTCTCTCTCTCGCTCTCTGTGTGTGTGTGTGTGTGTGTGTGTGTATGTGTGTGTGTCTTCCTGCCCTTCTCTAGAAAGCTGAGAACCGGTCGGTATCCGGACCGGAAGCACGGACCTTAGACCTCTTCTTTTCTTTTTCGCTCTCCTCTCAAGGAGAACGCGAAGTGCTCGATTCGATCCTCTTCTTTCTTCTCCTTTTCTTCCTCTTCCCCGGTTCTTCTGCGCAAACTATCTTCAGAGAGGTCTTCCTTTGCTCCCGTTCGGTTAATTCGAGGAGAGAGCAAAACGAAGTCGACGGCCGAGCGATAGATGGCATCCGGTTCCCTTTTTTCGAGAAAAAATCCGGAATGAAGCCGCGTTGATTTCCTCTCTTCAATCCAGAGATTTTCATCGTATACCTGTTTCGAATAAGTTTTAAGAAATGAAACTCTCCTCGCGAAAAAGAAAAAAAAGTGGTAACTGTTACGTTATGTTTCGATGATAGGAGGTTGTTGACGTTGTTTATCGATCGAAAGGCCAAAATATAGAATTATTACACATCGATTCGGAAAAAGAGTTTATGCTTGATCCCGAGAAGACAAGCGTGTGCGCGCGCATTCTGGCATTCTTCGCCAGCGTGATAACTATTATTACGAGTCGGATCCGGGACAAGAGACGTTGCTCTTCTCCTTCCCTTCATCTGTTACTACCACTACCGCTATTACTATCGCTGTCTAATAATCACGTATACTCCTCTTGTGTCTTTAGACTTATCGATATCTGTACCAAGACGCTGCATTTCGTTCAAAAGGTGCGTCACATGAGTATAAATCTCAGAAAATTCCAAGCTGAATCAATTTTTTTTACAACCGGTTAATATTTAAATTTTACGTAAGCATACAGCCGTTATGAATTCTTATTTATAAATACAGAAAAATGGAAAAATTGCTTCGTGTCGCATTGGCCGCGATTGTTAAAATCAGCCAAGATGGCAAAAGGGAAGGGTACAAGAAAAAAAAGAAGCGTCGTTTAACGATATTTTTTATCGCGACAGAAATAATTGTCTCGCTTGTGGCGGGAACTTGCCAACAGCTAACAATAATAATACGTTCGAGTGGTTTACATCTCCTCTCGCAATCGAAGTTCTTTCGAGTGTCTCTTTTGGTAGTTTTCGATCCTCTTCGGTCAGTCCCGCCTACCAGCGGACGAAATCGACGGAGCGAGAAAGAAGATTGAAGAGACCCGAGACACCAGGGAAAAGAGATCGGGTGAGTCTTTCGAGGACACCCTCGCAAAGTAAAGTGCACCTCGAAGGATGGTTTTCGAGTTTACTGGGCCACTCTCAAGAAACCTCGGTTCAAGGGGCGCAAGGGAGACATGTGTGGGGAAGAAAGACGAGACGAGAGCGTGTAAAAGAGAGAAGGGAGAAAAAGCAGAGAAACGAACGAAGAGAAGAAACCTGGTTCCCATGAGGAGCCACTGCCGAGTGACGAGGGTGAAGCAGCCTTTTTATCGACTTCCGGTCGGCGTTAGTCGTACGCACGTGCATCCGACGCCTCGATGCTCTCTTTGTGCTTGCACAGAGATTCTCATCCACCCTCTTTCTTCTCCTGCTTTCCTTCCTTTTTTTCCTCTCAGTCTTTCCCGCCTTTTGCCACTGTCGGCGTAACAGGTAGTTGTAGCCTGCTGATCGTATCTTTACTCAGCTATCCTACCTTTCCATCAGAGAAATGTTCAAACGGAATGAATATCTCTGGCATATAATTCACTGTTATTCCTAAACTTCTTGTTACATTTGCATGATCTGTCGTACAAAATTGTCCAATGAACAGAATTAGCACGGACAGTGAGTGTTTCTCAATTATCACTCATAATTTTCACTACTAACTATGATTCGAAAGTTTCGATTAGCACACCACTGAAACAAATGGTCATCCGCTCGACCGTCAGTGAGTCTTGAAGGAAAATCAGAACGTCTTCTTAATGGCATCAAGACATTTTTCACATAGCGTGCACAAGTGTTGCTGTCTTCGTTTCAGTCGTTCACAATTGCTACTCAAATCCGTCCTTTCCTTATATTTAGCGCTTATTGCCTGGTGTAAATATACCTAACAGAAAGTTCCGGCATTGTATCTTAATGTCTCGAGTATCATGAAATCTTGCAAATAGGCTCGTGGTTCAGCTTGGCCACTGTACCGGGAATCTTCAAAGTGAAATCCAAATTTGAATTGGAAGCGATGGAAATAATGAAATATCTCTCTATTTGACAACCAGTCAGTTTTTTACATCAATTTATTGTAAATATTTTGCAGATAGAGTTCTTTCATTTATATTATGACTCGCACATTCATCCGAAAAAGCAGCATGTGCTAGCGGAAAAAACGTCCAAAACGTGATTCAAGCAGACAAGTTTAAATTATCAGTAGTAATAAATAAAGCAAAAGTAACAGACAGGAAATTATTACATTTTTCTGAAAATAGGGATTTCACCTATAAACGATTGTACGATCACAAAAAGATAGGGAAAAAGCACGAACCACGTGCGACTCCCGGCCGATACAATATTGCGCGGGGACATGTCACTGACCCTCTCCTCCTACGATCTCTCTCTCTCTCTCTCTCTCTCTCATACCTTCAATCTCAAAAGGCCGCTGAATTTGTATACCTCATCTTCTTCGTTTTCTGATTAAACTTCCCGACGAAACAATTCTTATCCAACTTCGGTTCGCACTTATCATTAATCTTCGTTTGGCTATAGGAGAATCACCACTTTCGTTTTTAAAATATTGGTTCGATACGCTTCGTACAAAAAATTGAATCTCCTAATATCCGATCTTCGGTAGTTGTTGACACGATTTGTTCATATACAGAATATGTCATAACGATCCAAACGAACAGAAAAAAATTCGTCATTTGCCTTTGACAAGAAAAATGAAAAGTCCTTTCGCGTTTCTACGACACTGTCCGGTATCTCGACTTGGCGGGTATCTCTCTTTTCTGGCATGTTCAGTCTCTCTCCCTCCGTCGATAGAGAGGGAGGTGGTCGCAGCGGCGGGCCAAGGAAAGAGGAAGAGGGAGAAGGGGTAGAAGGGGGCCAAGAGGGAGGAACGGGAGAGCACTTCCTTGTGAGTTGGCGAGAGCGTGACGTAAGCGACGCACGAGCACCGGGTTCACCGACCAACTCAAGGTCGTGGAAACTCTATTTTCTTTCTTTTTTCGACATTCTCGTGACCCGACAGTCCTTCGATTAATTTCTTCCCGTCGTAAGAAGAACAAATAAATTGTGATCCGATGGCACAGTGAAAAACACGAACCGTCGAACTACCGAACAGACCCATTTACTCCCAGTAAGTACAACTATGAGTACGAGATATAAATACATTACGTACGAATCGAAAGAAGATTTTGATCTGAGCGCCACTTGAAAGGCGCGGATTTGGTGCGCATGCGTACCCTGCAATTTTTGTTTACGCATCGCGAGTCGGGTTATCGGTCGGTGGCGCGAGAGCGGCGCCGCTCTGGTTTCGTTCGACCGGCAGCACGCAATATCGTTGGACAATTTATCGGTGTTGAACTGCCAACTGATTGCAGCGATCGCGTCACTACCATATACACCAAAGACAGATCGAGTCGTTGAGTTGCAAGGGATCGATCGCGAGGGACCGAGATCATGACGAGAGAATTGCGTAATACGAACGGTTGGTGCGCAGCCGCTGGCTCGTGGAGCGAGGGACTTTCTCCGACGAAGCCGAGATCTGAGTGCAACGAGTTTGCTGATTGCTGATCCGCATTTACCCTCCCCTCTCTTCGGCGCCTGTCGAAGCGCGTTACGTCGCAGCCGCGTAACGATCTATCGCGCTTGCGTTACACCGTGTACTCGCGTTGCGCACTTCTTCGTTGCTCGATGATCAATTTTTTTTCAAATTCAAGCCATACGTGCCATTAAAAATATTTCCAAGAAAAAATTGGCACGACCTCTGATGTATTCCTATATTCGAATTTCCTGTTCTTCATGGAAGTTGTATGACGTAATATCCCGTTTTCTCGTTTTCGTCGTCCTTGTTGTTTTCGTCAACGACAAAAACGATGTAAATCTCAATTAACGCTTAAGTAGATATCTTAGTTTTTCTGCAAGTATGCATGATGGTCATACGAGCTTCTCACCTGAAAGCTGCTTACATTAATGTACTTTAAAGGAAATTTCTTTGCATGGTTAGAAAAGAATCATGTAACTTGTTAGTTATTTTCGCATTATTAAGTATATGTTTTGCGAAATTTATGGGATATATACAACTTCTTGTTTTATTTGTAACATTATCCAATAATCCTAATTCTTAAGTAATAGCCTGTTTCCAGGTCGGGACATGTTTTCATCTATATCACTTTTATCATGTTCAACAAGTTTCAACGAAATTTTCGCTATGTAATTAGTTTCTCCACCAAATCTTTCACTACTTGTAAGTAAGATATGTTACTTAGATGGACGGAAATCTGGTTACTAACAAGGTGCCAGGAATTTGATTATTGACATAAAAATTAAGGGCTAATGAACTCGTGACGAATCAAGGACAACTCGACATTCCATTTGAATTCGGTGGTCATTAACAATGATGAACGCCTGAGAGACATTTGCGGATAGAACAAACGACAAGGGGAAACTGGGAAATGCAATATGTATTGGTGGGGTACCCGGAAGAAAAGGAAGACGACTCTTCTCTATATGATAAATCTTAAATCCGTTTCAAGGATCTTCCGCTTTCCATCGTTTCGTTCGATATGAATTCCAGTATTCTTCAAGCTCAAGACATGGCTGAGTTGGGTTTGAATCAATGTCGAGACTAATATTCCTGTAGCAATACAATTTTCTGATTGATCCCTTCTTTCGCTATGTAAAGAATTTCCACGTGATTGATAACAGAAAAATACAAGATTCTTTATACAGAATGAAGTAAATAGTAAATTCCATTTTTATCCAGAAAATTCGCAGTGAAAGCGATTGTAATTTCTCTTATGTGTCTTGGAAATGAAGATACATATTTTGAGGTAGAAATAAGCGTTCAGTTGTTAATTTTGGCAAGTACACCCTCGGGTCGAGTCACAATTCAATAACTATGTTGACATACAGTAGCTTGATTCTTCGGTTGTTCAAAATACTCTATCGACATCGTGATTCGAACAGATCTAACTATTTGTATATGTTAATATTATATTAGAGGTACTTATGAGTACTTTGCTTCATAAAATAAAAAAGCAGAAAGACGAATACATTTGCAGCTCCAGTTCACTGCTGATAGATAGAGAAATGTTACTCTTTTCGAACTGATCACATTAACAAGAAAGACAGAAAAGGAACATTTGTACTCTTTGGTTATCTTTGCTTCTGCCACCTTTCTTTCCAGTGCGTTGCTGTAAGTCATTTTTCGTACATACTGTGTTCATAAGAGAATAGCCTCCGGAACGGCTATCTGCGGGAAACGTAACGAGAAGGACGGCAAGTTAACTTCCGCCGTGCAACTTCCTCCTTTCGTTGGCCCGCTCCACGACCTCGAAGCCGGAAACGTTCGTTCCGGACAATCGAGCAGCCTTTCGCCCGATCGCACGTTCTTTCCTTCCTCCTTCGGAAACCGTGTACTCTCGGACCGATAGTCGCGATGTTCATCCGACACGAAGCTCAATAAAGTTACGACACAAACGATTAAAACTCCCGAAGGTCGATTTGCCGTTCTCTTGACCGCCGAGAGAAAGAAAGAAAGGGTGGGGGGGGGGGGGTAGAGATATATTCTATAACAATGGACAAAGAGAAGATGTTAAACGCTTTGTCTTTGAATTGTTCCAGAGAAAAGAAGGTTAAAGGCAAAACGTGTTATGAAATTGTTGCCGACGATCCAGCTACCGCAGTTGCCACCGGCTTCGGCCGGGGGTGGAACGACGGGAATGGACTCTCGACTGCCACCGGGTATATCTTTGCCTTTCAGCCCAACGGAGCTGCTTTGGCGATATGGCCCCGCCATGAACTTTCCACCCGCCCATCCACCACCCAGCCCGTTTCTCGATTTTAAAACGCATCTACCCGCGAGTCTTGGTAAGTTCAATCATTTATTTGTATTTTCCATCCCCCATTCCCTCTCACTTCTATTGTCTTTCTCCTGTCGATATAAAATAGACCGAAAGAGAAAAACGATTATATGCAGAACAGTAAAATACCATATTGTAACGATTTAAATAGCGTCGGATCCACGACTCTGGTCGCGCGAGGATGTAGCGACGTTCCTCCGGTGGGCGGAGCGAGAGTTCGACCTGCCACAGTTCGACATGGATGTCTTCCAAATGAACGGAAAAGCACTGTGCCTTCTGACCAAGGCGGATTTGGGGGAACGATGCCCCGGGGCTGGAGACGTGCTACACAACGTTTTGTCCATGCTCGCACGAGACTTCGGTCAGCTTCAGCGATGTCTGCCCAGTAGTCCTGTGACACCTACAAGACCCTCCGCGGCGTACCCTCTGAGCCCGCATTCCCATCCTCCAACGCCGACTTGGACGGAGAATCCCTATGCCGCGAATCTGGCCTCCCTTATGTCTACGAACTCTGTGACTCTTTCACCGGCACCCTCCGTCGATAGTCAGGCTGGATCGCCCGGCCACGGTGTCGACGGTGTCCAAGGTCAGCTCTACAAAAGCGATTCCGACGAGGACAATCAGCAACTGGTCGGTGCCACCTCTGCCGGCAGTCCTCCTGCAACTCCCACGGCACTAGCGGCGCAAAGGCTTAGCGAGGTCTGTGTCAAGGATCAACCAAGTCCCACCCTAACGCAACAGATGATACCAGGGTTAACTGCTACCGGTGCATTCAGATCAAGCAATTCCGCCGCTGCTGCTGCTGCAGCCGCTGCCGCTGCTGCTGCGAGGGAGTTCTTTCCCACAGACTCTCCAGAACCCAATACCAGTGAGTGCCGCATTTTTCTTCATTTAATCTCTTTGAATTTCTCTCGGTCTTCGAGGGGCGGAAACATATTGTTCGGCGATTGATCGCAGATGGTAGACTTCTCTGGGACTTTCTTCAGCAATTGCTGAACGACCCCTCGCAGCGGTACACGCATTACATTGCCTGGAAAAGCCGGGAAACCGGAGTTTTTAAGATCGTTGATCCTCCGGGGCTCGCTAAGCTCTGGGGTATCCAGAAAAATCACCTCTCCATGAACTACGACAAGATGAGCAGAGCACTTCGGTATTATTACCGTGTCAACATCCTGCGAAAGGTCCAAGGCGAACGGCACTGCTACCAGTAAGTCTTCTTTCTTTCTCCCGTCACGTCGCCGTCCTTCTTATCCTCACCCGCTCTTCCCTCTTTTCTCTCCTCTCATTCTGTAATCGCTCCGCCTTCATCTTTCTCTTTCTCGCTTATCATGATAAACATCTACGAGATATTTAAGAACTTCAAATGAATCAATTCTCCAGGTTCCTGCGAAACCCGACGGAGCTGAAGAACATAAAAAACATATCTCTGCTGCGTCAGCAGATGCGGATAAAGTCCGAGCCAGAAGAGGAGAGCGGAAGTGGCGTCGAGCCGGAAGTTGACATGCCGACGGACCTGTCAATGTCCAGTATGAGTCAACCGATGAGCGATCAGCAACTGCAGTCGCCGCAACAACAATCTGGCCAACAGTCGCAATCGCAGTCGCAACCGCAGCAGCAACAACCGCTTCCGCTCCATGACCCACCCGCCAAGTACAGAAGTCACGCGTATAACCTCGTCAAGACTAATCAGGAAGCGGAAGAAAGGAAGTGACGCGGGACGCGACGCTGATTCAGCCGCACGTTCTTGACGGGCGTATGGCGGGCCTTGTTACGAAGATCGCCGCTTTCAAAGGCCGGTAGTCTTTGCGTCGCAGAGATGCGCGTGCATCTTCGAAGGCAGATAAAGAATGAAAGACAATGATAACCGACGAAGTGGACATTCCGGACGCGGAAAGATCGTCGAGCCGTGTACGCTCATCAACGAAAATAATTTATTGCAGCCCGTCGATCGCAAGACGGTTGAGCCTACCTGTACAATTCGATCGACGGAAAAATAACGGCGGGGGGATAGATCGTCGTGTGGCGATACCCGAGGACGCTTCGATGAAGCTAGATTTTTGCGGATATTCCGCCATCTTGTTTATTTTCACCCCTCGCATGCGTTTGTTCGCGCAAACGCAAGCCTCGGACCGTTTTCTTCTCAATTGTACTCGCGATAACGAGAAGCTCGACCGTGCGTCGAAGCGGATTCTTGACGAACGACCGAGCTCTCTTCTACTGTCGAGACTTTCCTCAGAGATTCGCTACGTATACTTGCCTTCACGTGACTGAAGCATCTCGAAATCGAAATTAGAATTTTTACACTCTCTTGAACTCTTAGGGGCAACGGGTGCTTATTTTCCGGTTGGTCTCGCTACGTGTGACAGGGCGGCCTCGTGCGTGAGTTCCTCTTCAAGCCGTAGCCTTCCAAAAGGTAGAAAAGAGGAGGAATGCAGATACTCTGCAATACGAAAGTGTCCACACCTGAACAAGCGAATCGTGAGAAAATGACGCGACGCATATAAGGCGGTCTCTGTCAGAAAGGAAGAAAACGCTAGGCAGAGTTTTATGAAAATTCGGGGCCAGAGTTATATATATATATATATATATATAAATTTATATATAAATCAATCTCTTTCTGTCTCTCTCTCTCTCTCTCTCTATATATATATATATACATATACATATATATTTTACTACCGAAGAAAAATTTATATTAAATATCGATTGGTTTGTTGCCTATGATACGATTGTGGTTCATATTCCTCGGCTAAAGGGTCACAAACTCCAATGCAGAAACGAATAGGGTACCCTGTGGTGCGCGCGCAACCGTAAATATGCCTCTCGGTGCGCTGCACCTTAGTACAGAACCCGGGAGTGCGACCAAAAGAAAGTTCGAAAATGTTTCCTGTGCTGGTTTTGCGTGCGTGCCTGTATGTGGCTGAGAGAACACGAGACTGAGAGAGAAGAAAGTGAGCGTGAGAGAATAAGTATGCATGTACATTGGGAGAGAAAGAGTGAGAGAGAATGTGATTGTTGCAAGAGATGCATAAATTAGAAATTAAGAGTTTCATCTGGCTTCTCGTGTACTGTGATCTCCGTAAAGTTTTTTTTATCGCGACGGACGCGATACGCAGCGGAAGCTCCGCTTCGTGTATATAAGTTTCGCGAGAGGACGATTTATGTATTAATTATAGATATCCGAATATACATATATAAATATACACATATAAATACACACACACACACACACATATATATGGATAGACGCATTTGTACGAGCGTGCGCGTATGTAGAATCACGAGGGGTGACGGCACAGTCATCACTCCTCTACCCACCCTCCTGCGCGCCAATCCACTTCAAACTACCAACCCTTCAACCTAATCAAAGAGTTTATAAATCACTTTTTTGCAGATTCAATATAAAAATAAAGGACGTACAATTCGAGGAAAAATTAAAATAGTTTTTCACGTCATTGAGTAGGAAATTTGAAATAATCTTAATACTTACGTAATATTAAGTAAAAAAGAAACAGATAACAATATTTATAGCTATAATTTTATAGAAAAAAAAGGTCAACCACGTTAAGAATGAAAGAAGATAACATCATCAGCTATCACAGAGGTACTGTTTTTAATCTTTCCCTCGTCGTCCTTAAATTCGGCGTAGCTTATCCTCCCGTTAACCATCACTCGTTGACCTTTCTTCATGTAAGTATAGACATTGTCACGGAGACCTGGCTTAAAAACGCACACTCTATGCCATTCAGTATGTTGCAGCAGTTCACCTGTAATTGTTTACTATTTATATAAGCTGAATGAATTTTGGAATCCCCTCGTCATGTTTGCAAAATTTCTTAAAATATATACTTGGAACATTCTTACCTTTTTCCTGTTTATAATTTGTGTGTGTAGCAAGAGAAAAGATAACAACTGGATGTTCTTCGCTACCTCTCTTCCTTGGCTCTATGCCTACCCGACCTAATAATTGCACCTGATTTATTGCTGTAAACGGAGAAACATATAATATTATGTATATAACATCACATTGTTTAAACACATAATATTAATATGCGGCGTCAGTGCCTCCATTGATTCAACATATATTTTTCATCAGTAATGATAATTTATTTTCTCATTTTCCCCTTTGATAAACTTTTACATACAATCAATTTTAGACAAAAATCATTATCTTAAATCTCATTCAACATTATCTGAATCAAGTATGATTACTTGAACTATATCATTATGATAGTTCATCATTCTACAATAAATTATTTACTCAAGTTTAAATGCATTCTTCTATAAAACGTTCTTTTCCATAAAATGGAAATTTACAACTTCATTTGTTTACAGCATGGAGAAAGATTGAAAGAGTTGCAAAATCTTAATCAAAATAACAGAAATATTTTCTATAGTGTAATTGTAACTAATAACACTCACTTTTTTCTATAGTGGTTGCTTCCAGCATCGATGCTTCAATAACATTCGTATTCGCCCATCGTACACCAATAGGTGCTGAAACCCTTCTTGAAACTTGTGACATAACCTAAAATGAACGACACAATATATTCGCTATAAAAATATGATCTGCAGCAGAAATAATAATTAAAGCAATAGATCTCCAAGGAGTAATTCAACTCACATTTCTAAACATAATGATTAAAGATAAGCAAACAAATTGAATTAAAATTTTCGAAATACTAGCTAAAGCAATGTTAAAATTGGTTAAAATGTACTACAAGTGGACCACGATGCTTCAGGACACACAAGGGAGAAAACTAGATATTCTTAGGTTCAAGCTACAGGAGCCGTATCGTGCAAAGGGTGCAGGGTAGTTCAGAACGTCCAGGGGAGGGGGTCTAAACTTAGATGGGAAAGGCTTTGCCTAAGTTTTGAAAAATGTTTTATGTTCGAGGTTGTAGGGGGCAGTAGTGTCACTAAATTTAGTGTTCGTAAGAGAAGGTAGAAGCGGCAGTGTCACGGACTGTGTTGCCATCCCGAGGGATTTTTTCCCTCGTGCGAGCCTTAGTGCACATGCGCATGCGACGTCACAGCCCGATGGCGGCTGTTTTCACGGACGTATCTATGTGCAACAGTAGCTACGCATAAGGGGCCCTTCCCACTAGGAAGTTCCCAGTCGTTTGAAACGACTCGTTTCCCCCCGTTTTTCGTTACGACGTTCCGTGCCATGCCAATTTTGGCAAATACATGTTCATTTATTTCCATCTAAATATGTTATTTCTTTTAAAAATGTCCTCTTCCTGTAATTTCTACCGTATTTCAATTGTCGCGGGGGTCTAACGATACACCATACTTGAGCGAAGTATATACGTTACTGAGGATTAGGTACTGCGCATGCGAAGGAAAAATCCCACGTCCTGGCATCACTGATTGAAAGAGAGTATTATGTAGTAACAGGAATTTAATTTGGGGTTATAGTCATATTGAATTTAAAACTTTCTACCAAACAGTACCAAAGCATTCTATAAACGTACTTACAGTGTCCGAAACTGATAGAACAGTTTATAAGCTGCTTACACGTTACTCACAATTAATAGTGTCACATTGAAGCTCAGATGTGTTGCGCTTTGAAAAGTGAGATGAACTTTAAATGTTTAGTTCTTTTAACCTCTATTTCTATTTTTATTAACATAACGAAGACTTAAAAGATGCAGTTAATAAAAATTGCTTATTAACATCAAATACAAACATTATTCAAATCATTGATTTATGAAAACATTACGTTGTTAAGTATACAATTAATGACTATTTTACAGCAAGGTGGACAAATATTGGTGATGCGCTGTTAAAACTCAAAATGTGATTAGTTTATTAAAATGACTCGTTGATAAGATCTATAGAGGGCTATCTATTCTATGGGAATTATCTATACAAAAATAACAGTTTGCTTTGTTGTTCAAAGGGTATAGCAGGATAAGGGGGTCAAAAGTGCCCTTCAACCGATTTCAATGGGGGCGGTCTCATTTGATAGATAATGCTCGGCGATTGCTGTCTACAAATTTTTAACCCTGTATCTTGACCGGAAGGGTAGTTATGGGGAAAATTAAAAAAACAGGTTTTTGGTCCTTCTTCCCCATTTATTGAGGCGTAAAAAATCCGAAAAAATTCTGGCATATTCTACACGGTACCAGACATGTTGGAGAATTTTTTCAGATTTTTCCGTCGAAGTACCTAAGCGTGAAAAATGGGAAAAGTAAAAAAAAACGGAAAAAAGAAGATTTCGTATCGAAATCTTCGAGGTACAACTTTTTGCTTTATATAGTAACAATCTAACACCTACGATTGTTATCCTCAATTTTTTTCAGATTTTTAAACCACCTGCGACATTGTGAAAAAAATCGAAAACCGATTTTCGGGGCGTATTTTGATCTAAAACGCAAGAAGTAATTGTTATTTTTCCATTATTTTGATAGAGTATGTTCATTCTGTGCTTTTCAATGTTTCTGCATACAAAGCAATTGCGAGTGAATGCAAAGGATTGAATTGATTCAATTATTCGTAAGTTACACATTTCCTTATCAGCTAAAAATACGAACGTCCTTTCAATAGCAGGAGTGGCGTAGTCGGTAGAGTTCCTGGCTGCGGAACCTCCCGAAACTTTTTTTATAAAAAGTAAAATAAATAATTTTAAATAAAACAGTAAAGGAATTATAACGGACATAAACGGACATAACGGACGGAAATAAATGATACATAGTAATTATTAATATGCCTCGTTACATAAATAACTGTATTTTCAGAAATTGTAAAAATAGAAAAATAGTTTTCTTACTTATAAATTTAAAACTTATATCTACTTTAACGTAATTATCTTATTCTAACTCAAACGGACTGAGATTTTGCAAACATCATGGGAACATCTACCGACCCTTCTATTTTTCTCTCCTTATTGCTAAAGATTTCAGAGAGTTTTGTCGTTGAACTCCTGTTCGATGTTAAAAGTTGTATTTTTTACGGTTTTCGTGACAGAATTTATGACACTACTCTCAGGCAATGCAGTAGAATTGACAACTTCTGTCACTGTTATTTCGTCACTCATTAACATGTCATCCTATGCATAATATATTTCAGCATTAGTAAAATTATATGCAAATAAGAGTTAATACAGCTATTCACTCACCTCATCCTCCGATGTTTCGATGACTTTTCTAGCTTCTCGGAATCTCTGAAGAATTCGCTCATGCGGAGACGTTACGTTAAACTGACGGGGATAAGAAAACTGCTTTCTAATAGGTGTTACTCCTGAAAATTTCAACGTTATCGACATTAGAAAGTTGCAACTTCGTAATCCATCTTCTTCTTAACCTAATGCACGAAGCAAAAATGATACTGTACCGGTAGGAAGATCGCGTTTCATATCTTCAACAAGAAACTTATTAATATGATCTTCCAATATTTGTGAGTTTTCTGTAACATTGTTATGACAATTGGCTATTATTTTAACTTGGTATTCCAATCTATTGTTTATTTCTTCCGCAATGCGGGAAGTGTTAACTTTTTGTTCTTCCATAAATCGGATATGATTCGAACTTGCATCCATGACTATGTTATTTATGTCCTAGAAAAACAAAATTTACTGTATTGTAAAAAAATGTGTAAGAAATGGGCTATTAATTTTGTTTGGACGATATACAGTCTTACATTCATTGAGAAAAGAACTTCACGTTTGTCTTCATCCATCGTTTGTCTCATATCCTCACAGTCACATTCAACAAAGTCTTTGTATTGTCTCAAATCATTGGATCGTGAAGTCGTAACTACTTTTAATTCATTTACTACACTGTTACATCGTTCTATAACATTTTTGGTTTCTTCGGTCTGTTACGGAGAAATATATTTATATAAATATGTAAATATATAAAAGAACTTTAGAATGATGCTGTCTTCTTCATTGAAATTTTACGGGAAAATTACCTTTTTTTTTGAAGCAGCCACGTTATTTTTAATATTAGCAAGATCAGTCTCGACCTTTGTTTCTAACCTCTTGCTTAAATTAATATTTGTATTGCAACTATCTATTGCTTCAACTCTGACACTGTTGCAATTTTTATTAATGCCATTCAATTTACTAGTTAAGGCAGCATAACTTTCTTCGTCACTCTTAGTCAGAAGATCCAAATTCTTAAATGTATCCTCCATTAGCTATAAAAATTCATTTTCAGTTCAACATTTTACAGACTTGTCATAACAAGAGTACTGTACCCGTTATACCTTTGTAAACATACGTCGTTTCTCTATAACTTCATATCGACGTAAAAGTAGATTATCCACATGCTTTTTAATTTCATCGAATTGTTTGCAAATATTATCGCAATCTTCAAGTCGACGTTTACAAATTAAATCCACACTTTGCTTCACATAAGCCGAAATATTATCGAATTTGTGAGATATATTATTGTTAAGGAGCTGCAAATTCATACCAATTTCATTCTTAACAAAGTTAGAGATTATTGGCGCAAATTTTACAGAAATAGCATCTAATGACTCAGTTTCACGTCCCAGTATACCGGTTGTGTGCTTCATCTCATCTTGTATCCGGTTTTGATAATCCTTGTACTAAAAAAATATTTAAAAGAAAAACTTGGCTATTATTTCGAAACTCCACATAAATGCAATCACAAATAAATATTCTTTTCTGAAGTTCGTTAATTACGTACACAATTATTTATATCTGTTTTTAAACTATCAGTTTCAGTCAAATTTTGCTGTGTTAGGTTCATTGAAATCCGATGTATAGCATTGTAGAGACTTTCACGTTTAACAGTTATTTGTGTATCTAGAAGAAGTAATGAAATAGTTTTAACGAATGCAAGGAGACAAGTTTTGATAAAACTTATATCTTCGATATCTGTTATATGCAAATTGTGCCATTACCGACATCATTTTTCGTAGACATACAAAACTCTTGCAGTTTTTCCTTATACGTTGAAAGATCTTTTTCAATCCCCTGTATACGTTCTCCAACGCTCTGCCTGAATTCGTCTTCTACATTTTCGTTTTTCTTTTCCACTTGTCTAAAAAAATGCTTTTCTTATTGCGGATTTGGATCATGTAACTATCGACCATAGTATTACATAAATTTGACCTATGAAATTTGTGCATTGAACAACATGTTCTTAACGACTTACGTTTTTCGAGCTATTTTATCATGTAATTTGTCTATATCCGCCGTTGCTGTATCAGCAATGTTTAAGAGAGTATGAGCTTGCGATAATAACAACTTTTCAGTAGAAACATGCTTTTCCATAAGATGTTTTTGCTCCTCCCTATTATGCTCAGTTAATTTTAACTGATGCTTTGTTGACTGCAATGCATGTGTAACGTTGCTCAGTTCACCTTTAGTTTTATGCAGCTCAATTGTCTGTGTGTCATGTTGTAGCGATAACTCATTAAATATTCTCTAAAACAAATAATGTTTCAATACACTGTTTGACACAACAGTACAAACATCCATCTACTGATGTTAAAGCGAAATATTAGAAAATCGCCATTTTTGAACATCTACAAATGATAAAAGTCTTGCAGGATGTTGCTCAAGAGATAGACTATTACATATTCTGAAAGAATTTGTCGTTTATAAATCCAGAAATGGCCATTCTTTAACAATTTCCTTTCATTGATTATCAATATACCTCGTTATTTTGCAAACTTTCTTCAAGTACTTGTATGCGTTTGAGTTTTTCGCCAAGCTCTTTCCGCTGTTGGCACAGCATTTCTTGCATTCCATTATAATTATCGTGTGCAAGATATATACCATTCCTTTCACGTGAAAGTACCAACTCCCGTCGTAATTTTTCAATCTCCTCTGTATATTCTTTAAGAAGTAGTTTCTTTGATAGTTTCTGATTTAATTCAGGGCGAATGGTAATATTTCTCGCACGATGCGCATAATCTAACGTCGATAATGTTTCTTCAAGATTGATATTAGCAGGTGATATAGTTGCTATTATTGATGTTTTTGTACGCCCACCTAGTGACTCCTGAAGTAATCTTGTAAGTTTCGATTCCCTAATTGTGCACGATAAAAATACGTAAAATTAAGATGCCTTTTTTGTCCATGCAAAAATGCATTAAGTTACACAAACCTATAAGGTACATGAGGTGCTCTCTCCACAAGAGCTGTTATAACACGGCCAAGAGTTAATAAAGATTGATTAATGCTGCCAGCTTCCCTGGCTCTTTGATCGACAGAGCCAGATCTTCCAATATTTTCGCTTCCAGCTAGGTCTACCAAATTTAATTTACCAATTTTCAAAAGTTCATCTCCCTCGACCGCGGTTTCCTTTATGTGTACAGTAATTGAGAATATTGTGTGAGACCGACTGAAATTTAAAAATTATAGTTTAATCGACAATTAGGCTTCAAGAATACATTCTATGTTTGACATAATGAAAATACATCAAAATTGTAATATCAGAACCTTGACTGGGCATTCATCAAAGTTGCAGCAGTTCGTTTTTTCTCCAATCCTCTTTCGAGAATCTTGTATAAATCATTCTTACTCCAGACGGTCACTTCCTCCAATCCATGAACGATTACTGCACCTTTCTTTGATGAATCTTCATATAATCTATTATACGTCAATTGCATATCAGTTTTTAATGAAATAAAATATTTTTTACAGAGAAATGAGTAACATATCGAAAAGAATAATTATATTGTTTAAAGAGTTTTACCTTATTTTCGATGCATTATTATTAGGTGATAAAAGGTCAAATAATTCTTCGTTGTACAATTCTAAAAAGCTAACTCTGACTGTATATTCATGTGCATCTAAAAGTTGCAACTCATGAAATAGGTGACTTAGAGAACGTGGTATGATGCCAGCAGTTGTATCCTACATATTACAATATCTTTCTGTAAATCTCAATAAAATTGTGTACTATACAAGTTATATTTTGATATTTTCAATATGAATTAGAAAATCTAGAACTTCACATATTTCAGTTGTGTAGGACAGTAGAGTCCAACATAAGAAATAATTTGAGTATTTGAAGAATTTACTTACGCTTTGCCAGTTCAATGTTGAATTGGTGCTAATACCTTCCATTGTGAAGGTCTTTCCTGTACCAGTTTGACCATACGCAAATACTGTACAATTATATCCAGCTAAGACCTCCTCCAATAATGGACTGACGACTTCCTTATACACATCAGTCTAACAATTGAAAAATTACTTTAACACAAAGCTCATTAATGTCAAAAGTTTTGTATTTCATTTTTATATCACAAATAATATAGCACAATTAGTTTTACTTTTTCTTCTGTTATGGACAGATACATAAACTACTTTCATACAGCACTGATTTAAAGTAATTGTGACTTTTATGTTTAAACAGTCAAGGAAACTTTGTTAAGTAAAAAAAGAAAAGAAATTTGTCAAATATTAATTATGTCAATATATGACATATAGTTTTTTACGATGAACATTATACACAGCTGCTTGTTGATATATCTTTTACACAAATGCATATATATTATTCAAAATTTGTAAAATTAATACCTGTTTTGAAGATGGCCCGAAAACTCTGTCGAATGTAAATTTTTTAGAATACTTCTCATGTGAGTTTTCTTGTATTACTAATTCTTTGGTAAAAGATTCATCTGTTATTACGACGGTTTTACAATTTTTTTCAGCATTATTTTTTGGCCTATGCAAGAAATAATAGTTCTAATATCAATATAAAACACAAATATAATATTAATACCTATGTAAAACATATTGGTTCATAAACCAATTTTCATAAAACAATTTATCTTTAGCACATTTTTACTAGGAAATATAGTTATACCACGACAAAGATATTTCTAGTAATGCCGTGGGATCAACGATAAATTTAGATTAGTGGAGATGAGAAAAGCTCTTGGATTTCCATTTAATGGATATAAGTTGTTAATAAAATCTCTGTTGCAACCTTTTAAACTCGCCACATACGATGCTATATATTAACCTTCCCACTGTGTATAGGGGTAAAAATGCAACACCAGCTGATGCAAACGTAAACAAAATGTTGACGAATGGAAAATTTCCAAAGTTTCTTTCGGAATACTATCTGTGATATGTTTCACGTAACATTTAAAGAAATTTGATTGAAATTAGTGAAATTTGAATTTCCTAGCAAAGCTGCAACAGGAACCGAGCGCTCAACTGTACAGGGGTTCATATATATTCTGATATTCTCCATGCAAAAATCCTGTGGTTTGCAATGCCTCGGAATTTGCTGAGGAGGCCTTTAACAATTAAGGGGTAACTAGAAACCCTCAATGGCAATTACTAGTCAAAATTTTCTAGACAACAATGATTGACCAGTTGATAACTTTTAATTTGCAAGCAGGTCGTGGCTATCAGTCTCGAGTCAATTTGGAATGTCTAGCCATAATAGCACTTTAAAACTTCTTACTTTTTATACTTTAAATTAAACTTGTAAATTCTTTTATACTTATCTTTTAAAAATCAATAAAAATTCACATGCACTTATGCAACCAAATTATTTCATCATAGTTTACACCAAAAATGGTGTGGGGTGCAATTAAACCCTTACTGTACATAGTTAAGGTTAGCATTTTTATACGCAAAGGGAAGATTAAAACCAGATTGAGATCTTTTACAATTAGGACAGGCCATTAGGAAAATTACCATAGTAATTGCAATTATAAGAACAAAAAAGTTTACCTAATGCGAACAAAAACTTTTATGTATTGCCTTTTATCTCTTTTCTTCATACGTGTATCATTCATATTTACTTGTGTTTCAATAAATTTGTTTATTTATTGTTCTGCAGTAATCTAGTTTTCCCGGTGCTATTCGTAAAACTTTGGTGAACTCTTAAAATATACAAATAAATCCGTAACAGTTAGAAAAACAGAAGACAAACGGATAATTTTAAAAGTATAGTTCTTCGAATCGCCAATAGGTGTGTTACGCTATCGCGTGGACTGTCCACAGGGGAAATGCGAACCACTGTTGGCACCGAATACACTTACGTCACTGTTGCCACGAGCACAGCCTAGGGAATTTCGAAGCGGTGGACGAGCCACCCGCCAGAGGGCGACACAAGGATTCAGTCTGTAGGGAGTTCATATTTAGCGCGACATTTCCCTAGGTCGCACCTAGGGAAACTGTGGATTGTAAGTTGGGAAGAGTTCATCTTGCTTCTTCAAGCAGGGTCGCCAAGCTGTAATGGGCTCAGCGGTTCCGAGTTACGCCCCGCTCGACTCGCAGGTGGCGATAGTGACGCTACTCATATACACACCGAATTGAAGAATTTCAACGCATTTGCAAGAGGAAATCGGTGTGATCTTTCCCGCCAAGACTGAAATGTCAATTCTGTTCTGAACCGCCATTATGGGTGATTGGAGACCGTTCACGACGAAAACGAGCAGCCAAACGAACTTGAGACACAATTATTATTTATTTCATAGTTATTATAATTGCTATAATTTTTAAAATATTGTTATAATTGAAGCTGCTTTCTTTTTCTAGATATGAAGCAAAGGAAGAAATGTTCGATCATTTCCTGCAAGGAAAATAGAGGTTGGAAATTATTTGTACTGTAATTGTATATCTATTCCTATGTATACCTATGTATATTATGATTCTTTTGTAATATGAATATTAATAAAACGAAATTAACTGAAATATAATGTTGTTATTTCCATTTTTAAGAAAAATTGAAAACGAAAATATAAAGGCAAGCATTAGAATACAACCATTGAGTATATATTGAGATAGATGGGCATGGGCTATATAAATTTATGCCGTTAGTTCGTGCCCGTTGCCAATCGCGGCGCTGTTTCGTGTCTTTTTTTTAACACGGCAGCTTGTCTACCGTGGCGTGGACTGTTCACAGGGGAAATGCGAACCACTGTTGGCATTGAACTACACTGTCTGTAGTGATATTTAATCACAAATGCGAGGGAAGTTTGACTCTTTGATTGGCGTTGACGCACCTCGATATACTTTTCTGTATAAGCTTATGTATGTCGACTATATTGGATATTGAATCCTTTTCTACAAAATTGAATGAACCAAGTGTATTCCTCTTATCACGTCCTAGCGACGGTGGTGTAGCGAGTTGGAAAGAAAGTAACTAGCCTGGTGAAATCAAATGGAAATGATCCTTGTCACGTCATGGCGATGGAGGTGAAGTTAGGAGAGAAAGAAAATTACTAGTCTCGTAAGATCGAATCGGGAAATTCGTTCAAAACCGTATTGCCGAGATAAATGCTGGTTTTTGCCTTCCCGCCTGGGCGGTCGAATGGCTGGGACCCAGCTATTACGTCGATTCGTTATGTCTTGGAGATATGGGCGAAAGAAAATAATTTGATGGTTAAACTTATCGTTTTTGTCTCTCTCTGGCTTGGTTACGGCGCTGCACTGTATCTGTCCTTTGCTTCCTTCAAGGATGGAAGACAGTGAAGGTGTAGAGGTTCTACTTAGCCGACGTAGGCTGAGCGGGTTGCCAAATCTTGGGCGCTGCACTGGTGGTTGCTGTAGAACTCTGCGTTCCTCTTGATGTAGATGGAAGAAACTTCGTATGCGAAATGATTTGCGCAGTCCAGGATAAGATTGAAGAAAGGGGTTGTAAGAGACGGAGAAGTTAGGATTTTGTAGGAAAGGAATTGATTAAAGAGAAATTAGGAATTTGCAAGAATAGGTTTCTCTATTAAAATGTTCTGTGTTAAAGACAATAAATGAGTATATTGTTACAAATGAAAGTTAAAGGTAATGAAATTAATTCTAGAGATAATATAATTAAAATATTGGTTACAATTATCGATATAGTATGCACACACGCGCGCGCGCGCGCGCGTGTGTGTGTGTGATTTTGAATGCGTTGACATCGAATAGACTTCCTAAGAGTCAGAATAGAGTCTTGATTTAGAATTGGAATTGAATTAAATTAGAATTGGCTCTGTAAGAGCTTGGAATTGGAATTATACTTCGACTCGTTTTGGAGATGTTGCTCGACGATGTAGAACGTAGGATTTAGAACTAAGACTAAGAACTTGAAATTGATTGGTTACTGAACTACATTGTTTTTATTGACTTTTATCGCCTAACTCTCGACAAGCACTGAACTCTTAACTAACCCATTGCTACTTTTAGACAGTCTCAGAGACTCTTTCTACTCTCTGAGAGGTTACTCTCTGCTCTCTGAGAGTTACTCTCTACTCTTTGAGAGTATCCCGTCGCTTCTCCGTCGCTCCCGTCGGCGCAGTTAGTTATAGTTGAGTTCAGTTGTAAAATGGTTGTAAAACAGTTGTGAGAAACTCAGAGAGTAGAGAGTAACACTCGGAGAGTGTCTAAAAGTTGCAATGGATTAGTTAACAGTTTAGTAGTTGTCAAGAGTTAGGCGGTAAAAGCCAGTAAGAACAATGTAGTTCAGTAAGCAATCAATTTCAAGTTCTTAGTCTTAGTTCCAAAACGTATGTTCTACATCGTCGAGCAACATCTTCCAAACGAGTCTAACAACTTGTTAGTATAATCCCAATTCGAAGCTCTTAGAGAGCCAATTCTAATTTAATTCAATTCCAATTCTAAATCAAGAGTCTATTCAGACTCTTAGGAAGCCTATTCCAAGTCATCGCATTCAAAATCTCACACACACACATATATACAGTCAACCTTCCTATAACGCGGTACTTTTACAATGCGGTTACCATATAACGCGGAGCTAAAATTGCGGCAGCGCTCCAATAACGCAGTACTCTTACAACGCGGTTCCCTTTCAACAACGTGCCATCGACTTAATCAGATTAAGAAGATTCTTCATAGCCTGAATTTATCCACGCGTTAAGTTTTTACGGTTGAGATTAATGGAGAATCTCCTTAGTTTTGATGAAGGTACATCACCATTTTCCAATTTTAATTATCAGAGATCTGTATAAGACTGCGATGGAACTGTATGCACATCTTCGGATATACAATGTATATACTTTTGGACGTACTTGTCATGATCGTTACTTTGTATTCGTTTGTTGGTCTCCATATAAGGCGGTACGAATAATGTGATTTGTACTAATTCTGAGTTTCTTATAGCGCGGTTTCCATACAACGCGGTACACCGTTTCCATATACACGTAGTAACGCGTTATGAATTGGCCTGGTTTGTACGGTTAAATCCGAGTTTCTTATAGTGCGATTTCCATATAACGCGGTACGAATTAATCGCGCTATAGGACGGTTTTGTGTGTGTGTGTGCGCGCCGCGCGCGCGCGCGTGTGTGTGTATGTGTATCGATAATTGTAGCCAATATTTTAATTATATTATCTCTAGAATTAATTTCATTTCCTTTAACTTTCATTTGTAACAGTATACTCATTTATTGTCTTTAACACAGAACATTTTAATAGAGAAACCTATTCCTGCAAATTCCTAATTTCTCTTTAATCGATTCCTTCCCTACAAAATCTTAACTTCTCCATCTCTTACAACCCCTTTCTTCAATCTTATCCTGGACTGCGCAAATCATTTCACATATGGAGTTTCTTCCACCTACATAGAGAGGAACGCAGAGTTCTACAGCAACCGCCAGTGCAGCGCCCAAGATTTGGCAACCCGCTCAGCCTACGTCGGCTAAGTAGAACCTCTACACCTTCACTGTCTTCCATCCTTGAAGGAAGCAAAGGACAGATACAGTACAGCGCCGTAACCAAGCCAAAGAGAGACAAAAACGATAACTTTAACCATCAAATTATTTTCTTTCGCCTACATCTCCAAGACTTATAACGAATCGACGTAATAGCTGGGTCCCAGCCATTCGACCGCCCAGGCGGGAAGGCAAAAACCAGCATTTATCTCGACAATACGGTTTTGAACGAATTTCCCGATTCGATCTTACCAGACTACTAATTTTCTTTCTCCCCTCACTTCACCTCCGTCGCCGGGACGTGACATGTGCGCGACCGGTGGCATTTTTATGTTCGCCATACATCTGTAATTATACGACGTGGCGCTTTTGTTTTTCTTGGCCTCCCGTAGAAAATCGAATACAATGAATACATCGAATACAATATAATGCTGCACTCTTAATGAATCTTCGATAAAAATTAATTATTCCTAAAAATCGACGCAAATCAGTAGTTGTTCTTGGTTTTCTGTATTCTTGTATAGCTACTACTTTTTCAGGTAAAGGTCTAGCACCCTTAGAATTGATCAGATGTCCCAGAAATTGTACTTCGTGCTTTCCAAATACACACTTTACCGTGTTAATCGAGATTCCAAAATTTCGCAATCTATTCAAAACCTGCTCCAAATGGTTATGATGCTCTTGCTCATTAACAGAAGCTATAAGAATATTTATTATCTAGTTCGATTTGTACGAGACAAACGAGGATTGTGGTACAGTAAAAGCTTGATAAGTGCACGAAAAGGTTCGCTGGATAAATACAACACGACTATCCCCTCCACCTAGGGCAGTGGTCGGCAAACTTATTAGCCAAAGAGCCAAATATGAACATTACAACAATTTAAAAAAAAAATGGGAGCCAAATCTGCTTGTTTAGTAAACTTTTATTACAGTAAATAAGTAGTACACTAAATAAATCTAAATTTCATACTTAATAAATATTTATTAATGCGAACAATGTGCTTGCATCTCCTTAAACTCGATGTTAAACTCGATGTTCGTTACGTATTTTTACAATAATATAAAATTTTAATTACCTATCTATCTTTTAACTTAAACAAAAAATTATACATGTTCTCGATTTATAGAAGAATTTTAATTTATCAAAATAAGATGTAACTTTTTTCTTCCAAGTTTTTTTTTAAATGAAAATATTATTGCGCCTTCCGTGGATATTTGTGCCAGAGCCGCACTTAAGGAGCCAAAGAGCCACATGCGGCTCCGGAGCCGCACTTTGCCGACCACTGACCTAGGGGGATCCCCCTTGGCGAACCACGGCGCTCGACGAGGGAGCAGTGTAACTTGATACCACCCGAATGTATCGGTGAGGCAATACTAATTGGAGGGTCCGCCGTTTTCATTTTCGGTCTTTTTCGGTCTTTTTTTTTTAAACCTTTGCTAACGTATTTGTGAGATTTTTCTGATTAAAATGATACCAAACACGACATAGTTTGAATGGTATTTACTTCATATTTAATATATTTGCTTGCCAGTTACATAATTTAAACATTTCGTGTTTGGTATCATTTTAATCAGAAAAACCTTAAAAACACATTGGGAAAAGTTACATTTAGAAAAGTTACCAAATAAAAAAGTTTATTGTTGCATTAGCAATGCGTCGCTTTGTTTGCTTGCTCTCTCTGTCTCTTCTACTGTCTGTCCTTTTCTACGTTCGCGCTCGACTGGAGCCGCCGAATGTAAACACCGATTCGACACCTCTACTTCATAAGAACACCATCGGTCGCGATCTTTGCATTTAAGGCTTACGACGGTATCGAAATTATGCTTCACTTATCCAGCCGGGTGTCGATTTAGTGTTTTCACGCTGCTCCAGCTGATCGCGATTTCAATCGAAATCTACGGCGATGGATTTATGCTGCGACAAGGGGCCTTAATAGGCGAGGACGAGGGCTGTGAGAAGAAAGATGGTTCTAATGACAGCAACAACAACAACAATAGTAGTAGCAGTAGTAATAGTAATGATGATGACGACGACGATGATGATAATTATAATAATGTATTTCATAAATAGTTTTCGATATAAGAAATGCACCATTTTGAAGAACGATTTTGGGTCATTTCGCGAGAAATCGATATGATGGTCTATTGAAAAGTTTTAATGTAAAAAAAAGAAATGGAGAAATAATTTGGAATGGTTACTGATGAAATTTTATTAATGATAATATTTATGAAATATAAAAAAAAACAAAGATGTAAATGTAAATACAAAATATGAAATTAAACAATCGTTGCATTTAAACATTTGGAAAATTGAGATTTTTATTTTAAAGTGTGGGTTGTACATACTTATGGAGTGAGATGGGTGCCAGAGAATCTGGTTCCAGGATGGGGAAAATATTGCATTTTTTATAAAAGAGGACCATGACATTTTTCTCACAGCCTTATTACACAGCTATTCGAACATGAAAATATCTAGCACTTCACCGTTTGAGTCCCAGAAGCTTTTAAAAGGACAAGGTCGAAAAACCTGAGCAGCGCGATAGCGCTTGTCTCAACCGAGTACTGGGACTTTTCGACACAAAGTCTGAAGAGCGCGATCGCGCTCCTTGGGATTCAAACGGTTAAAGTATACTTATCGAATACGTTAACGTTCGTACGTTAACACGTTGAGCCCGGCACCGATATTACTGTCCCATCGACCGCCGCTGACCCGCGATGACAAATCGGTCATAAATCGCGCCTTCGAAGAGAAATTCTGCCGATCGGCCGGACTAGGATTTTTTGGGTACATCTCGTTGCACTTTTCTTCCACCACGTAGTCGCAGGGGGTGAGGTTCCGCCTTCGTGGGGCCCTTCTCGTCGAGAGTCCCATGGGGGTGGTCACTCCTCTCAGAGGAGAGTGCGGCCAATTAACGTCTCGCACCGCCGAGAAATCAGAAAAACCCGCCTGCTGAAGCGTCGCGAAAATTCAGTAAGCGGGGATGACCGGCCCGTAGCGTCGTCGAAGGTCTTCGGAAGAAAATTCTTCCAAGACACTTACTTTCCGTTCCGACATCGCGCAAGTACTAATCGCCCGCTTTTCCGTGCCTCGCTCGCAAATATCGTCGTAAAGTTTGAGTAGAATTCCATCGGAGAATTCCTCGGCTAAGTTCCTCATCGGTCGAGAACGATCGCGTCGAGTAATCAACTCTCAAGGAGAATTCGTCGTGATTCTGCGAGTAGTAAAAAAGTGGTAGTCGAATTCTGCGCGTATATTTAGTGTTTACATAAAGTGTTGGACATGGTCAGTACGAAGAAAGTGACATTGTGCGTGAGGGACCGTTTAAAAGTTTTAAATGACTTGCAAACTTCAGTATTTCGACCATAGCAAAAAAATATAATGTGCATCGGTCAACGGTTAGACGAATAAAAAATAACGCACCGGAAATTCTGAAGTTCGCTGACAAGGGGAAGATGCAGCAAAAACGACAAAGAATAAAACCACCAATGTACGACAGACTGGAGCAACATTTGCTGGCATGGTTCATCGAAAGACGGACTCTTGGCGATTTTATATCGGATGCTATGCTTATTCAGAAAGCAACGGAATTGAAGCACACCATTGGGTTGCCATCAGATTTTAAAGTAAGTAAGGGCTGGTTTGATGGATTTAAAAAAAGGCATGATATACGATTAGCTAAAGTGTATGGGGAAGCTGCTAGTGCAGATACTCATGCAGCGGAAAAATTCTGTTGCGATTTTGAAAACATATTGAAAGAAAGTGGCATAGACGAAATCGATGAAGAAAATTTATACAATATGGATGAGACTGGTCTATTATGGAAAACCTTACCATCAAAAACATTGGCACTTAGAAAAGAACTTCTTATAAAGGGGTTTAAAAGCCGCAAAGAGCCCATTACGGTGGCTCTATGTGCAAATGCATCTGGGACGCACAAGTTGAAACCCTTGGTGATAAATAAATACGAAAACCCTAGGGTTCTGAAAAATTGTAAACAGAATCTTCCCGTAATTTTTAAATCTCAAAAGAATGCATGGATGTGCTGCGGCGTCAATGTCGATCGTGGATAAGGCTTGATGTCCACTTCACCACTCGCGGAATCTTTTCGCGATTTCCGGGACTGGCTAATTAATCGCCGCGATAGTCCGCGACCAAATTAATGGCAAACTGTGACGACTGTCGTCGTCAGCGAGCGCGATGTTGGAGTTGTCGTTACGAAGATCGGAAAGTAAGTGTTCTCGAACAATTTTCTTCCGAAGACCTTAGCCGACGCTATGGGCCGGACATCCCCGCATGCTGAATTTTCGCGACGTTTCAGCAGGCGGGTTTTTCGGATTTTCTGGGCGGTGCGAGACGTTAACCCTTTGACTACGGCAGACTTTGGCACGCACTGGCTGTACGGTACGGTACGAATTCACTCGTGACGTCCACTGGGTACGGCGAAATTTTTCGTTAGGCATGCATTTTTGAGGAAGTATATTAAAATACTGAAATTTGTTACATTAAACGAATATTACTTGAAGTGAACATTAATTTTAAGCTTTTTTTAAATAACAATATTTAATAATAAAATTTAATAATATAATAACGTGTGATACATTTCAAAACACGGATGAATACATAATCCTACATTACATTTTTTACATTCGTAATGTGTATCCTTTCTCTTATCATTTTTTGCTCCTATAGGCGCCTCTCGTGGCTGTGAATCAAAATAAGTTAATCGAATTAGGTAATCTACATTACCATTAAAGGTCTACATTACCGTAAGAACGATTATAAAATTTTTAAAACGGGCGAAACAAGCGAAATTTGATCTGGACGCCTATTTGCGTCTACAGTACCGGGAAGTCAACATGTGCCGGACGCCAATGAGCGGCGACAGTAGTCAAAGGGTTAATTGGTTGCATTTTCCTCCGGGAGGAGTGACCACCCCCATGGGGCTCTCAATGAGAAGGACCCCACGGAGGCGGAATCTCACCCCCTGCGACTACGTGGTGGAGGAAAAGTGCAACGAGATGTACCCAAAAAATCCTAGTCCGGCCGATCGGCAGAATTTCTCTTCGAAGGCGCGATTTATGACCGATTTGTCATCGCGAGTCAGCGGCGGTCGATGGGACCGGTCGGGCCGAAGTCCCTGTTTAATTACCACCTGCTGACAGAGCATGACGGATTAACGAAAACGTTTATTCAAAACGAAGGCTGCCTAATTCTTTAAGGACCGGTGTTTTGGCCGCCTTGGCGCGTGATGGTCAAATGTTGGTAACTAATAAACAATCTGGCGGCCAGACTCGGGCCTCAAAGAACGGCAAACTTTCGCTTCGTCTCGATTGTGCTTTTGTTTCCGTACGACGGAACAGATGTAGGAATCGGGGTTTAGAATGTTATTAACCCCTTAACGCACAGTTTTGTTGAAAAAAAACGGCCAAAAAAAATCAATTTTTTTTAATGCAAAAGTACATACTTTAGAACATAGTCTTGGCAAAAAAATAAAAAAAATAAAAAATTATTCAACATTTTTACTTTAAATTTGGATTTTGATCGTATCTATAAAGATACACTTATCTTTGCAAGTTTGCAACATTTAGGTAAATACTGAACTAAACTATTATTGGAAATGGGTGATAAATTAATATACTTTATATTTATTACTTTTACTATGAGGCTATGAAATAACCGTCTTTATATTGCTGGAGTTTAGAAGGAACTGACTGTGGATGCCCAAAAGACGAGCTCGGGCCCACTCAGTAATATAAATTATTTATGTTACTTTCCCCTACACTGTAGAGAGAGTCTCCTGTTTGGAATAGGAATTCCTAGAACGTAGAGTCGTTTTCGAAAATACTACGACGGATCGCATTCAGTCGTCACGAGTGCAGAAATATACTGCGCTTTTGTCCCATGGAAAAAGGCTATATTTTATTCTTGAATAAATAAGTGTTATAGCTTACAATCCTATGTAAATGATAAATATCAACAAAACGATTGTTTTTCTTAGCTTTCACATTGTTATTTTCAATTCTCGATTATGTGCGAGTGCGAAAAATTATAGCATCATAAAATAAAACCTCGCTCGAGTTAACTCGAGTGTGCGCAGTTTGGCCGGTTTAGCGCGCTCGAATTAACTCGAGTGTGCACGTTAAGGGGTTAATCACTAAAGAATAAAATATATTTTAAACGAGATACAGCCTCCAGTGAGTAACGTCTTCGACTGACTTCTTTTCTTTTCGCTCGGCATCCGCACACAGAACTCGCACACATTCATTCGCATTTCAAGCACTCATCATCCACGCACGCACACAGTCCTGCCACGTGCCTCGTTACAATGTAAGGACGAGCGATATCGATACTCGGAATCGCTTCGACTCCTCAGAACCTACACAGATGACACAAAATGTGTTTGTGGATTGGTACGAAAATTATTTTAAGCCCAGGGACATGGGCTACTGGAAGAATTATCAGATGAACCAGATTTTAAAATTATATTTCTTCCGCCCAATACGATGAGCCTGATCCAGCCGTTGGAACGGGGCGTAATTGCCAAAGGGTGTAGCAGGATAAGGGGGTCAAAAGTGCCCTAGAAGCTATTTTATTCCACGATGGGTCACTTGATAGGTGACCATATGAAACCATTGTACACAAATTTTTAATCCGATAGCTTGACCGAGAGGGTAGTTATGGGGTAAATTCGAAAAACCAGTTTTTGCCTCATTTTCGCCACTTAATGATGTGTAAAAATGTCGAAAAAATGCTGACACATTCTAAACATGATTGCACACGTTAGGAATGATTTTCATATTCTTCCGCTGCAAGTGCCAGGCGCAAAAAATCAAAAACGAAAAAAAAATTGGAAAAATGTAGATTTAGCACTAAAATCTTCGGGGTACAATTTTTAAATAATTACAGTAAGTACCTGATGTAACCATTATTATGCTCAATTTTTTTCATATTTTTTTGATATGGTGCAACACTGTCGGAAAAATCAAAACCCGATTTCTGGGACGCATTTCGGGCTGAAACGCGATCAGTGTTGAGTGCACGTCTCGTTCGATTTCTCGAAGCGGCGACGTGTTGGCTACGGTGCAAATTAATTATATAATTATTAAGAAATAAAAGTATTTCTCTTGATCGAGATGTTGCGAAATAAACGAATGTTTCTCAGTTGAGGATGATACGAAATGATACGATAATCCTCAGGCGAGGATGAGTTGTTCCTCCGTTGAGGAATTGATGACAACTAAGTTGTGAGGGAGAATCCTCCGTCGATTCTCCCTCCTTCCGATGGCGCTGAGTTCAAGGAATTCGTCTTGAGCGCCATCGGAAGTCACACGGAAACTTCGTAAAAATGAATTTCACCGCGTAATTGTTTTTGGCGGGATATTAGTAGCGCGCTCCTCTGTACCGGCGAATAATGTGACTCGCACTCGGGATCCGCCAAATAAAAGAGAACTTGTAATTTTTAGACTTTCTATATTAATTAGCGTGACTCGTTCGGACAGCGATTCGTCGTATTGTAAGTAAACGGCAAGAATGATCTATGTAGGCAGGGAATACAGGGGTTTTAAGGGATTTTTGGAGAAGGAGTGGGAGTGGTGATAGTGATTTAGGGATTTGAAAGGTCGGGATGGAAAAATAGGAGATCTGGATTTGAGGTAGTGAGTCAGAGGTGATTGTGGAACGGCGGATGTTAGTAGAGCTACTGTACAATATGTTTTCTGTTAAATCAATATAGAGATATCCTAACTTATCCTAACTTATATATTAGTTGATCAGAGGGTCGGTACATTACACCTCCCCTCTTAGTGTAAAGATAAGGTTTCCTTAAAGCTTATCTTTGAGAGTACTACGTCCGCGATGGGATGATATAGGTTCGCGGATAGTTGCTTTTTCGTCTTCTGACTCAGAATAATCTCTTTTGTGGAATTCAATGGATGTTACTGGCGGTGTGTCTCTTCTACGCGTACGTCGTTCATTGCAAACATTGAAGGTCATACAATTGATTACTTTAGCGCAACCGCTCGTAGAATCATCATGTTGGTGATTCTGTTTTCTTAATCTACGGCTACAAAATTTGTAAAACGAATACATAGTATAAATTGTTATCACTACTCTTAAACCGTAACCTACGTAAGTAAATATGGAAATTTTCTCGTGGATTTCTTTTTTCTTTGAGATTTCGTCTAATACATTCGAAATCGTACTTAATTTATGGCTAGCGGTATCTAAACTACTTAAATCTATGTTTGAAATCGGAATTTGTTTTAGTTGCCAAAACACGCTCGTATTTGCCTTGGTTTTTATACAACAGTCATCATCGATAATGTCGAAATGTGGAATAATCGAAGAATATGCACTCTCGAAGGAGCTTTCGGCAATTAAAATAGCCGACAAGGTGTAGGCTTTACAATTTGAGTGTAATTTAAAAATGCCTGTACCTGATATTGAGATATCGACAGGTTGAGCTTGATGGCGGCAGCTAATGGTTACTTCGTTTGTTTTAGGTATAAATTATTCGTGTGTCGCAAGATCGTGGTACATATTTGTTTTATGGCGGATAAAATTTCGGTCTCGCAAATTGGATAAGAATGTGTGGCGTAAAGTGGCGCAAGCAGTAGTATTTCTTGCTTGTTCTTTTGCAACAACTAATATCATTTAATGTTTTGTAGTAGACATCGCTAGATATTTTGTGGAGGGTTGTACGAAAAGGTACGTTTGGTTCTGTTATCCGACGTCAGTCAAATGAGTAAGTTTTAGGCGATCTTTGTGTACCAATATTTTCTTTCTCTTTACGGATATCGTGACGTTTGTGGCAGAATTAATTTCTATTACACTATACGGACCAGTGTATTTAGGTGTTAATTTCCTTGAATTTTGAAACTGTTCGTTTTTTAAGTACACCTGATCTCCTATTTTATATTGTGTATGTTTTTTTCGTCTGTCGTAATATTTTTTATTAAGTTCTTTAGAACTGATGATATTATTTCTTGCTATTTCGCGAGATTTCCGTAATTTTAGGTTTAAGTCGTCTAAGTAACAGTCGTAAGTGTATTTGAATTGTGGTTCTTTAAGAATTGCAGTAGGTAATTCCGGTTTGTTACCGAAAACTAATTCGTAAGGGGAATATTTTGTGGAAGAATGTACGGTGGTATTGTAAGAGAACATCACGAATTCTAACCAATTGTCCCAGTCTGTTTGGTCAAGTTGTACGTAATGTTTGAGGTAGTCGGCAAGTGTGGCATGACTCCTTTCTAACGCACCATTAGTTTGCGGATGATAGGCAGTTGTTTGGATTTGTTTAATTTTAAATAGTCGTGTAACGTTTTTTAATAAATTAGAAGTGAAATCTTTCCCTTGGTCTGTGAGTACAGAATTTGGTATCCCGAATTTACAAATAAAATTGCTAGTAAAAGTTTCTGCTATCGTCTGGGCTTCGTGATTCGGAATAGCGTAAGCTTGCGAAAATTTCGATAAATCGTCTTGCAACGTTAATATATATTTATTCCCGTTAATGGTTAGAGGTAATGGGCCTAAGATATCTAACGATATTCTTTCAAACGGTTTCGTGGAGGTAGTGGTTATTTGCATAGGCATGCGAGTTCTATTTCTCTCGATTTTATTCCGTTGACACGATTCGCAGTGTTTTATAAAATTCAAAATGTCTTTTTTTCATCGCGGGCCATCTATATTTTTCTTGTATTTTTTTATATGTTCGGTGGAAACCTGTATGTCCGGCGGACGGAATACTGTGATATTCGACCAATATTCTTTGAATTTCTTCAGGAGTTGGCTCAATAATATTTCCGAAATAGACATTTATGGTAATGTTTGTACCGTTGAAAATGTATCGGAGCATCGCTCTTACCTTCTCCCATTTAAATTTATCAAAACGCGACCCTATTGGAGGAAAACTCACGGATTCTATATTATGTTTCACTAAGACATGTTTTAGTGTTAACAAAGTTTTAAATAAGTCTCTGTATGATGTCTGGTCCCAATAATTTTCTTTTAATGTAAGATAAAATATATGTTTTTCGTTGTCTGTTAAGGAAACTACTTCGTGAAGGCGTAATTCTTGTGATTCGAGTTTTTGGATATGATCGGAACTTATATCTGAAAATCCTTCTTTGCTTGTGTCTATAACTGTAGGAATGCATATAACGCGATTGTCTTTTGCTGAAGAAAGAGGTTCGTTATATTCTATGATTTTATTGTAAGACAAAACGGTGCTTTGTAATTTCTTTAGGAAGTCTGAATAACTTGGTGTTTCTACATTTATTTCGCGAATATTTGGTTGAAAAGTGGAATCTTTATTGAAATTTACTGTTATTCTACTGAGAGCATCGGCGTTAGAATTAATCTTTCCTGGTTTATATTCAATTCGATAATCATAGTCCTCTAACTTTAGACGCCAGCGGAGTAGACGAGAACCTGGATCTTTGACATTGAATAACCACGTTAGTGGTCGATGATTAGTTATTATGATAAAATGTCATCCAAAGATGTATGAACGGAAATGATTTACGGCCCAAACAATGGCTAGGAGTTCGCGTTCTATTGTGGAATAGTTACATTCTGCTGAGTTTAGAGTTCTGCTTGCATACGCGATAGGAAGGTCATGCTTATCGTTTTTCTGCGATAAAACGGCTCCAATGGCAAAGTTACTAGCATCCGTTGTTAGGATGAATTCCTTTGAGAAGTCCGGATATTTTAATATTGGTTCTTTACACAAAGCAGATTTTAATGTTTCGAATGAGTGTTGCTGTGCACTCGTCCACAGGAACGGTGTATCCTTTTTTAATAGAGAAGTTAAAGGTTTCGTGATTTTACTGAAATTCTCAACAAAACGGCGATAATAACTGGCGAGTCCCAAAAATGATTATATCTCTTTAGGCGATTTCGGAGTAGGATATGATTTCATGGATTCTATTTTGGCGGGATCTGGTCTTACGCCGTCTTCGGGTACTATATGACCGAGGTACATTACTTCTCGTCGCAAAAATTCGCATTTATCTGGCTGGATTTTCAGATTATGATCAGATAGTTTTCGAAGTATTTCTTTGAGACGTTTGCTGTGGTTGTCGATGGAGTCTGCGTATATGACAATGTCATCAAGATATACCAAACATCGAATTCCTTGAATGCCTGCTAACACCGTGTTCATTAGACGTTGAAAAGTCGCGGGAGCGTTTTTTAACCCGAAGGGCATTCGATTGAACTGATAGTGTCCTGTTGGCGTTGAAAAAGCAGTTTTTTCTGCGTCCGATTTGTGCATACTAATTTGATGAAAACCCGATGCTAAATCTAGTGTGGTGAAATATTTCGAACTTCCTAACTGGTCTAGAATTTCCGTGATGTTAGGCAATGGATAAGAGTCTCCGATTGTAATATCGTTTAATTTTCGATAATCTATTACTACGCGCCATTTTACTTTGCCGGATGCATCGTTTTTCTTGGGGACAACCCATAATGGAGAATTCCAAGGTGAACTGGAAGGTTCTATTATATTTTCATCTAACATTTGTTGAACTTGTTTATCTACTTCTCTTTTGTGGATTTCGGGATATCGATACGATTTGACTGTTATCGGACGCTCACTGTGAGTAGAAATTCTATGGGCTACTGTATTTGTACTGCTTAATCGATCTCCGTCTAGATAAAATACATGATTGTATTCTGTGCAAATTTCCTCGATGGAATGTCTTTCTGTTTGATTTAAATGATCTAGCCTTAGGTTTTCAAATAGTTTTTGTAGCCTATCAGAGCTAGAGTCGATTTCTGGTGGACCTTTCTCTACCGTATTGTTGTCACTAATATCGAGATTCAATATTTGTAAAATTCCGTGATCTAAACTCTCTAATTCTACTTCCGGTTTTTTGATAGTCTGGTCTTTGTCCGTCGTATTAATTACCGAGGATATCGCGTCGGATTCATTATTGACTCTAACGATACTTTGACACAGGAAAATACCTTCTGATAATTTTTGGTTGGGAATAAGACCTTCATGTAGATTTGAATTCGTCACTCTAACTGGTATAAACATTTCGGTTCGAGCCGGGATATGCAAGATGTTTGATTTTTAATTTGAATTTGATTTAGGAATCCCGTTCGAAGATTTAGAATTTGCACCAGTTGTTTGAGTTTTATCTGGTTCGTGACTTTTGGAATTTAATTTCTGTGATAAATCCTTTTCTTCGTGTAATAAGGGTACGCACGAATGCGGAGAAAAATGCAATAAATTGTTCGCGTAATCGATTTTTAATCGTAGATTAGAAATTACGTCATTACCGAGAATTCCCGGATATGAGATGGGGAAAGTAACGATTCGAACGGCTCAGACGTTAAACCCCGGATCTTTAATTTCACATCTTCGTAACAGAGAACAGTACCTTTAAGTTGAGAAATTTTAATAACCGAGATATCCGCGCCCGTATCTAAGAGCATTTTAATTTGATTCTCTATTCCACCTTCAATTTCTAATCCTACAAACGTCGTAATTGCACGAAACGGACTTATAGTTCTGCCTGAATCGTTTGAATTGCCCGCGGCGTGGCAGTCGCCGGAGCTTGATTGGAGTTTAAAGAATTTATATTCTGAGGTGCATTACGACTGGAAGAATTTGGTGAAAAGGAGGGTGCGTTATGGTTTAATTGTTGCGCGTATGCGTGTCCAGGAGGATTGTATAATCTAGCGTATGATGTCTTTCTACTGTTATTATAAACGCGTTTCCGACATTCGCCAATTACGTGACCGAGATTTTTACAATAGTTGCAAAATATTTGTGTGTTATGACGCGTTGTATTTGGATGTGCTTCACTGTCACCAGAATCGAAGTACCGTAAATTCCGTTCGGATTTTATCTGAATATTTGGTTGACGCGGAAAGTATGCAGGACTGTTTCTGTAGTAACAATTTGAAGTTGTATGACCCGGACGGCTACAATTATTGCAATAGTTCGTATCTCGAAAACTTAAATTCTGAAATTTAGCAATTTCCCTTTGTGATATCTGTTCTACCTCTTCGGAGGTGGCAATTTGGATTGCTTCGTCAAGAGCTTCGGGTTTTTGAGATTTGACTATAATAGCGATATCACGGTGCAATCCTGCTATAAAAACATTTAGGGCTTGTTTTCTTAATAGATTAATACAGGCTTGACGTTCGTTTCCGGTCAATGACGGTTCTAGACTACCAGTTAATTTAATTAAGCAATTTTCTACCTTCTGAGCATATGATAATACTGTTTCATTCTGTCCTTGTTTGCACGAAGCCAATTCTAGTTGCCATTGGCCTTGTGAGCGCGTATCGGAATAAGCTTCTAATAAATATGTTTTTAAGGTTGCCCAATCTGTGAAGTCGCGAGTTTGAATAAGTGATCTCGCGTTTCCCGTAATCTTCGTTTCTATAATTGCGAGTAACATTGGTCTATCTGCCGGATTTATAAAAGACATTGCTTTGTCGCAACTGTTACAGAATTCGTGAAGAAGACTTTTCGTTCCGTCGAATCTAATAAGTAATTTCTCGGCCAGTTCGATTTTCATTGTAGACTCCATTATTAATCAAAAAGTAAACGAGGATATGTAGAACCGATGAATTTTGGCAATAAGCGTGGGTAATGTACTTACAATAAAAGTATTGAATTTGAACGCATGATTGGGTGATAATTCGTTTCGTTGAAGGCTGCTGGACGGCAGGAGATCCGTCGAATGGTTTATTCGATGGCGTGATACCCTTTCGATGGTTTATATTGAGGTTGATAGGTTCGGCTGGGAGTCTTCCGTTGTTGGTCCTTTTCGAGTCCACAGCGTGAAAAGTCGTCGGATGGTGGGTAGCAGCTCGTTCTCTTTGGTGGTCCTTCTTCTCTCAAGGCGAAAGTGAATTTCGACAAGAAATTATGCGCCTTTGAGGTTTGGAGTTCGACGATAAGCAGTTGGGAGTTGCTCGAAGATCGTCGTTCTTCCAATTTGGATCCGTCCGTGAGTTAAAGACTTAGCAGTCACCGTAAGGGATAAAATTCTTTCGAATTTCCTTACGTTAAACAGAAGGAATCCCACTTCTGACACCAATTTTGTAACGGCGAATAATGTGACTCGCACTCGGGATCCGCCAAATAAAAGAGAACTTGTAATTTTTAGACTTTCTATATTAATTAGCGTGACTCGTTCGGACAGCGATTCGTCGTATTGTAAGTAAACGGCAAGAATGATCTATGTAGGCAGGGAATACAGGGGTTTTAAGGGATTTTTGGAGAAGGAGTGGGAGTGGTGATAGTGATTTAGGGATTTGAAAGGTCGGGATGGAAAAATAGGAGATCTGGATTTGAGGTAGTGAGTCAGAGGTGATTGTGGAACGGCGGATGTTAGTAGAGCTACTGTACAATATGTTTTCTGTTAAATCAATATAGAGATATCCTAACTTATCCTAACTTATATATTAGTTGATCAGAGGGTCGGTACATTACACCTCTTGGTCGTCCGCCCCCAATTGCCCGCCCGCCCTCTTTGGGACCGGAGGATCTTCGGTAAAGGGGCTGAGGCCCGTGGGGGGCGAAAGAGGGTGGCTCGTCGGCGCAGGCGTAAGTTTATGATACGGCTATTCCTATTGAGGAAGAGAGTGTTGACTCGTGTGCCTTTTGCCTCGTTCCGGTTAGGCACAGTGTCGTAACTCGTCGGACAGTTAAGTCGTCAGAGTCTAGTTATGTTTCTTCTCCCGGAAATAAACGTGACACTCCGTAACTTGGCGTGCTTTGGTTTATTATAACGAAGAACAAGATATATACAGAACAAAAATATAACGATATAGAGATAACAAAAATATAACAATCGACCACAACGAAGATGTAAGAAAAAACGTGGTAAGATGTGTGTGTGAATATTTATGTAGAAAAGCCTGCTCGGGACGCTTGTTCGGTCCCTTTATTAATTTTCCAAGCACCCCTTCCTCCGTCGACATCCCTTCCGAGGAGGAAGTGGTGACTTGGTGGGGAGGAGGATGTTGGGCCCGTGCAAAAATGTTATTGGTTCTGCCTGGCCTTCGTGGGTGGTTACCAAAATGCAGAGTTTGCATTGGTTTTTGCCAACCCCCCGTAGGCCCAGGCAGAGGGGGGCCTTGGGTCACGAGATTGACGAGGCTTGCGCGTAGACGCTAGATTTATGACGCCTGTCATAAATCTAGCTTTGGAGGAATTTACACGTGCAAAACCTGGTGGCCACGTGCAACCCTTCGGTCATCGAAAGGTATTTGCCAGGGGGGCCAGGCTTGCACGGCTTGCGGAAATAAATATAAAGTTATAGGGTCCTATTCTGGTTTAATCTCAGACGAGCAACCAAAGACTATCGGTACTCGTCTTCGAATAAACGGAACAGGTTCCCTTAGAACTAATTAACAATACCGTAGCCTAGAAACTTAACTGAACGCGTGTAATTAAAAACAAATGACTAACTTTATTAAATAGATAAAATACTGTAGGATCGTGGAAAAGGAAAGAGAGGCGCCCGGTAACCCATCCAAGCGACGTACTCCGGCCGGCGTTGCTTAGCGTCGATGATCGCTTGGGTCGGCGCGGAACCACTGCGCCAGCGACCTCTCCCTGGTGACAATTCCTATTCACGTCCTCTTAAAGTTCTTTATTAGGAGGGCACCGCTCCGATCCCACAATACAATACTCTTGTAATGTACCGACCCTCCGATTAGATAGTACGTAGGATATATGTGGGATCGGGGCGGTACACTCCTAAAAAGATCTTAGGAGAAAAGGACGTGAAGAAGAAGTGACGCCAGGGAGAGGACGCTGGCGCAGTGGAACCGCGCCGACCCAGGAGATCTCCCGAGTTAAGCAACGCAGGCGGTGACCATTGCTTGGGATGGGTTACCGCGAGCCTCTCCTTCTTTTTCACGATCCTACAAATATTTAATGAGTAAGGACAAATATTTTGTATCTAGGAAAGTTCTGTCATCACCACTGACTCACCACCTCAAATCCAGATCTCCTATTTTTCCATTCCGACGTTTTAACTCCCTAGCACAGTCACCATTCCTTACTCATCCCCGAATCATCACGCAAATCCAAGTTCCAACTTTCCATCCCTACCCCTTGGCCCTGACCACCAACAACAACACTCCCACTCCTTCTCCAAAAACCTTTAAAAACCCTTACCCCGACCAAAATCGCAGATTAATACATTCATTACTAGCTCATCATTACTACATCATTACTAATTCACGACTAAATCATTATTACACTTACTCTGTCTCGCCACTGCGGATCTACGAATATTCTAAATAAGAATAAAATCAAATAGTTCTTAAAAGTCCATTTCTCGAGTTTGGTTCTCCGAAAACCGCGAAACCACGATTTCGCATTACACTCTTAACAATACTAAAATAACTCTAACTCTCTCTACTCACGCTATAACTCTCACTCTCTTAATCTCCACTCTGTATAACTCTGTATTCTCCACTCAACTCGACTCTACGAACTCAACTGACTCTTTCCGAAATTCACGCTCGCATCCACCCTCGATCCTCTTTCTCACAGCATGTATTCTTCGTCTTTCTCACAGCATGCGTTCTCTGTTGCACTCACTCATTTTCTCTTTATCTACAGACTAAACATTCATGCTAGCCCTGACATCCGTCGGCTTCCAAATCACGTACTCTAAACATCCACTCTCGCTTATATACAAACCATCCACACTCACTAATTCCAAAATTAATATTATTTACGTGTAGAAAAATTCCGTTCCTACAAAGTTATAAATTTCCTCTCTCGCAACCTCAAGGCCCGCGTTGTCAATTACCCCTCAACAGAGAGAAGTGACAATGCGAAGCTTAAGCTTAATGTTTGCACTCCTCTCTTTGCTAAAAGTCAGGAAGGCACATGCTGATTTTAATGTTATTGCAATCCTCACAAATAGCCTTGCCGCTCGTACCCTAAGCCTACTGTTTACACGGAACCGGACATATGCATGCCAGAGAAATTCTGAATTGTTATACGAAAAAGTGCTAGCTATCGATAAAGAAAAGGAGACAAAGAGACTGACGGGGTCCGAAGGCCTGTGAGCCTAAAACACTATCGTTTCCTGGAAATGCATTGTCAATCGTAACAGAAGTATTCCGTGAAACAATTAAACTCCTGCGCTCGACGCCTTGATGATTCTAAGCTCGTTCAGGGGTGGTAATAACGCGTCAACAATCAGTATTTGCTATCTTTGCATTATTTTAATTCAGTATGTTCATTTTATTACCTTCAATGTCTCTGAATGCGAAAAGATATGTGTTAAAGAAGAGAATCAAGAAAATTAAGTAAATTGTTAATTGTATGATCCTTATATGCTAGAATTTTGAACCTTCTTTCAAGAGATGAAATGGTGCAGTGGCTAGAGTGGCTAGAGTGTCTGCCTATGGAACCGCTGGAAACTTTTGGTGCCTGCCTATGGAAACCGCTGGCACAGCACATATTCCAGCGACTGGATCAGCTCGTGTCAAACGATCCACCCGTTATAAAAAATATAATTAACGTCTTAAAAAAACATATTTTAGATATGTACTATTAATACCATAAGTACAATTATATCATTTTATAAAAGTTATAAACACAATTTTCATTTTAATATTAATTTTTATTGTTTAGGTACCGATGACTAGCACTCACAAATACTCACTGCAGCTAGTGTCAGGTCCTAGCCCCCCCTCCAACATCTTATAATACAACATATTTATCACTATTATCATAAACATCATCATCATCATCGTCGTCATCGTCATCATTTTCATCATCATTACTATTACTACTACTACTATTGTTGTTGTTGTTGTTATTGTTATTATTATTGCTATTGTTTATTATGATTAGGTAATAAAAATTGTTATTACTAAAAGAACCATCTTCCTTCACATAGACCTCGTCCTCACCTATTAAGGCACCTTGTCTCCCACTCCTAACGTTTCCCCATTTTCTGTAACACTACATGTATTAAAATTAACTAGAACTACGTCTTGGTCTTAAAATCACGTCTTAATTACGTCTGAATCACGTCGTACTTCGGTCGCGTCATAACGTCTTCTCCTACAATTGCGATCATAAAGAAAATCTATTGTACGCGCAGCGAGCACGTTGAAGCAAAATGCGACAGCGCGTCGCAGCCTAAATGCGACATCCCCTCGCTGTAGATTTTGATTAACATCGCGTTCAGCTGGAGCAGCATGAAAACACTAAATCGACACCCAGCTGGATAAATGACGCATAATTTCAACACCGTCGTAAGCTTAAATGCAAAGGTCGCGACCGATGGTGTTCTTATGAAGTAGAGGTGTCGAATCGGTGTTTACATTCGGCGGCTCCAGTCGAGCGCGAACGTAGAAAAGGACAGACGGTAGAAGAGACAGAGAGAGCAAGCAAACAAAGCGACGCATTGCTAATGCAACAATAAACTTTTTTATTTAGTAACTTTTCTGAATGTAACTTTTCCCAATGTGTTTTTAAGATTTTTCTGATTAAAATATGTAAGTATGTAAGTGGTACTTATGTAAGTGGTAAGCAAATATATTAAATATGAAGTAAATACAATTCAAACTATGTCGTGTTTGGTATCATTTTAATCAGAAAAATCTCACAAATACGTTAGCAAAGGTTTTAAAAGAAAGGATCGTCGCGACGTACCATGGACAGGATTGTAAAATGTATCGCCATGATGGCCGCGGCAGCAACTATGTATTTTTTGACGCGAGAAAGCCTGGCATTCTGCTGTCGCGGAGTTCTGTAACTGTTTGCGCTGAAAATTAATTTACGAACACGCGTGGTAGAACGCAATACTATATTTCGCCGTAAGGCGTCACGTAGTGATCGAATTAGCCAAAACCGTCGCCAGAAGTCCAAAAACATTGAAATCAATTAATTTGTATTTGATTTAACACATATCTGAGCATACTTTTTCATTAATAATACTTTTGTTTTACCGTACACGCGACGTGATGCGATCTGAAATTGTTTTTCGACAAATAACCTTAGTCGACGTGACACGCACATCGTTTTAATTTCCGTGGTCGACATGCGTGGAAACATCTTCCCAGCTCGAGTGTTTAAATACGAACGTCGCCCAATGCGCCAACACGCTCGTAACGATAGGTTTGCGCCTGGCAAGTGAAAGCTTAGTCCATTTTTGTTGGGCAAAGTAGGCGGTTCGGAGAAGCAGGCGGGGCTCCTCCAAGGACGGCTCTGGCGTGCAAAATTTTTCCACCTCTGAACTAAATAAACGGTCTCCCTGTACTGCCGCATAATTTTAGACATGAGCCGCTTATTTTGAAAGTGGCCTAACTCCATTTATCTTTAAATCGAGATATTTAAAGTTTTGCGTTTCAATGAATTTAAAAATATACGTATAAGATACTAAGGAGTCATACTGCTTAAGCGTATCTAAGGATGTTAAATTTAAAGTTCCTGTTAAAATAGTGGCAATTATTAAGTAAATAACGTGCGTTTTCTTATCAAGAATGGAGTTGGGCCACTTTCAAAATTAACAGCTAGATTCATTATAAAATTTGAAGGTGCCCAAGTCCATTCAACATAATTTAAGATGTTTCAAATTGAAAAAAACAATACCGAATTTGTTTTACATATCTTGAAAACACTTCGGAAACATAATTTATGCGATTCAAAACATTTTTTAATTACAGAACATAGAAAATTACAAACATAAATTTATTACAAAACAATTTACTATTCGTCTACATTTTGTGCGTGTGAAAGGGATTTGAAGAAATCATGATGTTCTGGTGGTATGTATCGTAATAGGTCAATCATGTCCTTAAATTTTGCTGTTGTAACTTGTCTAATATTTTTATACAGTGGTGCCAATACAATATTTTCGAACCTTCTTGGTCTACCCCGACGTGGTGATAAATTCAAGACTTTAAAATTTTCATTTTCATTCATTGATGTCTTGTAGAAAATTTTATATGGTTCATTTCTGACAAAACGCATCCAACATATTCTTAACCAGTTTACTGATTCTCCATCAGAATTCTTTACCCTTTTAAAAATTGCGTCTTCTAATAATTTCGTTGATACAAAATCTTCCTGTTTCATTTCAGTTACAATGAAATTATTCCCCTTCCGACAGTTTTTAATAATCTTGTAATAATCTTGGGGAACGAACAGTAAATTATTTTTTTTTAATGCCATTTCTACCACGCCAAAATCTCTATCATTTGGTAAAAACGAATGTCCTGATATTAAAAATTTATGATCTATAATTTCTACATTATTATCCAAAGCTTGGACAATTTTCAACCACATTAAAGCTACTTTAATGTTTCTATTTTGCCCGGTGCACATGTCACTGTAAGCTATGATGTGTTTTTCACTTCTTAAATTTTTAATATGTTTTAAAATGCATGAAACAACTTCTTGAGCACCTCTGGATGCAATAGTTTCATCCCAAACGTACATGTAAACATTATCGTTACGAAAATTGTGAATACCTAAATTTAGAACATACATATTGCGTTTGTAATATGCTACTGAGGTAGTCAGCTTGGGATACGGTAATGCTTTTTGCAAGTCGAACGAGAAAGCAAAATAATAATCCGGATTACGTGATACTTGCTCCTGAGCTTGTTTTAGTGAATTTCTAGCTGATTCTGCTAGTCTTAAATGGACATCGTGTTCTTCGGTGAATTTATTCTTTTCTTCATCATTATTCGATGCTTTAATTTTAATGTTTAATAAGTCGCATTTTTGGCAAGTATCTTTGCGTGGTTGGTGGAAATGTCAATCAAAATCTATTTTAAATATTTTCCTATAAGTCCACTCATTAACGGCTTTTATTCCATTTTCCTCGCAGTGAAGCTCGTATAAATTAAACATTTTCCTGATAGTTAGATCTGGATGTAGATATCTTCTATTAGGATTATGAGATCTGGTATAATGGGATTCAAAATTAGGGAAACTTTTAATATGATTTTGAACGTGCTTTTTCGCTTCTTCAGGTAACTGTCTTGATGATCCAGCCATCCTCCCACGCATATCATTGCCCACATTTGCAGAGTTTAGTACTCGTTTTAAGCGTCCTTCGCTTACTTTAAAAGTATCCAAAAAGAATTTTTTACAGACGGGAATTTTTCCGTTTTTAGAGCGTAACAAATATCTAAAACTAAAATTTCTTGGTGAACCTTTTCCGTTTGTTGGACGTCTTCGTTCCACAATTTTGCGCTCGACAGCTTCGTAAAATAGTACATTTTGTTTGTTAAAATCTGCCAAACCCCAAAACTTCTCAAAAATATTTTGTCTTTCTTCTTCATTGAAATTTTTTGTGCAAGCATTCCGACAACCACAATCTTTGTTTTCGAAAATTTTTTCAGGCACAATATTTCCGATCTGAGTGAAATATCTTTTTCCTGAATTCCGTTTAATTTTTCGCACTTTTTGGATGTATGATGCATCAATCTTTTCTCCATTGTTATTTGGATCTTCACCCTCTGAAGACGAATATTGTTCTATAATTCTGTTTCTTTTTCGATTTTTTTTTAAATTATTAGTTGCTATTTCTTCCTCACTATCTGAACTAAATGGTCTTATTCTGTTTTTCCTCATGGGTGAAATAATTTCTAAAATTTAATATTAAATTTTAATTTTTATATTAATTAAACGTACAGGTTAATGAACTAACGCAATTGTCCCAAAAATGAGGTTAACTTGTAAATACTAATTAATTGAAATTACCTTCATCACTGCTTTCCGACATTATCAATAGTAAATATCTTGATGTAACTATAAATGGAGTTGGGCCACTTTCAAACTACACGGCGCAGTTATTTAATTAATTCTCAAAACTTATGTGTAAAAAATTTATGGTATTTGCTCTGAATATAGGCAACCTGAAGTGCTTCATTGATAAATAACATGAAGTTGTACATGTAAACATGGTAACCGGCAAAAAATTTAAAAACGGAGTTAGGTCACTTTCAAAATGAACGGCTCACATATCAGCCGTACGGTAGGAATTCTGTCGCTGCCGAAACCGAGAAAGGGAAAATTATTTCTTAGGCGCGCTTTTTGAGAAATTACACTAAAATAAATAAAACACTGATTTCCGAAACATTAAACTAATATTATTTATTTATTCGCATTCTGCATTGCATTTCACAATAACTGTAAAAGAAACATATTCAAATAACGTATGAAACATATTCAAATAATGCGATTGGCTGAGATTATGATCGATAAAACATTCCGGGAGCCTACAGGCGCCTCTCGCGTGTGCGGATCAAAGTAGTGTAGCAGTCTTCAGTATACATATGGCTTAGAAAGTGCCTTTAAGCGCCATTAGTGGTCAAAGGGATAATTCTGTTTGTTGTATAGCTAATTGTAAGTTGTTACCTACATGAAATATTTTTCATACATGCATCATGAACAGACAAAAGTGAACTTCACACGAGGTGATTGCATTCTTGTTTGTGATTACCTAGTTTATTAATGAAGTGGAAGTTAAACGGAGCTTTTACTTGAAGATTTTAATGATTTTTGTGCGTCCGGTAAAGTGCCACAAAGGCGGAAAACAATAGTGCAATCTTAATTAACGCAAACATCAATGGCAGCGGGATGTCTACATCGTCTACATTTTTTACGAAAGTAACGATCATTTCTGTAGACACATGTGAAGCTGAACACGATGCAATTTGAAACTGCAACAAAAACTCGTCGATTATTTTCCATTGTGATAATACTTAAGTCGTATAACAGATGTTCTTCCAAAGGACAAAACAGATAAAACCTTTATAGTGCATGTTACATTTTTATTAACTCTTTGGATACCACTTCTATCCACGGCGCTTCATACGGATGACGTTATTTTAACACGTTGAGCCCGGCGCCGATATTACTGTCCTTTCCGTTCAGCCGGCAGCGGGCGAACACTTAACGGCGAGCGCTTGGGCGAAATTTAAGACGGTTGGAATGAACAGAGGTCTACTTTGCTTCAACTTCTCTTCCGAACTGGGACAATGGTTCAGTCAATGCATATGTATACAAACGGCAAAAAGATGATCAGTTAGAAAGAAGCCACGGAAGTGTAGAGACGATTTCGAGACAAAAAATTTTTGGTTCTGTTTGAAAATATTTGTTGCCCATAAAACCGAAAATGTCTATTTATTTTTTAATTTTAATACTGTCGGTCCCAGGGACCGGCGCTGTCCAAACGGAAAGTTCACTGTCGGTCCCCAGGGACCGACGCCGGGCTCAACGTGTTAATGCTGACGGATCGTTAAAAACGTAATACTTCTTGCACGCGTGAGCTCTGTTGATGGATTATACAAAACGCGGACAAGTTATTATTGTAATGATTCAGATACGTGAAATTTAATAATGTAAAGAATTTATTGTAAGACTCCGCGCCAGCGAGGCGCCGAGCCGGGCGTTCTCACGCCTGGCTTTCGTCAAGAGGACCTTTCGCTAGCGAGGGAAGAAGACAACCATCGCCTCTACGGGGCCTTTCGGGGAAAAGAGTCCTTGGAAGGAGAGGCCCACGTCCCTCTCCGAGGAAAGCCTCTGATAGGCTCGCGTAAGGGAGGAAGGAAGTCGTATAAATATACGACTTCCAGGGCCCGCCGTATCATTCAGTGTATTATCGTTGTGGCGAACATTACGAGGATCGTCGTTGTAGCGATCATTACGAGAATCGTCGTTGTAGAGTCCGTATGGACGAATCATTCCTAGTATTGCCGTCGTAGCGTCTGTATGAGCGCTACGCAATCTTCACAATTATTGTTATATATATCACTGTACACGAACATAACCGACATTACGATTGTAGAAGTTGTTCTAACGCCACGTCTCTCCGGACAAATTGTTATACGTGATTGTATACAACCATTGTATTATTAAAAAGAAATTTATATATTATATATTTCACTCTTACATTATTTTCAAACATAAATTATTTTGTTAGAAAATGATAATTGATCATTATGATTGTAATATGAAAGAAATGGAAAAAATTGCATATATTTTGTGTTCATAATTCATGTTGATAATTCTTATCGAATACATACACATATGTGAGCATAGGCCACACCGATAACTATGTATAGGTTTTTAGGGTTTTAAATAACAACACTTTGTTTAAAAGCTAATGGAATAGGCCAAGACTTTATTCTATGAATATATGAAGAGGGTGCGTCTTCTCTCTAAAAGTGAAAGTCACAGAGTGAGGTCTAAAGGAATTCTGCAAGGGTCTAAGGACCCTTTTCGGTTATAACATAAAACAGACTGTATACCTATACAGCTGCAACCTCTTAAGCATTCCAGGAAGTAAATATACCAGTTGATTTTTGTATGTTTAAAATATACTATGCCCGTAGAGACATAGAAAACCAACACTATCAACGGAAATATACATGTTTAAACCTACAGCATTAAAAAGGTTAAACCGTAAGTATTAGTCGTAAGTTCGTACGGTAAATGTTGAAAATATAAATGAAAAAGATAATAGGCATGTTTAGTATTTTTATGTTTTATAACATAAGATTTACTAATATAAAAGACATATTCATTTGCAGGCGCAAAACAAAGTTTTAGTGGATTTCTCAAAATGCCTATTTTTAAAATAGATATTCTATAAGGTTAGGTTATATTCTAAATATACGAACTATCGATTTTCCTTTTTTAACGATTTTACGTCTGAGTTATGGGGAAACTGACCCGATTGGTGGATCTTGCCACTTGAATTCTTCTTGATAAGTAACATAGATCACCCAATAACATATATTGAGCAAACCAAAAGAAGCTGGAAAAACAATTCTTGCTACCCTGTCAATATAGGAGACGCTGTTTATGTGCCTGGAAATTCTTTCACCGTATTTTCGGCAATTCCCTGCTGCCTCTCTCTGCCTGCGCTTTCTATAGTGGGAGAGACAACAGTGGCATTTAAATCAGTGGTAATAAATCACAAAAGTTAAATTCTACGCATCTACGTACACGCGTATATTGAAAAACGGAAATTTTTGTTAATTCTTAAAGCTTATTTGCGATTATTTCAATTGTGCTTCTAAAAAAGTACAATGGAAGATTAATAAAATTTGTAGACACAGCTTTGAAATCATATTAAGAATTTTTTCGACTTTCACTCTTCGTTACCTGAATGACTCATCTCCAGCAAGACAATAGACGAATTGTCGCCATTTTGGTATACGCATGTCCGTTTGCGTTTGTCTCTCCATAGTCGAGGGTCTCGTGGTCACGGCTACCATAATTGGTCCTTTAGCATAACTCACGGACTCCTACAAAAAATGCAATTTTTATTCAAGATATAGCACAATACAATTTTAAATGTGGATTTTTTATAAATATACTATATTATGTATACAAATATGCCATATATGTTATTGTTGGATATCACTTAAAACTTCAAATTATTTGTATAATGTTTCATACAGTTAAGATAAGTAAGTCCGAATATTCCATCCTGCAAAACAAGATGACGCAGAAAAACACTGAATCACCGAGCCTAAACATCACCCTTGAGCCCTTACTCATAGACGCCTAGACTTCCAGCTAAGACCCCAAAATTTCCACTGGATGCTTCCAACCCCCACTACTCTAAAATAAGATATAAATATATGTCCTCAGTAGAGACGCTAGCTTTTTGGTCATAAGAACGCATAACTTTCGGTTCGGAGGTATCAACGAAATTGTTCAACGCTTAGAAGTAGTCTGAAACTATTGTCCTAGCGTAAGATTTCGTGTAGAGAAGTTGGTAAGAAATAAAATCAGTTATTTGAAACCAATACCGAAATCCAACATAAATATTGGCGACGAGGAATGGGATGTTCAGCACTCTAACTAGTGGAAGAAAAAGTGAAATTAGCAACTTCACTCCTGGCGTTTAAGTGGCAATTTTCATATTGCGAAACTGGACAACGAAGACAACATTACACACAGGACCACGACACTCGATACGGAAAAACACTGCAACGTGGGCGAATACGAACTCGAACTAGCAACTCCAGCACCGATTGCACAAGTACTTCCTATCGTCGTGAGTAGAATAGTTTTCTAGATACTCGTTGATTTTGACAATTCTTCCTTTCCTTACCGTTATTAAATCCTATGATCATGGCTCAAAACCAAGTTGTGACTGCACCCCGTGCTAGTCTCGAATTTCTTACAAAATTAATTCCTGATACATTTGATGGTGATCGGTTTAAAATTCAAAGTTTTATCAAACAAGTAGATGCGGTTTTTGAAAACGCTCATGAATCTCAACGATCCCTTCTATTATTATATGTTAAAAGTAAAATTACTGGAAAAGCTAGAGAGCAAATCGACATACATTGTAATTTAACAACATGGGAAGAAATTTCAGAATTATTATTAAGCCTTTATCAAGATAAAAAAACACTTGATCAGCTTCTTGAGGAATTAAATTCGGTGAGACAAGGCAAAACAGAGAATGTTTCCCAATTTTTCCAAAGATTAGAAGATCTGTCGTCTAGAATATTAGCCGCGGTCCATGCATCTAATTTAGAAGAAAATACTCTTGCGGGACGAATCGCGATGATAACTGATATGACATTAAATCGCTTTATTTATCATAATCATTCTCAAATATCACAAATGCTTCGCTATAGAGAGTTTAAAACTATCAATCAAGCTTTTACTGCTGCTACGGCCGAAGAGAAAGCCCTGAGACCACGAAATGAATATACACAAACATACATTTATTGCAATCGAACAAATCATTCCAGTAACGACTGTCGCTTCAAAAATTTCAAACCTATAAATCATTCTAGACAAATTCATTTTACCCAACAACAATCCAATATCAGAACTTCAAATCCAACAAATTCAAATGCACAATGTAAAGATTCAGAACGAAATCGGTATTTTAATAAACAATCTAATAATCAGGTCATTCAATGTACTTATTGTAAAAAGTCGGCTCACTCTATAGAAGAATGCATAAAAAAATTCTTGTCGAACGTCAAAAGAAATAGAAACAGTCAAAGTGATTTCAATTCTCATAATCAACAATCTTTCAATTTTCACGAATCCGAGATGCAATCATCTAATTTTTCTACTGCATCTCCTAGTACCTCTCAAATTAATATCACATCCGGAAACTCGCAAAGACAATGTAGAATACCACATTTAAATTATATTAATCCTCATAAAAGAAATGATTACTCCGTTCCACAAACTGATACAAAGAGAAAGGAACAGCTCATCGTAAATGAATTTTTAAATTTTGCTCATATTAATTTTAACAATAACGACTTAACATATATATTAGTCGAATGTCCTTCAGCGAACTTGCCTGATAAGGTTCTCAAACTTCTTATAGACACGGGAGCCTCCGTTTCTTTGATAAAAAAGGGAAGTCTTAGTAGATATCGAATTATCAATGATAAAACTATAATTTTAACGGGCATAAAAAAGAATGCACCTATTCAAACTCATGGAGAAGTTCAAATCGAATTAGAAATTCATCGAAATAAATTTCTCGTTGATCTTCAATTAATCGATGATAATTATGAATCGAATATACCATTTGATGGCTTATTGGGTAATGACTTTTTTAATACTAAAAATGCTGAAATATCTTATAAGCACAATTCTATAAAAATTGATCGTATCCCATTTTCCATTCCCTTGAATTTTAATACGACTCAAAAGTCCGAAGGAATTTTTACTATCGGATCAAGATCAGAAATAATTGCGAAACTTAAAATAAATAACCCTTACAATCTTAAAGAAGGGCTTATTCAAGCCGCAATTTTAGATAGAGAAAAAACACTTTTGATCCCGAACGCTATTGTGAAAGTCACAAGTAATAATGAAGCCCTTATCACTATCGTGAATCGGTCGACAGAAAAACAATCGTTCGTCAAACCCTTTATCGAAATCGAACCTCTACCTCAAAAAGCCCAAATTTGTAACCTATCTAAAGGAAATATGATAGAAAAGGCAAATCGTATTAATTTGTTAAATGAAAATCTACGCCTTGATCATCTCAATGTAGAAGAAAAGTTGTCAATCAAAAATTTATGCGAAGAATTCGAAGATATATTTTTCCTTCCTAATGACACTTTGACTGCAACCACAACAGCCACGCATGAAATTCCCACTCATGATAATATTCCTATTCATGTTAAATCTTATCGGTACCCTGAAATTCATAAAAGTGAAGTCTCGAAACAAATGGAAAAAATGCTAGCGCAAGGAATCAAAGGACCGTCCACTAGCCCATGGTCTAGCCCATTATGGATAGTTCCAAAAAAGATTGATGCCTCAGGTACTAAGAAATGGAGAATAGTAATAGATTATAGGAAGCTAAATGAAAAGACTATTGGTGATGCATACCCATTGCCAAATATCGAAGATATTTTGGATCAATTAGGTCATGCGCAATATTTTACCACATTAGATCTCGCAAACGGGTTCCATCAGATACCTATGGATCCTAAGGATTCGCCGAAAACAGCTTTTTCTAGACCCGATGGGCATTTCGAATACAATCGTATGCCATTCGGATTGAAAAATGCTCCGGCTTCTTTCCAAAGGATGCTGAATATCGTTCTAACAGGATTAACTAACAAGCAATGCTTTGTTTATCTTGACGATATTGTTGTATACGGATCGAATATAGAGGATCATAATAAGAAATTAGCTAATGTATTTTCAAGATTCCGTGAGAATTCTCTTAAACTTCAGCCTGATAAATGTGAGTTTATGCAAAAATCATGTCAATATTTAGGACACGTAATTTCAAGCGAAGGCGTTAAACCGAATCCTTCTAAAATTCAATCAATTCAAAAACTTCCACGTCCCCAAAATCCAAAAGGTATAAAAATATTTCTAGGGATGACCGGTTTTTATCGAAAGTTTATTCCCAATTTCGCGACAATCGCTAAGCCCTTAACAAGTTTATTAAAAAATGATACCCCTTTTAATTGGAATGAACCACAAGAAAATGCATTTCAAACACTTAAATCTACTCTAATGAGTGAACCAATATTACAGTACCCCAATTTTTCCCAGCCATTTGTCGTTACTTCCGACGCTTCGAATGTAGGAATTGGTGGTGTACTATCGCAAAATATAAATAAGAAAGATTTACCAGTAGCATATTATTCAAGGACCTTAAATACTGCAGAAGAAAACTACTCCACAATCGAGAAAGAGTTACTCGCGATAATTGATACGGTTGAGCACTTTCGACCATACCTATATGGACTAACTTTTTCAATATATACCGATCATAGACCCCTTCAATGGTTAGTAAATTGCAAAAATCCATCTTCCAGGCTCGTTAGATGGCGATTACGTTTGAATGAGTATGAATATACAATTAAATACAAGCCCGGTAGAATTAATTCAAACGCGGATGGTTTATCACGTCTTTTACCAGAAGCGGTTAAAGAAGCATCCGTTAACATTATCCCCAACCATAATAAAACGTATCAAGACTTTGTTAAGTTTCACTATAATAATGAAAAGATATTTGAATTTGAACGTGAAAATAACGCTTTACAAAAAATTAGCGATCCAATTATAATTTTCTGGTCTCAAGATTTAGACGAAAGTAATATTTATTCCGCTTACGTCCAATCAAATTTCAATATGGACGAAGCCAAACCATTTACAAATGGATTGAATATGTCGAAGAGTGAAAAACAAACATTATATATTTTATTTGCTAAAAACTTACATTATGATAGAATCGAATATAAAAATATTTTTGAATGTCTAATCACACTAAAAAATTCAATCAAAGAAAAAACCTTTGTTCTTGTTCCTCCGGAGAAAGGGAACGGCATCAAGCCGCATATGTTAAATGAAATGTTAGCTTTTATTTTTCCTCGTAATAAAATAGAAATTCTCAATATCGCAAAGGTAATTCCGGAAAACCAAGATTAAATAAAATCTATATTAAAGGAATATCACGATAGCAAATTAGCAGGACATTTTGGATTTAATAAAACTTATTCAAAAATAAAAGAGCGCTACTACTGGTCTACAATGAAATAAGATATTCAAAATTATATCAAAACATGTCGTTCTTGTCAATAAAACAAAACTAATTTTAAACCAACAAAACAACCAATGGAGATAACGACTACATCCGAAACACCATTCGAGAGACTCGCTATTGACGTAGTAGGGCCTCTTCCATTAACCGAGAGAGGAAATCATTTTATTATTACTGCTCAAGATGATTTGACAAAATTCTCATTTGCATTTCCTGTGCCAGATCACGAAGCTAGAACTGTAGCAGAAAGTTTAATTTCAATATTTCTTAATTTTTGAATACCTCAAAAACTTTTATCCGATCAAGGTTCTGACTTCATGTCCAACCTAATTAAAGAATTTAATAAACTATTCCAAACAAAACATTTATCCACTACCCCTTATCACCCGCAAACTAACGGTGCTCTTGAAAGGTCACATTTAACTCTAAAAGATTATCTTACTCACTACATTAATAGTAAACAACAAGATTGGGATGAATTTGTACCATTTGCAATGTTTAGTTATAATACTTCAGTTCACAAGACCACTAAATACACTCCATACGCAATACTTTACGGTAGAAAAGCTCATTTACCTTCTTCAATCACACGAGATCCCGAATTTCACTATACGTACGATGATTATATCCGATCTCTCCAATACAAACTAAATACAGATTTTAAACACGCACGCGAAAGTATCATTGAATCCAAGGAAGCAAGTAAAAAGTACTACGATCGCGACACTAGACTTGTAGAATTCAAGGTGAACGACCTTGTAAAAATTAAAAATGTGAATATTAAGTTCGGATTATCGAAGAAACTTTCTCGAAAAGCTAATGGTCCTTATCGAATTACCCAAGTTTTTCCAAATAATACAGTAGAAGTCCAAATTGGCAAAAAGAGAAAGAAATATCATACTAATCTGCTTAATCTGTATTTTCCAGATGAATCTGACAATTCTATTCCTCCCCCTATTACCCCTCCTAGTATCGAGTAGTTACTTGTTACGAGCCGGGCGAGTGGCAGTACGCGACCGAATGCGTTAATACAATTTTTATGGCGAGAGCTAAAAATTACAACGAGTTGGGGAATAATATTCAGGGAATTATATCCGGGGACCGGACTAACCTATAGCCTAACTATAGGGTCGCCGTATGCCCGTTAATAACGAAAGAAACCTCGCGGTACTTTCGCGCTAGTATAGCGGATAAGTCCCGTACCAGAGAATACGGGGGTACCCCCACTAGCTAGTAGTAGGGAAATCTCCGGGGACCGGACTAATCTATAGCAGAACTATAGAGTCGCCGTATGCCCGTTAATAACGAAAAACCTTGCGGTATTTTCGCACTAGTATAGCGGATAAGTCCCGTACCAGAGAATACGGGGGTACCCCCACTAGCTAGTAGTAGGGAAATCTCCGGGGACCGGACTAATCTATAGCAGAACTATAGAGTCGCCGTATGCCCGTTAATAACGAAAAACCTTGCGGTATTTTCGCACTAGTATAGCGGATAAGTCCCGTACCAAAGAATACGGGGGTACCGCCACTAGCTGGTATTAAGGAAAAAGGAAATTGTTGCAATCCGTAGACTCTTTTAACGAACACCCGTAACGTTAATTTTAAAGATCTTATTCACTCCGAGCGGTAAGAGTGAAAAAGGGAGATCGTTGCTCAGTTACGTGAAGATTAAAGGAAGTATAATGAAAATAACTAAACGTTTGAAATATCACAATGTGAATGTAAACGTATATTAACAGTTATAATCAAAAGTGGTTTAATAATGCAATTACAAAAGTTGATTCTTAGATCTAAACTTAGCCGAAATTCATGCGTCGGTTCGCGGGGATATTCTTCGTCTTATACTTACAACAGTCAACGTTTTATAGAAGTCGTGACTTTGAACTTTATGTACGCTAGGTAACAGTATGACGGTTTAAAGAATACTGGATCCGAGGAGTCAAAATGCGTCTCGTTTATATAGGACTTAGTCCTGGGAAAATCTGTCAAAAAATGAGTGGAGGTGGTAGGAATTTGGAAGGGAGATTAGGGCACCAAGATGGCGTGGGAAGAATCTGGAGATTATAAAAATGTAACTTGCTTACACCAGCCGCGAGGGTGGTGTTCCTGTGATTACGTCTTCCTACGGTTTCTCGAGTGGTCTACTGATATAATGGGTGAAGTAAAAAGTTTTGAGCGTTTTTTGTTAGATGGCTTTAGTGAGCCATATCTCACAATGTATACGTTGCATCATGTCATTCTATACTGTGACTTAAAGGCAACATAACGCTTTAAAAAAAGTTCTCTGACAGTCTTTTGTTTTGTGAAGCCAGTTGTTTGTTAGAGCGTATCAAAATGGAGGTAACGAAAGAGAAGATTCGATACATTCTACAATACCACTACGATCAAGGGGAAAAAGCCGAGCAGGCAGCCAAAAAAATTTGTGCTGTTTATGGACCCAAAACAGTATCGAATGCAACAGTAAAGCGGTGGTTCCAACGCTTCCGTTCTGGTAATATGGACGTCGAAGATGAGACACGCTCTGGTAGGCCTATCGTTGAAAATGTCGATAAAATCATGGAAATCGTCGAGTCAGACCGGCATGCGAGCACTTATTCCATTGCCCAGGAACTGAAGATTAGCCAGAAAACCGTTTGGAACCATTTGCATAAGGCTGGTCTCAAAAAGAAGCTCGATATATGGGTGCCACACGAACTGACGCAAAAGAACCTTTTGGAGCGAGTTGACGCCTGCGATTCTTTGCTGAAGCGTCACGAAATGGACCCATTTTTGAAGCGGATGGTGACTGGCGATAAAAAATGGGTCACATACGAGAATGACAGGTGAAAAAGATCGTGGTCCAAGCGCGGTGAGACGGCCCAAACGATCGCCAAGCCCGGATTAACGACCAAGAAGGTTTTGCTATGTGTTTGGTGGGATTGGAAGGGAATCCTGCACTATGAGCTGCTCCCATCGGGCCAGTCACTCAATTCGGGCCTATATTGTGAACAACTGACCAGATTGAAGCAGGCGATCAACGAGAAGCGACCAGAATTGTCCAATCGGAAGGGTGTTGTCTTCCATCAAGACAACGCCAGGCCGCACACATCTTTAACGACACACCAGAAGCTCCGAGAGTTTGGATGGGAGGTTATATCGCACCCGCCGTATAGCCCTGACCTGGCACCAAGCGATTATCACCTTTTTAGACATTTACAATATTTTCTTGATGGCAAAAAACTGGCCTCAAGAGAGGCTTGTGAAAGTGAGCTGGTAGAGTTTTTTAACAATAGGGACGAAGACTTCTTCAATCGCGTAATTATGAAATTGCCTTCAAAATGGGAAAAAGTTATTGAAGAAAACGGCGCTTATTTGATTTAATTCCGAAAATTCTAAGTTTGTTAATTTTATCATCAAAATAAAGAGAAAAAACGCTCAGAACTTTTTACTTCACCCATTATTTTCTAAGTGGTCGACTGGTATTCCGTGAGAAAATGAAAATTCAGAGTCGCATGTAACATACTATAAGCATCAGCCGCTTAAAAATTCTGTTGGCATTTTTTATAATAAGAAGGGTATAGCTCAAATTAGTAATTCTAAGTTAACGTTATTAACTCATATTAATACTACCTACCTAAGTGATGCTATTCGCATATTACATGAATATTTTATAAAAACTCAAGATATTTGCGAATTAACTCATAATGAACAGTCTCAACAAAATCATATCAATTATCATTGCGAGCGAACTCTCAAAATTATTGAGAAGGAACTAGATGATATAGATGAAAAGCACAGTATCTTGCAACAATTGAGTCGACAGTCGTCGATTAGGAAAAAGAGAGGACTCTTAAACGGCGTTTCGTATGCATTTAAATGGATTTTCGGCATACCTGATGCCAATGATGCTCAATATTATGAAGATAGTATCAAAGCTCTAGTAAATAATAATCGACAAACGCAAACACTCCTCAAATCGCAGATACAAGTGATAGCTAGTACAATTAGAAACTTTAATAACTCTATTTCTTCCTTAAAACACCAAGAAGCAACTATGAACGAAAATGTCAAAATAATTAATCAGTTCACAGTCCAAACAAATACACACTTATCTCGATTATCATTAGAAAGCACAATTACTCAACAAGTCGCTACGCTTCTTGCTCTTGTAAATCGTATTAGTCACGAACATACCCGATATATCGAAGCAATCAATTTAGCCGAACATAACATTATATCCCCTTTGATTATAACTCCTGATATTTTATACGAAGAATTAGGAAATTACAAAGGAGAATTAAAATTAATAATGGAACCGGAACCACAAAATATTCGAACATTCTACAAATTGATTCAACTTCATATGATCACATCTAACGACATAATTATTTTTGCTCTTAATATTCCCTTGGTTCGAAAAATGATTTTTGATAATTATGAACTTATTCCACTTCCAATTCGCCACAATCAATCATCATTTTACTCGTACATTATTCTTCGAAACAATCACATCCTTTTGTCACATTCTAAAACACAAGTCACCTTCCTTAAAGAACTGTCAGATTGTATAGAGTACCTAGATCAACTATACCTCTGCCACGATCTTCACACAACGCAAGTGACGATCCAGCCAATCTGCGAAATCGATATGTTGTCTCCACGCATCAAAAAAATACCAAACGATTGTGAAACCAAAACTATAAAGGCCACAATCGAAACATGGAAATACATTTCGAACAACTAATGGATCTACATTCTCAAGGACCCAACAACGTTAACCATAATCTGCGAGGAGAATCATATGGAAGATGTCACGTTAGAGGACACTGGAATTATTCGTCTACAGAACAACTGCAAGGGTTACACACATCTCTTCGCCCTTGAAACTAATTATAAAGCCAAAAAGAACATTACCAATTACGTTTCAAATATTAATATTATAAACGACGATTGCTGCATTCTAAACCCGCACTTGGAAAAACTAAAATCGTTGAAATTAAAAACTATAGATTTAGCTAATGTAGATCTTTCAGATTTAAAATACGCTAATAAGAAACTCAACGAATTCGACGAGATCATTACAAAGCAAATAAATCAGCCATTTATAGTTACACACGCAAAGTGGTGCACTATTGTCCTTGGACTAATCGGTGCAGTCATAATTTTTCTAATTTTGAAGAATTGCTCCAGATGCCTTTATTGGATTCAACGATTATGCTGTTCCACTATGCATCCAGTTACGGGACAAGTATCACCACCCATCATAAGAACTTCGTGAATTGTAACTTTGATTCTACAATAAAATCAAGAGAAGCAACAATTTACGACGTCTCGCCGAGACGTTCATCAACAACGAAAGCCACTCCAAGCAAAGCGTTGCGAGAATGACAGAGAGAGAGAGAGAGAGAGAGAGAGAATGAGGATGCGTGAAACTGCGTGCTTGCGATGCTGTGCTAATGCGAGATGATGAGCGTGTGTGTGTTTGTGTGAGTGGGGTGCCGAGCTCTCGGAGCAAAGTCGCTGCGTAAGAAAGCCAGAGTGTATTTTGTCCTTGCGAACAGCGAACAGCGAATTTTTTATCAGCGACAGTGTAGAGCGATGAATGTGAATTGATTAGTGTTATTTTTCTATTTTCTTTTTCTTATAATAAACATATTATTTTGTTACCTTTAAATAATAATTCTACAGTACTACTCCACTGTAACATTTTTATTGAATTGTATGCTAATTTAATAGTGTATTTAGAAGTTAAAGTTATATTATTCATTATTGAATTGTATGCTAATTTAATAGTGCATTTAGAAGTTAAAGTTATATTATTCATTATTGAATTGTATGCTAATTTAATAGTGCATTTAGAAGTTAAAGTTATATTATTCATTATTATGAAGAAAACTCAGATCACTTCCTTGTAAACTTTAAATACCCATATCTAACACATAATGTAATAATTATTATTTTAATTTGTTACCTTTAATCTATTATTCCATATCCAATTATTATACTGTATCATATACATCTATAACAATTGCCTATTTTAGATTAATCTTCGTTTATAAATATTTATAATCCAACGTTTTATATATATGTAGTATTACCACGAAAGTACGTGTTGTATTTGATGGTTCAGCGAAGACTACATCGGGATTATCACTGAATGACGTACAATTAGTAGGACCGACAGTTCAAAACGATTTATTTTCAATAATTCTCCGTTTTAAAAAACACAAATACGCAATGTCAGCTGATATTATGAAAATGTATAGACAAATATTGGTCAAACCCGATGAGCGGCGATTTCAAAGAGTTCTTTGGCGAACTGATTCTCCCCTACCAATTCGGACTTATCAACTAAACACGGTAACATACGGTACAGCATCCGCTCCTTTTCTAGCAACTCGCGCACTACGACAAATAGGGGAAGAACACGCAGAAACCGCACCGCACGCGAGTCAAGCTATCATTAATGATTTTTATGTAGACGACTTACTGACCGGAGCTAATAGCATTTCTGAAGCGATACTACTACGTGACACAATAGTAGACCTTCTTGGTCAAGCAGGACTTACCTTGCGAAAATGGGCGACAAACAATAAGGAAATATTAACTTCAGACCATTCTTCCACGACAGACGTACACATCCACGCTGACGAAAATGCAAAGACTTTAGGTATCTTATGGAAAACAGATACAGACCATTTACAATATATAGTTAAATTGGAAGCTCATAAACGCATTACAAAACGGACTATATTATCTGAAATAACTAAAATCTTCGACCCTTTAGGTTTAATAGGCCCTATAACGGTAACGGCAAAAATTATCTTACAGAAACTTTGGGAAATGCAAGTTTCTTGGGACGAGTCTTTGTGTCAAGAATTACACGCGAAATGGGAAACCTTCCGCAAAGAATTACCCTTACTAAATCGCATACGTGTGCCTCGGTATAGTCTGTGCCAAAGATCTGTTAGAATTGACATGCACGGTTTTGTGACGTATCTGAGAAGGCATATGGTGCCTGCGTGTACATTCGTTCAACAGATACGGAAGGTAGAAGTACGGCATTCCTTTTAACCGCGAAATCTCGTATTGCACCAATAAAGAAAATAACGTTACCTCGTCTTGAATTATGCGGAGCATTATTATTATCACAATTATGCTCAAAGGTCAGAGACTCGCTAAATCTTAATTTTGAACACGAGTACTACTGGTGCGATTCGACGATTGTCCTCGCATGGATTCAAGGCCCATCTAACCGGTGGAAGACCTTCGTTGCGAATCGTAGTGCAGAAATCGAACGATTGTCACAGGGTACGTGGCATCATATCTCGACCGAAGAGAACCCCGCTGACGTCATCTCTCGCGGTGCTAGGGTCACTCAACTCATCTCAAATCAGCTGTAGTGGCACGGGCCACCATGGTTATCAAACTCACATGATTATTGGCCAAAAACAGTGACGAACTTGCCGATCGATGATCTTCCAGAAACTAGACAAGGTCAGGTGACAGTTATGACAGCTCGTGAACAGTTCAGTATTTTTTCTCGTTATAGTTCATATATAAAATTAAAACGCGTAACCGCGTACTGTTCGCGCTTCCTGCATAATACACGAAACTCGTGCAGTTCAACGAACCTTTCGAGTCAAAAATCACGGCACATTGGTCCGTTAAGCACACAAGAACTACTACTTGCAGAACACACTTTAATAAAATTAGCGCAGGCTGAAAATTTTGGTACCGATTTGGAAGATCTTGGTGCGAACCGCAATGTTCGACGAGCAAGCGCGTTAAAATCATTAGACCCATTTTTAGACTCAAAGGGATTGATAAGGGTGGGCGGTAGATTGGAAGACGCTTCCGTACCATATGACCAGAAGCATCCAATTATCTTGCCAGCCAAACATTTATTAACGGAATTAATTATTTATCATGAACATTTAACCCTTTGCGGACGGGACACTCTGACGCGCGTGTGTCCGCCTGGACGGGGAGGCTTGGGAGCATTTCGTGGGAAAGTAGTATACGCATGAAGATTCGTTTGCAACAATTATACATTTCGTACTATATAAACAAATGCTTGCTAAATGATTTACAACATGTCAAATTTTAAAATATGAAATTGAAATTATCAGTAACAGGCCTAATAGACTTTTTATTGATAATTTCAGTTTTATATTTTAAAATTTTCTAGAGTGTGATATTTCTGAAAACAGTTGCCTATGCACATAAATGTTCTTTTCAGACATGTGTCACAAAGTCTAATAGACTTTTTATTGATAATTTAAATTTTATATTTTAAAATTTTCTAGAGTGTGATATTGCTGAAAACAGTTGCCTATGCACATAAATGTTTTTTTGGACATGTGTCACAGTAGAAACGTGTTTGTTCCCTTTCTCCTTTTATTTTCACATTTCAGCACACAATGCAGTCCCTGCAGTTTTCATTATCATCGTTACAAATTTGCTATTTGCTTGGGCTGCTGTCCGCAGACACGCGTCCAGAACGGTAAAAGTGCTTGGGCTGCGGTCCGCAGACAGCCGTCCGCAAAGGGTTAAGACTTATGCACGCTGGTTGTCAATTAACTATAGCATCACTTCGGACGCGGTACTGGCCGATCTCGTATAAAAGTACAGTAAAAAAGATTTTACGAAATTGCGTAAAATGTTTTCGTGCCAAGCCAATTGGTACAGAATACGTCATGGGAAAACTCCCGGTCGATCGAGTCACACCCGCTCGTCCCTTTTACTCGTGCGGCGTGGACTACGCGGGTCCATTCCTTATAAAAGACAAGAAACGCAGCAAAGTATCAATCAAGGCATACTTGTGTATATTCGTTTGCTTCGTTACAAAGGCTGTACAATTAGAACTAGCTGTTGATCTAAGCACAGAGGCCTTTTTAAATTGCTTATGTCGATTTATATCTCGTAGAGGGAGGTGCCAAATCATTCACTCGGATAATGGTACAAACTTTGTGGGCGCAAAAAATGAATTAAAGGACTTAAGAGCACTTTTATCGAGTAGAACTCACATTGACACAGTGACTAATTTTACAAATACAGAGGGAATACAGTGGGAATTCATTCCTCCTCATGCGTCTTATTTTGGTGGGCTTTGGGAAGGAGCAGTCAAATCTGCAAAATATCATTTAACGAGAACCTTAGGTAACGAGGTATTAACCTTTGAGGAACTTTATACAATTCTGACACAGGTTGAAACGTGTTTAAATTCACGTCCTCTGTCTCCAATTTCAAATGATCCAAACGACCTAAACCCGCTAACTCCTTCTCATTTTCTAATCGGTGACGTAATAACTGCCTTGCCTCAACCGAACTTCCTTGACACGAAGAAAAATCGTCTCACGAGGTTTCAGCACATAACGCAGCTGTTCCAGAGGCTTTGGCAGCGTTGGCGACAGGAGTATCTTTCTCAACTTCAGCAACGACATAAATGGCGCATCTCGGATCAATCAAAAATTGCCATTGGGACGCTGGTGGTCATCAAGGATGACAACTTACCACCTCTAAAATGGAAATTAGGCCGCATCGTGGACTTACATCCTGGGAAAGATGCTGTGACGCGTGTGGTCACCCTCAAACTCCCAGATGGCACAAACGGCCAGTTTCAAAAATTTGTGTACTCCCAATTAATGAAACATGAACATTCACAATTAGACATTATGTAAACACCACTTAGACATTAAGTAACTAACACCATTAAACATTAAGTGAAAAAAGGCTTTTTTGTTTTTTGCAAAACCTACATTTTTCTCTATGTTAATAACTGAATGACAGCATTATGCTACTATTTGTTATAAAATACCATATAAGCTAAGCATTTTTTCTTATTTTTATTAATTGAACACGCGGTATTCAAGGTGGGCGGCATGTTAAGCGAATAAATACGGCCCTGTATTTTGCTCTCGGGTAGAGACAAAAGACGATCGCGAAGGTTCGCTCGCGTTGCAAACGCCACGTTTTTAGTTCAGTTCCTCTCACGATGACCAGAGAATAGCACGTGCCACCACTCGCACCTATTTTTATTTTTATGTTCTATTATCTACTGCGATCCTTGTATTATTTAATAAATATACTCACGATTAATAAAGTGAATTTGTTTGGTTACAAGTGACATACAATTATTTGATCTGCACATACAAAACACTGTTCAAACCGAGGATCTACAGACGAGGTGATCGTAGTCGGCCAGCAATCTCCGGTGGAAAACGAAGACGCGGAGCCCACGACGCCGCAACAGGGGAGCCTGGAAACAACGGGCACAACGCTGAGACGAGCTCCCAGACGGCCTCGTATAATACGCACTGGACGCAGGGGAAGACCCCGAAAATTATTTCAGACAGCAGTCGGTCAAGCTCCGGAAAGTGAGGATAACGACGAAGCGAGCGAAAACGTTACCGAAGTAGCATAGGCTGCTGAAATACCGACGAAATGCGCGATGTCGGGAGAAGAAAATGAAGAATGGAAGCAAGCTATGGCGGAAGAAGTTCGTTCGATTATAAAGAACGGTACATGGGATACCGTCGACCGTTCTACCTGCAAATCAAGCATAGGAAGCCGATTCGTTTTGCGAAACAAGTATAATCCCAACGGAACTTTGCAAAAGCGGAAAGCGCGATTAGTGGCTCAGGGATTCGCACAGCGACCGGGCGTGGACATTTTTGAATCGTTTGCTCCTGTGGCAAGATTGAGCTCGATCAGATTGACGACTGCACTCGCTGCTCAACATAAAATGATCATCCATCAGTTCGACGTGTCCACAGCGTATTTAAACGGAATCCTCGAGGAAGAAGTTTACTTAAACGTACCAAAGCATTTCGAGGAAGTTTTGGAGGAAGTCATTCGCCGTGAAATGGACGCAGAAATAAAAAAAAGCAACGAAGATACTTAAAGATTTGCGGAAGGGCGAAAAAATATTTCGTTTAAGGAAGGCCCTTTACGGTCTTCGACAAGCAGGTCGAAGCTGGTTTACTCGATTGGATCAAGAGCTGAGGAAGCTCGGCGCTGTACCGACAAATGCAGATCCATGTATATATCGCATAAAACGAGACAAAGATTCGGCGATCATAGCGGTCTACGTGGACGATATTTTAATCGCAGCTCACGATCCGGACGCCATAAACAACATACGAGATCAGTTGCGCAAACATTTCGACATAAAGGATCTCGGAAATGTGAAATGCTGCATTGGCGTCGAATTCACTCGAAAAGGTGACAAGATTACAATTAATCAGGAAGGATATATTAAGGATATGCTGAAAAATTTCGGGATGACCGACTGCAATCCGATATCTACTCCGATGAATCCAGGGACAAAACTACGGAAACCGGAAGGTCCTACGAGTCAAGAAGATGATAAACTTCCGTACCCTGAGTTGATCGGGAGTCTGATGTTTTTATCTGTGGCTACGCGGCCGTATATAGCATATACGGTAAGCCAATTGAGTCAGTTCCTGAATTGTTACGACAAGACTCACTGGGTGGCCGCGAAGCGCGTATTGACATATTTGACACACGGTGGATCTAAGCATCGAGTACAAACCTACGAACGAACCGTTGAAAGGATACGTGGATGCCGACTGGAGGAATTGTCCGATTGACAGGAGATCCGTGACGGGTTATGCATTCGTGCTCGCAAACGGAGCGATCAGCTGGAACTCAAGAAAACAGCGGACGGTCACCTTATCGTCGACGGAAGCTGAATATATGGCGTTAACCGAAGCTACAAAGGAAGCCGTCTTTCTGCACGAGTTTTTATCCGAATTAGGATACCCGCAACTCGGGAGCGTGAGAGTGTTGAATGATAATATCGGGGCGTCAAAAATAGCCGAAAATCCAGTATTTCATAATCGTACAAAACACATAGACATTCGATACCATTTCGTGCGAGAAATAATTAAGGACGGGCGAGTAGTTTTGGAGCACGTCTCGACGGACGAGATGGCGGGGGACGCTCTGACTAAAGCGGTTCTGAAAGCGAAACAGGCGAAATGTTTAAATTCTATCGGAATGGCCTAATTTTTCGGATCGCGGCTCGAGGGGAAGTGTTAGAGATCGTGCGAAGTAATGGGTGAAGTAAAAAGTTCTGAGCGTTTTTTGTTAGATGGCTTTAGTGAGCCATATCTCACAATGTATACGTTGCATCATGTCATTCTATACGGTGACTTAAAGGCAACATAACGCTTTAAAAAAAGTTCTCTGACAGTCTTTTGTTTTGTGATGCCAGTTGTTTGTTAGAGCGTATCAAAATGGAGGTAACGAAAGAGAAGATTCGATACATTCTACAATACCACTACGATCAAGGGGAAAAAGCCGAGCAGGCAGCCAAAAAAATTTCTGCTGTTTATGAACCCAAAACAGTATCGAATGCAACAGCAAAGCGGTGGTTCCAACGCTTCCGTTCTGGTAATATGGACGTCGAAGATGAGACACGCTCTGGTAGGCCTATCGTTGAAAATGTCGATAAAATCATGGAAATCGTCGAGTCAGACCGGCATGCGAGCACTTATTCCATCGCCCAGGAACTGAAGATTAGCCAGAAAATCGTTTGGAACCATTTGCATAAGGCTGGTCTCAAAAAGAAGCTCGATATATGGGTGCCACACGAACTGACGCAAAAGAACCTTTTGGAGCGAGTTGATGCCTGCGAATCTTTGCTGAAGCGTCACGAAATGGACCCATTTTTGAAGCGGATGGTGACTGGCGATGAAAAATGGGTCACATACGAGAATGACAGGCGAAAAAGATCGTGGTCCAAGCGCGGTGAGACGGCCCAAACGATCGCCAAGCCCGGATTAACGACCAAGAAGGTTTTGCTATGTGTTTGGTGGGATTGGAAGGGAATCCTACACTATGAGCTGTTCCCATCGGGCCAGTCACTCAATTCGGGCCTATATTGTGAAAAACTGACCAGATTGAAGCAGGCGATCGACGAGAAGCGACCAGAATTGTCCAATCGGAAGGGTGTTGTCTTCCATCAAGACAACGCCAGGCCGCACACATCTTTAACGACACGCCAGAAGCTCCGAGAGCTTGGATGGGAGGTTATATCGCACCCGCCGTATAGCCCAGACCTGGCACCAAGCGATTATCATCTTTTTAAATATTTACAAAATTTTCTTGATGGCAAAAAACTGGCCTCAAGAGAGGCTTGTGAAAGTGAGCTGGTCGAGTTTTTTAACAATAGGGACGAAGATTTCTTCAATCGCGGAATTATGAAATTGCCTTCAAAATGGGCAAAAGTTATTGAACAAAACGGCGCTTATTTGATTTAATTCCGAAAATTCTAAGTTTGTTAATTTTATCATCAAAATAAAGAGAAAAAACGCTCAGAACTTTTTACTTCACCCATTATATGCGATCCACGCTTCCGAGAAGTCCCTGCGAATGACTGAGGACTGTTTATCTTTTGTTTCGTAGGGCGTCGGGCCTATAGACGCTGGTGACGATTCAGTCAGTCGCAACAGAACTATCCTCACGTACAGTCGTAATATTCATTTCAATATATTTTTATTAGTGTGTATAAGCGTTTTATTTGACCTCGATCCACCTCGACTTCCTAACATTACGGGTGTGTGTTAGAAGAAAAAGAGTCTACGGGTTGCAACAATTTCCTTTTCCCTTATACCAGCTAGTGGCGGTACCCCCGTATCCTTTGCTACGGGACTGATCTGCTATACTAGCGCGAAAATGCCGCGAGGTTTTTCGTTATTAACGGGCATACGCCGACCCTATAGTTAGCCTATAGGTTAGTTCGGTCCCCGGGTATAATTCTCCGGATATAATCCCCAACTCGTTGAAATCCTTAACTTTCGCAAGTAAAAATTGTATTAACGCATTCGGTCTCGTTCTGCCACTCGTCCGGCTCGTAACATATTGTCGCTTTCTACGTTTACTAATAACGTGACCTAACTCTTAGCAATAGTTGCATTAAAGAATTTGCGTAGACTTTCTGGATGTTTGATTAGATACATTATGATTTGTGGCAGCAGAAAGATTTCCCTTATTAACCTGCTAACTGGTAAAAAAATTTGTGTTCAACTCGTTTCACAATGGGGACTCTTTTCTTCAAAGTGATGAGTGATATCATTGCATCTCAAGTAATAAAAAAAAATCATTTTTAACTTATAGATTTTATTTATTTCGACAAAATATTTTATGATATTTAATATATAAATCAAATACTTTCAATGTAAAATAATTAATTGAACGAATTTAAATAATTATTTCGCAGTGTGATATTCCTTGAAGCACTGCGGCATGCACAAAGCAACACTACAGCTTTTCCGGCCAAAAGCGTCTGTTTTTCCGTGAATAGCGCACAAGTAACAGATTGCAAAAACGTGAACATCATGATATCGTATAACCAGGATTTAATAGATAAGAACTACATTAAACTTAATGCGTTCAACCTATTACGGCTAATTTCTGTGTCGAAAAATATCGTCATGCCCATTGAAGTAGTACTCTGAATATGACGAAATATTTCGTCATACGCAGTTAACAGGTTAAAATCAATGGACTTGAATTGTTTTGAACATTACTTCTATTTGCGTTTCTGTAGCATTCGACAGTGCTATGATTTGTACTTTGGCACGAATTACACTATCGTATCTTAAACTTAACGCTTTATCTTTGGCAATAGTGTACGAGTTTGTAACACATTTGCCGAGCATGAAAAAAAAAACAAAGGAGATGATCGAGGCATGACAACGAGAGAAAACATGCAGGCAGTTGTTAGCCAGACCGAGACATTAACGAGTGTGATTTTAATAAAAGGAGTTAATTTAATTATTCTTGTGAATTAGTTTTATTGAAACGCCCCTACAAAATTCAGAAGTGGGATCCCGAGTAGTGTAGATTATTTATTGATTTATTAAACAGCGGCATTGTTACGGTTGATCGCGTTTGTGGACTCTTTATGTGGTTTTGTCCCATTCGTGGAAAACGCCGGCTGTTATATAATTTCGCCTACTCTGGTAGTTCAATTTATGTTTAAATTTTGAACTGTTGCAAAAAGGGTTACGAACAATAACAGTTATGTGCGACGGAAAAATAGACGTGAACACCCTAGTGGTCAGTGAGTTGAAAGACAAACTTCGGGAAGTGGGGCAGTCGACGGCAGGTTCAAAAACTGATTTACTTAGTCGGCTCCTCGCTATTTATCCGGATGGACGAATTGACGCCAAAGCTAACCCCAAAAGTAACCCCAAAAGTAACGCCAAGGATAACGGTCAACCTACACAGGACTCGCCGTCCAATACGCACGGACAAGACGAAGGACAAGTGATTGATTCTGAAGCTACACAATGGGAGGTCGAACGGGCAACGATGCAGAGGGAAATGGAATTGTTACGAAGAGAAAATGCGTTAATAGAAAGGGAACTGTAGATCGAGCGGCGAGAAGCCGAATCATTAAGAAATTCCCCGCAAACAAATGCGCCGAGTCGGAGTTCGCTGACGAATGTCAATGTTAATACGATCAGTGGGTTACTGGCAGGTTTTTGACGGTTCAGATGGAACTTTTATGCGATGGGAAGAACAAGTTAAATTTTTACGCGAAACGTATAATTTGGATGACGCTCACACGAAGATTCTTATGGGTTTGAAATTAAAAGGGAAAGCAGCAACGTGGTTCCACGACAGGGCTGAGCATTTACGATTAAGCGTGGAAGAGCTGTTCCGAAGGATGTCCAAAATGTACAACCATCAAGTGGGAAGGTTAGAATTGCGAAAAGCCTTCGAACAGCGCCGATGGAAAGCCACAGAAACATTTTCTGATTATCTGCACGATAAATTAACGTTGGCAGCCAGGGTGCCAATAGACGATGACGAGATCGTAGATTATGCCATCGAAGGGATCGCAGATAAGCAGTTACGCCGGGAAGCAAAACTCCAAAAATGTAAGGACATCGCATCTCTTCTCGACACTTTCCGTACGATGTCATTGAAAGTCGACGACGTTGCTGCCGCAAAACCTGAGATGACATCGAGAAATAAAGGACAGCGCAGGTCGAAGGACGTCAACGAGGGAGGTGCATGGCCGAAATTTACGTTGCGTTGCTACAATTGCAACAAGCCCGGACACGCATGGAAGGACTGTCAGCAGCCGCGACGAGAGAGGGGAACCTGCTACTCCTGCGGCGAACACGGACATGGAGTAAGAGACTGTCCAAAAAAAGGAAGTACCATCAACATGGTACAACATACTGACGACAACTTCGTAAAATCGGTAAGGTATTGCGTAAAGGCGGCGGGCCAAGTACACAAATTGTATTTAGAAACTTTATTAGATACGGGTAGTCCGATTAGTTTCATTAAAGAGCGATTTATACCGGCGATTTTGCGAAATAAAGTTAGTGTAGCGAACAAATTTTGCGGAATTAATAAATCGAAATTAACTGTTATTGGCGAAGTACAGACGGAGGTAACGATAGACGGTGCGATTAAGGAGAATTTGCGACTTTACGTTGTTCCAGACGATACGATGACGATACCGGTAGTACTCGGTCGCGATATTATGAAAGTTTTTAACATATTGTTAATCAATAACGCAGAACAGAAAACGCACGATGACGTACCCGAAATTTTAAAAATAGAAATTGACGAACCGACACCTCTTAGTGATCAGTTGGTGATAAACGACGAACTAGAGTACCATCAACAGGAAGAAATTAGACATTTCTTTATTTCACATTATGTAAAACCCGAGCGGCCGGATACACCAGAAACGAAAGCCGAACTAAAACTAACGCTACACGATACGAAACCGTTTCATTATACGCCGCGTCGACTTTCTTACGTAGAAAAAGAAAAATTAAGACAAATATTAGACGATCTGTTAAAAAATAACGTCATTCGCGCGAGTGATTCTGAGTACGCGTCGCCAATCGTATTAGTCAAAAAGAAAAATGGGACTCTTAGATTATGTGTCGACTTCAGAACTCTTAATAAAACTTTGGCGCGAGATAATTATCCTCTCCCTTTAATTGAGGATCAATTGGAAGTGTTGCGCGACAAAAAATATTTTACGACTTTGGATTTAAAAGAAGGGTTCCATCACATCAAAGTGGCGGAAGACTCGGTAAAGTACACGGCCTTCATAACGCCCTTAGGACAGTTCGAGTACCTGAAGATGCCGTTTGGCTTGAAGACGGCACCATCCAAATTTCAATGGTTTATTGATTGTGTTTTTTCCGGTCTTATTAAATCCGGCGATGTAGACGTTTACATGGATGATATTCTTATAGCCACGCAAACTATGGAGTCACATTTTAGAGTATTAGGTAAAGTACTCAAACTTATACAATGGTTAGCGTTTTTCGGGTTAAAGCCGCGTTGGGAGATTTGAAAATTCCAAATTTTCCAGGAATTTTCAAATCTCCCAACGCGGCTTTAACCCGAAAAACGCTAACCATTGTATACCTAACAATGGCCGCGAAAGCCTCAAAACCTCGATACTCAAACTTATGGTAAATAATAAATTAGACTTAAGAATTGACAAATGTAAATTTTTTTATACGAGAATAGAATATCTCGGTTATGTAGTTTCTGAGCAGGGAATCAAGCCGTCCGAAAACGGCATTGACGCGGTACGTCGTTTTCCCTTGCCGAAGAATATGCGCGATGTACAGAGCTTTATCGGACTAAGCTCATATTTTAGAAAGTTTATCCAGGGTTTCGCGGTAATTGCAAAGCCACTTTACGACCTTATGCGAAAAAATGTGGAATTCAAATTCGGAGAGGAAGAGCTGCGAGCTTTTGAAAATCTGAAAAAGGCATTAGTATCTGCACCTATTTTGGCGGTTTATAGTCCAAAAGATGAAACTCAACTTCATTGCGATGCAAGCACGATTGGCTTCGGAGCCACTCTTATGCAGAAAAAAACAGATTTGAAGTTCCACCCAATTTTTTATTTCTCGAAGCGGACGGCCGACGTGGAAGCCCGTTATCACAGTTTCGAGCTCGAGACTTTGTCCATCATTTATGCTCTCCGCCGTTTCCGCGTTTACTTGCAAGGAATAAAATTTACTGTTGTAACAGATTGTGATTCGTTGAAAATGGCACTAAATACAAAAGAAATTAATCCGCGTATTGCCCGGTGGGTTTTAGAGCTCCAGAATTATGACTACAACGTAGAACATCGAGCAGGTGTACGTATGCGACATGTCGACGCTCTCAGTCGATCTACATGTATACTGGTCGTCGAGGCAAATTCTTTGGAACACGATTTAGCGGTGTGTCAAACGCACGATTCGAAAATATTAGAATTACGGGCAAAATTGGAAAAAACGGAGGATCCTCTTTATGAAATGCGGAATGGAATAATTTATAGAAAACGGAATGGAAATTTATTATTTTATGTACCGGAACTAATGGAATCCAATATCATATTTAATTATCATGATAAGATGGGGCAATTAGGCAAAGGAAAAACAGTTGATACGATTTTGCAAAATTATTGGTTTCCAAAACTATCCGAGAAAGTGAATCAGCACATCCAACACTGTATTAAATGTTTAGCCTTTTCACCACCATCAGGTAAGCAGGAAGGAATACTTCATTCAATTCCAAAGGGTGACGTTCCCTTTTCTATAATCCACATTGACCATTACGGTCCTGTCGATCCGAAGCGTCTCCTTAAGAGATATGTATTCCTCGTCGTTGACACGTTTACAAAGTATGTGCGATTGTATGCGACTAAGTCTACAGCGACGAATGAAGCGATTAAATGTTTACAGGATTATTTTAGAAGTTACAGCAAGCCTCGTCTAATTGTATCTGATCGTGGATCCTGTTTCACGTCGCAGGAATTTGCGGATTTTGTAAATAAAAATGATGTGAAGCATGTAAAGGTAGCTACAGCCTCCCCTCAAGCAAACGGGCAGGTAGAAAGAGTGAACAGAGTGCTTACTCCGATTTTAGGTAAACTGGTGGATAACGAGTCGAGCACTTACTGGTATCAAATCCTAGCTGACGTAGAAGTTGCTATGAATAATACCGTAAGTAAACCAACGGGCAAAACACCTAGCACTCTTTTATTCGGGTTAAATCAGCGAGGACAATTTGACGATGAAATCAAAGATTATTTTCGCGATACTATTCCCGAAAATAATAAAGACTTAGTGTCGTTACGAGCACAGGCGGCAAATAAAATTATACAATATCAAAATCAAAACGAACAATATTTTAATAAACGACATAAATCGCCTCACAAGTACAAAGAAGGTGATTATGTTCTATTGAGAAACTTCGATAACACGCCGGGTGCTCCGCGAAAATTAATCCCGCAGTTTAAAGGTCCTTATCTTGTAGCAAAAGAACTAAGAAACGATCGATATTTAGTATCAGATGTTGAAGGTTTTCAACAATCACAGAGACGTTATCAAGGGGTGTGGGAGCCCAAAAATATGAGGCCTTGGTTACCTATTAGAGATTAAGTTAAATTAGAGATTAAGTATATTTTACCTGTGTGTTGTGTATGTTTTGTTACCCATTAGAGATTAAGTATATTTTACGTGTGTGTTGTGTGTGTTTTGTTACCTATATTATGTATATTAAATCTACCATATGGTTCTTGCAACAATGTCGTCCGAGGTCGAACGTAGGTCAGGGTTGGCCGAGTTTGTACGAGTTTGTAACACATTTGCCGAGCATGAAAAAAAAAAAACAAAGGAGATGATCGAGGCATGACAACGAGAGAAAACATGCAGGCAGTTGTTAGCCAGACCGAGACATTAACGAGTGTGATTTTAATAAAAGGAGTTAATTTAATTATTCTTGTGAGTTAGTTTTATTGAAACGCCCCTACAATAGCAGCAGTGAGTGCATAACTCATTAATTTAACATGCAGACGACAATACGGGGCGTTTATGCCCCGTAACCAACTGTTCGCTTGGGACAATGCGGGGCGCTTACGCCCCGTAACCAGCTTTATCATTTTTTAAAATCATCTTCCGACAAAATATTGAATTTTTTTGTCGGATATTAAAGGTCTAGCAGGATAAGGGGGTCAAAAGTGCCCTTGAAGGTATTTTATTCCACGATGCGTCATTCGATAGGTAACCATAAGAAACCATTGTACACAAATTTTTAATCCGATAGCTTAACCGGGAGGGTAGTTATGGGGTAAATTCGAAAGACCGGTTTTTGCCCCATTTTCGCTACTTATTGATGTGTAAAAATGACGAAAAAATTCTGACACATTCTAAACATGATTGCACACTTTAGGAATGATTTTCAGATTCTTCCAATGCAAGTGTCACGCGCAAAAAATCAAAAACGGAAAAAAAATCGGAAAAATATAGATTTTGCACTGAAATCTTCAAGGTACAATTTTTAAATAATTACAGTAAGTACCTGATCTAACCGTTATTATGCTCAATTTTTTTCATATTTCTTTGATATGGTGCAACACTGTTGGAAAAATCAAAGACCGATTTCTGGGACACATTTCATGCTGAAACGCGATCAGTGTTTGCTATCTTTGCATTATTTTAATTCAGTATGTTCATTTTATTACCTTCAATGTCTCTGAATGCGAAAAGATACGTGTGAAGGAAGAGAATCAAGAAAATTATGTAAATTGTTAATTGTATGGTCCTTATATGGTAGAATTTTGAACCTTCTTTCAAGAGATGAAATGGTGCAGTGGGTAGAGTGTCTGCCTGTGGAACCGCTGGAAACCTTTTGTCGCGAGTTCAAATCCTCTTGGGGGACTTACTTTTTTTTCTGTAGTTTTTTTTTTATTATTAAACACATAGCAATAATCAATAGTTGCTTTAAGGTGTTTCACAAATATTTTTAACACTAGGTTTACGGGACGCGTCATTTTGACGCATTCCGAATCTTTTTAGGAAAATTACAGAAACCGTTCGCATTTTTATTTTATCTCTTGTACTGACTTTTATCCGTTGAACGAGGTAAATATAGTATTGAAGTTTATTTTCTTCAAAAGTTTTGAAATATTGAAATTCTCTATGTGGTATACCTATTTCTACGGATGTGTGTCAATTTGACGCGATCGTGATGTAAAGAAAATTTTTAGTAAATTAGTTTCATCTCTGCAATAATTACAACAATATATGAATGCACCGACTATACCTCGATCCCGTCATCTCAAATGAAACAAAATACGCAACAATACAAGGAACGGAACGCAGAATGTGAATTGCATCAGAGTGCGAATACATTTCGGAAGTTGTAGTTGCTATTAGTTCGAGTATCCTCTAGCTGAAAAATAAAATACTATTTTTTGAATTAGTAATATTATTGTGAAACTCAATTTTATACTATTTTGACAAAAAGCCGTTCTTTATCATCTAAATATGTCTAGAAAAGGAAATAAAATTTTGAAAAACATAGTCAGTATTAGTGAGGAGTGTTCTGGCTCTGAAGAGGGTGAAACTGAAGTGATTCAAAACGAGAATGAAATCGAGATTGTGGAATCTGATGAAAGTATGCAAACAGGGGAATCCTCAGACAGTGAAAAAGAAAATCAACAGAATTTAGGTCTTCGCAGAAAGAGGATGCGTATTCTATCCGATTCTGAGTCGGGGAATGAGACAAGTAATCCAAGATGGGCCCAAAATTCGGATGCATTCTGTGCAACAGAAATAGCGGTTGATGGAACAATTTGGACGAAATTGGAAGTGGGCGGATCTAGTGGTCGACCACTTGTCCACACTATCTTCAAAGACATCGCTGGGCCTACTGGCTACGCAAAACGAAATGTGATGGAAGGTAACGTAATCAGTGCTTTTCATTTGATTATAACCAAAAATATGATAGAACATATAAAATGTTGTACCAAAGAAGAAGCACGTCGTGTTTTGAAAGGAGACTGGAACATTTCAACCACCAAGTTACTTGTGTTTATTGGGATTTTGTACGCTCGGGGGGCATATGAAGCAAACTCGCTAAATGCTTTTATTTTGTTTCCCAAGGAATGGGGACCCGCTTTTTTTCTAATTCAATGCCCAGGGATGAATTTATGTAAATTCTTCGATTCGTCCGATTTGATAAAAAAACGGAACGATCTAAACGTTTACACACCGACAAATTCGCAATGATATCCGAAATATGGAATCAGTTTATACACAATAGCCAATGCTGTTATAATTCTCACGACAAAATTTCAATAGATGAACAACTATTTTCTACTAAAGCCCGCTGCAAATTCACACAATATATGCCAAAAAAGCCGCAGAAATTTGGCATAAAGTTTTGGTTGGCAGTAGATGTACAATCTAAATACCTTATAAACGGGTTCCCTTACTTAGGTAAGGATGAAACGCGAAATACAACACCTTTGGGCGAATTTGTCGTTTTAAAGTTAGCCGAACCATATCTTCATCAAGGAAGAAATATAACAATAGATAATTTTTTCACTAGTATTCCTCTAGCTGAAAAATTAGTTGCAAAAAGAACCAGTTTAGTTGGAACTATTCGAGCCAACAAGAGAGAACTTCCAATGCCAGGAAAAATCAAGAAAGATAAAATGAAGTTGTATTCATCAAAACATTATAGGTCAGAAAAATGCATACTCACTATATATAAAAGTAAGCCAAATCTAAAGGTACTGTTACTAAGTACTAAGCATACGTTTATAAAACTAAAAGACAATAAAAAACGTACTCCAGAAACAATAACATATTACAATAAGACAAAGTTTGGAGTCGACGTAATAGACCAAATGGCGCGCAAATATACCACCAAAGCAGCATCTTTTTGATGGCCTCTCCAGGTGTTTTTCAACATTTTAGATTTAGCGGTAATTAACGCATGGATCTTATACAAAGAGTGTACTGGATCAAAATTATCCAGAAAGGATTTTCTATTTCAGTTGGCCAAAGAACTTGCAGGAAAAGAAAAGAAAGTTTACAAAAACATAGATTGTAATAAACCGTCACCTAGTACTTCGCAAGAACGCAAGACTTGCCAAATTGGATTTTGTAAAAGAAACAGGAGCATTAACACCTGTAAAAAATGTGAAAAGATTGTTTGTGGAAAGTGTACAAACAAAATTGAGTATTTGTGTAAAAGATACGCGGAATGAATGTAGAATATTGAAGTAATGTACAAAATGTAGGATTCGACGTTCTTTATTTAAACTGACAAAATCTGAGTTTACAGAAAATAAGCACTTGCCGGAAATCCACGTAAAAGAACTTGTAGGGCCGAGAGTCATCCTTTTTAAACTCCCGGTCATCCCTACTCCTTCCCGTGCATTTCCGTACCTCCGTTCTTCGAGGGTTTGCACGAGGGGAAGGGAGCTCTCTCTGTCCCTGTCTAGGTGGGTCCGAAATATTGTTAAAGTCGCCTCGAGACGTCCGTCGCCCATGGGGGTGTTCTGATATGGAAAATGCCATATTTGTCGAACACCCCTCAAGGTCCCGGCCGTCCCGAGGCAACGTGCCCACCTAAACAATGGACTCCCTTTACCGACGGTTCACGAGCCGGCCCCTGTCTACCTCGGACGGTCCTAGACCCGCGCGGTCCCAAAATACTTGCGTTTGCAAATTGGAAGTTGCAAATGGGCTCCGCGCGGAGTCGGCCGCCCGAAGCCGATACAATGGCGGCGACCGGATCGTAAACCGTCACCCCTACAAAAAATATTATTGAATAATAAAAACTTTCTATAAATATATATCTCATATTTTCATTTTTTTACTTGTAGTGTTTAATTATATTGCTTTCTAAGTGGTTGTTTTTCTTTAAATATATGTATTAGTTCATGCGTCAAATTGACGCGTGTTCGTAGAGATAGGTATATAAGAAATGTCCGTAAACCTAGTGTTAAAAATAATTATAACTACTGTTTTTAATAATGCCACGAGTTTCGATTATTAGTATTTTTAAACATTTCGTATATTGAATAAACATCGATTTATTAAGACATTTTGAAATGTATGTTAAATGAAAAGGATCATGAAAAGTTATAATCTATAGCGGGGAAGCCGTTCATTTGATCGCCAGAGCCGTCCTTGGAAGAGCTCCGCCTGCTTCCCCTTCCCGTGCGCTCGAGAGCTCGCTGATTTATTTGCCTTCCTATTGCCAGCCGCGAACCTATTGGCACGATGCTACTGGCGTATTGGGGCGACATTCGTATCTAACCACTCGCGCTGGAAAGACTTGCCACGCGCGGCGATCACGGAAATCAAAACGCTGTGCATGGCACGCCGACTAAGGTTATTTGTCGAAGAACAGTTTCAGATGGATCCACGTCGCGTGTGGGGTAAATCAATAGTATTTTTAGTGGAAAAATATGCTCTGATATGTTTGAAATCAAATACGATTAATAGATTAATGTTTTGGGACTTCTGGCGATGGTTTTGGTGGAATTCAACCACTACGTGACATCTTACGGCGAAATATAGTGTTGCGTCGTAGCACGCGCATTTGTAAAGTAATTTCTGGCACAAATAGTTAAAAAACTCCAGGACAGCAGAACGCAAAGCCTTCTTGCATGAAAGAATACATTGTTGCCGCCGCGGCCGTCTTGACGATACATTTTACAATTCTGCCTAGTATTTTCTTTTAACGCGATTTTTCGACATAATTATGTGGGATGCGAGGAAGAGAGAAAGAGAGAAAGAGAGAAAGAAAGAAAGAAAGAATGATCTGTATGAGAGTGCGTAGAATGAATGCTGGATGCGAGTGGTTTTTGTTTTGGTAACGGCATAGAGCCGAGCGACAGTCGGGCGTTAGCGATCAGTGAAGTAAGATTAAAGACGAAAGGCGAAAGGAGAAAATTTATTGTTAACTTCTTTTATATACTACTTAAATATACTTTATATATATATTGGATTTTAATAAAACTTGTGTTTAAATTAAGATCCTACAATTAAGCAATAAAGTACATCGATGCGGGGGATACCATTGCAAAAAAACGCATTGGCAATAGTACCCCATGGGTGATGTGGAAACCTATTAAAAGTTTCCTGGCGAAAGTCTAGGCAGGATGGTAAAATGTATCGCTACGACGGCCGCGGCCGCAACAATGTATTCTTTAACGCGAGAAGGCCTTGCGTTCTGCTGTCGCAGAGTTTCTTAACTGTTTGCGCTAGAAATTAATTTACAAATACACATGCTAGAACGGAGCATTATATTTCGTCGTAAGGCGTCGCGTAGTGGTTGAATTCCACCAAATCATCGCCAGAAGTCCAAAAACATTAAAATCTATTAATCGTATTTCATTTAAAACATATCAGAGCATACTTTTTCACTAATAATACTTCTGTTCTGCGGCACATGCGAGTTGGTACAATCTGAAACTGTTCTTCGACAAATAACCTTGGTCGACGTGTCACACATGTCGTTTTGTTTTCCGCGATCGACGCGCGTGGCATGCCTTTCCAGCGCGAGCGGTTAGATACGAATGTCGCCCCAATACGACACCACGCTCGTGCCAATAAGTCCGAACCTGGCAAGTGAAAGGCAAAGCAATCAGCGAGCTCTCGAGCGGACGGGAAGGGGAAACAGGCGGAGCTCTTCCAAGGACGGCTCTGGCGATCAAATAAAGAGTGTCACTGCTCTAGATGATCCGATCTTCACGATAAAAATCGTCACTCCCCTTCGACGTGGAATTACTATTCCCAAATTTGCGACTGAACCTCGGAGATGTGAGATCAAAGCAGCAATTTCTAACACCAATTTTGTGTTGGAATCGCACTTTTGACACCAAATTTAAAAAGATGTTCCTGTGATATGAATCCAACAATTTTATCATACAGAAAAGAATCTAAAATTTTTCGGACACAAGCTGCTCAGCGCAACTGCGTTCGTATTGCGTCGTCTTGACGAAAAAATTAATTTTCGTCAAGTTATTATGAGAGTTGTATATATAGTAGACCGGAGTTGTTTAGGTGTAACGTTTAATAAGCTCTCGATGTTATACTGGAGACGGAGTGTTGATGGCCTTGTGACGAGTATTCTCCCAGCAACTACTGACTCGTTATTTATTTATTTTTTTTTTTTTTAAATTTAGTGAGTATAGGATGAAAGTGGGTTTGCAACCGGGGAGCCGAAAAATATCTCGCCGGCCCAGGGCCTCATCCTACGTGTGCTGCCCCTGTGAGCCTTGGCTCACTTATCAGCAGAGCGAGTAGGTGTGGAATTACCTATAAAAGTAGAAGCACGAGGGTTAATTGATTAATATAACGTGGGAAATTTTCAAAAACCCACGGTGAACAAAAACAACCAGTAAGTAATGAGAGAACAGGAATGTCAAGATAACGCGAATCCTGACTTACCCTCGTCTCCATAGAACTTGGGGTGGGAAAACCACCAAGCCCCGGGAGGGAGGAAGAGAAGCACAGGCAAAAGAAAATAAAACTAAGAATAACTAATATGAGTGCATTGTAGTTATAGATCTAAGGTCTATGGTGAGATCAGAGTTACCTGGAGAGGAAGCTGATATGAATCAGAGATTAAATCATGTAGTCATTGGGAGAACAATGATCGTTAAAAAGATAACGGGAAAGGTGTTTTGGCCCGATAAGGGAGTTTATCTGGTGTGTAATCTCCGGTAATGCGAATCAGAGGATTTGTATGATTTGCAACAGAGAAATTATTGATCATGCTGTCGATGTAATTACCCAGAAGAGGAAGATTAGCAAGAGTGTGCAATTCCCTGGTGGGAAACCTGACCTCCTTGTCAAGAATGAATTTCAAGATTTTAGATTGAATAACCTGAGCTTTCTTCCTGGTCGTTTTGGGAAGAATCCTCCACCAGATGACCGAGCCGTAAGTGAGAACAGGCCTGAGACACATGGTGTAAGTTAATATACGTAGTTTGAGGGATAGATTGGAACGTGTTGAGATAAATGTGGATAGTGCACGAAAAGCTCGTAGAGTCTTCGTGGTGCGATCCATGAGAGCATAATTCCAGTTTAATCTGGAGTCCAGAACAACGCCAAGGTACTTCACTTGAGTTGACCAGGCAACAATCTCTCCATCAATTTTAAGCATGTAATTTTTTAAGAAGTTATTAAGCGCTTGAGATTTACCGTTAGAAAAGAGAATGGCCTCTGTTTTGGAGGGATTTGGCATCAACTTCCAACTTTTAAAATAAACAATAATAATATCTAAATATTTTTGAATTCTCCTGAATAGGGCCATGCGAGAACGCCGAGTGGATGTTGAATAAATGACAGTGTCATCGGCATACAAGGCCATTTCACATGATTGCATAGAAGGAATGTCGTTGATATAAAGAATAAATAAGAAAGGTCCTAGGACGGATCCTTGAGGGACACCAGTTTGGCAGTCGTACACGACGGATTTGTGAGAATTGAACCACACGTAACATGTACGTTCTAGTAGGTACGAATTTAAGAGTCTTAGAATTGAATGTGGTAATCCCAATTTGTATAATTTAAATAAGACAGCCTTATGCCATACTGTGTCAAATGCCTTGGATAGATCCAAAAGCACCATTATAGTTTCGTGGTGAATGTTAAACCTGTGGGCTATATTCTGAGCTATTCTGCCAACCTGGTGGATAGTGGAATGTCCTGGACGAAAACCAAATTGCTGATTGATGAGGATACTGTTTGATTTAGTAAAATCATCAATGTTATGATGAATAATACGTTCGAACAATTTGCCAGGAATAGATAGAAGGCTTATCGGTCGATAGCTGGCCGGATCCGAAGAGGGTTTACCAGGTTTGAGAATGGGAATGACTTTTGCAACCTTCCATGCAGTAGGAAAGTATGAGAACTTGAAGGAGAATTTAAAAATGTAATATAATTGGCAGAAAATTTTGTGTGATGCATTTACCAGCATTGGAACAGTTATTTTGTCTGGACCAGGAGCCTTACTGGATTTCATTTTCTGAACCAGTTCAAAAATTTTCTTCGGAGAGAACAGTTTAGCTGAAACAACGTCCCCGAAGGAAGACCATTCAAAGGTGTCATAGAAATCATTGACTTCCAGATCGTGCTCGGATACAATTCGAGAGGCTTTACTGTGAACTTCTGCAAATGAGTTAGCTAAGGCATCAGATTTATCGTGAGAATTATAAATCTTGTTTCCGTTGACTTCTAGTACAGGAGTGAGAATAGAGCGATTTTTGGCTATAGCTTTGTATGTTTGCCAGAAAGTAGGGTCTGGTCTATTGAAGGACTGTAACATTTTGGCCCCGGCTTGCTGCCGGACTTTGGAGATTCGATATCGAATCAGTTTAGAGTATTCTTTAACTTGATAAGTAAAGAATTTGTCATTTGAGATTTGATATAGCTTACGCATCTTTCTCCTGTGTTTAATGAGGGAAGACAATAGATCATCATTTGCCAGAGCTTTTTTCCGAATAGAAGACGGAGAATTTGCTAGAGTGGAGTCACGTATTGCTGCGTCTCGGAAGGATCCAAGCAGGAAAGTGTTTAGAGAATCAATACAGTAGTCTATGTCGGTTTCCGAGTCAAATTTGGGAACGGTGTTCCAGCCTAAAGTACTGTTCCTGTACTTGCGCCAGTCGGTAGATAAATAAAATAATGAACCAGACGAGGGGTCAGCAGTTGCGGTCCTGCGAAATGACACGGGTTTATGTTCCGTTCCAAAGTGGTCCAAAGCAACACACAAGAAGGAGTGAGGCAAATCTGTAATAAAGAAATCGATAATTGATGGCAGAGAATGTGGGCGTATGTAAGTAGGAGAGTCTGGAGCAATAATTGTGAAATTTGATTTGATCATGCACTCATAGAGAGTGGTACCAGCTTTATTTGCCCTGGTGTTGTTCCAGAAGCATTCCAATCTCCACCAATTATGAAAGGAGAACCATAATGGGTGATCAGTCTCAGGTCGTCAGTACTCAGGGGACTATCAGGTTTTGAATAGATAACACTGACCAAAATGGACGGGTGATCGAGTCGGACTGCTAGGAATTCCAGCTCAGAGTGATCTCGTATAACTGAAAATTTTAAATTACTGCTAATTATGATTGCGACTCCCCCTCTCCTGGAGAGGCGATCCTTGCGGATGACCGAGTATCCAGGAATTGAAAAGTTAATGTTAGGAGTGAGCCAGGTTTCCGTGACCAGTAAGATGTCACACTCAAGCCTATCAAGTTTAGCAATGACTTCATTTCGTTTTGGGAGAATTGATCCCGCATTCCAAGTGATTATGTGCGGAAAGAGAGCCATTGTACCGATTTGAAGGGAGTAAATTAGTCCAAGGCTGAAATGACTTGCCAGAAGGTTTGAAACCTTTGAACGTTTGTAGAGCACTGTCTTAACCTGGAAACTAGAGTTTCAACTGTGTTAAACATGAGATCAAGGTCGCATAGACTATTTAGTTCATGTAACGCATCACTTAATTTTTGGAATTTATTGATTTCTTGGTTTGCAGAAGTATTATGAGGAAAATTTTCACTGGGTAGTAAGACATTTTTAGATCTAACCGCGTGAGCATAAGACGCGTGCGCAGGAGTTTTAGACTGAGGTAAACGTACCTGTGATGTTAGAGGAGCATAGTCAGCTAGCGGTGGAGCTAGGTTGACGTGGGCTGTAGTAGGAGGAGGTTTAGGTCCACGCTTGGATAGGTAGTTTGCCAGGGCAGGGCACTGTGAAAAATTTGCTGTGTGTTCACCGTTGCAGTTTGCACACATGGGAGTGATTTCAGGTGGTTTGGAGCATTCCGAAGAAAAATGTGGGGCAGCGCACTTGACGCAGCGCGCCGGTAAGTTACAATTGCTCGCTGAGTGTCCATAGGCCTGACAGCGGAAACACTGGGTGTACGTGCGTTTAGACAGGAATTTTTCCCAGTAGACTCTGGTGTTAAACAGGAAGCCAACTTTATTAACTGTCGAGGCCGATGTGGAAGGTGGAAAGATGATCTTGTAAATCGCATAATGTGAAGAACTGTTTTTGGGAGATATGTCAGAGAGTGAAGAAGGATGTAGACCTCGTGAGTTTATCTCAGAGGTCAGTTCTGGAATAGGAATAGTTGGAAGACCTTTGAGGACCATGACCAGATTCCGTTCTAGATTTGAACTAAATGTGAAAAATGGGATCTTGGTTTCTTTTAAAGAGTTTTTGAACAGGTCATGTTTCTGGAAATCAAAGAATTGTAGGCGTATTCTGCGCCCGAGAAATTTAGCGGAGTAACAGTCTTGACCGACATCGGCATTCATTCGTCGATGGAAGGCAGGAATGTTGAGATCAAAATTAGAAATGTAGATGGGTGGAGGGCGAGGTTTCCTGGAAACTGAGGCCTGTTGGTCAGGAGGCTTGGGAGAGGAAGGACGAGTTGATAGTATTTCGTCTAACAATAAGTTGTCCATGGCTATAGGGTCGTCTAAGAAGGAAGTAAAGGCGTGAAAGCGATTTTTGGTTGGAGGAGGCTCCGGAATTGAAGATATTAGGGGAGGTTCCTTAGCGGTAGGAAGGGACAACGAAACTTTGTTCCTGGCCTTCTTAGTTTTAGGAGAGGTCACTGAGGTGAACTCATCACAGTTATCGATCGAGGATGTAGCCATGGTTTCTGAGAGGGATTGGTTCTCTTTAGTGAACTGAGTATGTTGATGAGACTGTTTCATCGAGGCGTTTGCAGGAGCAGATGTTCTGGCATCAATTTGTGAGTTTATTGTGAGTGTATTCGAGAGGATAGGATTGTCGGTGGTTTTTGACGGAATGATATTCGAATCAGAAGGACCAAGTAATGAGAGAGAGGGAGAAGTGCCTGGGATCACATCCTCGGCATTTCTGTCCTGATGGGCTATCTTGCGTTTGTGTAAAAGGATGGTCCTTTTCTTAGGAACAAGTCGTTTCCCTGGAGGAGCCAGGGTGGGAGGTGTTTGTTCGGGATCAATTTTCACGAATTTATATAAGATATACACGAGAAAAGTGAGAAGAAGTTTTAAGGAGCGATAATGAAAATTTGCGGAACACCCGGTATGCGGCGCATGCCCGAGGTGCGCACGCGATACGGTATTTAGAGAGAGAGACAATTTCTCGAACAGGAAAATACAGTGCGACTGTGTGTGGAGACAACAGGAGAGTGAATGTGAGTGTCAACAAGGAAAGCGAGTGTTTGGGATGCTAACCTTGGCTCGAGGAGAAAAGCCTCGTGGCCGCGTGGCGACCGAATTTCGTTGTAGAAAACTCAAGCGAATAAGCACGTGAGATAAAGTAGATAGTAAGGTAATAAAGTAATAATATATGATAGTAGTAAATAAAAATAATATTAATAAAGTAATATAATAATAATAATAATAATAATAATAATAATATTAATACTAATAATAATAAAGGAATATAGGGAGAAAATAAAATAAAGTAAGCAATTTCGTGCAAGAGATTGAGCTCGAGTAGAGTAGATCTCTGCAGGCAGGGGACTGCAAAAATAACTTAAAGTAATAAGAGAACAAGAAAACAAGAAATTGAAAGAGTAGCCCTCCGTGGACAGAGTCCAGGAGGGAGAAAAACTCACGCGGCTGCCCAGGGATAGCCTGCCTGAAAGCGACGCGAGGTAGGAAAACTTGTATTTAAACACTTTGAATGCGCACTGGACTGAATCCGTAACTATGTAGGTTTTTGTCACACGGGACGAAGTAAGAAGCGTCCGCACGCTACCGCGGCTCGCGAGAGACTCCTACCCTTGTCAATTGTAAAGAGGAATTGCAACTACTGACTCGTTAACTTAAATTACAATCTTATATACTAAATTTCAGGTGTCGATGCCTCCCACCCGAACTTGATCCTCCAATCACGGTGCAGGAGAAATTCCGGAGGAGGTATCGATACCTCCGTCCTAGGGGGCGTCCGGAACATCGGCAACTCTGAGGAACTTCCGGAGGTCGATGGGTCCGTATTCGAGCGTCGGCACTCGAAGGGCCGGCCGGAAATTCCTCGCACCGCGCGGCCTGACCCTCGGCAAGGGGTCCACAAAAGAGACCGCGCTGGGGTTGTTTGTCGATGTTCCAATTCGTTACATATTAGGCTTGTAAGCCGTAACACAAGCGAAATAAGAGACGCAGGCCTACGGTATGACTTCGTAGCAGAACTGCAAACTAAAAACTGTCTTATCTACGAGCCCTAGGCCGTCCTTTTAAGGGCTCTAAATTAGTGTGGTGGGACGTTAGGGAACTCGGAGTGACTTTTGGGATTCCTAGTGAAAGCAGTCTCATCAAATGGTTAGATCGTCGAGGTTCGCAGAAGTTTCGCTTAGAGACGTATCGCCGCCTTATCGGAGGAGACTCCGTGTGTGTGTGTGTGTGTGTGTGTTGGCGATCGTTGGTGGCCTGACGAAAGCGGGACGAGCAGCAGTCTGTAGCAACAAGCCCACTTGAATACAGGAGCCAAACATTCTTACAAGGGAGGTTTCCCAAGTGTCAATTCCCGATTTTAATGAAATTTACAGGGTACGTACAATTCGATGAAATATTTGACACGTATTTTTTTTTATCGGCTGACGTTCATATCTAGGGGGTGAAAACAGCCCTCAAAGTTGGGGACTAAAAGTTATTTTTTTTAAATATTTCGGAAATTATTTGGTGTAGTAATGTAATATAATTGTAATGTAATATAATTGTAATGTAATGTAATGTAATATAATTACTGAAGCATCAAACGATTGCACGTAGAAGCAATCATATGCCAGAAGGCGAGTTCTCGACTTATAATTTGTGGAACGAAAATATCCATTATGCCGGTGAAACTAAAAATTCTGATTTATCCGCATTCTTGGGTTTGGTCCATAGTTTCTTCTTGCAATGCATGACAAAAGTAACACTACGTTTTACTTAAAAAAAAAATTAAAAAATATGTGATTTTTTAATATATTTTTTAAATAAATAAATTTGAAGCAATTTTACTTTTCCCGCTAAATCCGTCTTTGAAAAACGAACAATTTGCATTTTTTTTTTATCTACACCAAATAGTTTCCGAAATATTTAAAAAAGGAACTTTTAGTCCCCAACTTTGAGGGCTGTTTTCACCCCCTAGATATGAACGTCAGCCGATAAAAAAAAATACGTGTCAAATATTTCATCGAATTGTAGATACCCTGTAAATTTCATTAAAATCGGGAATTGACACTTGGGAAACCTCCCTTGTTAGTTTCACAGTGTATTTATTTAGATCCTGGCCATCCTTACACTAGTGACTCGGATTCCCAAGAGGCGGACGTTATTGTTCTGACATCTCTTGATAAGTTTAAAATATTTCGAAAAAGCGATAAATGATCAAAAATAAGTAGTGCGTCCTGTTTGAGATCAGAGTTGGAATATGCCTTACAAAAATATTGAAATGGAATCGATATCCAACAGTATTGTGGGTTTTGACTTTTGAAGAGCCGATACAAGAACCAAAAAGTAGCAGCTTTAGTGTTATGTAACTCTGCACATCTGGTTGTTCTACATTATAACTAACAACTGCGTACTTGTGTAACCCTTTCGCTTCGACCGCCGGATATATTTTGCATCCACGGGGCGACCTGTAAGTTCGAGCGCAGGATATATCCGGTATCTACATGAAGTGTCTACAAGTGCCATCTATAGTCGATGATAAATTCTTCGTTATCGGCAGAACATTTTTTGTTGATTTTATTGACATACTGGATCAATCACATATTAACCCTTTGCACTCGAGCGGCGCCGCTACGGCGCCCGGGTGTTTTGAAGTGTCGACTCGAGCGACGCTGCTACAGCGCTACGGACTTTTGTAACACGCTCTGTTTATTTACGATGTGCGATACGATATTCCTCTCGGAAATACTTTCGTGGACTAGACTCGGCTTACATTTTTAGCCAAATCTTAGCTCAGTTTAGTTAGTCTCAGCATAGCATTCGTTTGAAACAGTCTTGGTAGTGAATATAGCAATTGAAAAGTTTTTGAGCCCTAAAATAATGGATCAGGAGCAGATCAGCTCAAGTTCGGACGAATTCAATTTTGCCGATTTGGCTGAAGAAATTGCATTGATTCCCGATGGATTACACCACGAAACGAACGAATCCAGTGGAGAAGATAGTGAGGAAGTAAGAGGTGTGAGACGTTGAAAAATTGAAATTATAGAGAGCGAAAGTGAAGTTGAAAGTGAAGTCGAAAGTGAAATTGCGGAAGGTGCAAGCGGTTCAAAATGGGTACTTTGTAGAGAGTACGAAGAAGTGTCGCCACACGTACCATTTTTACCTGGCCAAAACTACACAGCTCCACGAATAGTTTCTAATATGAATCAACCAATGGATTTTTTAAAACTTTTTTTCACCAATGACCTCGTGGAAAAAATTATTTGTGAAACTAATATATATGCAAAAAAAAATTGGAAGGGAAGACGCTATCTGCAAATTCGATATGGAGAAACTGGCGTGATGTGAACAACACAGAATTCTGAGCATTTATTGCAGTTATAATCAATATGGGCACAATGCTGTTGGCCAATTTTCAAGAATAATGGTCGACGAATATCGTCAGTTATATTTCTTTCTATTCGGATACATTTATAAGAGACAAATTTAGCCAAATATTCTGGATGCTTCATCTGAAAACTATTTCAACACGCACACGACGAGTAAGTTGCTTTTTGGACTATATCAACTCAAAGTTCTTGGATTATTTTATACCGGGCGAGAATATATGTGTGGACGAGTCAACGATAAAATTCAAGGGTCAAACTTCGTTCAAAACATACAATCCTAAGAAACCGACAAAATAGGGTATCAGAGTTTATACTCTAGCTGACTCGAAGACTGGGTACATTTGCTGTATTTTGCCACATTATGGATCCCTCACAACAGAGCTCTTGGCCAGACCCGATTTACCTGTTTCATCAAGAATTCCGATACACTTATACAAAATGTTGTTAGAGAAAATTCCAGGTGCTCAGGGGCACCATATGTATGTACACGGATCAGTTCTATACTAGTTATGTCTTAGCTCAAGAACTAGCCAAATTGAAATGCAATATCACCGGGACGTTCTTAACGAACAGGAAAGAATTGCCCAGGGAAATAAAAAAGCCGAGAAAATCCACGATCTCGTATCGACGGGGCAACACTTTACTTTTAGGGTGGATAGATAAGAGGATTGTCACGTGTTTGACTACGACGGGTGACACAGGAATGTCGACGATCAAAAGGATTGCACGAGGTGGTGTGGAAACAATGGTCAAGAAACCCAATATTGAATTGAATTATATAAAACAATTTATATATTATATAAAGCATCAACGTATTATTTTCTGCGGAAATCACTTAAATGGTGGCGTAAGCTTTTTGGGCGGCATGGAAATTTGCCTGATAAATGCCTACATTCTGTATAAACTAGAAAAGACCAAAAAATGGGAAAAGCCACTCAGCCATTTACGATTTCTGAAAACACTTGTCGAGTGTTACGTGCCAAGGGCCAGGAGCGTTGCGAGTGGCCGAGGTAAAAGAATAAGGTGCAATCTTCGTTGTGGTGTTCGTTGGGTTTTAGAAGTAGTTGTAAGTCGTGGACGATCCCGTGTATGGCTAACACGGGTTGCCACAGGAGGTTGGAACACGCGTGGACGATCCCGTGTACGGCGAAAACGGGTTGCCACAGGAATGTTAGTTAGGCTGACGTAACTTTATAATTATGCAATACACTTCGAGCGGTAAAAGTGTATTGCTGTGGGATCGCAGGCTGACGACTTCTGGAGGGTAATTGTAGAAAAGAATTTAAACGCGATGTAGCGACCACCTACATTGAGAGTTTTTCCGTTCTCATGCAAACGGTTTGTCTGGTTTATGTCATTTGCAGCGACACAGCTATTTTTGAGAAAACTGCCTTTTGTATATATTTCTTAGAGTCGCTTCGTACAGTTTCTTCGCAGTCTCAATAGCTCTTGCGAGTGCCATAAATTACGCGTTTCCGTTGGCCCCTCGAGTGCAGGCCCAACGCCAACCGTGGGCCGCACAAGACGAAGCGGGGGCGCGGCGGAAATGCGTACGTGACCGAACCCTTGCCAGCAAAAACTTGCCGCCATGACCTTTCCCTCTTTTCCCTAAAAAGCGCGCCAAGAGCGCAAGGAAAAGAGGGCGCAGTCGGTGATTTTCTCGTCTTCCGATTGGCTTAAGCGGCCGCGGAAATTCACCGGTCTGCGGGGGCGCGGCTCCTTCGAGCTAAGTCAACGCGTAGTGAGATTATTGTATTTTGAGTCACGCGTTAGTCCACACCTAGTCATTCGCCTTACGAATAAAAAGAATTAAGTGTTCACGGTAATACTATTTGTTGAATAATTACCATCACCCCGACCGTCCCGACACGCGATAAGACTAAGAACACGATCAAGCTATATTTCTTTATGCTGGCAATTATTACAGATTAATGTGTAATTGTTTGGTTACAAAGGTGTTACGTGAACTTGTGTTTCTGGACGCACGCACCTACTTGTAATGCTCTCGGTTTTCACGCATTGAGGAATTCGGGGGCATTAGATAGTACAAAAATGCCTAATAGATATCGCGGACTTGGCGCGTATGTGGGATTGCTTTATGATCAACCGCAAATAAATAGTCACGAATAGCAACCATAATAATTTATTAATTAATCCACCCTGCCAAGCACAACTCTAAATTACAACAACTAGGGAGGTGATACTCCGATAGCCACACGTGTCGTGTTCTCCTAACCACGCTCCGGAAGTTCTACGCCCTTGGAACGAGGAACTAGCGCCTGCTTCCGCTGGTGGCGCTTGGGCGCAATACATGCGCTCGCGTCGTTCCGTCGATCATGTAGGGAGTCCGAAACCCCCACACGTATTCTATACGGTTAACAACGTAACGACGAAAACTAAGTTCGATCAAACGTAGAAGATCTATCCGCGTGGTTATAACGACCCTGCAGCGTGACAGTCTATTACTGAACTAATCCCCCGAGGTAGTTCGTAACCCGTCTTTTACAGTAAGTAAAAGTGGTGGGGCACGATGCACTTTCTGGAATTTTCCTACGGGATGCAATAAGAATGTGTCTATAAGATATGCGTTTCGTCGTTCGCTCAAGTTCTAGTTTTCCTAGTCTTAATTATTCTGGGCAAACAGAGCGGTTTTCGGTCCTAGCGAGGGGTCGGGCTATACATATGGTGAATTTCCGACCCCGAGCTCGAAGTAGAGAGTCTAATTTTTATTAGACTTGGGGCCGCATGTAACACGAGCAATTGAGAGGATCATATCGCCAGCATCGAAAACAAGCGTCTACGACGCATTCCGATGAAATCCGACTAAATGGGAAGCTTCACATAGTACTAAAAGGTTCAAAAAGGGACTGCAAGGTTTGCTCTGACCGTAATTCCCCTGGAGGTAGGTGGGAAGTTATATATTACTGTGATACGTGTCCTGATAAACCTAGGATGCATCTTGGGTATTGTTTTACGGAATATCACACAAAAACTAATTACAGAGTGTAATATTTAACAGATTTTGTTGTATTTAATATGAAAATTAATAATTTGGCGAAATTTTATTACTTCTATACGTTTGTTTGAGTATAAAATGATTTTAAAGTACCTGTAAAATGCTTCCCTAATATAGCCGAAATCGTCTCGAGTTGCTGGTTCGCCCAAGCGAAAAAGTCCTCGAGTGCAAAGGGTTAAAATTACTTTAGAGCAACGATTGTTTTATTAAGCATAGTTGTTATTTAAGGCTTAGAAAAACGTATATACAAACACCACGCGCACTGTGCACATTTCTCGCGCGTGATTCCATTCAGTGACGGCACTAAAAGGGTTAATATTAAGACCTTACGCGGTGGGGCTACCTCACCGGTGAAATAAATTAGTGAGGTCGACGCCACTTCCAAAAAATTGTCCGGGAGGTTTCAATGGGAAAGTCTTCTTCTATCCTTTTCTACCGTAAACAGATGTAACATGTAAAAATGCGTCCTCAATCCCAGGAAGTTATTCAATGCCGTCATTCCACGGTGAAGCTCTGTCCGATAATTGTAAATCGTGTACTTATTGCTTGTCAGTGAAAAACCCAATGATCCTACTTCTCCGTTATTCAATAAATATCTTGGTTAAATTAAGAAGAGTGTTTCATCACCCTAAACCATAACACTATAGCCGATACGGAACCGATATAATATCGTTTCTGCAGAACCGAAACCGAAACCGATATATTTATAACAGTTATAACATCTTTTTGGTTCTCGTAACTGTTCTGAGAACCGGAATCGATATTATAGCTGTTTTCAACCTCTGTTTCAAAAAATCCATTTTAGTTTCCATTGTGTTTTATTTGCCACCCACAAATACGCAACTTCCACAAATTGAATAAAAACCATTTCTTATGGTACGATATTTTTTGTTTCATTTTTTCTTATATTTTAGGAGGAATGTACCAATACAAAATTTGTATGAATTTAAAATTAATTTTTAATGAAAAAGCAACTGGCCAAAAATGCTCAATGCGCTTAATATTTTGTACGCTCTCCATACTTATTAGTAGACTGTAGATATTCTATGCATTTACGAGAAATTTAAAAGTGTCAGTGTGGATAAATAATATAAAAGAGATGTATTAATAATTATAGTCTTTGTGATTAACATTTAGCGAGTAAGGCAATCATCTGCTTCGATTGTAGTTTTTGCATTGTAACCATGCCAATATAACTTTACATAAATATATACAGCATCAGCCTGCAAAGAAATAAGTAAACGTTTCTTTTCAGTAATATAGATTCATTCTTTTAAAAAAATTGATTTTCAAATATATCTTTCGTTGGAAATTAAGAAAATTTTTCGATTAAAATGAAAAAAGTTAATAAATTGATTTCGCATACAAGAGAGCTGCTTCTTTCTCCCGAAATGCTTATAGCGCCCTCAGGATGAATCGTTCGCGAATTGCGAGGTATGATACCGCGGAATGTGTCTGGATAGTCACTTTCGGTCTCACTTTCGCTTTCGCTTCCGCTTTTATTCTCCCATTCTTCCTCCTCCAAGGGAATTTCTCCGCTTCCAACCTGAGAGACAAATTTATTTATAAGTTCAGTAAAATTTGAATTCATTTGTTTTTCATATTGCGCAATTATAATCAAGTTAATATTGGAAAACTTTTTGAATAATTTTAAAGCTGTTAGCAGCAGCTATTCAGGAAATGATCTCTAATCTTAAAAACTGACAAGTCATCTGCCGTTGAAAGTATAAAGTGCTCGCTGAGTTTAATCTTTTTTTATTAACACCAATTACATTCGTAATTGTTATCAGTAAAATAGTATCAAGATATTGAAATCGTCTATGTTGATCACGTTTCCAAAGTTGCTATCTGTTTAACAATAAGAAACACATATTCCACTATTTTTTCATTTAAACTTTCTATATTCATTTATTTTTAAAACCATAACAATGAAAACCAGTTTCTACCGTGAGGTGAAAGTCCTTCCACAAAAGGAATTCGAAAGGGATGTGGGTCTGATTAGTCAAAGGGGAAGGTAGATGCTGTTTATCACATGCATTTTCGCATTGTAGGAACTAACGTGACGCCACGCTCGTTCCTTCGTCGTCGTAAAGAGGCCCTGCGTTATCTTAACACATTAAGGACCGCAAAGAAATCTATAAGACATACGCCTGGGACCGCACGCTTTTGGGCAAACTTGTACGTTCTAAAATCCTCATTACTTTTTTATTTATGAAGCAATTTTTGCGAAACTTTCAGAAATTGTAAAATAGGATGCATCTTAGGTATTATTGAAAAAAATTATATTTTTTAATAATTATCATACTTTTTTACCTAAAAAATATATTTTTACAAAATTTTTACAAATTGTAAAATAGGATGTATTTGAGGCAATTGTTTAAAAAAATTGGTTTTTAATCATTATCATAAAAGTTTATGTAAAAATAAATTTTACCAAAGTTTCTAGTACTTTTTTAAAGTATGATATTGCGTGAAACACTTTTCTCTATGAAGAGGAACCATACAAAAGTAGATACAATGTATCAAAGTAATTGACATCTGAAGACAACGTGTAGAAAACGCGTGTTTGTCTCGTGATCCGTCCGTAAGAGATGGAACGCGCAACACGAGAAAACTCGTGAGCGGTCCGTAACAGATGGGACGCGAAACACGAGAAAACTCGTGAGGGATCCTTAAGGTAGTTGTCGTGCGATGGGCATAGTGTCAGAAAATTCTAAATTTTAGAATACTCATTGAGGACATTATAATACAATTATCCTTAAAATTTTAAATCGATTGACCGCCTCTAATTCGAGATAAACTTAATTAAAGTTCGGGTCATTAGCATGGAGAGTATATGCGCTATGTAGTAGTTCTACCACTTTATTAATTCTAATAAAAAAACTAACAGTCAGAAACTTTCAAAAAACTAACAATTCATAAATGTTTTTGTTCTGAATTAGACAAAAAAAAAACAAATATATTGACCGTCCCGTTATTGAGTTATAATAATGCAAAAATTAAAAATTGTGGAAAAAAGCACACGCGGGAAAATCGAACAGAAACAACTTGGCAACGCTATACTGTACATACATTGAGTCTGTATACACTGAAGCGCTGTATCCAGTATACAAGCCCAGTATGTCCAACTGTGCGGCATAAGCGACGTTGCCAAATTGCGAGACGTGAATATGTTTCATAGTGTTTGTGTATACATATATATGAGATTTGTATGTGTATGTTGTCACGGGTACAGTATTGAACAAAGGTGATCGTTCATATCGCTACTCGCTCCTATACTCTTACCACGCACATGATCCAAAAACTATTGACGATATTGTACCACGCAACGTCCTTAATGTGTTAAAGAAAACAAAGTCGGCAGAGGCCTCTTACGAGTGACGTCGTGGCTAGGGAGTGATTTCTTAGTAGTCCTTGGCAGTCTGTAGAAGAGTATTGAGTGAGCAACTTGACAAATTGTACCACATTATTTCAGTTCTAAATATACAGGGTGGGGCAATAACTATTAGCACCTCAGATATCTTCGAAACTATAAGTTTCACAGAAATATTTGCTGAAATAAAATTGCAGAGTACGAAGGGGCCTATCCGGTGGCGATAATAGTTTTTTTTCAGGTGGAGGTACTTCGGACATTTGAAGGTCACCTCCATTTTTTTAAATGGACCGGTATATTTTTGCTTCCGTATCATGATAGAGTATATTAAAACGAGTTCAACGACCTATTATACAAGGTCATTCACGGTCATAGAAAGTAGAGAAAGGCGATAATACTTAGGTTTTGGTAGTAAATGAAACATACGTATTGTAAGCAGTAGAAGAAGGCGTAATACTTACCGTTTACTTCACTGAGACTAAACACTGCTTGAAGGACACTTTAATAAGTTTGCAGGATGTGGCAGCGACGTACAACGAGCACGTCGCATCGAAAACGCGATAACGCGTCGCCACGTAACTTACATTTTCGACAAGAGGCGCTTGAGCTTGGCGACGCGTCGGCCCGTCGCCGTTACGACGGGACCTTTGCAGCCCGACCGATCTCGGGAAAACAGCAAATGAAATCTGTTACGGCAATGACCTTGTGTAATAGGTCGTTGAACTCGTTTTAATATCCTCTATCATGATACGGAAGTAAAAATATACCGATCCATTTAAAAAAATGGAGGTGACCTTCAAATGTCCGAAGTACCTCCACCTGAAAAAAAACTATTATCGCCACCGGATGGGCCCCTTCGTACTCTGCAATTTTATTTCAGCAAATATTTCTGTGAAACTTATAGCTTCGAAGATATCTGAGGTGCTAATAGTTATTGCCCCACCCGGTATATACCTACTTTTTACAAAAAAAGAAACTCCACAGCATCTAACATGTTATTTGGTAAAATGGTCAGATCCAGAAATTGGATCAAGTAACAAAGAAAGTTAATGTGACATCTTGGGGCAAAGTGAGATATTATGAAGCTAATCATGCATAGACAGAAACATAGAGTAGTGCTATTAATGCTATTTACTATTTTTTCCCATACGTGTATGAAGTGGGAATGAAAATAATCACTTCCTAATTAGTACATATTATTCGTGCATTGTTCTTAGAAATTTTCCTGGATGGGATCTTCTCATATCCACAGTTTAACATATTCACAGGGTAAAAAAACATTGTAGGTTCCATTTTCGATAAGAAAAATTGTAGGTCTCCATAAATGCAAGAAACTACTGTAGCGAATATGACAATAGGGATCTGACATGTCAATTCCACGAACTTTAAAGCCAGCGATTGGAGGGGCTGAGAAAGTATTGCCTTTGTACTGATCACGAAGCTTCTCTTTAGCACTGCACAATACATATCTTTAGCATTTTAACCGTTTGAGTGCCAAGGAGCGATTTTGCGCTTCTTCTGTTTCGCTCGAAAAGTGCCAGCGCTCTAGGCTGCGATGCCGCAAACCGGCACACGCTCCGCAGAAGCCGATGCGCGACTGTACGACTACCATTCCGTTTTAGATAAAAATAAAGTAATGAGACAGCTGATAAAAGGACGAATTTTAATTTCAATGTAACATTTGGATGCAAATGTTATTAAAATGTACAGAAACAAAAGCAGAAAACAGCGCAATAGCGCTTCCTGGCATTTTTAATCGGAGAATAAGACAAGCGCTATTGCGCCGCTTGGCATTTTTGGATGGGGAATACAGCAAGCGAAAACGCGCTCCTTGGCACTGTTGGACGGGGAAACAGCAAAGACGCGTGGCACTAAAACGGTTAACTGCGTATGTTACAGGTATATGTAAGATGTGAAAACTTGGACATTTATTTGTAGATGTATGACGATGTTGTATGTATGTGTACTGTCTGGAATATTTGGAGTTATGGGCGAATAGAATATCTTCAAGGTGCACTTGAAAATGTGAGAGCCACTTCCATACGAGTAAGTGGACATTTCTGTTTCACTTGAAGCACAAAGTATCTCATCACCAGCTAGACCAACCCAGTGCCCTTCTCCACAATGTCTCTAATTTATCAAATCACAAGATAGGCATAACTTTGTCTCTTTTGATTGCATTTTGCTTTTATGTTGTTCATTATTATCACTCCTACCACATTTATCTCCCCACCTTGTTGATTTATTCCTCCTTTCCTCTTTCCTTTAGCACTTTCACTCACTCTAATGAAAGAGAGACAATTTTTGATATTTGGGCTTAACTGTCACTATATTACTTGCAAATAATTCTTTCGCTTGGATGTATAAGACTGTGGTCCGCATCATCTTACCGTATAAAATGGTATGATCAGTTCAAACGTACAGCAAATCTGTACAGTTAATTAACGATCAAGTTTAGTTACCAATTACTGATACATCTTTTGTAAACGACATTTCAATTGTTACTTATATACACCTATTCCCCGATTTACACGGAAGATAGGTTCCTTGGAAAACCGCGTAAATCGAAATCGTGAATTTTGATACGTAAAAGTGCGTAAATCGAAAACAAACTGAAACGTGTATAATTCAGTCATTTATTTCAACGTTAACCCTGTAATGCGAACTCGGATTTTTGCAGTCTTGCAGGAATCATCGAAACAAGAGAACTTAACCCTACACGCAACGTGGTGCGATCTGAAACTTTTCTTCGACAAATATCCTTAGCAGACGGGGCACGCACATCGTTTTGATTTCCGTTATCAACGTGCGTGGCACGTCTTTCCAGCGCGAGCGGTTAAACACGAATGTCGCCCCAATGCACCAGCACGCTTGTGCTAATAGGTTCGCGCCTGGCAAGTGAAAGGTTCGTCAATTAGCGAGCTCTCGAGTATATGGGAAGGAGTAGCAGGCAGAGCGTCTCCAAGGACGCATGCGGCGATCAAATAAACGGCTTCCCTGATCTTAACTATGAAAATCCTTAATTATTAAAATAAGAACAAAAACGTGGTGTTGTACATTTGCCTCGAGGGGAAACAGCATGCGAATGCGGTAACGAATGTTTTGAAAACGGGGGATATGTTGGGTACAGAGGTAAAGGCTCGGGTACTTATACAGATGACCGTCTCACCGAAGAATTTTTGGATATGTTGGCAGGATCATGATTCTGACAAGGAGAACGCAATGCCTTAGGGTCACCGATTTGGTTGAATCTTTGCACATTTGTAGAAAGAGTCGTCCTTATTATGCATATACCCTGTTATAGGGGCAGACGGTCAATGGTTTTTAATATATTTTCAATTAAAGTTTCATTGCCATACTTAAGTAGAACTGTAGAACGTAATATCAAGAGCTGCCAAATAAAATATAACACTCTAAAATTCTCAGTACACGTTAAGACGTTAATTTTCACCAAAAAAAAGACTTTATTCGAACAGGACAGAAGATAAAAATGATAGATGAACGCAAATTTGTCGATCGTACTTCAAAACATAACAAGTATAATGTGAAAATCATGTCTAATAAAACATTTCCGCTAAACCCATTGTTGGGTTGTACCAGTAGAAAATCTTGTTTTTTGGGGCCGTGAGACCGAAAAACATTCTTCTTTTTTAGAGAAACTGTTTCCTGAGAATAACCAGGCATGGGTTTGCACTGCTAGGTTGCATATTTTTACATTTTCTACAAAAAAAACTGAACAATGACACTAAAGATTGCAGAGAAGAAATTCTGGGACCCATACAATGTATTAGGTTGGAAACTATGAAACGGGCATTTTTGTTTGGTCTGTGTTCAGCTGCGACTGAGAGAGGTTCATTGTAACGTGCGCTCGATATTTTTATTTATAAAGTTTAAAGGTATTCTTCTTACTCATTTCGTAAAATTTTTTCGTGTTTGTATCCCATTTTTATATTATTTTTCTCCGAAACCAAATGGAAACAAAACGCGATTTACATCTACTTTTCTTGCGTTAAAACATCTGCGTACAATAAATAAAGTAAAGAAATTGAACTCGTATGTGCCGTACGAACTGACGCAACTGCAGATGATCAACCGCAAGAGCAAATGCGCATCTTTGTTGTTTCGCAATACACGATTGCCGTTTTTACACCAAATCATCACTTGTGATGAAAAGTGGATTTTGCATGATAATCGAAAGCGATCAAGCAAATAGGTAGATAAGAATACACCCCCAGGACACACCCCGAAGCCGAAATTTCCTCAAAAAAAAATTATGGTTACCATATGGTGGAATGCCCAAGGAGTGATCCATTATTCCTTCCTACAACCAGGCAAAACCATAACAGCGGTGTCCTATTGTCGTGAAATTGATGTCATGCACGAGAAACTTATGAAAAAACAACCAGCATTGCTCAATCGGTACGGCACAATATTACTGCATGATAACGCACGACCACATAAAGCTTCAATTACTGTTGACAAATTAACTTCTCTACAATATGAAATTTTGCCACATCCTCCATATTCACCCGATATTTCACGGACCGATTATTACCTTTTTTGTAATTATGAATTATTTTTAAGAGAAAAGAAATACAATAACCGAAATGATATTATAAAAGACTTTGAATTCTTTATTAACTCTAAAAAGGAAGATTTCTTTCAAAAAGGCTTATATGACTTGCCCAATCGTTGGCAGAAAGTCGTAGATGCCAATGGAAGTTATTTCGATTGAATGTAATAAATAATGTGAAAAATTGCGCTTTTTGTTTTTTATTCTTATTCAACGCCCGTTTCATAGTTTCCAACCTAATACTCACAAGGTCGGCATTTAACCAAACCTAGGCTGTTGGACATACGTTTTATAACAGTTTCGCTGAACATCTGAACAATGCTGCGCGTCGAAAACGAAATGTTTCGTTTTTCTGTTAATCAGATTTCTTTCCACAGCCATAGTGAAAAGTCAAGATGAATCCGCAACCTTCACAATTCAATATGCATCTTTACGTGTGAAATATAAGTAGTTGAAAGGTATAAATTGGTCAATAAAAATTTAAATTACCCACGACGGGATTCGAACTCTAGTCTTTTTTGTGCAAACCCAGGACGTTGCCGTTGCGCCATGTCACTTTGATATTACCTTCTAAAGTTCTCTTTAACCCTTTCGCTTCGGCAATCCAGTCCGCCGAAGTGCCGTCACCGAACGGAAGCACGCGCCAGAAATGTTGCACAGTGCGTGTGATTTTTGTATATACGTTCTTCTAAGTCTTACATAATTACTGTACTTAATAAAACAATTGTTGCTCTAATATAGCACGTATTCTTCACATTTTTAATATGAGTGAGAAGACTTATACAAAATTATATTATTCTAAAAACATTAGATCAATTACAGTTGACATGTTTTTAGGTATTTACATATTTACTGGACTTTACAATTAAACGTTTAATATAATTAATAATGTAACGCAAATTAGTTAGTATATTAATATGTGGAGACTAGTAATATAATTCTGTATGATATGTCAATCAAATCAACAGAAAATGTTCAGCCGATAACGAAAACTGTTATCATCGACTACAGATCGTACTTATATACACATCATATAGATGCCGGATATATCCGGCGCTCGTACGCACAGGTCGTCGTGTGGATGCCGGATATATCCGGCGCTCGTACGCACAGGTCGTCGCGCGGACGCCGGATATATCCGGCGCTCGAAGCGAAAAGGTTAAGTATGGCAATGAAACTTTAATTGTAAATATCTTAAAGCGCATTGACCGTTTGCTCCTGTAATAGGGTATATTCACAATCAGGACGACTTTCTCTACAAGTATGCAAAGATTGAGCCGAAGGCCTTGCGTTTTCCTTGTGAGCAATTTTTTCTTATACATGGAGGAACGGTTCAATCGCGGTAGGCAGTGCCGTTGCGTTGCATAGCAATAAAGCAGCCGATACATTGTTGTGTTGGGTGGCGGGTGAGAGGGGCAGGAGCGGGAGGGGCTGAGGGGGGGGGGGGGGTGGTGAGCGTGTGCAGGAGCGGAGACGAACAGTCGGAATTGTGCGGTTGCGAGAATAACATTTTTTGTAGATTTGATTTGTTCTGTATTTTTGTTCTGTATCAATTCCGTTTTATATTCAATAAATTTTTATGTTACATACATGTAACCTCAGCTCGGCTCTAGTTTTTGAGATATTGGCAAAAAGCTTTTCCTACTACTAAACTGAATTTTGCCTATACGTGCGCGCCCGTTGCAGTGCGCTGCGATCGCTCAACAAATGTTTTTGCGGCGGCCGGCTAAGGTGGACTCATTTGCTCACTCGAGAGTCAGTGGTTTGTGGGGGGGGGGGGGGGGGGGTCTAAGGATATGCAAGGAATATCAACTTTGACAATGTCATTACCTTAGTAAAATAGTGCACTCCAGCAAATTCAAGTAGTGTAGCAATGCAGTAACCGAAACTCATCAGCAAAAACCAGTCCAGCGCTGTTGCGTATCGAACTTTTGGTAAATCTGTCCTTGAATCGAGGCTAATAGTCGATAATGTTAAAACAGTGGTAATACCTGAGGAAGTTACAAAAGATAGACGTAAATTGTTACTGTTGAATGTTCAATAATTATAAGTTAGTTATGTTAATAGTCAACAGTAAAAATGATTTTATATCTTCATAACAAATTGTTTCAGTGCAATGAAATAGTGTTATATTTGAATCATTTATTTACCAAGCCCGACGCGATCACTTGTGGCTTCACGATGAATCCAGAACGAAACCCAACTTAGTACTACTATCAGAACGCAAGGGACGTAAACCTGGAAAAACAAAGTTGATGTTGAAAACGATAAAAAAAGTCCCTTTTCCGATGATTTTTGAAGATTTACAACACATCCGTATCTGAGAACGTCAGACTTCTTGGTACTAATGTTGCTTTGTTGCATTACTGGATGCTCTGTGTGTAATAATACAGTGGATTCCCGCATAACGCAAATTCGTATAACGCTGCAAAAAAATTGCGACTAGTTCTCATATAACGCGATAAACAGTCCCGTGTGACGCGTAAGATAAACTAAACATTTCCACATAGTTTCTGATTTTTTGCTTAGAAAAGCAAATGTATACACTTACCTGCTGTTAAAAAATAATAATCCAGAGCTATACGTTTTCTTCTCAACTTCTCAGGTATTTTATTTACTTCGGTGCGCATGGCTAAAATATATATTCTTCTTATAAAAATATTGTTATAACATATACAATACTTTTTCCTATTATTAAGTCACCTATATTCTGTTTCTCGTGTGTGTGTGTGTGTGTAAACTCTTTCTGTACAAGCGCTCTGTCTGTCGTGACTCTCGTTGTACGAGCGGCGCTCCCAAAATGCACACATAGCGCATGGTCAGTAGTTTTTTGTATGAAAATTTACGTAAGCGTTGAATAAGAACTGTGCTTGATAAAACAATATTTCTTCAGAGAAGTAGCGTTTGTAGTTTTGATATTAACCCTTTCGATACAAGCGCCAGATATATCCGGCAGTCGTACACACAGGTCATCAGATGTGTAGGAACGGAATTTTTCTACGCATAAATAATATTAATTTTGGAATTAGTGAGTGTGGATGGTTTGTATATAAGCGAGAGTGGATGCGAGAGTGGGAGTACGTGATTTGGAAGGCGACGGATGTCCGGGCTAGCATGAATGTTTAGTCTATAGATAAAGAGAAAATGAGTGAGTGCAACAAAGAACGCATGCTGTGAGAAAGACAAAGAATGCATGCTGTGAGAAAGAGTATCGAGGGTGGATGCGAGCGTGAATTTGGGAAGAGTCAGTTGAGTTGAAGATACGGAGTTGAGTGGAGAATACAGAGAGTGAGAATTATAGCGTGAGTGGAGAGAGCTTTAGAGTTATTTTAGTATTGTTAAGAGTTTTGTCTTTTTTTTATATTTAATAAAGTTAGTCATTTATTTTTAATTACACGCGTTCAGTTTAGTTTCTAGGTTATGATATTGTTAACTAATTCTAAGGGAATCTGCTCGGTTTATTCGAAGACGAGTACCGATATTCTTCGGTTGCTCGTTTAAGATTAAATTAGAATAGGACCCTATAGATGAATGCCGGATATATGCGGCACTCGTACCAAAAGGTTTAACCTTGTTATCTGAGGAAAAAAAATTGTGTTCAACTCGTTTCACAATGGGGACTTTTTTCTTCAAAGTGATGAGTAATATCATCACATCTCAAGTAATAAAAGAAAATCATTTGTAACTTATTGATTTTATTTATTTCGACAAAATATTTTATGATATTTAATATATAAATCAAATACTTTCAATGTAAACAAAATTAATTGTACGAATTTAAATAATTATTTCGTAGTGTGATATTCCTTGAAGCATTGCGGCATGCACAAAGCAACACTACAGTTTGTGCGGCCAAAAGCGTCCGTTTTTCCGTGAATAGCGCACAAGTCACAGATTGCAAAAACGTGAACAATATGATAGCGTATAGCCAGCCCAGGATTTAATAGATAAGAACTACATTAAACGTAATGCATTCAACACATTACGGCTAGTTTCTGTAACCAAAAATATCGTCATGCCCATGGAAGTAGTAGTCTAGGTATGACGAAATATTTCGTCATCCGCAGTTAACGGGTTATATCTACAATATTATCAGCCAATTCAAACTCCTTAGCATTCACAGTAGTTATTTTTTCATCATCATTATTGTAATTGTAAGTCTCGATTAAAATATTAATGATATTAATAGGATTTATTTTCATGATTATACAGATAAATTATTTTGTTTTAATAAAAAACAAAAGTACAGTAAATAATGGCACTCCTAGTATATCCGTAGATTATACTGGTCAACACGATTTTTTTCCAAAAGAATATTTATACTGATTCTTATCGATTTTGTGGCGCTGAACACGAATCTGAAGCCCATTTGTCTCCATCAGACTCAATTTTTGAGAAAATTAGTTTTGAAAAAAATGCAAATTGTCAAATTTCTGAATTTTTGTATTTTAACCATAAGAATTGTTAAAATTTGGTATAGAATGATAAAATAAATCCTTCCGAATATAACGGTGCGTATTACTTTAATGCTATAAACATTTAAACGTGCTTAAACAATGTTCAAAGCGAAGACGACGCCCAAAATGCCCCAGTTGTTATAGATATTTTCCAATTTATCTTAAAAATTAGATGTCCAGGAGAAATTCTAATGGCAGGAAGCGTTAGAGCAGACGTTGTTCTTGAGAAAACCGTAATTGAAAGTTCCAACACAAGTTTTATTTTCGTCTGAGAAATTAAAATATTTCCGCAAGACACAAGGTACCGCCAGTGATTCTCAGCACCGCCGTTTCCCCCGCGCCAGTATTATAGTTTGCTTTATAAGTATATACATTTATTCTTTATGAGTTATTTTATGGCAATAACGCTACGTTCAACAAAGTGTTATATTTATAAAATTTTCTAGATTGTAAGCCGGTTTCGGGCGGCTTACCGGGGGCAGAGCGGGTGCGGAGTCGCAGGGAGTTCGGGATTCTCGCCAGTCGTGGCCGAGCGCGTTCGGGCACTCCGGCGGTGGTCGCCGCACAGTGGTCGATTTCGTCGAAATCCTGGCCAAAATCTCAGAACGATTTCGATTTAGACAAAAATTTACACATTACGATTATTTGGGTCGCCGATTATGAATCTGAAATCAAAATTTCCAAAAACAAAATGGCGGACTCAATATGGCGGACACGTGTATCAGAAAATCGATGTTTCCGCGCAAAAGTTAGTATTCTAATGTTTCTTGGGTTGCAGTTCACAAACGTGAATTTAAAAACGTCCAAAAACAAACTGGTGAATGCAAACTAACAATAAGTCAAATCCGATATCCCGGTCCAAAGCCACACATGCACTGCCTCAGGAATGGCGCGCATAACAAATAAATAACAATAACTCATGGAGTGGCAAAAAGTAGCAACAAATCTCAACGTGTCTTATTTCAAAAAGCTTCAAAATTTATTTGAAAAGAAAAATTATTGCGTAATTCCGCTTTATTGGGAAGTATTAACGATTTTTATTGCTTCAGTGATTCTATTATAATATCAGTATATTACGGGCGTTCTATCTTCAATTTTCCTTTTAATTACTAAAAATTTCGCTGGAAGGAGAGAAATGTAACATTGAACAGAAACAAATAACTCCCTGATACCTGCAACTAGCTGGAATACATTCGAATCCTCAAAGATCCTTCGGTTTATGACGGCCAACGGACGAGCCATCCGCGGCTACCTATTGTTGTCTCGAAATAAAAGACCATCAGTCTGCCAAACCCTATTTAAATTTTTAACCCGATGAAATAAATATATTATTTCGTAAATTACCAGGGTGGCTGTAGAGCAGGATTAACAATATTCATTGAGTAAAGCACGATAGGCCGGTCCTATGCTATAAATGCGCTTCCTCGCGGAAGTCACGCGCGGCAAACAAATAACAATAACTTGTGGAGTAGTAAAAAGTAGCAACAAAACTCAACGAGTCCCCCTTCGGGAAGCTTCACAGATTACTTTTAAAAAAACACCGTGATATTTTGTGATACTCTCAACTATTTCCTTAGGAGAAGAAAAAAATGCATAGGTCTTACATTCTGTGTCATCACAGTTGCAAAATATGAAATAAAAAAATTAAACCAAAATATTTATAAATTTATAGCATGGCAGATAGCTAGCAATACTGAAAAAGGAGGTCGTACTTTGATATCACATCGAAAACGTATTTTCAATTCCGACGTGAGAACGTTACATTATTCAAGTGCCAAGTTTGAGATCGCATATTTATAAAAGTGTTGTGCAAAAAAAAGTATTGTTAGTGGAAAATGATGCTTTGATGTGTTATAAATCGAACGCAATTGCTAGTTTTTGAAAACCGCGAAAAAAAATTTTGGCTTTTTGGACAGGATTTCGACGAAATCGGCCACTGTACACCGGTTGGCGTCGGGATGAATCTCCGTTTCGGGCGCTGTGCGTAGCTGATCGCGGTCGACTTCCTCGGCGCGATTGCCGACCAGCGGAAGGATGGCGGCGGCGTTCGGGCGCTGTGTCGTGTCCGATCGTAGTTGGACAATTTCGTCAGCGGTTGCCGGTCAGCGTAGATGTCCCGAAGGCGGCGGCGGAGTGCGGACAGCAGAGTAAACGAACAGTGCTTTGATGGTAATGTCGGTCGGTCCCTTCGTAGAAGGGAGAGCACTGGATGGCAGTGAGACGGAAGATGCAAAAAGAGAATCGGTGGACCGTTCGTGTAAGTCACGTTCAGTATGATTCCGCTCGAGACGAAATTGCTTTCCACGACGCACAGTAGTCCAGAACTTCGTTTTAGCTGTTCAGGCACCTCGCACAGCTTTCGATTTCTTTGAAATCCTCGCCAAAAGCGCAGAACACATCCGATTTAACTAAAAATTAGTATTCTCATGTTTTTGGGGTCGCTGATTACGAATCTGAACTCAAAATTTCCAAAAACAAAATGGCGGATTCAAAAGTCAAGCGGAGTGTCATAAGGTGGAGCAAAGTTACAGGAGCTTTTCCCTTTTACAAAATTATTGGTTTATGCAAATTATTGATTAGGAAAACCTCGCTCCAAATTTTGTTATTTTTGCTAAGAGGGAGGATAATTAGAGGAACCCGTTTTTACCTCACTCATCCGCTGGCCAACATTTTGGGCTTCCTCGCCACCCACGGTTTATAGGATGTACGACCTGCTGGTAGACTTACAATTAGACTCATTATTTGTAAAACCCACATTTAAGAAACTATCGACTTGTAATTGCCGATGAGGGTTTCTATTTCACTCTCGGTTTTTACAAGTTGGCTTAGCGAATTCCGAGAAGTGTGAACCGCATGGCGTTAAACTAAAACCGCTCTGATTGTTTTCCGAATACATTTAAAACGATATTGTTTGAACTACAGGTAGACAGAAATTTCGAGTGCTCATTTACAATGTAAGATTAACTGTTTACCCTCTTGTAATTCAACAAATTCATAGAAAGTTTCCTTAAAACCGCTGACAGACTCTAGCGACGGGTAGCCGCTGGAGTGATCTCGACTTATGAAGCAATAAAAAAACAAATTAGTGGGACGAATAGGGACGGTTTCTTTGCAGGATCATATAGCAGACGGCTTACAGAAAAGATCCTCATTGGCAGAATTACGAAAAAATACAAGAATAAAGAGATATTCATTGGTGTGGCGGCACGACCTATCGACCAACACCACCGATCCACCGGTCGTCATTACGCCTACGCCCCTAGTTCCAAGATCGTCCGCTGGACCTCGTGTCGACCGATGGATCACTCTCGGGAGTTGTCCTACGACGATCGGTATCTATATATACGATCGATCAACAGATACCATCGTCCCATCCGGGGCACAGTGTCTAGGGCACAGCCTGTTCGGTCACCCCTACTGACGAGTCCACGAACAGGCCCAATCAACAACTTTACCCTTTCCTAGGAACAGAAGGACATCCACCGGCCCAGACACCACCGTGTTGATTCCTTCAATTGGCAATGATAAAAAGCTTTGATGATTTTCTTTCATTTGTAGAATTCACTGTTCTTTATTTTCCCTTTATTAATATAAATCGGAGTTTTTACAAGTCTAAGGGGCTCGGCGGAAATTCACGTCAAGAGAGCTGTAGGGCCGAGCGTCGTCCTTTTTGACCTCTCGGCCCTCCCTACTCCTTCCCGTGAATTTCCGTTCTTCCCTTCTTCGCGGGTTTATACGAGGGAAAGGGAGCTCCATCTGTCTTCGTCTAGGTGGGTCCGAAAAATTGTTAAAGTCGCCTCGAGATGCCCGCAGGCCAGGGGGGTGTTCTGATCTGGAAAATCCTCACATCTGTTGAACACCCCTCAAGGTCCCGGCCGTTTCGAGACAACGTGCCCACCTAGACAATGGACTCCCTTTACCGACGGCTCACGACCCGGCCCCTGTCCACCTCGGACGGTCCTAGACCCGCGCGGTCCCAAAATATTTGCGTGTGCTAATTATAAGTGGCAAATGGGCTCCGCGCAGAATCGGCCGCCCGAAGTCGATACAATGGCGGAGACCGGATCATAAACCGTCACCCCTACATATTCATTGAACGTTAATTTTTTAATAACCTACAAACACTAATTTTATATTCAGTATGTGCATTTTTATCGCAGAAGAATGCTCTTCAATTAGGAAAAAAGTAATTAGAAAATATAAGATAGATTCGTCAAAATCTCACGAAGAAGACAACGTGTTTTTTCGATAGAAATCGGTCTCGAGAAAAAGTTCAAACTTTAAGCGTTTGTTATAACTACAATTTTTGTCAAATTTCAATAAAAATGCCATTTCTGAAATCCATAGACATTTAGGAATCGATATAAAGAAAAAACAAAAGCGATACCAGAAAATTGGTATTTTGGCAAAAGCGCGGCTAATCTCTTGCGCTGGACCACTGTGCTACGTACTGTTGCGATACCGATTCATCGGTGACGGCGGCCACGCTCACTTGCGAGAAGTGGTACGCTGCCTGGCGGACGGGTAACGAAGCTCGGTGGTTCGTTACAATGTATATAAACAATATTGTCCAGTTTCATTCACAATTTTAAGATGAATTATACGAGTTGTTAAGTGTAATAGTGCCTGGCGGAAAATTGAAGTATTTTTTTTATCACACAAGGTTTAATAAGATACGTAATTCTATTAGCACTTTTGGTGCTGAATTCAGACCTGGTATCCGTTTGTCACCTTCAGGCAAGTGCTTTTTCGGACAAGCAGTTAAATGTTTAACTCGCATCATACTGGTATACTTTTCCAGCCTGTAAACTGTAATTATATTTTGGCACAGAAGGTTTCTAACAGTAGTTTTTGTACTGAATTAAGATGTGGAATCCCTTTGCCTCCATCATGCTACGTTTAGTCCAATACTGAAACGTTATACCTCTTGAAGTTGGTGCAAAAAAATCTGAAACCCTTACGTCGCTCTTATAACACTATTCCGGACGACTAAGTGGCTCCTATCGGAAGATTCTGTTAAGGAAATTTTATTTACTTAAGTTTGAACCACTTTTACTTAAGTTGGTCTTACTTTTCATCAACACGAAAGACTGACATAGGTCTTATGAATTTTATAGACGTTGCCATTCTTTGGTAAAGTAGTCGACCGAGAGGCAGTCCGGTCCCGACCACCGAAGAATTAAGTTTTTGACATATTAAGCGCTTCGCTTATTTCCACCTTATGCCTTCATGTTATGGAGTATGCGAGGTTTATGCTTATGTGAGGAGAATGAGGGTTTAACTTTTAATAAAAATATAAGATGTAAGAGTTTATTAATACTTAAGATTATAAAATACTTTCTCTAACGTCTTTCTCTTTCTGCGCTTTCTTTCATACTGCCAATCGCTCTTCATCCTCTTGTTCGCCTCAGTCCCAAATCTCGTACACATCATTCCCACACTCTCAATGTCACGCACATAATCTCTACCACCCAAGTCGCAGTCATTCGATTCATCTGTTTTATCTATCACCACATGCATACTCTCAAACACACCACATACATTCTCACACATATAATTTCTTACAACTCGGCCATCCTGACCTAGTTCGGATCCCGAACTTGCGTTTCATACGCTTTCGATATAGCTTACGTTTCACGCCAGGGTCGCATATTATCAGCGGTCCACGTTTCTTGATATGGTCTATGTTCCGCATTATATTCCTCTAGAGATCTAAGTACAGTTACTCACTTTAATATTCGGACATCACAGAACATTTAACTTTATTGATATATATCTTCACAAATTATGAAAATAATCGCTCGGTTACTTTTTGTTATGTTAAGTTGATTATTACAGACAACAAAAACATGAGCAGTTGTTTTATAATTGTAATATTGTATTGTACAATAAATTTTAAACGTAATAATGTCTAATTTACGCGTTACAAAAATATTCGGACACAGAAGCTACATTGTATATATTTCTCGCTTAACTAATTCTGAGAAATATCGTAGTCCAATGTTTACGTCTCTAGTGTTTACATTCCAATAATGTTACAATTCTAAGTCAGTTTAAGACAAGAAATTGAACATTAAATATCGATATTTGAAAATGCCACGGAAGGGAAGAAACACAAGTTTTGATAAACGCCATCTAGTGATTTATAATTACGAAAAAGGAAAAACTTATTGTGAAATAGCAGAATTATTAAATTTAGAAAAGAGTACTGTAGGAGACATTGTCATGAGGTACAAAAAAGAGGATCGTATCGAGTTTAAGGTCCAAAAAGGTCGTCAACCAATTCTTGATTCCAGACACAAGAGGAAAATACTAATTGCAAGGAAAATTAGAGAAAATTCACAATTAAGTGCACCGAAATTAACGGCGGAAATATACCAGGAGAGTGGAAAAAAACTAAATCCACAAACTGTTCGAAGGGCTATTAAAGAAGGTGGTTACAATGGTCGAATTACCCGAAAGAAACCGTACGTGAATGCAATGAACAGGAGAAAGAGATTGAACTTCGCAAAAGAATATCTTTCAAAAGAAGAAGAATGGTGGATGGATGTGATCTTTGCTGATGAGAGCAAATACAATGTTTTCAGTTCAGATGGAAGAGGAAGAGTATGGAGAAGAATCAATGAAGAATGGAAACCACAAAATCTAAGGCCTACTATAAAGCACGCTGCAGGAAGCGTAATGGTGTGGGGCTGCATATCTTCTATTGGAGTTGGTGAATTAGTGTTTATAGAAGAAATTGTAGACAAAAATAAATATTTAGAGATTTTAAAAAATAATTTGTTAAAAAGTGCTGACAATATGGGGATTCGTGAGCGTTTCAAGTTTTATCAAGACAATGACCGCAAACATAAATCACGCATAGTGCAAGAATATTTGTTATATAATTGTGCCAAAGTATTGCACCCCCCTCCCCAGTCGCCTGATCTAAATCCCATTGAGAATTTGTGGGGGGATTTAAAGCGAAAAATACGAACAACACCAATACATTCAAAAACGGAGTTAAAAATTCGATTAGAAGAAGAATGGAAGAATATTAGTTCGGAATATTTAAAAAAAATTATTTCAAACATGCCTAAACGTTTGAGACAGGTAATACACCACAAAGGCTATCCAACGAAATATTAAAGTTACGTTTAGCTGAAGAAAAAGTACATAAACAATTAAATTTTGACAGTGTCCGAATATTTTTGTGACGCGGAAATTAGACATTATTTCGTTTGAAATTTATTGTACTTTAGTGTGTTCGTTGGTGGATAATCAATACACGGAATTAGTGCGAAGGATTTTTATTTAGGACCGCTTTGCAACGGACCTCGATGACGACTGACTCGTTGCCATCCGCCAGCTCCGCTCTCGGGATATCTTGCAGCGACACGCGGCTACAATGTATCGGTTACAAAGTCTGCCATGCCGCTACATCACCCCCTTCTCAGTGACAGCGTTACACCGTATCTTACTTAATTTACTATTTACACGTACTTAAAAATAAGCTTACTATACTAAAGTTATTCAATTTCACTTATTCTAATGTCACTGTCCTTCGCACTTGTTATCAGTTTATCTTACGACGCTTGAAATCTGTCTGGAAAACGCACTCTTCTTCCAGATCGCGTTATGCGGTTTCGTAATACCGGTTGCATATCCTCGCATGCTTCATCGGTCGTCGTGATTGTATCTTCGGTATCGGCAGCGCGACTAATCGGGCCTGAACCAATTTCGTCTCGTAAACGGTAAGCTGGCTTAAGGCGGTCGATAGATACCGTATCGTTTCGTCCGTTTCTTCGAATTACAAAGTATTTATTAGTTCGTCGCAATACTTCGAACGGTCCATCGTACGGCGGCTGTAAGGGTTCTCTTACCGCGTCGTGACGGACAAACACATATGGCACTGTCGCGAGTTCTTTGAAAATAAAGACGCCTTTCTTACCATGCCGCGAAGCCGCAACGGGTTTAATTTTATTCATATGCCGTCGTAATCGCGTCGCAAATGCTGTCGTATCGTCCGTCTTAGTTTCCGTGAAAAATTCTCCCGGTAAATGTACGGTGGAACCGTACACCAATTCGACCGGTGTAGCATTCAAATCGTCTTTAACTGCTGAACGAATACCAAGTAGGACCAGTGGTAAAACGTCCGCCCACGCTTCTGTTTCATGGCATTTTATCGCTGCCTTTAGCTGCCTATGCAGCCTTTCTATCATGCCGTTCGCGGCTGGATGATATGCTGTCGTTCTTAAATGAGCTGCACCTGTCAAGACCATAAGTTCTTCAAACAGTCGCGACTCAAATTGCCGACCTCTATCTGTCGTTACTTTCCGCGGAACGCCGAACCTGGAAATCCAGGTTTCTAAGAAAGCTCGCGCGACCGTCTCAGCAGAAATGTCGGCGATTGGTATCGCTTCGGGCCACCTGGTAAAACGATCGACACACGTCAAACAGTAGCGGAATCCACGCGATACTGGCAATGGACCGACGAGATCTATGTGCACGTGTTCGAAACGGCCCTCCGTGCTTTTGAATTCGCCGACCGGTGCTGATACGTGTCGCGTAGTTTTCGATCGCTGACATTTTTCGCAGGCTCGTGCCCATTTACGACAGTCTACATTAATCGCTGGCCAAACAAATCGCGACGTGATTAATTTTTGCGTTGCTCTTACCCCGGGGTGTGCTAATCCGTGCAAGGTATCGAAAATGCGACGGCGTAGTGTCGCTGGTACGTATGGTCTAATCGTATCGCTCGCGATGTCGCAGAAAATTTCGCCCTCGGCGTCGGCGAGTCTAATTTTTTTTAATTTTAGCGATCGTGAATCCGACTGGACGAGCTTCCGTAATTCTTCGTCCGCCTTTTGCGCTTCGGAAATTTCCTTGTATCCTATCGCAGTTGTTACTGCTTCGATGCGTGACAAGGTGTCGGCCGCGACATTTTCAAGCCCCGCAATGTGCCGAATGTCGGTTGTAAATTGCGCAATGTAATCTAAACAACGAAATTGCCTCGGCGAGCATTTATCTAGTTTTTGATTAAACGCAAATGTTAAAGGTTTATGGTCGGTAAATATAGTAAAAGTACGACCTTCGAGGATATATCGAAAACGTTTGACCGCGGCGTATGCAGCAAGCAATTCCCGATCGTATGCACTGTACTTACGCTGAGCTGGTGAAAACGTTTTAGTTAAAAACGCAAGCGGCTGCCAGGCCTTGTTAACGCGCTGCTGGAGCGTTGCGCCGATTGCGTAATCGGAGGCATCGACAGTGACGGCTAAAGGTACCCCCACGGCGGGGTGCGCTAGCAACGTGGCGTCCGCGAGATTTCTTTTTACGTCCTCGAAAGCTCGTTCGGCATTTACCGACCATGTTACGGGCTCGTTGCCCTTTCGTTTGGCGCCTTTTAATAAATCGTTAAGGCTCTCCTGCTGCTTAGCAGCGTTCGGGATAAAACGGCGATAAAAATTTACCATCCCGAGAAACCTCCGCAATTCTTTTACTGTCTTTGGTTTCGGGAAATTTCGTATCGCGTCGATTCTTTCTTCGAGAGGCCGCGTACCCCGGTTGTCGACTGCATATCCTAAAAACTTCACTTCTGACGCCCCGAACACGCACTTCGCGGAGTTAATTATTAACCCGTTGGCGTTTAATCGCTCAAATAGAGTTTTTAAATGTTCCTCGTGTTCATTTTCGCTTTCCGAAGCTATTAAAATATCATCAATATAGACATAACAGAAGTCGAGATCACGCAAAACATTGTCTATGAATCGTTGAAATGTTTGAGCAGCGTTTCGCAGACCGAACGGCATTTTTACGAATTCGAACAAACCGAACGGTGTTGTCACTGCGGTTTTTGCGACATCCACGGGCTCGACCGGTATTTGGTGATACGCGCGCACTAGGTCAATTGTCGAGAATATAGTCTTACCATGGAGGGCTTGAGCAAAATCCTCGATATGTGGGACTGGATAACGATCGGGCACAGTCCTTGCATTAAGGGCACGGTAATCCCCGCACGGCCGTAGCCCATTGTCCTTTTTCGGCACTACATGCAGTGGGAATGACCACGGACTTTTCGACGGGCGTATGACCCCTTGTTGCAGCATGACGTCGAACTCCGCCTTAACTTCTTTTAACATCCCAGGTGCGATCCGTCGTGGCCTGCAAGATGTCGGCGGCCCGTGCGTCGTCTCTATATGATGTGTAACCTCGTGCTTTATATCTCGTTCAATCCCTAGTGGTCGCATCACAGCCGGAAACTTCGCGAGTAACTCGTGATACCTTGAGCCTCCCTGTATTGTTCTCACAGCACCCACGTGATTCGCCGTTATATTTCCGCGCACCGTCAGGGACGTAACTTCGTCTACCAACCGACGGTTTCGAATGTCTACCAAAAGCCCGTAATGTGCCAAGAAATCGACGCCGATAATTGGCTTATCCACTTCCGCGACTATAAATCTCCACGTAAAACGGCGACGCAATTTAAAATTCAGGTTTAACACCATTGTTCCATACGTGGCGATCGCTGTCCCGTTTGCCGCGTACAGTTCCACGGAGGATTTTTTTCGAGGGTCACTCACCAACGCGCGAGGGAATACGCAGACGTCGGCACCAGTGTCTATTAGGAACGAAATTTTTGTTTCCGCGTCAAACACTGAAAGGCGGCGCGTTCCTTTTCTGTCGCCCACGGCCGCAATTAACGACAGTTCGGTCCGTTTCCCGCTCGCCAAGTGCACGGGTCGCGACATTTGGTGGCATCGTTTCCGAAGGTCCGATGATACCAACACTCTCCATCCTCGGAATCGTCGCGTACTCTCCGTCCTCGTGAGAAACTGCGCGGTCGTGAACGCGAACGCGATCGTGGCTGTCGCCGTTCTCTTCGCGATAGTTCATCTACGCGTAACGTCAATCGCTCGAGACACTCGAGTATGCCGCGCATCTCAGAACTTCCGCTTACGTGCGCGACCTGTTCGTGGATCGGTTTTACCTCCTGAATCCTGTCAGCTAAATCCGCAAGCTCGGACAAGGGGCGGTCGTGCGAGGCAGCGAGTACGCGCTGCGTTGCTGTCGGTAGCCGATCGAGCCACAGAGTTCTAAGGAACTCACTCGTTACCTCCGTGCCTGCCAAGCTCTGTAAGTGCCTCAAAAATTGCGACGGTGACCGATCGCCTAACCGTTCACCTTCCAATAATTTCCGCAATCTTTGGCTGCTTGAGTCCGACAAACGTTTTATTAGCGTCTCTTTCACCAATTCATATTGGCCTTCGGTTTTTGGGTCGTCCAGTATATCCTCGATTTCGTCGGTGTATTCCTGGTCCAATACGGCAATCAGGTGTAGAAATTTGGTCGCTTCCGTCGTTATGCCGCTCGTCTTGAAAACCGCTTCCAGGCGTCGAAACCAACTGCGCGGTTTCTTTGGCCAAAACGTCGGAATTTTCGAGGATACTCGATCCACTCTCCCGGTGGTTCTTAATTCCTCAGCACTACCACTATCTTCCGTAGCCATGTTTCCACTTTATTATATGTCGCTCGCGTTTTTCGATCACGTCGGGGTCACCAATTTAGTGTGTTCGTTGGTGGATAATCAATACACGGAATTAGTGCGAAGGATTTTTATTTAGGACCGCTTTGCAACGGACCTCGATGACGACTGACTCGTTGCCATCCGCCAGCTCCGCTCTCGAGATATCTTGCAACGGCACGCGGCTACAATGTATCGGTTACAAAGTCTGCCATGCCGCTACAGTACAATACAATATTACAATTACAAATGCAAAGGAATTTTTTTGAAGCCGTTGCGTTGTCGTCGAACCGCACAAGACGATTTAGATTTTTATTATTTTATTAGAAATAAACGTGTTTACAGAATTTCGAGGTTTTTACTATGTTAACTGTACGAATTATAAAGAAAAAATGCTTCTCGGCCTCTGGAAGGTTCCCTTTTTATAGTTGAGTTTCCCAAGGGCGGGGGTAGGGATACTCCTAGAAAAAGGAAAGGTGGGGAGAGGAACTTGCTGGAACCGATTGGGAATTTGGGATGCAACGTAGGTTTGAATGGGAGACTCATGTTTATTGATATCGCTAGCATCTAGGAGCGGAAGTGGTGGATCATTCTACAATGACCAGCCAGCCAGTCTTCGTTAGTCCAGGGGAATACAAAAGGGTTTGTTTGACTTGGGATAGGGAAAGAATATGGGAAAGTGTGCGATGCAGCGAGATAAGAATTGGGTACGACGCGAAAGGTTTTTGTAGATAAAGGGATGCCTCGTAACATTGGGCTAGGACCGGAAAAGGGCCAGCCTGCATAGGAATGCGCCTTTGGGAATATATATTCTAGGAGGATAATTTCGACAGCGTCGCCGGAGTCGATGCCACTTGAGGATTGGTTTAAGGACGTTGTCGTGGTACAATATCGTCAATAGTTTTTGGATCATGTGCGTGGTAAGAGTATAGGAGCGAGTAGCGATATGAACGATCACCTTTGTTTCAATACTGTACCCGTGACAACATACACATACAAATCTCATATATATGTATACACAAACACTATGAAACATATTCACGTCTCGCAATTTGGCAACGTCGCTTATGCCGCGCAGTTGGACATACTGGGCTTGTATACTGGATACAGCGCTTCAGTGTATACAGACTCAATGTATGTACAGTATAGCGTTGCCAAGTTGTTTCTGTTCGATTTTCCCGCGTGTGCTTTTTTCCACAATTTTTAATTTTTGCATTATTATAACTCAATAACGGGACGGTCAATATATTTGTTTTTTTTTGTCTAATTCAGAACAAAAACATTTATGAATTGTTAGTTTTTTGAAAGTTTCTGACTGTTAGTTTTTTTATTAGAATTAATAAAGTGGTAGAACTACTACATAGCGCATATACTCTCCATGCTAATGACCCGAACTTTAATTAAGTTTATCTCGAATTAGAGGCGGTCAATCGATTTAAAATTTTAAGGATAATTGTATTATAATGTCCTCAATGAGTATTCTAAAATTTAGAATTTTCTGACACTATGCCCATCGCACGACAACTACCTTAAAGCACTGGAGGTGTAATATATACAAAGGGTCGAGGAAGGCGATGGGTCGTGACGCTGAAAAACGGTTCGGCGTACCGAAAGCGGCATTCTAGAAGAAACCATCGAAGAGATCAGAGCGTTGCGCAATTAAAATATATCTTATACTTTAAAACTTTCTACAATAAATCTATACTCTTACAAGTACTAGTACAGAAATAAAGTATTTCTTCTGGCACAAAAGCATTAATATGTAATTCTAATAGTATTTTTTGTGCTGAATTCAGATATTTAATCGGTTTGTCTGCATCATGTAGGGTTTTTTTGTAGCAAGCACTTTTATATTTAATAAGTCGTATAATCTTGAACTTGATAATGCAGTTAAACAAAATTGCTTATTTATAAGATGAAATTTTAGAAACATACTTCTCTAGATTAAATATTTTATTATTAAATATGAAAGTGCTTGTCACAAAAGAATTCTACGTGACGGAGGCAAACAGATTACATATCTCAATTCAACACAAAAAATACTATTAGAATTACATATTAAAGCTTTTGTGTCAAAAGAAATACTTTATTTCTCTTCTAGTACTTTTCATTAACCCTTTGCGGTCGTATTTCATTGAAAACAAAATGTGTAACAGCACTTAAAACGTAATTACTAAAATCTTAGCTCTTAGAGTAGACAAAAGACCGCTAACTAAGAGTTGATACCCTTTTAAAGATGAATTACCAAATAGCCCACAAAAAGAGAGGTATTTGGTGATTCTGAATCTCGTCCTCGAAAGTATTATACACGCACTAATTCGTAAATGTGCTCGAACCCGATCACAGAGCACTGATTACTCGTCGGCTGTAGGTTATGGTCGTTGAGGCCCGCAGAGTATATTTTGACAAGACGCGGCGACCGTCGTACTTCTTGGCCAGTGAAGTGGAAATTATTTCTCCCATTGCTCGTAGAATTAAACTTAAAATTGTAAATGCAATTGAACAATATTGTTCCTTTATATAACCAGATGTTACAAATATAATACTTTGTTTAATGTAGCGTTATGTTCAAAAACTTATCTATAAACATAACATGTATTTGTAAAACAAGCTACATATAATAACTCGTAAAGTCATAAAATAACTCATAAAGAATAAATGTATACTTATAAAGCAAACTATAATACTAGCGCGGGTGAAATGGCTGCGCTGAGCATTACTGACAGTACCTTGTGTCTTGCGGAAATATTTTAAATTCTCTGCCGAAAACACAACTTGTTTTTGTACTTTCAATTATGGATTCCTCGAGACAAATGGCTGCTTTATCGCCTCTTTCCATTAGGATTTCTCCCGGAAGTATAATTTTTAAAATAAGTAGGGAAATATCTATAAAAACTGGAGCTTTTTGGGCGCCGTTTTAGATTTGAACATTGTTTAAACACGTTTAAATGGTTATAACATTATAGTGATACGCACCGTTATATTCGGAAGGGTTTATAGTATCATTTTATACCAAAATAATGGAGGGCCGCTAACGCGAGTGGCACGGGCGTGGTGGCGATGCAAGAGAATGTTCTAGAGGTTGCTAGGCGACGATAGGTGTTTTGTTTTTGTTTATGCACTGTAATAAAAGGCGCACACGATTGGGGCGGGACTCTTCTTTCCCAGACGAGCGTGCTATTCAAGTTTACTTCATTAAATCTACTTTTTTGGTATATTTCGTGTGTATGTTACCTTATTTACTATCCTACAATAATTTTAACAATTCTTAAGATTAAAATATAAGTAATTCTGAAATTCGAAAATTTGCATTTTTTTTCAAAACTGATCTTCTCAAAGATGGAGTTTGATGGATACCATTGGGTACAATATCTGTAATTTCTATCAGAATTTTCTAAGACGCTAAACAGGAGAAATCAGGCAAAAACTGTAAAATACGTTTCACTGTAACTATCCCTACAGTAGGGGTAACGGATTAATACTTTGGAGGAAGGGGTTTTGTTTTTTAAGAGACCTATCGAATGGTATGCCCCAAGATTAATTTGCTTTGGGGCCACTTTTTCCTTCCTTATCCGGCTAGATACTTTGCCGAAATGATATGGTAGAGTTATATGGTAATAATTAGAGGCTTCAGCCTTGCATCTAAAACTGAGACGACTTTCCCTGAATATCTGTAGACCCCCTATGATGGAAACCAATAAGGAACTCTGTTTTGTCATAATACTGTTTCAATAAATTTCTTTGTGTCTTTTGTGTATATTGTGTCTTATAAATGTAGGATTTATATTGTTTATTAGAAATTAGATAAGAATATATATATTTAGATATAAAAATAAAGTATAAATTATTAAACAAAAGCGCAAAGATATAAAACAAAAGGAATTAAGAAAAAACGTGCTCCCGTCTTACTTCTTATCACCGTACTTCTTTTCGAGGTCGTTCCTCAGACTCGACTCTCCCGAATCTTCGTTGCCACGCGTCTCTCGCTCACCCGATCGTCTTATTTTTTCCTTGCTCCAATGCTCTCCTTTATACCTCACATACGCACACACACACACACACACACACAATCATTCCTGACCACTACATAAATGAGAGGTCAAGTAATTTAATTTTAAAGATGAATTCTGCTATGAAGACATTGCCTTTCAAACTTGTAAAAGGGGAATTCCTCTTGGGTCGCACGTACAGGGTGTTTCTAAATTATGTGTACCTATGTACCACGCGTTGCTCTCCACCATCTGAAAGATGGACATTTGTGAAAGAACTGGCACGCAAAATCCGGGAAGGGGTTAAAAATGTGGATACTGACATACTGCATTCGCCTCTTTGCGTGAGTAAAACGCGGATTTTGAAAAAAGATATTTACACCATCTGATTCGCCATTAAAAGGCGTTAATTTTCACTCTGTAAAAAATTTTGTATCTCTAATAATTTCCGAGATATTCGATAAAATAGGTAACTTCCAGTTTGATGGCAGTTTTCACTTATTTAACCGTCTGAGTCCCAGAGGCATTTAAAAGAACACGGTCGAAAAAACCTGAGCAGCGCGATAGCGCTTGTCTCAACCGAGTACTGGGACTTTTCGACACGAAATCTGAAGAGCCCGATCGCGCTCCTTGGGATTCAAACGGTTAACATGGACCACCGCTAATAAAAAAATATGTATCATACTAAAATTTCATAAAAATCGATGATTTACAGTCCGGCATGTTCCCTTGTAAGTAGAGAGATTAATACGAAGCACAGTGGCCGGTTTCCCTCAAATCCTGGCCAAACACCCAAACGCATTTTCATTAATAACACTGTCCAACAAATTTGAAGGTGATTTCTGTTTTCCTATAGCCACTATATAATTCTTATAGAGTTCGTCGTCCTGAACACGAATCCGGCAACCAAATTTCTGGATCACCCTCTGTTTTCGAAAAAAATCAGCATTTGTAAAAACGGTCGTTTTCGGTAAAGAAGCTGGTATTACGTGAAAACTGAGAAACGTAGGTTGTTGTTCTTGGTCTCAAAAAATAGAGGAGTGTTTCCCGAGTATGTATGTATAAGCAGTTATAATATTCCGTATTAGTTAATAGCAGTAAATCACTGTCAAAGTTCAAAAACGAGCGGATTCGCGAATTTTTTACGCATTCACTTTCCATTTTCACGTAGAGGACTGTTGCTAGCACAAATTTACTGTACATCATTGGATTCTACGTACATTTCTGAATAAAAAACTATCAGCGAAAAATGTCATAACTGTTTTCGTTTCGGCTCAATTTAAGAAAATATCCATCGGGAGCGTGTTCCGACCGTTTTGCCGCTACGACGCCATCGCTGCCTTTGGGCGCCGTAGCTACGCGTAATACTTATATTTTTTTTTTTTTTTTGTTATAGAGGGGAAATGCTTTACGCACACTCGCAAATGTCTTAGTTTGCGGATAGTGTGGGACTCCGTAGGCATATTGTTTTCGTATACCCACTAAAACCCCTCTCTACTTTACTCTGCTTTGCTCTTTAATTTAACTAATCAAACAATGCTCGCTTCAAACAATGAATAAGAATTATTTTATACGGGCTATTATTCAATGATATATTAATACCGCTTATTATTCAATGAATAAGAATTATTTTATATGTGCGCGATAAATCTTATCATCATTATTTTCATAAATATTAAACAAAAGGAAAAAATCAAAGGGGAGAATGTTGTAGTATATTTGGTAGGGATAGGATAGCGAAATTTTCTTTATTTTTTTCCACACTATCCGCAAACTAAGACATTTGCGACTGTGCGTAAAGCATTTCCCCTCTATAAAAAAAAAAAAAAAAAAAATATAAATAAGTATGAGCTTACACTTTAGTAAAGGGGTAGAGAATTCTACCTCAACGGAATGTATCGATGCGCGGGGCCCGCGAAAGTATTACGCGTAGCTACGGCGCCCAAAGGCAGCGATGGCGTCGTAGCGGCAAAACGGTCGGAACACGCTCCCGATGGATATTTTCTTAAATTGAGCCGAAACGAAAACAGTTATGAAATTTTTCGCTGATAGTTTTTTATTCAGAAATGTACGTAGAATCCAATGGTGTACAGTAAATTTGTGCTAGCAACAGTCCTCTGCGTGAAAATGGAAAGTGAATGCGTAAAAAATTCGCGAATCCGCTCGTTTTTGAACTTTGACAGTGATTTACTGCTATTAACTAATACGGAATATTATAACTGCTTATACATACATGAAGGATGCAAGATGTATGCGTATGCCGCGAGGTTGCGACGAACGTAACCGAACGCGTTTATAAGGGGTACCGCGGGGGACGGGTACGCGATAGGCGAAGATCGGGGCGTGTGGCCCAGTAGAGCTTTTAAAGCGATCCTCACGACAACACCTCTTATATCGTTCCTTTGCATTTTAAGTTTTCATTCTTATTTTTAAAGTATTTTTCATAGTTTTTATAGTTCATTATATTTCATTGTTTTTTTTGTAGTTAGAATAAAGTTATTTTCGTGTTAGTTTTGTTGTAAGGCTAGTGTTAAGTGTGATTCCTGGAAATCCGTTAATCCAAATCCTACAATTGGGGGCTCGTACGGGATCTATGCGAACTGATAACCAGGTGCGATCACATAAGTTCGACGCGCAAAAGTTGTAAAGTGCTGAAATTCGAAGTGCAGTGAAAGTTGTCCTGCAAAAAGTTGTAACTGAATTTCGTCAAAGGAAAAGCGCGTTTGAAGATAGACACGATGGCAGAAGCTAGACAAACCGGAAAACAGGTAGAAGACGCAAATAATCCTGTGCAAGAGGACGATATAACCGACTTGGACCAGACCGTAAGAGAGGAACCAAGATTCCGTCAAAAAGATAAAAGTTGCACGGTCACCGACGCATTAACAGAAGAAGCAATAAACGCCATGAAGGTAGAACAGCTAAAGAAAGAAATACGAAAGTTGAATTTGCAACCCGTCGGAAAAAAACGGGATTTAAGAAACATGCTGTTAAACCACCTCAAGGCAAATGCGGCGGAAATGGTGTCGGATAGTGAGGATTCAGAAGAAGAAAGCAGTTCGGAAAGTGAAGAAGAACAAAGCAGTTACACAAGCAAAGATAAGAACCGACGTCGAACACAAGTCAAGTTTACTATAAAAGATGTGGACGAGAGTTTGGCGTATTTCACGGGTGACGATAAACTATCCATAGAGAAGTGGATCGCAGACTTCGAGGAATTAAGCACACTCTTGGAATGGGGTGATATTCAAAAACTGCTGTACGGGAAACGAATGCTCAAAGGGTCAGCCAAGCAGTTCATCACGTACGAAAAGGGTGTTGTGTCGTGGAAAATATTAAAAAGACTATTGATTCGCGAATTCAAAACAGAATTAAATAGTGCGGTAGTCCACGAACAACTATCGAAGCGGAAAAGAAGACCAGGTGAAAGTGCGCGCCAATACATCGGGGCGATGCAAGAAATCGCAAGTCAAGGCAACGTGGAAGAAGAAGCAATTATCGAGCACGTTATCAATGGAATTCAGGATAGCGAATTGAACAAAACAATGCTGTACAACGCTACCACATTGCACGAGATGAGAAAACAAATGGAATTGTACGACAGAAGAAGAGAGAAGATGATGGAAGGCCGCAAACAGTTCGGTAAAAAGGAGAACGACAAAATGAGGCGTGATAATGTCAAAAAGCCACATTGTTACGGCTGCGGCTCGACAGACCACGACTTTTCGACGTGCCCAAACAAGGAAAAAGGTATGAAGTGTTTTCAATGTAATAGATTCGGGCATATATCAACAAGGTGTCCGGAGGCAGGGTCGTCGAAACAAACGAAAACGAAAGTAACATGCATTAAAAGCAATGAAGGTGAATTAGCAAACGTAATGGTCAACGATGTATGTTGTACGGCTCTGATAGATACGGGCAGCGATGTCAGTCTTATCCGTCAGGGCGTCTATGAAAAAACGAACGACACGAAATTACGCTCAACGTCGCGAAGTCTTACGGGATTCGGAAACGCTAAAATAATTCCAAAAGGACAGTTTAACGCAACAGTAATTATCGACGAGAACGTGTACAAGACGACTATGTTGGTGGTCCCGCAAGGCGCTATGTCGTCACAAGTCATATTAGGACGAGACTTCTTAGGTCGCGTCGAAATGAATATCAACAAAGGCACCATAACGATAAGACCAGCGAGCGTCGCGGAGTGCGGCTCACAAAGTCAGCAAGACGAGATTAAAGAAGAAAAGCCGAACGACATTGAAAGCGAAAGCGCCAAAGAAGTCGCCGAATTACTCGCGATAAACTTCGTGGAAGAAAACGAACCAGAGATACGCACCCCGTATGATGCAGAAATAAAAGAAATAATTGTTAATTACAAGCCGGCTAAGGACGTCGAGACAACAGTCGAAACAAAAATTACGCTACGACAGGAAGAACCGATCTACGCGAGACCGAGAAGATTAGCCCCGAAGGAGAAGGAATTTTTGTCCAGCCAGATTGACGAGTGGTTGAAAACCGGCATTATCCATCCCAGCAGCAGCGAATACGCCAGTCCGGTAGTCATCGTGCCAAAGAAGAACGGCGAGTATCGAGTATGCGTGGACTACCGTAAGCTAAATAAACAGATCGTAAGGGACCGGTTCCCGATGCCGCTGATAGAAGACAACATAGACGCACTGGCTCAGACAAAGGTATTTTCGGTAACCGATTTACGAAATGGATTTTTCCATGTACCGGTAGCGGAAAAAAGTCAAAAATATACCTCGTTCGTAACACCGTCCGGTCAGTACGAATTCTCCAGAACTCCATTCGGTTTATGCAACAGTCCAACTAGTTTCCTCAGATTTATACACGAAATTTTTAAAGATCTCATCAGACGCAGAACAGTTTTCACATATGTAGATGATTTAATAGTTCCCGGTGTTGATGTCGATGACGCTTATAGAAAGCTCAAGGAAACGTTAAAAGTCGCGGAGAACAACGGGTTAGACATTAATTGGCAGAAGTCAAAGTTTCTACGCAAGCGGGTCGAATATTTAGGACATGAAATAGAAGGGGGGTATGTACGTCCGTCGATAGCTAAAATAAAAGCGGTGCGGTATTTTCCAATCCCGGCAACGAAAAAACACGTCCGAAGCTTTTTAGGCCTCACGGGTTATTTTCGCAAATTTATTCGTGATTACGCCAAGATTGCTCGACCATTGTCAGATTTATTAAAAGAAGGTGTTAAGTTTAATTTTGATAGAGAACAGCTACAGTCATTTGAATTATTAAAGTCTGCACTAACAAGTAAACCAATATTACGTATTTTTGATCCTAACGCGGAAACGGAATTACACACAGATGCAAGCAAAGACGGTTACGGTGCCGTATTATTACAACGCGAAGTGGGAGAAAAGCATTTCCATCCGGTATATTTTATGAGTAGGAAGACTTCCGATTCGGAGAAAAACTATCATTCGTATGAACTCGAGATTTTAGCCGTCATTAAAGCTGTGCAGAAATTTAGAGTATATCTTTTTGGAATAAAGTTTAAATTAATTACTGACTGTGATGCTCTGCGTAAAACATTGTATAAGCAAGATCTGTCGCCAAAAGTCGCGAGATGGGCGCTAGTATTAGAAGAATTCGAATACGAAGTCGAACACCGACCGGGCACTCAGTTGCAACATGTAGACGCATTAAGTCGTTACCCGGTATTTGCAATAGAAGACACAGTACTTGCGCTGATACGAAAGAAACAGCAAGAAGAAGAACGAATCCGTGCGATAATACAAGTATTACAGACCGAATCGTACGAAGACTATGTAATAGAAAACGGTGTACTAATGAAGCAGGTAGCAGGTAAGAACGTTATTGTTTTGCCAGGTAGTATGTACACGGACACCATTCGGAGAATCCATGAAAATGGGCATTTCGGTGTGCGGAAAATGAGTGAGCGATTAAAGGAAGAGTATTACATTCCTAACTTGACAGAAAGACTTGAAAAATTTATTAGCTGTTGTGTCCCGTGCATATTAGCTGAGCGGAAAAAAGGAAAGGTCGAAGGAGAACTTTGTCCAATTCCAAAGGGAGATACGCCATTATTCACTTACCATATCGACCATTTAGGTCCAATGACAATTACCTGCAAGGCGTATAAGTATATTTTTGTGGTTGTTGATAGCTTCTCGAAATTCGTTTGGCTATATCCGACGAAAACAACTAGCGCGAGAGAAGTGTTAGATAAGTTGGTAATACAGCAAAAGGCGTTCGGTAATCCGTTGCGTATAATATCGGACCGCGGCGCGGCGTTTACGTCGGCAGAGTTCAAAGAATACTGCGCTAAAGAAAACATTGAACACGTTCTGACGACGACCGGTGTTCCGCGAGGCAATGGTGTAAGAAGTGGTTCAGGTGGATCCTTTTTGGTTTTATTTGGCGACGGACAGCGTAACGACTTACAGTAGGTTTTTAAATACAATGAATGATTTTTCGGTTTTTCGGTGGTCTTAAATACATAGCGTTCCTTTGTCTCGAGATAGGCGTACATGCCTATCGACGGGGCAAAAGTTCTATTGTATTCCGGAAATGCACCGGCGACTAAGAGTAAATAAGAGGCGGAGGCCTAAGTTTGCCTAGCGGTCGACGGTCAAGACTGAGGCTTATCTTACAATGGCCAAGTAGAACGAATTAATAGAATAGTTATTCCGGTACTGACTAAGTTAAGTTTAAGCAATCCTAATCAATGGTATCGCTATGTAGACCGCGTACAGCGTAATATTAATAGTACGTATCAGCGAAGCGTAGGGATGTCTCCTTTTGAATTAATGTTTGGCGTTAAGATGCGGCAAGCGGAGGATACGGAAATCCTTAGTCTTATTCGTCAGGAGGCAGCCCAGGGATTTGATAGGGACCGTAACGAATTAAGGAATGTAGCGAAGGAGAATTTGTTAAAAATTCAAGAAGAAAATCGCCGCACCTATAATAAAAAATGTAAATCGGCAACCGAATACGCGGAAGGCGATTTAGTTATGATTAAGAAGACACAGTTCGATCCCGGTTCGAAATTGAAAGCAAAGTTCCTCGGACCGTATAAAGTATCCCGAGTTAAACGGAACCATCGATACGAGGTGATTCGGGTAGGTCAGGGCGAAGGACCTAGTGTTACGACAACCGCGGCTGATTATATGAAGCGCTATGGTGTGATCTCTTCGGGGAACGAAGAAGAGTATGCAGGAGTGGCCGAGTGAAGGATGCAAGATGTATGCGTATGCCGCGAGGTTGCGACGAACGTAACCGAACGCGTTTATAAGGGGTACCGCGGGGGACGGGTACGCGGTAGGCGAAGATCGGGGCGTGTGGCCCAGTAGAGTTTTTAAAGCGATCCTCACGACAACACCTCTTATATCGTTCCTTTGCATTTTAAGTTTTCATTCTTATTTTTAAAGTATTTTTCATAGTTTTTATAGTTCATTATATTTCATTGTTTTTTTTGTAGTTAGAATAAAGTTATTTTCGTGTTAGTTTTGTTGTAAGCCTAGTGTTAAGTGTGATTCCTGGAAATCCGTTAATCCAAATCCTACATACATACTCGGGAAACACTCCTCTATTTTTTGAGACCAAGAACAACAACCTACGTTTCTTAGTTTTCACGTAATACCAGCTTCTTTACCGAAAACGACCGTTTTTACAAATGCTGATTTTTTTCGAAAACAGAGGGTGATCCAGAAATTTGGTTGCCGGATTCGTGTTCAGGACGACGAACTCTATAAGAATTATATAGTGGCTATAGGAAAACAGAAATCACCTTCAAATTTGTTGGACAGTGTAATTGAAATCTAACAATTGTATTTTATTTATGACATATGAGACCGTATGTGTTCACTAATAATACTTTTATTTTGCACAATATTCTTCAAGATATACGATCTCAAGCTGAATATATTTATAACGTGATGTTTCTGCGCCGGAATTGAAATTATGTTTTTGATGTACTATTAACATATGATATCTTTATTTCTCTATTGGTAGCTATCAGACATGCTTTACGTTTCAAAATATGTCGGTTTCATTTTTTTATTTAATAACTTACAGCTGTTATAAAGAAAATATAAGACCCATACATTTCTTCTCCTTTCCTTAGGAAATAGTTAAAATGTTGGCGTTAATTTCTTTTTAAAATAAACTTTGAAGCTTTCTGAACAAAAGCCGATCGGTTCCAGCTGCTACTTTATCATACCCTTCGAGGTATTAACAATTGTTGGTCGCGCGCGCCTGTCGTATGGCAGCGCATTTATATACCTAGGATGGGAATATCGAATTCTACTTATTGATATATTGAATCCGCCATTTTGTTTTTGAAAATTTTGGGTTCTGATTCGCAATCAGCGACCCGAATAATGCTAATATGTCAATTTTCGATTAAATTGGAGCTACAGTGAATCATCCATAAAGGCATCATGAGTTTCCCTCGATAAATGCATCATGACTATCCCCTCCACATAGCGGGATCCCCCTTAGCGAACCTCGACGCTCGACGAGGGAGCAGTGTAACATGATACCACCCGAATGTATCGGTGAGGCAATACTAATTGGCGGGTCCGCCGTTTTCATTTTTGATTCTTTTTTTTTGAAACCTTTGCTAACGTAATTTTGAGGTTTCTCCGATTAAAATGATACCAAACACGATATAGTTTGAATTATATTTACTCAATATTTAATATAATGGGTGAAGTAAAAAGTTCTGAGCGTTTTTTCTCTTTATTTTGATGATAAAATTAACAAACTTAGTATTTTCGGAATTAAATAAAATAAGCGCCGTTTTGTTCAATCACTTTTTCCCATTTTGAAGGCAATTTCATAATTCCGCGATTGAAGAAGTCTTCGTCCCTATTGTTAAAAAACTCGACCAGCTCACTTTCACAAGCCTCTCTTGAGGCCAGTTTTTTGCCATCAAGAAAATGTTGTAAATGTCTAAAAAGGTGATAATCGCTTGGTGCCAGGTCTGGGCTATACGGCGGGTGCGATATAACCTCCCATCCAAACTCTCGGAGCTTCTAGCGTGTCGTTAAAGATGTGTGCGGCCTGGCGTTATCTTGATGGAAGACATCACCCTTCCGATTGGACAATTCTGGTCGCTTCTCGTGGATCGCCTGCTTCAATCTGGTCAGTTGTTCACAATATAGGCCCGAATTGAGTGACTGGCCCGATGGGAGCAGCTCATAGCGCAGGATTCCCTTCCAATCCCACCAAACACATAGCAAAACCTTCTTGGTCGTTAATCCGGGCTTGGCGATCGTTTGGGCCGTCTCACCGCGCTTGGACCACGATCTTTTTCGCCTGTCATTCTCGTATGTGACCCATTTTTCATCGCCAGTCACCATCCGCTTCAAAAATGGGTCCATTTCGTGACGCTTCAGCAAAGAATCGCAGGCATCAACTCGCTCCAAAAGGTTCTTTTGCGTCAGTTCGTGTGGCACTCATATATCGAGCTTCTTTTTGAGACCAGCCTTATGCAAATGGTTCCAAACGGTTTTCTGGCTAATCTTCAGTTCCTGGGCAATGGAATAAGTGCTCGCATGCCGGTCTGACTCGACGATTTCCATGATTTTATCGACATTTTCAACGATAGGCCTACCAGAGCGTGTCTCATCTTCGACGTCCATATTACCAGAACGGAAGCGTTGGAACCACCGCTTTGCTGTTGCATTCGATACTGTTTTGGGTCCATAAACAGCACAAATTTTTTTGGCTGCCTGCTCGGCTTTTTCCCCTTGATCGTAGTGGTATTGTAGAATGTATCGAATCTTCTCTTTCGTTACCTCCATTTTGATACGCTCTAACAAACAACTGGCTTCACAAAACAAAAGACTGTCAGAGAACTTTTTTTAAAGCGTTATGTTGCCTTTAAGTCACAGTATAGAATGACATGATGCAACGTATACATTGTGAGATATGGCTCACTAAAGCCATCTAACAAAAAACGCTCAAAACTTTTTACTTCACCCATTATTTACTTAGTATTTACATAATTAAAACATATCGTGTTTCGTATCATTGTAATCAGAAAAATCTGAAAAACACATTGGGAAAAGTTACATTCAGCAAAATTAATAAACGACCAAGTTTTTTGTTGCATTAGCAATACCTCGCCGATACTTACGTGCCGCTCACTTTGTTTGCTTGCTCTGTCTGTCTCTTCTACTGTCTGTCTTTTTCTAAGCTCGCGCTCAGGTTGAAGCCCGAATGGAACCACAGATTAGATGCCTCTGCTAACTAACAATTCGGTCACGGCGCACAGTGGTCCAGAACGTCGATCTAGCTGTTCAGGCACCTCGCACAGTTTTCGATCTCTTTGAAATCCTTGCCAAAAGCGCAAAACACATCCGATTTAGCTAAAAATTAGTATTCCTATGTTTTTTGATTCGCTGATTATGAATCTGAACTCAAAATTTCAAAAAATAAAATGGCGGATTCAATATGGCGACCAGGTATATCGAAAAATTAATGGTTCCGCGTAAAAATTAGTATTCTTATGTTTTTTGAGTCGCTGATTACGAATATGAACTCAAAATTTCCAAAAACAATATGAAGGATTCAAAAGTCAGGCAGAGTGTCATAAGGCGGAGCAAATTCACAAGAGCTTTCCCCTTTTACAAAATTATTGGTTTATGCAAATGATTGATTAGGAAAACCACCTTCCACATTTTGTTATTTTTGCCAAGAAGAAGCATAATTAGAAAAAACCGTTTTTACCTAACTCATTCGGTGGTCAACATTTTCGGCTTCCTTGCCGCCCGCGGTTTATGGCATGTGCGAACTGCTGGTTGACTTATTGTTAGAGCCGTTAAGTTGTAAAACCCACATTTAAGAAACTATCGACTTGTAATTGCCGATGAGGGTTTCTATTTAACTCTCGGTTTTTACAAGTTGGCTTAGCGAATTCCAAGAAGTTGTGAACCGCATGGCGTTGCACTAAAATCGCTCTGATTTTTTTTCGAATCCATTACAACGATATTGTTTGAACTACAGGTAGACAGAAATTTCGAATACTCATTTACAACACAATATTAACTGTTTACCCTCTTCTAATTTAGCAATTCATAGAAAGATTTCCTTAAAACCACTGACAAACTCTAGTGGCGGGCAGCCGCTGGAGTGCGCGCGACTCTTTAAACAATAACAAATCAAATTTGTGGGACGAGTTGGGATCGTTTTTTTGCAGGATCACATAGCAGAGACCTTACAGAGAAGGGCCTTATATGCCAAATTACGAGAATATACGGTACATAAAAGATGCTGACTGTCAATGATAGAAAACTTTGATGATTTTCTCTCATTTATTGAACGTTAATTTTTGAATAAACTACAAACGGTAATTTCATATTCAGCATATGCATTTTGATCGTAGAAGAATGCTCTTTAATTTAAAAAAAAATCATTAGAAAATGTAAGATATATTCGTCAGAATGTCACGAAGATGACAACGTATTTTTTCGATAGAAATTGGTCTCGAGAAAAAGTTCCAACTTTAAGCGTTTGTTGTAACTACAATTTTTGTCGGATTTCATTAATTGTACGATTTCTGAAATCCATGGACATTTAGGAATCGATATAAAGAAAAAAAAAGTGATTCGAGAAAATCGACTTTTCGGCAAAAGCGCGGCTAATCGCTCGTTCTGGACCACTGTGCGGCGTGTGCATTTATCGAGGGAGGTGCCTATTCAGTGTTTTTATGCGGCTCCAGCTGACAGCGAATGTAGAAAGGGTCAGAATATGGAAAACCACGCCCTCGAAGAAGCAGGAGTTAAATGTAACGGGACCCGTTTTTGATGGACACGAGATTAACCACGTGCAATCCGTTTCTACGAACCTTTTGACGAACGTTCTTTATTCCATGCACAAGCGAATGGAGCAAACTAATATATAAATCATGATGTATAAATCATGATGCATAAATCAATGTATTATATGATTACTAATTAACGTTAGTTTGACAAGCGTCTTTAGCAGCTCTCATTTTCTAATATACTGAAATTAGATAAAGCTTGCATATTATTCTCTGTAACAGTGACAACGTTAAGCCCGGGGACCACCCGCCGACAATGCAATATAGAATAAGGAAAGGTAAAGCTAGATGCCAAACTCTTCAATACCCGCGCGCTTTAGTCCCTCGTGCGCATATGGCTGTCAAATGTTGGTTTAATAGATTCAAAAAGTGCAGCGTCCGGCAACAAAAGAAGAACAGACTTCCGCTTTCTTCCAAATTCCTATTTCTTCCTAGATATCGTCTTCGTTTTCGTTGACCATCTGAATGCCGATTTTTATTAAACTTACCTGATCGATGCATTGATCAGTGCATTTATCGAGGGTTTACTGTATTTGGAAGTTTTGGCCAGGAGTTAAGCGAAATCGACGCCTGTGCAACGTAACCAAAATCGTAGGGAGTGATAGGTATATGCATTGTAGAAGATATAAAGGGTGTCCCACAATTAATGCAAGATTTGAATTTACCACCATTCGTACAGTAAAGTGTTGGCAACCCTGTTGAAAAAAACATTTCACAGCTGATAGTTCAGGGTCAGTAACACTGGAGCGTTACACGATAGAACAACGTGTTTTCATTGCGGAACAATATTTCAAAAATAATGAAAGTCTGGTGATCATAGTTCGAAAATTTCGTACAAAATATGGTCGGAATAGTGATTAAACTTCGTCAACTGTGAAGAGAGTAATTGACAAATTCAGGCATACTGGATCAATTGGTAATGCTAAACACATGTGGTTTCAACAAGATAGTGCCACATGCCATACAGTCCGTGAAACAATTCAATTACTGAATGAGACATTTCCTGGCCGTATACTCTCTCGTTTCGGTGATACGAATTGGCCCCCTAGATCGTGTGATTTAACGCCATTGAATTTCTTTTTGTGGGGTTATTTGAAGTCAAAGGTATATACCACGCTCAAGCTTTATTTGATCGCCAGAGCCGTCCTTGGAAGAGCTCCGCCTGCTTCACCCATTCATAGAACTGAGATGTCACTGATTCACAGCACTCTCTCGGCGTCATGGCCGGACCTATTGGCACGATCGTGGTGGCGTATTGGTGCGACATTCGTATCTAATCCCGGCGCTGGAAAGACATGCCACGCGCGTCGATCGCGGAAAACAAAATGACGTGCGTGGCACATCGACCAAGGTTATTTGTTGAAGAACAGTTTCAGATGGCACCACGTCGCGTGCAGGGTAAAGCAAAAGTGTTATTAGTGAAAAAGTATGCTCTGATAAGTTTTAAATCAAATACGATTAATAGATTTTAATGTTTTTGGACTTCTGGCGATGATTTGGTGGAATTCAACCACTACGTGACGCCTTACGGCGAAATATAATGCTCGGCCGCAACAATGTATTCTTTAATGCGAGAAGGTCTTGCATTCTGCTGTCGCGGAGTTTCTTAACTGTTTGCGCTAGAAATTAATTTATAGATGCGCGTGCTAGAACGGAGCATTATATTTCGCCGTAAGGCGTCACGTAGTGGTTGAATTCCACCAAATCATCGCCAGAAGTAAAAAAACATTAAAATCTATTAATTGTATTTGATTTAAAACATATCAGAGCATACTTTTCCACTAAGAATACTTTTGTTTTACCCTGCACGCGACGTGGTGCGATCTGAAACTGTTCTTCAACAAATAACCTTGGTCGACGTGCTACGCACGTCGTTTTGTTTTCCGCGATCGACGCGCGTGGCATGCCTTTCCAGCGCGAGCGGTTAGATACGAATGTCGCCCCAATACACCACCACGCGCGTGCCAATAGGTCCGAACCTGGAAAGTGAAAGGCAAAGCAATCAGCGAGCTCTCGAGCGCACGGGAAGAGGAAGCAGGCGGAGCTCTTCCAAGAACGGCTCTGGCGATCAAATAAAGCTTGAGCCTGGTATATGCCAACAAGCCCACAAGCACGCGTGCATTGAAGCAGGAAATTCAACGCTGCATTTACGAAATTCATCCACATTTATGCCAAATGGTCATGGAAAATTTCAAGAAAAGAGTGCATGTGCCAGCAAAGTCGTGGAGGCCATTTGCCCTATGTGTTATTTCATACATAACCCTATCCTGTGTACTTTACGGTTCAATAAAAAAATAAGAAATTAAAGAAAAAAAAATGTGTTTTTTATTTAATTCACATCTTGCGTTAATTTTGGGACACCCTTTACAAGGTGAACGACAAACCCAGTGACTGGGAGGTTGCGAGGGAGAGGGAGGGAGTGCAACGAGCGAGTTAGGGGGGGGGGGGGCATTTATAAACCCAGAATAACTGAATTTTAACGAATGAGGTGCGAGACGTAAGCATGAGTGAAGTATGCATGTAAAAGCGTTAGAGAGAGTTACGGAAAGTTGAGCAGCCGAGGTGGATGTCGATTATATCGCCAGCGACATTAAAAGTAGAAAGCGAAGTAGAACAGTATACATATAAAAGTGAATATTCCATTACATTTATAATTATTAGTGAAAAATATATTCCTACACGATTAGACTCGGTTTTTGAGTTATTATTTATTATTTATTTATTCTTCTTCTTCTTATTTATTTATTATTCTTAATCTTATTATTATTTATTATTTACTTATTATTATTATTTGTTTATTATTTATTTCGTTTTTTATGTTCACATACTGGCCGAGATCAATATCTGCACATAGTCTTTTGGTATTAGTTATATCGAGTGCTGGTTTCTATGATTCTAATATCTCTTTCGATGTCACCGTTGTCGGTAATATATTTTTCTCTTCTTTTCATTCTCTGTTAACGTTGTCTTCATTGTCTTCACCCTCCGTCATGTGCAGAATTGTAAAAGCACTCCATGCACACGATATATAAAGAGTCGGTAAATGAAAACCTGCAATTTGCAAAGATTTTTTTTAAAATTATTTTATCTCCGGATATGTGTCACTTTAAAATGACCCGCCGAAAGCGAGGCTTGGATTTGTTTTATAACTGAAGAGGAGCCCCTGAGGTACAGTGGCTGTTATTAATATTCGGACACTAGAGTGTTCTATCCATTATTGCCCTCTACAGTTAACTAGAATTAAATTAACAGATTTTTTGTTTATTATTATGAAAAAATGTAGTCTCTTTTCAATGAAAACATAAATTTTATTTATTTATTTGTCACACGTTAAAGGAAGTATTTTTACTTTTCCGACCCATGTTCAAAATTTCTAATTGATTACAACGTCTTCCGAGTAGCAACTGATGCTTCGAAGAATGCTCTACATCTAGATTAACATATGTCTGTAAACAATGGGACGAAGAATACTGCTTAAGAAATACAGCTAAATATTGGGTGTCTGAATACTTTTGCGACATACGAATAACACATTTCTATACATATTGTTACGCGACACCCCATGTATTTACGCAACACCCAGTAGTATTAATGTTACTGGGTTACGGGACATGTCAGTTGTTTATAAATAAATAAGTGATTTTATGGTCAGAGCTCCTCGTTGACGGACGTGTGTTTGAAATAAAACGTTGTCCTTTTTCTATAAAAATGCGTTAATCATTTACTATGTCCCAAGGGACTTTGCGTGCGCGGTCAACCCGTCACAATATTATTAGGTATACGATAAGGAAATTAATTTAATTAAATAAAGTTTATGTTTTCATGGAAAAGAGACTATATGTTGTCATAATAAAAAACAAAAAATCTGTTAATTTAATTCTGGTTAAATATAGAGAGTAATAATGGATAGAACACACTGGTGTCCGAATATTAATAAGAGCCACGGTACATACGTCCTTCCTCTAGAATACCGCGAACAGAACTGCGCTAACGCTACTTCGCCACCACAGTTGTATCCAAACTTACATTTATAGTATGTCAAGAGGTCTGAATTTTAATTATTTATATCTTTAAAACTACTGGATAACTACGGCTAATGTTTTTCATACATCATAAGTGACCTGCATACTGTCATTTTGCAAAACCTCATTAAAGTCGGTATCGGACAGTTGAGTTCCTTCTCTTGTCAGCGTTTAAGTTTCGCAGCCGGTCAGTGTTGCTCCAGCAGATGTGTGCCAAAAATGCGACGAGAACCGAAAATTTGGAAAACGTAAATGAACTCCCCTAGGAGTTCTTCAGATTTTTTAAATGTAGTCAAAAAGATACAATGTTTAACCATTTTACTGTTACTTTATCTGTGATATTGGTATATCCGTGTACCTCATATGCATTTATATTCTTACAAACTATTAGCGTCTACACCATTCCCTTGCATATACATGCATATCTTGCTTTGTAATACAGCGTACAATTACCGACGAACCTGAATAAGAAAGTAACCGGTGTTTCGTTGCAGATTGAAGGAAACTTGGAGAACAGAAAATTCTCCTTCTCGACGGATAAAGGTTAAATTCCTATATGGAGACCCCATCAAATCAAACTGCGACAGCGCCATTCCAGGGACGAAATTAACTGACGAGCCTTCTTGCCACTGGTATATTAATTGTTCCGATGTGTATGCGTCTAAAATGAACAGATTTGTCGAATGTAAAATGTTCGTTATATTGTAGAACGAATGAATTGGTGTACAATAGTTCGATCTCACAATTCTAACGAGGAACACTTTGTTTTTAATATTTCAATGCTTATAGTTATGATGCTGAAAAGCGTCAAAATAGATTTAGTACGTTGTCATCATGTAACGGAATTTGTAAAAGGACCATTAAAAAGCGAGGAATATTTCATCAGGAACAAAGTTAATTTTGAAAATACATTTGAAAATAGAAAAGATCTCTCCAATTTGGAATTAAACAAACGCAAAGATCTAAAAATATATTTCATTGTCTCACGTAAAATAGGGGCAGGTATAACATTTTTAGGGAAATAGATAATTTATGATGCTCGTAAGACACCAGGTACGAGTATTAAATCTTTACCTGGTAAAGAAATCGATAGCTATGTTACGTCTGTAACGAACCTTAATCTGTCTCCCATAATTAATCAGGGGCGAATTCTAAAATTCAAGGGCGTAAGTACGAGCAACAGGAATGAAACCCAAAACGTTCTTCGTTAGCAGTGGAGTGACTCGAGAAAGTATGCTTGATGCGTTAAGATGGTAAAATGAGTCGGAGAAGTATACTATTTAAACCAGAGGTGCAGAAATTTTGCATGTCGGAGCCGTCCTTGGTGGAGCTCTGTCTGCTACTTCTTCCCGTGCGCTCGAAAGCTCGCTGATTTATTTGCCTTCCACTTGCCAGACGCGAACCTATTGGCACCATGCTGCTGGCGCATTGGGGCGATATTCGTATCTAACCACTCGCGCTGGAAAAACGTGCCACGCACGTCAGTCGCGGAGATCGAAACGACCTGCGTGGCATGTCGACTAAGGTTATTTGTTGAAGAACAGTTTCAAATCGCAACACGTCGAGTGTAGCGTATAACAAAAGTATTGTTAGTGAAAAAGTATTGTAAGAGTATGATAAAAATTTCTTTAATAATAATAAATATTCGTGTACAATGTGATACGGTATAATAATTTGTTCAAAGATGCGTAGTGCTCACACGATGTCTACAACGATAATCCTCTCGGTAATGATCTCGGCGGGCCCTGGAAGTCGTATATTTATACGACTTCCTTCCTCCCTTAAGCGACCCAATCAGGGCCTTTTTCTCGGAGAGGGGCGCGAGCCTCTCCTTCCAAGGCCTCTTTTCCCCGAAAGGCCCCGTGGGGGCGAGGGTCGTCTTCCTCCCTTGCTAACGAAAGTTCCTCTTGACGAAAGCCAGACGTGAGAACGCCCGGCTCGGCGCCTCGTTGGCGCGGAGTATTACATTATGCTCAGATATGTCTTAAATCAAATAGGATTAATAGCTTTTAATGTTTCTAGACTTCTAGCGATAGTTTTGGCGAAATCGACTACTACGATACGCCTTACGGCCAGATAGTGTTGCGTTGTCGCATGCACAATTGTAAATTAATTTCCAGCGTAAGTAGTTAAAAAACTCCACGACAGTAGATTGCCGAGCTTTCTCACGTCAAAGAATACATTGTTGTCACCGCAGCCGCCTTGGCGATACATTTTAGAATCCTGTTTAGTCTCCCGTTAACAAAATATCAATAGGTTTCCCCACCACCCATAGGGTACTATTGCCAATGCGCTTTTTTTGCAGTGGATTCCCTGTAGGCCGATTCCACTACATCGATGCCCTTTTCCGCTGAATCATTGGTGAAAAACCGCGTTAAAAACAGATTACGAAAATATTTTGTAGTTTATTATACATATGAGCATCCTCCTGACCGGTTTCAATGATTATTGGATGTGTTGTCGGGATCATATCATTCAGTCATTGAAATCGGTGAGGTGGACGCTCATATGTATAATTACTACAAAATATTTTCGTAATTTATTTTTTAACCCATTCTAGACGGCGATTTTTTCGAACACGGTCCCCCGGAGCGAATTTTTTTTTCCTTTATATTGTTCATTTTTAATAAAAAAACGTGTTTACTATGGAAATTACCCAATTCGTAAGTGAATTTGCATAAATAAGATGATTGCACACCGTGTGTGCACCTCGCTCCTCAGAAAATTTGTATTGCGAGGAGCTGACACCATGTGTGCAATGTAAAGTAAAATAAAAATACATCACTAAAATTGATAAACATTTATTTCAAAAATAGTTAGATAATATAAAATCGTTATTTTGCTTTCAGTAATGAAGAACAGAATATAATGCAATGAAAATTTTTAAGAAATAGTAAGAAGTCAAAAAAATAAGTTGAATAATGAAGAAAAGAATATAAACGAGAAATAAATTTTTAGAAAAATATCTGAAGGTAATAAAGTAATGTAACTCAGTACTGAAAAAGAAAATATAATTTGTAAATACATTTTTAGGAAATAGTACACTGATCGTAAAGTAATTATACATTAGTTAGTTGATGATAGCGCTTGAAACATTCTCCCAAACATAATCCAGGATTACCGACACAAGCAGGACAAGAGACATTACTACGTCTATATTTTCCTTCTTTGCAGCACTGTCGGCAAATCTTTCTGTTTTCTTTCCTATTTTTATTTCTTGGTAAAATTTCAGGTAGGTGATCATTTGTTTCTCATGTTGTTGACCTTCTGTCTCAGGGTTTTCCAATTAAGTTTTTTAAATTTCTAGGCGATAGTCATAAAAACTCAATTTTCTTATTGTTGGTGAGTGTTTTGTATAAATTGAATGAATTTAACCCTTTCGCTTCGGCAATCCAGTCCGACGAAGTGCCGTCACCGAACGGAAGCACGCACCAGAAATGTTGCACAGTGCGTGTGATTTTTGTATATACGTTCTTCTAAGTCTTACATAATTACTGTACTTAATAAAACAATTGTTGCTCTAATATAGCACGTATTCTTCACATTTTTAATATGAAAAGACTTATACAAAATTATATTACTTATTCTAAACACATTAGACCAATTACAGTTGACATGTTTTTAGGTATTTACATATTTACTGGACTTTACAATTAAACGTTTAATAATGGGTAAAGTAAAAAGTTTTGAGCGTTTTGAAAATGTCGATAAAATCATGGAAATCGTCGAGTCAGACCGGCATGCGAGCACCTATTCCATTGCCCAGGAACTGAAGATTAGCCAGAAAACCGTTTGGAACCATTTGCATAAGGCTGGTCTCAAAAAGAAACTCGATATATGGGTGCCACACGAACTGACGCAAAAGAACCTTTTGGAGCGAGTTGATGCCTGCGATTCTTTGCTGAAGCGTCACGAAATGGACCCATTTTTGAAGCGGATGGTGACTGGCGATGAAAAATGGGTCATATACGAGAATGACAGGCGAAAAAGATCGTGGTCCAAGCGCGGTGAGACGGCCCAAACGATCGCCAAGCCCGGATTAACGACTAAGAAGGTTTTACTATGTGTTTGGTGCGATTGGAAGGGAATCCTGCGCTATGAGCTGCTCCCATCGGGCCAGTCACTCAATTCGGGCCTATATTGTGAAAAACTGACCAGATTGAAGCAGGCGATCGACGAGAAGCGACCAGAATTGTCCAATCGGAAGGGTGTTGTCTTCCATCAAGACAACGCCAGGCCGCACACATCTTTAACGACACGCCAGAAGCTCCGAGAGCTTGGATGGGAGGTTATATCGCACCCGCCGTATAGCCCAGACCTGGCACCAAGCGATTATCACCTTTTTAGACATTTACAACATTTTCTTGATGGCAAAAAACTGGCCTCAAGAGAGGCTTGTGAAAGTGAGCTGGTCGAGCTTTTTAACAATAGGGACGAAGACTTCTTCAATCGCGGAATTATGACATTGCCTTCAAAATGGGCAAAAGTTATTGAACAAAACGGCACTTATTTGATCTAATTCCGAAAATTCTAAGTTTGTTAATTTTAGCATCAAAATAAAGAGAAAAAACGCTCAGAACTTTTTACTTCATCCATTATAATTAATAATGTAACGCAAATTAGTTAGTATATTAATATGTAGAGACTAGTAATATAATTCCGTGGGATATGTCAATAAAATCAACAGAAAATGTTCAGCCGATAACGAAAAATGTTGTCATCGACTACAGATGGTACTTACACACACATCATATAGATCAGGCAGCCAGGTTAGTTGATCAACAGAGCTGTCCTTCGAAGAGCTCCGCCTGCGTCCCCTTCCCGTGCGCTCGAGCGCTCGCTGATTGCCTCGCCTTTCACTTGCCAGGTTCGGACCTATTGCCACGCGCGTGGTGGCGTATTGGGGCGACATTCGTATCTAACCGCTCGCGCTGAAAAGACATGCCACGCGCGTCGATCGCGGAAAGCAAAACGACGCGCGTGGCACGTCGACCCAGGTTATTTGTCGAAAGACAGTTTCAGATCACAACACGTCGCGTGCAGGGTAAAACAAAAGTATTATTAGTGAAAAAGTATGCTCTGATATGATTTAAATCAAATACAATTAATAGATTTTAATGTTGTTGGACTTCTGGCGATGATTTGTTGGAATTCAACCACTACGTGACGCCTTACGGCGAAATATAATGCTCCGTTCTAGCACGCGCATTTGTAAATTAATTTCTAGCGCAAACAGGTAAGAAACTCCGCGACAGCAGAACGCAAGCCCTTCTCGCGATAAAGAATACATTGTTGCGGCCGAGCATTATATTTCGCTGTACGGCGTCACATAGTGGTTGAATTCCACCAAATCATCGCCAGAAGTCCAAAAACATTAAAATCTATTAACACGTTGACTGCCACGCGCGTTTACAGTAAAATCTCCTTCAGGCCACGCGTACCGCTGTACGAAGCGTATTCTGCTGGGTATTCTCACTGATATTTTAAAAATGAGATTGGCTGTTTGTCGCAAGAATAATCTCTCGCTTCTTTCGTTTCCATGGTATCATGCTCGAAAAAAGCATGGAGAAAGCATTAGACGCGCATGCAAACAATGTTATTCAGATAAAAGTCGTCGAATGGGCCGATCAGAGACAAGAAAGAATTTAAAAAAAACAACAACTTATTGTCCAAGTTGTCCCGACCAGCCTCAGCTTTGTATAAAATGTTTTAAAGTTTTACATTCTATATAGTTTTCTTAATAAACCATTTTCGTATTACTTTTATAACAATAGTTTATGTTAATGAATATTCTATTATAAATTTAAGTTTATATTAATAAATATAGTTTATATTAATTAATATTCAATAGTTTTGTTACTTCCTCAGCGAAATATCTTTTTAAACACATACGAATATCCTTCGCAAGTAGTCAAATAAGCGTCACCCCAATACGGGTGACGCGGCCCGATCAGAAACTTTACTGTCACCCGAATATGGGTGACGTGGCAGTCGACGTGTTAATTGTATTTGATTTAAATCATATCAGAGCATACTTTTTCACTAATAATACTTTTGTTTTACCCTGCACGCGACGTGGTGCGATCTGAAACTGTCTTTCGACAAATAACCCTGGTCGACGTGCCACGCGCGTCGTTTTGTTTTCCGCGATCGACGCGCGTGGCATGTCTTTCCAGCGCGAGCGGTTAGATACGAATGTCGCCCCAATACGCCACCACGCTCGTGTCAATAGGTCCGGTCTTGACACCGAGAGAGTGTCTGTGAATCAGTGACGTCTCAGCTGTATGAATGGGTGAAGCAGGCGGAGCTCTTCGAAGGATAGCTCTCGCGATCAAGTAACGATTGAGCCTGGCTTCGCCGATCCTTTTAGCATTATCTTCGCGTATATAAACATTTGCAAATTATTCCATCGTAACAACGTACCCATCTCTTCAAATTCGTTAAGCCGTTTTCGAATCGATGAGCCATCGTCACCCGTAAAATGCGACAGTGATTGTTCTACATCTTGAATTGAAAAGGATGTTACTCGTGCATCTGGTACCAGATCTTCAGTCAGGTCTGTTTCTTCTTCGCTATCCGTAACTTCGTCCGACCCGTCCTGGCCTTGTATATATTGCCTAAGCCTCTCTTGTAGTACCGCTTTCTTGCTTGTCGTGCCTAAATTTATCCTGTCCTGTCCATTTCAGCTTCGTCTGCGTTTGCTATCGAGCTTCGTCGACTGTTTTGGCTTGTGGCGCGGCCATTTTCACGTTCTTCCGTTACGTTCACGTTACACAGATTCGGTTCTACCAACTAATCACTACTCGCCTTGTCTCGTTCACTTTTACTTTTCTTTCACTTACGTAGTTATCGTACGGGTTTCCCGAAATTTCGTTGAACGCTATATTCACGGCTTACTTCTACGCACTTTCGGTAGCTGTTTGCAAATTCACTTGATCTTTCTTTTCACTTTACTTTATCCAATCCCGGAGGGGCCCCAAATTCTTCAGGAAATTCAGGACAGATGTAAGTTTTAATTTAACAATATATTTAATAAACGATAGCTGATTCATTCCTTCTTGTTCGCGTACGTTTCCTCACTGCACGCCGTCGTGCGTTGGGCTTTTTCTTTCTTCTCCCCAAATTCTTTTGTTTCTTGCACTGTCTCACTCTCATACATCTCTCTCACTCACTCACTCAATCATCTCTCTTCTTCTTCCATTCTTTTTCTTCCTTTCTAGATGCATGCATTTCCACATATATGTCAATAGTTCTATAAATATTAATTGTCATATCTCATTATTTAAAGAAAAATTTAACACGAAATCCGTATATTTAAAAAGTTTAGTAAGGCTTACCAAAAAACTCCGCTATCCTGCGCTTTACGTTTTGTTTTTTTTTAATCTAAAACATGTATTGAAATTACTAAAATAAAAACGATGTTCATCACGACCCATAGAAAACTTACACAGATTTTTTTAGCAGCCACCTACTTGGGGGTATTTCACCGTGGAGCAAACGGTGGACGTGGCTTATGTCATTTGCACCAATATAACTATTTTTGAGGAAATAGCCTCTGTATCATTTTCTAGAGCCGTTTCTTAAGATTAGACGACAAAATAATTGAATAAAAAGAATGTTATCCCGATGAAATTATTATAATATTACTGATGTTAGTGCAGTAATAAACCTTCAGTCACTTGTTGACCACACAATGAAAGTGAATGAATTAGACGTGATATTTAAGTTGGGATGTGAAGGCTCCTTTGGCCAAAGCACCTACAAAAAGAATTTGAAGAACTCGAAGAATTTCAAGGTGATTCATCACTATTTGTTATATCTCTGGTAGCACTCAAGTTAAAATATCAACAGCAGGAAATATGGGAAAATCCTTGATCTTCATCAAAAAAATATTGTAGGCTAATATAATTGATTTTAAAAAAAGAGACCAAAAATGCAATTATGCGAAAACTTAATAATATAGAAGACAATCATTATTACTTATAACTATGGTAGATGGTAAAATTTGTAATACTCTAACCAAAACCTCTATCCAAAGGGTATAGGAGGATAAGGGGGGCAAAAGTGCCCTTCAACCGATTTCAATGGGGACGGTCTCATTCAATAGATAATGCTCGGCGATTGATGTCTACAAATTTTTAACCCTGAATTTTGACCGGAAGGGTAGTTATGGGGAAAATTAAAAAAACAGGTTTTTGGCCCTTTTTCCCCATTTATTGAGGCGTGAAAAATCCAAATAAATTCTGACATATTCTACGCGGTACCGGACATATTGGAGAATTTTTTCAGATTTTTCCGTCGAAGTAGCTAAGCGTGAAAAATCGGCAAAGTAAAAAAAACGGAAAAAAGAAGATTTCGTATCGAAATCTTCGAGGTACAACTTTTTACTTTATATAGTAACAATCTAACACCTACGATTGTTATCCCCAATTTTTTCAGATTTTTAAACCACCTGCGTCATTGTGAAAAAAATCGAAAACCGATTTTCGGGACGTATTTTGATCTAAAACGCAAGAAGTAATTGTTATTTTTCCATTATTTTGATAGAGTATGTTCATTTTGTGCTTTTCAATGTTTCTGCATACAAAGCAATTGCGAGTGAATGCAAAGGATTGAATTGATTCAATTATTCGTAAGCTACACACTTTCTTATCAGCTAAAAATACGAACGTCCTTTCAATAGCAGCGATGGCGCAGTCACTTCCGCTTCAACCCTCGAAGGTGACGGACGTGTTCGTGAGCTCGCTACCTGCTCTTTCGACCGCTCTGCCACTTACCGATCTTTCACGTGACACCTGTGCTGTATTATTGCAATACAGTATTTCTGGATTGTGAAGTGCATAAGTGACAGAAGAGAAGTGTTAAGATAAACAACATAAATAGTGATCAACGGGTTTCAAACCCGAGTTATGAAAGTAAGACTTTTCTTCCTACAAATGACATAACAAAATTAATTAAACAAAAAAATTTGATAGAAAGGACTGACGTGCCCTTAAGTGCATATGTCACCAAACTGCTGCAAAATAAACAAGCAGTGAAAAGGCTAAATCCCAAGCCAAAGCTAACAGCGAGAAAAAGTTCAGAAGAAAAATAAATAGCGAAATGAAGACTGCAAAGTCAAAAGCCGCGACAACCCAGCGAGGGGTTAATATAAAGAGCAAGCCTTCGTATGATGATCTCCTGGAGATCATACAAAACTTACAAAAAACCATAGAGCATCTTCAAAACCCTGGAAAAGAAGAAGGCGAGAAGAAAACCGATAAAACTGCGATGGGAACTTCAACGCATAACATCAAACCGGACCACCCTGGCATTACGAAACATTCCCCGGACGGAGAAAATCCAGAAGGACGGAAGGAACAATGGACGACGGTAGGACCCATGAAGAGGAGGAATATTCAAAACACCAGCCAAGCAGCCATCCAACCCCCAACGACAAGTGGAACCAAGCCCGACGCGAAGGCGCAACAACCCCGACACAGCCACCAAGGACGGACAACACTCCAAAAAGGATAAAATTCGCAAATGAGGTAACTGTTTCCGACTCCATTCTAAAATTTAACAAACCGCCCCCCATTGTTATATATAACAGTAGTTGTAAAAAGACCATTGAAATCGTAGGAAAAATTAGCAAGAACTTTCATGTTAAGAAAATCAATGATGCAAAACATCTCTTACACGTTGAAAGTTTAACGGATTATAAAACTGCCTGTAACGAGTTAAAAAATAGAAATACCGAATTTTTCACTTATACGCCGAAAGAAGACAAAGCAGTCTCCGTTTTATTAAAAAATTTAGAGGGCGAATTCGAACCAGAAATCGTGTTAGATGAACTAAAAAAGAAACATATTGAAAACGTAAACTTTACATCGGTTAAAAGATTTTCAACTCTTCGTTCACGTAAAGACGGGAAAACATTGCCAATTTACATAGTACAAATATCACACAAGAGTAACATTAACAACGTGAAGCAAATCAGAACGGTCCTACATTCTTTAGTAACTTGGGAGAAATTAATAAAAAAAGATCGCATTCAGTGCAAGCGATGCCAACGCATCGGGCACGTCGCATTTAATTGCAACTTAAGGTATAGATGCGTTAAATGCGAACTGCCGCACAACCCAGGAGAGTGTCCGCGTTCCAAGGAGATGGATACAGACGCGAAAGATAAAGCGCCTTCTCCTCCTTATTGCATCAATTGCAAGCAATTTGGACACCCTGCTTCGTACAGAGGATGCCCAAAACTGAAGGAGTTGAAGCAAAAAATAGAAGAGAGAAGGCTGCTCGTAAAAGCCAACCAAGAAAAAAAAGCTAAAGCTTACAATAACTTAACAAAAAATAACATATCGTACAGCTCAGTAGCCTCAAATAAACCACCTACAACTAACCACAGTATCCACGAACAACAACAACAGCAACAAACACCACAATCTAATCCATCCACAAGCACTCACACAAACCCCACTCCGACACACCAAGCATCATTCTTAGAAGAAATCAAAAAGATCATATCAGCCACCATAAGCGTTCAAATAGCTCAGTTAGCCGAAAATATTGCAGCAAATGCAACTAAAATAGACGTCATCGCGGAAGCTTTAGATATTAACTGGTAGAATCATGTCAGACACGCGGAAAACAAACCCACCAAACATACTGAGACTACACGAGCTTAAGATAGTACAAATCAATGTAAATTCAATAATAGCCAACGAAAGAAGAGCCACTCTCCTGGATTGTATAAGTAAACATAAACCGGATGTAGTTATGTTATCCGAAACAAAACTAAATCCGCGCCATAAAATAAACTTTAAGGATTATCACCTAATTAGAAGAGATAGGTTAAATTCTAAACAGGCGGGAGGTACGGGAATTTTAATTCGTCATGATATAAAGTTCAAGAACATCCAGCTAAATTGTATAACAAATAGTACTTGCTTTGAGTCCACAGTTTTAGAAATTAAAATTCGAAATAATAAAAAATTATACTTAATAGCATCATACGCCACCAGAAGTTACAAGAAAGAATTCATGATAGAATTCAAAGCCCTTTTCGACGCGCTCGAATTGAATAGAGCTGATAATTATTATTTGCTAGCCGGAGACTTAAATGCTAAGCATGCATCATGGGGAAACACCATAAACAATGCAGGCGGGGTTTCTTTAAACAAGTGGCTCCTAGAAAATCAAATTAACTTCAGAACAGAACTATATAGAACAGCCGTCCCTTCATACCCGAAAAGTGGAGCTTTCATCGACCTTTGCCTTGCAGACAATAGAATTAAATTCCATAGGATTTTGGATCCTAACCTGCTTCAATCATTCAAGTACGACAGTGACCATAGAGCCTCTAAAATCATAATCTCCATCCCGACCGAAAATTACCTGCAATTCGAAGAAATGACCCCCCTAATAAAATACGACTTCAATAGAACGGACTGGACGACTTTTAAAGAATTTCTCATTGAAAAAGAAACCCCTTCTATCCCCGACAATAGAAACTTAACGGCAAACGAAATCGACGACCACATAGAGACATTAAACTCAAATATTTTAAACTCAATAGAATGTACTGTTCCTCCTATAGACCTTAACAAAAACTCGACAGACAAATACATCACACCGGCAATTAAAAGCCTTCGGAAACAAAAAAGTCATATCATTACACAAATATATAGACTAACAAATCTGCGAAACTACACCTCTTTAAACGACCCACTAATAGATAGTTACAAAAGATTATTAAAAAGTATCAGATACGAAATTAAAAAATCGTTTCAGTCATCAGTTAGTAATTACTGGAAAAACAAGATTAGCAAAATGACTGTCCGAAAACCGAGAGAACTATTTCCATGCATAAATAGTATCTTTCGGTCCAAAGACAGTAACGACATTGACACTTTGAAAATTCCACTCACCAATAGTAATTTAATAAAGCATGCTAAACTCAATCCACAAAATCTCACGGCTAACTCCAATGAATTTATAATCACGGATACAGTTCAGAAATTAGATATCATCGGTGCACACTTCGAAGCAGTACACACTCAGAACGTACATATGGGAAAAGTTCAACTCTCCAATATAATTAACAACAAAATAGAATTTCTTCAGCGAGAGATAGAAAAGGATAGAGAGAGCAACGCCACCATATGTACGTTCTCCGACTCAAACACAGCAGACAGTCCGGACGTATCCTCAAACCCGCCAAATTATTTCACCTCCTTTGCAAAACTAGAGAAAACTTTTAAAAATTTAAATAGTAAAAAATCGGCAAGCTTCGATGGAATCCCTAACATCGTTTTAAAACATCTCCCACGTAGATACATATTTTACTACAGTATTTTATTTAATAATTGCTTAAATTTACAGTACTTTCCGAAAACTTGGAAAACAGCCAAATTAATACCTATTAAGAAAAAGGGAAAGGATGGTAGTGTTTCTAATAGCTACCGCCCAATCAGTCTTCTCCCAAATATTAGCAAAGTCTTCGAAACTATAGTTAATGATTCAATTGTCAGCTTTTGTAATTCTGGAATCATAATCCCCGAGCACCAATTCGGTTTCCGCCATAAACATTCGACAGTGCATGCAATCTCAAAATTTACCTCGGATATATGCTGGGCCAGAAACGCAGGAGATTGCGTAGGAGCCCTCTTAATCGATTTAGAAAAAGCTTTTGATACGGTTTGGCTGGCTGGACTGTTTTATAAAATGCCGAAGAAGGATTTTCCAATACATTTGATAAAAATGTTATGGAATATGCTTCACGGCAAGAAAATTTTCGTCGCAAACGGGCAATATAAGTCCAGCAACGGGTTTAAAATAAACAACGGCCTACAACAGGGCACAGTGAACTCTCCCGTCTTGTTTAGCATTTTTATAAGCGATCTTTTAAGAATGTGTGGTTTAAACAACGACGATGGTAAAATGGGAATCGCTTTCGCGGATGATCTTGTAATTTATATTAGACACAATAAAGTTTCGAAGCTTCAACCGCTATTACAAGAAACATTTAATAGACTCCAAGATTACTTTCACACCTGGAAATTAAAAGTAAATATAAATAAATGCGAAACTATCCTATTTCGACCATATATATCAAAAATCTCAGACGCTAATAACGATGTTAAAAGTCATGCCTCTAAATTCCATATTCACGATAGTAAAAATCCGATCAACAAAATCCCACGAAAAAGCATCGTTCGTTATTTAGGCGTACATTTAGACTTTAAACTTAATTATAACGAACACGTAGCTTTACAGATAGAAAAGGCTCAAAAATCCTTCCTTAGCCATAAAAGACTCTTTTATGCAAAAGATCTCGATAAAGGCGTAAAAATTCTTTGTTACAAGCTGCTCGTAAGGCCCATCCTAACCTACGGCTGTCCCATCTGGTTCAACATTAGCGCGGGGACCATAGAAAAGCTACGAGTCTTCGAAAGGAGGTGCCTTAGAGCCTGTTTGGGCAAATACAGATCACCGGAGTCAAATTACACAAAGATGATCAGCAACTACAAGCTGTATGAAGAGGCTAAACTCATTAGAATAGATTTATTTATACTGAAACTTGTAAGAAATCATTGGTCATGTATTAATAAAGTTACTTCCAACAGCCTCATCCACTGCTCCACGTATCCAAGTCCATTGTACTTTGCAAAGGCAATGGAGACTGGATACACTCCCCCCGAGTCCTTTATCTATCTGGACAGTGAAGGATACATTCAGAATAGAGATAATATACCGATCATTTACCATGTCAATAGAAAAACCTATGAAAAACAGATCACATACGATAAAAACATTAGTTTCAATAGTCCAAACATGAGATTCAATTACAAACTGTCCAGTATAGATCTAAAGGACAAACATAGACATAATACCGATAAATATTGGTGGCTATAGATGTAAGATAAATATTAATATTAGTTAAATAATAATTTTAAAATTTTATAAACATTCAAATCCTCGGTAGTATAGTGGCCAGTATCCCACTATTTTTCCAATTATTTTTGTTATTAATTTTGTTATAATAATTTTTTATTTTTTATCATTATCAATTTACTCATTAATTCGTAAACGTAAAGCTTAATTTCTTAACGATTATACTCCAATTGTCATTTATATTATAATTCTCTTTCCTCTTAAGATCGATTGATTGTATAGTTATACCATTTTTTGTTCACCGCTAATGTCTATTGTATAAGTAATGTACTCTCTTATAATCGACAACTGTAGCGTCAAGCACAGCGAACATTGTACATATTGATTGAATTACGCGTTTCCTACGTATGAACCTATCATTTCACTGTAATTAATGCGTATATCCATTTTTGCTACACTTTTGCATGTGTTACTTATATCGAATCACCTGTTCGTATTTGTTTGTATAATCGTCAATACCCCCACCTTGCTCGCAAGTGCCCGGGGTCCCTTCCCCTACCGGAATCATGTATTACGCCCGTTGTGACTTAATTCTCGTTAGTTTTCGTAAACATTTTTCATATTTTATAATGTTTGTATCCTAATTGTCATTTTTATTTTGCATTTCTCTTTTATCTCAGCAATGACTGATTGTATAGTTTTTGTGCCGTTTTTCTATACATAATTGATTGTTATAGCATAAGTTATGAAACTTCTTCTAAACAACAACTGCAGCATTAAGTGCAGCCGGCATTGTATATATGGTTCAGATTGCGCGTGCTCTATGTGTGAGCCTATAATCTCATTGTAAATATTTTTTCTCATCTTGTTATCCTTTTTTGTATGTTTAGGTTTATTGTACCCCCTGTCTATATTATTTATTGGCATAATAAACATACTGTTACAAAAAAAAAAAAAAAATAAGCGATGGCGCAGTCGGTAGAGTTCTTGGCTGCGGAACCTCTCGAAACTTTTTGTCGCCGGTTCGAGTCCCAATGAGGTAAAATAATTTTTTTTTTTTTAATCATTCACTGCATAACAACAAATAATAATCATTTTTCAATTTTTCAATATTTTTTAAACATTTTTAAATACTTATTCAATATGAAATATATGTAAACATAATTATGGAGCATATTGTTTTTTTCATTGATTCGTCCTAGCCACATCTCGTTATTCTTTTGTACATTGAACGAATATTAGTTTACTGTAACGAATGCAAATATGTATTCAATATTAAATGGATCCAATTGTATATTCTGATGAATTGTAATGAAGGTGATGTCTAACGGAAAGAAGGGTCTATTTCTTTTTAAACATTCTTATTTTTGTATTTACCGCTTCTCCATTTATGCAGAGATCATCCAAAATGGACAATGAATTGAAAGAAAGAAGGTATATTGGGATTTCATCCGTTATAATTCCTTTACTGTTTTATGCAAATCAACTTCTTCAGCTTTACGTTTTGTGCCCCATTGCAATCGTGTTTTCCAACCACTTTAAGTACACGAAAACATTAAATTCAGTTCAGAATGCCTTATTGTTTTATTACACTTACTCCAGTATTATGTACTCCCTTCAGTTATCTAGTCCGCAATTACCTGCGCAGCGTGTAGGTAGCGGGCAGGTACCGAGTTGTACCTTTAGAACTGATGATCATTTTTTTTAAATTATTGACTGCATAAATGTTATTAATACGTAAATGAATATTAATGTAAAAATACGAATGATAGATTACCATTTGATGATTAGGCTACAGTATCTAGCTGGGGAATACTTGAAACTTTTCTCTCGCCAATTCACCTCCCATGAAATATAATTAGAAAACAAATGTTTTTAAGTATTAACTGGATAACAATTGTTAATATGGAAATTAATATTAGTGTGAAAATATAAATGGCATGCGATAGATTACCTTTTGATAATTAAAAGTTGAAACACGTTTCGTGTGGCTTTAATCCTCGTCACTATGTTCATTAATGATGGGCACCACTTCATTTTTATTAAATATTTTTGTCAATATCTCTGAAGGCCTAACAATTGTCGATAGATACCGTGCGTGCGACAGGTAGTATATTATTGCAGCAATGTGCGAACCACAACCTATGGTACGGTTACCACTCGCACATTCACAGCAATAACATTTGATGCCCGAAATTCCAATTATATTAGGGGTATAGTCAATGAAGCAACGATAACTTCTTTGATTAATGTGGCGTGATCGGACGAGGCATTTAAGAATATTGAGGAGTTGATTTGCATAAAACAGTAAAGGAATTATAACGGACGAAATCCCAATATACCTTCTTTCTTTCAATTCATTGTCTATTTTGGATGATCTCTGCATAAATGGAGAAGCGGTAAATACAAAAATAAGAATGTTTAAAAAGAAATAGACCCTTCTTTCCGTTAGACATCACCTTCATTACAATTCATCAGAATATACAATTGGATCCATTTAATATTGAATACATATTTGCATTCGTTACAGTAAACTAATATTCGTTCAATGTACAAAAGAATAACGAGATGTGGCTAGGACGAATCAATGAAAAAAACAATATGCTCCATAATTATTTTTACATATATTTCATATTGAATAAGTATTTAAAAATGTTTAAAAAATATTGAAAAATTGAAAAATGATTATTATTGGTTGTTATGCAGTGAATGATTAAAAAAAAAAAAATTATTTTACCTCATTGGGACTCGAACAGGCGACAAAAAGTTTCGAGAGGTTCCGCAGCCAAGAACTCTACCGACTGCGCCATCGCTGCTATTGAAAGGACGTTCGTATTTTTAGCAAATAAGAAAGTGTGTAGCTTACGAATAATTGAATCAATTCAATCCTTTGCATTCACTCGCAATTGCTTTGTATGCAGAAACATTGAAAAGCACAAAATGAACATACTCTATCAAAATAATGGAAAAATAACAATTACTTCTTGCGTTTTAGATCAAAATACGTCCCGAAAATCGGTTTTCGATTTTTTTCACAATGACGCAGGTGGTTTAAAAATCTGAAAAAAATTGGGGATAACAATCGTAGGTGTTAGATTGTTACTATATAAAGCAAAAAGTTGTACCTCGAAGATTTCGATACGAAATCTTCTTTTTTCCGTTTTTTTTACTTTGCCGATTTTTCACGCTTAGCTACTTCGACGGAAAAATCTGAAAAATTCTCCAATATGTCCGGTACCGCGTAGAATATGTCAGAATTTATTTGGATTTTTTACGCCTCAATAAATGGGGAAAAAGGGCCAAAAACCTGTTTTTTTAATTTTCCCCATAACTACCCTTCCGGTCAAAATTCAGGGTTAAAAATTTGTAGACATAAATCGCTGAGCATTATCTATCGAATGAGACCGTCCCCATTGAAATCGGTTGAAGGGCACTTTTGACCCCTGTTGAAAGCAAACGGGCGTTACCGACGTAAGGTTTCTTTAGGCGATAACGAACGGTAGATGGGGCCCGTGACGATTGTCATTTTGACCTCCGCGTCTATGATGCGTCGTGCGAGAAGTTAGTCTTAAGCAACCCACCGTACCAAACGCATATATGTAGTATCGGGAAATATTTACTGTGTAGCATAGGCTAGAATTAGGATAGCGTAGTCGAAAAGTAAGGACAGGTAGGCGACTGGTACGGACGTCTCGAGGCAAAACGGTACGCAAGGGAGAGTGCACGAGGCCGGCAGGCCCGGGAATTTCCCGGGGGTGAGGCCCAGCGGCCAGGGTGCTCGTGCACTAGGGCGGAGGTGCCGTTTTTCCTCGAGTGACAAAGACAGACGAGAAAGACGAAGACAGATGAACGAGTAATAAATAGACACGACGGACGAAACGAAGGGACAGTTTTGAATACGCACGGAGACAGTTTTGGAATACGCACGGAGACAGTTTTGAGATGCACGGAGACGAACAGTTACGATATACACGGAGAGACGAATATACACGGAGTACGGAGACGAACGGAGACGAGTAGTATATTTTAAGTTTAAGGTTAAACACGATTCGCGACTTTCCGATCTTAGCCGCTAATTAACCACCACCAATCCCACATATATACTATCAATAAACGTATTTAGTCAGGAATAGCCGTCTGGTTCTAATTCCATTCCTTGTCCACGCCCTGCTAACAACCCCCTTATCCTGCTATACCCTTTGCTATATTTGCAGAGCCAAGCCCACACAGATGATCTCACTTGGAAATCACAAAATAGTTTATGATGAAAAAAATTTTAAATTTGGACGTTCTAGTCTCTATGCGTGGATAAGGTATTTTGAGTGCCTGTTACATATATCATATAAACTAAACATTAAAAAGTAGCAAGTCAAAAAATGTGGCAAACAATCAGTCGAGAACCGAAAAAAATTCAAGATGAATTTAAAAGAAGAATGGTTCTCCTAGTATATGTGCCAAAAGAAAAATCTGGGACAACAAATGTTGGAAACATAGTGCATTTTTTACTAATCCATAGTTATCTTCTAAGATAACTGGAGTAAACAAAGGGTTAGTTGAACGATTTGCAATAATATTAACCCTTTGCGGATGGGACACTCTGACGCGCGAGTGTCCGCCTGGATGGGGAGGCTTGGGAGCATTTCGTGGGAAATTAGTATACGCATGAAGATTCGTTTGCAACAATTATACATTTCGTACTATATAAACAAATGTTTGCTAAATAATTTCCAACATGTCAAATTTTATATTTTAAAATTTTCTAAAGTGTGATATTTCTGAAAACAGTTGCCTATGCACATAAATGTTTTTTTGGACATGTGTCACAGTAGAAATGTGTTTGTTTCCTTCCTCCTTTTATTTTCATAATTGAGCACACAATGCAGTCCCTGCAGTTTTCATTATCATCATGACGAATTTGCTATTTGCTTGGGCGTCCAGAACGGTAAAAATACTTGGGCTGTTGTCCGCAGACAGCCGTCCGCAAAGGGTTAAAATTTGTTGCAAGTGGATCGAAAACAGATGGAGAAGCTTTTGGAAAATATTCCTATGACGCGGCCAAATTGTATAATATATTCAATTATATTATTAGTATTACATGCCTACCAGTGTACACAAATTACACTGTCCAACAAATTTGAAGGTGATTTCTGTTTTCCTATAGCCACTATATAATTCTTATAGAGTTCGTCGTCCTGAACACGAATCCGGCAACCAAATTTCTGGATCACCCTCTGTTTTCGAAAAAAATCAGCATTTGTAAAAACGGTCGTTTTCGGTAAAGAAGCTGGTATTACGTGAAAACTAAGAAACGTAGGTTGTTGTTCTTGGTCTCAAAAAATAGAGGAGTGTTTCCCGAGTATGTATGTATAAGCAGTTATAATATTCCGTATTAGTTAATAGCAGTAAATCACTGTCAAAGTTCAAAAACGAGCGGATTCGCGAATTTTTTACGCATTCACTTTCCATTTTCACGTAGAGGACTGTTGCTAGCACAGATTTACTGTACACCATTGGATTCTACGTACATTTCTGAATAAAAAACTATCAGCGAAAAATGTCATAATTGTTTTCGTTTCGGCTCAATTTAAGAAAATATCCATCGGGAGCGTGTTCCGACCGTTTTGCCGCTACGACGCCATCGCTGCCTTTGGGCGCCGTAGCTACGCGTAATACTTTCGCGGGCCCCGCGCATCGATACATTCCGTTGAGGTAGAATTCTCTACCCCTTTACTAAAGTGTAAGGTCATACTTATTTATATTTTTTTTTTTTTTTTTTTTTTATAGAGGGGAAATGCTTTACGCACACTCGCAAATGTTTTAGTTTGCGGATAGTGTGGAACTCCGTAGGCTTATTGCTTTCGTATACGCTCTGAAATCCCCTCTGCTTCATTCTGCTTTTCTCTTTAATTTAAGTAATGAAACAATACTCGCCTTAAAAAATGAACGAGAATCATTTTATATGGGATAACGGCAATAAATCGTTATTATAACATGTTCCACATATTTCTTTCATTTCAAATCTTCTAAATAAAGAAAATTTCGCTATCCTATTCCTACCAAATATACTACAACATTCTCCCCTTTGATTTTTTCCTTTTGTTTAATATTTATGAAAATAATGATGATAAGGTTTACCGCGCACATATAAAATAATACTTATTCATTGAATAATAAGCGGTATTAATATATCATTGAATAATAGCCCGTATAAAATAATTCTTATTCATTGTTTGAAGCGAGTATTGTTTGATTAGTTAAATTAAAGAGCAAAGCAGAGTAAAGTAGAGAGGGGTTTTAGTGGGTATACGAAAACAATATGCCTACGGAGTCCCACACTATCCGCAAACTGAGACATTTGCGGGCGTGCGTAAAGCATTTCCCCTCTATAAAAAAAAAAAAAAAAAAAAATATAAATAAGTATGACCTTACACTTTAGTAAAGGGGTAGAGAATTCTACCTCAACGGAATGTATCGATGCGCGGGGCCCGCGAAAGTATTACGCGTAGCTACGGCGCCCAAAGGCAGCGATGGCGTCGTAGCGGCAAAACGGTCGGAACACGCTCCCGATGGATATTTTCTTAAATTGAGCCGAAACGAAAACAATTATGACATTTTTCGCTGATAGTTTTTTATTCAGAAATGTACGTAGAATCCAATGGTGTACAGTAAATCTGTGCTAGCAACAGTCCTCTACGTGAAAATGGAAAGTGAATGCGTAAAAAATTCGCGAATCCGCTCGTTTTTGAACTTTGACAGTGATTTACTGCTATTAACTAATACGGAATATTATAACTGCTTATACATACATACTCGGGAAACACTCCTCTATTTTTTGAGACCAAGAACAACAACCTACGTTTCTTAGTTTTCACGTAATACCAGCTTCTTTACCGAAAACGACCGTTTTTACAAATGCTGATTTTTTTCGAAAACAGAGGGTGATCCAGAAATTTGGTTGCCGGATTCGTGTTCAGGACGACGAACTCTATAAGAATTATATAGTGGCTATAGGAAAACAGAAATCACCTTCAAATTTGTTGGACAGTGTTATTAATACATGACCGACAGATAATTGATTATGCAATTTTGGCAATAGGTCAACATTCTGAAAATGCCCAGGAAGCGTGCACTACAGACTGCGAAAAATTTCGGGAACATCATTTCAGAAAATTCTCAACGCAACACAATATGGAAGATGTACTAATTACGTTATTAACTTCGTCGGATCCTGTAATAACGAAAATCCGTAATCAACCAAAGAAAAATACCACTAGACTTCCAGAAGACCCTATATTACTTTTGCGTGAAGAATGCCGACCAATAACACTGGACTACAAATTGACCTTTTTTTGCCCAAAAGAATATTTTTGCTGATTCTTATAGATTTTATAGCGGTGAACATGAATCTGAAGTCTGTTCGTCTCCATCAGACTCCATTTTTGACAAAATTAGTTTTGAAAAAAAACAAATTTTCAACTTTCATAATTTTTCGGTATTTTAACCATAAGAGTTCTTAAAATTTGTTTGGTATAGAATGATTCTATACACCCTCCCGAATATAACGATGCGTATTACTTTAATGTCATAAACATTTAAACATGTTTACACAATGCTCAAAGCAAAAACGGCACCCACTATGCCCCAGGTTTTATGGATATTTTCCTATTTATCTTAAAAGTTTGACGTCCAGGAGAAATTCTAATGACAAAAGGTGATTGAGCAGATATTTGTCTTGAGAAAACCACTATTGACAGCTCCAACACAAGTTGTGTTTTCGACGGAGAAATTAAAATATTTGCGCAAGACACAAGGTGCCGCCAGTAATTCTCAGCGCAGCCATTTCACCCACGCTAGTATTATGATATGTACCTTGTTTTACTAGTACATTTATTGTTTGTGAGTTATTTTTTAGCAACAACGTTACATTAAACAAATCACTATATTTGTAACATTTGGTTAGGTAAATAAACAATATTGTTCAATTGCATTTACAATTTTAAGTTTAATTCTACGAGCAATGGGAAAAATTATTTCCACTTCACTGGCCAAGAAGTACGACGACCGCCGCGTGTTATCAAAACATACTCTGCGCATTATCAATGCACTAGTTTTTTTTGTAGCACTTTACAAAACTGCGCCTAGCTGTACTTGTCAGCATTAAATCAATTCGCGCTCTTCTCGTAAGAGTCTCACCACCGGTTCTTCTTTTCTCTGAGGAGCAGCATAAGCTGCCAATGAGAAAACACAAATTGTTTGTTATATATTAGTCGTCCTATTGCGACACAACCCATATTTTGTAATACTGGTACTTCAATAAAGTTTTGTAAAAAAAAAAAACATACTCTGCGAGTCTCGGCGACCGTAACCTATTGCCCGAAAAGATACGAGAAGTCCTCTGGGCTCTGGTTTGTTCTGATGCGCCTGGCGGATAGAGACAGCCCTCGTTTTGATGTCATTTTCGATTCTAACGCGTGACTGGCCGATAATGCTGCACATTCGTTGCGTCGTCATGTAAACAACGAAAGAAGTGTTTTGTTTTCGGTTGTCATTAGTCGATTATAGATTTCCAGAACCGATATGACGGGGATATGCGGCGTGTATGATAAGCCTCAGTCTTGACCGTCGACCGCTAGGCAACCTTAGGCCTCTGCCTCTTATTTACTCTTAGTCGCCGGTTCATTTCCGAAATATAATAGAACTTTTGCCCCGTAGATAGGCACGTACGCCTATCTCGAGACAAAGGAACACTAAGTATTTAAGACCACCGAAAAATCGCAAAACTAGTCATTCTATTTAAAAACCTGCTGTAAGTCGTTACTCTGTCCGTCGTCAATAAAACCGAAAAGGATCCACCTGAACCACTTCTTACAGGTGCGAGCTACACTCTCCCCTTACCCCGTGCCTCATACCGCGCGCCGTCATTCCCGTAGTCAAACAATAAGGTGTCCGTCTCACGTGCCCACCAGCAATAACAAGTCGTTTTGATGTTCGCCCCGCTGTCAGTTTGCCCTCATCAGTCGATGAGTAATCAGTGCTCCGTGATCGGGTTCAAGCATTTTTACTAATTAGTGCGTGTATAATACTTTCGAAAACGCGATTCAGAATGACCAAACACCTCTTTTTTTTCTGGGCTACTTGATAATTCATCTTTGTATGGGTATCAACCCTTAGTTAGCAGTCGTTTGTCTGCTCTCAGCTACCAAAGCAAATAATCAACACGTTTCTGACGTATATATAATTCTTACTAAGATTTCAGAAGTTACGTTTTAAGTGCGCATACACGTTTTATTTTCAATGAAATACGACCGCAAAGGGTTAATGAAAAGTACTAGATGAGAAATAAAGTATTTCTTTTGACACAATAGCTTTAATATGTAATTCTAGTAGCATTTTCTGTGTTGAATTCAGATATGTAATCTGTTTACTTCCATCGCGTAGGGTTTTTTTGTGACAAGCACTTTTATATTTAATATGCCGTATAATCTAGAACGTGAGAATTCAGTTGAATAATATTGCTTATTTATTTGATGATGTTTTACAAACATACAACGGACAACAATGTAGCATTATTGTCGTGAAATAACTCATGAACAATAAATGTACTAGTAAAGCAAACTACATATCATACTACTAGCGTGGGTGAAACGGTTGCTCTGAGAATCACTGACGGGACCTTGTATCTTGCGGAAATATTTTAATTTCTCTGCCGAAAACACAACTTGTGTTACAATTTTCAATTTTGGTCTCTTCAAGAAAAATGTCTGCTCTATCGCCTCCTTGTACCAGAAATCCTCCTGGGCGTCTAATTTTTAAGATAGATAGGAAAACATCCACAAAGGTTGAGCCATTTTGGGCGCCGTTTTCCGTTCGATCATTGTTCAAACATGCTTAAATGTTTATAACATTAAAGTTATATGCATCATTATATTCGGGGCGGTTTTTAGAATCATTTTATGCAAAAAAATTAAGTAATTGTTACGGTTAAAGTGCAAAAAATTCTGAAAGTTGAAAAATTGCATTTGTTTCAAAATTGATTTTCTCAAAAATAGAGTCTGATGGAGACAAACGGGGCTTTGTACTCGTGTTCGGCATCACAAAATCTATAAGAATCAACATAAATATTCTGTGGGCAAAAAATCGTGTTGGCCAGTGTAATCAAATGTTGCGCTGAAGACGAAGAAACAGACAAGGACTAAAAGGATTTCGTGAACAGCACTGTATTTGCAATTGATAACGGTAAATATGCCCTTAACATTCGCTTTTTTTAACCTATTAAAGGTTTTCAAACAACAAACATGATGTTCTTTGACAAAATTATTTATGTCCAGCTAGATTTGCAAAATCGGTAACAGTCCAACGGTCTTGTCCGTCGGAATAGTGCCTAAATTGACTTACCCCACTGACTACAGTTTTAGACTACGGAATCATTGCTGTTTCCTCGTTTGTTAGCCTTGAATTCGTTTCGGACGTAACAGCGATACCATTGAATTTTATTCAAGCAATTTGATACCATAGTTTCAATGAGAAGTACCGATACTTCTCCAAATATTGGATACTTGGTATCAATTTTTATCAGTATCGATATCAACACGGAAGTATTTGCACCTGCTTGATACATACCTGGAAATATCGTTACTTGCTTGATACACAAATGAAAATATTGTATTAAACTTTAAAAAAAGTGATGTTTGTAAGCGGATATTATCATAGCAATAGTAGTATTAACGGTAGTAGCAGTAGTAATAGTAATGGCAGCAGTACTGATAATAGTAGTGTCAGTAATAGTGTTAGTAATAGGGGTAGCAGGGATCCGCTTTGTGGAAAAGTGGGAGGTGCTTTCGAAGATCGCCTCTTGGGAGCACTTAATTTCCAGCTCTGCTTTATATCAGAAGTGCAGAAATTTTGTACGCCAGAGCCGTCCTTGCAGGACCTGCGCCTGCTACTCCTTCCCGTGTACTCGAGAGCTCGCTCATTGACGAACCTTTCACTTGTCAGCTGCGAACCTATTAACACGATCGTGCTGGCTCATTGGGGCGACATTCGTGTCTAGCCACTCGCACTGGAAAGGCATGCCACATCGATTAAGGTAATTTGTCGAAAAACAGATTCAGATCGCTCCACGTCGCGCCTAGGGGTAAAACAAAAGTATATTTCGCCGTAAGGCGTCACGTAGTAGTCGAATTTACCAAAACCATCTCCAGAAGTCCGAAAGCATTAAAATCTATTTATTGTAAAGTGAAACCTCTTTTTGTGCGGTCCTTTTTTATGCGATTTGTTTTGTGCGATTTTATTTTTGTGCGATTTTTTTCGTGCGATTTTTTTTATGCGGTATATGAATCTCACAATCAGCGGTGTTGGCGCCCGTTTAATGTTTCCTATCAGTGTACATATACATGTTGTGGACGAACCCTGACTACGTGGACTCCTTGACGACAATGTATGTGCACTTCGCGACGCTCTGTTCATTTGTTTTCAACTAATTCATCACAAGAAGATGCGCGTTTTGGATTACGACGAGTAGCAGTGAATTATTTAATGTGCATTTTGAAAGCTTCTCCATGTATACAATGAAAAATTAAATGTTTTTAAAATATTTCCAGGTCTAATTTAATTTGTTTGACAGCATTTTCTCATCTATTTCGTAAATAATTGATGTATTTTCTAAGTGCGACTTTTTTTATGCGGTCCCTGTCCACCGCATAAAAAAAATTTTAGGTGGTGTATCGTACAAAGTTGTTTATTATATGTAAGTATTTATAAAATTTCCGAATATTTTTTTGTACGATTTCTTTTATACGGTCCCTATCCACCGCACAAAAAGAGGTTTTACTGTATTTGATTTAAGACATATCTAAGCATACTTTTTCACTAACAATACTATTGATTTACCCCACACGCGACGTGGAGCGATCTGAAACTGTTCTTCGACAAATAACCTTAGTCGGCGTGCCGTGCACGTCGTTTTGATTTCCGTGATCGGCGCGCGTGGGGCATGTCTTTCCAGCGCTAGGGGTTAGATACGAATGTCGCCCCAATGCGCCAGCAGATTCGTGCCAATAGGTTCGCGCCTGGCAAGTGGAAGGCAAATAAATCAGCGAGCTCTCGAGCGCCCGGGAAGGAGTAGCAGGCAGAGCTTTTCCAAGGACACATGCGGCGATCAAATGAGCGACTTTCCTGAAATAGAGTATTTACGCCGATATCCACAATGAAGTAACAGAAAATACTTACAGCTGCCGAGGATAAGGGGGCAAGACTGTCGATCCATGGGAAAATTCCGTAGTTCCATGGGACACTTCGCCTTTACGGTAAGCCTGCATTTTAACAAATTTTTTTACTGACGGTTTTTCTTATTGGAAGGGCGATATCGTAACATATCAAAGCTATAGACTATAGATGGCTACAAAGTAGATAAATGTTTGTGGGTAACTCATATTTTTGTAAATAAAATACACACTTTTCTACATAAATATTTTATAACAAATGGTTGTGACATATGATCCATGACATATCATGGACAGTTTCATTGCGTTACTATTACTGTATGTTTAAACATCTACCACAATACGGATTGTAAAAAATTCTCAACTAAACCGGTACGAACAAGTTAACAAAGATAAAAAAAGGTAATTATACAGATGATGGTTTGTTCCACCGATTCCGATAGTTTTTTTGGATATGTTGTCAGAATCATGATTCTAAGCAATATTTTCTTATACATATAACCCCCACTCGGCTTTAGTTCTTGAGATATCGGCCAAAAACTTTTGCTACCTCTAAATTGAATTTTGCCTATACATGCACGTCTGTGGCAACATGTGCGTAAGCACGATACGATCGCTATTCTACAGTTTCCAACTAAGTGCAATATGCTAACCTTCACGTGACCTTTAGCGAGAAAATTATGAAAAGTTTGTCAGTAACTTCAGAACGCGTTCGGAGACGGTAAATGAATGAATTTCAATTTCATTGAATCAGTGTACCGTGTAATTGCCCCTGGCGCTTGTAAACAGACATTCGTATTCTCCTTCCCATCAGTTGAAGTATGTTTACAAGCATTTTTGGCGTGTTCGTCGTTGCTATTTGCCGAAACCTCTATCGCAGGCAAGTCGTTTATTTGATCGCCAGAGCCATCCTTGGAAGAGCTCCGCCTGCTTCCCCTTCCCGTGCAATCGAGAGCTCGCTGATTGATTTGCCTTTTACTTGCCAGGTTCGGTCCCATTAACACGAGCGTGGTGGCGTATTGGGGCGACATTCGTATGTCACCGCTCGCGCTGGAAAGACATGCCACGCGCGTCGATCGCGGAAAACAAAACGACATGTATGGCACGTGGACTAAAGTTATTTGTCGAAGAACAGTTTTAGATCGCACCACGTCGCATGCAGGGTAAAACAAAAGTATTATTAGTAAAAAATTATATTCAGATTTGTCTTAAATCAAATACGATTAATAGATTTGAATGATTTTGAACTTCATGCGATGGTTTTGGTCGAATTCGACTGTTACGTGACGCCTTTCTGCGAAATATAGTGATGCGTTCTAGCACGCGCATTTGTAAATTAATTTCCAGCGCAAACAGATAAAAAAGTCCGCGACAGCAGAACGCAAGGCCTTCACGCGTTAAAGAATACATTGTTGCGGTTGTGGCCGTCTTAGCGATACATTTTACAATCCTGCCTAGACTTTCGCCAGGAAACTTTTAATAGGTTTCCACATCACCCATGGGGTACTATTGCCAATGCGTTTTTTTGCAATGGTATCCCCCGTATCGATGTACTTTATTGCTTAATCGTTGTCGAAAAATCGCGTTAAAAGAAAAGACTAGGCAGGATTGTAAAATGTATCGTCAAGACGGCCGCGGCGGCAACAATGTATTCTTTCACGCAAGAAGGCCTTGCGTTCTGCTGTCGTGGAGTTTTTCAACTATTTGTGCCAGAAATTACTTTACAAATGCGCGTGCTACGACGCAACACTATATTTCGTCGTAAGGTGACACGTAGTGATTAAATTCCACCAAAACCATCGCCAGAAGTCCCAAAACATTAATCTATTAATCGTATTTGATTTCAAACATATCAGAGCATATTTTTTCACTAACAATACTTTTGATTTACCCCACACGCGACGTGGAGCGATCTGAAACTGTTCTTCGACAAATAACCTTAGTCGGTGTGCCATGCACGGGGTTTTGATTTCCCTGATCGCCGCGCGTGGCAAGTCTTTCCAGCGCGAGTGGTTAGATACGAATGTCGCCCCAATGCGCCACCAGCATCGTGCTAATAGGTTCGCGTCTGGCAAGTGGAAGGCAAATAAATCAGCGAGCTCTCGAGCGCACGGGAAGGGGAAGCAGGCTGAGCTCTTCCAAGGACGGCTCTGGCGATCAAATAAACGGCTTCCCCGATCTACATAAATTAGTGGATACACGTCTTTAGAATTTTTAGGGATTTGACAGTAACGGTTGTTTTTTGATGCTTAACATTTTGTCACATAGATGACTAGAATACTAGTCTCTGCAATAAAATCAGTTTTGCTTTGAAAGAAGTCCGTTTCCACCGGATAGTCTCGCACGTAGCGAGGAAAAGTTAAGCGCCAAATAATGACCGTTATCGTCACAAATCAAAAAATTCTAAAAACCATATCCGCTAATTTGGGCTATAGTTTGCGTACATATATTTAGTCAATTAGGAGATAATGTTTGCTGGGAAATTGTTAACACAAAAAATTAATTTTTTAATATATATTTGTTAATTAAATAATTTTTATGCAACTTTTGTTACGCAGTTCAATTCTGTGTTGAAAAACACACAATTTGAAAAATATATATATATTTGTATGGCCACTGGTTACCAAGTTATTCCCAAAAATGCGTTTTCTACCAACTTTGGGGGGTATTTTCACCCCTCCAGAGTGGATGGTTGCCGATAAAAAAAGTACGTGTCAAACATTTTTTTGAGAACTGCCTTTCACATAAATTTCATCAAAATCGACGTGTTCGACTTCGATATGTTCCGTGGTTAATTGGATTCGTTTTTTTATAAGCTACAATACTGTTGCAGTGAAAATATGCATTTAGCGTAAGGGAAAGGACGGGTTTTTATACTGGAATCATAATTGCGTGAAGTATCTTTTTATTTAGCACATCCGTTTCTGTGCTCGCTTAGATCTCGACTGTCGCTTTTCGCATGCATACTCATTTGCTTCACCCTCTCACGCTCGCACACATACATACATTCTTAAAGCATCCGAATCTCTAGCTCGCGTTACTCTGTTGTTCTTTCTATAATAACACTCTCGCTCAGCCACTCTTAACTTTCAAACACTTCCATTCGTTCCGGCATTCTTACTATCCTCGCTCATACATTATAATACCCCTACATGCAGTCCCATTTAAAAAAAAATACAATAACCTAGAAATCTCGGGAAAAATGACCCCGAGAAAAAAATGCGGCGCATCACCGTATTGGCGCCTTCAAATAGATTATTTTCTACCTCTGACATGTTTTCTATCATATAAAATAAGCGATATATGTAAGGTGATCAAGTTAGGTGAAATACCCGGCACATTATATACAAGTAATAAACACAGGATGTCTAATTGATGGATTGCCACGCAACATCCTTTTTAATGCTTTAACTATTTGTTGGATAGCGCATGTATTTCCGCCACTTTCTTCAATAATGGGTGAAGAAACGCAAAGATGATAACTGTATATGTGGTGACAAGGGAGAAAATAAGAGACGCTGAAAAACGCACAGCGACAGACCGACCAAGCCGTTCTAAGAATCCACAGAGACTGTAACTCAATAGACGAAGACGCGACAACGATAAGACAAAAGATAAACGCATACAGTGGCACTCCCGTATAACGCGTTCCTGTACAGCGCAAATTCGTATAACGCGACGAAAAAATTGCGATTAGTACTCATACGGCGCGATATGTACCATTTAATTTCCATGAAAATCGGTGTTGTGTGTCTCTTTCCGAAGGAACAGCTGACTCTCTCACTTACTAAGCGAAAATTAGATCGCGGAGGCCCAATTAAAAGTCGATTTGCGGGAGAACGGTTCACTTCTGACCCATGGTTCCTCTCAGACATTTTACCTACGTAACAATACGAAGAAGATAGCCGAGCCAGTTTGAATCGAGGATTCCTCAAATAATTTTGCGGCAAGTAATTTTCACAAATCTTCATCCAATCCGAGCTCTAGAACAACCCCCCGAAGCCATGACAAAACCGTTTGAAACACCCTGTACAACATATAAATGCGTTTATTAATAATTTGTAGTTACCTCCCCCGTCCTTCATTTCCGGTATATACAGGGTGGTCCACGTAACTTGTGCACCTCGAATAACTTTTAAAGTATGCGTTGCACGAAAGAATGTTATATACAAAAGTTACATGGTTCAAAAGGGTACACTATGTGGTGCGTTTATTTTTTTATATGTGGAGGCGTTTTGGAGATTTGAAGGTCAACTTTGTTTTTTTAAATATGACTCAAGGTTATTCAAGGTCAAACTTGCAGGGATATTGCAGAAAAGGTGAGCTCGTTTCATTTGTAATATATAATATAGTATGTATCCAAAATGATTACCTCTTACTTCAATGCACTTAACAATTCTTTGTGTAAATGATTGAACGTATCAAATCAATTTTAATACATTTCCATTCTCACCACTATACTTAAGTACTATTGTTCAGCGGAGGATACCTTGACACGAATAGTAATGAAAGTAAACCGACTGTCGTGCAGAAGAGCACAGTAATAAATAAATACGTTTGTTTTCATTTCATTGATAATGAGTTTGTAGCGGCACGGCAGAGACTTCGCAATCGATGCATTTTTGCCGCATGCCGCTGCAACATCTCCATAGAGGATCTGGCGGATGGCAACGACGTTAATTGTCATCGAGAGTCGTAGCATTAATACTGGTGTATTTATTAACTCGCCAAACGAACACGCTAAGACTTTGATGGTGCCCTAATTAATGCTGATATTGAAATCATGTTATTGATTTGGTGTGAAAGTTTGTAGGCGCAAACTGAAGTAAAAGTAAAACGAGCACACCTTTTCTGTAATATCCCTTCAAGTTTGACCTTGAATGACCTCGAGTCATAGGTCATTGAACTCGTCTGAAAACTTGCTATTTCATGGTCAATAAAAAAAACATATCATTCCATTTAAAAAAACAAAGTTGACCTTCATATCTCCGAAACGCCTCCACCTATGCAAAAAATAAACGCACCATATAGTGTACCCTTTTGAACCATGTAACTTTTGTATATAACATTCTTTCGTGCAACGCATACTTTAAAAGTTATTCGAGGTGCACAAGTTACGGGGACCACCCTGTATATGTGTTATACCTATATTGCCCAAAAGCAGTCGTTTTGACTGCTTGGGAAATTTAAAATAATCAAATGACTCTTATTATTGAATTGAGTAAATTTTTTATATGACCAGTTCGGCTCTGTATTGAAATAACATTTTTCATTTTTTTCGATTACCGTTACATGATAACATACAAGTACATGTGCTTCTTGATTCCGTAGGTTAGGTGGAAGTTATTTTGATGCTATCATCACAGCTTCGTCTCTTTCCGCGTACCTCCCTATCGCGCATAAAATGTACAAATAATAATGCATAAATTATTTTTTTTTCCAAGGGAAGTAAATTTTTTTTATTGCTAATATTTACTAATAACCTGTTATATAACTGTAAATAATATAAAAAAAATATTAAAAATTAATTTTAAATAAATTTCTTTACACATTAGTTGTTCTTTCACAATGCAATCATTTTGACTGCTTTTAGGCAATATAGGTATATACTAAGTTTCAGTTTTTCTAGTGTTAAACATCAGTTAGTAATTAAATCATTTGAACAATTGCTATAACTAGTCAAATAAATAATAACCAATAGAGTCAGTGAATCTCTAAGTATTTTCCTCCCTTATGGGATGTGGCCCTTGGAGCAATAATTGCAATAATAAAATAAAAAGACCAACAAGCTCGAACACCGGAAGTCAACCACGAGCCCATACAGTCTTCGATTCTTTTGCTTATAATAAAATTGATTGGACCCGTATCACAGAAACATCATTTTAAATTTGGTATCCGAAATGCGATTCCAACATAAAATTGGTGTCAAAAGTGGGATTCCAACATTCCCTTCGTAAGATTCACGTCGCGTGTATGGTAAAACAAAAGTACTATTAGTGAAAAAGTATGTTCAGATGTGTCTAAAATCAAATACGATTAATAAATTTTTATGTTTGTGAAGTTCTGCTGATGATTTTGGCGAAATCGACCACCACGTGACGCTTTACGGACAAATGGCGTGTTGCAACACCAGAACGCTATGATTCTCGCTTCATATAATACATTGTTGTCGCCGCGGTTCTTTTGGCGATACATTTTACAATTGTGTCTTTTTCGTAACCGTTGGTTTTTTAAATACTTACGCTAAAAATTAATTTGCAATTGTGCGTGAAAGAATGCAAATGTAAGACTCCGCGCCAGCGAGGCGCCGAGCCGGGCGTTCTCACGCCTGGCTTTCGTCAAGAGGACCTTTCGCTAGCGAGGGAGGAAGACTACCCTCGCCTCTACGGGGCCTTTCGGGGAAAAGAGTCCTTGGAAGGAGAGGCCCACGTTCCTCTCCGAGGAAAGCCGCTGATAGGCTCGCGTAAAGGAGGAAGGAAGTCGTATAAATATACGACTTCCAGGGCCCGCCGTAACATTACGAGAATCGTCGTTGTAGAGTCCGTATGAGCGAGACATTCCTAGTGTTATCGTCGTAGCGTCTGTATGAGCGCTACGCAATCTTCACAAAGATTATTATATATATCTAATTGTACAAAGACATTCCGAGTATTATCGTTGTAGCGTCTGCATGAGCGCTACGCATCTTCAAAGATTGTTATATATAACTAATTGTACACGAACATTACCGAAATTACCATTGTAGAAGCTGTTCTAACGCCACGTCTCTCCGGACAAATTGTTATATGTGATTGTACACAAACATTGTATATATTATTAAAAAGAAATTTATATTATATATTTCACTCTTTACATAAAACTGTATTTCGCTGTAGGGCGTAACGTAGTGGTCGATTATGCAAAAACCATCGCCAGAAGTCCAAAACCTTAAAATCTATTAATTGTATTTGATTTAAGACATATCTGAGCATACTTTTTCACTAACAATACTTTTGCTTTACCCCAGGGAAGACAAGCTGCCGTGTTAAAAAAAAGACGCGAAACAGCGCCGCAATTAGTGGCGGGAACGAACTAAAGGCATAAATTTATATAGAGCATGCCCATCTAACTTAATGTATACTCAATGGTTGTATTCTAATGCTTGCCTTCATATTTTCTTTTCAATTTTATTTTAAAATGGAAATAACAACATTATATTTCAGTTACTTTCGTTTTATTAATATTCATATTACGAAAGAATCATAATATACATAGGTATACATAGGAATAGATATACTATTACAGTACAAATATTTTCTAACCTCTATTTTCCTTGCAGGAAATCATCGAGCATTTCTTCCTTTGCTTCATATCTAGAAAAAGAAAACAGCTTCAATTATAACAATATTTTAAAAATTATAGCAGTTATAATAAGATGAAATAAATAATAATTATGTCTCAAGTTCGTTTGGCTGCTCGTTTTCGTCGTGAACGGTCTCCAATCACCCATAATGGCGGTCCAGAACAGAATTTACATTTCAGTCTTGGCGGTAACAGAATCACACCGATTCTCTTTTGCTAGTGTAGTTGAAATTCACAGATTCGGTGTACATGAATTAGTAGTAACATCACTATCGCCACCTGGTAGTGACGCGGAACGTAACTAGAAACAGCTTGGCCCATTACTGCTTGTCGACCCTGCTTTACCCTACACGCGACGTGGTGCGATCTGAAAAAGTTCCTCGTCAAATAACCTTAGATCACATGCCACGCACATCGTTTTGATTTCCGTGAGCGTCGTGCGCGGCATATTCTTCCAGTGCGAGTGTTAAATACGAATGTCGCCCAAATGCGCCAGCACGTTTGTGCCAATAGGTTCGCGGCTGGCAATTGAATGGCAAGTGAATCAGCGAGCTCTCGAGTGCACCGGAAGGAGAAGCAGATGGAGCTCCTCCAAGGACGGATCAGGCGTCCAAAATTTCTGTACCTCTGCTCTAGATAATCCTCGTAAGAACTTATCGAGATATTATAATGTTGAAATTTAAAAATAAACTTGAAACATTTCACACGTATTAAAAAATACACATAATGTAATTTATTAATTAAATACAACGGGCTTCAATATATTCGAGGCCTTCTGTCATGTTACAACTTTTTACGTAATTAAAATAAGTAGAAAACAATAGACAAAATAACAGATGAACGACCATTTCGAATTAAACCAGGGCTGTATCCGCAACATATAATAATATTATGTCACTTTAATATTTAATATATCTCTTCATACATCGTTAGTCATTAAAGGATATAGGAAAACTTATAATCTTCAAAAAGGGAAAAACCCTTCATTCTTCTAAATCTGGGACGCACGAAATCTGCACGGCAGAGCCGTTTTTGGAGGAGCATCGCCCATTTTTTCCGGCTGCACGTCTGGGACCCTAATTTTACCTAATTCTCTGAAGTATATCTTTTGATACGCGCGCAGCACATTGGGGAGATATTTTTACTGTATTTTTTAACAGCAGCAGGCTAAAATCCGCAAAGAAGATATATCGTTCAATTAAGAATTAAAGAGAAAAACTAATTTTCCCATACTTTCTTGAAATTTTTATCGTATACTTGTACTGACAGTTCGTATTCTAAATTCACAATGGTAAAATCACCAACCACTGCGAGCGAAAGATCGGCGAGAAATGAATGCTGCACGGACATTCGACAAAAATACTTTATCCTTTAAATCCGCGTTCCCTCTTAGACTCGTCGCGGATTCGTCTGCAGCGTGAAAAATATCCGAAACTGGCAAAAGGTTTTCCGAGTCGAAATGTGTCAGGGGAGCTCTAATGCTTGTAATGTAGGCCAAAACTTTCTTGGCACCTCAGAGATAATGTGCTCTGATTCGCCCGACGGATAGGGACATCCCTCTCCCTCACGCATTTTCGATTTTGACGCGCTATTGGTCGAGATAACCGCACATTCGTCGCGTCCTCATGTGAACGACGAAAGTAGTGTTTTACTATTGGTTGTCATTCGTCGATCTGAGGTTTCCAGGACCGACGTGGTGGGGATAGCGATGCAAGAGCAATCTCCCCTTCCGTCTGAGGTGCCAAGATACTGTAGTTTTACTATACCCATGTAATGGTTTTGTTGCACTACCGGGTTCGACAAATCGAGCGGTCTGGACATTTCGACTTTTACCATGTGTCGGACACATTTTGTCCCTCGCTCTGGGACTCGTGGAAATCGCAGAAATCGTATTCGATAATGTAGTTTTCCCAAAACTGATTGAAATCTTGTCGGTGCAGTTTAAAAGAATTCGCGACATTTCACCTATCATTAAATAAGAAATGTCATCGACAGCGTGAAATATGCCTACGGGGGATACCACTGCAAGAGAAAAGCGCATTGGTAATAGTATCCCACGAGTGATGTGGTTGTCTATTTGTAGGATTAAGCCTACCACAATTAATTGGGACACAGGGAAAACAATATACGAGCAACAACTATTGCCGCTCGGGGGTTCTGCTTCGCACCGGAGATGCACCACTCGCACACTCTCAAGAGAGTCGAGCTCAACTATATTCTCCAACCTGGCGTGCGCCGCAAGCCTGGCAGAACTAACGCCAGGGGGTGCGGCGAAACCCCACATATGGGGTTTCTCACTAGGAGTGTGTGTTCACTGTCTGAAGCGTTTACGTAGCGCAAGAGTTGGGTACGCTCGCAACACTAGCGCCAAGGCGGTACAAGGAGGTACCCCACGATCGACACGCTGTGTGTGCCAATCTTAACCTCACTACCGCCGGTAAAGTAGGCAGCGTCTCAGGGAAACGTGGTATAGGCGAGGGAGAGGTGGAGAACGACCGGAGAGAACAAAATTCAGTTTCAGTAAATAACAATATATTATGTCCTTACGAGAGCGCGAGCTATCACTGCGCGGAACACTGTCGCGGTCCCCTGAATCGTGCGTGACTAGAAAAAACACGAGGCCTGCTCAACTTAACGGAAGTTCTCCATGTGGAAAACGCGTCCGTCCCGTAGGCACGTCGAAAACGGAAGGGAGCTCCTTCGAGCTCGACGGATGCACGTTATTCCACCGGAAGCTGGAACGAAACGCTATCAACGCCGTTGGCGGAAGTCCGACAGGGCCACCACACACATATTAATGCGAGTGCCGCACCCATGCGGTGCCAACCGTGTTTTAAAAGATTCTCGGCTGAGGTGCTTCGAGTACTACGGGATCTTCGTGGTCCAAAACATGTGGTGATAATCACCTCTTGCGAGCGCTTAATTCCCAGCCCTGGCCTAAAGTGCTTAAGGAAATCAATAACAGAGCCGAACATAAGCAATGTACCGTGTTTTGAACCTGAAGATGAGTCACTATATTCATTTTTTTCGTCGATATCCACTATTTGTGAAACGATAGAATAAATCACGCAATTAGCGCTTCGGAATTATCACATTTTAAGGAATTTGCTTTTTCCGTTAAAAAAATTTTCATACAAAGTGTTTTTAAACGAGATTTTTGAGAAATTGGCTATAATTTATATAGCGCTGATTTACGATAAGAAAAAATTTCAAAGTGATTAGAAACATGTGTGAGCAGACTACCTCATGGAGTAAAGAATATCTCCGTCCCGTGAAATTCTCAGTAATTTGTTTGGCACCGTAATTGTGTGAACGTAACTCTGTTTTCCATTGTAAAAATAAGTATCCGGCCTCCAGATCCTCTCGAGCATCTTGATACTTAGACTCAGAGATTTTATCGGGCCCAAGAAGCTCAAACGAGAATCCCGCCACGATTGTCGGAAGTAACAGTCCATTGAGTAGTCCTGAAATGAAATCATAAGGATTGAGTTTACTACTAGGTGCACATATACCAAGATAGTCGAAATTACTGGTCCTTGCTGAGCGCGAAGGACTTGTTGGTATGTAGCAAGTGTTTTGGTGTGATTCGCCAGACGGACAGAGACATGCCTCGTTCGCATGCCATTTTCGATTTTAACGCGCTACTGGCCGAAAATGCTGCACATTCGTTATGTCGTCATGTGAACGACGAAACAAGCGTTTCGTTTTCGGTTGTTATTGGGCGAGCTTCACGTGTCCAGGAACGATATGGTGGGTATAGGCGGCGCGAGCGACGCTCTCCCCTTACCCCTGTGTAATACCGCAGGCCGTCAAGTCCTTTGCGCCGAGTAGTCACTTTCAAAAATTCTTCAAATTTAGAACGCCGCGACTCCTTTATTCTTGTACGCCTATTTTGCTAACTGTAGCCTATTCTATCGTTCATGTGTCCCTCTGTTATTGCCTTCTTCTAAAGATATTTATTTATTATATTTATTTATTGGATTGATAGTCGCATAGTGGTTGATTTCGTCAAAATCTTGTCCAAAACCCCAAACATTTTTTTCACGGTTTTCAAAATCTAGTAATTGCATTTTTTTGTAACACATTAGAGCATCCTTTCCCACAAATAATAATTTTTATTGCACAACACTCTTAGAGATATGCGATCTCAAAGTTGGAAATTGAATAATGCAACGGGATATCATATTTAACTTATTGTTATGTTGCATCCACCAGTTTGCTTTTGGAAATTCTTAATTCACATTTGTGAACAGCAATCCAAACAACATTAGAATACTATTAGGTTGGTGCATATAAAATGTCGGATTAGGTCTGTACACTACATTTTGGCCATAATTTGTAAATAGGTAGACGTAAAGTTAATAATTTTACAGTTGAAACAGGTTGTTTGGTCTATATGCTCAATATTGAGATGTATTTTATTTGGAAGACACCTAATTTCTATAAAAAAATTAACTTTTTTGTGCAACTCGAACAGTAGTGAAATACGAGTGGTAAACCGATATGAATTAAAACTTGGTAATAATGTTGCAGCTGCAAGTCTTAATATAAACAGAGCATATGAGAGGCAATTCTTAATAAAAAAATTGTACAATGTTGGTTCAAAAAGTTTTGTTCTGGATATAACTATCTTCAAAATGCGCCTCGTGGTAAACCCACAAACGTATGCCATAATGATGTCCTGTCTATACATGGAAAACTGAACTTCCATTTTTCCAAGGCGTTGAGAGCATTACTATTGACAGATACTGTAAAAAAATTGAACAAATGCTCGTAGAATTGAAAATACTGCGTTCGGTTTCAATTAATCGGCGGGGGCCTACTTTATTCCACGACTACGCAAGACCATATCCGTCAAAAGTGAGCTCAATAAAATTTCGCGAATTGAAATATGAAATTTTACGTACCCACCTTATTCACCTGATCTTCCTGTAACGGATTATCACATTTTTAAACACTTAGGCCACTTCATTATAGAAAAAAAATTCGATAATAAAGGTGACAATAAAAAAGTCGCCTCCAATTTCATCGTTTCTAAAAACTCAGATTTTATTAAAAATGGTATAAAAGCCCTTGTGGATCTTTGGCAGAAGTGTATTGATGTGGATGAAAATTATTTTCATTTATAAACATTCATTTTGCAAAAACTCTGGTCATTTTAATGTCGCCGTATACAATCCGACATTTCATACGCACCAACCTAATAACTTTGGCGCGGAATCAATGATTTTTCGTTATACGTGTCCACCATATTGAATCTGTCATTTTGTTTTTGGAAATTTTGACTTTAGATTCGTAATTATCGTAAATCGAAGTAAGTTTTGAGGTTTCGGCCAGGATTTCAACGAAATCGACCACTGTGCGTCAGTGGTTTTACTGTTAAAATTTCCTAGCTGGAAAATTACAGATATGCAGGGTCAGTTTTCGCGAAACGTTCAAGACGTTGAGACAGCCGCGGCGGCAGCAACGTATGCTTCGGTGAAGGATAAAGAAAGATCGCAAACTTTGATGTGACAGCCTCGTGTCAGTCGTAGAAGAGCATTTACTCGAGATAGATGTGATTCTTTTCTTTTACATTCTACATCTTTTATCGTATTTTATTTGTTAAATATATCGTTATCATAGTAAATATTTGGCAATTATACAGATGAGGGTCCGCTCCACTGATTTCAATCCTTTTTTAATATGTTGTCAGTATCATGATTCTGAGCAACTTTTTCCTATACATGTAACCTCCGTTCTGCTTTAGTTTTTGAGACATTGCGAAAAAACTTTTTCTACTACTGCCACTGAACTTTGCCTACACGTGCACACTCGTGGCAAGGTGTGCGTCAACACGATGCTGTCGCTTATCTATTGTTTCTGCGGCGCCGGCAAAGAGCCTTCGTAACGGATGAACTCGCCAAAAACGGTACCTTATAAGGACATGCGAAAAATATAATTCCAATGCTTAGTCCGTCCGACTAATGGCGGCTCTCTGTTAAAACTCTGCCCAACCAACAGTAATTTAACTTTTTGTTACAGGCACCTGACTTAAACAAGACCCTTCGGGGACAGGGACCCGGGGTGAATTGCGCATAAAAGGGTGCTGGCCCCCGAAGAGTTTGGTTTTATTTAGGTGTGTTACGTCCAGAGGTCTAAATGTCTTTTTCTGTTTGTTTTTCTTTATTGTCAGCTGTATTTGTCAATACTTTATGTATTGTGCGAGATTCCCGCTGCTTATAGGCGGCACCCGCGAAATGTGGGCACAAGCGCCGCTTATAGGCGGCATCCATGAAATGACCTGTGGGTACGAAAGCCGCCTATAGGCGCTCGACGACTTCTGGGTCCGGCATCCAAATGATACATATACAAGTGCCATCTGTAGGCAATAATATATTTTTTCGTTATCGGCACAACATTTTCTGCTGATTTTATAGACAAATTGGATTAATCACTTCTTAAAGTTACTCATTGTTGAAACAACATCAAAACGTTTTACAATGCTGGCTTATGTATAGATTCTTGTTTCAAAATATATCATACAGAATTACTTTACTAATCTTTGCATGTTAATATATTAACTAATTTGCGTTTCATAATTAATTATATTAAACATTTTATCGTAAAGTCTTGTAAATATATAAATGCCTAAATTACCTCTATTTGTAAGCCTTTTCATATTAAAGATGTAAATTATACTTATCATATTGGAGCAAAGATTGTTTCATTCGGCACAGTTCTTATTTAAGATTTAGGACAACGTATATACAGCAACCGCGCACATTGTTCGTATGTCTGGCGCGCGTTTCCGTTCAGTGACAGTACTTCGGCGGACTTGATTGCCGAAGCGAAAGGGTTAATATTTATTCTCCGATTCCGATGATGCAGAAATGCTTATGCGTGGGGGGAATTCCCTTTAACTGCATTAAACAATTGTTTGAGATATTCGTTACAAAAAGACAAAGTCTGCTGACAAAGGGATTTTACCTAATAAACTAACGGATAGGATATCGTCTCGAAGTCACGTACATCACCCGGTAAATGGAATTGATAGGCGCATCAGCAGCGGCTGATGTGTGGGGCCCGGGCGGAAGGGAAGATGGAGAATAACACTCGAAAATGTAAACCTTACCAAACGTGACCACGGAACGTGGCTACGACCACCACCACCTAGGGTCCACCCTTGTGAGGCCAAAGGCGAGCTCAACACGTCACTATCGTCTCGAAAGTCCCGAGGTGCGTAGACATAGTCCGAGGGTCTAGTTAAGCATATGTTATACGCGAATAACTCTAATAGTTTGATACGCGGTAACGGACTTTATTATCCTCGTAAAACAAATAATCTCTAGGTTTACAATCGTAAAGTCGCGAGGTGCGTGATTGGTGACCCGCTAAACCGTAATAAGGGAATCCTAGATTCTCTGTGAGCATAGTTCGGTAACGCATCAGTTCCGAAGGACTCAGTGTTTCGTGCGAGAATTGTATTATAAAACTACTGTTGCGTCCCAAGATACGCGGCCAACTCATCAAGCTAGACCAATTCGGGTCGTAAGTCCGAACCCCCACCTCGATTGTTGTAGGGAACGTATTCTGGGTACGCGCCTCACGGGAGGTAGTTTCGTAGGGAGTGGAAGCAAAAGGTGTGAATGTTTGAGCCACTCCGATGTGGGTTTTTACACTTTAATGAAATATACTTTAAAACTATTAACAAAAACTTAACAGAAATACTGACGGAGTATGTGCGTGTGAATCGAATGTATTTGCCGGAGATGTTACTTGTCGGAATGTTCTGGAGTGACTGACTCCTCCAAAAAATGGAAGAGTCCTCCATGGATGAATGTCTCCCTCCACCGTCCGGTTACGCCCCCAAGACAGGGGCTCACACGCCACCGGAAGTCACGGTGCGAATTCGTACTTGAAATAAATATTAGTACTTTGTGGAGGCGCGCGAGCGTTTTTGGCGGGACGCCCCTTGGATCGGTGGAGGGGACAGCGGATCAGTCTGCGCGGAGTGCGGGTGCACTCGTCGCCACCCCGGCTTGGGACCGAGGTGGTCGAAGAGGGTGGTGCGGCCGGCGACTCGTCGGCGCAGGCAGAGCTTTATGGTGCGGCAATTGTCCATTGAGGCACGAGGAGTGAGAGTCCCAATATTGCTATTTTGACCTCTCACCCCCCTTGGCTGTAGAAGGCCTGAGGCGCGCATGCAGATGTTAAAGCAGCCCTCAAAAATGGCCCTCACGCTCGCACCATAAGCCCATTGTCTCCACGGAATAAACCTCTGCATACCAGGAAATGTCGATGTTCAAAACGGGGCCTCTAATCCCTTTTCCTTATTAAAGGACTAATGGCTGACGGCTTGTCCTCCCGTCAGCCTGTAATACTACGGTTTCCTGGACATGCAGGGTCGATCTCAAATATTAAAAATCCGCGAGACAATGGAATGCCTGCGCTCGACGTTTGAGAAACATTACTACCTGCTCAAGGGTAGTAACAACTACCTTACAAATTTCGTTAATCCGCATTTCTTTATATTGTACAATCGGCAGAATCGTAGCATAGGTAAACAACACGAGTGCAAATCTTAATCCATCCGCTCTTCTGTTCAGCTACCTGAACGCCACGCTGCATGTCTACGAGTGTACCGTATAATATCGCTACGACCGATCTAGAGATAGAACCAAAATTATCATTTAGACTTATTCCACCGGAAAATCCAGGGTGAGTTCCAATTTTCCCATAACTATACATATCTGGTTATGTTCTATTGTAAAATTACTGTTTTAATAGCGAGCTCTGTAACCATCGGTTAATCTTAAATGTTCATTTTCCTGTAAATGGGAGGTTGCTTCGGACTCGAAGAACAGATCTAATTGAATCATAATCACTCGAGTTCCGAGTCAGCTTCACCACCCACAAATTGTTATATATACAGCAAGTCATTTCTTATTGTGTGTAACGATATTTTTCAAACCAGTTAGAATACACTTCAATGTTACCTATCATAATATTGTGATATTCAACTATATCATTCAATACCCTTATCCTTAAATTTTGATTCCAACAGACCTGTACGGGTCTTAACAGATCGGCCCATCCATCCTGCCCTCTCCCCGCCTTAGGCTAGGGAGAGCAGCATTTCAAATAGAGTCAAACGCGGACACCCGCGTGCGACTCGTTTCCGTATTAGCCGATATGCGCGGAATCTACCGTCCGTCGGCATCCACTCGACGGCAGACGGCACGTGTAAAATAAAACGCCGCGCGTAACAGGTGCTTGTAACAAAAAGATAAATTAGTGTTGGTTGGGCATAGTTTTAAAAGAGGGTCGTCGTTAGGCCGCCTGACTAAACATTGGAATTGTATTTTTCGCACATCCTTATAACATACCTTTTCGACAAGTTCACTCGTTATAAAGACTTTTTTCCGGTCGCCGCAGAAACAGTAGATATCCTTCGCAAAGCCCAGAGATGACACTCGGTATGCGGAACGGGGTAAGGGGAGTGTGTCGCTCGCACCGCCTATCCTCACAATGTCGGTCCTGGAAGATTTAGATCGACGAATGACAGCCAAATCAAAACACTCCTTTCGTCGTTCACGTGACGACGCAACGAATGTGCGAGTCTTTCGGCCAATAACGCGTTAGAATCGAACATGACGTCAGAACGTCATAACGCCATCTCTCTGCTATGCGAAGGATAAGCGGATAAGCATTGTGCTGCTACACACATTGCCACTTCCGTGCATGTACAGTAAAAGCTGGATAAATACGACAAAAATTTGGCTGGATAAATTCAACACGACTGTCCCCTCCACGTAGGGGCATCCCCATTGGCGAACCTTGACGCTCGACGGGGGAGCAGTGTACAGTAAAACCTCGAAAAATTTACAGATTTCGGGGGCAAAGCAGTGCTCTTATCGAGTGTCGGTGTCGAATCTGTGTTTGCACAGATGTGTTTACACAGTGTTTAAACACAGACAGTAGAGCGTACAGAGAGAGCAAGCAAACAAAGTGACCTGCTCGAAAGTATCGGCTGGGCATTGCTAATGCAACAATAAACTTGTTTATTTACTAATCTCTCTGTTCTAAATCGTATTTGTTCAGTGGTTTCAAATCGCGTCGCGAGGGAGTAAGGCGAGGCACCTTATAGATAATACTCACACTTAACACAGAAATGACCTATATTAGCACACACACCACAGTAATAGTGTAACAACGACGATAGCAAGCAGAAATGACTGAGAAATGCACCGACAAGCGCACTGATCGGCGAGAATCTACTCGTAAGCAAGCAATAGCAGAAACGTACTCGTAAGCAAGCGAAACTGTACTTGTAAGCAAGCAGAACTGTAATACTGAACAGCTGTCAGCTCAGCTGATATTTATATTATTGCCCGGTCGAACGCTCCCGAAATGTCTAGACAAACATACTAGAAAAACCTACATCTCGATCGTTCGATTTCGGGAACGTTCGGGAGGCTTCCTCACCTTTGAGGTGAGGAGGAGGGAAGGACGTGGGTCCTACATCGAGGAACAGGCTCTCCGGGGAGCGGTTACTGGTGACGCGTGGTGATCGGTAATCACTTCGCGCAGGCGCGGCGCGTCACTATTGCGTATGGCGGTAAGCGCCCAGCGTGGATTTCAAACACTCTGTAAATGTCACTTTCCCGAATGTATTTTTGAGATTCTTCTGATTAAAATGATACCAAGCACGATATAGTTTGAATTATATTTACTTAATATTTAATATATTTGCTTACTATTTAGATAATTCAAACATATCGTGTCTGGTATCATTTTAATCAGAAAAATCTCAGAAATTCATGGGGAAAGTAACATTCAGAAAAATTAATAAATAAAAAATTTATTGCTGCATTAGCAATGACTCGCTTTATTTGTTTGGTCTCTCTGTCTCTTCTACTGTCTGCCCTTTTCAATGTTCGCGCTCGGCTGGAGCCACGTATAAACACAGATTCGATATCCCTACTTCATAAGAGCCACATTGAGTCGCGACCTTCGCATTTAAGCCGTACGAAGGTGCCGATATTATGCTGCATTTATCTAGCCGGGTGTCGATTCAGTGTTTCATGGGAGAAAGTTGCTTAGAATCATGATTCTGGCAACATATCCAAAAATCATCGAAATCGGTGGGACGGACCATCGTCTGTATAATTACCATATTGTTGTTTCTTGAAACACGCATAAGCGATGACAAATATTTACATGTTTATGTTAAATACTCACCATATCGAGTTCAGACACCGGTCCCATGCTTCGTATTAAGATGTTCGTTTTTACAACGGTTGGTATTCCTGAAATAAAAAGAATACAGTCTTACTTGTAAAGTTCATAAATTTTATAGTGAAAGGGTATAGCCGGATAAGGGGGCCAAAAGTGCCCTTAACCCTCCGTTTATGGACTTTGTAACGCCGGTGACGGTGCCGGGGTCTCGAGAGACTCACATCGATTTTCACTAATACTATTACGCGGCCGCTCGAGTCGAAACATGAGACATAACATCTCACTAATACAATCGCATGTTGTTCGTGCGGGCAAGAACATATATTCTTTGCTTGTATTCTCTACCAACTATTGGACTACTAAATTCTTAACAATAATTTTCGTGAAATCAACGATAAATGAATTGTGCAATGTTTTGTAACAATTTAAGAAATGAATATTCGAAAAGGTTTTGTGGAATATACTTTTCTAGACCCAGGCCGTTGCAATTGGGAAAGGGAATAATTTTATGACCTTTTATGACTGTTGACGAAATCGAAATGAAAGAAACACGCAGGTAATCGAACCTACGGCAGGTCATCGTGTTCAAACAAGACTTCGTCATGCATACTGACTCTTTTATATATTCTTAGTCAAGACAGACTTGCAACGCAGTTACGAACGTTACGAACGTTGTGCTTGTACGAATTTCCACGCCAACTGATGCGACTCGAAAAGAACTGCTGGCTGCTGAGTCACTTACACACTATTGGGTAGTATCGAACACAAAATTGTAAATGTGTTTGTTATCGCTGCGAAGTCGCCGAGTGGTTTCTCAAATTACACATTTGCTAGTATGCGTGTCAGTGTGCGCTAAACGCCGAGTCTCTAGAGACCCCACCATCGTAAAGCGAGGGTTAAACCGATTACAATGGGCGAGATGTCATTCAGTAGGTAATAAAAAAAAACATTGTGTACCAAATTTCAACCGTGTATCTTGACCTGGAAGGTAGTTACGGGGAAAATTAAAAATACCGGTTTTTGCCCCATTTTCCCTATTTATTGAGGTGCAGAAAATTCAAAAAAATTCTGACACATTTTACCTGCGTAAATACAAGTTTGAGATTTTTCCAGATTTTTCCATTGGAAAGTCTAACAAGGGGAGGACCAGCTCCGGGGGTCACCGATTTGTTTCAAATTTGGTACACATGTTCTACTCGGAAAATAATTAGACACGTTGTGACGGCGACGTGCAACGAGCACGTCGCATCGAAAACGCGACAGCCCGTCGCCACATATTTTACATTTATGCCAAGAGGCCCTTGAGGCTGGCGACGGCCCGTCATCGCATCGACGGGGCCCTTACAGCCCGACCGATCCCGGGAAAACAGCGAAGAAAATCTGTTACGGGATTGGTCAGGACGAAGCAGCGACAAACTGCATAAAAGGACGAAGAAAATGTTCTTCGACACAGTCCAAACCGTATACGCCCGCAAACACGTTGCACGCGCAACGTCGAATAAAGAGTCGTACAGGTAGCCCTCCCACAACACGGCATCTTATAACACGGTTTCGCTATAACACGATTCATAAATTGCGGGAACCCTCCTACAACACGGCGTCCTATAACACGGTTTCGCTCTAACACGATAAGGAAATCGAGGAGCTGCAAAACTGTCTAGCTCCATACCGAGAAATTTGCAATGACCTGGTAAGAACCAACAAGCAAAGTAATATTACAAATTTTTTTAAGAGGGAAGAAGATGCAAGAACTTTAAATGAAGAAAAAAGTTCTGAAAGTGAAGGCGATATCATTCCACCGAAAAAACATTCTCGGTTAATTATACTTAGCAGTGACGACGAAGTTTATTAAATTAAAGTTGCGTTAAATTAAAGTAATATTTTTTGTTTTTTTTGTTTTGTGTTGTACATACATTTATATTTTTAATAGAAATTAAATTGTTTATGTAGAAGTAAAAAAAATATTTGTTTTTAATAAGTTTTTGGAACGTAACCCCCCTTTTTGTACTGGCTCTGGGTCTCATACAACACGGTTTCACACAACACGGCATTTTCTAGGAACCTATCTACCGTGTTATAGGAGGGTTACCTGTATTTTCACACGCAAACATACTCATTCAATCTCCAGCCAGTTTCCCACACACGTATTTTGCTAAAAGTGTAGATAAGTCCAAATTTTTGAAAAAACTGGGTTTAAAAAAAAAGTTCACTCATCGACTCGAAACTTTGCAGGCACGTTTTACGAGCAAAATTAAGTTATACGTATTTTTTTATTTCGCTGTAAAAACGTTTTCAAAAATCGACATGTCCTTTTAGTTGGTATGAGCCGGGCGAGTGGCAGAACGAGACCGAATGCGTTAATACAATTTTTATTGCGAGAACTAAGGATTGCAACGAGTTGAGGAATAATATCCAGGGAATTATATCTGGGGACCGGACTAACCTATAGGCTAACTATAGGGTCGCCCTATGCCCGTTAATAACGAAAAGCACCTCGCGGTACTTTCGCGCTAGTATAGCGGATCAGTCCCGTATCAAAGGATACGGGGGTACCGCCACTAGCTAGTGTTCGGTTTCATTTAACAATCAATTACCGTTCCCGTAAGGGGTCGAGCGCAGGAGTTAAATTATTTCGTGGAATCTGTCTACTAAAAACAAACAATGCATGTCCAGGAAACCTTAGAATTCAAGGCTGACAAGGTCACAGGTCGCATTAGTTTCCATTACTTTCACTCTATGCTCACTTCAATCGTTCTTTACAATTTTTCGTTACAATAGTTCAAAATTATTTCCCTAGAATGCAGCTGTTCGGTCCCGCGTAAATAATAGGTTTAAGGTACGAGCGGCTTAGCTATTTTTGAGGAACTCTAAATTAACATGGACATGTGTTACCCAGGTCTTTAACCATCGAGGGAAGTGAAGGTCTTAATATTAAGTTTGCACTCTCACTCCTCTCTTCCTCAATAGAAATAGCCGTATCATAAACCTTCGCCTGCACCGACGCCGACGAGTCTCCCTGCCATCTTACACGCGCGCGCAAACCCTCCACCAAGGATTCACCTGACCCGTGCCACCCGGGGCCCGGACCACCGCCCCCTCCACCGAGACAACGAAACGCCGAGCGATCCCGCCAAAATCTTCGTGCGCTCTCGGAATTCCCTAGTAAATTATTAAATTTACATAGATACCACACCACTTCCGAGGGCGTGAATCTTATTCTTGGGGGCGTTACCGGTCGATGGAGGGGATGCTTACTCGCAAGGGACTCTTTCATTTTTGGGAAGAGTCAGTCTCAAACCAAAGTTCGAAACAACATAATCTTAACTTCAATCCTCAATTCTAATTCGTCCATCACAATATTTGATTAGTTCTAATAATAAGTGTTATTTGTTATCGTTGTTTGTATTTCTTGTTTTACGCACTTTATTTGTTCTATTATTATTATTTAAAAATAAACTGTTAAAATCAGTCTCGGCTTATTAATTTAAACCGCGACGTGCCGGGAATATCGGTAGATTCACGGTTCATAGGTCGTGGCATATAATTTTGGAACACTCTGTAGAACTATAGTTATACACATCTGCATTCTGTTTTAAACAGTATGAAAGATATTGAAATATTTCATTTGATTTTTAAATATCATATGACATTTTTCTTATATTGTTTGCTCTTGCTTCTCTTACGTTCTAAAAGAAGATTCATATCGTGAATCTATGACATAAGTGAGGTTAAAATTATCTAACAAGTATTGTACTTAGCGATCTCGTACGGAGATTGATCCTAATCTTGAGTGATCTCGCGAAATATACTTAATTTAATATCGTACCGCGAAGAGATGATTCAAAATGTTATTATAAAAAATATTTCTTATCATATCATGTTATGTCATTTTTTGTCTTTTATTCTTCAATGTAATTATGGTTGCAATGGAGGAGATAAAAAGAAATAAAGTTTGACATTGTTTAACAACGGAAAATGTATTTTTTAAAAACGGAATTTCAAAAGGGCTTTTCTGTAAAGGGGCGAACTTCAAGTTTGCCGACAGAAGACCACAGCGTGTAATTGTTATTCGAAAGTGCTATTTACCGTTACATATGGAATACCCAGTTTGTTGTTCCATAACATTTTTCTTATAAAAGAACAGCGAGCAGGTTTCGTTATTTCTTGGATTCGAAATTAATTTTCAGAAGTAATTAAAAAGAAAGAAAGACAATTGCAAAGTAATTAGAAAAACTTGAAAGAAAGTACACTGTCCTACAAACAGTCTAGCCGGATAAGTGTGGAAAAAATGCTCGCACAGCTATTTGATCATGGTGCATACCATTCGATAGGTCTTAAAAAAACCGTTCTGCAAAGTATGAAAGGGCAACCCCTACTATAGGGGTAGTTACAGGGTGAAACGTATTTTACAGTGTCTGCTAAGTAGTTTTTTTAGTAAGTTGCTTTGTTTACCGTAATTTATTGCTACACGAACGCCTAATTATTAATAAGTATTGGAAGATCGGGAATTTCTCCAGGTATTTAGATACAGGAGAAATTCCGGATCCTCCAGTAATTATTAATAATTAGGAATATGTGCGGCAATAAATTATGGTAAACAAAGTAACTTTAAATGCGTATTCAAAGCCTCAATCTGAAGTACATCATTGCTTTGCGTACGGAATGCAAGAAAATATCAGACCTCAGCTTTTTTAGGTATGCTCCACTACTCCCAAAAATCTGAAAAAATTATACATTAACATTTATGACATGATGCAAAGACTGTAAAAATATAAAAGTGGTCGTTTCATATTATCAATAAAATATTAATGTTTTTAAAGTTTCTTAATTTTTTAAAAATCGATGTTCAAACCAAAAAATCTGAAAAAATCTCGTTGAGGTAGCATACCCAACCCCTTGACTAATGTGGTGGCAGAAAAAGCAATTTCTGCTTACGTATACCCACTAAAACCTCTCTGTCATTTACTCTGTTTCTCTCTTTGTTGTAGGAATTTTAAATAATAAAACAAGATTTCCTTCAAACAATGAGTAAGAAATGAGCCGTTTAGTTTGAAAGTGACCTAAGTCCATTTATGTTTAAATAGAGATATTTAAGAATTTGCGCTTCAATGAAATTAAAAATATACGTATGGGATACCAATGTATCACACTTTTTAAGTGTGTCTAATAATAAGATAGTTAAATTTACAATTCCTATTAAAATAATACCAATAATTAAGCGAATAATATGTGTCTTCTTACCAAGAATGGACTTAAGCTATTTTCAAAAGTAACAATTAGATTTGTTATAAAATTTGAAATAGCGAAAGTTCATTAGACATGATTTCAAATGCTTCAAATTTTAAAAAAATGCTCAATTTATTTTCCATATGTCATTACAACACTTGAGAAACAACATTTATGTAGGAAGGCGACAATGTGTGTGTACGTGGTATGAGAGAGACAATGGAAGAGAGAGAGAGAGAGAGAGAGAGACACTGGATGAATGAGAGAGAGAGAGAGAGAGACTGGATGAATGAGAGAGAGAACGACATACGAGCTGTAACAAAAGAAGCGTGCATGAGGAAGAGTGGAGATGAGGCGATGGGGAGTGTCGAGAGTGCGTGCGAGTGGACGACATCCCTTTGTATCTTATCGACATTTTATACCTATTAAAATAGTTCTGGTTACCTAACGTTTAATTACCCAACCTCTGAGTAATCCAGTCCTATATTTGGGGGCTCGTCCGGGATAAGAGGTACAGCTACCGCAATGATCCTCACGACGCTGGAAGTCGTAAGCAGTTGAGAAAAGAAATCGGCGAGCGCAATTACGAAAGTGAAGAGAAATGAACGGGTCATGCACTAGGCACCAAGTCGAAAAGTTGTGTTGTGTATGAGTCACATTAAGTTGGCCTAGGTGTGTGGGGACGTTCAAAACAAGTGACGAACGAGGATGCGCCGCCGATAAAAGTCGATTAAAGAATGCGAAGTTGCCGACATTTGAGGGCAAATGTCGTTCTCAGGACGGCCGAGTGTGGGATCGGGGCGGTGCCCTTCTAATAAAAGAACTTTAAGAGGACGTGAATAGGAATTGACACCAGGGAGAGGTCGCTGGCGCAGTGGTTCTATGGGATTGCTTATGATCAACCCCAAATAAATAGTCACGATAATGATTTATTAATCGATACACCCTGCCAAGCACAGCTCTCAATTACAAACACAAGGGAGGCGATACTCTCGTAGCTACACGTGTCGTGTTCTTCTCACCACGTTTCGGAAGCTCTCTGCTCCACGCTCGAGGCACTAGCGCCTGCTTCCGCTGGCGGCGCTTGAGCGCAATACCGGCGCTCGCGGCGTTCCGTCGATCAGGTAGGGAGTCCGAAACCCCCACAGGTACTCTCCCTCCAGTGTCCTGAACCGTAGGGAAAGGAAACGACACTTTCTTCTTATTAGTATAGGTGCGAAGAGGTCTATCTAAGTCTGTAGTTGGACAAGGATCCGGCTGAGGCTTCCCGTTGCTGGCTTGTTGATCATCCGCATCAGTTTTTACAGAAAAAACTGGTTTTAACCGATCGATTGAGATCGCTTTCTCCACTCCATTAATGTCAATGATGAAAACACGGCCGTCAACTCTTCTTATGATTTTATGAGGACCAGTGTAAGGCGGATCAAGAGGTCGTTTGACAGCATCCATTCGAACGAACGCGTGAGAGCACACATACAAGTCTTTGAGGATAAATGGTCTTTGCTTGGTATAATGTGCTGTAGGAGTAGGTCTCACTCTTCTGATGTGTTCTCTAAACTTTTCCAGGAAAAAGTTAGGATCAGCTGGCATATCTTCATTTATGAAAAACTCGCCTGGAATACGGAGCTCTGTGCCAAACATAAGTTGAGCTGGAGATGCATTGAGATCCTCCTTGAAGCATGTACGAAGGCCAAGGAGAACTGTTGGTAATAACTGTGGCCAACACCTAGGAGCACCGCACATTAAAGCAGCTTTAACGGTCCTATGCCAACGTTCAATAAGCCCATTAGACTGAGGATGGTATGGTGTTGTATGAATACGTTGTGCACCAACCATGTGAGCTAGAGCAGTGAAAAGTCTGGATTCAAATTGAGCACCCTGGTCCGTGGTAATTGTGAGAGGAGTGCCAAATTGTGCGACCCAATGATTGAAGAACGCAGTAGCAACAGTGTCGGCTTCAATGTTGGCCAAAGGCACTGCGACTGGCCAGCGAGAAAAACGATCAATCATTGTCAGACAATAACGAAGACCATTGACCTCTGGAAGCTCTATGATGTCCAAATGGATGTGATCAAAACGATTATCTGGGACATCGATGTGCTGCGAGCCTATTCGATTGTGTCTTTGTACTTTCGATCGCTGACACGGGATGCATTCTCTACTCCATAGGAGAGAATTCTTTTTAATGTTAGGCCAGACATATTTTTCCTTTACTTGACGGGCTGTGGAGCGACCACTCGGGTGGGCCGGGCTGTGGACAATGTCAAAAGCTTGTTTACGAAGGGGTTCTGGAAGATACGGGCGAATCCAACCGGTAGAGGTGTCACAGTAGATCTGGTGGTCCTGATGATTGAGAAGTTGAAGCTTGAGCGATCGACCGTCGTTTAATAAATCCTGTAGCTCTTGGTCAGCTTGTTGAGCATCTTGGATGGTTTGAAGGTCCAAAGCTGTAGGCATATTAATAACACTGACTCTAGAAAGAGCATCAGCTACAATATTATGTTCACCCTTAACATAAACAATCTCAGTGGTAAACTCGGAGATGAAACTAAGTTGGTTGAGCTGTCGAGGAGAAGCTTTTTCCAACTTCTGGGCAAACACGTGAACTAATGGGCGATGATCAGTCTTGACGACGAATGGTCGACCTTCCAGGATGTGACGAAAGAATTTAATGCTGGAAAAGATGGCAAGGAGCTCTCTGTCGTAGGTACTGTAGCGAGTCTCAGCAGGGCTTAATTTCCTGGAGTAAAAACCAAGTGGTTTCCAGATCCCGTCTTCGAACTGCTCCAAGGAGGCACCAATAGCGTGATCGGAAGCATCCGTAGATAAAGCCATGGGTGCCGATGGTGATAAGAATGTTGTAACAACCGCTAATGAGATACTGGACTTGCACTGTTCCAGAGCAGCTTTGAGCTCAGATGTCCACTTAATTTTAGTTTTATCGCGCTTTTTGGCGTTTCTTAAAAGCTCGTTAAGAGGTGCTTGAATAGCAGAAGCTCTTGGAATGCAACGGCGATAATAATTAAGCATACCGAGGAAACGTCGAAGGTCAGAAATTGTTTCAGGGGTTGGAAAGTTGAGAACTGCTTCTATTTTCTCTGATGGAGCTGTGAATCCGCCCTTGTTGAGGCAATAGCCAAGATAACGAACTTCTTTCTTGCCAAATGAACATTTGCTGGGATTAATAACCAGGTTATTGTCCCGCAAAATTTTGAAAACAGCTTCGAGATGCTGTATGTGCTCTTCTGGAGATTTAGAGAAAACAATCAAGTCATCGATGAAACAGGAGACGAAGTCGACGTCACGGAGAAGATTGTCCATGTGTCGTTGAAAGGTTTGTGTGGCATTTCGTAGACCTGGAGGCATAACACAAAACTCAAACAAGCCAAATGGTGTTGCAACAGCTGTCTTGTGGATGTCTTCTTCAGCTACCGGTATTTGGTAATAAGCCTTGACAAGGTCAATGGTTGAGAATATCGAACAACCATGACAGCGGTGAAGTAAGTCGTCAATTAACGGAATTGGGTAACTATCCGGTACTGTTTGCCTGTTGAGGCGGCGATAATCACCGGTTGAACGCCAGCCACCAAGTTTCTTGGCCACCATGTGAATAGGGCTAGACCAGTTACTGCTTGAAACTCTAATACTACCATGTTGAAACAAGAGATCGAAGTCAGCTTTAGCTGCTGAGTACTTTTCACCAGCAAGACGTCGAGGACGCTCTTTCGCCGGAGGTCCAATCGTAACTATGTGATGACGAACCTTAGTAGATTTGAGAATAACTGGAAATGGTTTTGGTACAGTAATGTCGATGAATCTCTGTAGAAGTTGTCTATAACGTGGCTCACTAGTGTTGGAAGAAGAATCATCAGATGAGGCTATAGTTGAGATACTGTAGATAGATGCTTCGGCAATGTAACCTCGCGTAGTGAGTTTGGTGGTTTTGTCAATAAGACATTGACCTTGCAGATCGATGAGCAGTCCAAAATAAGCCAAAAAATCAGCACCTATGATAGCATGATTAGTGTCAGCAACGACAAATGACCATTTGAAATCTCGACGGAGGCCAAGCTGTAGAGAGTAAAGATGATTGCCGTAAGTGTTGATAACAGAATTGTTGGCAGCAAATAGTTTGTAATCAGTAACTTTGAGCTTGTGACGAATCCAGGATCGTGGTACGATCGATAGCATAGAACCAGAGTCTACCAGGAACACTAGGTTGCTACGCCTATCACAGACAAAAAGGCGGTATTCCTTAAGAGGTTGATTGCTGTTGATCTCGCTGTCGCCTACCGCCGCAACAGACGACAGCCTCGCTAGTTTCCCTCAAAAGGAGGTGATTGCCGTACTGTAGGCTTGAAAGTACAGGGCTGGACACAGCGCCGCGCGCGATTGCCATAATTATGATGATAATAACAGTGTCCTGCCGGAGAGACATGTGGCTCTCTGGTGCCAGAACGCCCACGGGAATGAGATCTGCTGCGACTATCACTATGGAGCAGCCCATTTGATTTGTTGGAGGCTTCCTTTTGTTGAATAGTCAGGTTATCAAGAGATCTTCTAATTTCTCTAAGCTCTGTGAGAATGGCGTCATCCACAGAACTTGAGATTTGTAGAGACGTTGGAGAGTGGCTGGAATGAGTAGCAGCGGCCATGACAAACTGTGGTGATTCGCCACTTTCCATCAACGTGTCTGCACCAGTGGCAAGTTCATCAAGTGAAGATGTGGCCTGGAAAACTCGTAATAACTTTTGAACAGTGGGAGGAAGTAGTGCTAACCAACGAACTCTTAAAACATTTTCCGGGGCTTGTGCGCCAACCATGGACCGCATAAGCCTGAGCAACTCCGAAGGTTTTCTTCCACCAAGCTCCAGCTCAGCCAAAACCTTGTGTAGTTGCTTATCAGCAGAGTCTACTAGACGATTAATAAGCTGTGCCTTAAGGAAATTATACTTGTCTGCAGCAGGCGGTGATCTAATAATGTCAGTAACAGCCGCCAATGCCTCAGGAGTAAGGTTACTGACAATCAAATGGTACTTCGCATTATCAGCTCGGACGTTGAATGATTGAAAGACTGATTCCGCTTGTAGAAACCACACTTCGGGATTGTCTTTCCAGAATGATGGAAGTTTGCAGTTTTGGATTGAGGACACTTCCCCAGCATTTCGGCTGACCGGCGACTGGCCTGATGATGCAGCTAGGTTATCTGGTGATGCAGTTCGAGACGTTTGTGACATGTTGAATCCAGTCCCAGGTGCAGGTAAGAGATTATGAACTGGTGAATGCTTCACTACCAAAATCGAACCAAAGGTATTTAGCGTGAGAACGTCTATAAGTTTATTGCGCAGTTCAACTGAGCAGTTTAGCACCGTATAAAGGTGATTACTGCGCTGCAAAAAAGACACTCAGTGCGAGGCACGAAGAACGAAGAACGAACTGCGTAGTACGATTTAATCGTGACAAAGAAGAAGCATCACGTCGGGGTCACCACTATGGGATTGCTTATGATCAACCCCAAATAAATAGTCACGATAATGATTTATGAATCGATACACCCTGCCAAGCACAGCTCTCAATTACAAACACAAGGGAGGCGATACTCTCGTAGCTACACGTGTCGTGTTCTTCTCACCACGTTTCGGAAGCTCTCTGCTCCACGCTCGAGGCACTAGCGCCTGCTTCCGCTGGCGGCGCTTGAGCGCAATACCGGCGCTCGCGGCGTTCCGTCGATCAGGTAGGGAGTCCGAAACCCCCACAGTTCCGCGCCGACCCAAGCGATCATCGACGCTAAGCAACGCCGGCCGGAGTACGTCGCTTGGATGGGTTACCAGGCGTCTCTCTTTCCTTTTCCACGATCCTACATTTATACAATTCAGGAAGTCTTCTAACTATATGAATTACATAACAATTTACTGCTCGCCAACATTTCAGGTGTACGGGAGCAATTTGAAGAAGTCATGTTGCTCCGGTGATATACAGGGTGGAGCGCCACATTTTGCCATTCAGATTTACGTCATTGTTATTTGCGCATATCAAAAAATGATGTACATGATGTTGAATGGTTTTGAGAGCGGCACATTTTAATGGTACTAGCTTTTTTGTAGGCACACGTGTAAAGGATATATGAAGGTCATTAATGTTTTTTTAAATGGAATCATATATTTTTTATTGCATCAGCTGATGCTCCTTCATATTCTTTACAAAAAAGTATTAACCTATTTGTGTAAAAAAATCATTAGTTTAGGAGATATTTTAATTCTAATTTGTTAGGGAATCGTGACTTTCTGGTCAATATTATGAATTCAATATGATAATGTAGTAGGAAAGCAAGAATTATCAACACAGAAAATGTAAATATTTACATTGATAATTCTTGCTCTCCTACTTATTATGAAATTTAGTCTCTGTTACGTCTCTGATACGGCGAATACGGCGATACGGTGAATTATCACTTCATAATGAAGTATTCTAAAGAAGAAAAGATAGTCATCTTATCAATTTATTTTGAAGCTGGGAAAAGTGCTATACATGCAGAAAGATTATACGCCAATAGATTTCCTCAACGAAATCATCCATCACGTCGTACCTTTGATTATGCTTTTAAAACATTTCACTAGACGGGGCATTTATTACGCAAAAAGGCAATTCTATAATAAAACAATAACAAATAAAGCAAACGAAAAGCCGCAAAAGCATTTTACGCATACTCCAAAGACATAAATATCATTGATATCATGTATCAAAGGTTCAAGAACTGACCGCAAATGACTGTTATCGACGTTTAGAATTTTGTAATTGGGCTCTCTCTCAAAGAGACTACTTTTTCAATAATTTTATCTTCACGGACGAAGCAACGTTTACGAAAAATGGATTAATGAATTCAAGACATATGCATTATTGGTCAACGGAGTATCCTCATTGGTTTAGACAAATGGATAATCAACATCGATGGAGTGTAAATGTTTGGATGGGCATACTCGGCGATAGACTTATCGGTCCATACTTTATCGAAGGATCACTAACCGGACCAAAATATGCACATTTTTTATCAAACACTCTATGGATATTTTTAGATGATGTACCATTGCATACGCGACAGATAATGTGGATTCCACAGGATGGTTTCCCTGCTCATTATGCAAGAATAGCAAGGGATACATTAAATCGAATGTTCCCAAATCGTTGGATAGGCCGAGGTGGCCCCATTCATTTTCCGGCAAGATCACCAGATCTAACGCCCCTCGACTTTTTCTTGTGGGGCTACTTAAAAAATAAAGTGTACACTGAGCCTCCGACTACAATGGCCAATATGAGGGATCGTATCATCAATGAGTGTAACAAAATAACATCAGATACATTACGCAATGTTAGTGAGTCATTAACTTCTCGATTCAGAGAGTGTTCTGATGCAAATGGTCGCCACTTTGAACCTTTTCTGTAAATATGAATAATAATAAAATATGAATTAAAATATCTCTTAAACTAATGATTTTTTTACACAAATAGGTTAATACTTTTTTGTAAAGAATATGAAGGAGCATCAGCTGATGCAATAAAAAATATATGATTCCATTTAAAAAAACATTAATGACCTTTATATGTCCTTTACACGTATGCCTAAAAAAAAGCTAGTACCATTAGAATGTGGCGCTCTCAAAACCATTCAACATCATGTACATCATTTTTTGATGTGCGCAATAACAATGACGTAAATCCGAATGGCAAAATGTGGCGCTCCACCCTGTATTTATATCGTAGTAAATCCATCATGTTCTCCTATTTCGCTGTTGTAATTCGCCTTATATATTTATAAAGTGGTGTCAATACAATATCTTCGAATTTTAATTGGTTGTTACATGCGGCCCTTAAACTTTTATTTTTTCATCTGATACCAGTCGGCCACTTAGAAAAATTACGAAAAGATGTAAACACAAATGGGTATCGCTGTACAGGGCCACTGTCCGAGCAACTAGTATAAACAAACTACGATCCCCTACAATCCTGTCTTAGCTGTCCTGTTACTTAGCGTACAGAAATCTCAAAGTCCACGACTTTTGCATCGCTTGACTATTGTAAGTACAAGGCGTGGAATATCCCCGCGAACCGACGCGTGAATTTCGGCTAAGTTTAAATGTAAAAATCATTCATTGTAATTGCATTCTGAACAACTATTGATTATAACTTATAATATACGTTTATATTCACATTTGTGACATTCAAACGTTTTAGTTATTTCAATTTACTTCCTTAATCTTTGTGTAACAGAGCAACGATCTCCCTTATTCACTCGTACCGCTTGGGATGAATAAGATATTTCAAAACTAAAGTTACGGGTAATCGTTAGAAGAGAAAGAGTCTACGGGTTGCAACAAAACTTTATTTACTTATACTAGCTAGTGGTGGTACCAAATTCGTCATTAAAAGGAGGTAATTTCGTCAATTTACGAAATTACACTATCTCTCATCATAGAGTTTTAGTGTGTTCGTTGGTGGATAATCAATACACGGAATTAGTGCGAAGGATTTTTATTTAGGACCGCTTTGCAACGGACCTCGATGACGACTGACTCGTTGCCATCCGCCAGCTCCGCTCTCGGGATATCTTGCAGCGACACGCGGCTACAATGTATCGGTTACAAAGTCTGCCATGCCGCTACAGAGTAATTTCGAAAATTGACGAAATTACCTCCTTTTAATGACGAATTTGGCGGTATATACATTTTTTCCATGAATATCCATTTGTTTAAATAATATTCTAAATAATAACATATTTTTGACAGTTTTACCAATTTAATGTCAATAAATCTTCTTGAGTATATTTTTTATAAAACTAGATATCCACTAAAAAATTACGGACAAATAGGAATTCCGATTTTTTCATCAGAAAAAAAGTTATTACACTTGAGATGGTACCATTACTCTATCTCTCACAGTTTCCGAGGTATTTAACGAAATATGCTTTACCACCCTAACTTTGGGGGCAGTTTTCACTCTTTCAACGTGGACGACTGCCGATAGAAAAAGTAGGTGTCGAATATTTTTACGAGTAGTACATGATACTTGAGTTTCATCAGAATCGGTGATTGGCACCTCGGAAGGTTCCCTTGCAAGGTTGTTCTCGTTATTATCGAGCAGACGGCGGCCCTATAGTTATGCTATAGGTTAGTTCGGTCCCCGGAATACTCCTTTAAAATCCTACACTGCAACTCAGAAATTTCCGCGTCTTAAATTAATACGATTCGATCTCGTTCTGCCACTAGCCCGGCTCGTAACACTCCCTTAGTATTCTTTACCCTTTTAAAAACTGCGTTCTCCAAAAACATTGTTGATAAGACATCCTCTTGTTTAATTTCATTTAATATAAAGTTATTACCTTTCAGGCACTTTTTATAACATTATCATCATCTTGGAAGGCAAACAATAAATTATGTTTCTTTAATGATATTTCTACGAGGTCAAAATCTCTTTCATTTAGTAAAAACGAATTTCCCGATACCAACAATTTATGTTCTGTGATTTCCACATTATGTTCAACAGTATGGCCAGTTTTTAGCCACGTTGAAGCTACTTTAACCGGAAAATATTGTTTATGGCAGTTACCTTTAAATTATACACGTTACTGTGGATGTGGGTTATTCATTAACCCTTTCGCTCCGAGTGCTGCATATATGCGGCAACCACTCGACGACCTGTGGGTACGAGCGCCGCATATATGCGGGATCCAAATGATGTGTATACAAGTGCCATCTGTAGTCGATGACAACATTTTCCGTTATCGGCTGAACGTTTTCTGTTGATTTTATTTTATCTTTTTATATTAAAAATGTAAATGTACTTGTTACATTAGATCAATGATTGTTTTATTCAGCACAGTTGTTATTTAAGACTTAGAAAAACGTATATACAGGAACCAAGCGCACTGTGCATATTTCTGGCACGAGTTGCCGTTCAGTGACGGTACTTCGGCGGACGATATTGCCGTAGCGAAAGGGTTAATTAACAGATTCATATACCAATTAACAAATAATATTTAACAAATCTTTGTTACAAATCGTAAACGTTTTACCATGTTTTCGTATCCACGCAAGAACCTCAACAACATTCACACACACTCAACCTTTGTCTTTATAATCATTCACTCTCTCAATAGATGTCTTCTCTCATTCATTCGTGTTAATAAAAACAATTATCTTCACATTTACCACAATCAACAAGAAACAATTGACAAATGGACTTAGGCCACTTTCAAAATAAACGGCTCATTTATTTAATGGAATTATTATTATATTTTAAAAATTGTTATTTGAGCTAATGGAACAATAAAACATAGAGCTCTCATCTCACAAAATGTTACTACATAATATACTGTATATCCGTCTGAAACTCTCAGAATGGGACTTAAGACACTTTCACAATAAAAGCTTATATCTTTCTACTAACTAGCTGATTTTCGTTTCACAAGATCTTAATGATTTTAAATATATTAATTACAATTTTTTTCAAAATGAAAAGATAACGTAGATATGATAATATTACAATAAAATAGCTAGCTTGATTTTTTTTTAAAAATGGACTTAGGTCACTTTCAAAATAAACGGCTGAAATATTTTATACGGGATGTTCGCAATAAATCTTGCCATGTATGATGTCTTGTATGATCATAAAGACCATAGTATTAGGTTGGAAACTATGAAACGGGCGTTGAATAAGAATAAAAAACAAAAACGCAATTTTTCACATTATTTATTAAATTCAATCGAAATAACTTCCATTGGCATCTACGACTTTCTGCCAACGATTGGGCAAGTCATATATGCCTTTTTGAAAGAAATCTTTCTTTTTAGAGTTAATAAAGAATTCACAGTCTTTTATAATATCACTTCGGTTATTGTATTTCTTTTCTCTTAAAAATAATTCATAATTATGAAAAAGGTAATAATCGGTCGGTGAAATATCGGGTGAATATGGAGGATGTGGCAAAATTTCATATTGTAGAGAAGTTAATTTGTCAACAGTAATTGAAGCTTTATGTGGTCGTGCGTTATCATGCAGTAATATTGTGCCGTGCCGATTGAGCAATGCTGGTTGTTTTTTCATAAGTTTCTCATGCATGACATCAATTTCACGACAATAGGACACCGCTGTTATGGTTTCAGCTCGTTCTAGGAAGGAATAATGGATCACTCCTTGGGCATTCCACCATATGGTAACCATAATTTTTTTTTGATGAAATTTCGGCTTCGGGTGTGTCCTGGGGGGGGGGGGGGTGTATTCTTATCTACCCATTTGCTTGATCGCTTTCGATTATCATGCAAAATCCACTTTTCATCACAAGTGATGATTTGGTGTAAAAACGGCAATCGTGTATTGCGAAGCAACAAAGATGCGCACTTGCTATTGAGGTCGATCATCTGCAGTTGCGTCACTTTGTACGACACATTTGAGTCCAATTTCTTTACTTTATTTATTGTACGCAGATGTATTAACACAGCCGTATGGCTAGTTCCTAGTTTAGACGCAAGTTCGCGAATAGTTGTGTGTGAATCGGATTCCACAGTCTTCCTTAATTCATCGTTATCAATATGGGCCGGTGGTCTTCCTCGAGGCTCGTTGACGATATTCAAATTGCCAGAACGAAATTTTTGGAACCAATATCGAGCATTTTTTTCAGTAGTGGATCCATCTCCGAATGCGCGATTAATGTTTCTCGAAGCTTGAGTTGCGATATGATTTCATTTGAACTCGTACAAGAAAAGGAGATGTAAATCGCGTTTTGTTTCCATTTGGTTTCGGAGAAAAATAATATAAAAATGGGATACAAACACGAAAAAATTTTACGAAAAGAGTAAGAAGAATACCTTTAAACTTTATAAATAAAAATATCGAGCGCACGTTACAATGAACCTCTCTCAGTCGCAGCTGAACACAGACTAAACAAAAACGTCCGTTTCATAGTTTCCAACCTAATATATTGTATGTGTTACATCCCGAGGACTCAAATTCATTTTTCTTTTTCTTTCTTTCATTCGGTACCACATTTGCCAATGCCAACAGTATCTTTGTCGGACTCCAATTCCGATGATGCAAAAATGCTTGTGCATTGTGAGAATTCTCTCTAACTGCATTAAGGAATTGTTTGAGATATTCCGTTACAAAAGTCCGTGCTTCATCCGGCTGGAAGACTGCTGGCAAAGGAGTTTTATCTAATAAGCTAGCGGATAGGGTATCGTTTCAAAGTCACGTACTTCGTTCTGTCCCAGGAATTGATAGGCGCGTCAGCAGCGGCTGATGTATGGGGCCCGGACGGAAGGGAGGATGGAGATTAACACTCGAAAATGTAAACCTTACCAAACGTGACCACGGAACGTGGCTACGACCACCACCACCTAGGGTCCACACTTGTGAGGCCAAAGGCGAGCTCAACACGTCACTATCGTCTCGAAAGTCCCGAGGTGCGTAGACATAGTCCGAGGGTCTAGTTAAGCATATGTTATACGTGAATAACTCTAATAGTTTGATACGCGGTAACGGACTTTATTATCCTCGAAAAACAAATAATCTCTAGGTTTACAATCGTAAAGTCGCGAGGTGCGTGATTGTTAACCCGCAAAACTGTAAGACAGAGAATCCTAGATTCTCTGTGAACATAGTTCGGTAACGCCACGGTTCCGAAGGACTGAGTGTTTCGTGGGAGAATTGTATTATAAATCTACCGTAGAAACTTCGTATAGCCGTATTTCATTATATTGTTACGATTGATTGTAAATATCGTTCCCCCTGTATGATATATCGATTTTGAGAGTCATAGTAACGACTCAAATTGTTTATACGAGTTGTCAGAGAGTTCTCCAATAACGGTGACATCGAATAGACGTATAATAAATATTTCTTTTCTAAAATAGTAATAGTCTTTCAATGCCGCGCCGTGATCGTAACAATATTTTATAGTCGGCATAATTATAGTAAGATAAACAACAACGAGTGTAAATTCTAATCCATCCGCTCTTTTGATCAGCTCTTTTGTACGCTGAAATTCAGATCGACAAGAATACCACATACATAGTATTATTACTACCACTGATATAAAAGATAAACAGAATTTCTCAATAATACGTATACCATCTGAAAATCCAGGGTGAGTTCAAACTATTCCCAAGATTATACACATTATTCTTTTGCGTTATGATCTATCATAAAATTACGGTGTCAATAGTGTAGGATCGAGAAAAAGAAAGAGAGGCCCGCGGCAACCCATCCAAGCAGCGGTACTCGGCTTTGCGTTGCTTAACACGGGAGATCTCCTGGGTCAGCGCGATTCCACTGCGTCAGTGACATTTCCCTGATATCAATTCTTCCTCACGTCCTTTTCTCCTAAGTCATTTATAGGAGTGTCCCGCTCCGATCCCACAGTAATATCATTTCAATTTAATACATAGTTTGAGTAAAATTTAAAAAAATTATAAGATGTACGTTACACACGAATATTGTATATTTTATTATGAAGACTCTTGGATGACGCATGTGTCTTCGGCATTTTTCACAATAACATTGAGGCAAGGATAACTACAGTACAAGAGTCGCCACAACTTTCATTTACATAAGTCATCTGAGCAAAAGTCGCACTTGCGCTGCAAGATGCAACATGGAAGTCGTCATCCATCCGTCGCACAATTCGTACGAAAACACCCCCAAATCTTAGGAGTCAAGTTCTGATTTCCGCGGTCTGTAGTAAACCTCTGTCATAGTAATATCGTTCGACGTACTTTAACGCGTAAACTCTGGTTCGTCAGAAATTAAGCTCTTTATAGTTAGTAGTATAAAGTGTTAAACTCGATTCTCGACGCGAACTCCAATATAAAATTGAATAGGGTCCTATTCTGGTTTAATCTTAGACGGGCAACCAAAGACTCGTCTCCGAATAAGCGGAATAGGTTCCCTTAGAACTAATTAACAAAACCGTAGCCTAGAAACTTAACTGAACGCGCGTAATTAAAACAAATGATTAACTTTATTAACTATATAAAAATACAAGATTCTTAAATAATACTAAATAATTCTAACTCTGAATTTATCTCTAATGTTCTCTTCACTCACGCTTTGACTCTCACTCTGTAAAACTCTCCACTCTGTATATCTCTGTATTCTCAACTCAACTCCGTGTTCTGAACTCAACTCGACTCCACTAATTCGACTCTACGAACTGACTCTTCCAAAAATCCACGCTCGCATCCACCCTCGATACTCTTTCTCACAGCATGCGTTCTCTGTTGCACTCACTCATTTTCTCTTTATCTACAGGCTAAACATTCATGCTAGCCCTGACATCCGTCGCCTTCCAAATCACGTACTCTAAACATCCACTCTCGCTTATATACAAACCATCCACACTCACTTATTCCAAAATTAATATTATTTACGTGTAAAAAAATTCCGTTCCTACAATTGGTGTTAGAATTGGAGATCCAACAAAACGAAGCATTTATTAAAAATGTTTATCAGAGATGTTAATAACTTTTGACCCAATAAAGAGGCGCCTCAGTGCAACAGGATTACAATATTGGACAATAATACATCTTGTAATAGGTTTAATTAGACTCTTGACGGTTTGAAGAAGCGGTCGCCAAAGTGGTGGTCCGCGAGAAAATTTCGCTGGTCCCCAGAAAAATGTGGAATATACTTACTCATCACGTTAAGTTATGTTTTAAGATGCTGTTGGATACCGACCTAATTCTATAAGATAGAACGCCAAATATTGTCAAACGTGATTCAGGATCCAAACAGGAAGTCTTATTTACATGTTATCTCTTTTCCTGTAAAACATATTTTAAGGACCTTTAGTCTTAACAAGAGTCCCAGGGAAAGTGACCGCTCTTTGGAATCCTAATCACGAGAAGTGGGGGTCATCCGAACCTCCCACCACGCTGTTTCGGAGCCCTTAAAACCTCGGCTCATTTCCAAATCTGCAAAATTCATAATCAATTATCTTGAATCGCTGACAGTCGGTACCTTGCGACGACGTTATCCTTACTTGTAAAAACTCCAAACGCGAAAGTAATTCTTCGTTAAATAAAACTGTTGTAAAACTCCTCTTGAATACAACATAAAATTGGTGTCAGAAGTGGGATACAACAATGCATTGAAACATAATTCAATTCATAACAATACGTGAAAAGTTATAAAAACGCTACTTCATAGAATAACGCCACGGTAAATAAGTCTGCTGGATACCGGCCTAATTCTACAAGATAGAACGGCAAATATTGTCAAACGTGATTCAAGGTTCAAACGGGAAATCTTATTTATTTGTTATCGCTTTCCCTGCAAAACGTATTTTGAAGACCTTTACTCTTGACAAGAGTCACAGGGAAAGCGGCCGCTCTTTGGAGCCTTAATCACGAGAAGTCGTGGTTATCCGAACCTCCCATCACGCTGTTTCGGAGCCCTTAAAACCTCGGCTCATTTCCAAAATATAATCAATTGTCTTGAATCGCTGAAAGTCGGTATCTTGCGACGACGTTATCCTTGAGTTGTAAAAACCTCAGACGCGAAAGTAATTCTTCTAAAATAAACTGTTGTAAAACTCCTCACGGAATACAACAAGTCGTACTGCTGTAGCTGCATTGTTTTAGCTACATGTTTTGTCTCGTTTTGTAAAATTATGGTTTATTAATAAAGCTTTCATAATTTGGTTACAATTAATAGTTTCATTTTATTAACTAGGTACATTTTATGTGTTCTTAGATCAAAATTTTTTTTATAAATATATTTAACACTTAAAAAATCCTATTAGTGGTCCGCGGGATTTAAATTATGAATATACTGATCCGTGAGGTCAAAAAGTTTGGCGACCGCTGGTTTGAAGTAGTATTTAAATACAGGATCAATGCTGATAGTTTTCTTATTTTACTTTCTACACATTACACATTTCTGTAGTTATCTCAAATAGCACTGTTGTATACAAAAATTGTTATACAATTTCAGAGTGCAGTTTAACCATACTTTGTATTTAGGGAATACTATACTAAAAACACCTAGTCTGGATAATGGATAATGGACAGTGGAAAGTCCTCCCTATAGTGGTAAAAGTATACTTACATTTCAAAACTGCAGGTATCGATTTCCGTTCTGACAATGAATGGAAGTTCTAGTAGGAATACGTCGGGTTATAAAATATGTAAGTTCCTCCTGCTGTATTTTATCTTCCGTGACTTTGGAAGCATAGCAATATAAATAGCTACTTTCAAATAATAAAACAATACAGCTATAGCATTGCTTGCGTGCGCGTCGTATACTGAATACACGATAGCTTTTTGAAATCGTCTCAACATCGACTATAACATAGCGATAAAAAAACATAGCATTCCATTTAAAAATATAAAGCAGACCTTCAAATATCCACTAAGCATCCACCCACGGAAAAAATGTTTGAATTACAATATGTTCCCCTCTATACCCTGCAAGTTTTGTATACAACGTTTTCTCCTATTATTACAATTAACGGAACGATTAGTAAGGCGTTAATTTTCACTCTGTACAAAATTTTCGTATCTCTAATAGTTTCAGAGATATTCGATAAAGAGGTTGAGAAAACCCAAGTTTGAGGACGGTTTTCACCCCTTTAGCGTGGACGATTGCCGATAAAAAAATACGTGTCGAATATTTTCACGAAAACTATATCATACTAAAATTTCATAAAAATCGGTGATTTACACGACGGGATGTTCCCTTGTCAGTGTTTCGTGTTAGAGTTACACCACAGCTATCTAACATATTTCACTATCTTGCGTTTACTCTCTCTTCACTTTCACTACATTGTGTAATCGTCAAAATTGTAGTGCAGTTTAATAATAATAAGTGCAAACAAATTTCACTCCATCCGCCTTTCTACCCAGCATCCAGGTACAGTGACGCCCTGAGAAAGAAGGCAAATCGCTTACCAATTTATACATATTTATAAAACCAGAAGTTATCAGGGTGAGTTCCAATATTTTATAAAACATCATCAATCTCTAAGACTGTGAACCTGCGTTCAGTTTATGTTATGCATGCCGTCGCCGCTGCGACGACCGGCCCGCGTGGTTCCGTTACCGGAACGACGAGAGGCGCATTTTTTTAAACGTTTCGCAGTCTTTGACGAGAAGCGACAGTGGACAGTTTAGACAGAGTAGTTAATTTCTGTATCTTATCTTTTATGGTTTTAGTTGAGTTATGTTTTTCTGTATTTGTTTTTGTGTTTGTTTGCCGTTATTAATTATTTAATAAATTCATTCTGTTATCTGTTCTTCTATTTTGATTCCATTTCTTCCCTTACAAATAGTATATTTCTAATGGATTTATAATTTCATAAAAACAACCAGCTCTGAAACGAACCGTTCATTTTAGAAATATTAATTTCCTTGTAAATGGGAGGTTACTTCGGACTCGAAGGATAGATTCAATAGAACTATAATCGTTCGATTACCGTACCAGCTTCACCACCCTAAACTTGTCATATTCAGTCAGTAATGCGTCATCTGTTTTCTTCGATATTTTAATTCTCTCTTCTTATTGCTTGTAACTGTACTTTTCAAAACAATCAGAATACACATTGATTTTACCTATTATAATTTTGTCATTACCTATAATGTTATTCAATACCCTTATTCTTAAATTTCGTTTCCAACAGACCTGAACGGGTCTTAACAGATCGGCCCATCCATCCTGTCCTCTCCTTGCCTTGGGCTAGGTACAGTAACAAAAATTTTCATAATAAAGTCAAGCGTGGAATCCTACGTAACACTCATTTGTGATAGCCTGTTACGAGTGTCATACCATCGACCGCCGGCATCCGCTCGACGACGGACGGCCTGATACGCCGCACGTAACAAATATTAGGGGGGCCGGAAAGTAATGTCGTTTTCTTACAATAAATTCAAGCGAATAAATTTTTAATAAGCCTTTATTTTTAATCAATAATATCATCACCCTCGTCATCAACAACATTTTGCCATCTAGTGTGCAAATTTTCAATTCCGGACCGATAAAAATTAATTTGTTTTTGAGTAAAATATCTCGAGATGGCATTTTGGACATCATCCAAATTTTCAAATTTTTTGCCACTAAGAAAATGTTGTAGGGATCGAAATAAATGGAAATCCGAGGGTGCTTTATCGGGTGAGTATGGTGGGTGAGGCAGTACCTCCCACCCCAATTCATTAACGTTTTCCAGTGTTCGTCTTGCACAGTGCGGTCTTGCATTGTCGTGTTGTAGAATGACGCATTTTCTGTTGACAATCGCCGGATAATTTTCGATTAAGGATTGGTTCACTCGATCCAATTGTTCACAATAAAGGTCTGCCTTAACAGTTTGTCTAGGTTTCAGTATTTCAAAGTGAACAATTCCGCGAATACTCCACCAAACACACAGAAGCGCCTTTTTGGGATGTAAACCCGGCTTCGCAGTACTTTGTGGTGATTCATTTGGAGAGAGCCACTGCCTTTTGCGTTTCGGATTATCATATAGGATCCATTTTTCGTCTCCAGTGATCAAACGATCAAAAAACGGTTCTGTATGATGCCGTTGAAGCAATGCGTTGCATGTGATGGATCGGTTGGCTTTATTCTCTTCGGACAGATTATGGGGGACCCAAACACCTGCTCTGCTTATTTTTCCAACCTGCTTTAAATGCTCCTGGACGGTCGACCAAGGTTGGTTAAGGGTGTTTGACAGTTCTTCAATTGTTTGACATGGATTTGCTTCGACTTCTGCCCATAGCATGTCGTTGTCTAGTGTCGTTGGTTTTCCTGATCGATAGGAGTCAGAGAGATCAAAATTACCGAATCTGAACTTGGAAAACCATCTTTGGCATTTACGAATGTCTAATGCACTTGGATAAACATCGCAAATGTTTTTGGTCGCAACTGTTGCGTTACTACCCTTGCGAAACTCAAAAAGCATACAATGCCGAATATGCTCTTCTGGTATTTGGCTGGTCATTTCACCCCAAATTGCAAAAAAAATTTAATATTGTGAATTATTTAGAAGTGAACAAGTCACAATAACCTCAAAATGACTTTGGCACGCCTTCGAGATACACAATGAGCTGACAAATGACAATCAAATATCGACATGCGCAGAAACGACATTACTTTCCGGTCCCCCTAATATTTGTAGGAATTTTATAAAACCCGCGCAGATCACTCTATATTCTTCCAGAAAGATCCAGCGTAAGACAAAAGATAAACGAAAGACTGACGCGGCGTGCACGCTGTCGAGAAGACGGAGAGGGTCGACGAACGCCACGATAGACGGAAACATGGGTAGTTGAGTAAAAGTAAAATCATATACATAGGCATAATAGACGAGTAGGCGCATAGACGAATAGACGTATAGACAATTAGACGAATAGCTGAATAGACGAGTAGACGAATAGTCGTATAACATATAGACGCATAGATGTACCGACAATTAGACGAGAATAGCAACTAACGAAAAACGCGATTAGACAGACGATTGTATATTGTATCTATTAGTAAACGTAAGTGTGTGTGTGTGTGCGTCGAGCTATTACCGGAATTTTCTGTTTCCACTTGTATCGTATATTTTTAATTTGTATTTGTAATAAATATCCTACACATTTATATTTCAAAAATTATATTTAAGGAAAATATGAGAACCCGTCTTTATGACCGACTCGGTAATGTTAGTGTTAGTGTTAAATATCGTATGTATAATAAAAGCCGCATTTCATTATATACAATTACAACTGCTATTTTTTCATAAACTCGAACAACAATAATTATATTATATTATTCAAGAGAATTTTTTTGGTAACGTACGATAAATCTCGTCTAAGAATTCAAGAAACATTTTAATAAAAGTTTATGCCGTTAAAAATCTCTTAGAGAGATAGTCTCGATCGAAAACTTCTCCTTTGCGGTGAAAAATCTCCATTGATGTTTTCGACTTTTATCTTGCATACAGATTTTTGTCACCCTCTTTATCCTGTCATTTGCGGCGAACACGTTACGGTGCTCGCTTTCGTTGCACTGAATAAATATTTTTCGGAAACCTTTCACGACTCTGGCGGGCTTCGAGAAAAAAAGTTGAAAAGGAAGGGACAGGAATATCGATGGCCCAGAAAGAAAGAGGGGAGAAGAATGCAGAAGGAAAATGTGGTGTATCGAAAAAATGAGAGAGCGCACGAGAAGATAATCAAGGGGGTGGAGGTGTACGCTCTTTTAGCGGAGAAGGGAAGGAAAAAAGAGTTGAGAAATCGCAGCAAATCGAGGCTGCATTTTCGGGGTAAGCCCGATTCCAAAGGGACGTTTTTCTCCGACTGGCTGACATCCAACTTTCTATCCTACCTATTGAATAGATACTCCTCACTTTCCTGTTTTCCGTTTCCTATTCGATCATTCTATTACATAATGCTTGTTATGCCGCTCTATTTTTATATAAACGTCAGCCTGCGGATATTCGTCTGAAAAGTGATTTCTCTTTTAAGCCGTTTCGACGATTCTAACACAATAATGTGGATGTCAGAATTAAAGTTAGGGAGGAATTGCCAGTATTGTATTGCAGAATGTTTATTACAAATGCACAGTAAAAATATATAGTACAAATGGAAACACAAAATTAATAGAAGTACTTGAAGGCACACACGCACACTCACTTTTACGTTTACTAATAGACAGTCAAACCTGTTTTTGTGCGGCCCTTTTTTATGCGATTTTTTTATGCGGTATATGAATTCCAACGGTGTTGGCATTATTGCACCGTTATAATGTTTTCTATCAGTGCACATCTGTACCACGCTACTGCAGCAATTGATCAAATGTAACAACACACTTTAAATTCGTGGTGGAAAGCGATCTGGCCTGAATGTGTCATTAATAGAAATGTAACCGAAAACACGTCCACGTTATTATCAGAAATCACTGCGCTAGCACATAACATCAGCGGTGTAGACTTTAACACTTTTAGCGAAAATAATCTTTTCGAAATGATTGAGGAGGAAACCGTCAATGATAGTGACATTATCAATAACTTGATAGATTATGAAGATGGGCAACAAGAACCGGATTATATGACAGCGGATATGCAGGGATCCAGCTTTCCAACAATTTGGAAAAGCATTTTCTTAAAATAGATACCAATTGCGAAAAGAGTTTGAAATTCCAAAAGGAGTTTCGATCGTGTATATCTGGCAATCCTGAAAGGGCCTAGCCGGATAAGGATGGAAAAAGTGCCCCCAAAGATAATTAATCGTGAGGCATACCATTCGATAGGGCTCTTTGGAAAAACCCTTCCTGCAAAGTATGAACCCGCTACCCCTACCGTAGGGGTAGTTACAGGGTGAAACGTATTTTACAGTTTATGCTCGATATCTCCCGTTTGGCTTCATAGAAAATTCTGAAAAAATCACAGACATTATACCCAATGGTGTACATGCTTTAGAATTTTTTCAGATTTTTTGGTTCGAAAATCGATTTTTGAAAAGTTAAAAAAGATTATAAACATTAATTTTTTATTGAAAATATGAAATGACCACTTTTATATTTTTACAGTAACATGCATAGTACCCTGATTATTAACGTGTAATTTTTTCAGATTTTTACAAGTTGTGCAAAACAAGAAAAAATTAAAACCAACAATTGTTTATATTTTTAGCTATATTATAAATGTTACCACGTTTATATTTTCACAGTATTTCAAGTTTACTATAAATAATTAACTGTAATTTTTTCAGATTTTCTTCGAAAGTGCTTCATACCAATAAAAAAAATTAAATACTTACGTCCAATACCCAAAGGGGTATAGACTTGGACAATCGAAGCACATACTTAATTCCTTGCGCACACATTATTCGTAACATCCACTATTTCACAAGAAATAAGTTAATGTACTTAATTTTGATTCTCCTTATCTGTCATATGTGAAAATTCTTGTTTAATTGCATTAACAATGATGATCTTCGGTTTTATGGAAGCGGAGCTGCTGGTATTTCAACTGCGTTCAGAAGGTCCATGAATTCTCTCCGTTTAAACATAATAAAAATTGTGCATTAGTATTAATTATTAAATATTTTTACATTTGTAAAATGAATTAATGAATTTTAGAGTATGAGTTTTACCTTAAATATGAAATAGTGTTTGTATTCAAGAATTCTCTCCGTTTAAACATGAAAAAAATTATACGTTAGTATTAATTATTAAATATTTTTACAGTTGTAAAGTGAATTAATGAATTTTAGAGAATGAGGTTTACCTTAATTCTGAAATGGTGTTTGTACTCAGGACTTAAAGCGCGTAATTTAATCTTCGTCGCTGTCATTGTTAATGACCGGATTTAAGCGTTCAACACTGAAGATTTTACTTCATTTTTGCGCAGGCTTGATAACTTTTGCAATGTATCGTATGTACCTATTGAATTAGGTGAATAATCTATAACTTATAAGATCTACTTTTAATGTGCCTCGATGGCACCAGAAATTGTATGATATTGCTACTTTCTCCCAAATAAGAAAGATTAATAATGTTATTTTCGTCCATCACTTCTGCGAGGTATGATACCGCTTGCGAAAGTTGATAAGATCCCGTAAAGAAAATTTTTAAATCTCGTTGGGTCATTTCAGGAAATTCAGGCAAATCCGAAACTGATATTTTTTTAAACAATGTTCTTCGCCTATTCCAATGACAAATATTAGCTTCTGTGCCTAAACTATTATGTTTGTCTTTCTCGCTCATAAATCTAGATATTATTTCTTCGCGGAACTCTACATCGAAATTTAAAGATTTACCAAAGGTGTTCTGTAAAAAACATGCAATTCGGCAATATAATCCGACTGTTGGCAGCAATTTGTTATCCAATTGATTATGTAACAGTCGGTATTTCCGCCCTATTATACCGTGCACGGCTTCAACGACCCAAAGTATTTTAGTCACCAATCGAGAACTATTGGCTTCGGTGGTGGTTAATTGTTGACGCTTTCCTTTAAAGGCAGGCATCAACACATTATATCCCTTGTCTTCGAGATATGTCTTCACATCTCGGAAGCCTCGATCTACAATACACATGTCTCCCTTTTTCATTATATAATACTTTGCAAACCGTTTGGATCTTCCATTACTATCTTCATAATCTCCGCGTCATTCTGCGTTGCATAAAATGGCCCTTGCATATCGACAATATAACCGGTTGTAGTGCAAATAGTAAATGGTTTACAAAGCGGAACTTTTTTTTGGCCTGAATATGATTTTTTTTTGTACTCATTACTTGAACTTTTTTCGTGGCGAATATATGTCCCATCAAAAACGAGTGCCAATTGATCCTTAATATTTAACAGTTTTCTGGCAATATCTGACGTCTTTGATTCGGCTAGATGTTGTCGAGAAAAGGCAGCTAGTCCAAAATGTTTTGGTAATATATCTTTTCCGAAAGAATTAAGAACTGAAGCGCAAAAGTCAGAAACTTGTTGCTCTCGTTTCAGTCCAAGAATTGCAGCAATTGTTTTATTCGAATTACCGGTACGAAGTTTAAACAAGAAAGTAACAATTGCTTGTGTTACATTTCGGGTTTTACTATTTCTCATAGAAAACATCATTTCTCGAAGTTGTATCAGTTGTTAAAGTTTAATATTTATAGTCAAATTGATATACTAAACAAATTTGAATCTGGTCACATTAATATTTTAGCTAAAAATATAAACAAATAATGATTTATAATTTTTTAACTGCGTTCCGATACTTAGAAAAATCTGAAAAAATTACAGTTAATTATTTGTAGCAAACTTGAGATACTGTGAAAATATAAACGTGGTCACATCAATAACATAGCTAAAAATATAAACAATTTTTGGTTTTTAATTTTTTTAGAACCATCAGGTTGTAAAACCCACATTTCAGAAACTATCGACTTGTAATTGCTGATGGGGTTTTCTATTTAACTCTCGGCTTCTACAAGTTGGCTTAGGGAATTCCGAGAAGTTGTGAACCGCATGTCGTAACACTAAAATCGCTCTGATTGTTTTCCGAATCCAATTTAAAACGATATTGTTAGAACTACATGTGGACAGAAATTTCGAATATTCATTTACAACACAGGATTAACTGTTTACCCTCTTCTATTTCAACCAATTCATAGAAAGATTTCCTTAAAACCGCTGACAGACTCTAGCGGCAGGTACACGCTGGAGTGAGCGTGACTCGTTACACCTGTTTCATGCGGCCCTGAACCTTTTATTTTTTCATCCGATACCAGTCGACCGTTAGAAACTATACCAGTCGGCCACTTAGAAAATCACAGGAAGATGTAAACACGAAAGTATCACTGTACAGGACCACTATCCGTGCGGCTGGTATAAGCAAGCTGCGTTCTTTATAATCACCAGATTTTTCCTATGCCGTCTTGGTGCCCTAATCTCCCTTCCAGAATCCTACCACCTTCACTCATTTTTCTACAGTTTTTCCCAGGACCAAGTCCTATATAAGCGAGACACTTCTTGACTCCTCGGATCCAGTATTCTTTAAACCGTTATACTGCTACCTAGCGTACGTAAAAATTCAAAGTCACGACTTCCATAAAACGTTGACTGTTGTAAGTATAAGACGTAGAATATCCCCGCGAACCGACGCATGAATTTCGGATAAGTTTAGATTTAAGAATCATCTTTTGTAATTGCATTGTGAACCACTTTTGAGAATAACTTTTGGAATATACGTTTATACTCACATTGTGATATTTCAAACGTTTAGTTATTTTCATTTTACTTCCTTTAATCTTCATGTAACTGAGCAACGATTTCCCTTATTCACTCTTACCGTTCGGAGTGAATAAGATCTTTAAAATTAAAGTTACGGGTGTTTGTTAAAAGAGTCTACGGATTGCAACAATTTCCTGTGGTACTGTAAAATATTCTTTGGTACGGGACTTATCCGCTCTACTAGCGCGAAAATACCGCAATGTTTTTCGTTATTAACGGGCATACGGCGACTCTATAGTTCTGCTATAGATTAGTCCGGTCCCCGGAGATTTCCCTACTACTAGCTAGTGGCGGTACCCCCGTATCCTTTCATACGGGACTGATCCGCTATACTATCGCGAAAGTACCGCGAGGTGCCTTTCGTTATTAACGGGCATACGGCGACCGTATAGTTAGCCTATAGGTTAGTCCGGTCCCCGGATATAATTCCCTGGATATTATTCCCCAACTCGTTGCAATCCTTAGCTCTCGCAATGGTCATGACATTAACGCATTCGGTCTCGTTCTGCCACTCGCCCGGCCCGTAACAACAGAGTGAAAATTAACGCCTCTTGATAGCGAACCCGATGGTGTAAACAAATTTTTAAAAAATCCGCTTGTTTAAATAATATGTTAAAAATACATTTTTTTTTCATTATTTTTTCAGTTAAATTTCAATCCATTTTCTTAAATATTTGTTTGTAAAAACTATATAGTCAAACAGGTAATACGGATAAATTAGAAATTCAATATTTGCGTTACAAAAAACGTTATTGTATTTTCTAATTTCTAGTTTTCCCAAACTGATTGACATTTTCATAATAAAATTTGAAAGTATTTTTGAAATTTGCTCCTCCAAGGATGTCTTTTGCGAGAATATAATTCCACAGCCTGATATATTAGACTTATTTTTCGACAACAAATTATCTCTTCATCCCTTTACACATGGTTTCCCTCATTTTCGTCCCCCTCCATTATATATCATCTCGTGCAATTGCTTTCCCAAATCTCTAATCAGAAATACTGGAGGGTATTCTTAATAGGATAAGCTCTATTATCTTCTTCGTGAAATAATTTTCCTCTCAACGAATTCTGATAGATTAATCGGCTCTCGATAATTGAATGGTCAAACGATTGTGAAAATACCATGAAGATTGCATTACTTTCCTCAGAACCGGAGTGCTTTTTTACGCCGTTTTCACTTTCTTTCCTTCCTTTCCAAGGCGGGAGAAAATTTATGTTCATCGAAATCGCCATGAGGGAAACGAAATGTCACTGTCGAGAATCGTTGAGAACTTTTTGAAAACTTCCTGCGACCGATACTTTCACTTCTCGTACGAACGAATTTTGCACGATGACATATACAAGTTTTACAGAGAAAAATTCCTCGAAAAATGGACTATGAAGTGTGCATAAGAGAGTTATAGCAAAGAGTTTCCCGATTTGTAACGTACAAATATAAGGTAAGCCATTATTAATACTCTGACGTTTGGAATGCTTATCCGCTCTGTTGTTGAATTATTTAAGTAAAATTCTCTAGCAGATAAATAATTATTTCTACTTGATAAGAATTAACTTATGATCGAACTCTTAAGGAGCGATTTTTTTCATTTTTGTCAAAGCAAAAAAATTTTATTTCGTTATGTGGGGAATTGGCTGGAGATTAAATAAGTATGTCTGCGCTGGAAAATACGATTCTTTATTCGGTGTTGCGCGTGCAACGTGTTCGCGGGCGTATTCTGTTCGGACTGAGTCAAAGAATATTTTCTTCGCCCTCTTATGCAGTTTGTCGCTGCTTCGTCCCGACCAATCCCGTAACAGATTTCCTTCGCTGTTTTTCCGGGATCGGTCGGGCTGTAAGGGCCCCGTCGATGCGATGACGGGCCGTCGCCAGGCTCAAGGGCCTCTTGGCGTAAATGTAAAATATGTGGCGACGCGCTGTCGCGTTTTCGATGCGACGTGCTCGTTGCACGTCGCCGCCACACGGTAATTATACAGATATATTGTCCGCCCCAGAATTATCAATGCTTTTTGAATATGTTACCGGCTCAGCTTTAGTTTTCGAGATATTGGCAAAAAACTTTTGCTGCTTCACCATTGAATTTTGCCGATGCATACACGTCCGTGGCAACGTGTGCGTCGGCACGATAAGATCGCTTTTCTACTGTTTCTGCGGGGACCGAGTCATTGTCAGAAACTTTATACCGAGTAGGCTCGTGGAAAAGTTACCTCGTAGCAGGAGTGCAAAAATTTTGCACGCCAGGGCCGTCCTTGGAGGACTCCGCCTGCTAATCCTTCCCTTGCACTCGAGAGCTTGCTGATTGCTTTGCATTTCACTTGCCAGACGCGGACTTATTGGCACGAGCGCGGAGGCGTATTGTGGTGACATTCATAGTTAACCACTCGCGCTGGAAGAACGTGTCACGCATGTTGGTCACGGAGATCAAAACGACATGCGTGGCACGTGGGTTAAGGTTACTTGTTGAAGAACAGTTTCAGATCGCACCACGTCGAGTGTAGGGTATAAAAAAAGTGTTGTTACTGAAAAAGTATGCTGAGATATGTCTTAAATCAAATAGGATTAATGGATTTTAATGTTTTTGGACTTCTAGAGATGGTTTTGGTGAAATCGTTCACTACGTTACGCCTCACGGTGAAATAGTGTTGCGGTCTCGCACGCACAATTGTAAATTACTTTCCAGCGTAAGGAGTTAAAAAACTCCGCGGCAGTAGATCCCCGGGCTTTCTGGCGTCAAAGAATACATTGTCACTGCGGCCGCCTTGGCGATACATTTTACAATTCTGTCTAGTCTCTCGCTAACAAAATTTCAATAGATTTCTACATCACCCATAGGGTACTATTACCAATGTGCTTTTTTTGCAGTGGTATCCCCTGTAGGCCGTTTCCACTACATCGATGCCCTTTTCCGTTGAATCGTTGGTGAAAAACCGCGTTAAAAAATAGATTACGAAAATATTTTGTAGTAATTATACATATGAGCGTCCACCTCATTGATTTCAATGATTTTTGGATATGTTGTCGGAATCATGTCAACCAGTCATTGAAATCGGTGGCTCCTCATCTGTATAATTACTACAAAATATTTCCGTAATTTATTTTTTAACGTGGCTTTTCACCAACGATTCAACGGCACAGGGCATCGATACAGTGGAATAGGCCTACAGAGAATACCAATTGCAAAAAGCAGCGCATTGTTATAGTACTCCATGGGTAATGTGGAAACCTATTAACACTTTGCTAGCGGGAGACTAGACAGGATTGTAAAGTATATCGCCAAGGCGGCCTCGGCGGTAACATTCTTTGACGTGAGAAGGACTGGCGTTCTGCTGTCGCGAAGTTTTTGAAATATAAATGTCGCCCCCACGCGGCACCACGTCTGTGCCAGTAGTTCCGGCAGTGTCGCCGAGTCAGGGACTGCGAATCAGTGACAACTCGGCTATGTGCATGGGTGAAGTAGGTGGCGTGTCTCCAAGGACAACTCTGGCGTGAAAAATTTCGGCACCTCTGCTCATAGGAATGTGCGAAAAATATAATTCTAATGCTCAGTCGGGTCGTCTGACGGCGACCCTCTCTAAAAACTAACCCAAACCAGCACTAATTTATCTTCTCATTATAAACACCTTTATTAAACCAAATGATTAAAATCGGTAAGGTGTGCCTAACAGTGTACCTCTCCCGAAGAGTTTGGTTTAATAAAGGTGCTTCTAACGAGAAGATAAATTGGTGTTGGTTCGGGATAGTTTTTAGAGGAGGTCGCCGTTATGCAGCCCGACTAACAATAAGGATTGGAATTATATTTACCGCACATTCTTATCAGGTTGCTTTTCGACGCGTCCACCTGATATAAAGTTTCTAATTCGGGTGCCGCAGAAACAGTAGAAAAGCGATCTTACCGTGTTGACGCACATGTACCGTGGGCATGCATGATAGGCAAAATTCAATGCAGAAGTTGGGAAAGTTTTTTGCCAATATCTCGAAAACGAAAGCCGAGCGGAGGTTACATGTAGAGGAAAAAGTTACTTATATTGATGATCCTGACAACATATTAAAAAACGATCGAAATCGGTGGGACGAAACATCACCTTGTTCTTTTTGCCAATGCAAAGAACATGAAAGGAAAGATGCCTGGAACTATGGAAATTTCGCTTAAGCTTGAAATACTAGAGCACTAATTATTTACTTGAAACAAAATGCAACAATCAAGTGTTAATCAAAAACATATTCGATATAAAGTAACAAATGTAACAGTTTAACAATGAGTCGGTGTTGAGGCGTAATTGACAACGCGGGCCTTGAGGCTGCGAGAGAGAAAATGTATTACTCTATATTTATTTCCGCAGCCGTGCAAACCTGGCCCACCTGGCAAACACCCTTCGATGACCGAAGGGTCACACGTGGCCACTAGGTTTTGCGCGGTTATATTCCTTCGAAGCTAGATTTATGCCACCTGTCATAAATCTAGCATCTACTCGCCGAGTCTCGTCAATCTCGTGACCCAAGGCCCTCCACTGCCTGGGCCTTCGGTGGGTTGGCAAAAACCAATGCAAACTCTGCATTTTGGTAACCACCCACGAAGCCCAGGCAGAACCAATAACATTTTTGCACGAGCCCAACATCTTCCTCCCTACCAAGTCACCACTTCCTCCTCGGAAGGGATGTCGACGGAGGAACGGGTGCTTGGAAAATTAATAAAGGGACCGAACAAGCGTCCCGGGCAGGCTTTTTTACACAACATTTCAAACACACATATCTTACCTAGTTTTCTTACATCTTCGTTGTGCTCGCTTGTTATATTTTTGTTATCTACTATATCGTTAAATTATTGTTCTGTATATATCTTGTTCTTCGTTATAATAAACACAAAACACGCCAAATTACGGAGTGTCATGTTTATTTCCGGGAGAAGAAAACATAACTAGATTCCGACGACTTAGTTGTCCGACGAATCACTCAACAGTCGGTAAATTGTGTGTGTTCATACAATAATTACAGAACAGTGTAAAGTTTTTGGCATGTCCTGCATGGTGCAGATAACACTGGTTTACAAAATTGATCTTTTTTCTCCCCCAAAGAATATTTATGAATATTTATGAATATTTATGAATATTTATGAATATTTAAGAATATTTATAGATGTTGAGGCGCTGAACACAAATCTGTAGAACGTTTGTCTCTATCAGACTTCATTTTTAAGAAAATCAGTTCTGCAAAAAACAGAAATTTTCAACTTTTAAAATTTTTTGTATTTTAACCATAAGAGTTATTAAAATTTTTATGATTTAAAATGTTATAATTTTAATGTTATATTAACATGTAATTAACATATAACATATATTAATGTTATATTATTAAATGTTATAATGTAAATGTTAATGTTATAAATATTTAAACGTATATAAACAATGCTCAAAGCGAAAACGGCACTCAAAATGCCCCAACTTTTCTGAATATTTCCCTATTTATCTTAAAAAGTAGACGCCCAGGAAAATTCTAATAACAGAAGGCGATAGAGCAGACATTTTTCTTGAGAAAACCATAATTGAAAGTTTCAATAAAAGTTTTATTTTCGGCTGAGAAATTAACATAGTTCCACAAGAAGTTACTGCCATTGTTTTATGAATTACTTTATGACAATAACGCAACATTAAACGAAGTAATATATTTGTAACATTTGATCATGTATATAAACAATATTGCTCAATTGGGCTCTCAATTTTAAGATTATACGTCTTATTGAATATAAAAGTGCGTGTCACAAAGAAGCCTTAGCTGATGGAGACAAACGGATTACGTGTCTTCAAAAACAATTACATTTTATAGGCCGGAAAAGCATATCAGTATGATGCTAGTTATTATACATTTAACTGCTTGTCACAAAACAGCTTGCATCATGGTGACAAACGGTTCCATAACTGAATTCAGCACAAAAAATACTGTTGGAATCACATATTGAACCTTGTGTGATAAAAAAAAGATCTTCAATTTTTTTCGGGCACTTTTACACCTTAATACCTCGTACAATTAATCTTCAAATTGCGAATGCAATTGAACAATATTATTTATTTATGTGGCATTTTTGTATTAAAGTAAACTCAGTTCTTTATTTAAACTGAATTTATTCAAAAGTTATAAAATAAAAAAAGTAACGAATGATAAAATGTTTGACACTAACATCGCAGATCGTCACAACTCAACTGCTCCACCCACCGTTCCTCACACTCTTCTTCACTCTTCTTTCCTTTTCTCATTTGCTCTACTTTCATCCGTACCTTGTCACACGTCACTTTTTTATACACTCGTCTCACATTCGTTTCATGATGTCAGTCACACATATAAAATTCCTACATTTATATGATGATATTATGCAAATACAATTCTTTGTTTAATGCAGCATTATTGTCATACACAATAAATGTACTTGTAAAGCTTGTCGGCCATTTCATTGGGTCCTACTGTTTTGAATTTACTCTGTTGAATTATTCTTAACAAAGTAATATTACATATTACCAATGAGTTCAAAATGGACTTTACGTTCTAGGAATTCCTATTCCAAACAGGAGTCTCTCTTTGCAGTGTAGGGGAGAGTAACATAAACAGTTTATATTAGTGTGTGGGCCCGAGCTCGTCTTTTGGGCATCCACAGTCAGTTCCTTCTAAACTCCAAAAAAATAAAGACGGTTCTTTCATAGCCTCATAATAAAAATAATATTAATATAAAGTATATTAATTTATTTAAACACCCATTTCCAATAGCGAGTACCGAAGACTAATGGTCAGGGCTGTAGGGTGCATATATACCTACAATATATATATATACCAATGAAATGGCCGACCATCGCACTTAAAGTTGAAATGCAGAAAAGCAAAATTCTTACGGAAGGGATAAACAATGGCATTAGAAGACGGCGAGGTTGCGGACACTTACCTTTGCCGTGGGTAGGTAGCTGATTGTTCTCGTAGTTCATTAGAAGATTCTCGAGGACCATGCTGATGTTTCTAGAGACGACGTCATTGACATTCGCCTTGCCAATAGTAGATTTCACAGACGAGAATCTCGTCGACAACGATCTCATTGTCGACGGACCAACCTCGAGGGCGAAATTCCGATTCTTGCATGTTGACAACAGCAGAACGATGAAGGATAAGAATCTGAAAAGATCTTTCCTTTACATAGTTCTTATGCTTGTTCCTAATTCAACAAATAACACAGTACATCTGCTTCATAAGGAATGCCGTTATAAATTTACTTCAATTAAACACACTAGTGTCCCGTATGCATTTCATTTGTACGATTTTCCATTATTATGTACGATTTTATCGGAAAAAATATCTGGATACAATCGAATTCGAAGCACACAGATTAAACGCCACCGAAGGTAAAATTGAAATGTTACGGGCAATTATTCATAACTGAAGATGCGAAAAATATTTGAAGATCACTTGTACTGTTTCTTCTAAGAATCTACGTGTTTCTTGTTTTTTTCTCTTAAGGGAAAAGGGAAGACGATGCTTGCACAATCAAATGTACAATGTTTGTTAAATTATACTATATTTCGGAATAAAATATATATTGTCCATGGATTTAAAGAGGGGAAGTACACTGAAAAGTTAACTAACTATAAATTAGTTTTTAAAAACGAGTTGATATTTAAGTCAAGCCAATTATATCAAATTATATCAGATTATATCAAATTATATATATAGGACTGGATTACGCAGAGGTTGGTTTATTGAACGTTATGTAACCAGAACTATTTTTAATGGGTAGAAAAGATTGGTGAGATACAAAAGATGTCGCCCACTCGCACGCACTCTCCACACTCTCCCTCTCTCATCCCCGCTCTTCCTCATGCACGCTTCTTTTATTCCAGCTCGTATGTCGTTCTCTCTCTCATTCATCCAGTCTCTCTCTCTCTCTCTCCCTTTCTTTCATTGTCTCTCTCATACTACGTACACACACATTGTCGCCTTTCTACATATACAGGGTGGTCCACGTAACTTGTGCACCTCGAATAACTTTTAAAGTATGCGTTGCACAAAAGAATGTTATATACAAAAGTTGCATGGTTCAAAGGGTTACACTGTGTGGTGCGTTTGTTTTTTTTATAGGTGGAGGCGTTTCGGAGATTTGAAGGTCAACGTTGTTTTTTTAAATGGAATGATATGTTTTTTTATTCGTCATTAAATAGTACGTTTCAAGACGAGTTCAATCAGCTATGACTCAAGTTCATTCAAGGTCAAACTTTCTTGAATATTAAGTAACTGTAATTCAAAGTATGTCGTGTTTGGTATCATTTTAATCAGAAAAATCTCACAAATACGTTAGCAAAGGTTTAGAAAAAAAATCGAAAATGAAAACGGCCGATCCTCCCGATTTTTCTGATTAAAATGATACCAAACACGACGAACTTTGAATTATAGTTACTTAATATTCAAGCAAGTTTGACCTTGAATGACCTTGAGCCATAGGTCATTGAACTCGTCTGAAAATGTGCTATTTCATGGTTAATAATAAAACATATCATTCCATTTAAAAAAACAAAGTTGACCTTCAAATCTCCGAAACGCCTCCACCTATAACAAACGCACCACACAGTGTAACCCTTTGAACCATGTAACTTTTGTATATAACATTCTTTCGTGCAACGCATACTTTAAAAGTTATTCGAGGTGCACAAGTTACGTGGACCACCCTGTATATTCGCCCACCTTTATCATTTACATGCGTTAGAATTATATGAGAGGTGCCCGCATGTCATTTGTACTGCATACGGCACTGCGAATAGGAATTTCGTTTATATTATAACTCTTAAGTGTCGCGGGCGCCCTAGCTCTTTTTGAGCTCATTGTCAGTCTGTTCTGTGTATACGCCCTACGTAGAAACACTAAATACTCTTTCTTTGCTAAGGTTCAAATATACAGTCCCTGGTCATCGAATTAGGACCACTCCAAACTTTCAGCATTTTTCATGTTTGCCGTAAAATTAAAAGACCTGTTCAAATTTTAATGATATAGTTTATTAACTAAAAACACAATACACTACTACTGTACATAACACTATGAACGCATGTTAATATCTCGCATTTCCACCCTTTGCCTTGATGACACCTTGTATCCTTTCCGTCATACTTCTTATACATTGCTTTATATCTTCGTTATTTTCCCAAATATCTGTAATTTTTGTTTTCAACTCAAATAATATGGTGCTTAGAGAGTTGTAAACAAGTCTTTTGAATAGGCTCCAAACATTTTCTATGGGATTCAAGTCGGGAGAATTGTCCACACAATTCTGTTATTATCACAACAGTAACAAATCTATAGCTATGTATACTTTGTTATCAACGTATTTAGTAATAATTTGAATGACCAAAGACAATTTTCCATATATGATATAACATTATAACCAGAAAAGTGAAATTTTTGTACGTGGTCCTAATTCGATGACCAGGGACTGTACATGTATATTCCATATACAGGTAACCCTCGTATACCACGGTAGATAGGTTCCTAGAAAATGCCGTGTTGTGTGAAACCGTGTTGTATGAGACCCAGAGCCAGTACAAAAAGGGGGGTTACGTTCCAAAAACTTATTAAAAACAAATATTTTTTTTACTTCTACATAAACAATTTAATTTCTATTAAAAATATAAATGTATGTACAACACAAAACATAAAAAACAAAAAATATTACTTTAATTTAACGCAACTTTAATTTAATAAACTTCGTCGTCACTGCTAAGTATAATTAACCGAGAATGTTTTTTCGGTGGAATGATATCGCCTTCACTTTCAGAACTTTTTTCTTCATTTAAAGTTCTTGCATCTTCTTCCCTCTTAAAAAAATTTGTAATATTACTTTGCTTGTTGGTTCTTACCAGGTCATTGCAAATTTCTCGGTATGGAGCTAGACAGTTTTGCAGCTCCTCGATTTCCTTATCGTGTTAGAGCGAAACCGTGTTATAGGACGCCGTGTTGTACGAGGGTTCCCGCAATTTATGAATCGTGTTATAGCGAAACCGTGTTATAAGATGCCGTGTTGTAGGAGGGCTACATGTACATTAAATTGTCTACGATTAATTGATCGCGCACCCCGTTTACTCCTATCAACATGTATACAGGGTGTTCATGATAAGTACCATGATTTTTTTGTAAACGTTAAACATTTAAAATAAACGGAGAGGAGAAATTTGTGGTACATTTTACTAGCAAGTTGATAGCGTATCTAAATTTCTTGTATTTTTTATATTTTTCTAGAAACAAAGATGACCATCATTTTTTTAAATGGAATGCTGCAACATTTTTTGCATTATATGAAAACGGGCATTAAGACAAGACCAACCATGTAATACACTATGTGGTCTTCACGGTCATACAATGGCAGAAATAAGAGAAATTGTAACATTTCGTAATACCGTATTTATTGCACCACATGTTGCATGATGTAGTGATAAATTTACATCTCGTTACGAATGAAGACAACTTTTTTAAACTACACTGGACCAGAAGTCACAGACAACTACATATGTGAAGACAAAGCATTTCTAGATGAATACCGAGTAACAGACATTCGGCGGCCAGCATATCGATGAAATCTGATATTGCGGACTAAACAAAAAGAAAGACAGAATGAGCTTGTGTAAGATAAGCCTCAGTCTTGACCGTCGACCGCTAGGCAAACTTAGGCCTCTGCTTCTTATTTACTCTTAGTCGCCGGTGCATTTCCGAAATAATGGGTGAAGTAAAAAGTTTTGAGCGTTTTGAAAATGTCGATAAAATCATGGAAATCGTCGAGTCAGACCGGCATGCGAGCACTTATTCCATTGCCCAGGAACTGAAGATTAGCCAGAAAACCGTTTGGAACCATTTGCATAAGGCTGGTCTCAAAAAGAAGCTCGATATATGGGTGCCACACGAACTGACGCAAAAGAACCTTTTGGAGCGAGTTGATGCCTGCGATTCTTTGCTGAGGCGTCACGAAATGGACCCATTTTTTAAGCGGATCGTGACTGGCGATGAAAAATGAGTCACATACGAGAATAACAGGCGAAAAAGATCGTGGTCCAAGCGCGGTGAGACGGCCCAAACGATTGCCAAGCCCGGATTAACGACTAAGAAGGTTTTACTATGTGTTTGGTGCGATTGGAAGGGAATCCTGCACTATGAGCTGCTCCCATCGGGCCAGTCACTCCATTCGGGCCTATATTGTGAAAAACTGACCAGATTCAAGCAGGCGATCGACGAGAAGCGACCAGAATTGTCCAATCGGAAGGGTGATGTCTTCCATCAAGACAACGCCAGACCGCACACATCTTTAACGACACGCCAGAAGCTCCGAGAGCTTGGATGGGACGTTATATCGCACCCGCCGTATAGCCCAGACCTGGCACCAAGCGATTATCACCTTTTTAAACATTTACAAAATTTTCTTGATGGCAAAAAACTGGCCTCAAGAGAGGCTTGTGAAAGTGAGCTGGTACAGTTTTTTAACAAAGTTATTGAACAAAACGGCGCTTATTTGATCTAATTCCGAAAATTCTAAGTTTGTTAATTTTATCATCGAAATAAAGAGAAAAAACGCTCAGTACTTTTTAGTTCATCCATTATAATAGAACTTTTGCCCCGTCGATAGGCACGTACGCCTATCTCGAGACAAAGGAACGCTAAGTATTTAAGACCACCGAAAAACCACAAGACCAGTCATTGTATTTAAAAACCTGCTGTAAGTCGTTACTCTGTCCGTCGTCAATAAAACTAAAAGGATCCACCTGAACCACTTCTTACACTTGGCGCTTGAGGTGTAAAGTGTTTAATAATACGTTAGCATTCATTATTCTTTTACATCATTATTCTACGCAGGTAAAAGTGGATATATTAAATATTTTTTACACACGATCTCATCTCATCACTACACATACTAGTAAATATAATATTATGATAAAGGGTCTAGCACGGTAAGGGGGTCAAAAGTGCCCTTCAAGCTATTATATTTCACGATGGGTCATTCGATAGGTGACCATAAAAAACAATTGTAGACAACTTTTTAATCCGATAGCTTGATCGGGACGATAGTTATGTGGTAAATTCGAAAAACCAGTTTTTGCCTCATTATCCCCACTTAATGATGTGTAAAATTTTCGAAAAAATTCTGACACATTCTAAACATGATTGCACACATTAGGGATTTTTTCAGATTTTTACGTTGCTGGTGCTACGCGCGAAAAATCAAAAACGGAGAAAAAATTGGAAAAATATGGATTTCGCAGTGAAATCTTCAGGGTACAATTTTTAGATTTTTACAGTAACTACCTGATGTTACCATTATTATGCTAAATTTTTTTCATTTTTTTTATGTGGTGTAACGTTGTCGGAAAAATCAAAAACCGATTTCTGAGACGCATTTCGGGCTGAAACACGATCAGTATTTGCTATCTTTACATTATTTTAATACAGTATGTTCATTTTATTAACTTCAATGTTTCTGCACGCGAAAAGATACGTGTTAAGGAAGAGAATCAAGATAATTAAGTAAATTGCTAATTGTGTGCACCTATATGCTATAATTTTGAACATTATCTAAACAGATGAAATGGTGCAGTGGCTAGAGTGTCTGCCCGTAGAACCGCTGGACACTTTTTTCACATTATTTATTATATTCAATCGAAATAACTTCCATTGGCATCTACGACTTTCTGCCAACGATAGGGCAAGTCATATATGCCTTTTTGAAAGAAATCTTTCTTTTTAGAGTTAATAAAGAATTCAAAGTCTTTTATAATATCATTTCGGTTATTGTATTTCTTTGCTCTTAAAAATAATTCATAATTACGAAAGAGGTAATAATCGGTCGGTGAAATAACGGGTGAATATGAAGGATGTGGCAAAATTTCATATAGTAGAGAAGTTAATTTGTCAACAGTAATTGAAGCTTTATGTGGTCGTGCGTTATCATGCAGTAATACTGTGCCGTGCCGATTGAGCAATGCTGGTTGTGTTTTCATAAGTTTCTCATGCATGACATCAATTTCACGACAATAGGACACCGCTGTTATGGTTTCGCCTGGTTGTAGGAAGGAATAATGGATCACTCCTTGGACATTCCACCATATGGTAACCATAATTTTTTTTTTATGAAATTTCGGCTTCGGGGTGTGTCCTGGGGGCGTATTCTTATCTAAACATTTGCTTGATCGCTTTCGGTTATCATGCAAAATTCACTTTTCATCACAAGTGATGATTTGGTGTAAAAACGGCAATCGTGTATTGCGAAGCAACAAAGATGCGCACTTGCTCTTGCGGTCGATCATCTGCAGTTGCGTCAGTTTGTACGACACATATGAGTCCAATTTCTTTACTTTATTTATTGTACGCAGATGTTTTAACACAGCCTTATGCTAGTTCCTAGTTTAGACCCAAGACCGCGAATAGTTGTGTGTGAATCGGATTCCACAGTCATCCTTAATTCCTCGTTATCAATATGGGCCGGTGGTTTTCCTTGAGGCTCGTTGACGATACTCAAATTGCCAGAACGAAAGTTTTGAAACCAATGTTGTATCCCACTTCTGACACCAAATTTATGTTGTATCCCGTGAGGAGTTTTACAACAGTTTTATTTAACGAAGAATTACTGTCGCGTTTGGAGTTTTTACAAGTAAGGATAACGTCGTCGCAAGATACCGACTATCAGCGATTCAAGACAATTGATTATGAATTCTGTTGATTTGAAAATGAGCCGAGGTTTTAAGGGCTCCGAAACAGCGTGGTGGGAGGTTCGGATAACCCCCACTTCTCGTGATTAGGATTCCAAAGAGCGGCCGCTTTCCCTGTGACTCTTGTTAAGACTAAAGGTCCTTAAAATATGTTTTACAGGGAAAGCGATAACAAGTAAATATGATTTCTCGTTCGGATCCTTAATCACGTTTGACAATATTTGGCGTTTTATCTTATAGAATTAGGTCGGTATCCAACACCAATATCGAGCATTGTTTTCAGTAGTGGATCCATCTCCGAATGCGCCATTAATGTTTCTCGAAGCTTGAGCTGCGATATGATTCAATTTGAAGTCGCACAAGAAAAGTAGATGTAAATCGCGTTTTGTTTCCATTTGGTTTCGGATAAAAATAATATAAAAATGGGATACAAACACGAAAAAATTTTACGAAACGAGTAAGAAGAATACCTTTAAACTTTATAAATAAAAATATCGAGCGCACGTTACAACGAACCTCTCTCAGTCGCAGCTGAACACAGACTAAACAAAAACGCCCGTTTCATAGTTTCCAATCTAATAACGCTGTCCAACAAATTTGAAGGTGATTTCTGTTTTCCTATAGCCACTATATAATTCTTATAGAGTTCGTCGTCCTGAACACGAATCCGGCAACCAAATTTCTGGATCACCCTCTGTTTTCGAAAAAAATCAGCATTTGTAAAAACGGTCGTTTTCGGTAAAGAAGCTGGTATTACGTGAAAACTAAGAAACGTAGGTTGTTGTTCTTGGTCTCAAAAAATAGAGGAGTGTTTCCCGAGTATGTATGTATAAGCAGTTATAATATTCCGTATTAGTTAATAGCAGTAAATCACTGTCAAAGTTCAAAAACGAGCGGATTCGCGAATTTTTTACGCATTCACTTTCCATTTTCACGCAGAGGACTGTTGCTAGCACAAATTTACTGTACACCATTGGATTCTACGTACATTTCTGAGTAAAAAACTATCAGCGAAAAATGTCATAACTGTTTTCGTTTCGGCTCAATTTAAGAAAATATCCATCGGGAGCGTGTTCCGACCGTTTTGCCGCTACGACGCCATCGCTGCCTTTGGGCGCCGTAGCTACGCGTAATACTTTCGCGGGCCCCGCGCATCGATACATTCCGTTGAGGTAAAATTCTCTACCCCTTTACTAAAGTGTAAGGTCATACTTATTTATATTTTTTTTTGTTTATAGAGGGGAAATGCTTTACGCACACCCGCAAATGTCTCAGTTTGCGGATAGTGTGGGACTCCGTAGGCATATTGTTTTCGTATACCCACTAAAACCCCTCTCTACTTTACTCTGCTTTGCTCTTTAATTTAACTAATCAAACAATACTCGCTTCAAACAATGAATAAGAATTATTTTATACGGGCTATTATTCAATGATATAATGTATTAATACCGCTTATTATTCAATGAATAAGAATTATTTTATATGTGCGCGGTAAACCTTATCATCATTATTTTCATAAATATTAAACAAAAGGAAAAAATCAAAGGGGAGAATGTTGTAGTATATTTGGTAGGAATAGGATAGCGAAATTTTCTTTATTTAGAAGATTTGAAATGAAAGAAATATGTGGAACATGTTATAATATAGTATTTACGAGTATTTTATAGTCATATACTTTTGCTAGCAAAGTATACTCCAACTTTCTCCCCTTCGATCTTTTCCTGATGTTTAACATTTATGAGAATAACGATTTATTGCCGTTATCCCATATAAAATGATTCTCGTTCATTTTTTAAGGCGAGTATTGTTTCATTACTTAAATTAAAGAGAAAAACAGAATGAAGCAGAGGGGATTTCAGAGCGTATACGAAAGCAATAAGCCTACGGAGTTCCACACTATCCGCAAACTAAGACATTTGCGAGTGTGCGTAAAGCATTTCCCCTCTATAAAAAAAAAAAAAAAAAAAATATAAATAAGTATGACCTTACACTTTAGTAAAGGGGTAGAGAATTCTACCTCAACGGAATGTATCGATGCGCGGGGCCCGCGAAAGTATTACGCGTAGCTACGGCGCCCAAAGGCAGCGATGGCGTCGTAGCGGCAAAACGGTCGGAACACGCTCCCGATGGATATTTTCTTAAATTGAGCCGAAACGAAAACAGTTATGACATTTTTCGCTGATAGTTTTTTATTCAGAAATGTACGTAGAATCCAATAGTGTACAGTAAATTTGTGCTAGCAACAGTCCTCTACGTGAAAATGGAATGTGAATGCGTAAAAAATTCGCGAATCCGCTCGTTTTTGAACTTTGACAGTGATTTACTGCTATTAACTAATACGGAATATTATAACTGCTTATACATACATACTCGGGAAACACTCCTCTATTTTTTGAGACCAAGAACAACAACCTACGTTTCTTAGTTTTCACATAATACCAGCTTCTTTACCGAAAACGACCATTTTTACAAATGCTGATTTTTTTCGGAAACAGAGGGTGATCCAGAAATTTGGTTGCCGGATTCGTGTTCAGGACGACGAACTCTATAAGAATTATATAGTGGCTATAGGAAAACAGAAATCACCTTCAAATTTGTTGGACAGTGTAATTATATAAGCAAGAGTGGATGTTTAGAGTACGTGATTTGGAAGGCGACGGATGTCAGGGCTAGCATGAATGTTTATTCTGTAGATAAAGAGAAAATGAGTGAGTGCAACAGAGAACGCATGCTGTGAGAAAGAGTATCGAGGGTGGATGCGAGCGTGGATTTTTGGAAGAGTCAGTTAGTGGAGTCGAGTTGAGTTGAGGATACAGAGATATACAGAGTGGAGATTACAGAGAGTGAGAGTTATAGCGTGAGTGGAGAGAGTTAGTTATTTTAGTATTGTTAAGAGTATTGTATTTTTATCTATTTAATAAAGTTAGTCATTTGTTTTAATTACACGAGTTTAGTTTAGTTTCTATGTAATGTACCGACCCTCCGATTAGATAGTACGTAGGATATCTTTAATGAGTAAGGACAAATATTTTGTACCTAGCAAACTTCTGTCATCACCACTGACTCACCACCTCAAATCCCGATTTCCTATTTTTCCATCCCGACCTTTTAACTCCCTAGCACAGTAACCATTCCTTACTCATCCCCGAATCATCACGCAAATCCAAGTTCCAACTTTCTATCCCTACCCCTTGACCCTGACCACCAACAACAACACTCCCACTCCTTCTCCAAAAACCCTTAAAAACCCTTACCCCGACCAAAATCTCAGCATTACATTACTAATTCATTACCATTACTACTATTACTATTAACGCATTACATTATACTTATACTCTGTCTCGCCACTACGGATCTACGTATATTCTAAATCAGAATAAAATCAAATAGTTCTTAAAAGTCCATTTCTCGAGTTTGGTGTCTCCGAAAACCGCGAAACCACGATTTCGCATTACATCTAGGCTACGGTATTGTTAGTTAATTCTAAGGGAATCTGTTCGGTTTATTCGAAGATGAGTACCGATATTCTTTGGTTGCTCGTCTGATTGTGAGATTAAATTAGAATAAGACCCTATATATTTAACATATATTTTCATGCATTATAATAAACCAATATCTATTAAGCATACAAAATGTTTGAGAATTCCCATAATTGCAAAATATGGCATAACTAGAAAAAGCATGCCCTATGATTATTTTCATGCAGGTTTTATATTTTTTGAGGACATAAAAATATCTGTGAAACACCTTAAAGCAAATATTGATTATTGCTATGTGTTTAATAATTTAAAAAAAAAGCTACAGAAAAAAAATTAAGTCCCCCATGGGGATTCGAACTCGCGACAAAAAGTATCCAGCGGTTCCACAGGCAGACACTCTAGCCACTGCACCATTTCATCTGTTTAGATAATGTTCAAAATTATAGCATATAGGTGCACACAATTAGCAATTTACTTAATTATCTTGATTCTCTTCCTTAACGCGTATCTTTTCGCGTGCAGAAACATTGAAGTTAATAAAATGAACATACTGTATTAAAATAATGTAAAGATAGCAAATACTGATCGTGTTTCAGCCCGAAATGCGTCCCAGAAATCGGTTTTTGATTTTTCCGACAGCGTTGCACCATATCAAAAGAATATGAAAAAAATTGAGCATAAGAATGGTTACATCAGGTACTTACTGTAATTATTTAAAAATTGTACCTTGAAGATTTCAATGCAAAATCTACATTTTTCCCATTTTTTTTCGTTTTTGATTTTTTGCGCGTGGCACTTCCAACGGAAGAATCTGAAAATCATTCCTAACGTGTGCAATCATGTTTAGAATGTGTCAGAATTTTTTCGACATTTTTACACATCATTAAGTGGAGAAAATGAGGCAAAAACTTGTTTTTCGAATTTACCCCATAACTACCCTCCCGGTCAAGTTATCGGATTAAAAATTTTTGTACAATGGTTTCTTATGGTTACCTATCGAATGACGCATCGTGGAATAAAATAGCTTCAAGGGTACTTTAGACCCCCTTATCCTGTTAGACCCTTTGTATGGTTGTATCCTACGAAAACGACGACGACGAGAGAAGTCGTGGATAAATTAGAATTACACAAAAATGTTTTTGGAAACCCTATACAAGTCGTGAGATAGAAGAACGGCGTTCACTTCTCACGAATTTCTTGATAATTGTAGAGAGGAAAATGTAAAACATTTATTGATCACGACTAGCCTTCCGAGAGCAAATGGACAAGTCGAGTGACTAAACAGAACGATCATATCGGCGCTTTCGAAATTATGTTTATCAGATCCAACCAAGTGGTACAGACATGTTAGTAAATTACAAAGAATATTAAATTCTACATTTCACCGTACTATAGGAATGACGCCATTTGAATTGTTATTCGGGGAAAAGATAAGGAATAAAGACGATATATTGTTAAAACAGATTGTAGAAAAAGAATTTTTATGTCAATTCGAGGAAAATCGTAACGAGCTACGAGAAAGAGCAAAAACGCAATTGTTTAAGACACAAGAAGAAAATCGCAAGTTGTATGAGCGTAAGCTAAAAAAGGCGTATGAATATAAGATAAACGATCTTGTAGCTATATGACGTACGCAGCTAGGAGCGGGACGTAAGTTAAGAGCTAAATATTTAGGGCCTTATCACGTTATCAAGGTCCAACGATACGTATGACGTAGAACGAGTAGGTTCAAACGAAGGACCGAAATCAACATCAACGCGTGCTGAGTATATGAAGCAATGGATCGTCCTCGATTCATTCGAGGCGGATGAATTCCAGGGTGGCCACTTGTAGGAATCGGTTATGGCGATATTGCTGATTGCGCTTTACCGCCCAGTCGGACGGATAAGTCATATGTGTGTATGCTCGTATTTTGTGAATGCGTGTACGAATGAGCGATAAGAAGGTAGGGCCGAAGACGAGACGTTCGGCCAGAAGACGTTTAGACGCGACGAATACAAGACGAGTTTTTAAGACGAGAGTTATCGGACCTATATTTTAAGACGATCATTTTGAAGACGTTGTTATAGTTATTTTTAGTTTAGTTTTTACTCTAGTTTTACGTGTTATTTTTATTAAATATATATATATATATATATATATATATATATATATATATATATATATTCAGTAAGGCAGAATAAGATATAAAGACAAGAAATGTATATTTGGAGTTTATGCAGTGTTACCCAAAAAGCATTAATAAGATATAAAACGACTAGAAACGTAAAAAGTGTAATCAAAAAAAGTGAATCAAAGAAAATTATAAAATAATACGAGTTGTACGAATCGTCGTACGAAAGTCGTACGAATTATCGGCGGTTAAAAATTTACTAATAAAAATAGGATATAGCAGAGCCAATGGTTTTAAAAAATAATAAGGGCACATTAAAAGATAGTAAGAAACTAGAAGAAGGAAGAATAACAAACTTCTACTGCAAATTGGTAATTCATACATTTTTAGGAAAATATAGACTGGAGAAGGGAAAAAATATAGATTAGAAATATCATCTGCTTCATGTTGATCGGAATTGTAATGAAGATCTAATGTAAGTAAAAGGCATGAAAAAAGTGCGGCGGTAAACAGAAGCAATAGAATTGAAGGGAATTGATTTAGTGTCTGAGAAAAGAGTGCGAAAAAATGGAATAGATCGATGTAATACATCGGAAAGTAGCCGGGAGAAAATCGGGCGATTTAGACTTAACAAGGAAGAATGTTCACTCGAAAGACCGAAAGACTGAGGGGAGGCCTCGGAGCCCTCGTCGGAAGTTGCTGAATCCGCGGCTAAGGAGAGCACTCAGATACCCTTATCCTCCTCTTCCTCTTTCCCCTCTTTCACCCGTTACCGTAGCGCCTCGTTCGTAGTCTCACCGACATACCGACATTTTCTTCTCTATTTGACTTTTTGCGGTTTTTGATCCGGTGCATTGCGAAAAATTTTAATCGACGGGTTTTAGAAAAAATCGTGATTTATCGATGACATAGAGTAGTCCTATCAGTTAATGGAAAACTTGTACAGCATGGCGAAAGGAGAAATGGGAACGTAACCGGAAATTGAAAAAGGGAAGCCAAATGCTACAGGAGAAATATGAAAACGGTAGGAAGAGGTACGGCAGTACCTACGGAACAGTAGGAACGGTAGTTTGTGCTCGTATTTCGGATGTGAATTTCGTGAAATCACCCAGCCCCGTTTTAATTTCGATGTTTCATTAACGCTTTGGTCCATCAAGACCGCCGCATGTACACGTTCTGGAACAAACAGACCAGCTCGGTATCTGTCGATTATTTGCGCGTTTGTTGATTTTGAGCGCAGCTACCGCTCTGCTTTCACATTGCGCTAATCCACCAATCGCTAGACGCTCGTTTCATTGATATTGTTCTTTCTATTTCACGGAAGACCGTTCTATCTTAACGCGACATGAAGGAACAATTTTATCAAAAAAATTAATTCTATTCGATCTTTTCATTAATGTACCAAACAACAGTAAGCCGCAATCGCGGCCGAAAAGGAAGAAAATTGAAGATAAGACAAGTAGTCCATGAACAGTACTGCAAAATATACATCCGAAGGCTAATAATTATAAATTTTTCAACTGTAATTGTCGTGTCTTCTATTACGGACATCACATCAAAGTACAACAGAAGCTGTTAAGAGATATAATTAATAAAAGGAAGAGGTATCAAGTGAAGTAGATGAAAATCGTGGGAAAAATGATAACTCACGCGAGCATCCAGCTGTCTGTTTTCCGCAGATTTTATCCGCGGATACCGTCTTGATCGTGTTGATCGTCTTAATCGTCTTACAGGAAAAGCCAGAGATGAGTCTCGAGCCGCCGGTGCCGGCACACGCGAGGAGGATCTACACGACCTGTCACTGTTTCGCAATCCACGTCGATCTCCCACCGGAGAAGCCTAATGGGGTGTGAGCATGCGCTGACAATCCCTCCCATTGCAATGCATTGGTCGGCTTGGATGGCTACGCGCACGTATGTTTCCGTCGCGATAACGCGTTCCAAGTTGCAACGTATCAGGTTACGAAGCACCGATTGATCGCTCACGTTTTTCACGTATCACCAATTCCAATACTTATACCTCATTGTCAGTATACACTGGCCACCTTGTATTTTTTCTAATCGATATAACAATAGTAACGTTATTCCAATATTAACAGTTTATGGCCCTAATTAACATGTTAACATTGTGTTGTCGCGTTCCTTTTTCACGTTTTAGACTTTCAACAACACTGCGCTGTCACGATCTAGCAGCATTGGTTTTATCGATAAGGAGAATTATATGGAGTTTAAAATCGTTGATTAGATGTAACACAAATTTTTTGTGGTTGATAGCTATGTCAAAACAAGTAAAATACCTTCGAAAATCTGAGATCCGACCGGGAAGTAGCTTCGAGCGAACCTTGGACCGGAAAGTGTTAACCGTACCTTGCGCGATTAATCGTAATCACGATCGACTGATTCAATCGTATGAAAATACATAATTCTTGGCTTCCTACATTAAATTCGAAATCTCCTGCATTTCTCTTGGAGGAATATTACCGTTATTTTATAACAGGAAGACTCAAAAGGCAAATAACCGGCTGCGTTAAGAGAAAACAGTAAACGTTACATTGAAATCGAAAAGGAGAAAGTTGCAGTATATTTCACTAGCCAGTTAATAGAGTATATTTCACTTTTAACATTTTTTTTATCCGAAGGCGACCTTCACTTTTTTAAATGAAGAATGCTACATATTTTTTTACATCATACGAAAGCGGGCATTAAGACGAGTCTAATCATATAGCATACTATGGTCTTCAGAGTCATAGAAGGGTAGAAATGAAAGAAAGAAATTTAACATTTCGTAATATCGCATTTACTAATATGTTATGTAAGTAATATGTTGGATACCGACCTAATTCTATAAGATAGGACGCCAAATATTGTCAAACGTGATTCAGGATCTAAACAGAAAATCTTCTTTACTTGTTATCGCTTTCCCTGTAAAACATATTTTAAGGACCTTTAGTCTTAACAAGAGTCACAGAGAAAGCGGCCGCTCCGTGGAATCCTAATCACGAGAAGTCGGGATTATCCGAACCTCCCACCACGCTGTTTCGGTGCCCTTAAAACCTCGGCTCATTTCCAAAACATAATCAATTGTCTTGAATCGCTGACAGTCGGTATCTTGCGACGACATTATCCTTACTTGTAAAAACTCCAAACGCGAAAGTAATTCTTCGTTTAATAAAACTGTTGTAAAACTCCTCACGGAATACAACATAAATTTGGTGTCAGAAGTGGGATTGATCTGACACTCTACGATCTTCGGTCGAAATTGGGAAGTAGCGACTCCACACCGAGCGTGAGTGACGATTTTAACCGTGAAATCAGATCGTCCAGCGAAGAATCTACAAGCGGTTGCACTACGATTTGGCTGTCATTCATGGAGCAGTTGAACCTCCAGCACCAATCGTAGAAGCTATATGGATCAACAAGGAAACACACCGCAGTACGTACTGTCCAGAGATTACTCTCATAATTTGTCTAGATCCTCCTAAAATCTTCCTTTCTATATCCTACGAAAATTCAATCAAATTTTTCTCTTCTATATAACATTAAGAATTATGGCGAACGCGCAACACGCAGTATCAAACAATTCAGACACTAACACGTCAACTCCGCCACTATCATTAGAATTTTTAATCAGATTACTACCGGACGAGTTTGACGGTGACAAATACAAGCTGCGTAGTTTTATAAAGCAAGTAGATGCTATGTTTGAATTAGCTATGCCAAATCAAATTTACCCGTTATTATTATTCGTAAAACCAAAATAACGGCTAGAGCACGCGATCAAATTGATGTACATTGTCATTTAACTACATGGAAAGAAGTTTCCGAATTATTAATTAATTTATATCAAGATAAAAAATCTCTCGACCAATTACTTGAAGAATTGAGTTCTATGAAACAAGAAGCAAATGAAAACGTGTCACAGTTTTATCAGAGGCTGGAAGATTTAAATTCTAAAATATTAGGCGCGATTCATAGTTCAGAACATAATCAAGAAATATTAGATGGACGGGTATCAACGATTAACGACATAACATTGAACCGATTTATTTATCACACACATCCTCAAATTTTCCAAATGTTAAGATATAGAGAGTTTAAAAATATCAATGCCGCTTTTACTGCCGCTACAGTCGAAGAAAAAGCATTACGTCTCGTTTACAGAGAAAACTTTTCAAAATGCAGGATTTATGATCGAACAAACCATACAACGAATAATTGTTATAGAAACAGATCTAATCTTCCTTCTCGCAACTCTAATAATTTTAAATCAATTAATTTTAATCAAAGTCATTTTTCTCCACCACGCTTCCAAGAACGATCACAATTTCAGAAACAATGTCGTTATTGCAAGAAATTTGGCCACACAGTAGAGGAATGTAAGAATCTTCAGTATAATAATGCCAATCGGCAAAATCAACATGAAAATAAACTGTTATATAAATTATATATAAATAAATAAAAAATTCTTTAAACCAAAATGAACATAGTCCTGTCAATGCTAACTATATAGATTATCCTGATCAAAATTTCCAGACGAGTTATCTTCCACCCGATTCTCCAAATCTAGCAAACATAACAATTAAATTTGAACAACCTGAAAACATAGCAATCTCTGAAGCCTTATCACCTTCCTATGATTTACTTTATGAAGTTTGTCAATCAATGGATTCGGTACTGTAGGATTTCTCAATAATACAGTTAATGTTTATTTAATAATAATAATAGTACAAATAAAATAAAGTAAAGCATAGATAAAATAAGAATAAAATTAGGATAAATAGTATCTGTCCACACAGGATTCTAATCACTAAGAATATGATCACAAAGTATATCCACTGAGGATTCCAATCACTAAGAATATAACACACAGTGTATCCACACAGGATTCCAACCACAGAGTGTCTCGATGCGGCGAGTGCCTCGTTGGCCTCTAGAAAAACAAAGTGCGATCGGCACTCGCATTCACACATACGTTTCATATAAAATAGATATTCTAGCCCAGGCAGCCAGGATAGTTAATCGCCAGAGCTGTCCTTGGAAGAGCTCCGCCTGCGTCCCCTTCCCATGCGCTCGAGAGCTCGCTGATTGCTTCGCCTTTCACTTGCCAGGTTCGGACCTATTGCCACGCGCGTGGTGACGTATTGGGGCGACATTCGTATCTAACCGCTCGCGCTGGAAAGACATGCCACGCGCGTCGATCGCGGAAAACAAAACGACGCGCGTGGCACGTCGACCAAGGTTATTGTCGAAAGACAGTTCAGATCGCACCACGTCGCGTGCAGGGTAAAACAAAAGTATTATTAGTGAAAAATTATGCTCTGATATGATTTAAATCAAATACGATTAATAGATTTTAATGTTTTTGGACTTCTGGCGATGATTTGGTGGAATTCAACCACTACGTGATGCCTTACGGCGAAATATAATGCTCGGCCGCAACAATGTATTCTTTAACGCGAGAAGGCCTTGCGTTCTGCTGTCGCGGAGTTTCTTACCTGTTTGCGCTAGAAATTAATTTACAAATACGCGTGCTAGAACGGAGCATTATATTTCGCCGTAAGGCATCACGTAGTGGTTGAATTCCACCAAATCATCGCCAGAAGTCCAAAAACATTAAAATCTATTAATCGTGTTTAATTTAAATCATATCAGAGCATACTTTTTCACTAATAATACTTTTGTTTTACCCTGCACGCGACGTGGTGCGATCTGAAACTGTCTTTCGACAAATAACCTTGGTCAACGTGCCACGCGCGTCGTTTTGTTTTCCGCGATCGACGCGCGTGGCATGTCTTTCCAGCGCGAGCGGTTAGATACGAATGTCGCCCCAATATGCCACCACGCTCGTGCCAATAGGTCCGGCCATGACACCGAGAGAGTGTCTGTGAATCAGTGACATCTCAGCTGTATGAATGGGTGAAGTAGGCGGAGCTCTTCCAAGGACAGCTCTGGCGATTAACTATCCTGGCTGCCTGTTCTAGCCCATTCGCATCCCACAGTACTGCCACCGGAACCAGAGGAACAAATTAACGTAGAAATTAAAAACGTACAAGCAACTCAAGACGCTATCGACAAAGGAAACGAAAATCAAGACGTTGTTATTTATGAAAAAACAGACAACGACATGTTATTAAATTCTAACGGCATTGCTAAAGTAAAGACTAAAAACAATGCACTTATTATACCTAACGGTCATTATGGACTCATGCCCATGCCTTTGAAGCTCAAAAAGACATCGTCGTTTTTCCAAAGTATGACGGACAAAGTTTTTATCGGTTTGACAAACAAGCAATTACACGGACCCATTATATTTCCCAGATTACGCGAGAATAATCTCAAACCAGATAAATACGATTTCCGGAAAAGATCATATCTATATTCAGATAACCATGTTGTAAAACCAAATCTTAACATAATAAGTTATTTTAAACCGCGAAACAAAACGAAGATTAAAATGCCTTTAGAATCACTAGGTTATTATCTGAAATTCATTACAAACTCCTCAATCATTGTAAAGCCCTTAAAACAATTATTAAAAAGGGATGTTCATTTTATTTCGTGGAACGTTCAGGAACAAGAATTTAATTCTTTAAAGCTAATCAAAAAATCAATTCTGCAATTCCAAAAATTTCCTGAAAAATTTAATCTAACTACAAATTCTTTTAATGTAGGCGTACTATCTAAAATTAAAAATAATTCAAAGTCGCCAACATACCGGCTACAAGAACCTACAGTTCATTACGACAATGATGACTACGTGAAACCATTTCATTAGAAATTAAGTATAGCTCATAAAATTGCTCGCGAAAAATCAATGGATTCTAAAAATAAAAGAAAAAAATATTACGACCGAAAATTTATAATATATAACAACCATCACTCATTACAGTGCCTGTTTAATTATAAAAATCCATCAGTGAGATTAGTTATACGGAGACTAAGACGAGATAGAATTAAATAAGACACAAAGGATTTTGATCTTGAATTAGTTAGAACAAACTATAAACATCTAGCTGCGGATTTTAAAGGTCCTTACAAGGACCTTTCCTAATCAAATAATTAAAGTGGAAAAGAACAAAGAGAAGTAATACTAATTTATTAAAATATTCTATCTATCTTAAAATATATTTTGTTAATTGGTTATTCGGAACTCTCAAAACTTCTATCAAACTTCAAAATTCCAAATTCAAATAATTTTTAATATGAATCTGAGCAATATACAAACTTTATAACTCTAAACAAGCTTAGTATTTTGTCATCACAAATTCTTACAGTAAAGATAGTGTTAAGAACTTTGTGAGGGGCATCTGCATTTCTCGGTGGATGCAGATGCTCCTATTCTTTCTCACGCTATTCAGATAGAGGTTTAAGTCACGTATGCTTCAAAAGGCACTAGTTTTGAGAAAAGGTAATTCATTGCAAACACATCTCTTCACATACCAGGCTGAAGAGGCATGAGACTGTTACCTTTTTAGGGATATTTATTGCCTTTTCAGCCCCTCACTAGTGCATGACGCGCCTTAGACCTCGACGAGGGTTTCTAGACCACCCTGGAATAATTTATGGTAGTCAACGAGTGCCCAAACACATTGGGACTCTCTCCAGGGGTGGTTCTGGAAACTCTCACCGTCACTGTCCTTCTTCCCACGGATCCCCGGGGCCCCTCTCCTCGGCCTTGCAGGAGAGGGAAGTTTCCAATATTTCACCCCCGCAAGGGATGGGGAAGAGAGACGGTTCAGCACCTTGGAAGGGCCGCCTCAACCATTTTCAAGGCCCAATCAGGGCATTCATATCTCCTCCCACGACGGCTTTGATTGGATCTTTAGCTCGTACGGAGGAGATATAAGGGCATAATTTCACCAGAACAGTTAGAAGTTACACAGAATTTGTTGAAGTTAATCACAGAAACATAGAAGTTAAACACAGAAAGTCAAGTTTAAGTTTTTTTACTACACGAAACAATTGTAGTTCACCGGAAACCGATCGCCGCAATATTATTATAAGTCACTGTTATTATCAATCTAATTTATTTGAAAATAAACAATATATATATATAATATATATATATATATATATATATATATATATATATATATATATATCAGAGGAGTGATAATCAGTCCTATAACCATCAAAAACAAAATAAAAGATCTGTCAAATTGTATTGTGTATCTGGATCAGTACTATATCTGCCAAGATGTACACATCTGCAAAGGGGACTGATCGACTCAAGTGTGAAATACAACTGTTGTTTCCGCAACTGAGCCGCATTCCAGAGAACTGCCGGATCCAAATATTCAATTTAAATGTGGAAGCACACTTATACGTATCGACTTGTCAAAATTGAAATCGCTATCAAAAGAAAAAAATGAATTGAATTAGACAAAATTACTGACCAGTCGAACTATTCATATCAACATTGTACATGATAACGTTGCCCGTTATCGGGACAGTATTATTATTAATAATCTGTCGGAATTACTGCTGTTAGCTAGACTATTTGAATGTTTAAAAAGAATTTTCTGTTTCACGAAGAATCCAGGAAACGGTGAAACTATCCCACCAATGTTACAAATTTCATAAACTACAATTTGCAACTAAGACATTGTAGAAATGTCAATTACTACTCCTCGATAAGAAGACGAACAAATTCAAGTAACAGAGAACAGCTACCCAACATCATCACAAGAAGATCACAGGAAAGATGCCATGGAACCAATTCAAACAGCGAGAAATCGTTATATGATCAACAACAACCACCAACAGTCACCCTGTTGAAACACTACACTGATGTAAAAGTGGATAGCATAACTAAAGACTGTTCTTTATATTTGTATCTGTATTTTATACTTATGTTCGCACTCTAATCGTAATCGGAAGTTACATCGCTAAAATTGTATTCCTATTCCATAATTATGTTTACGTTTTTAGTATTATGTTTATTCTAATATCGGCGGAGGTGTTGGAGGTGTTGGATACCGACCTAATTTTATAAGATAGAACGCCAAATATTGTCAAACGTGATTCAGGATCCAAACGGGAAATCTTATTTATTTGTTATCGCTTTCCCTGCAAAATATATTTTGAAGACCTTTAGTCTTAACAAGAGTCACAGGGAAAGCGGCCGCTCCGTGGAATCCTAATCACGAGAAGTCGGAGTTGTCCGAAACTCCCACCACGCCGTTTCGGAGCCCATAAAACCTCGGCTCATTTCCAAAATATAATCAATTGTCTTGAATCGCTGACAGTCGGTATCTTGCGACGACGTTATCCTTACTTGTAAAAACTCCAAACGCGAAAGTAATTCTTTGTTTAATAAAACTGTTGTAAAACTCCTCACGGAATACAACATTTTGGTGTCAGAAGTGGGATACAACAGATATTATGTTTTATGTACAACCTTTTTACCAATATTATTATATAATATATGAATAATACAATATAATATTACGACAAACAGATGATACAATATAATGCGCGTTTGCCAGTATGCGCTTATAAGACCTCTCTCCAAGAGAGTGTATCGAAGATGTGACAAAGATCTGACGAAGAAGTGAAACTGGCGCCGGGTAATAGACGTCCAATATATGAGCGGTTCATTCTGAAAGTGGCATAAGTCACATTCTCAAAAAATTCGAGTTATTGATGACATCAATTACATTTCCACGGCATCTCTTTATTTTGATATTTGCAATGGATATAACGAAAATAAGTTACACTTTGTTAGAGTGAAGGAGTATAGCAGGATAAGGGGGTCAAAAGTGCCCTTGAACCGATTACAACGGGCGAGGTGTCATTCGGTAGGTAACGGAAAAGAACCGTTGCTTACCAAATTTTAACCCTGTATCTTGACCAGACAGGTAGTTATAGGGTTGTAGGACCGAGCGAACTCAGGCCTTGAGCCTACTTTGTATATACAGAAATCTGACACGCCAATATATACTTGCCGCTACGAAGCTTCGTGATGCCGCGAGGTAGTTCGCTTAGCGACGAACGGCAGTCTAAACTGTATCGCGCTTCGGAACAGATATATATTTTTAGTGCCGCATTTAATTCTTATATAAAGATCACAGTAAAACCAAACTGTTTTATTTAAATAAAGTTAACCCCCACAGGGTAAATACAAAAAACAGGTTTTTGGCCTTTTTCACCTATTTGTTGGGGTGTAAAAAATTCGAAAAAATGCTGTCATATTCTACACGCGCCGATACATGTTTGAGATTTGTTCAGGTCGTTCCATTGAAAAACCTAAGTGCCAAAAATGCGCAAACGCAAAAAAACGGAAAAAAGTAGATATCGTATCGAAATCTTCGAGGTACAACGTTTTACTTTTTGCAGTAACAATCTGATACCCATGATTGTTATATTCTATTTTTCAGATTTTTAAACCACCTACGCCATAATGAAAAACATCAGAAACTGTTTTTTTCGACGCATTTCGATCTGAAACGTAAAGAGTAGTTGTTATTTCTGCATACTTTTGATACAGTATGTTCATTTTGTGAGTTTCAATGTTTTTCCATTCTAGACAATTGCATGAGAATGGAAAGAATTGAGGTAATTCACTTATCTGTAAGCTGTGTGTTCGGTTATCTACTAGGATTTTGGGCATCCATTCAACAGCAGCGGCAGCGACGCGGCCAGCGTGTCTGCTCTGGAATCGCTATGTACTTTTTCTCGCGAGTTTGAGTCCGAGGAGATTTAATTTTTTTGCGTTTTTTTTCTTTTCCGCAACTACATAAAAATAATCAATAACCATTTCAAAATATTTCAACATATTCATAAATGCTTAAAAAATATATATTGTGTAGAAATTAATTATGGAGCATGTCTGTCTTGTTTCGCCGAATCTCCCAAGCCAATCTCTTGCTTTATGGTTACGGGTATTCTTTAACATTTTGTACCAAATAAATTAAGGAAATTTTAACTTATTCTGATATATAAAAATATATATCTGGTATTGAAAAAACAGAGTTTTACACCTTGATACAGTAAAAGCTGGATAAATACGCCACAGGTCGGGGCTCAAGCGCATCTCTTATGAAGTAGCGGTGTCGAATTCTTGTTTGCACACGGCTCCAGCAAAGCGCGACAAAGAAAAGGACAAACAGTAGAAGAGACAGAGAGGCTCAAGCTATAGGGGGAGCGGCCCGAATGTATCAAACAATACTAATTGGAGGATCGGTCGTTATCATTTTCGGTCTTTTTTTTTAGAAACCTTTGCTAACGTATTTCTGAGATTTTTCTGATTAAAATGATACCAAACACGACATAGTTTGAATTATATTTACTTAATATTTAATATATTTGCTTACCATTTACATAATTTAAACATTTCGTGTTTGGTATCATTTTAATCAGAAAAATCTCACAAACACGTTAGCAAAGGTTTCAAATAAAAAGATCAGAAATGAAAAAGTTTTATCCCTGAATTGGATGAGTCAGTCTCTTGCTCCGAGTTGCATCATATTACACTTCTTCCTCGTCGACCGTCGAGGTTCGCGAAGGGGGATCCCCCTATGTGGAGGGGATAGTCGTGTTGTATTTATCCAGCAAAACTTTTGTTGCACTTATCCAGCTTTTACTGCATGTTGCTGCAGAGGTGATGTCTAATGGAATCAAAAGTAAATTATATTTACTGAGTCCTACCAGTTGAGTCAGGCAATTTCATATTTGGCAGAGTTGATCGACGAGGAATATAACATTAATCTTCAATGTTCAAAAGAACGAAATAATATCGTCAAATTCCTTGTTCGATCACGCCATATTGACAGTAAAAATTACCTTTGTTTTATTGAATATATCCTGAATTCCATATGAGTCTCAGGTATTAAGTGTTATTGCTGCGAATGTGCAAATGGTAACCGCACCCTAGGTTGGTGTTCGCAGGTAGCAGTTCTTTTTTATGTCTATTTACACATAAAGATACATAATGAAGTTCAAATAAATTGGAAATGAAATGTCTTTAATGACTAGAAATCGCAAGGCGTCACGTAGTTGTTCAATTGCACCAAATCATCACCAGAAGTCCAAAAACATTAAAATCTATTAATCGTATTTGATTTAAAACATATGAGAGCATACTTTTTTTCACTAATAATACTTTTGTTTTACCCTGCACGCGACGTTGTGCGATCTGAAACTGTCTTTTGACAAATAACCTTGGTCGACGTGCCACGTGCGTCGTTTTGTTTTCCGCGATCGACGCGCGTAGCATGTCTTTCCAGCGCGAGCGGTTAGATACGAATGTCGCCCCAATACGCCACCACGCGCGTGGCAATAGGTCCGAACCTGGAAAGTGAAAGGCGAAGCAATCAGCGAGCTCTCGAGCGCACGGGAAGGGGACGCAGGCGGAGCTCTTCGAAGGACAGCTCTGTCGATCAACTAACCTGGCTGCCTGAAGTAACGATTGAGCCTGATCCATATAGTTAGCATTGATAGAACTATGTTCATTTTGGTTTAAAGAATTTTGGAATTGATCTTGCCGATTTATATTAGTGCTGTGTGGCGGCGACGTGCAACGAGCACGTCGCATCGAAAACGCGACAGCGCGCCGCCACACAGTTTACATTTACACCAAGAGGCCCTTGAGCCTGGCGACGGCCCGTCATCGCATCGACGGGGCCTTCCAGCCCGACCGATCCCGGGAAAACAGCGAAGGAAATCTGTTACGGGATTGGTCGGGACGAAGAAGCGACGAAACGCTTATAAGGGCAACGAAATCAGTTTTGTCAGACAGTCCGAAACGTAGACGCCCGCAAGCACGTTGCACGCGCAACAGAAATAAAGAAACGTACGTTCTAACGAAACCAAGCTTATTTAATCTCCAGCCAGTTTCCCACATGCTGTAAGTATTTTCATGTTGATTTTGCCGATTGGCATTATTATACTGAAGATTCTTACATTCTTCTACTGTGTGGCCAAATTTCTCGCAATAACGACATTGTTTCTGAAATTGTGATCGATCTTGGAAGCGTGGTGGAGCAAAATGACTTTGATTAAAATTAATTGATTTAAAATTATTAGAGTTGCGAGAAGGAAGATTAGATCTGTTTCTATAACAATTATTTGTTGTATGGTTTGTTCGATCATAAATCCTGCATTTTGAAAAGTTTTCTCTGTAAACGAGACGTAATGCTTTTTCTTCGACTGTAGCGGCAGTAAAAGCGGCATTGATATTTTTAAAATCTCTATATCTTAACACTTGGGAAATTTGAGGATGTTTGTGATAAATAAATCGGTTCAATGTTAGGTCGTTAATCGTTGATAACCGCCCATCTAATATTTCTCGATTATGTTCTGAACTATGAATCGCGCCTAATATTTTAGAATTTAAATCTTCCAGCCTCTGATAAAACTGTGACACGTTTTCATTTGCTTCTTGTTTCATAGAACTCAATTCTTCAAGTAATTGGTCGAGAGATTTTTTATCTTGATATAAATTAATTAATAATTCGGAAACTTCTTTCCATGTAGTTAAATGACAATGTACATATGTACAATGTGCATATTACAATTAATTAGAAACCACTGGATCGAGGTTTTGAGGCTTTCGCGGCCATTGTTAGGTATACAATGGTTAGCGTTTTTCGGGTTAAAGCCGCGTTGGGAAATTTGAAAATTCCGACGTTTCGCCGGATTGTATAATTAGAAACCACTGGTCCAACAAACACACGATCATCACAAATAGCCTTATATCAAGTTCCATTTACCCCAACGACCAATATTTCAATAATGCAAGAAAATCCGGTTACATCCCGCCTGAATTGTTTGTATATCTGGAGAAAAAAGGCTACATTCAAAACGCAATAAACATACCAATAATATATCATATCAATCGCAAAACGTGCAAAAAAGACATCTTTTATCATTGAAATCTCGAAGTAAATGACCCATTATAAGATTCGACACTAAATTACCAAAAATAGATAAAGACAATAAATACCTGAGAAATATTGTGAAGTATTGGTGGCTGGAGACAAAATAAAATGTAAAAACCAAAAGAAAAATTGTTAAGCCAAGATAATTTGTAAAACCAAAAAGAAATAGTCATAAGTAAATCCCAAAGACCGTCCCATGTATGTGCGATTGGTTATATTAGGTGTTGTAGCATAGCGACAACGAAATTAGGAAGAGAAACGCGAAACGGCGAAGCCTCGCGTAATTCTTACGCCCGACGATGGACCGCCGAGCGCAGCGGGGACGCGAGACGCGAGGCAGGGTCCGCGAGAGCCAGCTTGACAACGCGACTGTTGATTTTCACGACCAAGGGTAGCAACGATCGGGTATAAAATAGGGCTCGCGACACGACAGACTTCTTCTTCTGCTCCGAGAGAGAGGACGAGGTAATACCATCGGCCGCTCTCGGATAGCAGTTAGGGCCTCTTTGGCAGGAGAGTACAGCGAATAGCCGGACGCCTGCTAGAGGGAAACGGGAGAGTACGGGAGTGTTCCTGGGTCCTCGTGCATAACGAGAGAGTACAGAGCATCTCCTGGACGCCCGAGACGACTTAGGGAGAGACGGGAGAGTACGGGAGTGTTCCTGGGTCCTCGTGCATAACGAGAGAGTACAGAGCATCTCCTGGACGCCCGAGACGACTTAGACGAGATGGGAGAGTACGGGAGTGTTCCTGGGTCCTCGTGCATAACGAGAGAGTACAGAGCATCTCCTGGACGCCCGAGACGACTTAGGGAGAGATGGGAGAGTACGGGAGTGTTCCTGGGTCCTCGTGCATAACGAGAGAGTACAGAGCATCTCCTGGACGCCCAAGACGACTTAGACGAGATGAGAGAGTACGGGAGTGTTCCTGGGTCCTCGTGCATAACGAGAGAGTACAGAGCATCTCCTGGACGCCCAAGACGACTTAGACGAGACGGGAGAGTACGGGAGTGTTCCTGGGTCCTCGTGCATAACGAGAGAGTACAGAGCATCTCCTGGACGCCCAAGACGACTTAGACGAGATGAGAGAGTACGGGAGTATTCCTGGGTCCTCGTGCATAACGAGAGAGTACAGAGCATCTCCTGGACGCCCAAGACGAATTAGACGAGACGGGAGAGTACGGGAGTGTTCCTGGGTCCTCGTGCATAACGAGAGAGTACAGAGCATCTCCTGGACGCCCGAGAATTAGATAGATTCGCGTATCATAGTTTTCACGCCTTTTGAATAAAGCTTAAGTCGCTTTGTCAAGTATTTGATTAACTTGATCTATTTTGTCAAATCTTGCTCTACCGAATAAAATTATACAATCTCCTGTAGCCTTTTCCCATCCATAAAGAGGAATAAAACACTCAAAAAAATATATCTACTGTCTCCAGATCCACTATCCTGAAATCCTATACAAATATGGCTACAGTGTTATAATATAGAATAAAACTAAGTTTATTAACTAGAACTATATACTAAAAGGTAATACAAAATGAATATAATATAGAACTGCCTCGTATGATCGCTTATGAAGAACTAAACAGCATTCGCTCCGCTCATTCGCTCGTTCGTACTCATACATCTGTGGGAATTTTATAAAACCCGCGCGGATCAATCTAGATTCGTCTAGAGGGATCCACCGTAAGAACAAAAGACAGACGAAAGACGGACGTGGACTGCACGCGGTCGAGAAGACGCAGAAAGAGAGTTGACGAACGCCACGTTAGACGGACACGTTGGTTTTTAGACGAGTAGACGTAATAGACGTAATAGACGAATAGACGTTATAGACGAATAGACGTATTTAGACGCATAGACGAATAGACGAATAGACGTACAAGTAGACGAATAGACGCGACTAGACAGACGTTTGTGTATTTATTAGTAGTCATAAGAGTGTGCGTGTGTGCGTTCAAGTATTTTCCGTACTTTTGTGTTTCCACTTGTATTTTATTTTTTTAACGTGTATTTGTAATAAATATCCTACACATCCATGCACTCATTCATACATACGCGCATGCATTCCTTAAAATAGGGACCGTAGGGCCTCCGCGGCACGTAACTTGTAAACAGCCGCCTAGACTAAACAGTCTAGGCGGTCGCGATGAGGCCATACCTCGATTATCGATACCACATGTATAATATATAGAAAACACGCTAATGTGCAATTAAAATCAAATTTAAGTGCAATACGAAGATACAGGGCACGAACAACCTGAACGCATAGTATGAAATAAACTACAGCTGAAGAGGGGTGTAAGCAGGGCTTCCGAGTTCTGGGCGTATCAACAAAATAGATCTGAGTACACATAAAGCGGGAACAGAGAAAAAGAAATGTTATACTTTATTTTTCTGTTATATTTTTATTATTCTCTTATTATATCCTTAGTATTATATGTATCCCTTCTTTCAATGAACGAACACAGGCAATATTAAGTATAGTTTTTTCTCCAAAATTCGCTGTCTTTTCTATACTCATAAAAAAAATGTTATAGTCACTAGAAACACTAAGTCAGTATTTTAAAGTAGCATTAAGTGGTAGAATGTACAAAATGCAAAGATATTTTACGTCTACGAGTGCCCGGACCGAGCGCCAACAGGCTACATCAATTAAATTCTATTTCTATCACTGTTCCAGTTTTTGTACGTTTTTATAGGTTTATTCTAACAATTATGTATATATTGTTAATATTCTGATTGTAATAAAAATCATTTTTTAAAGGTTATTATCTTCATAAGAATATTCAATAGTCATTCCACAGTGTATTAAATATATTTTTAAGTTGTCAAATAATATAAAATCTGTAGAAGTTCGTATATCGAGTTTAGTGTAAGAAGATAAATAAAGTATACACTTCTATGTAATGTACCGACCCTCCGATTAGATAGTAAGTAGGATAAGCTAACTTCCGTCATCACCACCGACTCACCATCCCTTAGTCATCCCCGTATCATCACGCAAATCCAAGTTCCAACTTTCTATCCCTACCCCTTGGCCCTGACCACCAACAACAACACTCCCACTCCTTCTCCAAAAACCTTTAAGAACCCTTACTCCGACCAAAATCGCTCATTACTAAATTACTACATTCCATTACTAAATCATTACTACATCATTACTAGCTCATTACTAAATTCACGACTAAATCATTATTATTATTACACTTACTCTGTCTCGCCACTGCGGATCTACGAACATTCTAAATAAGAATAAATTCAAAACCATTCTTAAAAGTCCATTTCTCGAGTTTGGGGTCTCCGAAAACCGCGAAACCACGATTTCGCATTACATCTATATTAAACATGTATTTAAATATATTTGGCGATCAACATATGGAAACATGGAATAGAAAAAGTATCGATCGTTATAAAAAAAAACAGCACAGGCAAGGCCTACTCCAATACTCCGATGCCCTACTTCTTTTGCCGTTTCGCGCCAGATTCAACTCCCCAACACTTCCCTTGGAAACTGGTGCGATATCTTAACCGTTTTAGTGCCACGTGACGGGATCACGCTAATCACGTGCTTTGGTAAAAGTTGCTCCGGCGTTTAACAGAACCTCTCAATCGATGATGAAAGATATATGCCGCTCGGAATATGTCCACGAAGAAACAAAATAGGGAAATTGCGCCGCTCGGTATTATTTGCAGTAAAATGAAGGGAGCGCTATCGCGACGCATGGCACTATCCAACACGGATTTTGAAAAAGCTCTGGCACTAAAACAGTTATTTTCCTTTTATTCCAAGGGCCTTAGTGAATTTCTCGCGTTTTGGACCTGACAGGGCTTTATTTCTGCCGTCATTCTATCCGTTGAAATATAATCCAATTCAATTGCTCCTTTTAATCGGCTCTTGGCCTAAATGGTAGCGAATATCGATGTGTTTTCTCCTATCGTGAAAAACTAGGTTTTTCGTTAAATAAAAGGCACCGTGATTATCGCTTGAAATTGAGTTTTTGTCAAATGACCAATATTCAATTGTCGAAGACAATTTTAAATGTACAGTTGCTCACATTAATATTCGGACACTATACTATCTTTATAATTATTGCTTTCTGTAAGTGGGAATGATTCAGATATTATGTTATTTATTTTACAAAAAGAAAAACCATTTATTGTAGATTGAAAATATATAAACAATTTAATTCTAACATTAACATTTAATTGTATAATACATTTTAAACAGAAAGTTGTCACATTTTCAGATCACATTAATATTCGGACACTGTGATATGTTCTGCAATCTAGCAGTTCTTACAAACCATTCGAACTACAAAATCGATTTGTTTTATATACAAACTGTTACAATGTCATTCTCAGTACAAGACATTACATGTCTGTCTCAGTTCAAAGTTATATTTCGAAGTGTTAACATCCAGAATATTTAGAACATGCCACGAAAAGGACGGAATACCACTTTCGATAAAAGACAACTTGTTATTTATCATAGAGAAAAAGGTAAAAGTCATCGTGAAATTGCAAAGCTATTAATGATGAAGAAGAGCACAGTTTCTGATATTGTCAAAAGATATAAAGAAGAAGATCGCATCGAATTTAAGAACCAAAAAGGACGATCTCGAATGTTTAATGAAAGGGAAGAAAGAAGAATAATGAGGAGAGTTAAAGAAAATCCGCACTGTAGTGCTCCACAGTTGACCGCGGAGATTTGCCATGAAACTGGGAAAATAGTCAGTGCTGAAACAGTACGCAGAATAATGGGACGCAATGGGTTTAATGGTCGAGTAGCAAGAAGAAAGCCATACATAAACGAAATCAATAGGAAAAAAAGATTGGCTTTCGCTAAAGAGTTTATTAACAAACCTCAAAATTGGTGGGGTGATGTGATATTCGCCGACGAGAGCAAATATTGCATTTTTGGTTCGGATAGAAGAAGTAGAGTATGGCGGAGAGCAAATGAAGCTCTGAAATCCAAGAATTTAAAACCTACTTTAAAACACGGAGGAGGTTCTGTGATTGTATGGGGATGCATTGCGACTGCCGGTGTGGGTGAACTGGTATTTATTGAAGATATATTAGATAAGAATAGATATTTGGACCTATTAAAAAACAATCTACCAAAAAATGCAAATAATATGGGAATACAAAATACTTTCAAATTTTATCAGGACAACGATCCAAAGCATAAGGCAAGAATAGTACAGGAATATTTATTATATAATTGTCCTAAAGTTTTACATCCTCCTCCGCAATCTCCAGACTTAAATCCCATGGAGAATCTATGGGATTATTTAGACCAAAAAATTAGAAAAACACCAATAAAATCAAAAATTGAGTTGCAAACGAGGTTACAAGAAGAATGGGCAATTATTTCTTCAGAGTATCTAAAAAAATTATTTTTAATATGCCCAAAAGGTTACAAGAGGTCATTAAACAAAACGGACATGCGACAAAATATTAATATATCCATTTTTTTATAAATTCTATATATAAAATATTTACTTTTCATTATTGTCCGAATATTAATGTGATGTGAAAATGTGTCAACTTTCTGTTTAAAATGTATTATACAATTAAATGTTTATGTTAGAATTAAATTGTTTATATATTTTCAATCTACAATAAATGGTTTTTCTTTTTGTAAAATAAACAACATAATATCTGGATCATTCCCTCCTACACATAACAATAATTATAAAGATAGTATAGTGTCCGAATATTAATGTGAGTAACTGTATGTACCTTCTTCGATGGCTTCTGATAAGCTAAAGTATTCTGCTTTGTTAGTTTAACCTGCAGTTTAACCTAGACAAAACACATAATCGCTATAAGGTTTACGGCCTTTAGTACAGTTTCGCCAATTTGCATCTGCCAAACCCTTGATGGAATCTGATTCTCTAAAATAAGTTAAATCGTAGTCCAGTGTGCCTCGTAGATATCGGAGTACTCGTGTTGCTGCTTGCCAGCGAGTTTTATTGTAATTATTTTGAAATTGACTGAGAAGGCTTACTGAATAAGCTATGTCTGGGCTTGTAGCAGTTGCCAAATAATTTAAAGCTCCTATTAATTCTCTATAACGGATACTTTGAGCTTCTGTTGTATCCTGAACGGTTTGTATTTCATTTAAAATTGTACCAGTACTCACTGGAGTGGATGCAATTTTTGATTCGTTCATTCTGCAACGGTTTAAAATATCTAAAATATAACATCTTTGATTTTTTGTTATTTCGTTTTTCTCTTGTTTAGCTTTAATTCCTTAGCAATATTTTCCATTTCCAAGGCCTTTTCCATTAAATGTTCTTCTCAGACTATTTTTGATATATTTACATAGTCCGATGCTTCTTGGAAATCTAAGTCGACGTATATAGATACATAGGCACTATCTTCCTCTCGTTTGATAGTATTATATACGCAGTGATCGGATACAGTAGCTTTTAATCCCAATTTCTGGAGTTCACTCTCAAACGTTTCGTGCCATTGTCTACCTGGCTGTTTTAGTTCATACAGTGATTTCTTCAACTTGCGGACTTTGTTTCCTTCTTTAAGGTGCGGCAACATTTTCTTAGCATGTAATCTCAAAACTTTGTTTTGATCTGCCTTCAAGACTATTCTTCCTAACATTTCTTTCAATAGCTTTGGTTTTTCCACATACAATTCTTCAGTTAACCGGCCATTTAGATTAGCAGTTGTAATGTCGAGCTGATGAATGTTGATATCATATTCAGCAGCAAAAGCTATGAGAAAACGTAAAGAACTTTTCGCAACTGTGTCATGAAGTTCAGTAAATCGTAACAAGCCTATCTTAACAATTACTCTGCAAAGCCGCGAACATTGAGCAAATGAGGAACTTCATGACACGGGGTAACTAATATAGATTTAGCTGCGTAGGGCAGTACACCCGCATTACCTCCTTGACCAATTACGAGCGTTGAAGGGACACGTCTACCGAGACCTAAGTAGACGCCCCCCGCTTAGACGCACATTTTTCAGAAGCATATAAATTAAGGCAAAAATTGTAACAAGCAGAGTGTATCTAGAATACCGAATATACAAGGAACAACTCCCTCACTATATTAAATGACTCTCGGAATCTCTCTGCTACAAACTGCAACTGCCCGCACCTTACCTTCAAACTTAACTCGGCTACTGGGGCAAATGTGTCATGATAATCTATGTACATATATCTGGACGCTGCGAAAAACCCTGTGCAACGACGCATACTTTTCGCCTTTCAATCTCTCCGTTTGCGAAATATGTGCAGAATTATTATTTATTATAAGAAAAAGAAATAGAAACATAACACAAATAAATTCACATTTATCACTCTGCACTGTCGCTGATAAAAAATCCGCTGTTCGCTGTTTGCAAGGACAAAATACACACTGGCTTTCTTAGGCAGCGACTTTGCTCCGAGAGCTCGGCACCCCACTCACACAAACACACATAAACACACACACGTTCATAATCTCGCATTAGCACAGCATCGAAAGCACGCAGTTTCACGCATCCTCATTCTCTCTCTCTCTCTCTCTCTCTGTCATTCTCGCAACGCTTTCGCATTTGTTTCCGCGAATCTCGCAATCCTACATATGTATTCCTAATTGTAAGTACAGTTTTGCAACCAATGATATCTTTATTTGTAGGTCCATCCACAATGTCGAATATTTCATGCTCTAACAATCTCCGTATCTCTGCTTTTATAGCATTCTTCCATTCTTCGGCTTGTGCATCATACATGTCTTGTTTCCACGAGATGTCCGCTAATTGTGCATTTTCAGTATTTGAAATTTGATATTGCTTTCTTGGACGTACAGATCCGTTCATGTTCAGATAGACTGTCCATCTCTTCATGGTCCGATACATTATCCGTGTATGTAGGAATGAGACGAGCCTGAGGCTTAGAGAAGAGTGTTAGAAGAGAGAGAGAGAGAGAGAGAGAGAAAGACGACAGTCGAATGGGAATAAAAGAAAGCGTGCATGGGGAAGAGTGGGGATGAGGAAGAAGATAGGAGAACGGCGAGGTGTGCGAGCAGTGCCTGCTAGTGAACAATACTTTTATATTAACACTATGCCGTCCGCGCGATAAATCAAGAATCTTTGGTTTGGCGCCGGCGCTTTTCGAATTTGTCGAGAAATCATAAAACGACGCGTTTTACTAATCACAATAAGTTATAATTCTGTCCCGCAATTTTCACGAAATTTCGAGGATTTGTAGCGTATTGCAGCCTGTACAGGATACAAGCGATACTTTGCAACAATTTGTCATTGTGAGATAGCCGCGACGCCTTTTCGATATAATAGGCCAGGCAGCCAGGATAGTTAATCGCCAGAGCTGTCCTTCGAAGAGCTCCGCCTGCGTCCCCTTCCCATGCGTTCGAGAGCTCGCTGATTGCTTCGCCTTTCACTTGCCAGGTTCGGACCTATTGCCATGTGCGTGGTGACGTATTGGGGCGACATTCGTATCTAACCGCTCGCGCTGGAAAGACATGCCACGCGCGTCGATCGCGGAAAACAAAACGACGCGCGTGGCATGTCTTTCCAGCGCGAGCGGTTAGATACGAATGTCGCCCCAATCCGCCACCACGCTCGTGCCAATAGGTCCGGCCATGACACCGAGAGAGTGTCTGTGAATCAGTGACATCTCAGCTGTATGAATGGGTGAAGCAGGCGGAGCTCTTCCAAGGACGGCTCTGGCGATTAACTATCCTGGCTGCCTGTAATAGGCAGCTGTGTTAAAATTTTATCGTGACACCAACGTGGTGTCACTGACATTTGTCCGCATATTTTCGCACGACACCAACGTGGTGTCACCGGACGGCATAGTGTTAACGTCAAACTTTTCTATAGCCAAAAATAATAATAAATTAGTTCCGGTACACATACCGTTCAAATTTACTACTTCTGTGCAACCCAGTCCTGCAGTTCTACTTTGAAAAATATAAAGTGTCACTAAAGGTGTAAAGTTACAACTGGACGGAATGAAGGAGTACATTATAAAGATGGCTAGCTAACAAGAATGCCTCACCGTGAGAATGTATAAATATATCCGCGATTGAGCTTTGAGAAAAACTTCTGTGAGATCCGAGAGAGAACTGTGCAAGAGAGATTAGTAATTGAGTTGTGTGTGTAGTCCGAGTTGTTTTTGTGTCGTTATTTATTATATTATTGTAAGATCGTGAAAAAGAAAGGGAGGCGCGCGGTAACCCATCCAAGCAGCGGTTCTCAGCCCACGGAGATCTCCTGGGTCGGCGCGGTTCCACTGCGCCACCGACCTCTCCCTGATGACATTTCTTTTCCACGTCCATTTCACCTAAGTTCTTTTTAGGAACGCTTCCACCCAATCCCACATTATTTGTGTTGTTTTCTCTTCTGTTGTATTAATATTCCATTCGTTGTTAATTGAAATAAACATTTTTGATTTTTTTTGTTTCACTCTTACATTCGTAAATCAAATCATACCCTCGTGATGTAGCTAGAAATTTTTTTTCCAAACAAGGAAAGTTTGGAGTTTACACACCGAAACATTTTTAAATGTTTTATTTGCTTATATACAGTTACTTACAAAATTGAGTGTACACTTACGTTGGTAATAAGAAATGGCAAAAAAGGTAATGAAAACGTACATATTTTGGTGTGATAACATAATATTATATTTGTTCACATAGTCTAAATAACATTTTTAAAAAATTTTGCAATATTAATTATTTACACACATGTGGGGGCGAAGGTAAATAAATCTCGCGAGAGGCGATCAACCGAGTATATCTTTTCATTTCATCATCGTCGTGTGCCGCATGGGTTTACACCGATCCGCGAGGTTCTGGAAGATTCCTTTTAAGAACAATCGCCGGCGCTGCACATTAGTCCAGCGCGAGAGATTAGCCGCGCTTTTGACAAAAAATCAATTTTCTCGTATCGTTTTTTTTTCTTTATATAGATTCCTGAATGTCCATGGATTTCAGAAATGGCAAAATTATTGCAATTTGACAAAAATTGCAGTTACAACAAACGGCTAAAGTTGGAACTTTTTCTCCAGACCAATTTCTATTATTACATGCGGCCCTTAAATTTTTCTTTTACGCGGCCCTGAACCTTTTCTTTTTCATCTGATGCCAGTCGACCGTTAGAAAATTTATGAAAAGATCTAAACCGAAGGGGGTCTTGCTGTACAGGGCCACTGTCCGAGAAACTAGTATTTAGAGCTGGGGAACCGTAACTTGGCAGCTGAGACGGAAGGGGAGAATGCTCTCGCACCGTCTACCCCCTCCCCATAGCCAGCGTGTGCCGTCCTCTTATTTCCTGGAATTGTGGCGCTCAGCCTCGTGACGTATCATTTTACATAGTCGTACTTTCACGTATATGAATATTCCAAATTGTCGGACCGAAATGTGATTTACCGATAGTGAAAAATGATAATCTATGCAAGTCGATAACATCGGTATCTACCTATCCTGATTGTAAAAATCTCGTGCGTACGTCAATGCTTCGACTTTCACGCTCGACTTCGTGCTGTCGCACTCAGTTTCACGGCTGTCGCTTTCTCACTTTGTCACGCAATCTGATTTGTGTGCGTAGCTGTTTCTGCCAATAGCGCGTCACAATCGAAAATGCGTGAAGGAGAGGGATGTCCCTATCCGTCGGGCGAATCAGAGCAAATTACCCCTCAGCTGCCAAGTAAATATTCCACCAGTATACAAGAAAACTACGATCCCCTACAATCCTGGCAAGATTTTTCCCATACCGTCTTGGTGCCTCTAATCTCCCTTCCAGAATTCAACCACCTCCGCTCATTTTTCCGCAGTTTTTGCCAAAACCGAGCCCTATATAAGCGAGACATTTTTTGACTCCATGGATTCAGTATTCCTTTGAACGTCACGCTGTTAGTTAGCATACAGAAATTTCAAAGTCCACGACTAATGCATCGTTTGACTATTGTAAGTGCAAGACGTGGAAACCCTCACGAACCGACGCGTGAATTTCGGTTAAGTTACATTTAAGAATCACTCATTGCAATTCCTTTCTGAACAACAATTGATTGTAACCCTTAATATATGTTTATACTCACATTTCTGACATTCAAACGTTTTGGTTATTTCAATTCACTTCCTTAATCTGCGTGTAACAGATCAACAATCTCCCTTATTCACGCCTACCGCTCGGGGTGAATAAGATTTTTAAAACTAAAGTTACGGGTGATCGTTAGAAGAGAAAGCGTCTACGGGTTGCAACAAGTTTCCATTTTCCTTATACTATCTAGTGGCGGTATCCCGTATTCTTTTGGTACGGGACTGATGTGCTGTACTAGCGCGAAAATACCGCAAGGTTTTTTGTTATTAACGGGCATACGGCAACTCTATAGTTCTGCTATAGATTATTTAGTCCGGTCCTCGGAGATTTCCCTTGTACTAGCTAGTGGCGGTACCCCCGTATCCTTTGGTACGGGACTGATCTGCTATACTAGCGCGAAAATACCGCAAGGTTCTTCGTTATTAACGGGCGTACGGCGACTCTGTAGTTCTGCTATAGATTAGTCCCGTCCCCGGATATAATTCCTAGACTCGTTGCAATCCTTAACTCTCGCAATTATAATTGCATTAACGCATTCGGTCACGTTCTGCAACTCGGGTGGCTCGTAACATTTCCCATGCTTGTCCAGCTAGAATTTTTGAATCACAAAATTTAAAAATATTTTCATAATTTACCTTTAACGCGATTTTTCACTATCAATTAAGTAAAAAAAGACATCGGTACAGTGGAACAGGCCTACAGGGGATACCACTGCAAAAAAACGCATTGACAATAGTACCCCATGGGTGATGTGGAAACCTATGAAAACTTTGCTGGCGAGAGTCTAGGCAGGATTGTAAAATGTATCGCTAAGACGGCCGCGGCCGCAACAGTGTATTCTTTAAGGTAGTTGTCGTGCAATGGGCATAGTGTCAGAAAATTCTAAATTTTAGAATACTCATTGAGGACATTATAATACAATTATCCTTAAAATTTTAAATCGATTGACCTCCTCTAATTCGAGATAAACTTAATTAAAGTTCGGGTCATTAGCATGGAGAGTATATGCGCTATGTAGTGGTTCTACCACTTTATTAATTCTAATAAAAAAACTAACAGTCAGAAACTTTCAAAAAACTAACAATTCATAAATGTTTTTGTTCTGAATTAGACAAAAAAACAACAAATATATTGACCTTCCCGTTATTGAGTTATAATAATGCAAACATTAAAAATCGTGGAAAAAAGCACACGCGGGCAAATCGAACAGAAACAACTTGGCAACGCTGTACTGTACATACATTGAGTCTGTATACACTGAAGCGCTGTATCCAGTAAAAAGCCCAGTATGTCCAACTGTGTGGCATAAGCGACGTTGTCAAATTGCGAGACGTGAAAATGTTTCATAGTGTTTGTGTATACATATATATGAGATTTGTATGAGTATGTTGTCATGGGTACAGTATTGAAAGAAAGGTGATCGTTCATATCGCTACTCGCTCCTATACTCTTACCACGCACATGATCCAAAAACTATTGACGATATTGTACCACGACAACGTCCTTAACGCGAGAAGGCCTTGCTTTCTGCTGTCGCAGAGTTTCTCTATTTGCGCTGGAAATTAATTTACAAATGCGCGTGCTAGTACGCAGCATTATATTTCGCCGTAAGGCGTCACGTAGTGGTTGAATTCCACCGAATCATCGCCAGAAGTCCAAAAACATTAAAATCTGTTAATCGTATTTGATTTAAAACATATCAGAGCATACTTTTTCACTAATAATACTTTTGTTTTACCCTGCACGCGATGTGCTGCGATCTGAAACTATTCTTCAGCAAATAACTTTGGTCGACGTGCCACGCACGTCGTTTTGTTTTCCGCGATTTCGGGCTAAAACACGATCAGTATTTGTTATTTTTGCATTCTTTTGGTACAGTATGTTCATTTTGTGATTATCAATGTTCCTGCATTCAGTACAATTACGTGGGAATGGAAAGAATTGAAGTAATTCAATTACTATTTAAACTGTATTCTGTTATATCTGTTACATACCAAGGGCCGGGAGCGTTGCGAGTGGCCGAGGTAAAATAATAAGGTGCAATGTTCGTTGTGGTGTTCGTTGGGTTTTAGAAGTAGTTGTTAGTCGTAGACGATCCCGTGTATGGCTAACACGGGTTGCCACAGGAATGTTAGTTAGGCTGACGTAACTTTATAATTATGCAATACACTTCGAGCGGTAAAAGTGTATTGCTGTGGGATCGCAGGCTGACGATTCCTGGAAGGTAATTGTAGAAAAGAATTTAAACGCGATAAGACTAATTGTAAGAACACGATCGAGCTATATTTCTTTATGCTGGCAAGTATTACAGGTTAATGTGTAATGTGTTTGGTTACAAAGGTATTACGTGGACCTGTGTTTCTGGACGCACGCACCTACTTGTAATGCTTTCGATTTTCACGCACTGAGGAATGCGGGGGTATTAGATCGTACAAAAATGCCTAATAGATATCGCGGACTTGGCGCGTATTCTATACGGTTAACGACGTATCAACGAAAACTAAGTTCGGTCAAACGAAGAAGATCTATCCGCGTGGTTATAACGACCCTGCACCGTGACAGTCTATTACTGAAGTAATCCCCCGAGGTAGTTCGTAACCCGTCTTTTATAGTAAGAAAAAGTGGTGGGGTACGATGCACTTTCTGGAATTTTCCTGCGGGATGCAATAGGATTGTGTCCATAAGATATGCGTTTCGTCATTCGCTGGAGTTCTTGTTTTCGTAGTCTTAATTATTCTGGGCAAACAGAGCGGTTTTCGGTCCTAGCGAGGGGTCCGGTGTTACGTCCCGGCGGCAGAAATGAACGAAAGGTGGCTTTATTGTAACCGAATGCCCAAGATTTGCCTTGACGGGATAAAATCGGTAATTTGCCGTCCCACCTGGGTGGTTTTTGGCTGGGACCCGATACTTTAAAAAGGTTACCCTTGACAAGAGAGAGAGAGACTGTGGCACTAAGAGTACTATGAGAGGTGCACTTGACTTACTGATTCGGCTCTGTACAATATGTTGATGTCAGCTGGGCATCAGCTGTTTGCGTCGGCTGCTGTTGGCGGTCGGTGATGAGTCAGGTTGCGGCGTTCGGCCTCTAATCAGCTGGGGTGTCGACAGCACGTACGCGCCTGGCTCAGCGTACGACAGTGGTACAGGTCAGTGTTGAAGGTGTCGCCTTACTCGAGCGTAATTATTTCAATCTCCTGATTGAAATGATAGCGCCGCTCTGGAACTCCGGCGTCGAGTGGAGGTGTGACGAGGACAGAGGAGAACTCCAATCCACGGAATTACGCACTTCGACACTATGTTACTCTCGACTGGTTGAGCGCCGTGCTCTTGTATTAACACTTCGCGACGGCGTTTTCTATATCGCGCGGCGCGAGGGTCACTTCCTTGAATAGAGAGATTGAAAAACGAGGAGGAAGCTCGGAGAACTCGTAAGTGATCGGTGAAATTATCCACGGTAGATCACGATCAACGTCCGTAAGCTCGGGAATAAAAGGAATAGATTTTATAAATTGGATATTGGAATTTGCAGGCACGTCAGAGACGTTTTTAGGTAAAGGGTGTGGAGTCTGTTACGTCCCGAAGGGCAAAATTCTCTTTATTTTATTTTATTCTATTTGTCTGTCGCATTTGTCAATACTATGTATTTTGGGAGATTCCCTCGACAAGTGCGCGGAACGTTATTATTTACTCTCCGATTCGAAATACGCAGCGTTGATTACTCATGAACGAAGCATCTAGCTGCGAAGCAGAATCGTTAGAGATATCAAATTGTTGCGCCGCATCGAAACCGTCCGGCTGGTACTCCGTCGACGACGAGAGGCCCAAGGTTGTTTATAAGTATTGATTTTTAACGCCTGACGCAGTCTCGTCTTGGGAGAAGTTTCCAGAACTATTGGAGAGAGACATCAGTCAGATGCCGGATGAGCCTTCAAATACTTATGTATTGTGGGAGTTAACCCTTCGTTGAGCTCATCCATGCATCGACATCGAGATCTTGTACTGATTTCCTCCATGAGACGAGATTGAGTCCTGTATATTACAACACTGGCCATAGTTTATAAAATGTGTATCATGCGTTCTCCGTCCGATTAATGTACGATGTCACACACTCATCCGAGAGAAGGGGCCGCCGGAACGTCTCCGTTCCGACGAAGACAAACCGTCTCGCGGACCAGACGAAAGGGAGGAAATTCGCTACGCGTAAACACCGACCTTGCCTGCGTTTCGAGCGACTGCCCCACCACAGGGCCCACCACCGAAAGCCCGAAAGCGAGCTTTGCTCGTCACTTCTTCCTAAAACTTCTTCCTGAACAGTCGCGAGGTGCGCTAGGAAAAGTCCTTAGTGTTATTAAGCAGAGATTGTTCGCGTTCATCTCTTGTAGTGTCGCGAATAATAGACTTGACACTTCGTATAAGCGTGTAATACTCCCGATCGTTAAATCGCGAGGCGCGTGATCGGTTGAGCAGTTAAAACATTAAAAACTCAAATGACATACCGTTTTGCTTTAATTTTTATAAAAGTGATATTTCCGTTTTATGTATAAAATTCGTACGTCACACACGATCGTTAAATCGCGAGGCGCGTGATCGGTGGCGATTGTGACTTTTCGTTTAAAATTATTATTGTAATTTAACCGTTTTATTTTATAATTATATATTTTATCCGAATTATTGTAAATACGTTATATCCGTAATAGTTTATAGGCACGCAAGATATTTTGACCGTAAACTAATACAATTTTCTGTCGAGCTCTAGGCAAGAATTGTTGCTACCATTACATACATAGATACACCGCTAGCAGCGAAGTAACACAAACACAAATACACGATTGTAATCATAACAACACCGTAAATCAGGGTGTGTTTTAATTTCTCATCTTTGTTTATTTAAATTCTATTGTTTGAAATTCAATGTTCATTTCATCGAATAGTTTGTAACAAATCATAACCGAGTTTGTGACATTTACCAAAGATAATAACAGTTTAATTTTAAATTATAAATTACTGTAAATGGGAGATTATTTCGGAAGTCGACCGACTGACTCAAACGAATTATCGTTTGTGGGATATCGCCCTTGAGTCGAAATCTCACGAATCCGAGGTAGTCTCACCACCGCAAAATTGTATTAACAGAATTTTGGATTTTCATGTTTTCATTCGTACGATACAATCGATAATAATTGAAATATAGACTCATTTTATTATTATTAGATTTTTGTTCAATTTAATTACGAAAGATTGATAGCCCTCTTTAATTTCATAGTCCTGGGACCTGTATAGGACCTTGTAGATCGACACCCATCCATCCTGTCCTCTCTTAGCCATCTGCTAAGCAGAGTATCTTAATTTCATTTTTCTACATATTCAAAATTGCCATATTTCGAGCCGCGTGAAATCACCGCCCGTCGGCATCCGCTCGACGACGGACGACGAGACCGTGCGAGCGTGTTTTAAACGAAACGCGCATTGCCGGACGCGCGACCATCCCCACTCGTATCGAAAACCGGTATCAGACGCGCGACCATCCCCATAGATAGTAACAAAAATTGGTCTCAGAAGTGGGATGCACACCCATTCATAACAAAACTGGTGTCAGACGCGCGACCACCCCCGTTTGTAACAAGTCAAAGAGTGATCTCTGACGGGAGAGTCGGTTTTAGCGTCTGCCAGTTCTACGTACTCGGCGTGGCATGGAAGAAAACGATGTGAGATGGATTATTTGTAAAGGGTTGAAATACCTTATATTGATCTGCGTATCCGTATGCAGGTAGAACCCGCACCGCCAGAGAAAGATCGTTCTAAGGGGGTTTAGAATGAATTTAAAGTGGTAGGAATCTCCGTATGCAGGCCTAGCCCGCACCGCCAGAGATTTGAGGTGAAAGGAGGTTTAATTAAAAATCCACGCCTTGTATGTTAGGGCCGAGATTGCCGTTGGAAATGGGAAGGAATCACTAAGACGAAGATTTTGACGCTAAGTTAACAAAGTAAAAATAATATATTTGTGGGATTGGATATAGTAGATGTTAAAAATATGAAGTAAAACTAAATTTATTATCTAAAACTATACACTAAAAGACAATACAAAAATGAATATGATACAGAACTGACTCGTATAATCGCTTATGAAGAACTAACTACCATTCGCTCCGCTCAGTCACTCGTTCGTACTCATACATCCGTGCACTCGTTCATACATACGCGCATGCATTCTTTAAAATAGGGACCGTAGGGCCTCCGCGGCACGTATCCCATAAACAGTCGCGAGGATGCCATATCTCACTTCTCGATACTACACTCGGCCATCCTGATAACCGCATTCGTCCCCGGATGCGTCGGTTTTCTCAGAACAATCACATTCACTCGTCCATGGCTTCATATAATCTGCAGAACTGGACGTCTTTTGCGGTCCTTCGTGTTCGCCGACTTTTTCCACAATGTAACGATCATTGCGTAACGCCTTAACCACGCGATAAGGGCCAAGAAATTTAGGATATAACTTCAAACCTGGTCCGAATTGCGTTCTTCTAATAGCAACCATGTCATCTGTATTGTAGCTCGTGGGATGTCTTCTCTTTTTATTATACGTCTTTCTATTCTCCTCCTGCAGTCTGAGAATTCTTTCCTTTGCCTTGCGTCGAATTTCATCTCGTGCCTCTTGAAAAAGAGCGACGACCTCGTTGTCGATGATCTCACGTATATGGGGGTCCTCTCGTAATCTTATGTTTGTACCTACTAGCAAATTGAAAGGAGATATACCGGTTGCTCTAGATGGTGTCGCGTTTATAAACTTTTGTGCCTTCTCAACATGCTTAAACCACTCATCGGGTCTCGGCGACGCAAGTTTAGTTAATAGGGGAATTATAACTCTATTAATGCGTTCGACTTGCCCGTTCGCGCGTGGAATTCCGGTCGTAATTCTAACATGCTTAATCCCCTCCTCGGAACAATAATTGACAAACGCGTGTGAGGTAAATGCAGTACCTCTGTCCGAAACAATTCTGTGAGGGTTACCGAAAACGGCAGCCTGCTTACTTAATCGGTCAATTACTTCCGTGCTATCCGTGGATCGAACCGGATACATCCATACAAATTTGGAAAATGCATCGACCACAACGAAAATGTGTCGATATCGTTTTCTCGTAGACGGTAACGGTCCAAGGTGATCGACGTGATATGTTTGCAATGGAGCATCACCCTTGTCGATAGCGTTCAGAAAACATTCCTGTTTACCCGATTTTCTTTCAGCAAGAATACAATCTACGCACGTTTGGACAATCTTTTCTACTTTAGCACGCATTCCTGCAAACCAATAGTCGGATTTTACAAGTGACTCTGTTTTATTAATTCCAAAATGCCCGCGCGCGTGACACTGTCTAATTACTTGCATCTGCATAGATTTTGGTAAAACAAGCAATGGCTCATCGTCGATTTCCTTGTAAAGTAAACCGTTTTTTAAAATATAGCCGTCGGAGTTATATTTTCCGATGTTGTTTATGATATCGCATAAATATTCATCACGACTCTGTGCGTTTCTTAATCTAAACATAAGTCCCTCCACACATTCTTCCACAATGAAAACATCGTGCGCCGGGCTTCGGCTTAGGGCGTCGACATGCATCATTCGATTGCCGGGGCGGTGTTCGATTTCGTACGTAAATTCTTCCAACAAAAGAGCCCATCGCGCGACGCGTACACAAAGTTCCTTTTTACTCATAGTCATAGAAAATGCTTTGCAATCAGTAACAATTTTAAATGGTACCCCCAAAAGATACACCCTGAATTTCTTTAGAGCTTTGATAATAGCGAGGACTTCTAATTCATAACTTGTATACTTTTCTTCCGTAGTAGTTGTTTTGCCACTAGCATAATAAACTGGATGCAATGCATTGTCGGTACTATCTCGTTGTAATAAAATCGCTCCGTACCCGAATCTGCATGCGTCGGTATGCAATTCTGTTTGCGCGCCCGTTTTATATAGTCTTAATACTGGTTTGTCAGATAAAGATTGTTTCAATCGTTTGAAAGCTTTCTGTTCCTCGGTACCAAAACTAAATTTTTGTTCTCCTCGAAGCATGTTTGTTAATGGTTTAGCTATTGTCGAATAATGAGGTATGAATTTTCTAAAGTAACCCGTCAATCCTAAAAAGCTCTGTACATTCTTAATAGTCGTAGGTTGTGGAAATCGCATGACGGCGCTCGTTTTATATTCTGAGGGTCGGATTTGACCATCTTCTATTATATGACCTAAATACTCTATTTTCGTTTGAAGGAAACGGCATTTCTTCCAATTTAATTCTAACCCGTGCTGAGCCGCTACGTTTAAAACGGATGTAAGTATTCGTAAGCCACTTTCATGATCAACCGAAGGAATTATTAAATCGTCCATGTACGTTAATACCACCCCTGATGCAATCTCATGTTTAAATACAGCATTTATAAATTTTTGAAAAACACTCGGGGCGTTACAGAGGCCAAAAGGTACTTTGAGAAACTCGAATTGCCCCTGTGGTACAACAAAAGAGGTATATTTTTCGTATCCCGACTCTATCGGTACGTGAAAGAAACCGTTTTTAAGGTCTAACGTACTGAAAACTGTAGCACCCTGTAATGAATCTAATTGATCCTCAATTAATGGAAGGGGATACCGTATTTTTACAATCTTTTTGTTTAGTTCTCTATAGTCTATACATAGTCGCGTATTTCCGTTTTTTTTCTTTACCAATACTATCGGGCTTGCGTAATCTGAAAGAGATGGTCTGATTATTCCTGCACTAAGCCATGCTTGTAGTTGTAGGTTTACGTCTTGTTTATCTTGGGGCGATAGCCTCCTCGGTCTTTGGTAAACTGGCACATCGTCCTTTAATACAATACTCATACTGATTCCTAGCTCTCTAACTTTATTAGGTTCATAATCTTTGATAATGCTTTGAACTTTTTCTCTGTGTTCTGAGTTCGTAATATAGGTCAAGTCTAATTCGTTATTTTCATCCTCGATATCAATTTGCAAAACGTCAGGTAATTCTACGTCCGTCGTGTTATTTGCTTCTACTGGAGAGATAGAAACTCTACCTCCTACCATTACCGTACATACTTTATCCAAAAGATCGTTCCCAATTAACAAATCATGCCGCATCGCTGTATCCGGAACTACATGTACTTTGATTTGATACGTTTGCCCGTCTATTGTTATCCCCGTGTGAAAACCACCTAAAGTGTTATTGCCCTCGGAACAGATGCCATTGAAACGAATTGCACTTTCTTTTAAAGCCGGAAGATTTATTTTAATTTAGCAACTCGCACGCATTAAAGTTAAATGACTACCAGAATCGATAACCGCATTTATTTGTTGATTCGCAATTTCAACTAATTTTTGATATTTTCCGTGCGATTTTTGAGCATCGGTACAATTATTACTTTTGGTTACCTCTTTAACTTCACTGTTCTTTGGACAGTTCAACGCAATGTGTCCGTACTGGTTGCAGTCGAAGCACTTTCGTCCTTTGTCCTTCGTATGGCAGACTTCTCGCACGTGTCTCGGGTCTCCGCAATTAAAACAACGCGTCTGCACGTTTGCCGTGGTCTCCATCATAAATCTTCTTCCTTTTGGCTTGTCCTCGAATCGTCCCGTCTTATTCTTCATGTTGTCCTTCAGATTCTCGTACAACACGAACTTCTCCTTCAACTCGCGTAAATTCTTTGCCCCGTACAATATTGTTTTGTTAATTTCATCGTCCTGAACACCAGCCACGATGTATTTAATTACCGACGACATGTCTACATTTGCTTGTGCAGCGATGTCGTACATTTGGTAAATGTACTCCTCGTATGTTTCATTCTGCATTTTTTTTCTGGAAGACAGCTGCTTGTGGATTTTGTGACTGTCAACCGCGTGGCTAAATTCTTCGGTCAGCGAGTTCTTCAACTTGATCCACGTCGTAACACATGTTTCATGCCTCAAGAACAATTTTGCTGGTCCTTGCAAAAGTCTTTTTACATAGACCAGCTTTTGCACTTCCGTCCACTGACAGAGTTCCGCCATCTCCTCGAATTTCTGCAACCACTCTTTAACCCTCGCTTTACGATGGTGGGGTCTCTAGAGACTCAGCGTTTAGCGCACAGTGACACGCATACTAGCAAATGTGTAATTTGAGAAACCACTCGGCGACTTCGCAGCGATAACAAACACATTTACAATTTTGTGTTCGATACTACCCAATAGTGTGTAAGTGACTCAGCAGCCAGCAGTTCTTTTCGAGTCGCATCAGTTGGTCGTGGAAATTCGTACAAGCACAACGTTCGTAACGTTCGTAACTGCGTTGCAAGTCTGCCTTGACTAAGAATATATAAAAGAGTCAGTATGTATGACGAAGTCTTGTTTGAACACGATGACCTGCCGTAGGTTCGATTACCTGCGTGTTTCTTTCATTTCGATTTCGTCAACAGTCATAAAAGGTCATAAAATTATTCCCTTTCCCAATTGCAACGGCCTGGGTCTAGAAAAGTATATTCCACAAAACCTTTTCGAATATTCATTTCTTAAATTGTTACAAAACATTGCACAATTCATTTATCGTTGATTTCACGAAAATTATTGTTAAGAATTTAGTAGTCCAATAGTTGGTAGAGAATACAAGCAAAGAATATATGTTCTTGCCCGCACGAACAACATGCGATTGTATTAGTGAGATGTTATGTCTCATGTTTCGACTCGAGCGGCCGCGTAATAGTATTAGTGAAAATCGATGTGAGTCTCTCGAGACCCCGGCACCGTCACCGGCGTTACAAAGTCCGTAAACGGAGGGTTAATGCACGTCGTATCGTCACCTCGGAAGGGTTCCATCGTTTCTTCCACGTCTCTAAATGTAAAGAGATGTGTTGTTTGCCTCGTATCAATCGTCTTCTTCAAGTCAGACTCTTCTTCTTTGTCCTCGGCATCGTCATCGTTATCGTCTTCACGTTGGCCGTCCAAAATTAAAGCAGCCTTTAATCGATGAATCAAATCTGGCTTGTTTCCGCTGCTCTTAATCTTGCGTCGTTTGAGCTCTTCCCTCAGTTCGTCCACTTTCATCGTGTCGACATTTACCCCGTGTGTCGATATTTCCTCGTTGTTCATTTTTGTACCACAGTTAAGTATACAGCACTAATAAACCTTGTTTCACTTGGCTCACAAAACTCACAATTTCAAAGAAATATGGGTTTTGTTTTCACACAATCCCGGACGAGCCCCCAAAAATGTGGGATTGGATATAGTAGATGTTAAAAATATGAAGTAAAACTAAATTTATTATCTAAAACTATACACTAAAAGACAATACAAAAATGAATATGATACAGAACTGACTCGTATAATCGCTTATGAAGAACTAACTACCATTCGCTCCGCTCAGTCACTCGTTCGTACTCATACATCCGTGCACTCGTTCATACATACGCGCATGCATTCTTTAAAATAGGGACCGTAGGGCCTCCGCGGCACGTATCCCATAAACAGTCGCGAGGATGCCATATCTCACTTCTCGATACTACATATTTAACACTTAAATCACTACAAAATCAATTAAAGATCTAGAAATAAAATCTACTAAACTCTAAAGAATATTGAATAACTAAAATAGCACTTGAAACGAGAACTAGTAATGAATTTGGAAATAGGACTTCCTCGCTCGAAGGGATTTAGGAATTTGACCGCTCGTGACGGAGTCGGACAGAGATTTGGCTTAGAGCTGTCGGAAGTAGAAATCGGAACTCAGTCATTCTTAACTGGCTGACTTTCGAATACTAAGCCATTCTTAACTGACTGACTTTGGAATACTAAGCTCTTGCCCACTGTCCAGTTGGGCCTTATATATGAGGTTGGAACAAAGGAATAAGGGTAGGCTGAGTGGGAGTAAGAGTGACGTATTAGAGATACTCGGAAATGACGTTTGTTTAGTCTAACCAAAGAGTCGGGGAATTGCTGTGATAAGGAATTGGCGTGTGTCGCCTTGTGAAAATGAATCGAAGTCTTATGATGATATTTCCTGACGCTTTGGTTAGGTAATTACTTATTCTAAAAGAAAAGAAAAGAAAAGAAAAGAAAAAATAAAAATATAGGAGTTAAAATATGGGGATGTAACACCGGCTATACATATGGTGAATTTCCGGCCCCGAGCTTGAAGTAGAGAGTATAATTTTTATTAGACTCAGGGCCGCATGTAACATATCTATTAGCATTTTAGACGATCGGTCAAGAGCGGCGTTGGTGCAGCTGCTTGAGTGCTGCCTGCCAAATCAGTGTACATACTTTGTTGTCTCGAGTTCGAGTCCCAAGAGGTATACTTCTTTCCACCTTTTTACATTTTTTTTCCTTTTAAAATTAGCAATTGGGTAAGAATAATCAATAATCATTTGAAAATGTTTTTAAAATGTTGCAAAATGCTTAAAAAGTTTAAAATATGCAGAATATAATTATGGAGCATGTCTCTTGCTTCATCGGCTCTCCTCAGCCATTTTTTATGTATTCTCTAACATTCTGTAAAAATTAAATCGAATAAATATCGGCTTATTACGATATATAAACCGCATAATATTGAATTAGATGCAAAAAAATAATAAAGTCTCCTGAACTAAATTACATGTATTCATTTCCTTACCGTAGTTTGAAAACAATAGAGTTGAAAATAAATACAAAGCCTCAGAAAAAAAAATGTAAAAAAAGTGGAAGAAAATTATACTTCTTGGGTCTCGAACTCACGATAAAAAAGTACAGTGATTCCGTGGCAGGCACTCAAGCCGCTGCGCCAACATCGCTCTTGATCGACGGTCTAAAATTCTAATAGATATACCAAAATACAGTTTAAAAAGTAATTGAATTATTTCAATTCTTTCCATTCCCACGTAATTGTGCCGAATGCAGGAACATTGACAATCACAAAATGAACCGTCACGTCCTGAGGACTAAAAATCTTTTTCTTTTTATTTTTATTGTCTGTCATATTTGTCAATACTTTATGTATTGTGGGAGATTCCCTCAGCAAATACGCGTATCGTTAATACTTCTTCTTCGCATCGAAATACGCAGTGTTGCTTACACATAATAGACCACCTAGCTGCGAAACAGAATTGTTTGAGATATTATTTTGTTGGGCCGCATCGAAACCGTCCGACTAGTACTCCGAAGTCGACGAGGCCCAAGGTTGTTTAAAAGTATCGATTTTCAACGACAGACGCAGTCTCGTCTTCGGAGAAGTTTCCATAAGCATAGAGAGAGAGAGAGACATCGGTCAGATGCCGGATGAGCCTTCAAATACTTTATGTATTATGGGAGTTAACCCTTCGTGGAGCTCAACCATGCATCGACAATTAAGATCTAGTACCGATTTCCTTCAAGAGACGAGATTGCGTACCATACATTTCAAAATTAGGCATACGTTCATAGATTATGTATCGTGCGTTCTCCCTCAAACTAATTGTAAGATAAGATGTCACACACGCATCCGACAGAAAAGGCCGATGGAACGTCTCCGTTCCGACGAAGGCAAACCGTTTAGCGGGCCAGACGAAAGGGAGGATGCTTTGTTGCGGGCTAAGATCGACCTTGCCTACGTTTCCAAGCGACCACCCCACCATAGAGCCCACCAGCGAAAACCCGAAAGCGAGCTAGGCTCGTCACTTCTTCCTGAACAGTCGCGAGGTGCGTAGGAAAAGTCTGGGGTGTAATATTAAGCATAGACTATTCGCGTTAACCGCTTAACGACCATGCCCGAGATATCTCGGGCATAGATGCCGTGTCGATTGTCCTATAAACGAGTTAACTCGGGCGCTGAAAGTTTTAGGGATATTTAATGCCATCGCTCGAAATATTGCGTGACAATCGACATCCTACCAATCACGTCAATGTGGATTATGTAGTAGAAAAACGTGATGCTCAGAGTGTTACATGCGGCTCTGAGTTTTCATTTTTCTCACGGAATACCAGTCGACCACTTAGAAAGTATATCAGTAGACCACTTGAGAAACCTTAGGAAGACGTAAATACGCAGGACCACTATCCGTGCGGCTGGTATAAGCAAGCTGCGTTCTTTATAATCACCAGATTTTTCCTATGCCGTCTTGGTGCCCTAATCTCCCTTCCAGAATCCTACCACCTTCACTCATTTTTCTACAGTTTTTCCCAGGATCAAGTCCTATATAAACGAGACACTTTTTGACTCCTCGGATCCAGTATTCTTTAAACCGTCATACTGTTACCTAGCGTACGTAAAAATTCAAAGTCACGACTTCCATAAAACGTTGACTGTTGTAAGTATAAGACGTAGAATATCCCCGCGAACCGACGCGTGAATTTCGGCTAAGTTTAGATTTAAGAATCATCTTTTGTAATTGCATATTGAACCACTTTTGATTATAACTGTTAATATACGTTCACATTCACATTGTGATATTTCAAACGTTTAGTTATTTTCATTTTACTTCCTTTAATCTTCATGTAACTGAGCAACGATCTCCCGTATTCACTCTTACCGTTTGGAGTGAATAAGATCTTTAAAATTAAAGTTACGGGTGTTCGTTAAAAGAGTCTACGGTTTGCAACAATTTCCTTTCGCCTTATACCAGCTAGGGGCGGTACCCCCCTATTCTCTGGTACGGGACTTATCCGCTATACTAGCGCGAAAATACCGCAAGGTTTTTAGTTATTAACGGGCATACGGCGACTCTATAGTTCTGCTATAGATTAGTCCGGTCCCCGGAGATTTCGCTACTACTAGCTGTTGGCGGTACCCCCGTATTCTTTGGTACGGGACTTATCCGCTATACTAGCGCGAAAGTACCGCGAGGTTTCTTTCGTTATTAACGGGCATACGGCGACCCTATAGTTAGGCTATAGGTTAGTCCGGTCCCCGGATATAATTCCCTGGATATTATTCCCCAACTCGTTGCAATTCTTAGCTCTCGCAATAAAATTGTATTAACGCATTCGGTCTCGTACTGCCACTCGCCCGGCGCGTAACAAGAGCAAGAAAATTCGTAGAGAAACCAGGTATTATTGTCCAGACTGTGATGTGCCTTTATGTGTTATACCATGTTTCAGATTGTACTATACTCTCAATGATATTTATAGATCGTAAAATATATTTACTTGATTTTTACTTTAGCTCTTATTACCTATTATTACTTAGACGACAGTGTTGTATTACTTTTGGTTAGATTGTGTTTTTTTTGGCTTTTTCATTGAAGCCCTAGTTAACTCGGGTTGTGTCATGAAGCATAATAAACATCTTGTTTTATCTCGAAAAAATTGCTATTTTTGGTGCCTTAGAAAGCTACGTCTAGTGTGCTATATCTGTAGATGGCAAAAATGGTATAACAAAAATCGGGCATTATCGACATAATTTTGAATATAAATTCGGTCAGTAACACGTTCACGCCGGGCCCGATTTTCATTCGTTTTGCTGTGAAGCGGCGCTCGAATTAATGACGCGCTTCATCTGGCGGCGCGTGATTATTGCCTGTTCAGACCTGCATACGCGTGTTTGTTTGCGCAATAGTACAGTGAGTGCTTATTGTGCAAGTGTGTAACTCGTGCCGTTTTTTCATCCTGACCACACATTTCTGCCAGTAAGTATAACTAGAAAGGTGGTTAGAATATTTTTTTAATTTTTGCCCTTATAAAAAATAGATAACATGGATATGGAAATAAGTGATTCTGATGAATCTATAAGTAGAAGCAGGAGAAAGGCATCAAGATTACGGATACTTTCTTCTTCTTCAGACGAGGAGTTTGTTAATGTAAACAATGAAGTGAACGAATATTCCACGGAGGAAGAAGATTCTGTGTCTAAATCAGAGAACGAGGATCACGATGAAGAATGGCAGGAAGTAAAAGAAAGAACTTTAGTAATAAATGAGTATTCGGAAGAAGAGGAATTTTTACATGAAAACATTGACTGTGATGACCCTTTTGCTTTATACAAATTATTTTTCACGGATTCCATACTAGAGAAGATAGTTGAAGAAATAAACAAATATGCTACACAATGTATAAATAATTCTTCATCTAGCAGTAGAATGCACCAACAGGACTGGCAGTCAGTTACAAGAGATGAAATGAATACTTTCATTGGCATATTATTTATTATGGGTGTAGTGCCATTGCCGGAAATTAGATTGTATTGGTCTAACAACGACATGTACGCGAACGCACGCATAAAAAAGGCAATGAGACGTGACCGTTTTCTATCAATTCTTAAGTTTTTACATTTTTCGGACAATACCACAGCCAGAACTGAAGATCGGTTGCACAAAATTCGAGACATTCTTGAAGCAATTGTGGATACCTTCAAGAGTTCTATTAAACCTGGCAAAAATATCGTTATCGATGAAACTATGGTTCCATGGAGAGGACGTCTAGGTTTCCGTCAATACATCCCAGGCAAGCGACATAAATATGGCGTAAAAGCATACAAATTGTGTTTGCCTGAAGGCTACACTTATAATATCGAAATTTATGCCGGGAAAAATGGAACGATCATTGAAAAATCACATTCTCATGATGTCGTACTGAGATTATTAAGTGGCTTATTATTTGAGGGCCGCACACTATTTATTGATAGTTATTATACAAGTGTCCCTTTGGGTGAAGAACTTTTAGAGAACAATACATTTTTTTGTGGTACTGTAAAAATAAACAGAAGATGTCTACCACCGCAGGCAAAAAAAAACAAAAACGTGGTGAAATGATGAGTTTCGAAAATCGTAGCGGTGTAAAATTTCTGAAATGGACTGACAAAAGACCAGTTTGCATGTTAACTACCTCAAAGAATCATCGGTGTAAATTTGTGCAAGGAACAAATGGCCAAGTAAAGCCCGATGCTGTGTTTGATTATAATATTGCAAAAAAAGGTGTTGATTTATCAGATCAACTATCGGCGTATTACAGTTGTTTACGAAAAACCATTAAATGGTACCGAAAAGTAATAATACAATTAATATGCGGAACTTCCCTCGTGAATGCCTGGTATATTCATAAAAGACGGGGCACTAAAAATATGAGTGTGTTACGATTTAGGGAACTTATTATCGATCACTTTTTGCCCAATGAACAAATATACCGTCATATACCGTCACATAAACATGTTCTTCAATCATATGAGGGACCTGCAAGAGAGTCCCGTAAACGCTGCAAGGAATGCTATAAAAATTTGTCCAAGAAAAAGGGCAGAGCTTATGCCACTGACAATACTACAAAAGTTAAGACGTATTGTGGACATTGCAAGGGTCAACCAGCACTTTGCTTGAAACGTTTTAATAAATTACACACAAAACAATAAATAATAAAGTTATAAATAAGATAATATTGAATTTTTATGTTATTTTTACCGTATTTGAGTTATATTTATAATACTGTATTATTATGTTTATGTTATCGAACAAAACTTATGTTTCTGGTACGTTATTTATTAATTATAATTATTATTAAAAATAAATGTTTTTAATGAATAGACGTTAAATTTTCATTATTTTAATTTTCAGCGTCTAATAGCACAATCGACTGCGTACCATCGGTGTCCCGCGCCGGCGTGAACGTGTTAAGCTGTTAATGTCACTGCAGTGTCGCGAGTAAAAGACTTAACACTTCTGTACGCGATTGTAACAGATCTGCCGAACGTGAGAAAAAAACAAAGGAGACGATCGAGGCATGACAACGAGAAGAAAACAGACAAGCAGTTGTTAGCCGGACCGAGGCATTAACGAGTGTGATTTTAATAAAAGGAGTTAGTTTAATTATTTTTGTGAGTTAGTTTTATTGAAACGCCCCTACACTTCGTAAAAGCAAATAATACTCCCGATCGTTAAATCGCGAGGCGCGTGATCGATCGAGCAAAGAAAAAGAATAAATAACATTCCGTTTTGTTTTATATAACAGTGATATTTTTGTTATTTTATAGAAATCGTCCGTCACACCCAATCGTACAATCGCGAGGTGCGTGATAGGTGGTGATTGCAACTTATTGTTTAAGAATTATTATATTCCATTCGTTTTTTTTTTTATTATATTTCATATTATTCGAATTTTATAATTAACGTCATATCCTTAGAATAGTTTGTAACCGCAAAGGAAATATTCCGCACGTATATTAATATATTTTTCTGTCCAGCTCTAGGGAAACATTGTACTAGTAAAATAACACCGCTTACACTGACAAGGGAATCACCCGAGGTGTCCGCCTCCGATTTTAATGAAACTTCGTAAAGGGTCTAGCAGGATAAAGAGGTTAAAAGTGCCCTTGAAGCTATTTTATTCCACGATGCGTCATGCGATAGGTAACCATAAGAAACCATTGTACACAAATTTTTAAGCCGATAGCTTGACCGGGAGGGTAGTTATGGTGTAAAAACCAGTTTTTGCCTCATTTTCGCCACTTATTGATGTGTAAATATGTCGAAAAAATTCTGGCACATTCTAAACATGATTGCACACGTTAGGAATGATTTTCAGCTTCTTCCATTGCAAGTGCCACGCGCAAAAAATCAAAAACGAAAAAAAAATATGAAAAAAATTGAGCATAATAATGGTTACATCAGGTACTTACTGTAATTATTTAAAAATTGTACCTTGAAGATTTCAATGCAAAATCTACATTTTTCCATGTTTTTTTTCGTTTTTGATTTTTCGTGTGGCACTTGCAACGGAAGAATCTGAAAATCATTCCTAACGTGTGCAATCATGTTTAGAATGTGTCAGAATTTTTTCGACATTTTGCACATCAATAAGTGGCGAAAATGAGGCAAAAACTGGTTTTTCGAATTTACCCCATAACTACCCTCCCGGTCAAGCTATCGGCTTAAAAATTTGTCTACAATGGTTTTTTATGGTCACCTATCGAATGACCCATCGTGAAATATAATAGCTTCAAGGGCACTTTTAACCTCCTTATCCTGCCAGACCCTTTACGAAGTTTCATTAAAATCGGAGGCGGACACCTCGGGTGGTTCCCTTGTGAGTAAAGACACGAGCATATACACACTCAGACGTTTTCTATCATAACACCATAGATCAGGGTGAGTTATAATTTTCTCATCTTTGTTCATTTAAATTTGATTGTTTGTAATGTAATGTTTATTTTATTTAAATATTTATGGAGATGTATAGTTGATTTTACAACATCAACCAAAGATAAGACAAAAAATGTAACAGTTTATTTCTATTAATAGTTTTCTGTAAATGGGAAATTATTTCGGAATTCGACTGATTGATTCAAACGAACTATCGTTTGTGGGATAACGTCGTTGAGTCGAAATCACACGATTTCGAGGTGATTTCTCCACCGTAAAATTGTAATAACATAATTTTGGAATTTCATATTGTCATTCATGTAGGGATACTTGTATTGATGGTAATGACAGTCGGGTTTATACTAACGTTTATTAACTTTAAAAAAATATAACAGGCACACAAAATGAAATAACAAAAATAACGAATACGTTCCACAGTCAATCAATGGCGTTCTCAATCTCTCTCTGCCCGCTTTCCTTGCCATCTTTTCCAACTCCACTGTCTTTTGTTTTCCCATTCCCTACTCCGCACCATCCTTCCTCGCTCTCTGTCCATCAAACACTCTCATTCACTCGCTCATTCGCTCTGCATTACCACATTCATATTACACAATTAATATTGATTGGAATGTAAATTCATTTTGATATTATTCAAATTTTGTTTATTTTTATTACAGTATGTTGTTTGCCCACTTTAATTTTATAGTCCTGGGACCTGTATAGGACCTTGTAGATCGGTGACCATCCGTCATGTCCTCTTTTAGTCATTTGTTAAGAAGAGAATTTTAATTTCATTTTTTCCTATATACAGTAGACTCCCGTATATGTATATATGTTGTTTATTTTCAATAAATTAAATCGATAATTAGTAATAATACCAGTGACTTATATTGTATATTGTTTCGCGTAGTAAAAACTTGAACCAAAACAAACTTCTGACTTCTGTGATTTCTTCTAAAACTTGTTCTGATATCTTTGATACGGAGTATGTCCTCATATTTCCTCCGCACGAGCTAAAAATCCAATCAAAGCCGTCGTGGGAGGAGATACGAACGCCCTGATTGGGCCTTGAAAATGTTTGAGGCGGTCCTTCCAAGGTGCTGGACCGTCCCTCTTCCCCATCCCTTGCGGGTGTGAAAATTTTGGAAATTTCCCTCTCCTGCAAGGCCGAAGAGAGGGGCCCCGGAGATCCGTGAGAAGAAGGACAGTGACGGTGAGAGTTTCCAGAACCACCCCTGGTGAGAGTCCCAATGTCTTTGGGCACTCTTTGACTACCATAAATTATTCCATGGTGGTCTACAAAACCCTCGTCGAAGTCTAAGGCGCGTCATGCACTAGTGAGGGGCTGAAGAGGCAATAAATATCCTTAAGAAGGTAACTGGTCTCATGCCTTTTCAGCCTGGTATGTGAACAAATGTGTTTACAATAAATTACATTTTCTCAAAACTAGTGCCTTTTGAAGCGTACGTGACATAAACCTCTATCTGAATTGCGTGAGAAAAAAATAGGAGCATCTGCATCCACCGAGAAATGCAGATGCCCCTCACAAAGTTCTTAACAATATTCATCCAGAGATCTCAATATGTATCTGTCATTTCGCAAAACTTTAAGAATTTCATATGGCCCTTTCAAATGAGGAATTAATTTTCGCGATGTTCCTGCTTCATTTTCAAAATTTCTAATCATTACATAATCTCCCTCTTTATATTTTAGTGGTGCTTTGTGGTGTGCATCAAAATAATTTTTGTTATAATTTTGGGCGCGTCGTATATTCTTTGCCGCTTCGGTTCTCACAGATATTATATTACGCTCTTCAACATTTACATCAGATTCTAAAGATTCAGTAATTCCATCTATCATTCGTCCACGCTGTTTTACGCCAAATAACAAATTACTGGGTGTCTCATTCGTACTTTTATTAATACTGTTGTTTATAGCATATTCTACGTTACTTAACACTTTTTAACATTGTTTGTTTTTCTCACTCTCTACAAGTTTTCCTAACATTGGTCCTAGAATGCGGTTGACTCTTTCAGCTTGTCCGTTTGCTCTTGGTGTTGCTGTTGTTGGTTTTCTATGTCTCTACGAGCATAGTATATTTTAAACATACAAAAATCAACTGGTATATTTACTTCCTGGAATGCTTAAGAGGATGCAGTTGTATAGCTATGCAGTCTGTTTTATGTTATAACCGAAAAGGGTTCTTAAACCCTCGCAGAATTCTTTTAGACCCACTCTGTGACTTTCACTATTAGAGAGAAGACGTACCCTCTTCATATATTCGTAGAATAAAGTCTTGGTCTATTCCATTAATTTTTAAACAACGTGTTATTATTTAAAACCCTAAAAACCAATAATATATATATATATATATATATATATATATATATATATATATATATATATAAATAAATATATTTATATATATATAAATAATATATATATATATATATAATAAATAATATATATATATATATATATAAATATATATATATAAAAACCAATAATATATATGATATATATATATATAAATATATTTATTTATATATATATATATATATATATATATATATATATATATATATATTATTGGTTTTTAGGGTTTTAAATAATAACACGTTGTTTAAAAATTAATGGAATAGACCAAGACTTTATTCTACGAATATATGAAGAGGGTAGGGGTGTGCGAGTACTCGTAATTTACGAGTCGAGCCCAGACCGGTTCGCTTCCTCGATCCGAGTCGAGCACTTGAATTTTTCGAGCTACTCGAATCGTCGAACTGCTTGAAAAAAATTCGAACTACTCGAAAACTTCGAACAGATCGAATATTCGAACTACCCGAATACATTCGAGCTACTCGAATATTATCGAACTACCCGAATGTATTCGAGCTACTTGAATATTGTCGAACTACTCGCATACGTTCGAATAACTCGAATATTTTCAAGTTGCCCGAAAACATTCGAGTATTCGCGTACTTATGAATTTGCTGTCAAATGTCGCTCTTATTTCAATGGTAAAATATGTTAAATACACATTATTTCTTGACCACAAAATTTATTTCATTTTTATATTTCATAATTATAATATTTTATATTTTTTATAATTATTTTATAATTATTACTATTATTAAATTATTATTTTCATGCGGGAAACATATTTTTTCAACATGATCATAACTTTCCTGTGGATAATTTTTGTTATTTGTTTTGTATTGTACAGTCCGTGACACTTGATTAAATGCAACACGTTTTTTCTTATATTAATTGCGATTCATTTTCAAATTAAGAAAATCTATTTTTTTAAGTTCGTTTTGTATTTCATTGTTATCTTCTCAATAATTTTTATCGAACAAAACTTGAAATATGTATCACCTCACATTTATGTGACGGAGCGATCATCGGATCGAACACATCTTATACATATGTGCAGAACATAAAACAGAAAAAGTACTATCGCGACGATTGGTATTTTTCGGTATACAATAAAAGAAGCGCTATTACGCTGCTTGGGTCTTCTCGTACTCATTTAGAGATAGCGCGGTTGCGCTGTTTGGGATTCTTCGACAGTGTTTTTTCAATACCCCCTGGGACTTAAACGGTTAACCGTTTGAGTGCGGAAGAATTTTCTTATGTATATGCTAAAATTGCGGAATGAAATGTGTAGTTATTTTTTTTGGAAAATAATAAAAATAAAAACGAAATTGATAATAAACTGCAATAGATATAAATACAATTGTTCTCAATTAATTCGAAAATTATACTAACGAACAGCAGCGTGGTCACTTCTCCGCACTTTTGGCATAGGACAAGCGAAGCGCGACATCGCTTCACCGCACTCAAACGGTTAAACACAATGATTTCACGCAAATACAATTTAAACGTCTCTATGTCATGTCTGCTACTAAGCAACAGATTAACAAAAGAAAAACGAGAATTTCATTCTGCCGTTTGCTCTGCTTCATAAACTCTCGTACCTCAATGTTTACATATTATATATACACTCACTTACTTATGCTGTACTGCTGAATGATTTCGTGTATACTGGTCTCAGTATTAGAAAAGGATTTGCAATGTCGAGTAGTGTTAACGTTAACGATATGGAAGTAGAAAATGAAGAACGAGTAGAGAGTGACATAGATGATGCAGGTAACAGTAGCAGTTCTAAACGTATACGCCGGAATAAAAGCAGTGTGTGGAAATATTTTAAAAAAATTAATCGAACAAGAAGCGAGTGTTTACTGTGTAATGGGAAATTTAGAATGAAATGTGGCAGTACCACATCCATGATGAGGCATGTAAGAAATAAACATCCAAATGCAATACAACCGGAACATTCTGTAGTATCGGTGTCTTCCGTATCATCAACGGAATGTTCAAAACCAATGCTGGATGCAAACTCTCGCAGAGCGCAGGCGTTAACAAGAGGTATAGCGGAAATGATGGTAGTAGACCTTCAGCCATACGACATAGTAAATTACCAAGGGTTTAAAAATTTTGTAAAAATCGCCGAACCGCTGTATAAAATACCATGCCGTACAACGTTTTCTCGTGACATAATTCCGAAAATGTACAAGGAAGAAGCAGAAAAAATAAGAGACGCCATTAGAAATGACTTGGGATGTGTAAGATTTAAAAATTATTTTGCTAATTAACTGTTTTATTTAGTCATTATTTAATTCTTTGTCGATTTGTTTATTCATTCACTCATTTATTTAGGACGATATGTTGGCTGTAGCATTTACCACAGATGGCTGGACATCACGTGCAATAGATGGATATATATGTCTCACGATTCATTATTGCACTCATAACTTTGAAGAACTTAAAAAATATACGCTCAAAGTTCACAGTTTTTCCGATTCGCACACTAGTGAAAACGTTAATGAGTTTCTCAAAGATTCGCTTAACGAATGGGGTATTATTTCCAACAAGATAAAATGTTATTTTGTTACTGATAATGCCGCCAACATGATAAAAGCGATTCAACTTTCTGATGAATGGATTCGTATCCCATGTTTTGCCCATACGTTACAGGTAATCAGTAATTGCATAAACAGGGTGTTCCATTTAATTTAACACTTTAATTAGTATTAATTTGACACTTACATCTCCGCAGCTTGTTATTAAAGACGCAATAAAAAACACTAGTGCTTTTGATTGCTTGTGTCGTAAATGCCACGAAATCGATTCTTTTTTTAACCGGTCTACAGTGGCGCGATCTAAACTTTTAAAAGCACAGAAAACGCATTGCGCAGAAGAAACACCACTGCAAGTCATTCAGGATGTGAACACTCGCTGGAATTCACAGTATGACATGATGAAGCGTTTAATTGAAATTAGGGTTCCTTTGAGCATTGTTCTTTCGGAACCAGGAATGCCTGATAATATAACCAGCCGAGAATGGGATGCACTGGATAGTTATGTAAAAGTATTGGAGCCTTTTAAGGAAGCTACGCAAATACTAAGTGCCGAAAAAGAACCAACCCTTTGCCGGTATTTACCGATAATTATAGGTTTAAATCAGTCTATCGACGCAAACTTGAATGATTATCTACACGGAACACTACATGATTTTTCTAATAACTTAAAATCATCACTGAAAACACGTTTTCAATTTGTTTATACTTGTGAGCCAATACTTTTTGCAATGTTGCTCGACCCACGTGTAAAGAATAGGTTATTGGACGATGTGCAGCAACAACATATTTTCGACATTTTGCAAGAAAGGATTGCAAAAGAGAAGGAAACATTACCTGAAAATGCACCAACAACCAGTCGAAACATTGCAGGTGTTATCTTGATACAGATAAAAATAGAAAAGTATGCGAGCTTAAGATAATCATGTTTACATTATTTTCAATTAATATTTTTCTAGCAGCATCATCCTCGAGACTGTCTCAATTTTTATATGACATAAGCGCAGAAGAAGAGAACAATGATGCGACATGGAACGGCCGAACCGAATCCATACTTTACTTGAACGAGAAGCTTGTGAAATCAGATACAAGTATTATTGATTGGTGGAAAACGCATCAGGGCCGTTTCCCTACTTTAGCTAGATTAGCAAAAAGTTTAATAGGAATACCCGCTACTCAGGTGCCCAGCGAGCGTTTATTTTCAACGGCTGGAAATATTGTTAGTGCAAATCGCACTACATTATTAACCGACCACGTTGAAGAATTATGTTTCCTACATGAAAATATAAAAATAAAATAAACCTTGTGGCCAAGTAATAATTAGTGTTTAACACATTTTACCATCGAAATAAGAGTGACATTTGACAGCAAATTCATAAGTACGCGAATACTCGAATGTTTTCGGGCAACTTGAAAATATTCGAGTTATTCGAACGTATGCGAGTAGTTCGACAATATTCAAGTAGCTCGAATACATTCGGGTAGTTCGATAATATTCGAGTAGCTCGAATGTATTCGGGTAGTTCGAATATTCGATCTGTTCGAAGTTTTCGAGTAGTTCGAATTTTTTTCAAGCAGTTCGACGATTCGAGTAACTTGAAAAATTCGAACGTTCGACTCGGCTTGACTCGTCGATTATTACTCGACTCGAAATTCGAGTACCCGAATAAATCGAGTACTCGCACACCCCTAGAAGAGGGTACGTCTTCTCTATATATATATATATATACAGGGTGTCCCATTTAAGTTGAGATTGTAAAAAATCTCGAAAACGGGTGATTTAAGAAAAACCAAGCGATGCGTGCCCCTTACTATTGCGGGTGGGGAGTCTAATGGCATTACTGATTTTTCAATGCGTGGGCGTCTTCAAGGTCATTTCAAGGTAATCTTGTTTTTTTGTGTCATAAACACCTATTTTTTATTTCGAAATCATATTCTACATAAAAAAATGGATCACTTTTGTTTGAAACATTTTGTTGTAGATTTAATATTTCTTAAGATACCAATCTCTCTCTCTCTCTCAAGGTACCAATAATATACTTGAAGATGTAAGCCTACCAGATGAGGTTTCAGCATAAATTTTAAAAGACGTTTCGCCTGATGTCTTAAAAAATATTAAATCTACAACAAAATGTTTCAAACAAAAGTGATCCATTTTTTTTTATTGCAGTGGTAAATTCGTAGGAATATTATTACCATCTTGTAAATACCCTTCTGCATCCAGGTAAGAAAAACTCTCCGACGCACAGTGGTCGATTTTGCTGAAATCCTGGCCAAAAGTCTAAAAACTTTATCGTTGATAATTGAAAATTAACAATTGCATTTGATTTATGACATATCAGACTGTTGAGTGCATGTCTCTTTCGATTGCTCGAAATCTCAAGTGTCGGCTACGGTATAAATTAATATAAAGTAGCGTGGTTCTTTTGGGTCTCCTGAATTAGATGATAAGCTCAGATTTGAACTTAGGTGTAATTTATTTACACTTAAAACTATTTAACATTAACACAACACTTAAGCTAACTTTTCTCTTGATCGAGAATGTTTAAAGATGTGCAAATGTTCCTCAGTCGAGTATGAATGAATGAAAATACAAATGTTCCTCAGTCGAGGGTGAGTTGTTCCTCAATTAAGGATTGGAATGCAACTGATTTTGTGACGCACAATTTTCTTCGTTGATTCTCCCTCCTTTCGATGGCGTTGAGCTCAAGGAATTCATTTTGAGCGCCATCGGAAGTCACACGGAAAATTAGTAAATATTAATTTTACCGCGTGAACGGTTTTGGCGCGAGTGCTCGCCCGCCCCCTTTTGGGACCGGATGGTCTTCGGTTGAGGGGACGAGACCCATGGGTGGCCAAAGAGGGTGGCTCGTCGGCACAGGCGAAGGTTTATGGCACGCTTCCTATTGAGGAAGAGAGGAGTGACGATGCGAACCTTAAAATTAAGGTTCACACTCCTTTCAATTGTTGAAAGTCAAGGAAGGCACATGCTGATTTGAAGTTTATTGTAATCCTCACAAATAGCATTGCCGCTCGTACCATGAGCCTATTGTTTGCACGGAACCGGACATCTGCATGTCAGGGAAACTCTGAATTGTTGTAAGACAAAATTCTATTGATAGAAAAGACGATGAAGATAACGGAGACTGACGGGGTCCGTGGGCCTGTGAGCCGTAACACTATGACTTCCTCGACATGCATTGTCTATTGTAACAAAAAGATTTCGTGAAACAATTACAATCTTGCGCTCGACGCCGTGATGATACTAAGCTCGTTCAGGTGTGGTAATAATGCCTCAACACAGACCATATGTATTCACTTATAAAACTTTGTTTACACAGTGTTCTTAGAAATATACATACGATCTCAAAGTTAATATAATGGGTGAAGTAAAAAGTTTTGAGCGTTTTTTGTTAGATGGCTTTAGTGAGCCATATCTCACAATGTATACGTTGCATCATGTCATTCTATACTGTGACTTAAAGGCAACATAACGCTTTAAAAAAAGTTCTCTGACAGTCTTTTGTTTTGTGAAGCCAGTTGTTTGTTAGAGCGTATCAAAATGGAGGTAACGAAAGAGAAGATTCGATACATTCTACAATACCACTACGATCAAGGGGAAAAAGCCGAGCAGGCAGCGAAAAAAATTTGTGCTGTTTATAGACCCAAAACAGTATCGAATGCAACAGCAAAGCGGTGGTTCCAACGCTTCCGTTCTGGTAATATGGACGTCGAAGATGAGACACGATCTGGTAGGCCTATCGTTGAAAATGTCGATAAAATCATGGAAATCGTCGAGTCAGACCGGCATGCGAGCACTTATTCCATTGCCCAGGAACTGAAGATTATCCAGAAAACCGTTTGGAACCATTTGCATAAGGCTGGTCTCAAAAAGAAGCTCGATATATGCCACAAGAACTGACGCAAAAGAACCTTTTGGAGCGAGTTGATGCCTGCGATTCTTTGCTGAAGCGTCACGAAATGGATCCATTTTTTAAGCGGATGGTGACTGGCGATGAAAAATGGGTCACATACGAGAATGACAGGCGAAAAAGATCGTGGTCCAAGCGCGGTGAGACGGCCCAAACGATCGCCAAGCCCGGATTAACGACCAAGAAGGTTTTGCTATGTGTTTGGTGGGATTGGAAGGGAATCCTGCACTATGAGCTGCTCCCATCGGGCCAGTCACTCAATTCGGGCCTATATTGTGAACAACTGACCAGATTGAAGCAGGCGATTAACGAGAAGCGACCAGAATTGTCCAATCGGAAGGGTGTTGTCTTCCATCAAGACAACGCCAGGCCGCACACATCTTTAACGACACGCCAGAAGCTCCGAGAGTTTGGATGGGAGGTTATATCGCACCCGCCGTATAGCCCAGACCTGGCACCAAGCGATTATCACCTTTTTAGACATTTACAACATTTTCTTGATGGCAAAAAACTGGCCTCAAGAGAGGCTTGTGAAAGTGAGCTGGTCGAGTTTTTTAACAATAGGGACGAAGACTTCTTCAATCGCGGAATTATGAAATTGCCTTCAAAATGGGAAAAAGTTATTGAACAAAACGGCGCTTATTTGATTTAATTCCGAAAATTCTAAGTTTGTTAATTTTATCATCAAAATAAAGAGAAAAAACGCTCAGAACTTTTTACTTCACCCATTATTTATAACGTGATGTTTCCGCGCCGGAACTAAAATTAAGCTTTTGATGTACTACAAACGTGTGATACTTTATTTCTCTATTGATAGCTACCTGACATGCTTCAAATTTCAAAATATGTCGGCTTCATTTTTTTATTTAACAATTTACAGCTGTGATGATGAAAATACGAGGACCATGCATTTCTCTTCCTTTCCTAAGAAAATAGTTAAAAGGTTGGCTTCGTTTGGCGTTCATTTTTTGGTTAAATAATGTTTGAAGTTCTCTAAATAAATGCCGATCGGTTCCAGCTGCTATTTTCTGCTCCCCTTTGAGTTATTAACAATTGTTCGTCGTACGCGCCTTTTGTATGGCAGCGCATTTATATGCATTGTATGGGAGTATCGAATCCTACTTATTGAGATATTGAAACCGCCATTTGGTTTTTGAAAGTTTCTAGTTCTGATGCGTAATCAGCAACCCAAATAATGCTAATATACCAATTTTCGATTAAATTGAAGCTGTTTTAAGGTTTTGGCCAGGATTTTAGCGAAAGCGACCACTATGTGACGCGTCGATAAAGAACGCGTCGTCAAGCCATCAGTGTTAAAAAGTTAGTCATCGAATGTCAACCGTATAGAATCTATGTCACAGTTTTGTATTTTAAACGTATTCATAACAGTTTCCTGTTATTAAAACCGAATTGCATTTTTGGCAATCCCACCTCTGATATTTTGTTGAGTCATTAACAACAAATTGTTTATTATTATTAGCTAAATTGGTCATGTGACCGCATTTACATTTGTATAGTTCTTGAAGCTTACTATGATTATTAAACTGTAACTTTTTCAGATTTTTTGCAAAAATGTTGTAGAGTTATAATAACATGTTTATTATAATAGATAAAAATATAAAACACGCTAAACACAATCACACAAAACGGCACTCTAAAAAACGCTATCGTTGCTCAAATTATGCTGACCATTCTCTCGCTGTTGCCAAAATCACACTCGGTTACTCAAGTGACACTGGGCCTTCCCACGCAGCCACTTTCCTCCGAAGGCCCTGCACCCCACACACACATACAAACACACACAGGCACACACATCATCTCGTGGGCTCTCTGTCTCTCTCTCTCTCTCTCTCTCTCTCGCTCGCACTTACCTTTACAGTCATCCCCGCAGTGCTCTCAAACTAATCCTGCAATGTATTGTGGAGTTATTATTTAAAGTAATAGAATAATAAAATGTTTAGTAATATACAGGGTATTTCACCTAACTTGACCACCTTAAATATATCGCTTATTTTGTATGATAGAAAAAATGTCAGAAGTAGAAGATATTCTGTTTGAAGACGTCAATAGGGTGATGGGCCGAATTTTTTTTTCAAGGTCATTTTTTCGAGATTTCAAGGTCATCGTATTTTTTTTAAATGGGACTGCATCTTTTCATTACAACAGTGTTATAGCTTATAAAAAAACGAATCCAACTAGGTGCAATATGTTGATCTTCACGTGACCTTTAGCAAGAAAATTATGAAATATTTGTCAGTAACTTCAGTACGCGTTCGGGGACGGTAAATGAATGAATTTCAACTTCATTGAAACAGTGTACCGTGTAATTGTCCCTAGTGCTTGTAAGCGGACATTCGTATTCTCCTTTCATCGGTTGAAGAATGTTTAGAAGCATTTTTGGCGTGTTCGTCGTTGCTATTTGCCGGCTCCTATATCGGGATGTTACAGCGGCACGCGGCTACAATGTTCCGTTTACAAAGGCTTCGCTATGCCGATACACATTATTATCAAAGCGATAATTTTCTCGCTAAAGGTCACGCGAAGGTCAACATATTGCACCTAGTTGGATTCGTTTTCTTATAAGCTATAAGACTGTTGCAGTGAAAATATGCAGTCCCATTTAAAAAAAATACGATGACCTTGAAATCTCGAAAAAAATGACCTTGAGAAAAAAATTCGGCCCATCACCGTATTGGCGCCGTCAAACAGAATATTTTCTATCTCTGACATTTTTTCTATCATACAAAATAAGCGATATATTTAAGGTGGTCAAGTTAGGTGAAATACCCTGTAGATAAAAATATGAAATAGAAAATGCAAAAGTAGCACAAAACACAAATAAAATTAAACAAGACTCATACACATTCACAGAAAACACTACTCTATCGTTTTAACGTCGTCGCTGCTCAAAATCACATTTTAGGAATACGGTGTACACTGGTAGGAAGAAACACTAGAACTACGCTGTTCGCTGTTACGAAAAACACTGGGCCTTCTCACAGTTCCTCCGAAGGCTCTGCATCCCACACACACATCATCTCGCAGGCACTTGCTCTTGCAACGCCCCCTCTCCTCCCCCTTTTTCACTTTCTGTCGCACTTATCTCTGCAACGCTCTTACACTCATCTCTTCACGCTCTCGCAATCATACAGTATCACACTAAAAAAAAAGAACGCATGTTTATTTATAATACTGACATACTTAATTATTTATTTGACGACGTATATATTGTTATGATTTTGAAGCTTATTATAATTATTATTGTGAAATTTTTTCAAATTTTTTGCAAAAGTATATTTTAAGGTAAGTGCGAGCGAGAGAGAGCGAGGGGGAGAAATGAAGAAGCGTGAGTGTGTGAGAGAGAGAGAGAGTGAAAGAGGGTTGTAAGAGACAGTGCCTGCGAGATGATGTGTGTCTATGTGCGTTTGTGTGTGTGTGGGGTGCAGGGCCTTCGGAGGAAAGTGGCTGCGTGAGAAGACCCAGTGTCAATTTGGTAACAGAGTATACAGAGAGTGTCAATTCAGGAACAGCGAACAGTGCGTACAGTGTGATTTTCGAAACAGAGAACAGCGTATTGAGTGATTCTGCGCCCAGCGATAGCATATTATCTTAGAGTAGTGTAGGATCGTGGAAAAGGAAAGAGAGACGCCTGGTAACCCATCCAAGCGACGTACTCCGGCCGGCGTTGCTTAGCGTCGATGATCGCTTGGGTCGGCGCGGAACCACTGCGCCAGCGACCTCTCCCTGGTGTCAATTCCTATTCACGTCCTCTTAAAGTTCTTTTATTAGGAGGGCACCGCCCCGATCCCACAGTAGCATTTTGTGTGATTGTTTATGAGACTTATTTGTGTTTAGTGTATTCTTTATTTTATGTCTAGTTTAATAAATATTTTATTATAACTCTATAATGTTAAACCAATAAAATTAAAATCTAATACTTTCTTGCTTTCTGTGGGATGTATGCCGGGAAACTAAAGAAGTTCGTTTCGCTGTGAAACGTTTTTTATTCACGTTGCGCGTGCAACGTGGTCGCCGGAAGTATACAGTTCGACTGTCCGTTAAAATTATTTTTCCTGCCCTTATAAGCGATTCGTCGCTTCTGCGTCCCGACCAATCCTGTAACAGATTTCATTTGCTGTTTTCCCGGGATCGGTCGGGCTGCAAGGGCCCCGTCCTCACGGCGACGGGCCGTCGCCAAGCTCAAGGACCTCTTGGCGAAAATATAAACTATGTGGCGAGACGCTGTCGCGTTTTCGATGCGACGCACAGTGGTCCAGAACTTCGATTTAGCTGTTCAGGCACCTCGCACAGTTTTCCATCTCTTTGAAATCCTCGCTAAAAGCGCAAAACACATCTGATTTAGCTAAGAATTAGTATTTTTATGTATTTTGGGCCGCTGATTACGAATCTGAACTCAAAATTTCCAAAAACAAAATGGTGGATTTAAAAGTCGGGCGGACAGTCATAAGGCGGAGCATAGTTATAGGAGCTTTTTCCTTTTACAAAATTATTGGTTTATGCAAATGGTTGATTAGGAAAACCTCCCTTCACATTTTGTTATTTTTGCCAAGGGGGAGGATAATTAGAAAAAAACATTTTTATCTCACTCATCCGCTGGCCAACATTTTGGGCTTCCCCTCGGCCTGCGGTTTATAGCATGTGCGACCTGCTGGTAGACTTAGAATCATTAAGTTGTAAAACCCACATTTAAGAAACTATCGACTTGTAGTTGCCGATGAGGGTTTCTATTTAACCCTCGGTTTTTACAAGTTGGCTTAGCGAATTCCGAGAAGTTGTGAACCGCATGGCATTACACAAATTCGCTCTGATTATTTTCCGAATCCATTTAAAATGATATTGTTTGAACTACATGTAGACAGAAATTTCGAATACTCATTTACAACATAAGATTAACTGTTTACCCTCTTCTAATTCAACCAATTCATAGAAAGATTTCCTTAAAACCGCTGACAGACTCTAGCGGCAGGCAGCAGCTGGAGTGCACGCGACTCTTTAAACAATAAAAAATCAAATTTGTGGTGCGAATAGGGAAGGTTTCTTTGCAGGATCATATAGCAGAGAGCTTACAGAAAAGGGCCTCATTGGTAGAAACACAAAAAAATACAAAAATAAAAAGATGCTGACTGTCAATGATAGAAAACTTTGATGATTTTCTTTCATTCATTGAACGTTAATTTTTTAATAAACTACAAACACTAATTTTACATTCAGTATGTGCATTTTGATCGTAGAAGAGTGCTCTTCAATTAGGAAAAAAAATCATTAGAAAATATAAGAGACATTCATCAGAATGTCACGAAGAAGACAATGTGTTTTTTCGATAGAAATTGGTCTCGAGAAAATGTTCCAACTTTAAGCGATTGTTGTAACTACAATTTTTGTCGGATTTCATTAAATTTGCCATTTCTGAAATCTATGGACATTTAGGGATCGATATAAAGAAGAAAAAAAAAGCGACGAATGCGAAAAGCTAGTCAAACAAATAAGATAGAATATTCGCTTACCGCGAATTTTGCGGCAGATTTTTTTCACAAGTCTCCATCCACACGAACGTGTAGAAGAAGCCCTGAAAGCCGTGACCATTAATTTTTTTACACACTGTATATTCTCTAGTAAGCGCTCGTATTTTAATTGGTGAGGAGTCCAAACTACAGAGGCGTATTCTAAGTGCGGTCGTGCCAGAGAATAATATAAAGTTTTTAAAGCGGTTGGGTTAGTGAAATCATTGGAAAAGCGCTTCAAGAAGCCGAGTGCTTTATACGCTGTCGCAGATATGTGGTGGTAATGAGTAGTGAAGCAAAGCTTGCAGTTGAAATGGACGCTAATGTCACAGAAATCAGAAATATCGGTGTGTGACGGTGTGGTCCAGTCGCTACAGGAGGGCAATTGAATCTGTGGCGGCTCGGGCGCCGCCGACAATGGTGGAACCTACGTTACCGACTGCCCTTGAGAGAACGCCCCAGAACGACTCGAATCTCTTGGGGCGCGACGATCGGGCAATGAACAAAAGAAGAAAACAAAAGATAACTTTTCGAGAAGTTTTCTGACTTCCGGCCACGTTTTTCCACGACACGATCAGAGGCATACGCATCTCTTTTTTGTTAATCAGTATAATAAAGTTTTCTTACATTCTACAATTTGCAAGTTTCACTCTTATTAACCAGAAACTTCATATCGCAGTTTTTTGCGCCATCGCCCGTTGAAAGGGACAACTATGGACTGGATAGGTGTAGTAGAGGGATAGTTGGCTGCAGTCAGCTGAAGTCGTGAAGAGCGTAGACCCTCTTTCATTTTAGGACATTCATATTTATATATACGGTGTTAAGATAAGGCATAATTTAGTGTAGTGTTTAATAAAGAGAAGAGAATTACAGGTGGGAACGAGTGTGTATAGTTTTTTATACCGTTCTGCCTCTTTTCCCCTTTCTCAAACGGAAAAATCGGAAAGATTCTCGAGTCCGATATGGCAATTAAAGGTACCAAGGATTCTGTGCCTAGAAAAACTCATCCTATAACATTTCGCAAGGTTTAGTGCTAACCCGTTATCGGCACACCAGTTGACAAGTCTGTTAAAGTCCGATAGAAGTTTCAAGGCATCGTCGTTCAATTTTATAACATTGAAAATCTTCAGGTCACCCGCATATAGTAAAAATCTAGAAGATTTGAAGCAATTTTGCAATATCATTTATAAAGATGTTGAGTAAAAGAGGGCCAAGATGTGAACCTTGGGGGACTCCAGAATTAACGTTAAGTAAGTCGGAAAAATGCCCAGCGATGCAAGCCAATTGAACTCTATCAGATAGATAGCTGTTAATCCAGGCGGAAAGGGTTTTGGAGCAACCATACTTGAGTAGCTTGTCAACCAGAGTGCAGTGTGGAACAGAGTCGAAGGCTTTTTTAAAGTCAGTGTAAATAGTGTTAACCTGGAGGTGATGCTTTAGGGCTGAAGAAAGAAAATTACAAAAGGTAGTCAGATTAATAACTGTAGACCTACCAGGTATAAATCCATGTTGCTTGATAGCGATAATGTTTGGAAGAAACGGCCATAGGTAATCGGTGACAATACTTTCGAATAATTTGGGCATGACATTCAATATGCTGATAGGTCTGTAGTTACTAACGACACAACAATCACCTTCTTTGTGAATCGGAGTAATCAGACTAGACTTCCATCGTCCAGGAAAAATCCCGGAAGCTAAAGAACGATTGAACAAGATCCAGAGTGGTCTAGACAGAACAAAATTACATTCTTTAAAAAAATAGGGTGCAATACCATCATCACTGGGACTATAGTGGTTCTTTAGAGAACTAAACTTGTTGGAAACATCCCTGATGTTGATGGAAATATCAGGTAGATTAAAGTATAGCTGTGAGAAACAATTTAGGTCTGCAATCCTTTGTGTGGTTGGGTAGACTGAAACAAAATAATGGGCGAAAAGATTTGAAATATCACTACAAGATGTTACAGACACAGTACCGTCGGACATTACAGAAGGTATGAGATGAGTTGTGCGTTTACAGTTGACCTATTTCCCAAAAGATTTCAAGTTCAATGGAATTTTGGCCTCAGTAGTAATGCCTTACGCACTACTTTTTCTGTTTCGATGAGATGAATTAAAGACGGGGAAAACCAGCTAGAGAAAGATGATATATGAGGAGAGGAAAAAGGAATGTAATGATTAATGGTTTCGTACAAATGAAAATACAGGAAGTTAACGGCATCGTCGAGAGATAAATGGGATAGGTTATAGTCCCAATCAATTGAGCCTAGATAATCGCATATAGCTTTATAGTTGCCTTTACGAAAGTTAGCTTTTGAAATTGAGGGTGACGAGAAAAAGTTAACGGTGCAAGTGAATAAGATGCAGAGATTGCCACATGGAAACGGTCGCAATTAACTATAGGATCATTGCATATACTTAGTGATAAGTTTTTATTGCTGGAAAATACTAACAAGGGAACATCCCGAACCCGTACACGCCAATTTTGATGAAAATTATATGGTAGATAGTTCTCGACAAAATATTTGACACCTATTTTTTTATATCTGCAATCGTCCACATTGAAGGGGTGATAATAGCCCTCAAACTTTGGGGTTGAAAATGGTTTTTTCGAAATATCTCCGAGATTAAAGGGCGCACGGAAAATTTTTTTTTTAAATTGTGCGCCTTGAGATTACGAATTCAGTGATATAAATAATAATTGCAAAAAATTATTTGTTTAAACAATATATTAAAATTTCTTAATTTTTTGTTAATTTTTCGTACTAAATGTTGTTCCATTTTCGTGGAAATTTATGTGTATAAAGAATAGACAAAATTAGTGAATACGTGTTTTTGGAATTTTTTGTTTGCTAACATTTAACGATACTTATGTAACGTTTAATTTTTCGCCCGCTTCGTACAGGGCGTATGAAAATTATTTGCCATGATCTGCCAGGCGTTGTTCTATACCTTTGGGGTGATGGACATTTGCCAAAAAATCTACCACAAAATTCGCAAAAGCCTTGCAAATTAAGATCACTTTTTTATTAGCTCATCGAATTCGTCTCGCCGCGTAGGCAAAATGTATGAAAGGAACTATGGGTCAGAAATGAACTTTTCTTGTGCAAATTAATGTTAAAATTGCAGTTCCGTGAGTGGCTTTCCCATCGGTAGGACAACCTTTGCTAACGGACATATAGAAAACAGAAGCATACGAATTATCATTATTGTCCGAAATGTGTCATTTGCTATTATATTTCAGAAACCTAATTACCGTAGCACGCTATACGAGCTTCGAATATGGACGAAGTAAATATAGCCAGTAAGAAAAACGCATGTGTTTATGTTCTTCTCTCTGGGAAGGCCCTTGGGAGGACTCGAAGCTGATCGCAGGTCATTAATATTTTCCTATCCTGCGAAAATTTTTATTCAAATATCTCCTACTGTACGGCGACAGCGAAGAAAATTGCAATCATGTGTGACTCAACAATCCTAGATCGGTCGATTGTCGAAATCTTTTGTTAGTGTCGCGGTTTATGACTCTATTGTTCCGCGTAAATTTTCGCAGACTACGAAAATATTAATGTCCTGCGATTGGCTTTGGGTCCATCAAGGGCCCTTCCGGGGTGTAGAATTAGCCTGGTAGGCCATGATAAATATTTTCATACACTCTGTACTGTGGTAAACCAATGAAAGAAGTCCTTTCTGACAAAAAGTTGTTTTTATTATAAAATTAAAGTTTAAACTAAAAAGAAAATCTTTAAAGGGTCTAGCCGGATAAGGATGGAAAAAGAGCCCCCAAAGCAAATTAATCTTGGGGCATATCATTCGATAGGCCTCTTTAAAAAACCCTTCCTGCAAAGTATGAATCCGCTACCCCTACCGTAGGGATCGTTACAGGGTGAAACGTATTTTACAGTTTTTGCTCGATTTCTCCTGTTTGTCTTCATAGAAAGTTCTGAAAAAATCACAGATATTATAGCCAATGGTGTGCATACTTTTGAATTTTTTCAGATTTTTAGGAGTGGTGGAACGCAGTTCAAAAATTTAAAAATCAGCAAATTGTTTATATTAATATGGCTGATTTCTAATTTTTTGAACTGCGTTCCACCACTTAATTTGCACAAGAAAAGTTCATTTCTGACCCATAGTTCCTTTCATAATTTTTATACGCCCTGTACGAAGCGGGCGAAAAATTAAGCGTTACATAAGTATCGTTAAATGTTAGCAAACAAAAAATTCCAAAAACACGTATTCACTAATTTTGTCTATACTTTATACACATAAATTTCCACGAAAATGGAACATCATTTAGTACGAAAAATTAACAAAAAATTAAGAAATTTTAATATATTGTTTAAACAAATAATTTTTTGCAATTATTATTTATATCACTGGATTCGTAATCTCAAGGCACACAATTTTAAAAAAAAAATTTTCCGTGCGTCCTTTAATCTCGGAGATATTTCGAAAAAACCATTTTCAACCCCAAAGTTTGAGGGTTATTATCACCCCTTCAATGTGGACGATTGCAGATATAAAAAAATAGGTGTCAAATATTTTGTCGAGAACTATCTACCATATAATTTTCATCAAAATCGGCGTGTACGGGTTCGGGATGTTCCCTGTAAGTCAAGTAGTGAGTCATGAGAATTCCGATTAAAATTTAATTGGGTGAGGTTTCGAGAAGAAAGGGCTGTAAATAATGTAATTAAGGCATCCCGTTCGAGTGGAGGAAAGAGTGGAAAAAGCAGAATGGAGAGATGCGTGTGAATTACGGTGCAAAAAGGAGTGGGGTAAATTATAATCACCGAACAAAAAAATGTCAAGAAAAGTGTAATAGCCCAATAAGTTTCCAACCGCATCGCAGTGTGATATGTATTGTTGCACCGAAGAAGAAGGCAGGCGACATAGAGCGGCAACCAGGTAAGACACAGACGGAGCGGTTCCATAACGAAGTTCGACGAACAGATACTCGATGTTGTCCACCGATGAAGAGAGTTGAGTACTAGATAGCGTGCTCCTGACTGCAATTAAAACACCGCCTCCTCTCGAAAAGCAGCTGGTAGACGAATCTCTATCTTTCATGTACAGAGTGTTTCAAAAGGTTATGTCATGGCTTCGGGGGGTTGTTCTACACCTCGGATTGGATGGAGATTTGTGAAAATAACCTGCCGCAAAATTCGCGGAAGGGTTGCCGATATTTCTGGGCAGGTTCATCGCATTCGTCTTGTTACGTAGGTAAAATGTCTGAGAGGAATCATGGGTCAGAAACGAACCGTTCTCTCGTAAATCGACTTTTAATTGGGCCTCCGCAATTGAATTTTCGCATTGCTTATTATTAAGTTTAATGAAAATCGGCGTTCAGATGGTCAGCGAAGACGAAGGCGATACCTAGGAAGAAAGAGGTGTAGGGACGATGGTTTACGATCCGGTCTCCACCATTGTTCGACTTCGAACGGCCGACTCTGCTTTGTTAACTATTTTTAATTTAGCAAGTTGCTGGTAGACAGGGGCCAGGTCGTGGGCCGCCGAAAAAGAGAAGCCCTATTGTCTGGGAGAGAACTCCGCCACGAGGCGGCTGGGCCTTGAGGGGTGTTCACCAGATGTGGAATTTTCCATACCAAGGCACCCCCAAGGTTTACAGACGTCTCGAAGCAAGCTCAACAATTTTATCGGGAACCGCCTAGACGCGGATAAACGTTAAGTCTCCGTTACTCTCGAACAATGAGAGTAGAGAGAGAAGAATATATAACACACAGGATAATGTCTGCAGATACGAAATATTAAATATTAAGTATTAAATGTAGCAAAAAATATAAGTTTATGTAAATTAGTACATTTGTAAAGTACATTATATTTAAAAATATTAAGAATTTGTGGCCACCGAAACGTCGGTTTTTTCCCACTGTGCACCGGGTTTCCCACTTTGCACAGGGATCGGTCCTCGGACCGCTCTTGTGGAACCTTGCGTTTGACAAAGTGCTGCGGACTTCCCTCCCCGACGACGCGTCGCTCGTTGCGTACGCAGACGACACCATGGTCGTCGTCGTCGGGAACGACTGGAGGGGCATCCTCGCGACCGCGGAAGACGCGATTCGGAGGGTCTCCTTGTCGATCGAGGGACTGGGGCTGAGGGTGGTGTAGAAAATTAAGGAATTTTCAAAGGGATTCTTTAGTTACATTTTATAGGTTGGTAATATTCGATGTTCATATGTTTTGTATCGTTTCTGTTTTTCAAATATTCATAAGACGTGTAACGTAAAAGGCGTTTTATAAGAGAAGTAATAAAAGCAAGTTTGTTAATACGATTTCTGATTTAACTTTATCTCTATCCGGGACAACGGAGGACCTACAATTTAACGAGGTTTTCATATTTTGGTGCCGAAATCCGGGAACTTATAGAAAAGTGAAAAAGTGTGTAACGGACATTTAATATGGAAGTCGTATTTCGGAAATCGTGTCGTGCTCTTGTTACAAGATTGGTGAATCAAACGCTCGAATTGCTAAATAACGAAGCGGTCGACGAAAATGATATTCGTATTCATATCGGAAAATTAAAAGCTGCTAACGATAATCTACGAACGGCCAATAAAGATACTTATAGCGTTATTCAAGCGGATAGCATGGAGGCAGAGTGTACTACAATGGCGGAATATGAAGAGAAGGTGATATCAGCCATTTCTGTATTAGAGGCGTTGATAGTAGAAAAGCGATCGTCACTTGCTTTATCGATGGCGGCTATCGATGTAAATAACCACAATCCGTCCGTGACACCTGTCACCGAAAATAGGGTTAACACGATGCGACAAGTGAAGTTACCTAAACTTGAGCTAAAGAAGTTTAACGGAGAGCTCAAAAATTGGTTATCATTTTGGGAACAGTTTCGTACGGCTGTCCATGAGAACGCGTCGTTAGATGGAATAAGAAAATATAACTATTTGCAATCGGTGTTAGAAGGTAAAGCTGCATCAACTATATCGGGTCTATCACCGTCTGCATCATGTTACAACGAAGCGATAAAAATGCTAAAAGAAGAATACGGTAATAATGAGCGTATTATCGATAACTACATACAACAACTGATATCATTCCAAAGTATTAAGAGTAGGAATGATGTAAAAGCTTTACGTAAATTATATAATGCTACGTCGGCGATAACGAGAAGTCTAGAATCTATGGGAACTCCAGTAACGGAATATGGTAGAGTAATAAAGTCTATCATTTTAAGGGTATTACCATATTCAATGAATTTAGAGTTTCATAGACAGCATGCTAGTGGGAGTAACGATTCAGAGTCTCGGGAAATGGTAAGCAAGGAGACTTTAGAGAGTTTAATGACATTTATTAAGAAAGAAGTGGATTCTTTGGAACTAGCACTAACTGTATATAATAACGAATTGAGTAATGGTACTGAACGGAAGCCAAAGGGTAGGACTGATCATGTTTCACGCAACATAAGCACCGCAGCTGGTCTTTATGCGGGTGTTAAGGAAGCATGCCTATTCTGCGGATCTAAAATGCATGACACTACTCATTGTACAAAGTCTATAACGATACAGGAAAAGAAAAATATATTGAAGCGGAGTTCGAGATGCTTCAGGTGTACCAAGCCGAATCATTTATCCAAGGCCTGTAAATCACAGGGTGTGATCTGTGAGACATGTCATGGTCGGCATTTAACGATAATGTGTGATCCGTCATATGCACGGAAGAATGAACGTCGACCAGACACCTTGCAAAATAAGCATAGTCCCGAATCAACAGTAAGTCTTTTCACCAATGGTCGGCTGGATAAGGTTTTACTCCAGACCGGTCGTGCTTATGCATCGGCAGATGGGCAGAACAAGACCAAGGAGAAGGCTATAAGATTTATATTAGATGGGGGTAGCCAATTAACTTTTATTAAGGGATCAGTTTCAAAAGTTTTAGATTTGCCCATTGTAAGTACTCACAAGCTCAGTATATTGTCATTTGGTAGTAAAGAGAAGAGTACAGCTAAGTTATTTAATAGAGTTGCTCTTTGCTTAAGAGGTCAATACAATTCTGAAGTAATTCGTATAGAAGCTGTAGCAGTTCCCGAAATCTGTCTAGAAGAGTTTCATGTACCTTGTGTTCACAATCTTAAGCTTGCAGGTTATAAATTAGCAGATGCTCCTATAAACGACTGCGAGACTCTGGATGGAATCAGTTTACTAATTGGAGCGGATTTCTATTGGGAATTAGTAACGGGCGAGAACGAACGTGTATCGAAAAAGTTAACAGCTGTAAATAAGCGCATTGGATGGACATTACATGGCCCTGCTCCTATCGATTGTGTCAATGTCAACCTCAGCGCGGCCACTGTAACGAATCTAAATTGTAACATCCAGGAAGAATTAGACGTAAGGAAATTCTGGGACCTCGAAACGATCGGGATCACTAATGTACGCGTAAGGTCTACGAAATTTACCGAGGAATTTATACAGAAAAACCTAACTTTTGAAAAAAAATAGATATATAGTTTCGTTACCGTGGAAAAATGCGGTTAAATCGTTAGACGACAATTATGTCGGTGCGTCTAAACGATTGAAGAATTTCACTGTTCGACTAGCGAAGGAGTCACAACTCGCAAGGTACGATGCCGCGATTCGCGATCAAATTTCTGAAGGTGTAGTAGAATATGCTCCTCCTAGGAAAAGGGAACAAGTCACATATTATATGCCGCATCGTCCCGTATTTAGAGAAGACAAGGCATCAACGAAAATGCGTATAGTTTATGATGCATCGGCGAGTGCTAAGGGATATCCTTCGTTGAACGATCAGTTGCATTCGGGCGATAATTTAAATCCAGATTTAGTTGATATTTTAATGAATTTTCGTATTGGAAATATAGGTATAATAGCAGACGTTGAAAAGGCGTTCTTGCAAATAATACTTTGCGATAGAGACCGCGACGCGCATAGATTTTTGGTACAATAGCGAGATGACTGCACTCGATAAATTTCCAGAAGTGCAGGAATTTAGAATGACGAGATTAACGTTTGGAGTAACTTGCAGTCCTTTTGTGTTAGCCGCGACTATAAAGAAACATTTAATGGTTAATCGAAAACATTACGAATTCACATCTAAAGTTTTGGAAAAGTCTTTTTACGTTGACGATTTGGTTGCTGGGATGAGTACTAAGCAGCAAGCTAAGCAGCTTTATGAGGAATCTGTCCAAATAATGAAGTCAGCCGGAATGAATTTGCGGAAATGGTATACGAACGATGACGAAGTGAGGTCAGAATTTGGACAGCAATCAGATTTGGACCCGATACGACTGAAAGTACTTGGATTACGATGGATGACTAAGGAAGACGAACTGGCGGTAGATCTGCAACCTGTAATAGAATTCGTAGAAGGCATCGTTCATGGATCAAAAAGAAGCATATTGCAAGCAATTGCGAGGATTTATGATCCTCTTGGCTTGTTAGGACCTTTTGTAATTAAATTAAAGATTTTACTACAGGCTGCCTGGAAGCTAAAATTACCTTGGGATACATTACTATCAGAAGAGTTAGGAAAAATATAGAGCATTTGGTGCAAAGATTTGCAGGGGATGCAAGATGTCTCGATAATCAGATGCGTACTGAATGGGACTGAAGAGAACGTACATTTGCATGTATTTGCCGACGCCAGTCCGCATGCATATGGTGCGGTAGCATACTTGAAGGTTCCAGGCGCTAACCCCAAGCTTCTGTGCGCAAAGAATCGGGTGGCTCCGATAAAAGGGGATTCTGATTCGTTAACTTTGCCCAAATTAGAGTTAACGGCAGCGCTGTGTGCAGCGCGTTTGCAGCATTATGTAAAGAATCATTTAAGAATTACAATATCGGAAACGTATCTTTGGTCAGACTCCGAAATAACACTACACTGGCTAAAGAAGGATTCTTCAAAAATGAAACAATATGTGACGAATCGAGTTAGTGAAATTCGCGAATTGACAGCAGATTGTAAATGGCGACATTGTTCTGGTAAAGAAAATCCGGCCGACTTATTAACTAGAGGCCTTAGTGCGGGTGTTTACTTGTCGTCGACTATTTGGTTTTCTGGGCCGTCCTGGTTAAACGAAGAGGGTAACGAGTGTCAAGATGAAGAAAATGATCCTTGGGAACCTCATATTTGCTCTCAAGTGGCGGCATGCGAGAAACAAATTGTTGAACCTATTTTTTCATTAGAAAAGTTCAGCAGTTTGGAGAAAATATTAAGAATTACGGCTTATGTTTATCGATATTTACATAATTTGCGATATCCTAATGAAAAAATTATTCGTAATTTATTAGTAGAAGAAATGGAAAACGCAGAAATTTATTGGATTAAATTTGTACAACGAGACGCATTCTGGAAGGAATTGAAGGCTTTGAGTAATAACCAAGGTATGCCTCGTGACTCTTCTTTATTGCAGCTTGGACCATTTCGAGACGATAAAGGTATTTTAAGATTGAAAGGACGCCTTCAGGACTCGGATTTGACTTATGATACTAAGCACCCAATTATTCTACCGAAATGTTCGAAGTATACTGAAGCGGTGATAAGAGACATGCATAATCGTCTTCATCATACCGGAACCAATGCGGTTTTGAGTTTTGAGACGACTGTTGCGGTGAGGCGCAAGTTTAAATACTTGGGCCTCACGGTGGACAGTTACTGGCGTTTCTCGCACCACTTCGAAAATTTGGCTCCCAGGTTGGAGAGAGCGGCGGCTCCGTTAAGCCGCCTGGCTCCCAACTTGGGCGGTCCAAACAAGAAGGCGAGGCGGCTGTACATGGGAGTCGTCCGGTCCCTGGCGCTCTACGGAGCTCCAGTATGGGCCGGCGGCCTGGGTGTCAGCGGGCGGGCGAGCCGTGCCATGCACAGGGTTCACCGCCTGATGGCTATCCGGGTCGTGCGGGGTTACTGCACGATTTCCTACGCGGCCGCCTCTTTACTGACGGCCTCCCCACCGTTTGCATTTCATGCAGAAATGGCCGCGGAGGTTTATACAAACCTCCGTGCACCGCTGCAGCAAACGGATGAGGGAGAGTCGTCTGGTGCAGAGGAAGTGGACGTGAGGCGTCAGGCCGAACAGCGCATGATAGCCAAATGGTCCTCCTGGCTCGAGGAGCTCGAGAACCAGGCATCACGCGCTGTGAATGCTGTCACCCCATTCCTTAAGGAGTGGGTGACGAGAAAGCACGTCTTCCTCTCCTATCGCCTAACTCAGATCCTCACCGGGCACGGGTGCTTCGGTGAGTTTCTGAGTAGGATCGGCAAGGAGGTAACACCTCTATGTCACCATTGTGACAGGGGGGAAGAGGACACTGCCCAGCACACGCTGGCGGCCTGCCCAGCGTGGCGGGCTGAGCGCAGTGTCCTCATCGCGATGATCGGGGGTGACCTCTCACCACAAACTGTGGTGAGAGAGATGCTCGTCGGCGAGGCCAAATGGCGAGCGGTGGCCTCCTTCTGTGAGGAGGTGCTCCTCAAGAAAGAGGCCGCGGAAAGAAACCGGGAGGCGTTGACGGAGAATACCTCACGACGGCAAAGCCGCGTGAGGAGAAGGTAACCCAAAGGGACGGATCCGTGAGCATGACCGGATCCCTTTGCACCCCCTCGGGCCGCCGGTGCAATAGCCTCCCTCGACAATAACTTATTTATTTATTTATTGTATGTATGTATGCGTGGTAGTGAGTGTGAGTGTTTTATTTATTTATTTATGTAAGGCAAGTAGGTTTTAATTATTTATTTAGTTTTATCCTACACGTAAGGCCGGATCAGCCGGGGCAAAGCGCCGCGATGGGCATGCTCCCTCGCGAGGTTCTGCCTTGGCTGAGACCGGGGACCGGGTAGAGGGGAGGGCCTTACTCGGTACGCTTCGTCAACCACGGTGGGGAGGGGGAACCGTCATGTCGTGACTGCATGACGGTTTCAAATTTTTGGGGGAAGCCCCGGGGAGGGATGGGGGAAAACCTTCGGGTCGGAAACCACCTTCACCGGGAGCAATAGGCTAGGATGGGGCCCAGTTAGATTATGCTCAGTTTAGTTCCTGGGTCCCATCCATAAAGCTTTAACGAGAGGTCACCATGAGGTTTTAGCCGTTAGGAATCCGGCACTGCCCACTGCCCTTCTCTCAGGCCAGGGGGTGTCTTCGGAGGATTTCCTCATGTAAAAAAAAAAAAAAAAGTAATAAAACAGTTAAATGGTCACATGTATCGCAGTTCTTGCGGCATATTCTGACTTGGAAAACCTTTCTCCTCTCTCGGGCATTTAACGAAATCTTCCGATGCGACTTTTCAGACACTAGGAAGACGTCAATGACCTGCATTCGGTGTTAGGCTCGTTCAAGGGCCCTGCCGGGGAGAAGAACATAAACACTTGCACTGCTCTTAGTGGTTCGGTGACCCAGTCCCCGAATTTCTAATGTCGAGTAGCACGCTTCTCCTTAGACTGCTCGAGCCGAAAAGGATATCTTGTGTGTTTCTTTCCGAAGGAACAACTGACTCTTTCAATTACTAAGCGAAAATTCAATTGCGGAGGCCCAATTATAAGTCGGTTTGCGAGAGGACGGTTCGTTTCTGACCCATGGTTCCTCACAGACATTTTACCTACGTAACAAGACGAATGCGATGAACCTGCCCATAAAAATCGGCAACCCTTCCGCGAATTTTGCGGCAGGTTATTTTCACAAATCGCCATCCAATCCGAGATGTAGAACAACCCCCCGAAGCCATGGCAAAACCTTTTGAAACACCCTGTACATATCGTAGCCAGGTAGGTGCAGTTCTGCATTCTTGATGTCGCCAGTTAACCAAGTCTTCGTTAAAATGCTAATCCGTAGCAAGATCGGAAATCTTCGTACGTAGACCGTGAACGTTTTGATAATAAAACGTGACGTTATTATCTAGTTTTTTGGAGTACGATGACGCGAACCTATTTTTGGGGTACCGTTGACAAAGAGTCTAGCAGGATAAGGGGGTCAAAAGTGCCCTTGAAGCTATTTTATTCCACGATGCGTCATTCGATAGGTAACCATAAGAAACCATTGTACACAAATTTTTAATCCGATAGCTTGACCGGGAGGGTAGTTATGGGGTAAATTCGAAAAACCAGTTTTTGCCTCATTTTCGCCACTTAATGATGTGTAAAAATGTCGAAAAAATTCTGACACATTCTAAACATGATTGCACACGTTAGGAATGATTTTCAGATTCTTCCGTTGCAAGTGCCGCGCGCAAAAAATCAAAAACGACAAAAAAATGGGAAAAATGTAGATTTTGCACTGAAATCTTCGAGACACAATTTTTAAATAATTCCTGTAAGTACCTGATGTATCCATTAATATGCTCAATTTTTTTCATATTTTTTTGATATGGTGCAACACTGTCGGAAAAATCAAAAACCGATTTCTGGGACGCATTTCGGGCTGAAACGCGATCAGTATTTGCTATCTTTGCATTATTTTAATTCAGTATGTTCAGTTTATTACCTTTAATGTCTCTGAATACGAAAAGATACGTGTTAAGGAAGAGAATCAAGAAAATAAAGTAAATTGTTAATTGTATGCTCCTTATATGCTAGAACTTTGAACCTTCCTTCAAGAGATGAAATGTTGCAGTGGCTAGAGTGTCTGCCTGTGGAACCGCTGGAAACTTTTTGTCGCGAGTTCGAATCCCCATGGGGGACTTAATTTTTTTTTCTGTAATTTTTTTTTTATTATTAAACACATAGCAATAATCAATAGTCGCTTTAAGGTGTTTCACAAATATTTTTAAAAATAATTATATCTACTGTTTTTAATAATGCCACGATTTGCGATTACTAGTATTTTTAAACATTTCGTATTCTGAATAAACATCGATTTATTAAGACATTTGAAAATGTATGTTAAATGTAAAAGGATCATGAAAAGTTATAATCTATAGAAAGGAAGAAACTCTGCCTTCCTCCTCTTTGTTATAACTTTCCAAGATAAGTTCGGTGCTATGAACGGCTGAGGAGTCTGTTGGAGATGATTCCAATGTTTTCACCCGGGTTGTAAGGCTTCTTACAGATTCCGACAGTTCTTTTAAATTAGATTGGAAGTAATCTATTCTGGTGTTGCGTTTGGTGAGTTCCGAGTGGAAAAAGTCCTGGAGACCTTTTACTGATGATGAAATGTTGTCCTGTGAGGTGGAGGGTGACTCATCGCTGGGAAAAACACTAGTGCAGTCAAGAAGAGTGTGGTTGTGTCATGGGTGATTCGTGCGTACCAAGCAGGTAGCATCCGGATGAGAGAAGATACCACATGTAGCGCAAGGCACAGGTTTTGCAACGATCGAAGTGCAACCTTTGCAAATTTTTTTAGGAGAGAGGGACAGTTTAGCGCACACAGAGAGAAATGTAGGAAGAAAAAAGCAAGTAATTTTAAGACACCGAAACGGAATAAAACCGTTTAAGATCGGTTAAAATCACTAACACAAGCTGATACAACTGAATTCAATAAGTGTACACAATGTAAAGAGGGAGAGCGCTGGAGCAACATCGCTCATGTTGCTCACACGACGCACAGTAGTCGATTTCGCTGAAATCCTGGCCAAAACCTCAAAACGTGCTTCGATTTAGACAAAAATTTACACACTAGGATTATTTGGGTCGCTGATTATGAATTTGAAATAAAAATTTCCTAAAACAAAATGGCGGACGCGTTTATCTAAAATTTGTTGGTTCCGCGCAAAAGTTGGGATTCTAATGTTTCTTGGGTTGCTGTTCACAAATGTGAATTTAAAAATTTCCAAAAACAAACTGGTGAATGCAAAATAACAATAAGTCAAACCCGATACCTCGGTCCGAAGCCATACATGCGCTGCCTCACGAATGGCGCGCACAACAAATAAGTCACAATAACTCATGAAGTAGCAACAAAACTCAACCTGTCTTACTTCAGAAAGCTTCAAAGTTTATTTAAAATAAATCACCGGGGAATCTTGGGTTACTCACAACTATTTCCTTAAAGAAAAAAAATACATAGTTGTTACATTCTGTACCATCACAGCTGTAAAATAATGGGTGAAGTAAAAAGTTTTGAGCGTTTTGAAAATGTCGATAAAATCATGGAAATCGTCGAGTCAGACCGGCATGCGAGCACTTAATCCATTGCCCAGGAACTGAAGATTAGCCAGAAAACCGTTTGGAACCATTTGCATAAGGCTGGTCTCAAAAAGAAGCTCGATATATGGGTGCCACACGAACTGACGCAAAAGAACCTTTTGGAGCGAGTTGATGCCTGCGATTCTTTGCTGAAGCGTCACGAAATGGACCCATTTTTGAAGCAGATGGTGACTGGCGATGAAAAATGGGTCACATACGAGAATAACAGGCGAAAAAGATCGTGGTCCAAGCGGGGTGAGACGGCCCAAACGATCGCCAAGCCCGCATTAACGACCAAGAAGGTTTTGCTATGTGTTTGGTGGGATTGGAAGGGAATCCTGCACTATGAGCTGTTCCCATCGGGCCAGTCACTCAATTCGGGCCTATATTGTGAAAAACTGACCAGATTGAAGCAGGCGATCGACGAGAAGCGACCAGAATTGTCCAATCGGAAGGGTGTTGTCTTCCATCAAGACAACGCCAGGCCGCACACATCTTTAACGACACGCCAGAAGCTCCGAGAGCTTGGATGGGAGGTTATATCGCACCCGCCGTATAGCCCAGACCTGGCACCAAGCGATTATCACCTTTTTAAATATTTACAAAATTTTCTTGATGGCAAAAAACTGGCCTCAAGAGAGGCTTGTGAAACTGAGCTGGTCGAGTTTTTTAACAATAGGGACGAAGATTTCTTCAATCGCGGAATTATGAAATTGCCTTCAAAATGGGCAAAAGTTATTGAACAAAACGGCGCTTATTTGATCTAATTCTGAAAATTCTAAGTTTGTTAATTTTATCATCAAAATAAAGAGAAAAAACGCTCAGAACTTTTTACTTCATCCATTATTAAATAAAAAATGAAACCAAGATATTTATAAAATTAAAGCATGACAAATAGCTACCAATGCTGAAAAAGGGGTTCGTACTTTGATATCACATCGAAAACGTATTTTCAATTCCGACGTGAAAACATTGCATTATTCAAGTGCCAACTTTGAGATCGCATATCTCTAAAAGTGTTGTGCAAAATAAATTATTATTTGTGGAAAAGGGTGCTCTGATGTGTTATAAATCAAACGCAATTGCTAGATTTTGAAAATCACGAAAAAAAATGTTGGCGTTTTGACCAGGATTTCGACGAAATCGACCACTGTGCGACATCTAACTGTAGGCTGATGATATTTTTAAAGTGTTTAGAGTCGTTTGTAATTGTTGTCCGACTAGCTTATTAATTGTTGGGAAAATTTCTGTGAGTCTTTTGGCAAAACGCTTGATAATTTTTTCTTCCAAAGCTCGATCTATTGTATCAAATCTATGTAATGCCATTTTGCATCTACCAATATGTTTTTGGAAATTTTTAAATTCACATTTGTGAGCAGCATACCAAGAAACATTAGAATATTAATTTCTGCGCAGAACCAACGATTATTCGCTACATGTGTCTGCCATATTGAATGCGCCATTTTGTTTTTCGAAATTATGATTTCAAATTCGTAATCAACGACCTAAACAATCCCAATGTGTCAATTTTCGTCTAGGATTTCGATGAAATTGGCCACTGTGCAGCAGCTTCCCGCTGAAGTGAGTACGACCCGTTGAACAAGAACAACTCACATTTGACATACAGGGACGTATATCGATGCGATTTTTGCATGATCATGTAGGTGAAAGCTTACAGAAAGGATCTTCATTAGTCAAATTACGATACAACACGAAACTTTAAAGATACTCATTGTCAATGATGGAAAACTTTGACGATTTTCTGTCATTCATTGAACGTTAATTTTTTAATAAACTACAGAGACTAATTTTATATGCAATCTGTGCATTTTTATCTTAGAAGAATGCTCTTCAATTAAGAAAAAAAATCATTAGAAAATATAAGATACTTTCGTCAGAATACCTCGAAGAAGACAACATGTTTTTTAAATAGAAATTGGTCTGACGAAAAAGGTTGAACTTTAAGCGTTTGTTGTAACTACAATTTTTGCCAATTTCATTAATTTTTCCATTTCTGAAATCCATAAATCTTTAGGAGTGTAAGGATGCCTCTTTATTATAATATAAAAATACAACAAGCTACAAGACCGTGACACTCTTTCTTTAACCGCTCGCTTTCGACTGCCTTCGCCACGTTCTCGCCTTCGCAACCGTGATCGCGATCGTCGCTTGTTTTTCGCCTCGTGGACGACACGAGGCGAAAAGAGCTTCCAGAGAGCTTTCTAGGAGCAGCTTGAACGCTACTCTTACAGGAGTCGATATAATAGTAAAAAAAGTCATCTGTATAATTACTAATCTCAAACATGTATTTTTGTATGGTAAATGTGTCAGAATATTTTCTAACTTTTTGCACCTCAATAAACGGGAAATTAGGCAAAAATCGGTTTTTTTAATTTACCCCATAACTATCCTCCCGGTCAATATACGGAGTTGAAATTTGGTACACAATGGTTTTTGTTGATTACACTGTCCAACAAATTTGAAGGTGATTTCTGTTTTCCTATAGCCACTATATAATTCTTATAGAGTTCGTCGTCCTGAACACGAATCCGGCAACCGAATTTCTGGATCGCCCTCTGTTTTCGAAAAAAATCAGCATTTGTAAAGACGGTCGTTTTCGGTAAAGAAGCTGGTATTACGTGAAAACTAAGAAACGTAGGTTGTTGTTCTTGGTCTCAAAAAATAGAGGAGTGTTTCCCGAGTATGTATGTATAAGCAGTTATAATATTCCGTATTAGTTAATAGCAGTAAATCACTGTCAAAGTTCAAAAACGAGCGGATTCTCGAATTTTTTACGCATTCACTTTCCATTTTCACGTAGAGGACTGTTGCTAGCACAAATTTACTGTACATCATTGGATTCTACGTACATTTCTGAATAAAAAACTATCAGCGAAAAATGTCATAACTGTTTTCGTTTCGGCTCAATTTAAGAAAATATCCATCGGGAACGTGTTCCGACCGTTTTGCCGCTACGACGCCATCGCTGCCTTTGGGCGCCGTAGCTACGCGTAATACTTTCGCGGGCCCCGCGCATCGATACATTCCGTTGAGGTAGAATTCTCTACCCCTTTACTAAAGTGTAAGGTCATACTTATTTATATTTTTTTTTTTTTTTTTTTATAGAGGGGAAATGCTTTACGCACAGTCGCAAATGTCTTAGTTTACGGATAGTGTGGAACTCCGTAGGCTTATTGCTTTCGTATACGCTCTGAAATCCCCTCTGCTTCATTCTGCTTTTCTCTTTAATTTAAGTAATGAAACAATACTCGCCTTAAAAAATGAACGAGAATCATTTTATAAGGGATAACGGCAATAAAGCGTTATTCTCATAAAGGTTAAACATCAGGAAAAAATCGAAGGGGAAAAAGTTGGAGTATACTTTGCTAGCAGAAGATGATAACGAAATTTTTTGTTTATTTTAAGTTAACAGCGAAAACTTTATGGATTTCTATATTCATAAATAAAAGTGATAAATGTAATATTTCGCAATATAGGCTAAAAAAAAATGTATTTAACTGCACTGGAATATGAACTACACATGACAGGTGAAGAAAATGGATTTGTAAAAGAATATAAAAAAACAGATTTTCGGCTGTTAGCATACCGGCGAAATTGACTTACCTACCTCTTACCGTGTTAATATGTTTGATCTTACTTTATCATTATATATTATTATCTATCACAAATAAAAAGTTGCCAAATGTGCATAAATTCTTCTACTAAATTTTTACTTTGTGGGATGTAAAGAACCACAGATTTTTCGTTTGTTCGACCTCACTTCTGTTTCTTAAGCGGCATTCAACTTTTCTAGACATTGTATGTCCAAGATTCTGAACAGATCTCACTTCTATCAGAATCTCGTACGAATAGGTCGTATGGAAACGTTCAGACAGACTTTGGCATGCGCAAAAAAATTTAGAAAATTTAGTTTACGTCACTTAAACAGTTGTTTTGCATTGCTTATATTGTTTAATTGCGTGACATTTTATTCGTGTTGTCTTGTGTTCTTCCTATCATAAAATACTCCTTATTATAGTGCTTAAAATAACTCTAGTAATTAAAATTCAGCCAATAGTGTATACCGTGCAGTATTAGTGTTTTGTGATACATAGTACAATGCCGCGAACGTGTATAAATGATCCGGATTCGTTTTGTTACATTTGTGGTGAAATTGTTTCGAAGTGCAATCGAAGAAATATAACTCCCGCAATAACAGTGGCATATGAAGAATACTTTAAACGCCCAAACATAAATCAGGACAAATATTGGGTTCCGCACGTTTCTTGTCAACGTTGCGCCACTATCTTCTTAGCGCGGGCGAGAGGTGAACAAAGATACATGCCATTTGCAGTTCCAGTGATATGGAATGAAGCAATAAATCATTCTGACGACTGTTATTTCTATTTATCTGTTATATCTGGCATTAATAGCAAAGGAAAAAAGAAAATCGAATATGCGACTACATCTTCTTCCATCCGTCCTACTACACTTTCCGAAGAACTGCCTGCTTTAACGCAGCCAGTGCCCAGCACTGCTGAAGATATTGACAAGAAGAAAAATGAAGAATTTGAAGATTACGAGCCAGGAACATCCACATCATCGAGAGAGCCCCATTTGTTAACACAATTTGCTCTCAACGACCTTGTACGACATTTGCAATTGTCTAAGGCACAGGCAGAACTTTTAGGATCTCGATTACAAGGATGGAATTTGCTGGAGAAGACAACGAAAGTGACACACTTTCGAACACGGCAACATACACTGCAACAATATTTCAACATGGAGGAAGACCTTTGCGTGTGTACGGATGTAATTGCTTTATTGAAAGCATTAGGTTTAGAGCATAATCCCGCAGAATGGCGACTGTTTATAGACTCGTCAATGCATAGCCTGAAAGTTGCTTTGTTACATAACGGAAATGTACATCCCTCTATCCCAATTGCCTATAGCACAGAGGCAAAGGAAAATTATGAAACGTTAAAACTGGTGCTATTGAAAATAGAATACTCCAAATACAAATGGCATGTTTGTGGAGATTTAAAAATAATAGCTATACTTCTTGGCCTACAACTGGGTTACACTAACAATAAGTATTGTTGTTTTCTTTGTGAATGGGATAGCAGAGCGAGGGAGCAACATTACAAAAGAAAGGATTGGCCGCCACGGCAACTAGTACCTGGCGAAAAAAATGTAAAATATGAAAATTTAATTGACCCTAAGAATGTGTATTTACCGCCATTACATATCAAATTAGGGCTCATGAAGAACTTTGTAAAGGCTATGGATAAGACAGGACCAGGATTTGCCTACCTCAAACAGAAGTTCCCACGCTTATCAGATGCAAAAATTAAAGAAGGCATTTTCATTGGGCCACAAATTAGAAAATTAATGAAAGACGAAAATTTTATCCCGAAATTAAATCGTTTCGAAAAAGCAGTGTGGATTTCTATTATGGACACTAGTGAAAACTTCCTTGGCAAGAAAAAAAAGATAGTTATGTTTCGATCGTGGGAAAACTTCTAAAAAATTGTGAAAAACTCGGCTGCAACATGTCCCTGAAGATCCATTTCCTACACTCTCATTTGGACTTTTTTCCGCCAAACCTCGGTGACGTCAGTGATGAACATGGTGAACGTTTTCACCAAGACATTTCGGAAATGGAAAAACGATACAACGGGAAAAATGTGTGTGCAATGATGGGTGATTATTGGTGGACCCTTATAACGGAAAATAAAGACAATACGTACAAACGGCAAGTGAAACGGAGACACTTTTAAACTTTTAAACATAAATTCTAAGAATCGATATTAAGTGTGTAGTGGTACTAACTATAAGCGTTAAGCTGATCGTAAGTGCAAGTGCTAAGGGTGCAGTGGTACTAACAATAAGTGTAATTCAAATCTAGATATTAAGTATGCAGTGATAATATTTGTAAGTGTAGATATTAACTGTGCAGTGGTACTAATTGTAAGAGGAGATTAAGTCTAAATATTAAGTGTGCAGTGATACTAAGTGTAGACTGAGTAAAAATACTAACTATGCAGTGATACGAAAGTGTAGTTTTATCATTTTATATTTCTTGTGATTGGAAATTTGTTCGTATGCGAAGTTTAGAATCAATCCTCAACTAGTAAACACGAAAAGTTTCATGTTATGTGTGCTGTTTAATTAGTTGCTTTTTTATTAGTGTTGCATAAATAGCTGCTTTCTTCTTCATATTGCTTAACTAATTACTCTTCTATTCGTATTACTTAATTAGTTGGTTTTTTATTCGTATTGCCAAATTAGTTGCTTTTTCAGTATTGTTACTTTGCTTTGTTCTTTATTCAGGCTGTTAGTGATACATTTTACATTACATAGAAACCAAAGGGGTGAAATTCCAGAACAATTTAACAATTTTTTCTTTATTCATAACAATATGTAATCTTATGAATATAAAATACTCGTAAATGCTATATTATAACATGTTCCACATATTTCTTTCATTGCAAATCTTCTAAATAAAGAAAATTTCGCTATCCTATTCCTACCAAATATACTACAACATTCTCCCCTTTGATTTTTTCCTTTTGTTTAATATTTATGAAAATAATGATGATAAGATTTATCGCGCACATATAAAATAATTCTTATTCATTGAATAATAAGCGGTATTAATATATCATTGAATAATAGCCCGTATAAAATGATTCTCGTTCATTTTTTAAGGCGAGTATTGTTTCATTACTTAAATTAAAGAGAAAAGCAGAATGAAACAGAGGGGATTTCAGAGCGTATACGAAAGCAATAAGCCTACGGAGTTCCACACTATCCGCAAACTAAGACATTTGCGACTGTGCGTAAAGCATTTCCCCTCTATAAAAAAAAAAAAAAAAAAAATATAAATAAGTATGACCTTACACTTTAGTAAAGGGGTAGAGAATTCTACCTCAACGGAATGTATCGATGCGCGGGACCCGCGAAAGTATTACGCGTAGCTACGGCGCCCAAAGGCAGCGATGGCGTCGTAGCGGCAAAACGGTCGGAACACGTTCCCGATGGATATTTTCTTAAATTGAGCCGAAACGAAAACAGTTATGACATTTTTCGCTGATAGTTTTTTATTCAGAAATGTACGTAGAATCCAATGGTGTCCAGTAAATTTGTGCTAGCAACAGTCCTCTACGTGAAAATGGAAAGTGAATGCGTAAAAAATTCGCGAATCCGCTCGTTTTTGAACTTTGACAGTGATTTACTGCTATTAACTAATACGGAATATTATAACTGCTTATACATACATACTCGGGAAACACTCCTCTATTTTTTGAGACCAAGAACAACAACCTACGTTTCTTAGTTTTCACGTAATACCAGCTTCTTTACCGAAAACGACCGTTTTTACAAATGCTGCTTTTTTTCGAAAACAGATGGTGATCCAGAAATTTGGTTGCCGGATTCGTGTTCAGGACGACGAACTCTATAAGAATTATATAGTGGCTATAGGAAAACGGAAATCACCTTCAAAGGGTCTAGCAGGATAAGGGGGTCAAAAGTGCCCTTGAAGCTATTTTATTCCACGATGCGTCATTCGATAGGTAACCATAAGAAACCATTGTACACAAATTTTTAATCCGATAGCTTGACCGGGAGGGTAGTTATGGGGTAAATTCGAAAAACCAGTTTTTGCCTCATTTTCACCACTTAATGATGTGTAAAAATGTCGAAAAAATTCTGACACATTCTAAACATGATTGCACACGTTAGGAATGATTTTCAGATTCTTCCGTTGCAAGTGCCGCGCGCAAAAAATCAAAAACGACAAAAAAATGGGAAAAATGTAGATTTTGCATTGAAATCTTCGAGACACAATTTTTAAATAATTCCTGTAAGTACCTGATGTATCCATTAATATGCTCAATTTTTTTCATATTTTTTTGATATGGTGCAACACTGTCGGAAAAATCAAAAACCGATTTCTGGGACGCATTTCGGGCTGAAACGCGATCAGTATTTGCTATCATTGCATTATTTTAATTCAGTATGTTCATTTTATTACCTTCAATGTCTCTGAATACGAAAAAATACGTGTTAAGGAAGAGAATCAAGAAAATAAAGTAAATTGTTAATTGTATGCTCCTTATATGCTAGAACTTTGAACCTTCCTTCAAGAGATGAGATGGCGCAGTGGGTAGAGTGTCTGCCTGTGGAACCGCTGGAAACTTTTTGTCGCGGGTTCGAATCCCCATGGGGGACTTAATATTTTTTCGGTAATTTTTTTTTTTAAATTATTAAACACATAGCAATAATCAATAGTCGCTTTAAGGTGATTCACAGATATTTTTATGTCTTCAAAAAATATAAAACCAGCACGAAAATAATCATACGGTATGATTTTCCTAGTTATGCCATATTTTGCAATTATTAGTATTTTCAAACATTTTGTATGCTTAATAGATATTGGTTTATTATACTGCATGAAAATATATGTTAAATAATGAAGGGACATAATATTATATCTTGGAAAGTTATAACAAAGAGGAGGAAGGCAGAGTTTCTTCCTTTCTATAGATTATAACTTTTCATGATCCTTTTACATTTAACATACATTTTCAAATGTCTTAATAAATCGATGTTTATTCAATATACGAAATGTTTAAAAGTACTAGTAATCGCAAATCGTGGCATTATTAAAAACAGTAGATATAATTATTTTTAGAAATATTTGTGAAACACCTTAAAGTGACTATTGATTATTGCTGTGTTTAATAATTTAAAAAAAAAAAATTACAGAAAAAAAAATTAAGTCCCCCATGGGGATTCGAACCCGCGACAAAAAGTTTCCAGCGGTTCCACAGGCAGACACTCTACCCACTGCGCCATCTCATCTCTTGAAGGAAGGTTCAAAGTTCTAGCATATAAGGAGCATACAATTAACAATTTACTTTATTTTCTTGATTCTCTTCCTTAACACGTATCTTTTCGTATTCAGAGACATTGAAGGTAATAAAATGAACATACTGAATTAAAATAATGCAATGATAGCAAATACTGATCGCGTATCAGCCCGAAATGCGTCCCAGAAATCGGTTTTTGATTTTTCCGACAGTGTTGCACCATATCAAAAAAATATGAAAAAAATTGAGCATATTAATGGATACATCAGGTACTTACAGGAATTATTTAAAAATTGTGTCTCGAAGATTTCAATGCAAAATCTACATTTTTCCCATTTTTTTGTCGTTTTTGATTTTTTGCGCGCGGCACTTGCAACGGAAGAATCTGAAAATCATTCCTAACGTGTGCAATCATGTTTAGAATGTGTCAGAATTTTTTCGACATTTTTACACATCATTAAGTGGTGAAAATGAGGCAAAAACTGGTTTTTCGAATTTACCCCATAACTACCCTCCCGGTCAAGCTATCGGATTAAAAATTTGTGTACAATGGTTTCTTATGGTTACCTATCGAATGACGCATCGTGGAATAAAATAGCTTCAAGGGCACTTTTGACCCCCTTATCCTGCTAGACCCTTTGTTGGATAGTGTTACCTACCGAGTGACACCTCGCCCATTGTAATCCGTTCAAGGGCACTTTTGACCCCCTTATCCTGCTATACCCTTCCCTAAGACTGCTTGAATCGTTTTTACAAGAATAGTACGCACTTTATTCGTCGTTTTGTGGCCACAGATGAAACTTGGATTCACCATTACATCCCGGAGTCAAAAGAACAATCAATGTAATGGAAACAGCGGTTGTGCACGGCAAATGAAGGCAAAGTCAATTTTATCTGCTGGAAAACTTATGACTTCATTTTTTTGGGATACCAAAGGAATGTTGTTGATTGACTACCTTCCTAGAGGTTGTACGATTACTGGAGAATATTATTCTAATCTTTTAGATCGATTGATTAAAGCAAATCGCGAAAGCAGACCAGGTTTATAAAAAGAAAATATCATTTTTCACCAGGATAATGCTCGACCCCATACCTGCGGTTTAACTGTGGCAAAAGTCGCTGACTTAAAGTTTGATTTGCTTCCTCACCCTGCTTATTCTCCAGGTTTAATCCCCTTTGATTTCCACCTATTCCCAAAATTGAAAAAATTTCTTGGCGGTTGTCAATTTTCATCAGATAATGAAACTATATGAACTATAGCTGTGTAATGCGAACATGAAGTTTTCGCGGTTGTTGGAGTCACCAGACAAGAGAACTTTTAATTTTGTATACGATGTATTCGGACGTAGACACGTTCGTACAGCGAGACGGTATAGAATATGATTGGCGTGAGATTGAATTGAGAGAACTAGTGAATATCGCGTGCGAGTGAAATTAAGAATTGGAACAAATGAGTATAATGATCGAATTGAGAATGATGTGACATATCGGCCAACGACGGTAATTTGCATGCTTCATTTTTCTTATGTGTCTGCGACCTTTTGATCGGAAAGCTAATCATGGAACTGAAATTTTAACTTCAATTTGCACGAAAACGGTTCATTTCTGACCCATGTTACCTTTCAGACATTTTACCTAAGCAACGGGATGAACGCGATATGTCAATATCTTTATTTTTAAGCCTTTCTCGGATTTTGCGGTCCGGTCCTTTCAGCAATGTCCATTAATCCGAAGGTGTATAACAACGTCTGGCACGTCGTGACGCATAATTTTGAAATACCCTGTCCATCGCGAAAACCATGATATTTTCAGTGCAAGAAATCTTTAGATTTTTCAAACGACTTTTATTTCTTTATCCGTGTATGTATTAATATCACATAACGTTTTCAGAAACGCAAAATAAATTTTCAAAAACTGGGTAGCTCTATTCTCGTTGCTATTTTTTACAGTATTGTAGGAACGGAATTTTTGTACGGATAAATAGTATTAATGTTGAAATTAGTGAGTGTGGATGGATTGTATATAAGCGAGAGTGGATGTTTAGAGTACGTGATTTGGAAGGCGACGGATGTCAGGGCTAGCATGAATGTTTAGTCTATAGATAAAGAGAAAATGAGTGAGTGCGACAGAGAACGCATGCTGTGAGAAAGACGAAGAATGCATGCTGTGAGAAAGAGTATCGAGGGTGGATGCGAGCGTGATTTTAGGAAGAGTCAGTTGGGTTGAGAATACGGAGTTGAATGGAGAATACAGAGAGTGAGAGTCATAGCGTGAGTGGAGAGAGTTTTAGTGAGAGATTTATATTTAGAGTTACTTTAGTATTATTCAGAGTTTTGTATTTTTATATATTTAATAAAGTTAATCACTAGTTTTTAATTACACGCGTTCAGTTTAGCTTCTAGGTTACGATATTGTTAATTAATTCTAAGGGAATTTGCTCGGTTTATTCGAAGACGAGTACCGATATTCTTTGGTCGCCCGTCTGAGACTAAATTAGAGGAGACCCCCTATAGTATTTTGGAGTTTTCGATTTATTTGTTAAGTTCGTTACAATAACTGCTACAAAAATGAAAAGCTCAAAATTGAGACAAAATACCTAACAGGTTGGAGAGAATGAAAAAAAGAACAGAAAGTGAGGGGAGAGAAAGAGAGAGAGAGAGAGAGAGAGAGAGAATTTCAAAAAGCAAAATCGATTGCATAACCCTCGAAGGTCAATGACTCTCGGCGGTGCGCGCACCTGCCGGTGATGTCCGCGCGGTTCGATCATTCTGTCGGAATTCGTTCGGCGACTGTGTCACTGGGTCACAGAGAAACAGGGCCGCGCATGCGCCTTGTCAGCCACCCCTTGTGCGCTAGCCAGACTTTTGTTTTGGGGGGGGGGGGGTGAAAGGAGGAGGGGGTACAGCTCGTTGATCGCCGACAACCAGGCAGCACCGGCTGAGGGCTAAGGGTGACCGAAGGGAACAGAGACGGAAGTAGAGAAAGAACGAGACGAGCAACAGAAATAGGAGGAGAGAATGAGAGGGAGGCAGAGAGGGTGTTTCCAGTAAGAAAGAAAGAAGCAGACAGCCTGGTAAGGATTGAACAGAAAAACACGGGCAGATTTGGCCCAAGCTGTAAAACTCTAGAGAAAACAGACGGACAAATATGGTCTGTTCTCGTCCGCCCTATAAAAGAGACGGTATAACGTATTTACAAAAAGATGGAAACTCATTGTTGCATTAGAATGAAAATACAAAGAGTACTAATTTAAGGAAGCTGCAAGAGGAACGCAGAGAGGAGAAAAAGATGGAGAGGCAGCGTGAAGGAAGGAAGGAAGTACCGCGGGGGCAGGAGGAGGCGGAGTGGTAGGTGGGGGGGGGGGGGGGGGGGGCGTAGAAGAGCGGCGCGCAGTATCCGAAGTCTCGGAAAGTATCTTCGACGAAACCGTCGAACGTTGTCGCGAACGATTCTCGAGGTTGGTTGCGGCAGCCGGGCTCGTGGAAAATGCACCCTTACACGCGGCAGATGTGCTGTGCACAGTGATGGACTAAGTGTGCCGGGAAGCGTAAATCATAGGGACTCACAAGGGAAGGTGAAAATAGCCGACGCCTTCCCGTGATGTTCGAGAACGCGACCCTTGCTGTTGAACGCAAGTTTGAAGAAACCTCGACTTTTTTCTGCGCTTCCGAACGTTGGACGAGAGAAAATGTTGGCCCCGTTTTTAGAGAACCTGCCTCGCGCTCGTAGACGTTGCAATCTGAACAGTGTTTTCGCTTGTACCACCCGTTGAAATTGGTTGTCTTCGTCGTAACTCGTAAAGTTCGGACGATAAAAAATCAGATTGAAAACTTGGGAAGAGAAGAGTGCGCCGCGCCGTTAGAGTGAAGAAAGAAAACGAATCTGTTTCCGTTCAGAATTTCAAGCGACTTGATGTCATTGAGCTGCGAGGACATCTCAAGATGACGTTTCCTTTTCTTCACTGATGTCACTCCGAAGGATGGAACTTGGCACAATGCAGCTGCAATTGACGTTTCTCCTGACGCATTTGGCTCAACTCTTTGTTAGGTAGGTAACTGGTTTGTCTTGTTCTTATAGAAGCCGGGGGGTTGGAGGGTGACTTTTCTGTTGACTTTTTATCGGATACTGGATGGAAACGTTCCGGCGAACTTCAAGTACGAGTTTCATACGTGATAATACTTTTCCAGGGCTAGCTCAAAAAGCACGGGGGTGTCCGACAGATTGGAAAATGTCACGCAAACCATATCGCGAATTCTCGACGGCTATGACATTCGGCTAAGACCAAATTTTGGCGGTGAGTATTCGCTTGGAGCTTTTTAAAAAAAGATATAAACAGTAGGTAAACTCTGTTTTTTTAAACTGCCCGTATGAAAGTTCACTTATACAAAATAATTCATATATTTGGTAATTTCTGATTAACGAGAATATTGTGGGCTGCTGACTGAATTACATTTTTCACTCGTCTGACTATTAGCATAACGGAATAACAATGAAATTCTACGGAACTAATTTATCCGCGGGCTATTGATTATAATTTATCAATTTTATTGTTAAGAAATCATGAGCGCAAAAAATTTCAAGGTATTTACTGTTTCTGCATAGCTATCAAAATTCCCTTTTCGAACGTAAAGTAATTTATCATATTAGAATAAAAAGTAAATTATTATAAGAATAATAATTTAACTGTAAAACTTACACTAAAGGACATTGACATCGCCACGCTGCGGTTCTCATTAGCAATATTTTTTTTTCAACATTATTATACCGTACCGTACATAATTGAATTATTTAAAACAGAAATTGTATGAGTATTTAATATAGGTATATAAAACGATACAATTTCGTATTCCTAAATTTAATTTAGATGATTCTAAAATCATCGACAGTCTATTGCAAATATCTCTTTGATATGGATTTACTTTAATCGCTCATGTAAATGGAATGAATTATAAACAGACAAGGTCAAAATGTAAGACTGTACGGAGGAATGAAAGAATAAAAGAATCGCTATTTCAATTCAAAAGCAAAACTAACATAATTGTTACGAAGGATTTCATGTTAAGGTGATTACAACAATAACGACAATTTCAAAAGGACCGCATAAAATCAATGCAACACTGGAATAGAAGTTTTAGCTTTTTTAGAAAATCCCTTTTCAAAAAGCTGCAAATTTTCAATTTTTAGAATTCCTTTTTCTATTTTAACTGTAAGTTATTTCAATTTTTTGCACAAAATTATTCTACAGCCCTTCCGCGTGTGAGGACTCATATTAATTTTATGTTATAAATATTTAAACATGTTTAAACAATGCTCAAAGCGAAAACGTTGCACAAAATGCCCGAATTTTTCTGGATATATTCCTATTTTTTCCAATCTTATAAACTAAACGCTGGAGAAAATCTAACAGTAGAACGCGATAGAGTAGACATTTTTCTTGTGGAACGATAACTTAAAATTGCTACACAAGTTTTGTTTATGCCAGAGAAATTGAAATGCACCCAACTCTTTTTTTACACGGTAAATACGTTCCTTAGAAAACCGTGCAAAAAAAATATGTGCGACATATGGTAAATTTGGGGATATGTTCCACAACTTTGAAAAATTGTGTAAGATGAAGAAAGTCTAAATATTTCCCCCAAAAAACATGCAAAAAAGGACGGAATTGTAACTTATCGTGATTAGTAAAACGTGACGTTTTATGATTTCTCGACAAATTCGAAAAGTGTCGGCGACAAGCGAAAAGATCTTCATTTATCGCGCGGACGGCAAAGTGTTAACCCTTTCGGTACTACTGCCGCCCATTGGCGGCGGCCACGAAACGTTCGCTGGGCGCTACTGCCACCGATTGGCGGCGTCTTCGGAAAATTATGTGGGTATGATTACCCTCTATAGTATGCATTACTTTACTATTCTGTGTTTAAAACTCCCGGCTGCTCTAATCGTTCCATTATATAATTATTAACAGTCAACAGTGTGCCTTAATTACATATGTTCTATAATTAGATAAATCTAATAAGATTTCCTCCTATAAAAAAAAGGTTGCGACAAAGCAGTATAGACATTTTCGAAACGTTTTTTAACCCTTTCGCTTCGGCAGTCCAGTCCGCCCAAGTACTGTCACTGAACGGAAGCGCGCGCCGTGAATACGTGCAGTATGCGTTGTTGCTGTATACACGTTTTCCTAAGTGTTAAATAACAATTTTGCTAAATAAAACAATCTTTGCTCCAATATAATGAGTATAATTTATATCTTTGATATGAAAACATTTCAATTTACAACTTACAAAGTTAAAGGTAATATATTAATTATGATCCGCAAACAAGTTAATATATTAACCTGTTAACCGGGTAGGACGTAATATTTCGTCATACCAGGAAGACAACTCTAATGCGTATGACGATGTTTTTCGTCGTGGCAATTTTTAAATATGGTATGTTGAACGCATTACGTTTTACGTTATTCTTTTCCATTAAATTCTAGCGTGGTACTTTAGGTGTGATAATATTATTTCTCACTGCGAAGAAAAAAGTCTCCAGTTAGAAACGAGTTGAACACAAGTTAATTCCCCGGTTAGCAGGTTAATGTGAAAAGATTAGTAGTATAAGTACGTATGATAAATTTTGAAGCACGGAAACAGTATACGATCGTTTGAACGTGAAACAGTATACGATCGTTTATATGTTTAAACAGGTTGCGTAAAACGTTTTAATGTTGTTTCAACAACGAGTAATTGTAAGAACTGATCTATAATCCAATATGTCGATAAATCAACAGAAAATATTCTGTCGATAACGAAGAAAAACAAATTATCGACTACAGATGGCATTTGTATATGCATCATTTGGATGCCGGACATATGAGGTGACGACCCAGAAGTCGTCGCGTGACCGCCGCCTATAGGCGCCGCTCGTACCCACAGGTAATCTTGTGCGCGCCGGTTATAAGCGGCGCTCGAAGCGAAAGGGTTAAACACGTTAAATGCCGCGTCAGTCACCGATGACTGTCGCGGTCCGAATGAAAAGTTTAGTGTCAATCATGCTCGAGATTTCTATGAATGACGCAAATCACGTTTTTGCGGTTTACGTTGCCGTGCAGTGCAACCACTCTTGTGGAAAACTTCCCCGTCCTATGAATGTATAGTGGCGGCCAGCTCCTCCATACCGAAAGGGTTAATAAGGGCACTATAAAAACGATGTAAAATAATATTGCTTATAGAACTTTCCTAAACCGAAAATTTAACACAATAATGTGGGATTGTGGTTGTTAATGGTCAGCTAATTGTAAGATCGGAAACTCGCGAATCGTGTTTAACTTTAAACTTAAATGATACTTCGTCTCTCCGTTCGTCTCCGTACTCCGTGTATATTCTGACCGTCTCCCTGTGTATCGTAATTGTCCCCGTGCGTCTCTTAACTCCGTGTATCTCTTAAAACTGTGCCTTCGTTTCGTCTGTCGTGTCTATTTATTTCTGGTTGTGCGTCTTCGTCTTTCGTGTCTGTCTTTGTCACTCGAGGAAAAACGGCACGTTCGCCCCAGTGCGCGGGCACCGTGGCCGCTGGGCCTCACCCCCGGGAAATTCCCGGGCCTGTCGGCCTCATGCACTCTCCCTTGCGTACCGTTTTGTTTCGAGACGTCCGTACCCGTCGCCGTGCGTCAGCGTTAATTCGTACCGTTATTTGTAATCCGTCATTTACCTGTCCTTACTTTTCTACGTATACAGTGAGTGTGTCCAAAAATTCCCGATACTACAATAATACCTTTTTTAATAGTTAAAAATTATCATCAATACAAATTATACTGGAAATTTCTCCATAGAATTAGAAAAAAAAAGTTTAATTTGAACATCACTTTTAGAACTTTATTGAAGTTATTTATTGCATTTTACGAACTGAACACTTTAACAAAAAATATTGTACTGAATAACGAAATGTTGTGTTCAAGTTGAAGTACAGCGAGATAAAGAAAAAAGTGATAATAAAATTCAGGTATTCCTCGTCACCGCAGGAATACAAAGTAAACAAGCCATGAAGTAGATCAAGTCACTAACACATGTGTGGGCATAAACCGACCGACTTTTGATTACACTGTCAAAACTAGAATTAAAAAAAAATTTGGGTTTCGTGCTAGAATAAAAAATTCGTGTAAAAAAGTATATTGATGAACCGTGTTATTTGAGAATAGTGTAAAAAAAGAGTAGGGTGTAGCTTCGGAAGACAGAAGATACTGCCAGTGATTCACTCGGACGTATTATCCGTACTAATACATACTTAAAAGTTTGCTTTACAGTTACATTTCTTGTTTACGAGTTATATCTGTTATTTTATGACAATAACGCTACATTACACAATGTATTGTATTTGTAAAGTATTAACATAAAAATAAACAATATTGTCACATTTTATTTACAATTTGAAGATTCATTTTATTGGTAAGAGTTATGTAGTGTGAATGTACTCGAAGAGAAATGAAAGTACTCTTTTTGACACCCAAGGTTTAATATGCAATTGTAATATCATTTTTTGCACTGAAATCGGATATGCAATCCGTCTGTCTCCATCAGACAGGGTTTCTTCGTGGCACAGAAAACCGTGAAACCGTGGAATACAATTTCTGATGAAGGTTACCTTAACCCTCAACGCGATGAAGTAAAAGAACATTGTTAGAATAGAAAAAAAAGAGGGTAAGATAAACAAGAGTGCGCCTTCGTTTTCGATGTTGTTTTATTTGGCAGGAGAGCCCCTGCTGGTCGGGATGGATCTGACGATCGCGAGTTTCGATGCGATTTCCGAAGTGAACATGGTGAGTCGATCGAGACCAGAGTCGGAACAGCGTACGGTCGAAGCTAGTGGAAGAGTCCGTTTTCCCGTACGGTTCTTTGCCGCAGGATTACACGATAACGATGTACTTGAATCAGTACTGGAAGGACGAGAGACTGGCGTTCTCCCAGAAAGAGGAGGTGCTCACATTGAGCGGTGACTTCGCGGAAAAGATTTGGGTACCGGACACTTTCTTCGCTAACGACAAGAACAGGTGCGAGAGACGGCTCCGGAAGGGAAAGAAAGAGAGCGCCTGCCGGCACATCTCGCAGATAAAACTCTCTCAGGATACCTCCGAATGGACGGGAGGCGCGAGTGGAGAAGTTCGAGAGAAAAAACGATTTTTCTTCGATTTGTTCGCAGTTTCTTGCACGACGTCACCGAGCGTAATAAACTCGTCAGGCTGTCGGGAGACGGCTCGGTGACATACGGCATGAGATTCACGACGACCCTGGCCTGCATGATGGATCTGCACTACTATCCGCTCGATTCGCAGAACTGCACCGTAGAGATCGAGAGCTGTACGATCATTTCTACCTTACGTAGATCCCAATCTTTTAAGCTACCTCTCTCTCTCTCTCTCTCTCTCTCTCTCTCTCTCTCTCTCTCTCTCGCTCTCGCTCTCTCTTAATGCCTTTTTATATATTTGTGTGTATATGCATGCGGGCGTGCGTGCGCGCGCGCGCGCTTGTGTGTTTATGCATGCGGGCGTGCGTGTGTGCGGGCGCGTGTGTATATTTCTTCCTGACGATACTTTATTCCCGCGCGTTCATTCTTCTGTATTCTTTCGAAGTTCGATCATGCTGGAACAGACCTGGGTAATTCATAATAAGTGCATACTTGTCCTCCGCCGCATTTGTTACCACTTATTCTTCTATTGTTCGGTGCATGCGAGCGAATAGAAGGATAGCTCTTGTCCGAGTAGGTCTTGAATCTTTGCGGTCCGTCTTTTTCGACCAATTCCTTTATTGTAGTTCTGTACCGATGAATGCTTCTCTGCGTCAAGAATAATTTTAAATATGAAAAGTAAGGTAATTATTAGTAAACGTTAATGCAAAGGTGCGGCCAGGATGCAACGTTGGACAACAAAGTATTACCAGACCGAATGCCATAAGGAGCACTGACGTTCCGGTGGAAACTTGTCCATATTGCCATCTTATAAACGTCTGCTTGTCGAGTTCCTTTGCGTGAACAGTTTTTTAAATTAAAATAATATTTCACACGCGCTCACACACACACACACACACACACACACACACACACACACACACACACAAGTACGCACACGCACGCTTGAAATTAAAATTTGTAACGTTTCAGTACAGAATAGAAATGTCTTTCATTGTCAGTCAGAATAGGCAAGCTTGTTAGATTTGCTGGGGCTCTCTATTTCTTAGCCCTTTGCCGTACGGTTTCCTTTCTGACTGAATCCGCCATAACTTAGAATTAATTGTTGAAATAACAATCTATCCCTGATTTCTGATGCAGCGTATAACTTAACGCAACATTAATAATATGCTGGAAGGGTAAGAAGGCATCCGAGGGGTAATTTGCTCTGATTCGCCCGACAAATAGGGACATCCCTCTCCCTCACGCATTTCCGATTTTGACGCGCTATTGGCAAGAGAGACCCGCACATTCATTGCGTCGTCATGTGAACGACGAAAGTAGTGTTTTATTTTCGGTTGTCATTCGTCGATCTCAGATTTCTAGGACAGACATGGCGGGGATAGGCGGTGCGACAGCAATCTCCCCTTCCGTCTCAGCTGCCTTCTTACCGCTCCAGCATTATACCATAGACATAATTTCATCGTGTCGTGGCCACCTGATATGTTTCATTTAATAGCTTTTGGAAAACTTTTAATACTATTTATCGCGTCACGAGTGTCACTTGTCTTTATACGGCACGGGGGTTAATGTGTACAGCCACGTCATGAATAACGATAGATAACGATAACGGAATTTTATCCCACTTAACCTTTCTTCCAAGTTATAATCATTTCCAGTTTTCAGTAAGTTAGCAGCATAAACAAACACGCTCTACATTAGTCAAACTTTGTTGAACTTTAATTAATTATTTCAAACAACTATAGCTACTCGTATTAATATTCGGGCACAGTAGAGAGATGAGATTTCTATATCTGTCGTGTGGTATCCGTAGGACAAATGGAACGATACTGGGTATGGATTTACAGGCTGGGATGTCCAATCAATAAGATCGATATCAAACTGTCACCTGTGGGGAACTTTTCCTACATAATTTACACATATGATATGCGATATCATATATAGCAAAAGGTACAACGAGCGAAGAAGAGCAAAGTGTCGAATAAAAAAACTTTAGAAACTGTAATACTTGCAGGGTAGGATAATATTTACATATGTCCACCTGAAATATTACCGTTATTGTAATACTATGAGAAAATATTATATACAAAACTTTTACGGTATAGAGGGGAACGCATTGCGATACAAATATTTTATTCTTTTGCGTGGGCGGAGGCATGTAATAGTGTAACAGTACATCGCGTGTAGCAAAAATGTAAACATCCCAGCGGTATGTAACATTAACATGAATCTGCAGTAATATAAGAAAGCTTATTTTAATGTCACATTTGACCTCGCATGACCTTCCACGATAGCTTGTCGAAGTCGTCTCAACATCGGCTAACATATTGTGCTAAAAAAGGCATAGCTTTCCACGTAAAAAAAAGCTCCTCTGTGCCTTCACCCACGCAAAAGATATTACGATGTGCCCCCCCCCCCCCCCCCCTATGCCATACAAGTTTTGTATATAACATTTATTCATATTATTACAAATAACGGCAATATTCTAGATGGACCCACGTATTGCCCCACTCTGTACATATATGGTTCTCAATGAAGTGATGCAAAAATTCCTGTGAATATAGATCTGACAATCTTTTCTTGTAATGATGTAAACATTTTTCATTTGCAGTATGATTGAAGCAGAACGATTCGTTAAGTAATCTAGGAATATCATTAAACTTTGAATACAGTTACATTATCATTTGGGAACAGTAATATGGCTGTATTCGTTACTTGTACAATGAATTTGAAACAACAAAGTTGTTACATTCTCATGTGACATTAATAATCGGATACCTTATGAAAAATAAATATATTTTTATTTAAATTAATTTATTTAATGTCGCATCAACCATCGGCCATTAGCGACAACGCTATCATACATTGGTACAAATGTGCACATAATAATATTAATATGTACATCTACTGCAGGTAGGTTCTTCAGTTTTAGTGAAAAGATGTTGGTGGGTTAGTTTGGTGTGTCCTATTCTGAGACGAGTGAGAATGATTTGGGTTCTTCTTGTCATTTAGAGAGCCGGGTTTGGAGATTATATATTTTCACGGATTTCGTGAAGCTTCGTGCGGTTGTTTGTCATCCATGTTTCGTTCCACTTGTTCATAATCTTTTTCGTGACTAGCTTTTGCACTTTATTGAATGAGATTGCGAAATTAGATATATCTATGCTGCCCTCATCTTTAACAATTGTTATGGTGTGTCTTTTAGGATTCCCTTTACATATGATTATATGTTTATGCCCAGATAGTTCGTATTGTACAGTGTTTGTTAAGGGATCGCTGTGGTATGGATTGCATATATCGTTGTACGTACTAGATTCAGGAGTGGTAATTACATAGTCTTTCTGTGGGTTTACTGCTGTATCTTTTAATGCAATTAAAATATATATATATATATATTACTCGTTTTCATTGAAATTATATTGGGAAAGGGTCTAGCAGGATAAGGGGGTCAAAAGTGCCCTTGAAGCTATTTTATTTCACGATGCGTCATTCGATAGGTAACCATAAGAAACCATTGTACACAAATTTTTAATCAGATAGCTTGACCGGGAGGGTAGTTATGGGGTAAATTCGAAAAACCAGTTTTTGCCTCATTTTCGCCACTTAATGATGTGTAAAAATGTCGAAAAAATTCTGACACATTCTAAACATGATTTCAAACGTTAGGAATGACTTTCAGATTCTTCCGTTGCAAGTGCCGCGCGCAAAAAATCAAAAACGACAAAAAAATGGGAAAAATGTAGATTTTGCACTGAAATCTTCGAGACACAATTTTTAAATAATTCCTGTAAGTACCTGATGTATCCATTAATATGCTCAATTTTTTCATATTTTTTTGATATGGTGCAACACTGTCGGAAAAATCAAAAACCGATTTCTGGGACGCATTTCGTGCTGAAACGCGATCAGTATTTGCTATCATTGCATTATGTTAATTCAGTATGTTCATTTTATTACCTTCAATGTCTCTGAATACGAAAAGATACGTATTAAGGAAGAGAATCAAGAAAATAAAGTAAATTGTTAATTGTATGCTCCTTATATGCTAGAACTTTGAACCTTCCTTCAAGAGATGAGATGGCGCAGTGGGTAGAGTGTCTGCCTGTGGAACCTCTGGAAACTTTTTGTCGCGGGTTCGAATCCCCATGGGGGACTTAATTTTTTTTTCTGTAATTTTTTTTTTTTAAATTATTAAACACATAGCAATAATCAATAGTCACTTTAAGGTGTTTCACAAATATTTTTAAAAATAATTATATCTACTGTTTTTAATAATGCCACGATTTGCGATTACTAGTATTTTTAAACATTTCGTATATTGAATAAACATCGATTTATTAAGACATTTGAAAATGTATGTTAAATGTAAAAGGATCATGAAAAGTTATAATCTATAGAAAGGAAGAAACTCTGCCTTCCTCCTCTTTGTTATAACTTTCCAAGATGTAATATTATGTCCCTTCATTATTTAACATATATTTTCATGCATTATAATAAACCAATATCTATTAAGCATACAAAATGTTTGAAAATACTCATAATTGCAAAATATAGCATAACTAGGTAAATCGTACCGTATGATTATTTTCATGCTGGTTTTATATTTTTTGAAGACATAAAAATATCTGTGAAACACCTTAAAGCGACTATTGATTAATGCTATGTGTTTAATAATTTAAAAAAAAAAAATTACAGAAAAAAAAATTAAGTCCCCCATGGGGATTCGAACCCGCGACAAAAAGTTTCCAGAGGTTCCACAGGCAGACACTCTACCCACTGCGCCATCTCATCTCTTGAAGGAAGGTTCAAAGTTCTAGCATATAAGTAGCATACAATTAACAATTTACTTTATTTTCTTGATTCTCTTCCCTCACACGTATCTTTTCGCATTCAGAGACATTGAAGGTAATAAAATGAACATACTGAATTAAAATAATGCAAAGATAGCACATACTGATCGCGTTTCAACCCGAAATGCGTCCGAGAAATCGGTTTTTGATTTTTCCGACAGTGTTGCACCATATCAAAAAAATATGAAAAAAATTGAGCATAATAATGGTTACATCAGGTACTTACTGTAATTATTTAAAAATTTTACCCTGAAGATTTCAGTGCAAAATCTACATTTTTCCAATTTTGTTTTCGTTTTTGATTTTTTGCGCGTGACACTTGCAACGGAAGAATCTGAAAATCACTCTTAACGTGTGCAATCATTGTTAGACTGTGTCAGAATTTTTTCGACATTTTTACACATCAATAAGTGGCGAAATTGAGGCAAAAGCTGGTTTTTCGAATTTACCCCATAACTACCCTCCCGGTCAAGCTATCGGATTAAAGATTTGTGTACTATGGTTTCTTATGGTTACTTATCGAATGACGCATCGTGAAATAAAATAGCTTCAAGGGCACTTTTGACCCCCTTATCCTGCTAAACCCTTTACTTACTATTTACATAATTCAAACTATATCGTGTTTGGTGTCATTTTAAGCAGAAGAATCTCAAAAGTATATTCGGAAAAGTTACATTTAGAAAAATTAATAAATAAACAAGTTTGTTGTTGCATTAGAAGTGCCTCACTGACACTTTCGAGCAGCTCACTTTGTCTGCTAGCTCTCTCTGCCTCTTCTACTGTCTGTCTTTTTCTAAGTTCGCGCTCGGTTCGAGCCCTAATGTAAACACAGATTCGATACCGGTACTCGATAAGAGCACTGCTTTGCCCCCCAAAATCTGTGCATTTCTCGACGTTTACCGTACATGCAGATAGAGCATAGAACCTCCCGGTGTTGCAAAGTAGGTTTTAAATCGTTAGGTGTCAGAACTTTGTTTATTCTTTGCAGTAATATATATGTAGGAATGGGCGGTGCAGAGGTATGTGATGAACGTTACACCGATTGTATTTCTACGTTAATATATTTAAAAACTAATATAAAAAGGAATGACTAACAATACAATTCGCATTGGAAACACTTCTCGTTCACTCGATCGTTCGTCGTCGACTGCCTTCAGTCACTCACGCACACACTCTCTCATTCTTACATGCATTCTTTCATCTGTTCCGACTCCGGCGATACTGTTTCACCACACACACGATTCACTCACGCACAGCTCCTACATATATTTTCTGTTTTTTTTTCCGAAACTAAAAAGGGCTGTTCATCCAACGGATACTTTGTAACTCTTCTATACAGAGCAATATATACAGCAGAGTGCACGGTATACTGATGGAATATTTACTTGGCAGCTGAGGGGTAATTTGCTCTGATTCGCCCGACGGATAGGGACGTCCCTCTCCCTCACGCATTTTCGATTTTGACGCGCTATTAGCAAGAGAGGTCGGCACATTCGTTGCGTCGTCATGTGAACGACGAATTTAGTGTTTTATTTTCGGTTGTCATTCGTCGATCTGAGGTTTCCAGGACCGACATGGTGAGGATAGGCGGTGCGTGAGCAATCTCCCCTTCCGTCTCAGCTGCCAAGAACGGTTCCCCAGCTCTATCTGCACGCTAGTTTCATTTTTCGAGAAGCGGCCCCTACTTCACCTACCACACACCCAAAGTGTCACTGATTCACAAATACTTTCTCTTCCGTCAGGCGCGAATCCATCAGCACAATAAAAAGCTCCGCGACAGAAGGACGCCAGGCTTTCTCGTTTCAAAGAATACGTTGTTGCTGTCGCGGCCCTGTGACATCTCGGATGTGTGGTTAGGAGAAATAGACGGCAGGCACGGTAATTATACAGATGATGGTCCGTCTCACCGCTTTCAATGATTTTTGCATATTTTTCTAGACCATAGTTCTAAGCAACATTTTCCTATACATGTAATCCCCGCTCGGCTTTAATTTTCAAGATATTTGTAAATAGCTTTTCCTACTTCTGTATTGAGTTTTGCCTATACATGCACGTCCGTGGCAATGTTTATGCCCGCACGATGCGATCCCTTATTTACTATTTCTACGGCGACAGGTAAAGGGTCTTGCCCAACCAACGCTAACAATAAGTTATCGTTTCGGTACAAGCACGTAAATTAAACCAAACTCTTCGGGGGCAAGTACCCTGTTATGTACAATTCATCCCAAGTCCCTGTCACCGAAGGGTCTGCTTTAAATTAGGTGCTTGCAACAAAAAGACAATTTAGTGTTTTCTGGACATACATAGGTTTAAGAGAAGACCGCCGTCAGGCGGCCCGACTAGACATTGGAATTATATTTATCGTACATCCTTATAAGGTATCTTTCCGGCGAATTCACCTGTTATAAATACTTTTCCGGTCGCCGCAGAATCAGTAAGTAAGCAGTCGTGTAGTGCTGACGTACACGTTGCCACGGACGTGCATGTATAGGCAAAATTCAATGTAGAAATAGCAAAAGTTTGTTGCCAATATCTCGACAACTAAAGCCGAGCGGGGGTTACATATATAGGAAAAAGATGTTCAGAATCACGATCCTGACAACATATTCAAAAATCATTGAAATCGGTAGGACGGACCATCTTCTGTATGATCACCGGCGGCGCTTCTCGAAAAGCGGTTCTGCCGAGTTGGTCTTGTGCACTCCTGATATACAGAAAAAGTATCGTGTTCATATTAATAAATGTGAGTAATAATATATGATATTACGATCTTATATTCACGCGTGACATAATAATTATTAATTTAGTAACTACGAATGATAAAAAATATGAGTAGCCTTTAAAGAAGCAATAAATGATACTTTTGAAGTGAGTTCTACGTATGAAGGCAAATACTTATACGCACCTTGTTTACAGAAATCAACACGAATCAACGTGAGAAAAGTAAAAGAACAGCAAGCAGAAAAAGAGAAAGAAGGAGAGAAAGGAAAGTTTGCCACACTAATGAATTCACATAAAGGATTCTCAAAAAGGAAATTAAGGATGTGCCACGCAACTGGAACAGGCTGTACCTCCTAAACGGTTGGGAATGGAAGAGGGTGTTATGAGATAAAGTTAAATGGTAAGGGGCTATGCATAATATGCAATTACATTTATGCACATTTGTGCATCGGTATATCAAATAACTGCAACTGCCTTTTTTTAGAAGGGAACCTATATTTCGACTCCAACGATCAATGCAGTGTCTTGTGCTCTAGAATAAAGGTACTAACATACGTTTGCCCTAAATTTATTCGTTAGGAAGTTATCAAAGGTATAAGTTCTCTGAAACATTGCGATCTCTCGGCAAGTACTCCGGAGTACAGTGAAAGCTGGATGAATGTGGCAGAGCTCAGGTTCAAACGTTTCTCTTATGAAGTGGCGGCATCGAATCTGTGTTTACATTAGGGCATCAGCCGAGCACGAACTCAAAAAAGGACAGACAGTAGAAAAGACAGGGTGGTCCAATATACAGTGGGACCGGCCCGAACGTAACGGTGAGGCAATACTAATTAGAGTGGTCGCCGTTTTTATTTTTCATATTTTTTTCAGACCTTAGCTAAAGTATTTATGAGTTTTTTCTGATTAACATGATACCAAACACGATATAATTGATATATTTTAGCAGCATGACAAATTATGTACAGGCCTTAAGTATTCCATTTTAATTTTGCCATTTACCTTGATCACATCTCCATTCTCACAATCAGTTACGTGTGATATCTTTGCACGAGGAAAATCCGTGTCAATTGAATTTCTCTTACTTTTCGTTGTCCAAACTTGTATCACATACTTAAAAACACTTTAAATTTATAATTTGAATTGTATTTACTTAATATTTAACATATTCACTTACTATTTACATAATTTAAACATATCGTGTTTGGTATCATTTTAATCCGAAAAATCTCAAAAACACATTGGGAGAGTTACATTCAGAAAAATTAATAAATAAACAAGTTTATTGTTGCATTAGAAGTGCCTCGCTGATACTTTCGAGTAGCTCACTTTGTTTACTTGCTCCCTCTGTCTCTTCTACTGTCTGTCCTTTTCTAAGTTCGCGCTCGGCTGGAGCCCTAATGTAAACACAGGTTCAATACCTCGACTTCATAAGAGCGACGTTTGGGTCCCAAACTCTGTCGCATTTATGCAGTTCTCACTATATATCTAATTTCAATATATTTGAAATGAAAGCTGCTAAAGACGTTAAGCTAACGTTAATTAGTAATCGTACAATACATTGACATCAAAACAGTCTCTTTATAATCGCCGACTAGCTGAACAAAGGGCCATAAACCTTGACTCTGACGAAAGATACCGGCAGTAAACGGTCGAGGCTGCTTGAAAACCATATTATTGCATTTTTCTTCGTTGCTTTGAGCACCTATCTCAAATATCCTAACCCGTGTAAAGCAGTACGAATTAAGAAAGGTAAAGCCAGGTGCCTAATTCTTCAATAGTCGCGCACTTTAGTCACTCGTGCGCATATAGCTGCCAAATATTGAATTAACAGTTTCAAAAAGTATAGTTCCCCTTCTTTAACCCTTTCGCTACGGCAGTCCGTTCTGCGGGAGTAGCGCCACTGAACGGGGCACCACGCCGCGCAGCGTGCACTTTGTCGCATCCGTAGTCTTCGATGTTCGCACTTACGTCTTTCAATGGCACTTTGGAACTCTCTTGTATATATACTTTTTTAAGAGTTATGTAACAACTGTTTCGTCATATTATATGAAAAACATAAAAATGAGTATATTGTGAGTATTCAGAAATTTACATATTAACAAATTTTACTATTATTATAAATAAAAATACAGTTAAGGTAGTTAGATATGAAATTATACAATAATTCTTAGTAATGAAACTCAGCACCGATTATTGTCGGCACCCATACACACAGCACGTCTCGCGGACACCGATTATAGTCGGCATCCGTACACACAGCACTTCGCGCGGCCGCCGACTATAGTCGGTGTCCGTAGCGAAAGGGTTAAAGGTGCAGAAATTTTGTACACAAGAGGAGCGTCGACACCTTGGAGGATCTCCGCTTGCTACACCTTCCCGGGCACTCGAGAGCTCGCTGATTAACTGGCCTTTCGCTTGCCAGGCACGAACCTATTGGCACAAGCGTGCTGGCATATTAAGGTGACATTCGTATTTAACGATTCGCTCTCGGAAATTAAAACGACGTGCGGGGCAGATATGTCTCAAATCAAATACGATTAATAGATTTTAATGTTTTTGGGCTTGCGTTGATGCTTTTGGCGACATCGACCACTACGTAGCGCCTGACGACGAAATATAGTGTTGCGTTCTGACACGCGCATTTGTAAATTAATTTCCAGCGTACGTAGTTAAAAACACATTGAATTCTCTCTCTCAAAGTCAGCCAAAGAATACATTGTTGTCGCTGTGGCCGCCTTGGCGATACATTTTACAATCCTGTGTAGTCTCTCGACAGCAAAGTGTTAATTGGTTTCCACATCACCCGTGGGGTACTATTGCAAATGCGTCCCTTTTTGCAGTGGTATCCCCGTTAGGCCTTTTCCACTGCATCGATGCCCTTTTCCGCTGAATCGTTGGTAAAAAATCGTGTTAAAAAATAAATTACGAAAATATTTTGTAGTAATTATACAGATGAGGGTCCATCGATTTCAATAATTCCTGGATATGCCACCAGGATTACGATTCTGAGTAACTGTTTCCTGTACAGGGTGTTTCAAAATTGTTTGTCATGGCTTTCAGGGGTTGTTCTACACCTCGGTGTGGATGGAGATTTGTGAAGAAAACCTGCCGCAAAATTCGCGGAAGGGTAGCTGTTTTTTTGGCCTGTTTTATCACATTCGTCTCGTTACGTAGGTAAAATGTCTGAGAGGAACCATGTTTCAGAAACGAACCGTTCTCTCGCAAATTGACTTTCAATTGGGTCTCCGCGATTTAATTTTCGCTTAGCAAATGAAAAGGGCAAGTGTATTATTACCAGGTTCGCTATTCATCGACCCGAATACATTTACCGTTAGGATACCTGTGTTTTATTCCTTTGCCCTAAACGTTTTGTAACTTGTCAAGTGTTCGGTGAATATTTCAAAAGCATTCTTTCACAATTTTAACCTGATCAATAATTTCCTTGCAACTGCCGGAGTGAAAGGAAGCCTAATCAAGTCAAAGAGTTTACTTTTGGCTTTTGATATTTACATTGAATATTATTTAATATCATTGTGAAAATGAGTGCAGCAGAAGGTTCTTCACAGTGTAGTGCGATGAATATTGATGAAGATATTAATCCAACACTACCAATATGTTATAAATAACAAGTAACTAATGGTTTTGAAGAATGTAGAAAGATTTTGATGAGCCTCAATATATGTTTTGTCTATTTTTACGATTTATTTCATCCTAATATGTACTTGTGAAGTTAGTAATCTGTATAGATAGATACATATTAGTAATTCTAATTCGTACTGAAGACAAACTTTTATATTTCATGAAAATTTTTCATTAATTCAAATTGTATTCCCTTTTTCTAAAGCATTATCTACTTACAAAGAAATATATATATATATATACACAATATGTATATATGTATATATGTATACATATACACAAGGCGGTCCACGTGCTTGTGCACCTCGAATAACTTTTAAAGTATGCGTTGCACGAAAGAATGTTATATATAAAAGTTACATGGTTTAAAAGGGTACACTATGTAGTGTGTTAATTTTTTTTATAGGTGGAGGCGTTTCGGAGATTTGAAGGTCAACTTTGTTTTTTTAAACGGAATACTATATTTTTTATTCCAAAATATGGTAGAGTATCGAATTGTAAGCAAAAAAGTATTGACCATTATTAGCCTTAAACCTAATAGGTTACGAGTAATTTCACTTTATTACTTGACAATTTTCTTCGCGTAATATCAAGTTGGAGATTCAACCTTATCACAGATTTCCGCGGGACAGCGATGTTTACGTGGCAGTGTTTATCAACACAACAACATCTATCATGATTCGCAATCTTCTACATGTTCGTAATCCAGTATTGAAGTTACCTTCGGTGTGTAATTACCAGGCAGATAAAAGTAAAAATGAAATTTTGTAATAGCGAAAAAGTTGATATGCTTTTAGTTTATGGTGAGTGACATAAAAATGCAATAAGAGCCAAAGCCATGTATGCCGAAAGATATCCTGAACGAAATCAGCCATCTCGATCCATATTTGAGAGAATGTGTAAATCGCTTCGCCGAAGCAGAAGTTTTAATATTACTGAACGTAACGTGACGAAAACTGCAACTTCTGATGCAAATACTATTGCCGTCCTAGCAGCGGTAACAGGAAACCCCCATGTTAGTACACGGCAGATTTCACGAGGATCTGGAATTAGCAAAACAAGTGTACTACGAATTCTTCATAATGAAAACATCATCCCTATCACCTAGCACTTCATCAGGAGCTCCATCGAACGGATTATGAAAACCGCGTTCGGTTCTGTCAGTGGTTCCTACATCAAATAAACAGCGATAATTTTTTTTTTACGAAAAGTTTTGTTCACTGATGAAGCAACATTTACTAATCGCAGGCAGATTAATTTGAAAAATATGCATTATTGGGCACAAGAAAATCCTCACTGGATGAGAGAAGTCGACCACCAACGTCAATGGAGCGTTAATGTGTGGTGTGGAATACTGGGCAGCCAATTGATTGGGCCATATTTTAGTAATGATTCGATTAACAGGACAAAAATATGTTAACTTTTTGAATGACACTTTACCATCTTTATTGGAAAATTTACCTTTAAATATTCGTGCACAAATCTGGTATCAACATGATGGTTGTCCTGCACATTACGCACGTAATGTAAGGCAAATACTGGATAGAATATTTCCCAACCGATGGATTGGTCATGGTGGAAAATTTCTGTGGCCTTCACAATCACCAGACCTTACTCCTTTACACTATTTTCTGTGGGGCGTATTAAAAGACACAGTGTATCGTGAACCACCAACAACACCTGACAAGGGAACTACCCGAGGTGTCCGCCTCCGATTTTAATGAAACTTTGCAGATTTGTTAAGCACGTGAAAATAATCGATACCTATTTTTTTATATCGGCGAAGTCGCACGTTTAGGGGGTGAAACCACCCTTCAAAGTTTCGACATTTTTTCTTCTTTCGCTTATAACTTCAAAACGGTTAATGATAGAGATTTACGATAAATATACGAAATATTTACTTTTTTGTGTACTAAACGCCCCTGGAATTTAAAATTTTATTTGACGATTTTTTCATAATTTTTTATTAAAAAATGCCAAGTTTTTCGTTATCTCTTTAAAGTTTGCGATGCGATTTTAACCGAACTTTTTTTAAATGATAGAGTAATAAAAATAAAAGTTATAAGTTTTTTTGTTTTTCCGTAATTTACTCTGGAGTCGCGAAATTAACCCTTTTCTTTTGCCACTTTACGTTACTATATGTGACAAACGAATGATAATGGAAAAAATGTATTATGCAACAAATGCTTCCCTTGTACTGTAGAATATTATTGTTTTTGTAAAAAAACAAAAGTAAAATTTTTTTGTTTTATTATACAATCCGTAGGCCGTTCGGATCCGCCACGACGCAGTAATCGTACCCTATCGTAGATACCAAAAAATGCCGTAAGAGAAAGTTTTATGTTTTTTTTTTACATGCAACAGGCATATGTTTACAAATTATTTAAAGCATAGTTTATTTATAACGAAAAAGTTACTTTAATTGATTAATTTAAAATATGTGTACTATTACAGTTTCTATGAAACATTTAATTCACAAAAATGATACTCCTCGAAGAAGTGTTGAAAACAAAGGGATTTTTTGCACCATGCACATGTAATAATTAATCATTTGAGCTGTTTTGTATGCGACGTAATTGATTAACGATAAGATGTATCCTTGTAAAACAGTATGATAATCACGATAACTCTGTTGCTCGCCACGCATCGCGCAATTAATTTTTTTGTTAAAAATAAATTATGTTTTAAACTCTTAGTAATAATTTTCCTTTTCTATGTACAAAGTCATAAAACTTTTCCTTATGGCATTTTTTGGTATCTACGATAATTTACGATTACTGCATCGTGACGGATCCGCACGGCCTACGGATTGTATAATAAAACAAAAAAATTTTACTTTTGATTTTTTACAAAAACAATAATATTCTACAGTACAAGGGAAGCATTTGTTGCATAATACATTTTTTCCATTGCCACTCGTTTATCACATATAGTAACGTAAAGTGTCAAAAGAAAAGGGTTAATTTCACGACTCCAGAGTAAATTACGGAAAAACAAAAAAACTTATAACTTTTATTTTTATTACTCTATTATTTAAAAAAAGTTCGATTAAAATCGCATCGCAAACTTTAAAGATGTAACGAAAAACTTGGCATTTTTTAATAAAAAATTAAGAAAAAATCGTCAAATAAAATTATAAATTCCAGGGGCGTTTAGTACACAAAAAAGTAAATATTTCGTACATTTATCGTAAATATCTATCATTAACCGTTTTGAAGTTATAAGCGAAAGAAGAAAAAATGTCGAAACTTGGAAGGGTGGTTTCACCCACTAAACGTGCGACGTAGCCGATATAAAAAAATAGGTATCGATTATTTTCACGTGCTTAACAAATCTGCAAAGTTTCGTTAAAATCGGAGGCGGACACCTCGGGTAGTTCCCTTTTGAGAATATGAAATATCGTATTCGTGAAGCATGCATTACACTCAGTGCGGATATGATTCAGAATGTGGTGTCTTCATTAGTTAATAGATTGCATCAATGTATTAATGCCAATGGATATCACATTGAACACTTACGTCAGGTGCGTTAAGCCAATAGGTCACTCATATTAGTAAACACTGCCACGTAAACATCGCTGTCCTGCGGAAATCTGTGATAAGGTTGAATCTCCAACTTGATATTACGCGAAGAAAATTGTCAAGTAATAAAGTGAAATTAGTCGTAACTTATTAGGTTTAAGGCTAATAAATGGTCAATACTCTTTTGCTTACAATTCGATACTCTACCATATTTTGGAATAAAAAATATAGTATTTATTCCGTTTAAAAAAACAAAGTTGACCTTCAAATCTCCGAAACGTCTCCAAGTATAAAAAAAATTAACACGCTATATAGTGTACCCTTTTAAACCATGTAACTTTTGTATATAACATTCTTTCGTGCAATGCATACTTTAAAAGTTATTCGAGGAGCACAAGTTACGTGGACCACTCTGTATATACAGTGGGTGTAGAAAGTATTCGTACACCGACTAATTTCGAATAATATATTGTGAAATTGTAGTTTAATAACTAATTTTTTATAAACAACGAGTTTGTACTTATTCTCTGAAGGTTCTAGAACAGATACAGTGCAAAAAAATTAATTAGTTGAATAATTTGCAAAGTTATCAGGAAAAAAACGAAAAATTGTCCGAAATATAAGAGCAATAAGTATTCGTACAGCTGCTACATTTTTTTAAAAGTCATTAGAAATTCATGAGAAAAGCGTGAAAATTAAATTTATTTGACAATGAAAAAGTAAAATAAACAGTTAATTAACATTTAGTAGGATTTCCTTTTGATTTTGTAATTGCTGCGACTCTTCTTGGCATTGAAGTTACTAATTTCGCTGTTACGCTGCACGGGATGTTACTCCCTTCTTCCATAAGAGCATTTCTTAAATCTTCTTTAGAGGATATGTGATGTTTTCTAATGTGACGTTCCAAGTAGTCCCATAGGTGTGTGATGGGGTTAATATCAGAAAGTTGTGGTCGAGTTTCTATATATGCTGACGTATTATATAATATCCACATTCTCGCATTGTACGCCATATGCTTTGAATCATTATCGTGCATAAAGATAAAATTATCTTCAATGCCCATTTTTTCTGCATTGGCCGAAAGATTCCGATTCGAAATATCAATATAAACCCCGTGGTTCATTATTCCATCAATAAATTCTAATTTTCCAACACCAGCTGCACTCATGCAATCCCAAACGAGTACGGAACCTCCGCCGCGTTTTACTGTAGGTCGTAAATTTTTTAGTCTCAGTTCTTCATTCCTTCTTCTCCATATAGTAGAATGCCCATCAGAACCGAAAATATTAAATTTACTCTCATCTGTAAAGATCACTCGGTTCCAGTACATACTCCATTGGTTGCGGTAACATTATCATTTCCGAACTCTAACCTCACAATATATTATTCGAAATTAGTGCCGGTGTACGAATACTTTCTACAGCCACTGTATATGCGGTAGTGCAGAGCGAATGAGCGAGTGAGTGAGAGTGTTTGATGGACAGAGAGTGAGGAAGAATGGTGCGGAGTAGGGAATGGAAAAAACAAAAGACAATAGAGTTGGAGAAGACTGAAAGCATGTGGAGAGAGATTGAGAACGCCATTGCTTGACTGTGAAACGTATTCGTTATTTTTGTTATTCTTTTTGTGTGTGCCTGATATATATATATACCCAGCCGGGATTCTATCTCGATCTCGGCGAACTGCAAAAGTATAAGCCAACCATAGTTCCGCCGAGCCACCGCACTTCTTCTATAGATCCTTCTTTAACCCTTTGGCCTACACGGTATCTGCCGATTGCGCGAGCCATAGTAAAGAAGAAGGTCGGTCGCGAGCCGTGCCATTCAACTGTTCAGCTGTGTACCCGACTATACTTTTACCACGAGTCAGACTCGTGGTTTTTGCTTATGGCACAAATTCTTTACCACGAGTCAGGCTCGTGGTTTTCGCTTATGGCACAAATTCTTTACCACGAGTCAGACTCGTGGTTATAGGCCAAAGGGTTAAGAGCATATCACGTACCATAAATAATTGCATTTTTCGAAATGCGATTTCTCAAAATTGTGGGCCCATTCACAAGAATGCCCGGACACGTCACAAATATTTTTGGATGTACTTTTACCTAATATGAAGCTCATCAAACTCAGGATGTCCACTACCATAAGTTCTCCTTGTTAGTAAGTGAGACTACCAGCTGGCCCTTCGGAAAGAAAGACACGAGATATCCTTGCTGGTTCGAATAGTTTAGGCAAAAGCGTGCTACACGACATGAGAAATTGGAAGACTGGGTCACCGAATCAGTAAGAAAAGCGCAAGTGTTTATGTTCTTCTCCCCGGAAAGGCCCTTCAGCGAACCTGACACCGAACGCAGGACATTGACGTCTTCCGAGCCTCCGAAAAGTTACATCGAAAGATTTCGTTCCAAACGGAGTCATTTTGACAACCTTAATACAGATAGAGACGGATAAAAAAAATGCGTATTAAGTATTCCTTCTTGACCTACCTCTCAGGTAAGTTTAATGAAAATCAGAATTCATATGGTCAACGAAGACGAAGGCGATATCTAGGAAGAAAGCGAAAGTCTGTCCTTCTATTGTTGCCAGTCGCTGCATTTTTTGAATCTGTTAAACCAACATCTGGCAACCATATGCGCACGAGTCCAGTCTTTTTGAGACCCATATTATCGGATTTTTCTTTGCTGCTTTGAGCACATACCTTAAATGTCCTAACCCGGTCGGTTGTCAGAATCTTTCGCCTGGGTCAAGGTTTATGACCCTTTTGATCCGCCAGTCGGCGATGTAAGAGGGAACACTCTTGCACAAATTTTCCAATGAAAGGCTCGTAGTAAGAAAGGTAAAGCCAGATGTATTATTCTTCAATACCCGCGCATTGTAGTCACTCGTTCGCATATGGCTGCCAAATGTTGGTTTAACAATTTAAAAAATTGCAGCGCCCGTCGGCAGAAAAAGGACAAACTTTTGCTTTCTTCCAAATTCCTCTATAGTACGTGTTCTTTATTAAAACGGCTTGCAACGTGATTTATTTTATTCACTTAAAATAATATACAAACTTTGCGTTTCTATCGCATACCGAATCCGCTCGTCTTGTTGTTCGGTATTCTATTCTCGGGAGGACCACGGGTCGCCCTTTTTCATACCTCAGTCGTCCCTACTCTTTCAAATAATTCTTCTCTCTCTCTCTACTCATTGTTTGAAAGTAACGAAGACTTAACTTTTATCCTCGTCTAGGCAGTTTCCGAAAAATTGTTGAGCTTGCCCCGAGACGTCCGTAAACCATGGGGGGGGGGGGGGGGACTTGGTACGGAAAATTACACATCTGGTGCACACCCCTCAAGGCCAAGCCGCCTCGTGGCGAAGTACTCACCTAAACCATAGGGCTTCTCCTTTTCGGCGGCCCACGACCTGGTCCCCGTCCACCGCGGACGGTCCTAAACCTGCGCGACCCGAAGCACCAGAAACTTGCTAAATTAAAAATAGTTAATACAAAGCAGAGTCGAAAGTCCGAAGTGGAACAATGGCGGAGGCTGGATCGTAAACCATCATCCCTACACCTCTTTCTTCCTAGATAAAGTGCCTTCGTCTTCGTCGACCATCTGAACGCTGATTTTTATGAAACTTACCCGAGAGGTAGGTCACGAATAAATACTTAATACGTATTTTTTGTATCCGCCTCTATCTGTATTAAGGTGGTGAAAATGATTCCCTTTCAAACGAAATCTTTCGATGTAATTTTTCGGAGGCTAGGAAGATGTCAATGATCTGCGTTCGGTGTCAGGTTCGTTCAAGGGCCCTCCCGAAGAGAAGAACATAAACACTTGCACTTTTCTTAGTAGTTCGGTGACACAGTCCGCCAATTTATAATGTCGTGTAGCACGCTTCTGCTTAAACTATTCGAGCCAGCAAGAATATGTCTTCTGTTTCTTTCCGAAGGACCAGTCGGTAGTCTCACTTACTAAGCGAAAATTAAATCGCGGAGACCCAATTAAGAGTCAATTTGCGAGAGAACGGTTCGTTTCTGACCCATGGTTCCTCTCAGACATTTTGCCTACGTATCGAGACGAATGCGATAAGCCAGTCCAAGAAATCAACCACCCTTCCGCGAATGTTGCGGCAGGTTTTATTCAAAAATCTCCATCCACACCAAGATGTAGAACAACCCCTGAAATCCATGACAAATAATTTTGAAACACCCTGTAAATGCAACCCGATCAACAAATAGCCGCAATCGCCATCGTGGGTGGCGCGTCTTTTCAACGCGAGTGATTAAATACGAATGTCGCCCCAATGCGCCAGCTCGCTCGTACCAATAGATTCACGCCTGGCAAGTGAAAGGCAAGTCATTCAGCGAGCTCTCCAATCCACGGCCAAGAGTAGCTGCCGGAGCTCCACCAAGAACGCATACGGTGAGCAACTAAATGGACTCCCTGAAATACGGTACAGTGTAAATCTTCGGTGCGGAATTTTTGACAAATGGATTATCGGTTCACATGTTTTTAACGGATATTGATCGGTCAAAGCTTCCTAAACGTTCTGGAATCGGACTTGCCAGATATCTCATACAATACAGAGGTTCCTCTAAGTGAGTGGTAGTTAGCCTGGTCCCTAACGCCCAGTAGTGGGCGTTCCTGCTTTCATGGTGGTCGGTAGAGGTTCCGTCCAATACTAAAGTACTTCCCCCTTTTTTTAAATTTAAGTGACTTTTTAAAAATGTTGAAATGAAATTTTGTCAAAATATTGTTCGAAAAATATTCACGCCATTATTTAACCGTTTGACTGCTGAGGAGCGCTATCGCGCTCTTCTTATATTACGCCACAAATACGAAGAGCGCGATAGCGCTCCTGTTCTTTTTAATGCCGAGACTGCGGAGAGCGTAATAATGCTGCTCCAAAACACTAGAATGGTTCGCAAACAAAAACAACCCATATAAACAACGTACATCTACACTAAGCGAAATATTTAGTCCTGAAAAGCTACCTGGACGAAATTTGCGGCTGGTGCGTGGAATGCAGCAGTAAACATGGTGGAGAAGTTAAACGTTCAAACCTAATTTGCTCTATTTGTAAAAGGGGAATTCACGCGCTTTGTATAGCAAACCACCCGTGTAAAAAATTATAAGAAATTATTTGTGTTAATTTGACTGAATTATAAGTGCTTATTACCAATTTTATTCACAAAATTAATTAAAACAAATTTATGTAAACAATTGGTATTTTTTAATTTTTGTTGTTACAAAGCAATACAAGTGAGTTTATTGTATGAAAAGTGTTTTACATTTTTTCCCATACACGCGCAATTAGTGTCGCAGTTTTGGCATATGTCCGAAAAAATACGTCAGCAGCCAAACGGTTGAAAACATTTTCATTGGGTTTTCATAAAATTCTGTAGTGTTTGTATTTTATAACGAGTGGAACCTGTGGGCGGTTAGAAAATTTTACCACTGACAGTGATACAAAAGTGGGCGGTAGGTATAAAAATGTTGACTACCCTTGCTCTAAGTGAATTACAATACATGAGATACTTTCAACAAGACGGTGCTCCAGCATACAATTCACAGACAGTTGCCAGGCATTTAAATAAAACTTATGGAGAAAAATAGATTGGTGCACAAGGGTCACCGCGATCACCGGATCTCACACCCCTCGGGTACTTTTTATGGGGATCTTTAAAAGATACAGATCCAACAACGTATTCAGCAAGAGAAATTCAAAATTGCGGAAAGCGACATCAGGAATGTGTTGCGCAACGTGAAGAAGCGAATGGAAAAGTGCTTGGACTGCAATGGAGGACCGTTCGAACACTTGTTGTAACGTAGGTACTCCAGAACACTTGTCGACACACTGAAATAATGAATTAATTCTCTGAAGAGAACTTGTAGCTTCGATAACTTCCTAACGAATAAGTTCAGAGCATACGTATGTTAGTGCTTTTACATCGACCACAAGAAAAAGCGTCGACGGGTGTAGTCGAAGACATAGGTTTCCATTTTAAAAAATGCAGTTGCATTTTTCTCATGCACCGATGCACAAAAGCGCATGAAATTAGTTGTATATGATGCACAGTCTGATACCATTTAACTTTTACTTATAATATCTTCTTCTATTCTCAACTGTTTAGGAGGTACGGCCTGTTCCAGTTGCGTGGCACATCCTTAATTTCCTTTATGTGAATTCATTAGGGTGTCCCCTGTATACATTTTTAATATTAGAAATATAAATATGTCACTTGTGTTGACATATAAAAAATCTTTCGCGGTTAATAAATATTTTAGGTATAATGATAGTTCTGCTACCCATCGTCATTCTAAAGATGTACAGGGTGTTTCAAAAGTATGTGTCATGGTTTGGAGGGGTTGTTCTACACCTCGGATTGGATGGACATTTGTGAAAAAAACCTGCCGCAAAATTCGCGGAAGGGACTTATCGCATTCGACTTGTTACGTAGGTAAAATGTTGAGAGGAACCATGGGTCAGAAACGAACCGCTCTCTCGAAAATTGACTTTTAATTGGTCCTGCGCGATTGAATTTTCGCTTAGTAAGTGGGACGAACATTGTACTCTAGCGAAAGGAAAAAAATATATGTTTATATTCATTTGCTTTAAAGTTATGAATTTTTGGGCACCGAAACGTCGGTTTTTTCCCCTCTGTGCGCCGGGTTGGGCCAAGTAATAAAAGAAGTTAGATGGTCACATGCATCGGAGTTCTTCCGGCATATTCTGACTTGGAAAACCTTTCTCCCCTCTCGGGTATTTAATGAAATCTTCCGATGTGACTTTTCGGAGGCTAGGAAGACGTCAATGTCCTGCGTTCGGTGTCAGGTTCGCTGAAGGGCCTTTCCGGGGAGAAGAACATAAACACTTGCACTGCTCTTAGTGGTTCGGTGACCCAGTCCGCCAATTTATAATGTCGTGTAGCACGCTTCTGCTTAAACTATTCGAGCCAGCAAGAATATGTCGTCTGTTTCTTTCCGGAGGACCAGCTGGTAGTCCCACTTACTAAGCGAAAATTCAATCGCGGAGACCCAATTAAAAGTCAATTTGCGAGAGAACGGTTCGTTTCTGACCCATGGTTCCTCTCAGATATTTTGCCTACGTAACGAGATGAATGCGATAAGCCAGTCCAAAAAATCAGCTACCCTTCCGCAAATGTTGCGGCAGGTTTTATTCACAAATCTGCATCCACACCAAAATGTAGAATAGCCCCTGAAAGCCATGATACATACTTTTGAAACACCCTGTACAAGGAAAGTGCTAATGAACAAATTATATTTCGTTACTGTAGCAACTATTACATTAAAACTTCGTACCACAAAAGGAAGGGTAAACCCATGATTGAGTTTTTATTCCCTACTGAGTAGAATTGATCACGATGAATGAAAGCCGTGATCCAACACATTCTTTCATTCGAATCATTATGTTTCATGTCAACTTAATTCGATAAATCGATTAGCCTGTGGATAAAATATCTTTTCCGTGTAGCCAAAACTCTATTATGTTGGGAAGAAAAGTTCATGTAGCCATGTAGCCATGTAGCTGCATGGCTACCTATCGACTTGGTAATACATTGAAACTCTAATTGTTTTTTCGGATATAATACAAGCTAGAGTTATTGTTGGCCCATTACTAGATAGTTATCTTGCAACGAGAAGTAGAGGCTTCAGTTGCGGGATCATTGTTGTTGATGCAGCTTTTTCTAATGCATGTAGAGGATGATACGTTGTAACTGCTGCATAGATATAAAAATTCATATAATTGCGTTTTACACCTGTTATTGTTTTATAGTACGAGATAAATCAACAAGTATAACGGAAATGAACAGACTGAAATACAAAATTATTTAGATTCAGAACAAATGTTGGTTAATATTGACAGTTGTATATTTATATATAGTTGCACACTTATACATTTATACATTTATTCATTTATACAATTTACATGCCAACATTTTTTTACATATAACTCGAAAACTACAACCGATATATCATATATACAGGGCAGGGCTTGGAATTAACTTATTTCACTTGCGAAATGTTACGCAATTCGTCGATCTTGACAACATATTTCTTGGTCATTACAATCGGTGAGATGTGCCTTAAAGTCAATAATTGTCCCTTTGAATTTAAAACAGCCACGTGTAATTGAATTACATTTATAAAAACAAACGACGTCGATCTGTGTTTCGCTTAAAGCTTGCCAATGGAGTTGGGCTAATAAAAGAAACGTCAGGTTAGAGATTTCGCGAGATACCGGTTTTTCAGGTCTGAGCATGCCGAACTTCGAATGCCTTATTTGCGAACTCATTACCGAGCGTTTTGGAAGCTAAAAAGGGATTTGCAAAAACATCCGATTCCAGTACGCTACGGATCGTCGTATCGGATAACGTCAATTCAAGCATCGCCACCTATAAGACGTTAGGAAAACATTGCAGATGGCTATACAGTGCTGGACGTAGTGATGTATTGGAAGGAGACACCGGTTCGCGGTGTCGAGGAAGCAGAGTTGCCGCAATTTACGATTATCGGCTACGAGACGAACGACAGAAAGGAGAGGCTCGCTACAGGAATCTATCAGAGGCTCTCGTTGAGCTTCAAGTTGCAGAGAAACATCGGCTACTTCGTGTTTCAAACTTACCTACCGAGTATCCTGATCGTGATGCTCAGTTGGGTCAGCTTCTGGATCAATCATGAGGCCACTAGTGCCAGAGTAGCTCTTGGTAAATCGAAAACCTCTCTTCGCCTTTTCATTGCCGTTTTGTAGCTTTATTATCGTTAAGTTTATCGCATGCTGACCGTAACGGATGCAATGAAGATAACCACAAGTAGTCCAAATATGGGAGTAAATATATAAATGCGAAAACGGGCGAACTGGAAGACATTCCTATTTATTATACGGTACTAGAGAGAAGTTCCGCAGAAGGATTATGGCTACGATTGGTCAAAGTCAAAGAAATACGCCTCTTCTCATATGTATTTTCAGATTCAACGTGCTATTTGCTCAGCGATCAAGGACACTATTTTAACACGACCGCGTAACACAGAAAATAAATAAACCATTTCGGGATTATGAGAGATCGTACGAAACGATCGATGCAACGGCGCGGCATGTGCTAACAGTATTGTTATTAACGTGGCATGAACAGTTAAGTGTTTTCACCCATTGTTTACAAAATATAAGTACAAATAATGACTTCTTATTAGCGCAATCTCGTTGGTAGTCATACGGCAACCTCCCGTGATTTGAAATACTCACAGTAAATGAAAGAAACATTTTGGGTCCTCATAAGGATGGGAATTCGCCTATTGTAGTAGTAATGGAATGGAACATATGATATCAAGGGTCCGAGCGCAAACATTCCGGCAATTTTTAAAAATAGCAATACGTAGACCCGACAAATTATTTCTTTTACCGATCTACCGTTCCGCGGGGCTTCTCTTTAGCAGCGTAGGTACACATCAACCCAGCTTCTCAATTATAATTGTCCTTATGCAACGATTGTCCCGTGCACGATGTTTCAAAATTATTTGTCACGAAGTACCAGGCGTTATTTCAAATCTTTGGATCGTTGTACATTTGCAAAAAAACGGGTAAAATTAAGGTAAAATTTTCTTATTGGCTCGTTGCATTCGTCTCGTGGCGTAGGTAAAATGTCTGAAAGAAGCATGGGTCAGAAATGAACGGTTTCCTGACAAATTAATGTTAAATTTGTAATTCTGTGATTGGATTTCCGATCAGCCAGCTTTCTGATCATCAGGGATAGTCACACAGAGAAAAGAAACACACGAATTACCCTTAATGGCCCAAGTGCCACATCACCAGATTAAAGCAAGAAAGATGTCAATAACTTGCGATCGGTTTCGGGTCCTCTCAAAGGCCCTCCTAGGGAGAAGAACATAAACACATGCGTTTTACTCATTAGCACGAAGACTGCCGAATCACCCATATTCGGGTGGCAGCAAAAGTTCTCATCGGGCCACGTCACCCGTTTTCGGGTGACGCTCATTTGATTACTTACGAAGGACCTTCGTAGATATTTGAAAAGATGTTCCATGGGATGTAATAAAACTATTGAATTGTTATAAAAGTAGTACAAAAATTGTTTAATCAGACGATGTAATTCTATTTATATTTCTCTTTCTGGGAAATCTTATTTCTTCCTCATCGCTACTATGCGAACTTGTGTAAGCCTCGTAACAGGTTTCTTTTTCACTGCTAATGGAATTATATCTTTATAATTCTTCCATTTTTCTTTTCGACATTGGAACCAATTAGGGCAGAGATTTGAATAGTTATACCACTCGTTGCTCGGCTAACATTCGAACAGTTCGTGTAGAATGAGGACCTCAGGAATGTATCGATAGAAACAAATGAACAAACATGAAATCATGGAAACAAACGATGCGGGGGTTATTATTGCAATCACCAACGACTCGCATTATTTAAATATCGGTGGGAGTAGGTAGTAGAGTACGCTTGGTACAGCGGCGCGTGTGGTCTGAAGGAGATTTTGTTGGAAACACGCGCGGTAGTCGACGTGTTAGCTGGATGACATAGTCGCCCCTACTCGAAGTTCGTCTAGCAGGCCTCTGCTTTAAACTGGTGGACGAGACACTTCGGCCAATAACGCTAATGCGTGTTTTCCTCTTCTCTGTGTGGCTATCCTTGGTGGCTGGCTTACCGATCAGAAACCCAATCATGGAATTGCAACTTTAACAGTAATTTGCGAGAAAACTGTTCATGTCTGGCCCATGCGTCCTCTCATACATTTTACCTACGTAACAAGACGAATGCGACGAGGCAATAAAAAAAATTAAACCTTAATCTGCAACACTTTCGTGAATTTTGCGGCTTGTTTTTGTTTGCAAATCTCCATCCGGAGATGTAGAACAACGTCTGGTAGGTCGTGACTAGGGATTGCAATACCGATATACCGGGATACCGAATACCGGTATTTTGGGCCATTTGTACAATTCTGTAATACCGGTATTCACAAGTTTAAATACCGTTTTTTCGGTATTTACTAGAAATTTGTTAATTTGCCTCCACTACATGTTCAGGTGCAAACCAGCAATTGTGCTACGCTCATGGAATTCAATTAGGAGTAATACATGTATTATACCAAAAAAATAAAGAACAGAAGAACCCAAATACTGTGGATACAGAAACTTCCGATTCCGACTTTGAAGAGAGTCAGAGTGAGAGTGATACTGACAATGAAGATGTAATTCTATGTTTTCTTTCTTTTTCTAAAATTCCTACTACCGGTATTAAAACCGGTATTCCGTTATTAAGATCTAAAAAATACCGAATACCGGTATTGAACTTTTGGTCCGATATTGCAATCCGTAGTCGTGACATGTCATTTTGAAACACCCTGTACATACAGTGTCATGTACAGGGTGTAAGACATTTAATGGTCATGTTTTCGGGGGGTTGTTCTAGAGCTCGGATTGGATGAAGATTTGTAAAAATTACTTTCCGCAAAATTATTTGTAAAATTTCGTAAAAAAATCGGTTGAAACTGGCTCGGCTATCTTCTTCGTATTGTTACGTAGGTAAAATGTCTGAGAGGAACCATGGGTCAGAAGTGAACCGTTCTTCCACAAATCGACTTTTAATTGGGCCTCCGCGATCTAATTTTCGCTTAGTAAGTGAGAGAGTCAGCTGTTCCTTCGGAAAGAGACACACAAGATATCCTTGTCTCTCAGACATTTTATGTACGTAACAATACGAAGAAGATAGCCGTGCCAGTTTGAATCGGGAATTTCTCAAATACTTTGCGGCAAGTAATTTTTACAAATCTTCATCCAATCCGAGCTCTAGAACAACCCCCCGAAAACATGACCATTAAATGCCTTACACCCTGTACATAGTATCATGTAGTGCCGTATAGTGAACTGATAGTGTCATCGGATACTACAGAATTCTATGTGAAGAAGTAAACACATAATGAAAACCTATTTACACGACTGTAAAGTAATATTGCCAGATATCGTATAATACCACAGTTGTATAAAATTCTGCATTTCCTGTCGCAATGCCTGTAACGTCAATTTCTATTTTTGCTGAAATTATTGTAAATCCGAGAATTTCAAATAAGCCTGCACAAACCTCAAGAAATGCTCAAGTTATGGCATGTAACATAGTACATATTGAACGGCTTCAAGATTAAAATATTCTTGCATAATTACTCAAAAATGTTTGACTTTCAAACTAACATTTATTTCACAAACACTTAATACCTCGACACTCATATTTATGAGTGCGTATCATTCGAATCATCACTCATCAATCTTAGGCATGTTTTTTAAAAAGGGAAAAGAGTATAATCTTCACGTCTTGCAAGAAAACACAGACAGGGCTGATCCACGGATCAAAACTGCTGCGATCGTGGTTTAAATAAATTTTCGTTAAAAGTTCGGTCAAATATCACGACGACATTTGCATGAAAGACCTGTTAGTACTAATTCCACATACATAAGTATACAGTAAAACCTCGATAAATCCACAGAATTTCGGGGGAAAGCAGTGCTCTCATCGAGTACCGATGTCGAATCTGTGTTTACATTAGGGCCCGAACCGAGCGCGATCTTACAAAAAGACAGACAGTAGAAGAAACAGAGAGAGCAAGCAAACAAAGTGAGCTGCTTGAAAGTATCAGCGAGGCACTTCTAATGCAACAATAAGCTTGTTTATTTATTAATTTTTCTAAATGTAACTTTTCCGAATATATTTTTGAGATTCTTCTGCTTAAAATGATACCAAACACGATATAGTTTGAACTATGTAAATAGTAAGTAAAAAAGGGTCTAGCAGGATAAGGGGGTAAAAAGTGCCCTTGAAGCTATTTTATTTCACGATGCGTCATTCGATAGGTATCCATAAGAAACCATTGTACACAAATTTTTAATCCGATAGCTTGACCGGGAGGGTAGTTATGGGGTAAATTGGAAAAACCACTTTTTGCCTCATTTTCGACACTTAATGATGTGTCAAAATGTCGAAAAAATTCTGACACATTCTAAACATGATTGCATACGTTAGGAATGATTGTCAGATTCTTCCGTTGCAAGTGCCGCGCGCAAAAAATCAAAAACGACAAAAAAATGGGAAAAATGTATATTTTGCACTGAAATCTTCGAGACACAATTTTTAAATAATTCCTGTAAGTACCTGATGTATCCATTAATATGCACAATTTTTTTCATATTTTTTTGATATGGTGCAACACTGTCGGAAAAATCAAAAACCGATTTCTGGGACGCATTTCGGGCTGAAACGCGATCAGTATTTGCTATCTTTGCATTATTTTAATTCAGTATGTTCAGTTTATTACCTTTAATGTCTCTGAATACGAAAAGATACGTGTTAAGGAAGAGAATCAAGAAAATAAAGTAAATTGTTAATTGTATGCTCCTTATATGCTAGAACTTTGAACCTTCCTTCAAGAGATGAAATGGCGCAGTGGGTAGAGTGTCTGCCTGTGGAACCGCTGGAAACTTTTTGTCGCGAGTTCGAATCCCCAGGGGGACTTAATTTTTTTTTCTGGAATTTTTTTTTTAAATTATTAAACACATAGCAATAATCAATAGTCGCTTTAAGGTGTTTCACAGATATTTTTATGTCTTCAAAAAATATAAAACCAGCATGAAAATAATCATACGGTATGATTTTCCTAGTTATGCCATATTTTGCAATTATGAGTATTTTCAAACATTTTGTATGCTTAATAGATATCGGTTAATTATAATGCATGAAAATATATGTTAAATAATGAAGGGACATAATATTATATCTTGGAAAGTTATAACAAAGAGGAGGAAGGCAGAGTTTCTTCCTTTCTATAGATTATAACTTTTCATGATCCTTTTACATTTAACATACATTTTCAAATGTCTTAATAAATCGATGTTTATTCAATATACGAAATGTTTAAAAATACTAGTAATCGAAAATCGTGGTATTATTAAAAACAGTAGATATAATTATTTTTAAAAATATTTGTGAAACACCTTAAAGTGACTATTGATTATTGCTATGTGTTTAATAATTTAAAAAAAAAATTCCAGAAAAAAAAATTAAGTCCCCCATGGGGATCCGAACCCGCGACAAAAAGTTTCCAGCGGTTCCACAGGCAGACAATTTAACCACTGCGCCATTTCATCTCTTGAAGGAAGGTTCAAAGTTCTAGCATATAAGGAGCATACAATTAACAATTTACTTTATTTTCTTGATTCTCTTCCTTAACACGTATCTTTTCGTATTCAGAGACATTAAAGGTAATAAACTGAACATACTGAATTAAAATAATGCAAAGATAGCAAATACTGATCGCGCTTCAGCCCGAAATGCGTCCCAGAAATCGGTTTTTGATTTTTCCGACAGTGTTGCACCATATCAAAAAAATATGAAAAAAATTGAGCATATTAATGGATACATCAAGTACTTACAGGAATTATTTAAAAATTGTGTCTCGAAGATTTCAGTGCAAAATCTACATTTTTCCCATTTTTTTGTCGTTTTTGATTTTTTGCGCGCGGCACTTGCAACGGAAGAATCTGACAATCATTCCTAACGTATGCAATCATGTTTAGAATGTGTCAGAATTTTTTCGAAATTTTTACACATCACTAAGTGGCGAAAATGAGGCAGAAACTGGTTTTTCGAATTTACCCCATAACTACCCTCCCGGTCAAGCTATCGGATTAAAAATTTGTGTACAATGGATTCTTATGGTTACCTATCGCATGACGCATCGTGAAATAAAATAGCTTCAAGGGCACTTTTGATCCCCTTATCCTGCTAGACCCTTTATTAAATATTAAGTAAATATAATTCAAACTATATCGTGTTTGATTTCGTTTTAATCAGAAGAATCTCACAAATACGTTAGAAAAGCTTTAAACAAAAAAAATCGAAAATGAAAACGGCCGACCCTCCAATTAGTATTGCCTCACCGATACATTCGGGTGGTATCAATGTTACACTGCTCCCTCGTCGAGCGTCGAGGTTCGCCAAGGGATATCCCTCTACGTGGAGGGGATAGTCATGATGCATTTATGGAGGGAAACTCATGATGCCTTTATTGAGGTTTTACTGTATAAGCCAAACAAACTTTACCAATGGTTCAAAAGGCTATCAACTCCAAGTCTTTCTTCTCCTCTCATGTTTCAGGTATTACGACAGTCTTAACGATGACAACAATCTCAACGGGTGTACGTAGCTCATTGCCGCGTATCAGTTACGTCAAAGCGATCGACATTTATCTTGTAATGTGTTTCGTCTTCGTCTTCGCGGCCCTTCTAGAGTATGCGGCGGTGAATTACACATATTGGGGTGCCAGAGCGAAAAAAAAGACTAAGAAGAAAGGCACAGACGAAAGGAAGGTCGTCGTGTCGAAAACGGGTAAACGCTTATTTTTTATATGCAACGTTCGCACTAATCGAGACTCGTGAAATGCGCGAGAAGAATTACCAATGCACCGTTAATGATGATTGCGAATCATCTCGGAGGCAAACTATAATATTGTAACCGCATGTCCCAATGTAACGTATGTATGTAAAGATACGATTGCAACAAACCTCAACATGAACGTACTTTCCATAGATATTTAAGGTCACAGGGAGAAGGAAAACTAAAAATTCATTGTCACTTCTGTTTTTGTATTGTCAAACTTAAGAAATTCGAGTTTCTATGTAACCACGTCAGAAATGCTCTGACAAAGAAAATCTTACGAGGGAACATACTGAACTGTTACATGCCGATTTTCATGAAAAGTATTGTAGATGGTAGATAGTTCTCGGAAAATATTTCTCACGTATTTTTTTATATCGACAATAGGCCATATTGAAGGAGTTATAAAACTCCTCCAACCTTGGGGCTGAAAATGTTTTTTTCGAAATATCACCGTGATTAAAAGGTGTAAGGAAATTTTTTGTAATTGTTTGTCTTGATATGGCGATGTGGGAAACTGGCTGGAAACTAAATAAGTTGGTTTCGCTTGAAGATACGGTTCTTTATTCGATGTTGCGCGTGCAAAGTGTCCGCGGGAGAATTCGGTTCGGACTGTTTCTTAAGAATATTTTCGTCGCCCTTATATGCGATTCGTCGCTTCTTCGTCCCGACCAATTCCGTAACAGATTTCCTTTGCTGTTTTCCCGGGATCGGTCGGGCTGTAAGGGCCCCGTCGTCGCGATGACGGGTCGTCGCTAGGCTCAAGGGCCTCTTGGTCGAAATGTAAATACATATGTGGCGACGCGCTGTCGCGTTTTCGATGCGACGCACAGTGGTCCATTTGGCCGAAAACCTGGCCAAAACCCCAAGGAGCTTTTCAATTTAGCTGAAAATTGGTGTATTAGTATTATTTGGGTCGCTGATTAAGAATCTGAACTCAGAATTTCCAAAAACAAATTGGCGAACAAACATAATTAAAAAATTAAGAATTTATTTAGATGTTATGATACATTTATTGATCACAGTGAATTATATTCATCTTATGAGCTTTTAATATTACAGAGAATCATAACAATTACCTTATAACGAACGTATTATTGCGAAATTACTGTCACAGCTAAGTAAGTGAATATCACAAAGTACAAGTGATATCTACCGTGTCAGAAAACGTAGCACGGTATAAATACTTTACGGTGCTTCCACCTCCAATTTTTCATTCCAGTATTTAAAATTACGGTGGAAGGAGAAAAACTAAACTTTGCGAGAAACAAATATAGCCCTCATACCTGCAACTAGCCAGATTTTCAGCTGAAACGTCAAACATCTTTCGGTTTATGACGGTAAGCGGTCAAGGTGATCGCGGCTATCTATTGTTGCTTTAGAACAAAAGGCCATCAGCTTGCTTAAAATTATTTTGACTTTTAACCCGAACGAAATAAATATAGCATTTCGTTAATTACAAGGGTAACCTTAGTGAAGGATTAGCATTATTCGTTTGTCCAAGGCACGACAGCCTGGCCGTATGTCATAAACGTATTTCCCCGAGCATGGCGCGTGCGACAAACAAATAAGAATATCTCGTAGAATCGCAAAAAGTCGCAAAATTTTACAACGGGGACTTCTTCGGGAAGCTTCAAAGTTTAATTTAAAAAAAAAGTCGCGTTGTACTTTTGCGTATTTCACAACTATTTCCTCTGCAAAAGGAAAAAAATGTATGGGTTTTTCAATCTGTGCCATCGCAGTTGTAAAATATTAAATAAAAAAATGAAACCAAGGTACTTATAATTTAAAAGTATGACGAATAGCTACAAATACTTACAAAGTTGATTGTACTATTATTTCACATTGAAAACGTATTCTGAATTTCGACGTGAATACGTTACATTATTCAAGTGCCAACTTTGACATTGCATATCTCTAAGAGCGTTGTTCAATAAAAACTTTTATTAATGGAAACCGATGCTCTGATATGTTACAAATCAAACGCAATTGCTAAATTTTGAAAATCGCGAAAAAAATTTTTGGCTTTTTGGCCAGGTTTTCGGCCAAATGGACCACTGTGCGACGTGCTCGTTGCACGTCGCCGCCACGGGCGAATTCAGTGATATAAAACATAATTGCAAAAATCCCGTGGTGAAGAACATAAACACACGCGTTTTTCTTACTGGTTGGATTGCCCTGTCACCCATATTTTGAAGCCCGTATAGCTTGCAACCGTGGTTAGGTTTTTCAAATATTAAATGAGACACTTCGGGTAATAATCGTAATTCGTGTGCCTCCATGTGTCTGTCCGCGAAGATTATCCTACAGATAGGAAAGCCAGTCAGGGAATTGAAATTTTAACATTAATTTGCACGAGAACGGTTCATTTTTGACTCGTGGCTCCTTTCAGACATTTTACCTACGCGACGAGACGAATTGGATGAGCTAATAAATAAATGTGACCTTAAGTTGCAAGGCTTTTGCGAATTTGCGGTAGATTTTTTTGCAAACGTTTGTCAATCCAAAGGTGTAGAACAACGCCTGGTAAGTCTTGGCAAATAAATTTCATATGCTCTGTATGAAGCGGGCAAAAATTAAATGCTATCGTTAATATACATAAAAGCTGTACATAATTATCGTTGAATGTTAGCAACTACAAAATTCCAAAGACACGAAGCCACTAATTTTGCCTACACTTTATACATACATAAATATACACGAAACAGTTGGTACGAAAAATTTAAAAAAAAAATGTAATTTTAATACATATATTGGTTAAACAAATAATTTCTTGGAATTATTTTTTATATCACTGATTTCGGCATCTCAAGACACAAATTTAAACAAAAGTTTTTCTACTTGCGCCTTTTAATCGCGGAAATATTCCGAAAAACCATTATCGACCCCACAAAGACGGGTATTATCACCCCTTCAATGTGCACGATTGTCGGTATGAAAAAATACGTGTCAATCATACGGGTCTTGATAGTTCCCTTCAAAGAGCCTTGTGCTTGAGGACCGTAGCCCCACAGCACAAGAAAAAACACGTTTATTCAGTTGTTAGACATATTATATTATAATATGTCCCCGAGGAAAAGCTTTTTACTTTTATTCGGATTCAAAAGTGTCTGTACAGTAGACAATTTTTGGTAATAGGATAAGCGGAAATGAATTGGAAGTACGTGCATGTTACCAATTACAAAGTTAAAGTTTCTTGCTAAGAATATCATCTTAAACAACTGTTCCTCTTGGATATATTCGTTGCTCGGCTTTAGCGTCCATAATAATCATAAAAGACTGTTGCGGTAAGGTCTACAGACACGAATTTGTATTGGACAATTACGATAACGTCATATATAAAAATCTTTATTACCACTCTTTGCACAGGGAGTTTTAAAATTATTTGTCATGACCTAGCAGACGTTGTTGTACACCTTTGGGTCGATGGACATTTGCAAAAAACACCGCAGCAAAATTCGCGAAATGGTTGCAAATTAAGGTAAAACTTTTTTATTGACTCATCTCATTCGTCTTGTATTGTAGGTAAAATGACTCAAAGAAATCATGAGTCAGAAACGAACCGTTCTCTTGCAAATTAATGTTAATTGTGGCCAAAGTTGTGACTCCTTGACTGGATTTTCACTCAGCATGTCAGGCGTCCAGGTTACCCGCACAAAGAAAACAAACACACGATTTGTCCTTGCTGGGTCGAATGTTACATTTACCAGTTTAAAGCAGAGGCCTGATACACGAATTTCGTGATTGACAAGGTCTTCCAACCGGTAAAAAAAAGCGCACGTGTTTATGTTTTTTTCGCCAGGAACACCCTTGAGCGAACCCGACTCCGATAGCAGGTCACTAACATCTTCCTAGCCTCTGAAAAATTACATCGATGATTTCGTTTTACAAGGAATCATTTTCACCAACTTAATATAGCTAGAGACCCATAAATGAAAAGACGTTGAGGTGATGGTCACGAATGCGAAAACTAAATGTAGTCTACGTAGACTAAGTTTATTATCCGCACGAAATACAAAATGTTCGGGTTGACGTCGATGTGTAGCCTCGTGGCGTTAATAATAATACACGTCCAAATGGTCGTCTTTTATACCCTGTGTTTTCCGTAAGCCTTGCTCTGATTCGTCCAGAGCAGGGAAAAATATCGAAGAGGGGGGAAAGGTCCTCAGAGTCAGGCTATGCCGAGAAAACTCCGATGCTCGTGCCTGAAGGTTTTATTAGGAACCCGGGCCCCAGCGATCGGACTTCTCGACCATTGCCGTGTCCCGAACACCCTTCTCCCTCGCTCTGGGACTCACGGAAAGCACAGGTTATTGTCCGCCACAACGTTTTAAATATTTTTTTGGGGCCTACCGGTTAGGTAAGTTTCGTCAAAATTGGAGTCCACGGTTTCGATATGATTCGTTGTCAGATGGTCAACGAAAACGAAGACCGGATATCTAGGAAGAAAGAAGAATTTGAAAGAAAACGAAAGCCTGTCCTTCTTTCTTGATGTGCACTATACTTTTTGAAACTGTTAAATCAATGTTAGGCAGCCATATGCGCACGAGCGACTAAAGAGCGCGACTATTGAAGAATTAGACACCTTGCTTTACCTTTCTTAATTCGTACTGCTTTAGACGGGTTAGGATATTTGAGATAGGTGCTCAAAACAACGAAGAAAAATGCAATAATATGATTTTCAAGCAGCCTCGACCGTTTACTGCCGGTATCTTTCGTCAGAGTCAAGGTTTATGGCCCTTTGTTCAGCTAGTCGGCGATTATAAAGAGACTGTTTTGATGTCAATGTATTGTACGATTACTAATTAACGTTAGCTTAACGTCTTTAGCAGCTTTCATTTTCAAATATATTGAAATTAGATATATGTAGCAAAAACTGCATAAATGCGACAGAGTTTGGGACCTAAACGTCGCTCTCATGAAGTCGAGGTATTGAATCCGTGTTTACATTAGGGCTCCAGCCGAGTGCGAACTTAGAAAAGGACAGACAATAGAAGATAAAGAGAGGTCTAATTGTAAGTAAAGAAATCGAGCGGCCCAAAAGGATCGGTGAGGCAATACTAATGCAACCACAAAATTTTTTTATTTATTAATTTTCTGAATACGACTTTTCCCAATGTATTTTTGAGATTTTTCTGATTACAATTACATGAAACGCCATATGTTTCATTTATGTTAAATAGTAAGTAAATATAATTCAAGCGTTATCGTGTTTGATATCGTTTTAATCAGAAAAGTCTCACAAACACGTTAACAAAGGTTTCGAAAAAAAATATAACCCATATAATAACCCATATTCCGGGTTGCATCATGTTACACTGCTCCCTCGTCGAGCGTCGAGGTTCGCCAAGGGGGATCCCCCTACATGGAGGGGATAGTCTTGTCGCACTTATCCAGTCAAACTTTTGTCGCATTTATCCAGCTTTTACTGCACATTGACAGCGATAACCTTGAGAACCACCTGCCGTCAAAGCAGTATGAAATGAATAAAGGTAAAGCGTGGTGCCTAATTGTTCAATAACCGCGCGCTTTAGTCACTCGTGCGCATATGGCTGCCAAATGTTGGTTTAACAGTCTCAAAAAGTATTGCGCCGGTCAGCAAAAGAAGGACAGACATTTGCTTTCTTTAAAATTCCTCTTTCTTCCTAGATATTTGGTCTTCTACTTCATTGACCACCTGACAATGGCTCATATCGAACCCGTACACGCCGATTTTTATGAGACTTACATGAAAGGCAGGTCCCGAAAAAGTATTTAGAACGTGTTTTCATTTATCGGTCTCTATCTGTATTAAGGTGGTGAAAATGATTCCTTTTAAAACGAAAACTTTCAATGCCATTTTACGGAAACTAGTAAGACGTCAGTGACCTGCGATCGGTGTTGGTTTCGCTCAAGGACCCTCCCGGGGAAAAGAAGATATCGTTCGCAAAGCCGAGAGTTGGCATGTGCCATCCGTTTCGTTCTGATTCCCATGACGGATAAAGACATCCCTCGTTCGCACGCCATTTTCGACTTTAACGTGCGAATGGCCGAAATAGCTACGCATTCGTTACGCCGTCATGTGAACGACGAAAGAAGTGTTTTCTCTTCGATTGTCGTTTGCCGAACGTAGGTTTCTAGAAACAATATGTTGGGGACAGGCGATGTGAGCGACACTCTCCCCTTACCCCGTGCCTCATACCGAATGCCAACTCTCGGATTGGCAAACGGTGTACGCATGCGCTTTTTTACTGGCTGGAAGACACCGTCACTCATGAAAATCGTGTAGCAGGCCTCTGCTTTAAATTGGTAGAAGTGACATTCGAGCCCGTAAGGATAATTGGTGTGTTCATTTTCTTTGTTTGAGTGACCTGGAGGCCTGATTTACTCAACGAAAATCCAGTCACGGGGTCACAACTTTAGCCACAATTAACATTAATTTGCAAGAGAACGGTTCGTTTCTGACTCGTGATTCCTTTCAGTCATTTTATCTACACTACAAGACGAATGCGATGAGCCAATAAAAAAGTTTTACCTCAATTTGCAACCTTTTCGCGAATTTTGCGGCCTTTTTGTGCAAATGTCCATCGATCCAAAGACGTGCAACAACGTCTGGGAGGTCATGAATAATAATTTTGATATACACTGTACGAGGCTTTCTTATGATTGATACGATATATCATCGAAAATTGACGGTCACGGCTTTCAAACGGCCGTGCAACATTACTTTCTCGACCATTTTTTCTTGGCAATCGTTAGTGATTTTATTATTGTGAATTTACAATACGAGATGCCATGCCTCATTAAAACTTCGACACTACATTTGTACAGACAGCGCGCATTTTAAATTCATAATAACTAAATCGCCAGCCACAGCCAGCGAAAGATCGTCGTGAAAGGATGGTTGCACGAACGTTTAAAAGCGGCAACCGTCTATTTTCATAAGTAGCCGAGATTTAACTCATAATCAGTTTCTTTAGAGGTTCTGTTGGGTGTTGTTGAAAAACAAATTAAATCAGTGTTCAGACACAACAGTTTCAACTGAGCCTTCCCAGTCTGCTTCAAGGATTATGATCAGTGAGTATATTAAGTGAGCGGCATTACGTTGATTCTAGTAAAGCTGGGCAGCAGTAAGACGAACGAATAAATGGTGTTAAGAATTCTGACTTTGGCAATGATTCTCAGGTTTATGAAGCTGATATATCCGTTCACTCTATAAATAACTAACGTTACATGTTTTATCTAACAATTAAAACGATAATACTCGATCACTAAAATAAATATTCGGTTTGTTAATGGCACTACAGCTTGTCTAATTGGGAGTCCACTAATTAGAACTGTGTGTTTCATGAAAAAGGAAGCAAGGCAAGCTCTCCATTTCCCGGCTCAACGGAAGCAGACATAATAGAACTCCGAGATCTGCGTATGTCTCCTCTGCCAAGCATTAGAAACAGATCAGGCCTAGTAAGTGGCGCCTCCACACCTGGAACAGGAAGGGATCATGATCCTGCCAAGTTTCCTCCTAGTTTTCGCATCTCTAGGGCTGCAGCATACAATACTCATGGAAGGAACACCGGTCTGAGATACAGGGGCCCCAGACAGCATAAACCAAAGGTAGGTACAAGTTGCACACGGAAGCTTTATCGAGTGTACAAATTAATATGTGTGTCCCCATAGTAACCAATTGTTTTACTTTTAGTTCGAATTTTCTCCTTGCCAGATTGGAATATCTTTGACGTATTGATAATATTTCTGATAAGAGTAGACAGACGTCTACAATAATTATGACAAGATTATCGATACAATGAGAATATATTTCAATAATAATGTCACAGACAAAATTTAAATGCTATTCCCGCTGTAATGCACGCGATGCACAGATGCACTGTAGGAACACAATTTCGTAGAATAAAATTTTTCGAACTTCGATTTGGGTCTACCGCTGACAATGAGACTCGGTCGCGCGTGAACGTACTGCTTTTTGGTTGAGAATTCGTTGTGAGCAGGAGCGATGCAGGCTTTTAAGGATTTTTAGAAGCAGGAGGGGAGAAGTGACTGCGTTTAGGAGCAGAGGGCTCACGATGGCAAATAGAACTTGTCCACTTCGAGCAGTGATCGAGGGATGAGTGGGATACCCGTGAGAAAAGTTCGAGTCCCGGCGTCATTGGCGTACAAACTATTTGAGTTGGTCGTATTTTTAGCATCATCTTATACTAATGTTAGGCGAGTCGGTCGGTACGTTACACTGCGTAAGAGCATAACGACAAAGAATAAATAGTGTATAATGCCGTGGTTCTCTTACCTGAGAAATAAAGAATTGTAGGTAAGGAGGTAAGAGCTCAGACTTGCAATCAGTTGGTGCAATTGTAAATTCAAATTTTCCGTCTCACCTGGCAAATTTTTCCTAAATAATAATAGGAATTTTTGCAGTCGGACGTGAAATAGCTATAATGCGAACACAAAGTTTCGCGTTTTTCGGAGTCACCACACTGGCAGAACTTTTACTTTTACGTTGATTTATTGGGATGTAGATATGTTTCTGCAGCGAAACGATAGCATAAATGTAAGAGCCTGTACGAGCAGACAGATACAATCTACTGCGGCTCATCGCGTCGTCAAGTCGTCGACTGCCGTCGACGTGTATTTGTTTTTTTGAGTTGCTAAACCGTGGTGATCGCGGCACGAGACAGTCTAGACCAGGGACGCTGTTTATTTGATCACCTGAGCCGTCCTTGGAAGAGCTCCGCCTGCTTCCCCTTCCCGTGCGCTCGAGAGCTCGCTGATTGATTTGCCTTTCATTTGCCAGGCAAATGATGCATTTATCGAGGTTTTACTGTATATACTTTTTACTCCTTTTTACGGTGTATATTATAATATAACAATAATACAATATAATATTCCGATACGAGGGCAGATACAATATAATGATACAAGCGTCAGGATCCGCTGGTATCAACTCTCTCCGAAAGAGTATTTCTCAAACATATCGCGACGATGTGACCGAGATGGGACCTCGGCGGGTCCTAGGTGTCGACTCTTTTCGATGCTTTCCCACCCTTGCCGATGAGGTCCTTCAAGGATCTCCGTTCCCCGAAAAGGCCCCGTAGCACAGTGGTCCAGCGCGAGAGATCAGTCGCGCTTTTGTCAAAAAATCAAGTTTTTTGTATCGTTTTCTTTTACTTTTATATCGATTCCTAAATGTTTATGGATTTAAAAAATTGTAAAATTTATGAAATTCGACAAAGATTATAGTAACAATCAACTCCTAAAGTTGGAACTTTTTCTTCAGACCAATTTCTATCGAAAAAACACGTTGTCTTCTTCGCGACATTCTGACGAATCTATCTTATATTTTCTAATGATTTTTTTCTTAATTGAAGAGCATTCTTCTACGATAAAAATGCTCATGCTGAATATAAAAATAGTCTCTGTAGTTTATTAAAAAATTGACGTTCAGTGAATGACAGAAAATCGTCAAAGTTTTCCATCATTGACAATGAATATTTTTAAAGTTTCGTGTTGTATCGTAATTTGACTAACGAACATCTTTTCTGTAAGCTTTCACCTACATGATCAGGCAAAAATCGCATCCTTATACGTCCTTATATGTCAAATGTGAGTTGTTCTTGTTCAACGGGTCGTACTCACTTCAGAGGGAAGCTGCTGCACAGTGGTGGATTTCGTCGAAATCCTAGACGAAAATTGACACATTGGGATTGTTTGGGTCGTTGATTACGAATTTGAAGTCATAATTTCGAAAAACAACATGGCGGATTCAATATGGCGGACACGTGTATCGAAAAATCGTTGGCTCTGCGCCGCAACTAGTATTCTAATGTTTTTTGGGTTGCTGCTCACAAATGTGAATTTACAAATTTCCAAAAACATATTGGTGGATGCAAAATAACAATACCTGCATTCAATACAATAGAATACAGTATAGAATACATTCGAATCCATAAAGATCTTTCGGCTTATGACGGTCAGCAGACGAGCCACCCGCGGCTACCTATTGTTATCTCGAAATAAAAGACCACCAGTCTGCCTAATCCAATTTAAGTTTTTAACCCGATGATATAAATATACTATTTGGTAAATTATCAGGGTGACTGTAGAGTAAGATTCACAGTATTCATTAAGTAAAAGACGATAGCCCGACCCTACGTTATAAATGAATATTGAATCCGCCATTTTGTTTTTTGAAATTTTGAGTTCAGATTTGTAACCAACGACCCAAAAAACATCAGAATACTCATTTTTTTTGGCGAGGATTTCAATAAGATCGAAAACTATGCCAGGTGCCTGAACAGCTAAATCGTAGTTCTGAACAACTGTGCGTAGAGGCGAGGGTCGTCTTCCTTTCTCGCTGGAGAAAGTGTCCTCTTGACGAAAGCCAGGCGTCAGAACGCGTGGCTGCTTTAGGGCGCCTTGTTGGCGCGAAGTCTTACAATAGATCATGTAAGAATTCAAAGTTTTGAGTATATATGTTGTAGTGAATGTGATTAATTCGGTGCTTATACATAATCACCGGTTATTATGTATAATCATCACTAAGTTTGGTAAATGTGATTAATTCTTGAATATTTATTAAATTAACCGATGATTTTATATAATTCCCAACTCGTAATAGCGAATATGATAAAAGTCCGTTACTGTTCGTTATTGGCGGTCTTTGTCGTTGTCGGATGCACTCGCCGAAAAGCTGCCTCATAAGAATGTGCGACAAATATAATTCCAATGCTTAGTTGGGTCGCCTCACGGCGACCCTTTTTTAAAATTATCTCCAACCAACACTAATTCATCTTCTTGGTGCAGACATCTAACTTAAACCAGACCCTTCGAGGGTAGGGTCTCGGGTTGAATTGTGCATAACAGGGTACTATCCCCCGAAGAGTTTGACTTAATTTAGATGCTTATAACGAAAAGGTAAATTAGTGTTTGGGGTAGGTTTTAGAGACGGCCGCCGCTTGGCGGCCCGACTAAACAGTGAAATTACATTTTTCGCACATGCTTATAATATTCCCTTTCGGCAAGCATCGTGCTGACACACTCATTGCCACGGACGTGCATGTATAAGCAAGATTAAATGTAGAAGTAGCAAAAGTTTTTTGCCAATATCTCAAAAACGAAAACCGAGCCGGGGTTACATGCATAGGGAGAGGTTGCTTAGAATCATGATTCTCGCAACGTATCCAAGAATCATCGAAGTCGGTGGGACGAACCATCATCTGTATAATAACCGTTTTTGATATGTAACTGTTTTGTATGAGTTCTAATAATAAAATTATTTTCTCGACTGAGGTCTTTCATTTGTAAATTACAAAATATTGTTGTTCGCAGCCTCTTGTGTCATAGTGTCTAACGAAAAACTATACTTCTGACTAATAACTGCTCAAAAAACTGCGCTGCATTCTACTGGCTCAATCCGATGAGATATTTATCACATTCGCCATTACGAAATGGGAATTATATAAAATGACCAGTTAATTTGATAAATGTTCAAGAATTTATCACATTTACCGAACGTAGTGGTAATTATGTATTAGGTCATTGCATAAGTTCGTGCCCGATTGAAGAATAAAATTCAGTAAGCTAAATTTTCAGGAATACAATTTTATTAACGAATTGTGTAGTAACCATTCTTCTCTAGAATTCTTTTCCAACGATCTACAAGCATGTCGATTCCATTTTTGAGAACAGAGCTTGGCTTTCCCTGTAAAAAAGATGTTGAGGTGATTTTCGACAGCTTTCTCAGAATTAAGATTTTTGGCATTCAAATGATTGTGCAAAGATCGGAATAGACGAAAATCTGAACGTGTCATATTTGGAGAGTATGGTGGGTGTCGCGGCGTAAAACACTCGCTAAAAATCTTTGACTGGGAGTGTCAAAAGTGTGAAACTTTCTGCATGACCTGTACCTAGGTACGGCCATAAACCGTACCTCGTGCAAGTCGCGGTACGGTACGTGGCAGCTCGGACGTTGGTCATGCAGAATGTTTTCGCACTTTTTCGGGACTTTTCCATTCCCCTTCTCCAAGGGCGAACCACCCCTACAGCTCAAACAGACTAGAATAAAAGGGCCGTCTTGGACGGCTCGCTCTCGCTGTATTTTCATATCTCTCGACCATAGCGTTACGCTGCCGGTTGATCATTACGTGTCAACGGCTTATTTCATATACATTTTATACATCTCGCTGTTTTTCCATAACTCTCGATCACGACGTTACGCTGCCGGTTGACCAATACGTGTCAACGGCTTATTTTCATATAACTTACACATTGCATGAGTCGCGCAAGGCTCTTTTGTATATATTAAGTGTAAATACAAGACTGTACATATCTCCCAAAAACTTCTTCCTAAAATTAACCATCTCGCGTATTACTCGCGAGTGGTGTCGCCAAGGAAGCTCATCCTTGACCCGCGCGACGTAACAGTGGGTACTGCAAAATTTCCCATCGTAACTCCTTTTCATTCCGGCCAAGAACGAAATGGCCACGTGCAGCTTATTCCTCTATTTAAAAAGTACGGCATCCCGCGTATGAAGTTTGGAAAATCTCGCAGCAATCTTCTCAATTGTAATACTTGCATTTTCTTCCGCCAAAGCATACACAATATCGTTATAACTTCCGGAAGGCCGTCCAATGCGGGGTTGATCTTCCAAGTTGAAATCATAACTTCGAAAGCAGCCAAATGGCCTTTTAATTGTCCTAAAAGCAGGAGCACGGTCCAAATAAATGCTCTAAATATTTTTTCTGTGCCATTCCAACATTAACGCCCCTCCATAGCTTGTACAACTTACATGCCGCAAATATCACTTTCCGACCTCTATGTTGAAGAATTCTCTTAAGCAAAAATAAAGTTACCAGAACGCTGTTTGATGTTAAACTGGCAGATAATACTATCATTTAACCAGTGCATGCAACAAAACCAAACAAAAACACCACAACTACACTCTGCAGTTCAGTTTACGCCACCCATGAAAATTGGGCACGAACTTATGCAATCACCTAATATAAGAAACGGCGATTATACATAATCACCGGATTAATCAAATTTACCGTGACATATATAAATCTATACATACACATACAGTAAGTAGCATAACTGAACCAATGCTGCGAAATTATATGTAAAGCTTTATTTATGGACATAAATAGTAAGTCGAACATAAAACAGTTTTAATGAATATTTAGTTACACTTTTAGCTTATAAAATATGCTTCTTTGGTTACAAAATATAATACTTTTTCGTTTACGTATGACCAAAGAAAAGAATTGACTCGGTTTTGCACTACATTATCAAAAGTTACATATTTTACTTTCAATATTTGGTCCACAACCCTTTGGTTTTCAAAAAACTGCATTAATACGTCTTGGCATACTTTCTGCCAGTGTTTTTCAATAACCCGGAGATATTTGCCCCCCTTGCTCCTTAATTCTATTACGCAATTCTGTGATTGAATATGGTACTGTATTGTATGAATCATGCAATCGTCTTTTTAGTAAACCCCATAGATTTTCTATGGGGTTAAGATCAGGACTTTGTGCAGGCCAATCTAAAACTGAACATTTTTTACTTTTCAGCCTGTTTTGTACACTTTTGGCCATATGCTTCGGATCCCGATCGTGTTGAAAAACGACATTTTCCTCAGGGAACGGCATATCTTCAACAGCATCTAAAGGATGTTGCTGCAAAATATCTTTGTAAACGTACTGATTCATAATACCATCAATCTGATGTAGTGAACAAACTCCAAACGCTGTGAAACATCTCCATAACATAAGGAAACCACCTCCATGTTTGACGCTGTTTGAGAGATTCACCTTTCCGAATCCAACACCAAGAAATTCCGTCTGAACAAATTCTATTAATTTTGGTCTCATCCGACCAAATAACTCGTTCCCAATCAGCAGTTGTCCATGCTTGATACTTTTTGGCAAATGATAAGCGAAGCTTAATATTTTTCTTCGATAACATCGGCTTCTTTTTCCGTTCAATAGCTTGGAAATTAGCTTTTTTAAGAACTCTCCGAGTTGTCCACCTGCTAATTTCAATGCCTGTGTCTTCCTTAAATATTTGTGTAGCCATAGAAGCACAAGTAGCGTCAGCAGATGTGATCAAACGCACGATTCTTCGCTCGTTTTGAGGTGTCAACATCTTTGGTCTTGCTCCTGCATTCAATAATATATTTTTACAGTACTTTTTTCTAATTCTTTGCACTGTTGACTGACATACATCACACTTTTCCGCAACTATACATCACACTTTTCCGCAACTTTACGCGTAGATAATCCATCATTTAAAAGAGAAGTGATTCTTTTAATACAGTTGGAAGAAATTTTCTTCATACTTGTTTTTCTTAAGGATAAGCACTTCTTCCTCCGACTGAATACAACAAACTGAATGTTAAGATGTGGAACTACTGAATCTAAACATACGGAGCTACTGAATGTAAACATTTCGCAGTTACAGACGAGATAAACCATCTCTTTTCAATGTGGTGCAATACCAAGTCAATGCTTTTTTTCCGTCATACGTAAACGAAAAAGTATTTTGTAACCAAAGAGGCATATTTTATAAGCTAAAAGTATAACTATGTATTCATTAAAGCTGTTTTTTGTTCGACTTACTATTTATGTCCATAAATAAAGCGTTACATATGATTTCGCAACATTGGTTCAGTTATGCTCCTTACTGTATATGTGTAGTATGTATAGAGAATTGGGATATGGCCTCATCGCGACCGCCTAGACTGTTTATTTTAGGCGGCTGTTTATAAGATACGTGATGCGGAGGCCCTTCGATCCCTATGCTAAGGAATGCATGTGTGTACGTATGAATGAGTGCATGGATGTATGAGTACGAACGAGTGACTGAGCGGAGCGAATGCTAGTTAGTTCTTACTAAGCGATCATACGAGGCGGTTCATTATTATATTCATTTTTGTGTTACCATTTAGTATATAGTTTTAGTTAATAAACTTAGTTTTACATTATATTTTAACATCTAGTATAACCAATCCCACATATGTAAGACTCCGCGGCAGCGAGGGGCCAAGGCGGGCGTTCGCACTCCTTGCCTTCATTATGAAGACTTTCTCCAGCGAGAGAGAAAGACATCCTCGACTTTCTTTCGGTTGTAATGCGAACACGAAGTTTCACGTTTCTTGGAGTCACCAAAGCAGAGAACTTTTACTTTTCCGTTGATTTTTGTTTAGATGTAGACACGTTTGTACAGCGAGACGGTAGCATGAGATATTATGATGAGCTTGGAATAGAATTATTGAATCTGTTGAGTAGAATTGAGAGAATTGAGTCTGGACGGAAAGAGACGAAGGCAAACGATTGCACGTAGAAGCAATCATATGACAGAAGGCGAGTTTTCGACTTATAATTTGTGGAACGAAAATATCCATTATGCCGGTGAAACTAAAAATTCTGATTTATCCGTATTCTTAGGTTTGGTCCATAGTTTCTTCTTGCAATGCATGACAAAAGTAACTCTACGTTTTACTTAAAAAAAATTAAAAAATATGTGATTTTTTAATATATTTTTTAAATAAATAAATTTGAAGCAATTTTACTTTTCCCACTAAATCCGTCTTTGAAAAACGAACAATTTGCATTTTTTTTTTATCTAAACCAAATAGTTTCCGAAATATTTAAAAAAATAACTTGTAGCGGCACGGCAGATTCTGTAACCAATACATTGTAGCCGCGTGCCGCTGCGAGATATCCCGAGAGCGGAGCCGGCGGATGGCAACGAGTCAGTCGTCATCGAGGCTCGTTGCAAAGCGGACCTGAATAAAAATCTTTCGCACTAATTCCGAGCATTCAGTATCCACCAACGAACACGCCAAAAACTTTTAGTCCCCAACTTTGAGGGCTGTTTTCACTCCCTAGATATGAACGTCAGCCGATAAAAAAAATACGTGTCAAATATTTCATCGAATTGTACATACCCTGTAAATTTCATTAAAATCGGGAATTGACACTTGGGAAACCTCCCTTGTTAGAACAACGTATATACAAGAACCACACGCACTGTGCACATTTCTGGCGCGTGCTTCCGTTCGCTGACGGCACTTCGGCGGACTGGACTGCCGAAGCGAAGGGGTTAAAAAACTCCGCGAGAGCACAATGCAAGGCCTCCTCGTGTCAAAGAATACAATCTTGTCGCCCTGGCCGTCTTGGCAATAAATTTTCCAATCCGGCCGTCTTTACTTTTAACGCGATTTTTCACCAACGATTAAGCAAAAAAGAACATCAATACATGGGATGTCACTGCAGTAAAAACGCATTCGCAATAGTACCCCATTGGTGATGTGGAAACCTATTACGACTTTGCTGGCGAGAGACTAGGCAGGATTGTAAAATGTATCGCCAACACGATCGCCGCTGCAACAAAGTGTTCTTTGACGCAAGAAGGCTTTCCGTTCTGCTGTCGCTGAATTTTTTAACTTGTCGGGACATGGTTGGGAAGTTTCTAACTTGTGTAATGTTCCCGTAAACATGAAACTTTTATTCAATCATGTGACTAATTTGCAGACGACCGACTCTAAATACAATGATGTTCTTTCGCGCTGCCTTAGCTCGAAGGAGCCGCACCCCCGCAGTCCGGCGAATTCCCGCAGCCGGTCAGCTAGTCGGAAGACGAGAAATTCACCGACTGCACCCTCTTCTCCTTGCGCCCTTGGCGCGCTTTTTAGGGAAAAGAGGGGAAGGTTTTGGCGACAAGTTTTGGCTGGCAAGGCCTGCACTGGAGGGGCCATCGGAAACGCGTAATTTATGGCACTCGCAAAAGCTATTAAGATTGCTCAAGAAACTCTATGACGCGACTCTCGAAAATGAGTACAAAAGGCAGTTCTCTCAAAAGTAGCTGTGTTGCTGCAAATGACATAAACCATGCAAACCGTTTGCACGAGGGCAGAGAAACCCTCAATTTAGGTGGTTGCTACAAACTATTTGCGTTGGAAATTATTTTACAAATGCGCGTGCTAGGACGCAACACTATATTTCGCCGTAAGGCGTCACGTAGTGGCTGAATTCCACCAAATCATCGCCAGAAGTCCAAAAACATTCAAATCTATTAATTGTATTTGATTTAAAACATATCAGAGCATACTTTTTCACTAATAATTCTTCTAATTTGCGGCACACGCGAGTTGGTGCCATCTGAAACTATTCTTCGACAAATAACTTTAGTCGAAGTGCCACGCATGTCGTTTTGATTTCCGCGAGCGACATGCGGGGCATGTCATTCCAGCGTGAGTGGTCAAATACGAATATCGCCCTAATGCGCTAGCACGCTCCTGCCAATAGGTTCGCGCCTGGCAAGTGAAAGGCAAATCAATCAGCGAGCTCTCGAGCGCACGGGAAGGAATAGCAGGCGGAGCTCTTCCAAGGACACATGCAGCGACCAAATAAGCGACTTGCCTGCTTTAGGGAACAGAGTGGGAAAAGGATGACGGAATTTGGTAGTCGAGTGGTCAAAATAGTAAAATAACGATTTAAGACTTGGAACGGTAATTCGAAGATGAATAATGACAGTGGTGACTGAGAATTGAGTCACGGCGTCCAAGTACAAAATATTTATGATGTTAGTAATCATAACGACGAAATGTCGGTACATTACACGGTGAAAGAAGGCCCTTGAAGGACCCCAACGGTTATAGGAAGAAGAGCGTCGCAGAGGGTCAACGCCTAGGACCCACCGAGGTCACATCTTCGATATACATACTCTTTCGGAGAGAGTTGATATAACCGGTTCCTGACGCTTGTATCACTGTATTGTATTTGTCCGCATAACGAAACATTATATTGTATCTTTGTTATATTATAATACATATCGTTGAAAGGAGTAAAAATATATAGATTTATATATACAACACAAAAAGGGCCTAGCTGGATAAGGATGGAAAAAGTGCCCCCAAAGATAATCAATCGTGAGCCATACCATTCGTTAGGGCTGTTTGGAAAAACCCTTCCTACAAAGTATGAACTCGCTACCCCTACCGTAGGGGTAGTTACAGGGTGAAACGTATTTTACAGTTTCTACTCGACATCTCCCGCTTGGCTTGATAGAAAATTCTGAAAAAAATCATAGACATCATACCCAATGGTGTACATACTTTAGAATTTTTTCAGATTTTGTGTTCGAAAATCGATTTTTTAAAAATTAAAAAAGGTTATAAACATTAATTTTTTATTGAAAATATAAAGTGACCACTTTTATATTTTTACAGTAACATGCATAGTATCCTGATTATTAATGTGTAATTTTTTCAGATTTTTACAAGTTCTTCGAAACAAAACAAAAATCAAAAACCAACACTTGTTTATATTTTTAGCTATATTATTGATGTGACCACGTTTATATTTTCACAGTATCTCAAGTTTGCTATAAATAATTAACTGTATAGCCATATTTGGTATAGGATTTCAGGATAATGGATCTGGAGACAGTAGATATATTTTTTGAGTGTTTTATTCCTCTTTATGGATGGGAAAAGGCTACAGGAGATTGTATAATTTTATTCGGTAGAGCAAGATTTGACAAAATAGACAAAGTTAATCAAATACTTGACAAAACGACTTAAGCTTTACTCAAAAGGCGTGAAGACTATGATACGCGAATCTATCTAATTCTCGGGCGTCCAGGTGATGCTCTGTACTCTCTCGTTATGCACGAGGACCCAGGAACACTCCCGTACTCTCCCGTTTCCCTCTAGCAGGCGTCCGGCTATTCGCTGTACTCTCCTGCCAAAGAGGCCCTAACTGCTATCCGAGAGCGGCCGATGGTCTTACCTCGTCCTCTCTCTCGGATCAGAAGTAGAAGTCTGTCGTGTCGCGAGCCCTATTTTATACCCGATCGTTGCTACCCTTGGTCGTGAAAATCAACAGTCGCGTTGTCAAGCTGGCTCTCGTGGACCCTGCCTCGCGTCTCGCGTCCCCGCTGCGCTCGGCGGTCCATCGTCGGGCGTAAGAATTACGCGAGGCTTCGCCGTTTCGCGTTTCTCTTCCTAATTTCGTTGTCGCTATGCTACAACTGTAATTTTTTCAGATTTTTTTCAAAAGTGCTTCATACCACCAAAAAATTAAATACTTACGTCCAATACCCAAAGGGGTGTAGACTTGGACGATCGAAGTACTTAATTTCTTGCGCACACATTATTCGTAACATCCACTATTTCACAAGAAATAAGTTAGTGTACTTAATTTTGATTCTCCTTATATGTCATATGTGAAAATTCTTGTTTAATTGCATTAACAATGATGATCTTCGGTTTTATGGAAGCGGAGCTGCTGGTATTTCAACTGTGTTCAGAAGGTCGATGAATTCTCTCCGTTTAAACATAACAAAAATTGTGCATTAGTATTAATTATTAAATATTTTTACATTTGTAAAGTGAATTAATGAATTTTAGAGAATGAGGTTTACCTCAATTGTGAAATGGTGTTTGTACTCAGGACTTGAAGCGCGTAATTTAATCTTCGTCGCTATCATTGTTAATGACCGGATTTAAGCGTTCAACATTGAAGATTTTACTTAATATTTCCGCAGGCTTAACAACTTTTGCAATGTATCGAGCATTCGATAAGTAATAAATTATCGCTGCTACGTGCGAACAACAACCAATAGTTCGGTTGCCATTTGCATACTCGCAGAAATAACGTTTTATTCCAGAGCAACCTATTGAATTAGGTGAATAATCTATATAGCACTTATAAGATTTACTTTTAATGTGCCTCGATGGCAGCAGAAATTGTATGATATTGCTACTTTCTCACAAATAAGAAAGATTAATAAGGTTATTTTCGTCCATCATTTCTGCGAGGTATGATACCGCTTGCGAAAGTTGATAAGATCCCGTAAAGAAAATTTTTAAATCTCGTTGGGTCATTTCAGGAAAATCAAGCACATCCGAAGCTGATATTTTTTTAAACAATGTTCTTCGCCTACTCCAATGACAAATATCAGCTTCTGTGCCTAAACTATTATGTTTGTCTTTCTCGCTCATAAATCTAGATATTATTTCTTCGCGGAACTCTACATCGGAATTTAAACGTTTACCAAAGGTGTTCTGTAAAAAACATGCAATTCGGCAATATAATAAGACTGTTGGCAGCAATTTGTTATCCAATTGATTATGTAACAATCGGTATTTCCGCCCTATTATACCGTGCACGGCTTCAACGACCCAACGGATTTTAGTCACCAATCGAGAACTATTGGTTGGTTTTTGATTTTTGTTTTGTTTCGAAGAACTTGTAAAAATCTGAAAAAATTACACAATAATAATCAGGATACTATGCATGTTACTGTAAAAATATAAAAGTGGTCACTTCATATTTTCAATAAAAAATTAATGTTTATAATCTTTTTTAATTTTTAAAAAATCGATTTTCGGACCGAAAAATCTGAAAAATTCTAAAGTATGTACACCATTGGGTATGATGTCTGTGATTTTTTTCAGAATTTTCTATCAAGCCAAGCGGGAGATATCGAGCATAAACTGTAAAATACGTTTCACCCTGTAACTACCCCTACGGTAGGGGTAGCGAGTTCATACTTTGTAGGAAGGGTTTTTCCAAAAAGCCCTATCGAATGGTACGCCTCACGATTAATTATCTTTGGGGGCACTTTTTCCATCCTTATCCGGCTAGGCCCTTTGTACTCTTACATAAACTTTTCGCTCCTTTTAACAATATGTACTGTTGCGCCGGGTTGTATCGGCACACGAAATCTTATTATAAAATTGTATTATAATGTCTTTTAATACGAAATATTACAACGTTCAGCTAATACAACAGAGACCAGCTTCTTCACTCCTGCGCGGTCTCTTTCGGACTCCCTTATATTCTGCTGTTATCCTGTTTACCGTTGTCCTGGATACAATCTTCGATCCTCAATGATCCATATCTCGAAGAATACACTTGTTAACCGTCCCATCTCGACGGCGGCTTCGCTTCGTCGGAACAGTATTATAATAACGATACAATTCAATGATACAAGCATTAGAACTCTCCAAAAGGGCATATCGAAGATATTTCTAAAAATGTGACCGAGTTTTGACCTTGGCGGATCTTAGGCGTCGACTATATATTCGAAGCCTTCGTTCTTTTTGCGAAGGGGTCGTTCAAGGGCCCTCTTTCACCGAATGAAAGGTGGGGGCTGTCTTTTTCCCTCGTTGGAGAAAGTCCTCTTGACGAAAGCCAGGTGTGAGAAAGCCCGGCTCGGCATACAATTTGTATCAATTCTTGACAATATTTTCCTGGATCTAAACGTATCGCATTCTGGTATGTTTCTCTGGCAAGGGACTTGGGTTTGTACTCTGTTGCTGGCAATTAAAATTTTGTTTTTTCGATTTATTTACTTGTCAATATTACTTATATTTCACATGTAAACATGCATATTGAATTTTAAAGCGATTTCAAAATAAAATATCTTTACTAATCCCAGAACATAGCATGATGAGAAAGAGTCGATAAAGCAAGAAATATGTTCTATAATTATTTTATATTTTTCTAGTCCTAATAAAGGTTTTTAAATGTTTTGAAATCACAACTGATTATTTTTATGTAATTAATAATTTTTAAAAATCGCAAGAAAAAACTTAGGTCCCCCTTGGGGACGCGAACTCGTGACAAAAAAGTGTCCAGCTGTTCCGCAGGCAGGCACTCTAGCAACTCCACCAATTCGCTATGCTCAAAGAACGTCGAAAATTCTTGCGGATAACGAACATAAAATTCACAACTCATGTAACTAAATTCCATTCTCTACATTAACACGTAATTGCTTCGTGTGCAAAAAAACATTGAAAGTCACAAAATGAACATACTGTAACCAAAGAATGCAAAAATAAGAACCAGATCATCGCGTTTCAGATCGAAATGCGTCGCGCAAATCGGTTTTTGATTTCTTTTTCACACTAGCACAGGCAGCCAAAAAAATTGAAAAAATTAAGGATAACAAGCATGGGTACCAGATTGTTACTGCAAAAAGCAAACAGTTGCACCTCGAAGATGTCGTTACGAAATCTAGTTCTCTCCGTTTTTTTCAGTTTCTCGTTTATTGCACTTAGGTTTTTCAATGGAATAATCTGGAAAAAATCTCAAACATGTATTTTTGCATTTAGAATGTGTTAGAATCGTTTCGAATTTTTCGCGCCTCAATAAATAGGGAAAATAGGGCGGAAACCTGTTTTTTTATTTACCCCGTAACTACGCTCCTGGTCAAGATACAGAGTTGAAATTTCGCACACATTGATCGCTATTCATTACCTATCGAATGACTCCTCCCCCATTGAAATCGGTTCAGCGGCACTTTGGCTCCCTTTCTATACTCTTCCTGCTATACTCTTTTCGATACTCTTTTCCGCGTAGAATCACAACCAGTAACGGTATACATACTCTGTGCAATGGGTGCGATGCACAGTTGCACTGATTGACACAATATCGTGAAATATGATTTTTAGAAACGTTTATTTTAATTTACTGAGCAGCAGCAATGCAGGGTTTTAAGATCTCTTAGAGAAATGTGTGCGAGAAAAGACTGTGGTTAGGGGTCGACTGGTCAAAATGGAAAATAGGATTTTTGGACTTACAATTAGAGCAGTGATTCAAGGCTGATCGTAAGTTGGATGCTGTTGAGTAACGCTGAAGTCACCGCTTCGTCTGTCTACAAAATATTTGTGTTTTTACTTAGGATTATCTTATACTAATGATAGACCAGAGGGTCGGTACATTACACCTGTATTATCACAGTTTGTTAATTGTAAGGCAAAGTGTATGTGTCGGCCCGTGCACGAGCGCGCTGCCGCACAGTGGAACGAAATGGGAAATCTAGGTGGAAAAAAATCAAATCACGGAATCGATCTTTAATAACTTTATCATAATCTAGAATGTTTACTGAGGCCAGTAATAGGAATAATAATTGATTTTGGAATCACCTAAGTGCAAGAAAGAGCGCTTAAAAGCAATGAATTTCAGCAGCGCGAAAACGTACAAATATTTCACTGAAAAGAAAATGCTATTACAGCAATTAAGAATTTTGTGAGACTTTTTATCTATTATACAGTTTATCACCATTAGTCAATGATGAAGTACCCATAACCAGTTTTCCGAAAAATTATTTTTTCAACAACTTTTTGAAGTTTTTTTAAACACCCATTTTTCGGCTTATATTGCCAACTTCAACATTGAAAAACTTATATAGTACCCCAAAGTACCCTCTGGAAACTTTAAGGGTTTTTAGATTAAACCATACAGAAGTGATTCCTGCAAAAATTGACTGCGCCTACCTGCGCCTTTTCTTGTTATGCCTCCCTATTTATGTAACACAGGACAGGTGTCGAGTCTTTAGAGGGGCGCTTGGTCAGTAAATACTCGGATTTCTTCAAGGTACCATGCAATAATGTAGTGTAAGAGTGAAATATAATATATAAATTTCTTTTTAATAAATACAATGGTTGTGTACAATCACGTATAACAATTTGTCCGGAGAGACGTGGCGTTAGGACAATTTCTACAATGGTAATATCGGTAACGTTCGTGAGGACGATAATACTCGGAATGTCTTTGTACAATTAGATATATATAATAATCTTTGAGAAGATTGCGTAGCGCTCATACAGACGCTACGACGATAACACTAGGAATGTTTCGCTCATACGGACTCTACAACGACAATACTCGTAATGTTACGGCGGGCCCTGGAAGTCGTCGTTTAAAATAATAACACTTTGTTTAAAAGCTAATGGAATAGACCAAGACTTTATTCACAGAATATATGAAGAGGGTACGTCTTCTCACTAATTGTAAGAGTGAAAGTCACAGAGTGAGGTCTAAAAGAATTCTGCAAGGGTCTAAGGACCCTTTTCGGTTATAACGTAAAACAGACTGCATAGCTATACAGCTGCAACCTCTTAAGCATTCCAGGAAGTAAATATACCAGTTGATTTTTGTATCTGTAAAATATACTATGCTCGTAGAGACATAGAAAACCAACACGCTTCCTCAAAAATTAATTGCGTATATTTGATAAAGACCCCTTCTTCATATTTTCTCTCTGGGAAAATTACATATGGTCCAACATTTGTTGCTCAGGATTAGGGAAACCCAGAAAAACCTAATCAGACCATTATATTACAGTTTACATGCTCAACAACAAAATATAATCAGTAATATTAAAATTTCAATATATTATTGTAGACCCATTCCAGTCCTAAATTCCAGGAATTTGTTTGCTGACAATGGTTTCGTGAAGGCATCTGCTAACTGTTTTCCTGTAGGCATATATTTTAATTTTATTACACCTTTTTCAATCTGTTCTCTTGAAAAATGATACTTTATATCAATATGTTTTGATCGTTTATGATCCGTTGGATTGCTTGCTATATTAATACAACCATTATTATTCTCATAGATAATTATTGGATACAAACATTTTAAATTAATGCTTTCTGCCAATGATTTTAACCATAGCGCCTCTCTAACAACTTCAAACAAAGCCATATATGTACTCAACTTCGGTAGATGAGGCCGCTACTGAGATTTGTCTTTTCGTATTCCAACATATCGTACAACGCTCAAATAATTGAAATAAATACCCTGTTGTACTTTTTCTATCATTATGATCGCTTCCTCCCCAATCAGAATCTACATAACCCGTTAAAAGATTATTATATTTACCACGAACAAAAGTCAATTTAACATCAATTGAACCTTTAAGGTATCTAAGTATTCTTTTTAAACATTTCCAAAGTTCTTTATTATTTTTGGTGAGGTAACGACTTAAAATATTTACTGCTGTACTTAAATCTGGTCGTGTACATAGCATAACATACATTAAACAACCGATAAGATTTCGACAAGGTGCATCGTATCTTTCATCGGAGTTTAATGCTTCATAATCCAATTTATTTTCAATAGGTGTACTCACTACTTTACATTCAGACATATTAAATTTATTTAAAATTGTTTTAATATACGAACTCTGACTCATGGTTACCTGATTGTCATTTCTTTCGATCTTAATTCCCAGAAAAAGTTTGATATCTTTTAAATCTACCATGCAAAAATTCATTAAATGACTTTTGAAACTTGACATTGTTTCTAAACTGGCTGTAGCAATCACAAGGTCATCTACATAAAGCACCACGTATATATTCTTCAAAACATCTCCTTTGTCTAAAATATAGATACATCGATCAACTGAAGAATTTCTAAAACCTTTATCTTTAAGTACTTGTTCGAAAAGATCGAACCAGCATCTTGCCGCTTGTTTCAATCCGTACAAAGCTTTATTTAATTTGCATACTTTATTTTCAGTGCATTCAATCCCTTGAGGAACTTTCATGTAGATTTCCTCTTTTAAAATACCGTTAAGAAAAGCAGTTTTGACATCCATATGATGTACTAATAAATTAAATTGATTACTAAATGCCATTATAAATCTGAAACTTGATATCCTAGCAACTGGTGCAAATGTCTCATTATAATCTACCAAATATTGTTGACTAAAACCTCGAGCAACAAGACGAGCTTTAAAAATCAAAGGATTTCCAAATTCATCGTTTTTGATAGTAAATACCCATTTACAATCAACAATGTTCCTATCCTTCGGTCTTGTTACTAGAGTCCAGGTTTTATTTATTGAAAGAGAGTTAATCTCCTCTCTAATTGCTTGTTCCCATTGAACTCTATTCTCACTATTTTTAATATCTTCATATGAAGTAGGAATTTTGCAAACAAGAGACTGAGCATACATAAGATATTCCTCGGATATATCAGTTTCGTTGTAAGAAATTGGTCGATGGCATTTAATCCTATCACTCCTTCTTAATTCCGGCAATATTTGTCTTTTACTTTTAAATGAAGGTTCATGCATATCTGTTTCAATTACAGATTTATCAAGACTATTAGTTGATTCGGTATTTTTATTACTTTCATCAAATTTACATTCTAGCCTATCTGATTTATTACTATCAGATTTATGAGACTCGTTTCTGTATACTGATTTTGACTGTGTGTCAGATGCATCAGTTTCAGGATGTACTTCTACATTCCTGTCTAGCGTATCGATTTCATTCTGGGCGTTTTTACAATGAACCCCTTCAGGCTGTGCCTTTACACACCTGTTTATCTCATCGATTTTGCTATGGGCGTTTTCAGAATTAACCCCTTCAGGCTGTACCTTTACAGGCCTGCATACCAAGAAATTTGTCTCATCGGCTATAATATCTCTTACTATAACAAACTTACCAGATTCCACGTCCCATACTTTATACCCATTCGGTTCATATCCGACTAAAATACCTTTCCAGGATTTACTATCGAATTTAGTTTGTCTAACTTTATTATGTACATAAACTGTTGAACCAAAGATCTTTAAATACTTTAATTGAGGCTTCCGATTATGCCACAATTCATATGGTGTTTTGCAATTTTTAATAGCCCTAGTTGGCGTTATATTAATTAAAAATGTGGCCGTAAGGACAGCTTCACCCCAAAAGACTTTTTCTAAATTTGCTCCGGCAACCATTGTCCGAGCTTTTTCAGTTACTGTCCTGACCATTCGTTCAGATACAGCATTTAACTGCGGGGTTCGTGGAACTGTTAAGTGATATGTAATACCTTTTTCTATACAGTATGCCTTCATTTCCTTAGACAAATATTCTCCCCCATTATCACAGTATAAATTTACTACCTTTAAATTAAAATGAGCTTCACTTTTTGCCACAAAGTCTTGAAAAACACTAAATACATCTGATTTATGTGTTATCAAATATGTAACGCAATAGTGAGTATTTTCGTCAACAAACAGAACAAAATAATTTTTATTATTGATTGTTGTAGGAGTGATTGGACCACAAACATCTGAATGTATTATAAACAATGGTCGTTTTACATAACTTCTATCCTTTGCTTTTCTAAATGGTAATCGTGATTGTTTTCCATTAATGCATGCTTCACATATATTATCGTTAACTCTAATATTTTCTATCTGTTCTATATCATTAACCATTTCTTTATCTCTTAATTCTAAAAATTTAGATTTACTAATATGACCCAATCTTTGATGCCATAATTCATAACTATTCTTTCTTATCATATTAACTTCAATAATTGAATTTAATTCGTTTGTATGAATAGTTAAATCAATTACAAATAAATTATTTAATGGCTTACCCTTCATTATAATACTACCGTTCTTAATTATTTTGACTCCTGCTTCGTCAAATAAGTATACTCATACCGGCCTGCTGCATTTTTCGAACGGACAGCAAATTGTACGGAACATCTGGGCAATAAAGTACGTCCTCTATCGTCCCTTGAACACCCATCTCAGTGGTGACACTCAACGCGCCTTTCTTCAGTGCCGTAATGAAGGTCCCATTTTTCGCCACGGAAATTTTTAGTGGTATTTCCAAATCCATAAATCTACCAGCTAAATCTTCTCTGTTGATGAGATGATCCGATGCTTCAGAATCGAGACGAAACGTAATTTTCTTCATGTCATCAGTATCAGAAGAATATTCACCAACCATGAACGCAAAACTTGAAACACTATCTTCTGACGTCGATGACTGGCTTGTTTCTATTGTTTGGGCTGTTCTGATTTTTTCTACTCTCGGTTGAAATCCCTTCTTGTAATGGAAGCAGTCCCTCTTAACGTGTCCTTTTCTACCACAGTGATGGCACGTAACTGTAGGTTTTGACCTGCCTGGTTTAAACGACCGTGTTTTAAATTGTCCTCGATGAAACTTTCGTGCTGGTCGATTTTCGGGATTTTACCGCTTGCCCATGTCTCCATTTATTGCATGAAGCACTGTTGCACTTGTATCACGGGACTCACTGTTTAATTTAACTTCTTGATCAAGCAACCGTGTCTTGACAAATGCAATCGTTAAATTGTCTTCTGATAGTGTTTCAATCGCGGTTATCACACTATCGTAAGCAGAAGATAATGTTAATAACAAATGCGACACTTTATCCATCTCTTCTAATTTCGCGCCCGCTGCTAATAGCTCAGAAATTAAACCATCGAAAACCATGAAATGCTTCATCAATGGCGTATCACTTTGCAGTTTCAAAGACAATAACTTTTTTCGCAAAGCTAATTGTGTCGCGAGGCTTTTCCGTTCGTAAATAGCGTCCAAATTCGAAAGCACTTCTTTCGCACTATTGTTTGCTTGAACAAAGCTTAAGAAAGAATCAGATAAATATTCAACAATAACATTTTTTGCGATTCTTTCGGCTCTAAGCCATTCGCTCGTCACAGGCTCCGGAATTTTATCGTCGATAACACGAATCACGTCTAATTCCGTTAAGAGTGCACGAATTCTAAATTTCCATACACTGTATTTTTCACCGTCAAAGTATTTAATATTTCTCTTTATACTTAAACCCTCCATTCTGTATTCCACTAATATTTAATTAAACTGTATAATATACTAATATAACCACACAAATATATTTACACGATAATTAAAGTTTCTAGTATATATACAGCCTTTATATTTATTAATTTTTCTTAAATCACTATATACAGATAACACACAGCGTTTCTGGGCCCATAACCTATTGGATTTTTAGGGTTTAAAATAATAACACTTTGTTTAAAAGCTAATGGAATAGACCAAGACTTTATTCCCAGAACATATGAAGAGGGTACGTCTTCTCACTAACAAAAGAGTGAAAGTCACAGAGTGAGGTCTAAAAGAATTCTGCAAGGGTCTAAGGACCCTTTTCGGTTATAACGTAAAACAGACTGCACAGCTATACAGCTGCAACCTCTTAAGCATTCCAGGAAGTAAATATACCAGTTGATTTTTGTATCTGTAAAATATACTATGCTCGTAGAGACATAGAAAACCAACAGAAACTTCCCAGATATATTCCTTAGACTACATAGAAGTAATTTCCGTAAAGATTTCGTGCATCTACCTGTGCTCTTCTTTGTTATACCTGCCGAAGGTTTGCGAGACAGTCCGCATGTCGAAAAAGGCTTTAGTGGGTTCTTTTCCATTAAATATATTTTTAAAATAAAGTCCAACAAAAAAATGACTTATACAAAAATTTCTTTATTTCAACAATAGAATGAAAATCTGCAAAGAAAGATATAGATTTTCCTATAAAAAATGAAGTTGACCGTTAAATAACATTGAAGAAATATAATAAATAACAAAATTAATATTGCACCGATATTCTGTCGATGACACTATGAAACTTGTGTATAATAGTTTTTCCTAAAATCAATGATTCTCGTGTTATTATTTTTTTCCATCTACATTGTCGATTCGTTCCACTGTACGCGGACAAGGCACGTGGCGGAGAACAGTTGCCGTTGTCGATGGACTGCGCCCCAGCGCTGGCGATTGTTCTGTAAAAAGAATCTTCGTGAATCTCGCGACGCAGTGTAAAGCCACTCGGCATACGATGACGACAAAATAATAAGTTATTTTAGGTTAATTGCCACGCGAGATTTATTTACTTTGCCCCCACAGGTGCAAACTTCGTATATTTATATGAAATTAACAATTATTTTAAAAACTATGTGTTAGGTTTTAAATAGCGCAGCGAATGCATGATTATATCAAACAATGTTTCAAAATATTTTCCAGATTGCACAGATTTATTCTGATTTCTCTACAGCCTTTTTGACACACGTTTTTATTGTTCGCCAGATCTATTCTGGAAGTAGTTAAAAAGGTTAAGTTAAGTAGATAGCTCCATGTTGGATGCGATGAACATAAAATGTCAGTACTCTAACACTATGTACAGTAAAAGCTGGACAAGTACGACAAAAGTTTTGCTGGATAAATGCAACACGACTATCCCCTCCACATAGGGGGATCTCCTTCGCGAACCTCGACGCACGACGAGGGAGAAGTATAATATGATACAACTTAGAACAAGAGACAGACTCATCCAATTCAGGGATAGATCTTTTTCCTTTTTGATATTTTTGTTTAAAACCTTTGCTAACGTATTTGTGAGATGTTTCTGATTAAAATGATACCAAACTCGACATAGTTTGAATTATATTTACTTAATATTTAACCCTTTTAGTGCCGGGCGAAAAAGAGGTGCCTATGCGAGAATAACCGGCCGAATTTCACGGTTTTACTAGGGTTTGGGAAAATGCTCATAAAAACCAAACAAGAAACAATATTTACATGATTCAAAAAGCAGTATATCAAGGACGAAATAGAGAACAAAACAATGACACTAGTTTTTCTATATTCATTGAAAATTATATAAATAACAAAGATATAAAAGAGCATAAAGAAAGCAAAAGTTGAGTTCTCTCTTACAAAACGTATTTGCACATACAAAAAGTCATCTTTTCATTATAATTTTATATAGACCATTTATTACAAACTATATACTTTGCATTTCCAATATATTTTGTAACAAGATAAATAATATTATATAACAAAAATAAAAAATAACACGAAGGTACACGGTAAGCGGTGGCTCGAGGTGGCTCGGCGCGACCGGTACGCGGGCAAAAGTTTATTTATTTATTACCCATTGTCGTATAGAAAAACTGCGACTTGTAATTGCTTTTTGAGAGTCCGTAGTTTGACCCTCGGCAGTTCCAAGTCGGCATAAGCAATAGCAAACCGCGTGTCGCTACATACTGCTAACGACAACTATCGAGGAAAAACTAACTGATCCTACATGTCGCTGCGGCAATGCGATTTTATTTCGTGAGAGTCTTCAAACAATTGTTTATATATTACGCTGTCGACATGAAATGAAATTAGACCATTTATAACGTTTTATAAATTTATTTTGAGATAGAGTTCTCCCGAAATGCAAATAGTAAAGCGCTACAAAGGTGCGGGCCGATATATCGGCTCTGGCACTTCTCGCCAGTGCAGCAAGAGCCGATATATCGGCTCCCGGCACTATAAGGGTTAATATATTTGCTTACCATTTGCATAATTTAAACATATCATGTTTGGAATGAAGGCGCACGATATGAGGTACAGGGTAAAGTAAGAGTGTAGCTCGCTCCGCCTATTCCCACCATATCGGTCCTGGAAACCTGAAATCGACTAATGACAACCGAAAAGAAAACACTCCTTTCGTCATTCACATGATAACGCAACGAATGTGCGGCTCTTTAGGCTAGTCACGCATTAAAATAAAAAATGACGTCAGAACGAGGGATGTCTCTATCTGTTAGGCGAATCAGAACAAATCAGGGGCCAGAGGGCTCCTCTTGTCTTTGGGAGCGGTATTTACTTTTGCCAGCTTTACATGCATGCTCACGGCGGCATGGAGCATAAGGGGATCTGTGGTAATTACACACCAAAGACATGCGGTCGGAGGACGTAGGCGGCGCTCCTCCAACGTCGCATGCGGCAAGCAGTTAATTCCAAGCACTGATGTAGACCATAAACATTTTAAACGTTTAAATAATATTCAGCCTATTAGCAAAAATTATTAGCATAATGCGCGGATGTGTGCTGGAATCTTTGACTTATTCACCGATTTATTTCTTTTCTCTTCTACGTTTATGTAAGAATTGCTTTTTTATTTTTACAATATTATTATATAAATAATAATAACGATGCAATCGAGTAGGTCGTAACAAGTTTGGGGTTCGTAATAAAGACTATTAACCCCTTCGTAATAAGAATATTCGGCGTGTTCTTGGCGTCGTATATACAGGTTGGGCCGCTATCTCTGTTCATCTTGAATATTTCCATTATTTGCAACATTAACATGAATCGGTAGAGTACTAGAAGAAAATTCATTTTACTATCACATTTGATCCCGCATGGGCTTCCATGATAGCTCATTGATATCACCATCACATTGGCTATCACATATGAATAAAAAAAACATAGCAACCCACTTAATAAAAATAGAGCTGTCCTTAAATCTCTGTGACTCCATACACGCAAAAACTGTGTGTACCACAATATGCCCGCCTCTATACCGAACAAGTTTTGTATACAACATTTTTTCATATTATTACAAATAACGGGAATATTCAAGATGGACAGAGGTAGCGACCCACCCCGTATATACAATAGGACACCTTCCTTCTTCCGTCCATGTGGGACCTGCTACGGACTTGCTTTCCGGGAAGAGAAGCAGGGGCTGTTTTTCGTCCCTCGTTGAAGAAAGCACAATTCACGTATGTCAGGCGTAAGAACAATCGTCTAGGCGTCTCTATGTGGCGGATTCTTATATTTATATCTTTTCCTTTTTTAGGAAGGACTCGTGAGTGAGAATTTTCAGTAAAACGCGAAATAAGCGAAGTATTTGAACAATTAGATTTTTCAGTTTAGATCCCATCAAAGTGAAAGCTATGTTGTCGTTCCTAACATCGCTTTTACGATACAACATTATCAGTTCCGCCCAGAATTATTACTATTTTCGAAAGAAGTTAGTCAAGTGCGAAGAAGAGAAAAATGTTGGAATCCCATTTCTGACGGCAATTTTAATATGATCTTTCTGTAATACTGGTCCAGAAATTTTTATAATAAGGAAAAGAATCTGAACTTTCGGATAAAAGCGAGATAAGAGACGCAGACCGACGGTACACCTTCGTAGCAAAAGTGCAAACTAAAAGCTGTCGCATCTTCGAGCCCTGGATCGTAATTTTAAGGACTCGAAATTAGTGTATTTGGAGGTTATGACAACTGTGATTCGCGACTAGGATTCCGAAAAGACGGATGTTATTATTATGACATCTCTTGATAAGAATAAAGTATTTAGGAAAAGCGATAATTGGCCGAAAATAAGCAGTGCGTCCTGCTTGGGAATCCGAATCACTTTGGAATACATCTTACAAAAATATTTAATGTGAATCTGCATCCAACAAAAGCTTTGCAGAGAAAATCCTTCCCCTGCTCCTCTGACAACGTCCCTTTATTCTTTTTCTTGCCTATGTAAGACACACGGATGTAATGGAAAACATAAATTTCAGGTGTTGCACGCAATACGGCGGGGTGCGTCAGTGTTGCGAGTTTCAATGCCGAAGATCAAAGACGTGAACATCATTGACAAATATTCGAGGATCGTGTTCCCAGTTAGTTTCATGCTGTTCAACGCTGTATACTGGGTGTTCTACATTCTCTGAGCACGATTCTCCGTATCCTCTTGCCACCTTCCGGCCGAAGAAACGAAAAGGACCAATCGATAGTCGAGTATTTCGCATGGATCTCACGTAAGAATCGATCGATCTCTGTCTCAAGGCAAGTAGGTATCGAAAGTACCGAATAGAAAGCTGCCAACGAATAATAATAACAAGTTATCGACGTAAAAGTGTTATGAAATATAATACATCTGTCGTTTAAATCTGTAAGGGAATACCGTAATTTAAAGGACGCGTCGGTGAACGCGTGGAATTAATGTTAGTCCGCACAAAGCCGAAAGTCGTTAGAAATTGCTCGTGAAAATGAAGAACTCTGGTAATGATATTCGAATGAGTCAACCGACCAGAGAACTTCTCGAACGAGAATTCAATGATTTTTATGAAACTTTATGAATGTAAACGAAACGCCCGAAATAATTTAAAGATTATTTCTCTCGATGATTGTGCCGTATGAGGGAAATTTTCGAAATCGGAATGCTCTCTGACGTATTTTATAGAGTAGATGGTACAAATAATTCAAAGAAGTTTATATTTATGCTAGTGTTTTGCAGAAGCCGAAATAGCATGATGGGTGGTGGATGAAATCGGAATACCAGAAATGATTATGAGTTTGCTGATACTTGCGTTTTCTTCACGCTTCTGTTTTCCTTCTAACATTTCATTTTCACTTAAAGATGTGGCATTTTTTACTTGACAAATTATTTTACCCTCTTCCTTGTAAACAGCAACTGATAATGAATGGTAGCGTGGTTGGCGTTCTCTGAAGAAGTTGATTATTAAACAATTGGCAATTATTTAGAACTTTGACATTCCCACCGATCTCAGCAACATTATCTTCCAGCAAAAGAAATTCGTTCTTGTAAAATAGCATGAATTTTACAATTTTTCTTAAATGAAATCAATCAATCTTCAGCGTTAAATTATGCGAGTCATCATTAAACTCCGGAAATAATAGTAGAAAAATCCACGGATAGAATTGTATTTGCTTTATTAGTCTCGTTCAGGTGATATATCTTTTAAGAAATATAGACAGGTTTAACTAGCGTATATGTGCAACAGAATGCGATTTTAGTTGTATTTGCATTGTTGGTACATATAGAATACATGGTAGACACTTATACGAATGGTTACATAATTAAAATATCATCTGAAACAACTGTTTATTCGTATAAATTTCTATGTCAATAAAAATTTATTTGTCAACCACATTTATGTAAATTATCCGTTTTCTATTCACTATATTCGTTTCCTTTCGTCCTTTATTTCATTCAAATCGAATTGTATCGCCATTTGATCCGCATACGTGTAACGGCGAATAATGTGACTGGCGTTCAGGATCCGCCAAATAAAAGAGAACTTGTAATTCTAGATTTTCTGTATTAATTATCGTGACTCGTTCGGACAGCGATTCGTCGTGTGGTAAGTAAACGGCAAGAATGATCTGAGTAGGCAAGGAATACAGGGGTTTTAAGGGATTTTGGAGAAGGAGTGGGAGTGGTGATAGTGGTGGCTGCAAGGCGAAGGTCGAAATTGAGGAGTGAGGTTTTAGACTTGAAGCAGTGATTTTGAAGATGAGTAAGGAGCGGTGACGGTGCTTAGGGAGTTGAAAGGTCGGGATGGAAAAATAGGAGATCTGAACTTGAGGTAGTGACTCAGAGGTGATTGTGGAACGGCGGATGTTAGTAGAGCTACTGTACAACATGTTTCTGTTGAATCAATATGGAGATATCCTAACTTATCCTAACTTATATATTAGTTGATCAGAGGGTCGGTACATTACATATGTAACGCAAACCAAAATATGTAACAGTACTCTTAAGTCTTAATTTGTAAACTATTTTGCTTTTCCAATTATGTTAACTAATGATAATTATATGCATTAACGCAGAGCGTCTCTCTTTGAATTTTTCACTTCTCATTACTTGCTTTTATTCTGCGCAATATACAGAACGAGGCAATAATATCTATGTCCACTTTGAATAGTCCCGTTATTTGTAATAATATGGAAATATGTTATGGACAAAGCTTGCATGGTATAGTGGGGGACATATTGTGATACTAACATTTTTTGCGTACATGGAGGTATAGAGGAGATTGCAAAGTCATATTTATTTATTTTAAATGGAATACTATGTTTCTTTTGTCGCGATACGACAGTCACTGTTGAGATTATCGCAGAGCTATCGTGGAAGGTGATGCGAGATCGAGTGTGATAGTAAAATGAACTTTATCACATTACAGGACATGTTCAAAGTAGTGACTAATTGTAAGAAAATATTTCTGATCGTATAGAAGAAGAAAGAGATATTACTAGCGGGTGAAGAAGGGAAAATATTGATTTCGAATAGTGTCGGTGAAATTTGAATAAAACACTCATCAAATACCAGTAATTTTCGTTTTAAAAAATGACCGATTACATTTATAGTATAAAATATAATAAATTTGGTGCAACAGTTTATAAAGATTCAAATGAATTGGCACTGACTACTGTAAGAATAGGAAACGCTTATTATGTGAGATCATTCACAGTAAATAAGGAGACTGTCTGAAGAGTAGAAGATACAGATATATGGCATCATGGGTGTGGCATGCAATTTGAGGCAATTCAGTGTGTAATTTGGCCGATCTAGCTGGACAAAAGTTGTTGACGCATTATTAACACCCCTGAACAAGTTTAGTATCATCAAGGCGTCGAGCGCAGGAGTCTAATTATTTCACGGAATTTTTTTGGTACAATAGACAATGCATGTCCCGCACATCATAGCGTTAATGCTCACAGGCCCACGGACCCCGTCAGTCTCCATTATCTTCCTCACCTTTTCAATCAATAGCTTTTTTCGTACAACGATTCAAAGTTTTCTCTGGCATGCATATGTCCGGTTCCGTATAAAAAATAGGCTTAGGGTACGAGCGGCAAGGATATTTATGAGGATTGCAATAATATTCAAATCAAGATGTGTCTTCCAGACTTTTAGCAAAGAGAGGAGTGCAAATGTTAATCTTAAGCTTCGCATTGTCACTTCTCTCTTCCTCAATAGGAATAGCCGTATCATAAACCTTCGCCTGCGCCGACGAGCCACCCTTTTTCGCCACCCACGAGCCTCAACCCCTCAACCGAAGATCCTCCGGTCCCAAAGAGGGCGGCCGACCAAGAGAGGCGCGCGACCAAACTCCCGCAAAATCCCAATCACGCGGTAAAAATAATTTTTACCAATTTTCCGCGTGACTTCCGATGGTGCTCAAGACGAATTCCTTGAGCTCAACACCATCGGAAGGAGGGAGGATCGATCCAGGATCCTCTCTCAAAATCAGTTGCTTTCCAATCCTCAACTGAGGAACAACTCATCCTCGACTGAGGATTATTATCGACATTTCATCTCATCTTCGACTGAGGAACATTCGTATATATCAAACATCTCGACCAAGAGATAAAAGTTAGCTGAAGTGTTGTTGTGGTAATGTTAAATAGTTTTAAGCGTAAAGAAATTACAGCTAAGTTCAACTGAGCTTATCATTTGACCACGGGGGAACCAAAACAGCCAGGCTACCTTATATTAATTTATACCGTAGCCGACACGTCAGACTTCGAGAAATCGAACGAGACGTGCACTCAACAAAAGTCAATTTTCGTAATGGTCCATGTTGAGTGCACGTCTCGTTCGATTTCTCGAGCGGCGACGTGTTGGCTACGGTGTAAATTAATGTAACGTAGCCTGGTTTCTTTGGGCCTCCCGTGGTCAACTGATAAGCTCTGATATGAACTTAGAGGTAATTTATTTGCACTCAAACAATAAATATAACACTAGGCAACAACACTTAAGCTAAACTATGATAATTCTCTTGATCGAGATGTTACGAAATATACGATGTTCCTCAGTTGAGGATGAGACAAAATGCGATACGATAATCCTCAGGCGAGGATGAGTTGCTCCTCCGTTGAGGACTTGATAACAACTAGTTACGATAAACCTCAGTCGTGGCTGAGTTGTTCCTCCCTTGAGGAATTGAAGACAACTAATTTGTGAGGGAGAATCCTTCGTCGATTCTCCCTCCTTCCGATGGCGCTGAGCTCAAGGAATACGTCTTGAGCGCCATCGGAAGTCACACGGAAAATTAACGGAAATGAATTTCACTGCGTATTTGTTTTTAGCGGGAATTTGGTAGCGCGCCCCTTTTGGTCGTCCGCCCCCACTTGGTCGCCCGCCCTCTTTGAGACCGAAGGATCGTCGGTAGAGGGGCTGAGGCCCGTGGGTGGCGAAAGAGGGTGGCTCGTCGGCGCAGGCGAAGGTTTATGATACGGCTATTCCTATTGAGGAAGAGAGAAGTGACAATGCGAAGCTTAGGCTTAACGTTTGCACTCCTCTCTTTGCTAAAAGTCAGGAAGGCACATGCTGATTTTAATGTTATTGCAATCCTCACAAATAGCCTTGCCGCTCGTACCCTAAGCCTATTGTTTACACGGAACCGGACATATGCATGCCAGGGAAACTCTGAATTGTTGTATGAAAAAAGCTACTGCTTGAAAAGGTGGGAAAGATAATGGAGACTGACGGGGTCCGTGGGCCTGTGAGCCTTAACGCTATGATTTCCTAGACATGCATTGTCTAATGCAGTGGTCGGCAAAGTGCGGCTCCAGAGCCGCATGTGGCTCTTTGGCTCCTTAAGTGCGGCTCTGGCACAAATATCCACGGAAGGCGCAATAATATTTTCATTTAAAAAAAAAATTGGTAAGAAAAAAATTACATCTTATTTTGATAAATTAAAATTCTTCTATACATCGAGAACATGTATAATTTTTTGTTTAAGTTAAAAGATAGGTAGGTAATTAAAATTTTATATTGTTGTAAAAATACGTAACGAACATCGAGTTTAATTTTATTAGTTTTCGTAAACGTAAACACAAACCATGTACAAGCTACTGGCTGAAATTGTTCGTATGTTTTCGATTTTATTACACCTGCTATGCATGTTTGTGGTTCCGGTACAAAGTTTGTAATCGATTTTTCGATAACTTCTATTTGTCCAAATGTTGGAAGTTTTCTTCCATTTTTGGTCATATTAAAAGTTTTGTTATTCTGATGATGGAAAAAATTATTTTTTTCTTTTTAGTGCAGTTACATATATTGTTAGAGTAATAAAAGTTTACTAAACAAGCAGATTTGGCTCCCAATTTTTTTTAAAATTGCTGTAATGTTCATATTTGGCTCTTTGGCTAATAAGTTTGCCGACCACTGGTCTAATGTAACAGAAATATTCCGTGAAACAATTAAACTCCTGCGCTCGACGCCTTGATGATTCTAGGCTCGTTCAGGGGTGGTAATAACGCGTCAACAGTCCATATGTAAAAAATTTTATTGTAAATCAGTAGTAGAATGTCAACAGGAAGTAAACAGAAATGCAAAAATTATTCCAAAAAATAATCTGCAATAATTAATTAACAGTCCTCAACGTTGCACTTTCGGTACATTGCGTTTACATACTTGTATCATGCCCTAGACATTTTCGATAATTGGTTCGTAACGGTAGGTGAGCATGGTATTTGTGTATATGTAATATTAACTTCACTTCTTTGGGGTATGTTTACAATTTTTTCTTTTTCCAAATGATCTTTTATTACCGTCTTAATCCCCTCTAGTAATGAACATGTTATTTAACTTCTGTTCCGAAAGTATTGTCGGGACGTGAAGGTGATGGTAATTATTTATCAAAAGAATGTTACCGTGAACACTTTATCTTTTATTTTAAAGGCGAATGACTAGAAGTTGTTGGTAGCGCAGCTCAAAATACAATGAATAGACTTCTCGCTGTCTTAGCTCGAAGGAGCCGCGCCCCCGCAGACCGGCGAATTTCCGCGGCCGGTCAAGCCAATCGGAAGACGAGAAATTCACCAACTGCGCCCTCCTTTCCTTGCGCCCTTGGCGCGCTTTTTAGGGAAAAGAGGGAAAGGTTTTGGCGGCAAGTTTTCGCTGGCAAGGGTCGGTCACGTACGCAATTCCGCCGCGCCCCCGCTTCGTCTTGTGCGGCCCAAGGTTGGCGTTGGGCCTGCACTCGAGGGGCCAACGGAAACGCGTAATTTATGGCACTCGCAAGAGCTGTTGAGACTGTCGAAGAAACTGTACGAAGCGATTCTAGCAAATATATACAAAAGGCAGTTCTCTCAAAAATAGCTGTGTTGCTGCAAATGACATAAACCAGATAAACCGTTTGCACGAGAGCGGAAAGGCCCTCAATGTAGGTGGTCGCTACAGTATAAACAATTGAAAATGCGAAGAGCCATTGCAGACAAATGACGACATCTATATTTTTTCTATTGTTTTATTCCGCGCGGCTCGATATTGCGGTTCCGTTTCAGAAAGTTTTGACACAGTGTATTGTTTATTACATGTTGCAATGTCCCTAACGGACGGACACGACTTCTTCTACCTGCGGGGAAAGAGTATTTCCTTGGGTCTTGCGTCTTGTAAGCGGACGAAACTAAATGTCTTGCGGAACTATTTTAATTTCTCAGTCGAAAACAAAATTTTTGTTGCACATTTTTTTCATGCTTTCCTTGAGAAAAACGTCTGCCCGATCGCCTCCTGCTATTAAATTTTTTCCTGGACGTTTAGTTTTTAGGGTAAATAGGGAGATATTCATAAAAGTGGGGGAATTATGGGCGTTGCTCCGCTTGGAACATCGTTTAAACATATTTAAATCTTTATAACATTATAATAACATACATCGTTGTATTCGCGGTAGTTTATAGAATCATTTTTAGCAGAAACAATGTAAATAACTATTACCGTTTGTGGGAGACTGGCTGGAGATTAAATAAGTATGTTTGCGCTGGAAAATACGATTCTTTATTCGGCGTTGCGCGTCCAACGTGTTCGCGGGAGAATTCGGTTCGGACTGTGTCTTAAAACTATTTTCGTTGCCCTTTTATGCAGTTTGTCGCTGCTTCGTCCCGACCAATCCCGTAACAGATTTCCTTCGCTGTTTTCCCGGGATCGGTCGGGCTGTAAGGGCCCCGTCGATGCGATGACGGGCCGTCGCCAGGCTCAAGGGCATCTTGGCGTAAATATAAAATATGTGGCAACGCGCTGTCGCGTTTTCGATGCGACGTGCTCGTTGCACGTCGCCGCCACACCGTTAAAGTACAAAAAAATATTAAAGTTGAGAGTTTCTTATTTTACGCATAAATGTTAAATAATTATTAAAATATATATTGTTATTAACATTAAGAATATGATTATGTTTCGTATTAGTAGAAAAGTCAGTAAAATTAATGAAAACGGCAATTTCTTTCAAAAAATAGTTTTGTCCAGCTAGATCGGCCAAATTACACACTGTGCGACGGGGTGCAGCGAGCATGTCGCATCGAAAACGCGATAGCGCATCGTCACATAGTACAGGGTATTTCAAGTTCTACACCTTCGATTGCATGGAGATTTGTGAAAACAACGTGCTGCAAAATTCCCAAAGTTGGGTATCTGATCGCATCCGATTTGTTACGTAGGTTAAATGTCTGACAAGGGAACTACCCGAGATGTCCGCCTCCGATTTTAATGAAACTTTGCAGATTTGTTAAGCACGTAAAAATAATCGATACCTATTTTTTTATGTCGGCTAAGTCGCACGTTTAGGGGGTGAAACCACCCTTCAAAGTTTCGACATTTTTTCTTCTTTTGCTTATAACTTCACAACGGTTAATGATAGAGATTTACGATAAATGTACGAAATATTTGCTTTTTTGTGTACTAAACGCCTATGGAATTTAAATTTTTATTTGACGATTTTTTCTTAATTTTTTATTAAAAACTGCCAAGTTTTTCGTTATATCTTTAAAGTTTGCGATGCGATTTTAACCAAACTTTTTTTAAATGATAGAGCAATAAAAATAAAAGTTACATGTTTTTGTGTTTTTCCGTAATTTACTCTGGAGTCGTGAAATTAACCCTTTTCTTTTTCCGGTTTTGGCACTTTACGTTACTATATCTGATAAACGAGTGACAATGGAAAAAATGTATATTATACATCAAATGCTTCCCTTGCACTGTAGAATATTATTGTTTTTGTAAAAAGTCAAAAGTAAAATTTTTTTGTTTTATTATACAATCCGTAGCCTGTGCAGATCCACCACGACGCAGTAATCGTAAACTATCGTAGATACCAAAAAATGCCATAAGGAAAAGTTTTATGGCTTTGTACATAGAAAAGGAAAATGTTTACAAAGAGTTTAAAACATAATTTATTTTTAACAAAAAAATTAATCGCGCGATGCGTTGCGAGCAACAGAGTTATCGTAATTATCATACTGTTTTACAAAGATACATCTTATCGTTAATCAATTACGTCGCATACAAAACAGCTCAAATGATTAATTATTACATGTGCATGGTGCAAAAAATCCCTTTGTTTTCAACACTTCTTCGAGGAGTATCATTTTTGTGAACTATATGTTTCATAGAAACTGTAATAGTACACATATTTCAAATTAATCAATTAAAGTAATTTTTTCGTTATAAATAAACTATGCTTTAAATAATTTGTAAACATATGCCTGTTGCATGTAAAAAACCATAAAACTTTCTCTTATGGCATTTTTTGGTATCTACGATAGTTTACGATTACTGCGTCGTGGCGGATCTGCACAGGCTACGGATTGTATAATAAAACAAAAAAATTTTACTTTTGACTTTTTACAAAAACAATAATATTCTACAGTGCAAGGGAAGCATTTGATGTATAATACATTTTTTCCATTGTCACTCGTTTATCAGATATAGTAACGTAAAGTGCCAAAACCGGAAAAAGAAAAGGGTTAATTTCACGACTCCAGAGTAAATTACGGAAAAACACAAAAACATGTAACTTTTATTTTTATTGGTCTATCATTTAAAAAAAGTTTGGTTAAAATCGCATCGCAAACTTTAAAGATATAACGAAAAACTTGGCAGTTTTTAATAAAAAATTAAGAAAAAATCGTCAAATAAAATTTTAAATTCCATAGGCGTTTAGTACACAAAAAAGCAAATATTTCGTACATTTATCGTAAATCTCTATCATTAACCGTTGTGAAGTTATAAGCAAAAGGAGAAAAAATGTCGAAACTTTGAAGGGTGGTTTCACCCCCTAAACGTGCGACTTAGCCGATATAAAAAAATAGGTATCGATTATTTTCACGTGCTTAACAAATCTGCAAAGTTTCATTAAAATCGGAGGCGGACACCTCGGGTAGGTCCCTTGTGAGAGGGAACCATGGGACAGAAACGAACCGTTCTCTCACAAATTGACTTTCAAGTGGGCCTCCGCGATTGAATTTTCGCATAGTAAGTGAGACTACCGGCTGGTCCTTCAGAAAGAAACACACAAGTTATACTTGTCGGCTCGAATCGTTTAACACGTTGCCACTGTTGAGAGATGTAATCATATGAGTGTGGTGCGCATGCTTGCGGGAAAAGAGAAGAAAGTGAAAAGACAAAAGAGCGTGAGCAGAAGTATAGAGAGTGAGCGATAGTAAGCGTGGCGAAAAAGCGGTTAATAAAAAGTCTCTGGTTTCTACGTAATAAATTTTAAGTCTATTATTTTTAATCTCAGCAAGTATTGTGTAAAGTGAATAAAGACATTTATATATATTGTTTGTAGATTGGTTTATCAATTTATTTAATTAGTTTGATTGAATATTACACGAAGTTAACAGCCACACACTTTTAATTTGACGATCGTGCTCAGAAACACATTTTTTTCCGAAGCGGTAAAGCACGAGAAAACGCATAAAAGAACAATTAATATTGTGGGACTGGTTAGCTTAGGTGTTATAATATAATTTAAACTAAGTTTATTAACTAAAACTATATACTAAATACTGATACAAAAATGAATATAATAGTGAACTGCCTCATATGATCGCTTATAAAGAACTAAAAAGCATTCACTCCGCTCAGTCACTCGTTCGTACTTATTGGAAATGGGTGTTTAAATAACTCAATATACTTTATATTAATATTATTATTTATTATAAGACTTTGGAAGAAACGTCTTTATATTGTAGGAATTTAGAACGAACTGACTGTGGGTGCCCAAAAGACGAGCTCGGGCCCACCCAGTAATATAAACTGTTTATGTTACTCTCCCCTACACTGCAGAGAGTCTCCTGTTTAGAATAGGAATTCTTAAAACGTAAAGTCGTTTTTGAAGTCATTTAAAATATGTAACATTATATTGTTAAGAATAATTCAACACACCCTCTCAAAAATGAATCAATCGTTCTAGAACAAATTAATAAACAGTATATATCCTTATTTAATACTATAAGAATTAATATAGAATTTAACAATAATACTCAACACAAATATCATATATATAACAGACGTTCCCATCATTGCCTTTACTCTGAGGAATACAAATGGTCCAACATTTGTTGCAAAGGATTAGGAAAACCCAGGAAACCTAATCAGACCATATCAAAATCTTATATGAAAAATATAATATTGTTGCGCCTCGAGGAGGGTCCTCCCGGTTGCGGCATTGTAGGAACCTTAATTCTGTAACCCCGGATACTACTTTCGATTCGAACGTGTGCCTCGTTCGAAAGCTCGATCGCGACTTCCGGCCACAATACACTCGGTTGCTAAGGTCACCGTGTCGTCGAACCGCACAAGACGATTTAGATTTTTATTATTTTATTAGAAATAAAATGTGTTTACAGAATTTCGAGGTTTTTACTATGTTAACTATACGAATTATAAAGAAAAAATGCTGCTCGGCCTCTCGAAGGTTCCCTTTTTATATTTGAGTTTCCCAAGGGCGGGGGTAGGGATACTCCTAGGAAAAGGAAAGGTGGGGAGAAGAACTTGCTGGAACCGATTGGGAATTTGGGATGCAACGTTGGTTTGAATGGGAGACTCATGTTTATTGATATCGCTAGCATCTAGGAGCGGAAGTGGTGGATCATTCTACAATGACCAGCCAGCCAGTCTTCGTTAGTCCAGGTGAATACAAGAGGGTCTGTTTGACTTGGGATAGGGAAAGAATATGGGAAAGTGTGCGATGTAGCGAGATAAGAATTGGGTACGACGTGAAAGGTTTTTGTAGATAAAGGGATGCCTCGTAACATTGGGCTAGGACCGAAAAAGGGCCAGCCTGCATAGGAATGTGCCTTTGGGAATACATATTCTAGGAGGATAATTTCGACAACCGGACAATCGATACTTCGATCCCATCTTCGACCGGTTCGAGGAAGCCAGCTTCGTCCGATACGGCAACTTCGTATCGGCGTAACATTGCTCCCTCCTCTCGAAAAGCGGTCGTCCCGACCGCGGCAACTTCAAATCTGGTAGCTCAGTTTTCTTTTCATTTTTTTAGGTTACCTCTTGAATTTGAGGCCATAACCTCCGTGCAACTTCCTCCGAACCTGGTGCCTCAGTCTGAAAGAGAAGTAGACAAAACCAAACAAAGCGTCTACTGGAGTGGCCCCAATCAGACTTTAACGCCTCGACATTCGTCCTCCGACTCAAGGAAAAACCACTCAAAAACCTTGAGTCAGACGTCGGCTTCTCATCGATATCGTAATCGTGTATCTTTCTTCTAACATCCTTTTCGTTTACCCTGTTCCGGGATCGTGTACCTTCTTCGTCTTGTTCCTTCTTCGAGCCTACCTTGCAATTTTAATTCTTTCGAAGGTGGACGGGCGTCATTGAAACGGGCAAGTCGATTCACATGCACCACCTTCGGTTTCTCTTGCGGAGAACGAACAGTCCTGTATATTAGTCCGTTCAACCGTTCCTTAATCAGATATGGGCCCTCCCAATTAGATTGTAATTTTGGCCATTTTCCCTTCATGCGTCTTGGGTAATACAGCCAAACTTGCTCTGCGGGCACGAAGGAAATTGGTCTAGCGTGGGAGTCGTACCAACTTTTCATCTTCTCGCTGCAAAGATGCATTCTTCGGCGCACGAACTTATGTATTTCTTCTAACCTTTTCTTCGTCTCTCCTATAAAGGTGTTGTCTTTTACATTGGTAGGTGTCGGTCCCCTCAACAGATCGAGAGAAAGACATAAATCATGTCCCATAAGTACCCATAAGGCGCGCCGCCGGCGTATTTTGCGTGGTCTCATGTCGAGAAGATCGGTACGCCAGGAGGAATAGCGGAATCCACTAGTCCCAATCCTTTTGATTTTCCGCGATATAGAGAGATAAGTATTGCAGCAGCGTTCTTATCATCCTCTCTACGAGTCCGGCCGACTGAGGGTGGAGTGGCGTCGTCCTCGTCTTCTGGATCTCAAGCAGCTGCATCAGCTTCTTGAAGACAGTGACTCGAAACTTCGACCCTGATCGGAATGGAGCTCTAGAAGAACACCATGTCGGCTTACCACCTCTTTCAGAAGAGCTGTAGCAATCGTCGTCGCGCGCTGGTCTGGCAACGGAATCATCTCCGGCCACTTGGAAAAATAATCCACAACTACCAGCGCGTATCTATTACCGCTCGCTGATTTAGGCAAGGGTCCTCGATGTCGAGCGCCACCCTCTCAAAAGGTGCCCCGACATTGTAAATCCTGAGGAGTCCTCTCCCCTTTTCCTTCGGACCCTTCCTCGCAGAGCAAGCGTAACGTCTTCGACACCACTCTTCGACGACAACTCGGTGGTCAAGCCAGAAGAACCTCTGTCGCACTTTTTCCAGTGTCTTGCGCACGCCGAAATGCCCTCCTGCGGGAGCCTCGTGACATTCGCGCAGCGCTTCTTCCACTTTACTCTTGCGAACCAGTAGCAGATGCGATATGCTCTCACCGCTCGCGGATTCCCATCTCCGGAAAAGCATTCATCTCTCTACCTCCAAGGAATCCCATATCTTCCACAAGAATTTGGTACCCGGTGGGCAAGCAGAAACCTCTTGCCAGGTAGGTTTCACCTCTTCGTTCTTCTTCATCAGAAGAAACCCGATTTCTTCGTCCTCTTCTTGAGCTCTTCGCCTGAGACGGCAAACACCTTCATTCATCTTCCCGCCGTTTCCTCCGTTCTTCCTCTTCCACAGGCGAATTTGTCCGCGTTTAGAAGGGTTGCTCGTGAGCCGGTATCCAGGACTATCTGTCATTCTCGCTCTTCCAATCGTCCCACGATGGTTGTCGAATCCTTAGGAGAGCAGTTCTTAATCACGACAGGGGTCGGAACGAATGGAGTCGGCGATGTTCGGTTTCGCTTTGTCGCGGACTGTTTAGGGATAACTAGTTTTAAGTTCATTTATTTTATCGTATGATGGCGCAGGAGTGGCGCGAGACAGTCGCGAATCGGCGGACGATTGAGAAGACATTGTGGCCGACGTTGTAACGCAATAAAGACGTGTTTTGAGAAACGTGGTAACTTATTCGCCCCGTCACTGTTTTACGCGTTTTCAACATTTCTGGCGACCGTGACAGGACGCTGTAAGACAGTGAATTGGTTTTTTGTGTTTTGTGTACTCGAGATTTGCGAATAGAGAAACATGGAGGCAGTCAAGAAACAAAGGAAAAATTGTCGAACGGCATTTACCAGAGCGCATAACGCATTTATGACGACGTTCGAAAGTGAAGCTTCAAGGGACGGACAGATTATCGCTTTCCAGCTCCTTGAAAACAAGATGACCGAACTGGACGCTGCACATGCTATTTATAACCAGAAATTGTTCGAATCGGATCTGGCTGACGACGAAGTAAGCAAGGAGTTAGAAAGTAACGATACATATACAACTCAGTTTTTAACGGCGAAACTTCGAATGTCCGATTTTTTCGAGAAAAGTAGTGCATCGGTGCCGCGCGTCGCAGAGAATTCATCGCCATCTTCGTTAAGGAAAATGTTAAAGCTGCCGACTATCGAGTTACCCAAATTTAATGGACATGTTAAGGAGTGGCTTCCTTTCTGGACAGTGTTTAAGAAGATACATGAAGACAGCTTCATACGAAAGGAAGATAAATTCCAGTATCTCATTCAAGCAACGGTTCCGCAATCATGTGCGTACGATCTAGTGAAGAGTTTCCCTCCCACGGCCGAGAATTATGATAAAGTTATAAACAGTTTTAAAAATCGTTTCGGTCGTGACGATGTTGTTGTAGAATATTACGTTCGCGAGTTATTAGGACTTGTGCTGCAGAACGCTGTGAAGGGCAACCAAAATTCATCGCTCGCGACCATTTATGATAAACTAGAATTGTACATTCGCGCACTCGATACACTTGGTGTTACAACAGATAAGTGCTCGGCGATGCTATATCCCCTCGTGGAGTCTTCTCTTCCGGAAGATGTGTTGCGCGCTTGGCAACGTAATATGCAGCGCGACACAACGGATGCAACCGGACAGCAGGAGACCAAGGACCGCCTGGAAAAACTCCTAGAATTTCTACAACACGAGGTGGAGAATCAAGAACGGATCGACATGGCTCTACAGGGTTTCACTTTTCCGACGGAGACAGAGAAGTCTAGGAAACCGGCTAGTGCGAGCGCGTTGCTTACGTTGAAGGAAGAAAGAAAGGTGGACTGCGTATTTTGTAGAGGTAACCATGAAAGTTCGAATTGTAACGATGCGAAAAAGCTGAGTCTGAGCGAAAGAAAGGACTACATAAAAAACGGTAATGCCTGTTTTAGTTGTTTGAAACGGGGTCATATTTCGAAAAAGTGTCATGTTAGAGTTAAATGTATTTGGTGCGAAAGACGGCACGTTTTACTGATGTGTCCGACCTTTTCCGCGAAGGACGAAGCAACGGAAAAATCGCACGGAAATGATAGAACCTTAGACCATAGTTTAGCGACGATCTGCGAGGCGCCAGAGGTTTATCTACAAACGCTGCGTGTAAGATTATATTCGGATACGCGCGAGAGAGTCGCACGAGCGGTTGTAGATACTGCATCGCAGCGTTCGTATATACGAGCCGATATCGCGCGAGATTTAGGGTACGTGCCCAGCGGAGATATAGAAGTCGCACATTCTCTTTTCGGCGGCTTCCGATCAAAGGCGGAAAAACGCGACATCTTTGTAGCTCGCTTAAAGAATCTCGAGGGCTCTTATGTCTGTCATTTCTCCGTGTTGAGTCAAGACGTAATCTGCGACACAATTCCATCTCTTAAAGCAAATGTTTGGATAGATGAATTGCGAAAACGAAACATTGTTTTGTCCGATGTCGGAGGACAACAAACGTCGATAGATTTACTTATTGGCGCCGACGTTGCCGGAAAATTGTTAACGGGGAAAAGGTTCGATATGGGTAACGGATTAATAGCTTTCGAAACTTTGTTAGGATGGACAGTCATGGGGAAATTACCCAGACAATTAGATGAAAAACGCGATGCTGCCGTTATGCTGACGACGATGTTCGTGCGAGAGGCCTTTATACCCGATTTGTGGCGTTTAGATGTTCTCGGTATTACCGATCCTATAGAGAAAATAGAGGAAGAGACTAAAAATGAAAATACGCGAGAGTTTATACGAAGCACGTCACAATTCACTGCAGATAATCGGTTGGTGGTAAGACTACCGCGGAAAGAGGAGCACGCGTCTTTGAGCGAAAATTTCGATATTGCCGAACGAAGATTAAAGGTGACTATCGAGAAATTAGAAAAACAAAAACTTTTTATTGCATATGATAACATCTTCAGAGAATGGCTCACGCAAAATATAATCGAAAGAGTTCCGGACAAAGAAGTTTCACGCGCGTGTCATTACTTGCCGCACCGGCCTGTTATAAAATTAAATAGCACAACTAAGATTCGACCAGTATTCGACGCGTCGGCAAACAGGAAAGGCTATCCGTCGCTCAATCAATGCCTCGAGAAAGGGCCAAATTTTATGCAGCTGGTACCTTCGTCTTTGAATAGATTTCGCGAAAGACAAATAGGCGTCATTTCAGACATAAAAGCTGCGTTTTTACAGATTGGTGTACATCGGGATGATAGAGATTTTCTTCGTTTTCTGTGGCGCGACAATGAACGGACTGTTATATTTAGACATTGCCGCGTGGTTTTCGGATTGTCGCCTAGTCATTTTTTGTTATGCGAAGCGATACAGTTACTTTTAGAAAGGGCTTTAGAACATGCGAGAAATAACCGGGATTGTTTATGGTCAGAAAAATCTGTTTTAAAGGTGAAAGAATCATTTTACGTTGACAATTGCGTAACTAGTGTTGACTCGATAGAAGAGCTGCAGACTTTTATCCAGGAAGCTACTGCAATTATGGCTACGGGTAGTTTTGATCTACGCGGCTGGGAAAATTCCGGAGATGCTTCACAGAGCGAGGTTGCGCTTGTGCTTGGCACTTCATGGAATAAACACCGCGATACCCTAAGTGTTAATCCGACGGTTATAGATGTGAAGCATTTTGTCAATTGCACAAAAAATATTTGACCCAATCGAATTTACAGCTCCTGCGTCCTTGCAGCCGAAAATCCTACTTACGCAATTATGGTTAGAACAAATTGATTGGGATGCGAGAATTAATGATAAACGAAGCGATGCGTTTATCCAGTGGGTAAACGAATTACCTCTATTGAAAGAGATTGAACTCGATCGAAATTTGGGAGAAGGTAAGCTTTCGGTTCATTCTTTCGGTGACGCGAGCGGCCTAGCTTATGCTGCAGCAATTTTCTTCAGAATCGAAACAGAGAATTTCGTTAATATACAATTATTGAGTGCTCGGTCGCGAGTCGCGCCGAAAAAAGTGACTATACCACGTCTCGAACTTATGGCGGCTACCATAGCTGCAAGGCTCACAGACTCCGTCGTAAAGTCACTCACGCGTCGTGTAAAAAACGTGACTTATTGGTCTGACTCTACTACTGTTTTGGCTTGGCTAAAGCGCGATTTTCAGTGGGGAACGTTCGTGCACAATAGAGTGAAGGAGATCAGATCACTAAGCGGTGCTAATGCGTGGAGATATGTACCTGGCGATCTAAATCCGGCTGATCTTCCGTCGCGAGGTTGCAGTCCGCTACAACTTGTCGAGTCTAAATGGTGGTTAGGACCGAATTGGCTTAAAGAACCGGAACATTGCTGGCCTTCCGCGAATCAGAATATTGACGAAAAAGAGGTAAGATGCGAGGTTAAAAGGAGTGCTTTAGTAAATATGATAGATACGCAAGGCACGCAGTTTAAGGCGAGTAGTTACTTTGCTACATATACGAAACTCGTGCGTTTTATAGCTTGGATGCGTAGATTTATAAAGAATCGGAAAATATTACTCGGAAAATGCAAGCCTTCTACATCTGTTGATCCAAATAGAGAAGAAATTCCGGAAAAGAGTTTTTCATGTCACAGAAACGGAAAATTACATTTTTTATCTTTTACTGAAATAAGAGAAGTAGAAGTTAGTTTGTTAAAACATTTACAAAAGATTATGTTTACTGACACGGATAAGAATAAATTATCATCATTTAAGATATCGAAGCAATTACAGGGCGTGATGGTAATGTTAGATTATATGTACTAAAAACTAAGAACGGTCTTTTGAAAAGACCGATACAGCGACTTTACCCTTTAGAAGTAAGGCATAAGGATAGTGATCTTATAAAGATATTTAATAAGGTAACGGAGAAGTCTTGTAATAATGAAATCGCGAAATCGAACGTAATCGATGATTCAAGCGCAAATTGCAAGCGAAATAAGGAATTCGAAACGCACAGTTCGAAGGAAAGTAAGGGTTGCACTGAAGACAAGGAAGATTTTGTAAAAACAAGAAGTGGTAGATTAAGTAAAAAACCTAATAGGCTTATGTTCTGAAAAATGTATATTTTCCTGAGGGGGAGGATATCGCGGACTGTTTAGGGATAACTAGTTTTAAGTTCATTTATTTTATCGTATGATGGCGCAGGAGTGGCGCGAGACAGTCGCGAATCGGCGGACGATTGAGAAGACATTGTGGCCGACGTTGTAACGCAATAAAGACGTGTTTTGAGAAGCGTGGTAACTTATTCGCCCCGTCACTGTTTTACGCGTTTTCAACACGCTTCAAACATTGTTTCTTACCCTTGAATGGGTACGAAGATTATCGAGGCATCGAGCGCAGGAGTTTAATTGTTTCACGGAACCTTTTTGTTGACACAGACAATGCATGTCCAAGAAGTCATAGAATCCAAGGCTCATGGGGCCGCAAACCCCATCAGCCTCCATTATCCGTTTTCCAATGGTAACTAAAAATATTTTCCAACAAAAGATCAGAATTTTCCTGGCATGCAGAGGTCCGGTTCCGTGTAAACAATAGGCTTACGGTACGAGCTATTTATAGGCAACGCTATTTTTGAGGAATATTAATTTTAGCGTCAACATGTGATTGCCAGGCCTTTAACAACCGAGGGGAGTGAGAGTCTAAAGATTAAGTTTAGCACTGTCGCTACTCTCTTCCTCAACAGAAATAGCCGTATCATAAACCTTCGCCTGCGCCGGTGAGCCACCCCCTGCCGCCATCCACGGGCCTTAGCCCCTCTGCCAAGGGTCGAGCTGGCCTACGTGCCACCCGGTCACAACCTCTATCCCCTTCACCGGCCGAAAGAAGCGCAGAATGATCCCGCCAAAATCTTTCGCGCGCTATCGGAAAATTAATAAATTATTACAATTTCACGGACACGCCGTCACTTCCGGGGGCGAGTGAACCCTATTCCTGGGTGCGTAACCGGACGGTGGAAAGGGATATTCACTCGTGAAGGACTCTTCCTTTTTTTTGAAGAGTCAGTCGTCTCAAGACATTCAAACCAATCAGTTAAACTTCGAACCTCAATTATATCACGCTCAATATCCACATACTTTTTCAAGTTCAATCTTTGTTTAAGTTTGTAACTTGTTATATCTTGTTATTGTTATTATCGGTATTGTTATTATTGGTATTATCGTTATTGTTCATTTTTTGTTATCATTGGACTATTTCTGTTTAAAATAAACGTTCTGAAAATCAGTCAGGGTTATTTAATTTAAAACGTGACGTACCGATAAGGTCCTTGACTCACGGTACAGGCGATTCCTCCTCTACATGGGCGTCCTGTAGTTTCCATCCTCCCTCTTCCGTTTTGTGGGACAGTTCCTCTGTAGGTGTCCAACCTTGCCGCAAGCCCAGCATTCCAGGGGCCGTTTTCTCAAGCAGCGGCCGGAAGTTCTCTCTTTACTGGTAGCCCGAGATTCTCTAGCCTCTGCGAGGTCAGTCCTTCTCGAAGGATATCTGTTAAAAAACGGGGGCGGACGAGTACGGGCCCTATTTTGGTAAGGGGCTTCTGAAATCGTCTCCACGGCTTCGATCTTGAGAGCTCGGACCACCGCCGCTCTGAGATTACCAAAGCCGCCGAGTCTCAAAGTCCTTTTCATCTCTTCGTTACCCAAGGAAGAGATAAACTGAGAGGCGGCGAGTCTGCCCCGTGTTTCCACAGGACAATCGCCGAAACTGGCATGAGCCAACCTCTCCACTTCCGTGGCTAACTCGGAAACTGATTGCCCTTTCCGCTGTCTACATGACTGGAAGAGGAAGTAATTTATATTTGAAAGATTTTTGGACCCAAATCGGGCCTGAACGGCCGAAACTAAACTATCGTAATCTGGTGGTCCCGCAACAGAAATGGGAATCAGGACACTGCGTGCCTGTCCCTCCAACGAAGCCATCAAGGCCAGAGCCTTTCTCGGGGCATCCCAATGATTCGCGCTCGCTACTGCCTCAAATTGGATTTTGTATTCTTCCCAAGAGGAGTTTTCGTCAAACATGGGTGGCCTCAGAGGCTAACCCAATTCCGACCGCTGAGGGCCCGGCTGCGATACAAGGGGAGCCGCGATCCTAGACTCCGTCGCCGGTATAGGATCACGACTCTCCACCAGGTTTGTGGGAACCGAAGTGGCCGTTTGTTGGCCGAACTGTGTGCTGAGCGCTCGAAGCTGGGCCTCGAGCGCTTCGAATCTTCTATCCAGGGCCGCCCTTTCCACGGCCTCCTTTTCCGCGATCCGGGAGCGCTCCTACTCCTAACGCTCTTCCGCCAGCTCCTGCTGTCTCTGCAGATGCAGAGTTAAGTTCTCCTGCAACCAGGAAAAAATTCGTCCTAGACGATCCGTCTCCTCCTCCGCAGGCCTAGTGGGCCGGGAATTCTCTTCCCCACGATCCAGCATCCCACTTCTGACACCACTGTTGCTCCTCGAGGAGGGTCCTCCCGGTCGCGGCATTGCAGGAACCTTAATTCTATAACCCCGGATACTACTATATATTTATTTATGTATATATATTTCTTAATTCAGGCCCATCCTTGTCCTGAATTCCATAAGTTTAGGTGCTGGCAGTAGCTTTGTAAGCACATCAGCTATCTGGCTTTCTGTAGAAACAAATTCAAGTTTAATAACATTTTTCTCTATTTGCTCTCTTGAAAAATGATACTTGATATCTATGTGTTTCGATTTCTTGTAATTGCTTGGATTGTTTGCAATGTTTATACTGCCATTATTATCTTCATATATTATGTAGTATCGCGTAAATGCGATGGCTGCCTGATTTTGTATGGATGTGTATGCATGCGTGATTATGAGCTTCGATTGTTTTCTGCGAGCTTCGAGCGACTGCAGAAACCACGAAAACGCAGTTCATCTCGATCCGTTATCGTGCGAAGATTATTATATTAGCATTACCATTTTTCTTTTTGTTCAATAAATAATCTAATTTTTCGTTGTTCATTCATGAACTCACATCTCTTTTATTTTCTCACCATATCCTACATAATATTTGGGGGCTCGTCCGTGATCAAGAGTGCAGCCAATTAAACGTAAGAAATAGACAAAACCGAAACAGTGGTAAAATGCTGGTATAATAAAGTTAAAAGTTGAGACTGTTGTGTAATTGACGTGCTGTTTGTGTACAATTTTGTAAAGTTGGACGCAGTGATAATATTGTCACGCGTATAATACGTCGTAAAGTTGTCGTACATAGTGCAGCCGTGGGACGAAGCCGGTCGTGTGGATACAAGTTGCGAAGTGGTCAAAATGGCGACACAAAAAGTTGCAGAAGGGCAATCGAATAAGCATCCGTTTGGTACAGACTGCGTTAGCAGTCAAGAAGATACAGATCTCGATGGAACATTTGTTGAAGCCCAGGATTATGTTGCGAAGAAGAAAGCAACGCGCGCGGTAATGGGAAAAGAAGTTGAGAAGAGGAACTCAATGCGGAAGTCGCGGAGAAACGTTGAGAAGTCGAAAAAATATATCAAAGGAAAGCAACATTTACAACGCATTAGTAGTGATGCAATAGATTCGATGAAAGTATTCGAATTGCGGGAACATTTGAAACGGCTTAATTTGTCGGCGCTTGGCAAAAGAGACGAATTGAAATACCGCCTAAGACGATATCTGGAAGATGTCGGAAACGAAGAAGATGCAGAAAACATGGAAGACGACGCCGATGACGATGACGAATCGATAACAAGGGAAAGTGAAACCGACCATGAAACAAATGAGGAGAAAAGCATCATGGCGAACAAGCGAATGACAGCACGAGGAAACAGTAAACATTGCAACCGTTCAGAGTCTTACGGGCATGCTGCGTGTGCATCAATGTTTTCGATCAAAGACGTCGAAGATAGTATTACTACATTTTCCGGTGACGATAAGTTGTCTATTGATAAATGGATTTCCGATTTTGAGGACGTTGCCACATTATTAGAGTGGAATGATTTGCAAAAATTTATATACGCAAAACGGATGTTACGTAGTTCGGCGAAGAAATTTTTATTGTATGAAAAAGATGTGATATCTTGGACTGTTTTAAACCGAAGGCTTCGGCGCGAGTTTAAAGTGAAGATAAATAACACTTTACTTCACGCTTAACTCGCAAAGCGTAAGCCAGGCAGCCAGGGTAGTTGATCGACTGAGCTGTCCTTCGAAGAGCTCCGCCTGCGTCCCCTTCCCATGCGCTCGAGAGCTCGCTGATTGCTTCGCCTTTCACTTGCCAGGTTCGGACCTATTGCCACGCGCGTGGTGACGTATTCTGGCAACATTCGTATCTAAACGCTCGCGCTGGAAAGACATGCCACGCGCATCGATCGCGGAAAACAAAACGACGCGCGTGGCACGTCGACCAAGGTTATTTGTCGAAAGACAGTTTCAGATCGCACCACGTCGCGTGCAGGGTAAAACAAAAGTAATGGGTGAAGTAAAAAGTTCTGAGCGTTTTTTCTCTTTATTTTGATGATAAAATTAACAAACTTAGAATTTTCGGAATTAAATCAAATAAGCGCCGTTTTGTTCAATAACTTTTTCCCATTTTGAAGGCAATTTCATAATTCCGCGATTGAAGAAGTCTTCGTCCCTATTGTTAAAAAACTCGACCAGCTCACTTTCACAAGCCTCTCTTGAGGCCAGTTTTTTGCCATCAAGAAAATGTTATAAATGTCTAAAAAGGTGATAATCGCTTGGTGCCAGGTCTGGGCTATACGGCGGGTGCGATATAACCTCCCATCCAAACTCTCGGGGCTTCTGGCGTGTCGTTAAAGATGTGTGCGGCCTGGCGTTGTCTTTATGGAAGACAACACCCTTCCGATTGGACAATTCTGGTCGCTTCTCGTTGATCGCCTGCTTCAATCTGGTCAGTTGTTCACAATATAGGCCCGAATTGAGTGATTGGCCCGATGGGAGCAGCTCATAGTGCAGGATTCCCTTCCAATCCCACCAAACACATAGCAAAACCTTCTTGGTCGTTAATCCGGGCTTGGCGATCGTTTGGGCCGTCTCACCGCGCTTGGACCATGCTCTTTTTCGCCTGTCACTCTCGTATGTGACCCATTTTTCATCGCCAGTCACCATCCGCTTCAAAAATGGGTCCATTTCGTGACGCTTCAGCAAAGAATCGCAGGCATCAACTCGCTCCAAAAGGTTCTTTTGCGTCAGTTCGTGTGGCACCCATATATCGAGCTTCTTTTTGAGACCAGCCTTATGCAAATGGTTCCAAATGGTTTTCTGGCTAATCTTCAGTTCCTGGGCAATGGAATAAATGCTCGCATGCCGGTCTGACTCGACGATTTCCATGATTTTATCGACATTTTCAACGATAGCCCTACCAGAGCGTGTCTCATCTTCGACGTCCATATTACCAGAACGGAAGCGTTGGAACCACCGCTTTGCTGTTGCATTCGATACTGTTTTGGGTCCATAAACAGCACAATTTTTTTAGGCTGCCTGCTCGGCTTTTTCCCCTTGATCGTAGTGGTATTGTAGAATGTATCGAATCTTCTCTTTCGTTACCTCCATTTTGATACGCTCTAACAAACAACTGGCTTCACAAAACAAAAGACTGTCTGAGAACTTTTTTTAAAGCGTTATGTTGCCTTTAAGTCACAGTATAGAATGACATGATGCAACGTATACATAGTGAGATATGGCTCACTAAAGCCATCTAACAAAAAACGCTCAAAACTTTTTACTTCACCCATTATTATTAGTGAAAAAGTATGCTCTGATATGATTTAAATCAAATACAATTAACAGATTTTAATGTTTTTGGACTTCTGGCGATGATTTGGTGGAATTCAACCACTACGTGACGCCTTACGGCGAAATATAATGCTCCGTTCTAGCACGCGCATTTGTAAATTAATTTCTAGCGCAAACAGGTAAGAAACTCCGCGACAGCAGAACGCAAGCCCTTCTCGCGTTAAAGAATACATTGTTGCGGCCGAGTATTATATTTCGCCGTAAGGCGTCACGTAGTGGTTGAATTCCACCAAATCATCGCCAGAAGTCCAAAAACATTAAAATCTATTAATTGTATTTGATTTAAATCATATCAGAGCATACTTTTTCACTAATAATACTTTTGTTTTACCCTGCACGCGACGTGGTGCGATCTGAAACTGTCTTTCGGCAAATAACCTTGGTCGACGTGCCACGCGCGTCGTTTTGTTTTCCGAGATCGACGCGCGTGGCATGTCTTTCCAGCGCGAGCGGTTAGATACGAATGTCGCCCCAATACGCCACCACGCTGGTGCCAATAGGTCCGGCCATGACACCGAGAGAGTTCTGTGAATCAGTGACATCTCAGCTGTATGAATGGGTGAAGCAGGCGGAGCTCTTCGAAGGACAGCTCAGTCGATCAACTATCCTGGCTACCTGGCGTAAGCGGAAACCAGGCGAAAGTGGTCGTCGATATGTGTATGCAATGCAGGAAATTGCAAGTGAAGGCCGTTTAGAAGAAGAAGATTTGATGCAGCACATAATAAATGGCATCGAGGACGACGAGGGACGAAAAACCATCCTATACAGTGCTTCATCTTTATACGAACTGAAACAGAACTTCGTAATCTATGATCGTATGAGGGAGAGAAGCGAAAAGTCGAAGTCAAGCAATAAGCGTACAGACAATGAATCCATAAGAATCAGGAACATATATCCACGAAGAAATACAGAGGGCAAGAAAAATTGTTTCAATTACGGTTCGTGCGATCATCTGATATCGGAATGCCCTGTGAAACTAAAAGGTGTGAAGTGTTTTAACACGTTACGTGCCCAGCCCGATTTGCTTGCCGTTCCGTTCAGGCCCAGACTCGTCTGTCAAGTAGGTCACCGCTGGCGGTCGAGCCGGATAATAAACAGAAATGTTAGGAACCGCGGTTAACCCGCCGAAATATCGGCTTGAGGACCGGAGTTTTCTACCGAGGGCCTTCCTCTCCACTTATAAATTCTTCTTTGTATTCACATATAATGATTTATACATATATATATATATATACGTAAAGATAATCGCGACACGAGTGTCGTCGCTTCTCTTACGGTTGGAATTTATGTTACCGACGTTGGAGGGAGAGAGGAAGAGTAAAAAGTGAAGCACGTGAAAAATATAGAAGAGAAATCGTAGAAACCTAATTTAGAAGAGGAATAATAGTTCACACCTGGAATAAGAGCTTTAAATGTTGTTTCTTTTTGTTTAACAGGTAGGAATTAAGGAAAATAACCCATCTTGTACATAATGTAAATAGAATCTTTTTGTTTAACAGAAACACAGTTGAGTTCTAATTCTAACCTAAACCCCGGATAAGAATAACCTATTACATATATATATATATATATATGTAGGATCGTGGAAAAGGAAAGAGAGACGCCTGGTAACCCATCCAAGCGACGTACTCCGGCCGGCGTTGCTTAGCGTCGATGATCGCTTGGGTCGGCGCGGAACCACTGCGCCAGCGACCTCTCCTTAGTGTCAATTCCTATTCACGTCCTCTTAAAGTTCTTTTATTAGGAGGGCACCGCTCCGATCCCACACTCGGCCGTCCTGAGGACGACATTTTCCCTCAAATGTCGGCAACTTCGCATTCTTTAATCGACTTTTATCGGCGGCGAATTAAAAACGATATATACGATTATTTTTAAAAATATTTGTGAAACACCTTAAAGCGCCTATTGATTATTGCTATGTGTTTAATAATTAAAAAAAAAATACAGAAAAAAAATTAAGTCCCTCATGGGGATCCGAACTCGCGACAAAAAGTGTCCAGCGGTTCCACAGGCAGACACTCTAGCCACTGCAACATTTCATCTCTTGAAAGAAAGTTCAAAACTCTTAGCATACAATTAACAATTTACTTAATTTTCTTGATTCTCTTCTTTAACACGTATCTTTTCGCATTCAGAGACATTGCAGGTAATAAAATGAACATACTGAATTAAAATAATGCAAAGATAGCACATACTGATCGCGTTTCAGTCCGAAATGCGTCCGAGAAATCGGTTTTTGATTTTTCCGACAGTGTTGCACCATATCAAAAAAATATGGAAAAGATTGAGCATAATAATGGTTACATCAGGTACTTACTGTAATTATTTAAAAATTGTACCTTGAAGATTTCAGTGCAAAATCTGCCTTTTTCTATGTTTTTTAGTTTTTATTTTTTTGCGCGTGACACTTGCAACGGAATAATCTGAAAATCATTCCTAACGTGTGTAATCATGTTTAGAATGTGCCAGAATTTTTTCGAAATTTTTGCACATCAATAAGTGGCGAAAATGAGGCAAAAACTGGTTTTTCAAATTTACCCCATAACTACCCTCCCGGTCAAGCTATCGGATTAAAAATTTGTGTACAATGGTTTCTTATGGTTACCTATCGAATGACGCATTGTGGAATAAAATATCTTCAAGGGCACTTTTGACCCCCTTATCCTGCTAGACCCTTTCCTCTTTTAACTCGCCATTTAAAAATGCAGTTTTCACATCAATATGATGTATCAATAGATTAAACTGATTTGCAAAAGCAATTATAAATCTAAAACTAGCCATACTTGCAACTGGTGCAAAAATTTCATTGTAGTCAGTTAAATATTCCTGACTAAAACCACGAGCAACAAGACGTGCCTTGTATTTCGATGGATTTCCGTCTTCATTATTTTTAATAGCAAATACTCATTTACAGTCAACAATATTTATATCTTTAGGTCTTTCTACCAAAATCCAAGTTTTATTTATTATTAGAGAATTTATTTCATCGTTAATGGCTTGTTCCCATTGAACTCTATCTTCCCTATTTTTAACTTCTTCAAACGTACTTGGAATTTTGTTAGTAAATGATTGTGCACACATTAGAAGATCATACTGTGTGTCACTCTCATTATATGATATAGGAGGGGGTGTTGTTTAATCCTTTCACTCCTTCTAGGCTCAAGTTTCTTTAGTATACTATCATTATCAGTTTGCGATAAAGACCTATCGTGCACATCTGTTTCAGTCACAGATTTATTAGGTTCATCACCTAATTTTACTTCAGAATTTACTTTTCTACTCGACTCCGATACATCTAATTTATCATTATGAGATTTACGAGACATCTCATCTATTTCTACTGATTTTGACTTTGTGTCAGGTACATCAGTTTTATTATAGATATTCTCATCAACCTTTTCAAGTCTCGTTATTAGTCGAGTTTTTAAGTAATTTATTTCATCTACTATAACGTCTCTAACGACAAGAAGTTTTTCATTTTTCACATCCCACACTTTATAACTGTTGACGCGTTATTACCGCCCCTGAACGAGCCTAGAAGCATCAAGACGTCTTAGACTTACAGGCCTTCGGATCCCGTCAAAACATCGGGGTCAGACCAAGGATTGACCCCAGACAGTTAAGTGTTCCTTTCCACGAAATGCTGAGGTTCGCTCTCCCCCCGTTTCCCACCTCCTCTTGGCCGCTTGGGCCAATGACTCAGTGTGCCACCGCGTGCCCCTTAGCTTGTTGGAGGGGAACATAGTTTTTTAGAAGATAGAACAGGAAGTTGCAATCAAGTCCTCAACGGAGGAGCAGCTCATCCTCGCCTGAGGATTATCGTACATTTTGTAACACCTCGAGCAAGAGGATTAGTATTTTCGTATCATATCGCATTGTCTCACATCATCCTCAACTGAGGAATATTCGTATAGTTTTCACAAGTCTCGACCGAGAGACATATCATAGTTTTATCTTCAAGTGTTGTTAGTCTAGTGTTACATTCATTGTTAAGTCTTTAAATAAACACCATCAAAGTTCATTTCGAGCTAATCAGTTGACCACGGGAGGCCCAGAAAAACCAGGGTACGCTACATTAATTTGTACCGTATCCAAACACGTCGCCGCTCGAGAATTCGAACGAGACGTGCATTCAACAATAACCGTTCGGTTCATAGCCAATTAAAATTCCTTTCATTGACTTTGCATCGAACTTACAAGGGAACATCCCGAGGTGTAACTCACCGATTTTGATGAAATTTTAGTATGATATACTCCTCGCGGAAATATTTGACACGTATTTTTTTATCGGCAATCGTCCACGTTAAAGGGGTGAAAACCACCCTCAAAGTTGGCACCCTGAAACTTATTTATTGAATATCTGGAAAACTATTAGAGATACGAAAATTTCGTAAAGAGAGAAAATTGACGTATTTCGACCACAAATCTAATGATATAAATATATTTTTTTTAAACTCGTTTGTTTAAATAATATGCTCGAAAATACAACTTTTTTAATGATTTTGTAAGTCAAATTTCAATAAATTTTCTTGAATATTGTAGGATTTCTTAATAATACGATAAATGTTTATTTAATAATAATAATAATACAAATAAAATAAAGTAAAACACAGACAAACAAGAACAAAACTAGGATAAATAATATCTGTCCACACAGGATTCTAATGACTAAAAATATAACACAAAGTACATCCACTGAGGATTCCAAGCACACAGTATATAACACACAGTGTATCCACACAGGATTCTAGCGACAGAGTGCAACACACAGTGTATCCACACAGGATTCCAATGACAAACTGCCTCGATGCGGCGAGTGCCTCGTTGGCCTCTCGAAAAACAAAGTGCAATCGGCACTCACATTCACACATACGTTTCATATATTCTAATATACATTCGCATCCCACAATATTTTTCTGAGAATACCATATACCGAAACACAAAATACGGATAAAATGGAAATTTGAAATTTTTTTTGTAAAAAAAGTTATTGCATTTTTAATTTTTTCTCTTACGTTATTGTTAAGTTATGCCTTCGTATATACATGTATGACTGCTTTAAAAGGCCAGATTTTATTGCCAGACACACATATCGTCTTTATATAAATTAAAAAAATTTGATTGATTAATTAATAATTTGTAACAATTATTGTAATAATGGTATTCATTGTTATTCTTATAACCAATATTTTCTTACACCACGAGCATTCTAAAGCATCCCTGTAATCAATTCAAGCATGTAACGTCCGAAAATAGTAAATATATAACGCATACCTCCCAAGAATTAATTAATTTATTTGGCCTGTCGGCGGATTCACATTGATATCATAAATGACTATCCCGAGGTGTAACTCACCAATTCTTATGAAACTATAGTATCAGGTGCTTTTCGTGGAAATATTTAATATCTACTTTCATTTATCGGCAATCGTCCACGTTAAAGGGGTGAAAACCACCCCCACAGTTCGGATAACGAAAACTGTTTTATCGAATATCTCGAAAACTATTAGAGATACGAAATTATCCTCAGGAGTGAAAATTAACGTATTTCAATCACGAATCCAATGCTATAAACATTTTTTTAAAAAACCCGTTTGTTTAAACAATATGTTAAAAAATACTTTTTTTTTCATAATATTTTCAGTTAAAATTCTTTCAATTTTCTTAAATAATAGTTTGTATACACTATATAGTCAAACAAAAAATACGGATCAATCAACTACGTATATACGACGGGAAAACTTGACAAGTTCATCAAGCGTAAGAATTGAAAATGCAATAACTTTTTTTGTAACACAAATATGAAACTTCTAATTGATCCGTATTTTTTGTTTGACTATATAGTGTATACAAACTATTATTTAAGAAAATTGAAAGAATTTTAACTGAAAATATTATGAAAAAAAAAGTATTTTTTAACATACTGTTTAAACAAACGGGATTTTTAAAAAAATGTTTATAGCATTGGATTCGTGATTGAAATACGTTAATTTTCACTCCGTAGGATAATTTCGTATCTCTAACAGTTTTCGTTATCCGAACTGTGGGGGGTGGTTTTCACCCCTTTAACGTGGACGATTGCCGATAAATGAAAGTAGATATTAAATATTTCCACGAAAAGCACCTTATACTATAGTTTCATAAGAATTGGTGAGTTACACCTCGGGATAGTCATTTATGATATCAATGTGAATCCGCCGACAGGCCAAATAAATTAATTAATTCTCGAGAGGTATGCGTTATATATTTACTATTTTCGGACGTTACATGCTTGAATTGATTACAGGGATGCTTTAGAATGCTCGTGGTGTAAGAAAATATTGGTTATAAGAATAACAATGAATACCATTATTACAATAGTTGTTACAAATTATTAATTAATCAATCAAATTTTTTTAATTTATATAAAGACGATATGTGTGTCTGGCAATAAAATCTGGCCTTTTAAAGCAGTCATACATGTATATACGAAGGCATAACTTAACAATAACGTAAGAGAAAAAATTAAAAATGCAATAACTTTTTTTACAAAAAAAATTTCAAATTTCCATTTTATCCGTATTTTGTGTTTCGGTATATGGTATTCTCAGAAAAATATTCAAGAAAATTTATTGAAATTTGACTTACAAAATCATTAAAAAAGTTGTATTTTCGAGCATATTATTTAAACAAACGAGTTTAAAAAAAATATATTTATATCATTAGATTTGTGGTCGAAATACGTCAATTTTCTCTCTTTACGAAATTTTCGTATCTCTAATAGTTTTCCAGATATTCAATAAATAAGTTTCAGGGTGCCAACTTTGAGGGTGGTTTTCACCCCTTTAACGTGGACGATTGCCGATAAAAAAAAATACGTGTCAAATATTTCCGCGAGGAGTACATCATACTAAAATTTCATCAAAATCGGTGAGTTACACCTCGGGATGTTCCCTTGTTAGTCTTTCTAATTTTATTATGTATGTAAACGGTAGAACCGAAAAACTTTAAATATTTTTGATATATTTCGTAATTAAAGTCTTTATTGAACATTTAAGTGCATACAGTATACGACGCACGCTAGTGACGCTCAGAGTCGGCCATTAGACTGTGTTAACAAAAGAAAGTTAGTTGGCCACTTAGTACAGACGGGCGACCGACAGAGCGCAATACTTATACCTTAACACTCCCACTCGCAACGATCGGTCGCTATACCAAATTTATTAATTTCCGATTATTTTCGAATTTGGTGCGAGTTAACGACTTGGTTAAAATGTCTGCTAATCGATCAGAACTTTTTACATGGTGGACTTTAATACTGCTGTTCTTAATCAATTCACGCGTGTAATGAAATTTTACATCAATATGCTTTGTCCGTTTATGAAATGTCGGATTTTTAATTAGTGTTTCAGCTGCAGTATTGTCAATGTTCAGTATTGTCTGTTCTTGTTTAATCCCTATGTTACTTAAGCATTGTCGAGTCCATACTATTTCCTTCGCTGCTTCATACGCTGCAATATACTCTGCATTGGTTGTTGATGTTGCAACAATTCCTTGTTGTCGACTCGACCAAACGATGGGTCCATTATTCAACATGAGAATGACACCACTGATGCTTCTTCGAGTATCTGTACACGCTGCATAGTCGGCATCCGAATATCCAATTAATTTATTTTTCATCTCACCTTTGCCGTCATATGTTAGTCCAATGTCGATTGTACCACGTAGATATTTAAGCACACGTTTTCCAGCGTTCCAGTGTGCATTAGACGGTTTCTCAAGGAATTTACTTAGTATACCCACTGCATACGAAATGTCGGGTCGGGTTCCAACAGCCAAATACATTAATGACCCGACGAGTTGTCTGTATGGAGAGTTCGATGCCTCGCCGTCATTTCTTTGTAGAATTGTATTAGGATCCATTGGTACTGTTAGATTGTTAGCTTCAGTCATCCCGAATTTTTCTACAACTGCCTTCGTATACGCCGACTGAGTTAACCGAATCGTTTTTGTGTTACGATCGCGTGTAATTTCAAGTCCAAGATAACATGATGCAACTGTGCTCTTCGTTTCGAATTCAGTTTGCATCGTTTTTAATAGTTTGTCAATACAGGATCTCGATTTTCCAACAACCAACCCATCGTCGACATATAGAGCAACATATAAGTCATTATCTTCATTTGTATATATACACGGATCAGCATCCGTTGACTTAAGATAAAACCGTTGCATAAAATTATCAAATTTTGAATGCCACTGTCTTGGTGCTTGTTTCAGCCCGTATAAACTTTTGTTTAATTTACAGACACGACCTGTTCCATCTTCAAATCCGTTGGGTTGTTCCATGTATATTGTTTCGTCAAGATCACCATAAAGAAAAGCCGTTTTGATATCGAATTGATATACTTCGTAATCTTTTGCCGCTGCTACAGCTAATAGTGTCCGAACCGAGTCGAATCGTGCTACTGGTGAGAAGGTCTCATTGAAGTCGATGCCAAATCTTTGCGAACAGCCTTTGACTACAAGTCGAGCTTTGTATTTATCGATGGAGCCATCTGGTTTAGTCTTTATGCGGAAGACCCATTTATTCTTGATCGGTTTGCAGTTTGGCGGTGGTTTCATCAGTGTCCAAGTTTCGTTTTCTTTTAACGACCTAACCTCGTCTTCTATTGCTGATATCCACTGCTTCGACTGCGGGGATCTTCTTGCTTCATCAACTGATTCGGGTATTTCTGCTCCTGTTATGAACGCACATCCAATGTTATATGCTGACTTCGAGCGAGTTCGGTCTGCAATTGGCGTATTTTCAGCTTCCTTCGGTCTTGTGTTGTAACTTGGTCGATGTGAGATAGGTATCGACTCTTCTTCTTCAGCACTTTCATATGGCGAGTCGTTTTTAATGAAAACTTCAGCTGGTGACTCCGATTTTGTTGCATCCATCTCATCATGCTCGGGTATAACCGCTACTTGTTGCCTAGGAGATGATTCAATAACAGTTACATCACGACGCACGACTACTCTTCGTGTACCTGGTTTCCAGAGTCGATATGCTCTACATTTAGGTTCATAACCAACCAGTCGCATAAGATCACATTTTGCATCGAACTTGGATCTATACTGTTCATTGATTAATTCATATGCCTTACTCCCATAGATGCGTAGATGATCAACACTTGGTCTCTTACCATACCATACTTCATAAGGTGTTTTCCAATCGAGCCTGTCCAAGGGTATCATGTTTCGAATATGCGCGGCTGTGTTTACTGCTTCCGACCAAAGAGCTATGGGCAACTTAGCCGCTGTTAGCATTGAACGAGCCATTTCAACGATTACTCTATTCTGACGTTCGGCACGTCCATTTTGCTGCGGACAATACGGTGATGATAGTTCCTGCAAAATCGTATGCTTGCTCATTAACTTCTTCATTTCAGCACTGACAAATTCCTTTGCATTGTCAGAGCGCATGCGTTGTATTTTGTGACCGGCAGCTGACACTTCTGCGATAAGATTACTAATATGTTCAACAATGTTAGCCTTCGATTTCATTGGCTTTGCAGCCACCATACCACTAAGATCATCAGTGAATACAATCATAAACCTTGATCCTCCAAAGGATTCAGTTGACATCGGTCCACAGATGTCAAAGTGTATTAGTTCACCTGGCTTCTTTGCTCGTGTTGCCGACTCTTTGAATGGTTTTCTGCACGTCTTGCCGAGTATACAACCTTCGCAGAACTGCTCATCATTTTCGCTCCCACTGATCGAAGACTTAATTGTCTTCATGCCACAGACCGCATCGCTTTTTGCTATCTTCTTTACAGTCTTGTAATTTGTATGCCCTAACCTCTCATGCCATACATTAAGAGACGCTTCGACAGCTGCAACATTTGCTGAAATTACTGACAATGTTTCAAAGTTCATGATACACATTCCGTTAGATATACGTCTACCTGAACCTATAGTTTTACCATTAGAAAGTAGTTTAAGGCGCTCTTTCTCTACATGAACACTAATACCTTTATCGGCCGTTGCACCTAAGCTAAAAAGATTTCGACTAATCTTCGGTACATAGAGCACGTTAGATAATGTTCGGTTGATACGTTTGTTACCAACAATTGACACAATGTCTATTTCACCACGTCCGCGAGCATAAATAATTTGCTTATTACCGACCGTTATGCCTAATGTATCATCGGGAATTTCCTTGAACGACCTGAACCATTCCCGCCTAAATGACATGTGGTGACTGGCGCCAGAATCGCCGATCCAGTCGTCCTCTTCTGTAACCGCTGAATAGTTGCTAACTGCTGCGAAGTAATGGCCGCTCGTCAATGGCTTCTCGATCACTGCTGTTGCCGCCCCATCCTTATGTTCTGCTTGCAATTTTCGGCAGTCTCGTTTGATATGACCAAGTTTGCCGCAATAATAGCATTTTATCGTCTTCGACTTCTTGCGTTTGGCTGCATTCATACTCTGGCTCTTCTTTGCAAATAGCGCGTCGCCCGTGTCGGTATTGTCGTTCAACCCATTAGTTTCTTGTTCAATTTGCATTAATTGTTGCCGTAATTGATCAAATGTTAATGTGACTCCAGTTGCCACTTGCATTCGATAAGCGTGTCGAAAGCTGTTGAATTTTGGCGGAAGATCTGCGATTAGCTTTGCAATCATTTGCGTCTCACTGTACTTCTCATCGACCATTTGCAAGCGTTGTACGATCACTGATAGTTGAGCACAATAGCTAGACACCGACATGGATTCACCGAACGTTAGCTTCTGCCATTCTTGAGACAACAGATACTTGTTTTCACTCGTTGTTGACTCATAGATTCCTTTGATCTTGTCCCAGATTTTCTTTGAGCTGTCGCAGTCACGAATCGATGCATGATCGTCGTCAGTTAACCCATATGTGAGGACTCGCATGGCCTTTGCGTCGAGTCTTCTCCAATTCTTGATGCCTTCCTGTGATCCTGTGCCAGTCGGGCACACTTCTGTGCCGTCGACTACTTCGTACACGCCCAGTGCACGAAGGCAAGACACCACCTCGAACTTCCACCGTTGATAGTTCGCCTTGGTCAAAACTGGCAGCTTGATCTCGTCCAACGACATCTTGAAATATTTGAGTATGCAGCACGTGAATTTTTAGTCACTTCACGAATATTCACTTTGCGAGTAATCTGGGCTCATAACCTGATGTATTTCGTAATTAAAGTCTTTATTGAACATTTAAGTGCATACAGTATACGACGCACGCTAGTGACGCTCAGAGTCGGCCATTAGACTGTGTTAACAAAAGAAAGTTAGTTGGCCACTTAGTACAGACGGGCGACCGGCAGAGCGCAATACTTATACCTTAACAATTTTACTTTGGGCTTTTTACTATGCCACAATTCGAATGGTGTTTTATGTATTTTTAAAGCTTTAGTTGGGGTTAAATTAATTAAATATGTAGCAGTAAACACTGCCTCTCCCCAAAATACTTTATCTCAACTAGCACCACTTATCATTGTGCGTGCCTTTTCTGTTATTGTTCGAACCACACGTTCTGAAACACCGTTCAATTGAGGGGTTCGTGGAACTGTTAAATGAAAACTAATTCCTCTTTGCACGCAATATTCCTTCATCTCATTTGATAAATATTCTCTACCATCGTCACAATATAAATTACGCAATTTTAAATTAAAATGGGCATCACTTTTTGCAACAGAATCTTGAAAAACAGAAAAGACTTCTGATTTATAAGTGATTAAATATGTGACACAATAATGAGTGAACTTATCTACGAACAGTACATAATAATTTTTATTATTAATTGTAGATGGAGTGATAGGGCCACAAACATCAGAATGAACAATAAACAATGGTCGTTTTCTGTGAGTTTCATCTTTGACTTTTTCAAATGATAATCTTGCTTGTTTACCATTTATACAAGCTTCACATAAATTGTCATTGACTTTATTAATATATTCTGTATCATCCACCATTTGTTTATTTTTCAATTCTAAACATTTAGCTTTGCCAATATGGCCTAAGCGTTTATGCCACAGTTCATAATTATTACTGTGGGATTGGTGGTGGTTAATAGTCGGCTTAGATCTGCTCCGTACTCCGTGTATATTCAGACCGTCTCCGTGTGTATCGTCTGTCAACTCTCACTCCGTGTGTTTTTTACAACTGTCCCTTCGTTTCGTCCGTCGTGTCTATTTATTTCCCGTCGTGCGTCTTCGTCTTTTGCGTCTGTCTCTGTCCCTCGAGGAAAAACGGCACGTCCGCCTGAGTCCGAGTGCATCCTGGCCGCTGGGCCTCACCCCCGGGAAATTCCCGGGCCTGCCGGCCTCGTGCACTCTCCCTTGCGTACCGTTTTGCCTCGAGACGTCCGTACCAGTCGCCGTGTGTCACCGTTAGTCCGTACCGTTAATTTGTAAAACCGTAAATGTCCCGTCCTTCGTCCTTACTTCTACGTCTACGCTATCTTAACTCTAGCCTATGCGATACAGTAAATATTCCCGATACTACATTACTTATTATAATAGGTGAAGTAAAAAGTTTTGAGCGTTTTGAAAATGTCGATAAAATCATGGATATCGTCGAGTCAGACCGGCATGCGAGCACTTATTCCATCGCCCAGGAACTGAAGATTAGCCAGAAAACCGTTTGGAACCATTTGCATAAGGCTGGTCTCAAAAAGAAGCTCGATATATGGGTGCCACACGAACTGACGCAAAAGAACCTTTTGCAGCGAGTTGATGCCTGCGATTCTTTGCTGAAGCGTCACGAAATGGACCCATTTTTGAAGCGGATGGTGACTGGCGATGAAACATGGGTCACATACGAGAATAACAGGCGAAAATGATCGTGGTTCAAGCGCGGTGAGACGGCCCAAACGGTCGCCAAGCCCGAATTAACGACCAAGAAGGTTTTATTATGTGTTTGGTGGGATTGGAAGGGAATCCTGCACTATGAGCTGCCCCCATCGGGCCAGTCACTCAATTCGGGCCTGTATTGCGAAAAACTGACCAGATTGAAGCAGGCGATCGACGAGAAGCGACCAGAATTGTCCAATCGGAAGGGTGTTGTCTTCCATCAAGACAACGCCAGGCCGCACACATCTTTAACGACACACCAGAAGCTCCGAGAGTTTGGATGGGAGGTTATATCGCACTCGCCGTATAGCCCAGACCTGGCACCAAGCGATTATCACCTTTTTAAACATTTACAAAATTTTCTTGATGGCAAAAAACTGGCCTCAAGAGAGGCTTGTGAAAGTGAGCTGGTCGAGTTTTTTAACAATAGGGACGAAGACTTCTTCAATCGCGGAATTATGAAATTGCCTTCAAAATGGGCAAAAGTTATTGAACAAAACGGCGCTTATTTGATCTAATTCCGAAAATTCTAAGTTTGTTAATTTTATCATCAAAATAAAGAGAAAAAACGCTCAGAACTTTTTACTTCACTTATTATTATGAACTTGAGAATTTCTTTTATTTAATTCTCTTATGTTAATTTTAAAATCAACGGCTATTAAATTATCTAAGGGCTTACCAATCATCACCATTTTACCATTCATACTTATCTGGACTCCTTCCGCGTCGAAAGTAATGCATAGCCCTGCGTGCTGCATTCTCCGCACTGACAATAAATTGTACGGGACCTCTGGACAATACAGCACATCTTCCAGGACACCTTCAATTCCCATATTGCTGGTGACATCGATAGTCCCTTTCTTCGTTGCTGTTATGTAAGATCCATTTTTGGCAATGGAAATTTTTATCGGCGGTTACCATACAGTAGAGCTCGAAAATATATCGTCCTTATTGATAACGTGGTCCGAGGCTCCCGAATCCAAAAGAAAGCTTAATTTTTCTTCGGCTTGACGTCGATAACTTCCGACCAGTAAGGCGAAACCCCAAGTAGCTTCTTGCGATTCTCTTGGTTCCGTAATATTAATTGTTTGCACAGTTCTGATTCTGTCTTCATTGTACTGTTGATTTCTTTTATGGTAGAAACAGTCCTTAATTTTGTGACCTCTTCTACCACAATGATGGCATTTGATAAGCTGTCCCTTCTTATTATTATTATAATTATTATTCGGCTTCTTCATTTTATAATTTTTTTTAAATATCTTTTTATTTTCCTCATACTTTCTTTTATTAATATGAGCAAGAAGAACTTTAGAACTGGTGCAACTGCCTTCAATTCTTAGTTTAACTTCGTGATCTAAAAGTCCCGTCTTTACAAAGGCTATTGTCAAGTTGTCTTCCGATAAAGTTTCAATTGCTGTGATAACACCATCATACGATGCAGGAAGTGTTAACAGCAAATGTGACACTTTATCCGTCTCTTCCAATTTTGCTCCAGCTGCTGACAATTCCGTAATTAAATCATCAAAAATTGCAAAATGCCTTATTAATTCTGTATCGCCTTGCAATTATAAACTTAGCAGCTTCTTCCTCAAAGCTAACTGCGTGGCTAAACTTTTTCTTTCGTATATCGCATCTAAACTCTTTGTTCCATCGTACGGAGACAAAAGCGCAATCGAGACGAAGCGAAAGTTTGCCGTTCTTTGAGGCTCGAGTCTGGCCGCCAGATTTTTTATTATTTACTAACATTTGGCGACCATCACGTGCCAAGGCGGCCAAAACTCCGGTCCTCAAAGAATTAGGCAGCCTTCGTTTTGAATGAACGTTTTCGTTAATCCGTCATGCTCTGTCAGCGGGTGGTAACCAGGGACTTCGGCCCGACGGTCCCATCGACCGCCGCTGACTCGCGATGACAAATCGGTCATAAATCGCGCCTTCGAAGAGAAATTCTGCCGATCGGCCGGACTAGGATTTTTTGGGCACATCTGGTTGCACTTTCCTCCACCACGTATTCGCAGGGGATGAGTTTCCACCTCCGTGGGGGCCTTCTCGTCGAGAGTCCCATGGGGGTGGTCACTCCTCTCGGAGGAAAGTGCGACCAATTAACATCTCGCACCGCCCAGAAAATCCGAAAAACCCGCCTGCTGAAACGTCGCGGAAATTCAGCAAGCGGGGATGTCCGGCCCACAGCGTCGCCGAAGGTCTTACGAAGAAAATTCTTCGAAGACACTTCGTTTCCGATCTTCTTGACGACAACTACAACATCGCGCTCGCTGACGACAACAGTCGTCACAGTTTGTCATTAAATTCCAAATTCTTACTCTTTCGCGAACTTACAAGTTCTCCGCCGGTCGAGGACTATCGCGGCGATTAATTAACCAGTCCCGGAAATCGCTAAAAGATTCCGCGAGTGGTGAAGTGGACGTCACGTCTTATTCACGATCGACATCGACGCCACAACACTCTTCAAAATTTCCCTCGCCGTGTTTCCATTTTGCGCAAAACCCAGAAAAGAATCCGAGAGGTATTCTACAAGTACACTACGACATACGAACTGGAATAAAAGAAGCGTGCATGAGGAGGAGTGGGGATGAGGCTAGAGGAGTGCGGAGAGTGCGTGCGAGTGGACGACATCTTTTGGATCTCACCAATCTTTTCTACCCATTAAAAACAGTTCTGGTTACATAACGTTCAATAAACCAATCTCTGCGTAATCCAGTCCTATATGTATTTTAACAATTTATCTCTTTTTGTATAGTACACATTTGTCTGGATGATAAGAGCCGTAGAAACATAGGCGTTACTACTGTTTCTATATGTCTTTAAAATATCGTTGTAGGGACGACGGTTTACAATCCGGTCTCCACCTTTGTCTCAATTTCGGGCTTCCGATACTGTGCTGGGCTCGTTAGCTATATTTAATTTAGCACTTTTCTGCTGCTTTGTGTCTCGCGGGTCTAGGACCGTCTGCGGTAGATAAGGGCCGAGTCATAATACATCGAAAAAAAGAAAGTCCATTGCCTAGGTGGGTACATACTTCGCCTGCATGAAATGTTCGTGGTAAACACATGACATTTGTTTTAAATGTTTCTACGACGCTTATCATCCACACAAATGTGTAATGTACAGAAATAAAGAAATTATTAAATATAAAATTGTGCACTTCTTTGCAATCCTAACATCAAAATGCGCTAATACGATAGAATATAAAATAGAGGCCAAAGTATATAAAACATATACAACACTATATCAAAATAAATGAAACATGTCTCATAAAGACATAAAATGAAATTAAAAGGTAGGAAAAAAAAAAGAAAAAACCGGAATTCCAAAATGCAACATACGGGATTCGATCTAGGGTTCAAAGTGACACTTCCGTGTCCGTTCAGCCACGCCGATTCGTTGAATAACGTTCTAACTGTAAGGTACTAACGGTACTTAACACTAAAATACGCTACACAGTTTTTGTAATAAAAAAAATATAGTATATTAAACGTAATCTGGGCCCATAACCTATTGGAAATGGGTGTTTAAATAACTCAATATACTTTATATTAATATTATTATTTATTATAAGGCTTTGGAAGAAACGTCTTTATACGGTAGGAGTTTAGAACGAACTGAGTGTGGGTGCCCAAAAAACGAGCTCGGGCCCACCCAGTAATATAAGCTGTTTATGATACTCTCCCCTACACTGCAGAGAGTCTCCTGTTTAGAATAGGAATTCCTAAAACGTAGAGTCGTTTTTGAACTCATTTAAAATATGTAACGTTATATTGTTAAGAATAATTCAACAGTATCTACTCATACATCCATGCACTCATTCATACGTACAGGGTGTTTCAAAAGGTTTTGTCACGGCTTCGGGGGGTTGTTCTAGAGCTCGGATTGGATGAAGATTTGTAAAAATTACTTGCCGCAAAATTATTTGACAAATTTCCGATTCAAACTGGCTCGGCTATCTTCTTCGTATTGTTACGTAGGTAAAATGTCTGAGAGGAACCATGGGTCAGAAGTGAACCGTTCTCCCGCAAATCGACTTTTAATTGGGCCTCCGCGATCTAATTCTCGCTTAGTAAGTGAGAGAGTCAGCTGTTCCTTCGGAAAGAGACACACAAGGTATCCTTGTCGGCTCGAACAGTCTAAGGAGAAGCGTGCTACTAGACATTGGAAATTGGGGGACTGGGTCACCGAACCACTAAGAGCAGTGCAAGTGTTTATGTTCTTCTCCCCGGGAGGGCCCATGAGCGAACCTGACACCGAGCGCAGGTCATTGACGTCTTCCTAGTCTCCGAAAAGTCGCATCGGAAGATATCGTTCGAAACGGTGTCATTTTCACCACCTTAATACAGACAGAGTTATATATTTTGTCATTTCAGAAGGAGTTCTGGGATAGCTGTGATATTCTCAAAATTCCGGATTTTATATTTCGTTCGTTATTCAATGGTTATGTCGAAATACTTCGTATGATATTTTTTTGCATTTTTATTGATTGTATTTCCAATACAAACATTACTATTTTTCTCGTTTTTTTTTTAAACGCACGGAAAATGTTACGGGCAATTGACGAGGCAGCGGGGGATTATACGCGAGCGCGGGAAATTTATAAGAATACGACGAGGATCAACGGCCTTCGGAATTAAATGGTACGCATTTGGTAACTCTCCCCTACTAATTTACATGAGCTTATATTTTTTTCCTTTCGCCAGAGTAAAATGTCCGTTAGTAATTGCTACATTTAATATTTAATTGCAACATCCCGATAGAGGATCCGACAGATAGCAACGATGGTAGCCGTCATCGAGAGTCGTAGCAGAGCGGTTCGAATAAAGCCTTCGTATTAATATTTTTGTCTTTATTAACTCTTCAAACGAACACGCTAAAGTCTCATAAAAATCGGCGTCTGCAGCTCCGACATGGTCGGTTGCCAGATGGTCAGCGAAGACGAAGACCGGATATCTAGTACTAAAAAGGCATTTGGAAATAAGAGAAAGTTTGTCCTTCTTTTGCTGACGGGCGCTGCAATTTTTTAGACTGTTAAACCAACATTTGGCAGCCATATGCGAACGAGTGACTACAGTGCGCGGGTATTGAAGAATTATGCATCTGGCTTTACCTTTCTTACTACGAGTCTTTGATTGGAAAATTTGTGCGAGAGTGTTCCCTCGACCATCCCCGACCGTGAGGTTCGCTCAAGGGCCTCCCGGGGGAAGAACATAAACGCTTGCACTTTTCTTAGTGCTTCGGAGACCCAGTCCCCAGATTTCTAATGTCGAGTAGCACGCTTCTGCTTAAACTGTTCGAGCCGACAAGGATATCCTGTGTGCTTCGTGTCGAAGGACCAGCTGGTAGTCTCACTTAGTAAGCGAAAATTCAATCGCGGAGGCCCAATTAAAAGCCAATTTTCGAGAGAACGGTTCGTTTCTGACCCATGGTTCCTCTCAGACATTTTACCTACGTAACAAGACGAATGCGACAAGCCGGTCAAAAAAATCAGCTACCCTTCCGCGAATTTTGCGGCAGGTTTTTTTCACAAATCTCTATCCAATCCGAGGTGTAAAACAACCCCTCCAAGCCATAATACATAATTTTGGAACACCCTGTACACACTCCTGTGGAACCTCGCTTTCGATAAGGTGCTGCAGACTCCCCTCCCCGACGACGCGTCGCTCGCTGCGTACGCGGACGACACCATGGTCGTCGTCGTCGGGAACGACTGGAGGACATTCTCGGGACCGCGGAGGATGCGGTGCATCGTGGAGCCATGTCTATCGAAGGCCTGGGGCTGAGGGTGGCTAGCGAAAAGACACAGGCGATATGGCTCTGCGGAGCCACAGGGAGCGGGTTGCCACCCGAAGCTTCGCTTAGGGTGGGAGAGACAGACGTCGGAGTAAGGCGTAAGTTTAAATACTTGGGCATCACTGTGAACAGCTACTGGCGTTTGTCATACCATTTTGAGAACTAGACCCGCAAGTTGAAGAGAGCGGCGGCTGGATTAAGCCGCTTGGCTCCCAACTTGGTCGGTCGAAGCGGGAGGGTAAGGCGGTTGTATGTGGGAGATGTTAGGTCCATGGCGCTCTATGGAGCTCCAGTATGCGCCACCAGCCTGGATGTCAACGGGCGAGCACACCGCGCTATGCGCAAAGTACATCGCCTGCTGGCTGTCAGGGTCGTGTGGGGCTACCGCACGATCTCCTACGCAGCCGCAACCGTCCTGGCGGGCTCTCCTCCGTTAGCGCTTTACGCAGAAATGGTCACGGAGATTTATTATTATCTCCGTGCACCGCTGCAGCAAACGTATGTGGGAGTGCCGTCCAGGACAGGGAATTCCTCGATTCCTCGAGGAATGGGTGACCAGAAAACATGGTCGTCTTTCCTATCGCCTAACTCAGATACTCACCGAACATGGTTGTTTCGGTGCCGCACCTGAATATGATAGGCAAGGAGGAAGCAGCTCGATGTCATCACTGTGAGGGGGAGGACGCTGCTCAGCACACACTGGAGGTCTGCCCAGCGTGGAGTGCTCAGCGCAGTGCCCTCAGGCATTTCATTGGGGATGACCTCTCACCACCTTCTGTGGTGAGAGAGATGTTAGAGAGCGAGGTGAAGTGGAGGGCTGCGGCGACCTTCTGCGACACCTGCCGCCGGCAGGCCTGTGCGAGGAGAAGGTAACCCGACGGGAGAGATCCGCAAGCATGCACGGATCCTATCATCCCCTAGGGTTATACCGCCTTGTGTTCGTCGTGAACGTATTTATTTATTTATTTGTCTGTCTGTTTGTTTGTTTATTTGATTGTTTGTTTGTTTGTTTGTTTGTTTGTTTGTTTGTTTGTTTGTTTATTTACTGTATGCGTGTATGTGTGCTAGTGTTTTGGTATGAGTTCTATTTATTTATTTGTTCAAGGTAAGTGAACACTTAATTATATTTAATTATAGTTAAGTATTCTTACAGGAAGGTCAGTCGGGGCAGGAGGCTGGCAAGGGGCATCCTCCCTTCCAGAATCCTGCCCTTGACTCAAACCGTCGACCAGGTAGAGGTGAGGGCCTTACTCGGTGCGCTTTATGCAACCACGGGGGGAGGAGGAGACGCCAGGTCGTGACCGCATGACGACCCCAAGTTTTTGGGGAAGCCCTGGGGAAGGTGGTGGAGCACCTTCGGGTAGGAAACTACCTTCACCGGGAGCAACATGCTACGAGTGGGCCACGGAAGTATCGCTAGTTTGGATCCTGGGACCCGCTTATAAAGCATTAACGAGAGGTCACCATGAGGTTTTAGCCAGTAAATATCCGGCACTACCCACTGCCCTTTCCTCAGGGCAGGGGGCGTCTTTTTGAAGATTTCCTCATGTAAAAAAAAGGTAATCCGATCATCATGTCCGTACACATAGGCATTTTAAAAAACAAATTTTCCAGCTGGCTGTGAACATCGTTCTTCTTCGGAGAGTCATAAGACACTAAACTGTTTCAAGCTCAAGCCCCGGAAGCAGCAGGCATGCAAGGCGGATAAATCAGACGTTATACGCCGTTGCGGCTTCGTCCGTTTTTCTTATCGATTGGGTGGACTCGTCCGAAATATTCGAAACCCGCGCAATATGCGTCTGCTTTAAACTGGTAGGTGTGACATTCGAGCCAGTAAGGATAATTCGTGTGTTTCTTTTCTTTGTATGGGTGACCTAAGAATCTGACATAATGAGCGAAAATCCGATCACAAGAGCCCCAGCCGTCACAACTATGGTCACAATTAACATTAATTTGCATGAAAAGGTTCATTTTTTAATCATGGTTCCTTTCAGACATGTTACCTACGGAAAGAGACGCATGCGGTAAGCCAATAAAAAGTTTGATCTTAATTTTTAATCGTTTCCTGGATTTTGCGGCTGGGTTCTTTGACAAATGTTCATCGATCAGAAGGTGTAGAAGAACGCCTGGTAGATCGTGACACATTATTTCGTAACATCCTGAACATTACACATTGTATAAATTAGCGTTCTAGGAAATCGCGCATGACGATCATTTTGTCATATCGTACAATGTGAATGGTCTAAAGTAATACATTTCCATGGCTCTATCCAATTAATTGTTTTGTATTTGCTCAACTAGGACGGTTGTTTGTAACTAATTTCTCGGACCTTCCTTTGTCCATTACTATTGATATCTATTCGTACAGATACGTCGAAAGTAGCAGCGTCAAATAGGGTTAAGGCGTAATTTACAACCTGGACCTTGACGTTGTAAGAACCAAACTTTATCTTTTTTTCCTAATTATTTCGGCAACCGTGCAGACCTGGCCCATCTTACGAACACCCTTCGATGATCGAATGGTCGCACGTGACCACCAATTTTTGCACGAACACCTTCCTCCAAGTTTGATTTATGACACCTGTCATAAATCTGGCGTCTTCTCGAAGCTGGTTTTTGACAAAACCAATGTTAACTCTACATTTTAGGTAGCCACCCACGATATTCAGGTGGAACCAATAACATGTGATCACGGGCTCAACATCCTCCTTCCTACTAACAATAAGTTACCACTCCGCCCCCGCAAGGAATGTCGACGGAGGAAGTGGTGCTTGAAAAACGGATAAAGGGACCAGGAATGAGACCACAAAAAACATTACCATTATTCCTCCTAACAGTACCATTACTACTTCAAACATTGTCACATTAGGCCCTTCCAACAGTTCAATACACTTCGTTGTACGCGCTCGTTCAGTTATACTTTGTTATTTTGTTATATTCTTGTTGATCTTTGTATTTCCGTGTAGATAGTCGTTATTGATATAATAAACAACACAAACCGAATTTCGGAGTTCAACTTTATGTCCAAGAAAAATGAAAAAATCAGATTCCGACAACTAAATTTTCCAACAAAAAAGACATCTATATCTAACCTTCGGGCAACAGGCACACGAGTCAACAAATAGTTTAACCCATTTTCAAATCCGGGGAATTTATCAATTCAGTTATATGGCGGGTTGTATGAAGTATCGCGTTATATGAAAACACCACCACAGACGGTCTCAATAAGTTTGACGGCGTAGAAATACGCGTTATGCATGTAAGGAGGTTTAACTGTACACGCAGAATGAAAAAAATATAAGAATCTGACGGGACGATTTTATTCCATCCTTCGATATATGTACGTATCATTTCAACGTAGACATATATTACAAAAATGCTGCATTTAGGTAGCCAGCAAGTGAAAACAAATAATGAAGGGTGTAAGGGGAGAGCGAGCAGACCATCGTTTGATTTCCATTGAGTTCCGAGACTTCGAACGAGGTGCCTCTCCTGTTGCAAATCACAATTTATATCCTTGACACGAAGGAGAGACGAAGTTAGCCGTAAACAATAGAGAAAATATTGTTGGTGATGATAATTAAGTAGTTTCCTAGTATTTTTTGTTCTTAATCTGACGTCCGACTTTTTCATAATATTTGAATTTGCAGTTTCGCGCTCTTTAATTATTAACTCGACGAAATGAGAAAACGACGTTTTTCAAAACGCCCGTGCCTTGATGCTCTATAAGGAATTTTATTTTCGAAATTTTCTCAATTTCAATGTACAGGGTGTAAAGAAATTAATGGTAATGGCTTTCAAGGATTGTTCTACACCATCGTATGGATGGAGATTTGTGGAAAAAACCTGCCGCAAAATTCGCGGTAAGCGAATATTTCAGCTTATTTGTTTGACTAGCTTTTCGCATTCGTCTCATTACGCGGGTAAAATGTCTTTGTTAGAGGAACCATGGGTCAGAAACGAGCCGTTCTCTCGCAAATTGACTTTTAATTGGGTCTCCGCAATTTAATTTTCGCTTACAATTAGTAAGTGAAACTACCAGCTGGTCCTTCGGAAAGAAACACACAAGATATCCTTCCTGGCTCAAATAGTTTAAGCAGAAGCGTACTACACGATATTAGAAACTGGGGGACTGGGTCACCGAACCTCTAAGAAAAGGGTAAGTTCTTCTCCCCGGGAGGGCCCTTGAGCGAAACTGAAACCGAACGCAGGTCACTGACGTCTTCCTAGCATCCGAAAAATTACATCGAAAGATTTCGTTTGAAAGAGAGAAATTTTCACCAGCTTAATGCAGATAGAGACCGATAAAAAATACAAGCTAAATATTTCTTCGAGATCCCACCACTCAGGTAAGTTTAACAAAAATCGGCGTTCGGATGGTCAACGAAGACAAATGCGATATCTAGGAAGAAAGAGGAATTTGGAAGAAAGCGAAAGTCTGTTCTTCTTTTGTTGCCAGTCGCTGCATTTTTTTAATCTGTTAAACCAACATCTGGCAACCATGTGCGCACGATCGACCAATGCTGGCGGGTATTGAAGAGCTCGGCATCTGGCTTTACCTTTCTTACGAGTCTTTGATTGGAAAATTTTTGCGAGAGTAGTCCCTCGACCATCGCCGACTAGCGGAACAAAACGGTCATAAAACTTGGCTCCAGCGAAAGATTTCGCCAGTCGACCGGTCGAGTCTTTCTGACAATGAGACCCACATTGTTGCATTTTTTTTCGCTGCTTTGAGCACGTATGTTAAATATCCTAACCCGGCCGGCTGCCGCAATATTTCGCCAAGGCCAATTGCTCCCGTAAACTGAAAGACTACGACGTTTAAAGGGACCGAACGCCTAGCAGGGTGCCCTGACCTTGCCATGAGCCTGAGTCAAGTGTCTTTTCTTACGTTTCACTACCTAAAGGAGGATACGTAAATACTCAGAATCCGGAATTCTAGGTTTCCGCGCAACGATAATATGTTTACTTACCAGTGGGATGTTCAATTCCTGTATATTTTCGTTTCATCTTCTCCATTTTCATCCTCGCCGTCATTTTTTTTAAACAATACTGACGTTGTGCCCGTTTACGGTTGGCTTTTCAAAAGCTCTACGAAGATGCTGTTGGTTTTCTACATAGAGAGAAAATGTGTTACAGTTGGTAAACGAAAGTTGAATGAGTGGTTCGAATGTTCATTCGAATCAAGAGCTCAACGTAAAACAAAATTGACAGCGTCCGTACCATGTGGTGGTTTCCCACCAGAAATTCAGAGTTAACGGTAACCAGTTGCAATTTCGCATGTGCTTTTTTCAAAGACATTTCTCTCGAGAACAGGAATGGACAATAGAGAACATAACTACGAGTCCTACCCAATGTCTTCGCTTACATAATTCCAGATATTGGAACGTGCATTGCATATTCGAGACGGCGGTCCTCTTTTCTATTGTCCGTTCCTATCCTCTGTCGCGTCGTAGCCGCTGGTCTCTTCGGGTCGCGGGACCTACGGGGTCCTACCCTGGGATCCGCTGGGTTATTATTAACCGAAAAGGTGTTTTAATTTTAACCGAAGTCTATTTGGGTCCGACTTCGGGAGGACCTTGTAGTCCCGTGGTTCCGGGAAGGATTGAGGTTGCGGAGGAGGAGGAGGAGGAGGAGAAGAAGGAGGGGGAGGAGGAACCTTCTTCAGGAGGGTTTCGAATAGGGAGGAAAATCCCTCGTTCGGAACCTTCGTGGGGGCCTGGTGCAGCGCGCGAATTAAACGCCGGGTCTGTCGTTACTTTCCCGCTCGGGTTTTGCCCATGGAGAAAAGAAATCAGGGTAAGGAGTGAACTTTGGTGAGAAAATGACTGAACGCCCTATGGCGAGAGCGCAAGTCGGATCACGGGAATGAGTTGAACGCCCTATGGCGAGAGCGCAAACTCATATGCAGGACCAAACTGAACGCCCTATGGCGAGAGCGCAAGTTTGGGGAACGACGGACGGAATTAAAGGAATTGAGCGGGAAAACAAACGAAAAAGATTCTGGGTGAAAAATTCACCGCGACGTTAAAATAAAATTACACAACTTGGAACAAAAACGGAATATATTCTAATACCAAGAAATCAAATACAATGAACTGAGTGACAGCGAAACGAGCTTAAAACAGGAAAAATATAAGTGTCGCAAGGCGAGTTTTCCTCGCCTTTATATACGAAGGCGCTGGATCAGCGTGGGCGCTGATTGGCCCAGGTTTTCGCAGGCCCTTGGTTTTCCTGGTAAGGAAGGGGCATCCCTTCCTTTCCAAAGTCTTCCTTTTTATTTCCTTATAATTTATGTAGATTTTTATAATTTTAATTATTTTAGGTTTGCCTTATTCACAACATTAGGATTCTGATGGTTTTTAAATCATGATTTTATATGGATTTTAAAGGAAACTAATGAATTTATAATATAACTTTAAAAGATTAAGAAAAATTAAAGATGCCGGGTGAGTCCAAATATTGTGAATAGTCCAGAAGAAAAAGCTAGTGAACTTTTGTTTGCTGTTGAATATTTGTATTTTTGTATGCTTCAGCTATATTTTTTAAATAAGGAAACTCCTTACTCGGCTTGACTGAGGGGAGAGGTTGACATTTGCCAGCACACCCTTTTGTCTAGGCGTGCTGGCCAACGTTTGGGTCCTCATAAAAACAGGACCGTAGCTAGCTTTTCCTTCTGGGGGGTATTTTTCGCCCAGGTTCGACGCAGTATGCGACACCTGACGAGGAGTGTCTTTGAAAAAGGAAATGTGAAATTTGTAACTGGTTACCGTTAACTCTGAATTTCTGGTGGGACAAGAAATTGGTTTTAAGAAAAATGACGGTGAGGATGAGAACGGAGAAGATGAAACGAAAATATACTCGAATTGAACATCCAATTGGTAAGTAAACATATTACCGTTGCGCGGAAACCTAGAATTCCGTATTCTTAGTATTTACATATCCTCCTTTAGGTAGTGAAACGTAAGAAAAAACACTTGACTCAGACTCATGGCAAGGTCAGTGCACCCTGACCTTTCCTTTCCGGTGGCTAGGAAGACGTCAATGACCTGTGTACGGTGTCAGGTACGCTCAAGGTCCCTCCCGGGGAGAAGAATATAAACACTTGCACTTTTCTTAGTGGCTCGGTGACCTAGTCCTCCAATTTCTAATGTCGTAGCACGCTACTGCTTAAACTATTCGAGCCGGCAAGGATATCTCGTGTGTTTCTTTCCGAAGGACCAGCTTGTAGTATTACTTACTAACAGATAATTAAATCGCGGAGAAACAATTAAACGTCAATTTGCGAGAGAACGGTTCGTCTCTGACCCATGGTTCCTCTCATTGTCAGACATTTTACCTGCGTAACAAGACGAATACGATAAGTCAGTACAAAAAATCAGCTACCCTTCCGCGAATATTGCGACAGGTTTTTTTCACGAATCTCCATCCACACGGAGGTGTAGAACAGCCCCTGAGAGCCGTGAACATTAATTTTTATACACCCTGTACAGTAAAAGCTGGATACATGCGACAGAGTTAGGGGGCCCAACATCGTTTTTAGGAAGTAGAGGTATCGAATCTGTGTTTACATTAGGGCTCCAGACGAGCGCGAAGTTAGAAAAGGACAGACAGTAGAAGACGCAGAGAGACCAAGCAAACAAAGTGAGGGGCTCGAAAGTATCGGCTAATGTAACAATAAACTTTTGTATTTGTCAATTTTTCTAAATATAACTTTTCCCAATGTATTTTTGATATTTTTCCGATTAAAATGAGACCAAACACGATATGTTCGAATTATGTAAATAGTAAGTAAATATAATTCAAACTATATGGTGTTTGGTATCCTTTTAGTCGGAAATATCTCACAAATACGTTAGCAAAGGCTTAAAAAAATCAAAATGAAAAAGGTGATGCCTCCTATTAGTATTGCTTCACCGATACATTCGGGTGGTGTTATGTTTAAGCTCGCAAAGATAGTGAAGTCTCCCGTTATGTGGCACAGGGTAAGCGGGGAGTGTCACTTGCACCGCCTATTCCCAGCATATCGGTCCTGGAAACCTGGGATCGTCTAGTGACAACAGAACCCGAAACACTTCTTTCGTCGTTCCCATGGCGACGCAACGAATGTGCGGCTCTTTAAGGCAGTCACGCGTTAGAATCGAAAATGATGTCAGAACGAGGGATGTCTCCATCCGCCAGGCAAATCAGAACAAACCACGGGCCAGAGGACTTCACTTCATTTGCCAGCTTCACACTGCTCCCTCGCCGAGCTTCGAGGTTCGCCAAGAGGGATCCTCCTATGTGGACGGGATAGTCATGTCGCATTTATCCTGCTGTTACTGTATCTATGTTGACTGTACTTTTTGTTTTTGATATTCCGAGTGACAAACGTAAAATTTGAAACGCCGGCCTTCATCCTCGTACATCCCCGTGCAGTCGCGTTTCAGCTTTAAATTGATCCGATTTTCGAAAAGTCACGCCGATGAACTCTTCTCGCAAGTCGTTACGATTTTTTTTCTGATTTAAAATTGTTTCAATGTTCCGATGAATTCGGGCGATCTGTAATTTCTTCCGTTTCGAAGGCTCACCCTCTTCTATGTAGAGATTACCGCCGATTTCTGGCCACCCAACTGTCACCGGTGTTTCTCTCTTCCGGTCTGTAAATAAACGAAAATCACAATTACTGTGGTATGTTGGTCAACAACAGCCTCATTGTTAAGAACTTTGTGAGGGGCATCTGCATTTCCCGGTGGATGCAGATGCTCCTATTCTTTCTCACGCTATTCAGATAGAGGTTTAAGTCACATACGCTTCAAAAGGCACTAGTTTTGAGAAAAGTTAATTTATTGTAAATACATTTCTTTGCATACCAGGCTGAAGAGGCATGAGACTGTTAACTTTTTAGGGATATTTATTGACTCTTCAGCCCCTCACTAGTGCATGACACGCCTTAGACTTCGACGAGGGTTTCTAGACCACCCTGGAATAATTTATGCTAGTCAAAGAGTGCCCAAAGGCATTGGGACTCTCTCCAGGGGTGGTTCTGGAAACTCTCACCGTCACTGTCCTTCTTCCCACGGATCTCCAATTTATTTGAAAATAACCAACATATATATATATGTTGGTTATTTTCAAATAAATTAGATTGATAATTAGATATAACAGTGACTTATAGTAATATTGCCCCACCCTGTATATTGGAATCCCACTTCTGACACGAAATTTAAAATGATGTTTCCGTGATACGGGTCCAACAATTTTATTATAAGAAATAAAATCGAAGACTTTTCGGATATATATATATATATATATATATATATATATATATATATATATATATATATATGTATACATCAGAGGAGTGGTAACCAACACCTATAAACATCACCATAACACTAAAATACAGTCCACTTAAAATTGAAACTCCTCATCACTCATATAACGACAAAAGTACTTGGTTACGGACACGATGCGACGGGCGGTTCTAATTTTAATAAAAACCATACCATGGCAAACGACCCAGGCTTTGATTTAAAAAAAATTCAATTTTCCATTACGATTGCACTAACTATCAGCCACGCGCGGCAAGATATAGTCGAATAGAGACTATAATAGTAAATTATAACACTATACAATATGTTTCTCGCGCTATCTTAATTTACGCTGAAGGAAAATATATTTTCCTCGAGGTTTTGCAAAGTAACAAGTGTATATACTACGTTTTAATCTCAATATTTTTTCTTTCGTACCTACCGAATTTATTTACGCGATTTTCATTCGCGTAAAAACGTGGAACGGAAACTCCCCGTAAATTGAAAGACGGGCATATAAGCTCGGATATCTTTCGTACATTACAAGTTTTTTACATTTTCCATTTGTTGCTTCTTTTTTTGTAGTGTAATGCGCATTATTTTATAATTTTTGGTTGAAAATACGGCATATACATATATGTTGGATACCGACTCATCTTAAATATTTTTGTAAGAGATATTCCGAAGTGACTCTGATCTCAAATAGGACGCACTGCTTATTTTCAGTCATTTATCGCTTTTCCTAAATATTTCAAAATATCAAGAGATGCCATTGAAATAACATCCACCTTTTCAGAGTCCGAGTCACAGGGGTTAGAATTCCCTAACCTCCCACCACACTAATTTACAGTTCTTAAAAGGACGGCCGAAGGCTCGTAGAGAACACAGTTTTTAGTTCCTAATTCTGCGAAGAAGTCATACCTTTAGCCTGCGTCTCTTATCTCGTTTGTATCCGAAAAGTCTTCGATTTTATTTCTTATAATAAAATTGTTGGACCCGTATCACGGAAACATCATTTTAAATTTCGTGTCAGAAGTGGGATTCCAATATACAGGGTGGGGCTATAACTATTAGCACCTCAGATATCTTCGAAACTATAAGTTTCACAGAAATATTTGCTGAAATAAAATTGCACAGTGCGGACGGGGCCATCCGGTGGCGATAATAGTTTTTCTGTAGGTGGAGGTACTTCCGACATTTGAAGGTCACCTCCATTTTTTTAAATGGATCGGTATATTTTTGCTTCCGTATCATGATAGAGGATATTAAAACGAGTTCAACGACCTATTATACAAGGTCATTCACGGTCATAGAAAGTAGAGAAAGGTGATAATACTTAGGTTTTGGTAGTAAATGAAACATACGTATTGTAAACAGTAGAAGAAGGCGTAATACTTACCGTTTACTTCACTGAGACTAAACACTGCTCGAAGGACACTTTAATAAGTTTGCAGGATGTGGCAGCGACGTACAACGAGCACGTCGCATCGAAAACGCGATAACGCGTCGCCACGTAACTTACATTTTCGCCAAGAGGCCCTTGAGCTTGGCGACGGCCCGTCGCCGTTACTACGGGACCTTTGCAGCCCGACCGATCTCGGGAAAACAGCAAATGAAATCTGTTACGGCAATGACCTTGTGTAATAGGTCGTTGAACTCGTTTTAAGATCCTCTATCATGATATGGAAGTAAAAATATACCGATCCATTTAAAAAAATGGAGGTGACCTTCAAATGTCCGAAGTACCTCCACCTGGAAAAAAACTATTATCGCCACCGGATGGCCCCCTTCGTACTCTGCAATTTTATTTCAGCAAATATTTCTGTGAAACTTATAGTTTCGAAGATATCTGAGGTGCTAATAGTTATTGCCCCATCCTGTATACAACACTTTTTAGTAAGAGTCAGAAGCAAACAACTCTGGGCATGTTTTTCACAGGCCCATTTGTCAAAAGAACTCAGGCGTGCACCCAATGGTCCTTCTGGCGAAGACTTATAATTAAAAATTATTTTCACAAATGACATGTTCATTTTTTCGTAGCAAGTGCATACAACAAATAAATGTATTTACTATAGGTGTGGGGAGGAGGCAGCACAAATTAATCGATTTTCAATGAAACCTTATCGGAAATCGTGCCATAGATAGCGACGCGACGGTTTTGCATAACGACGGCCATCCTGGGAGGGATTACCGTTGTTAACCGAGGTACCACCGTAGGGGGTTTAAACTTCATAATGGTTGATTCCCAACACTTTAACAGCCATAAGGAACAATTATTGCACGGAAATTTACTCCAATCGGTGAAAATCACCTTTCAAAACTTGCTACAATTACAGCAATTTTCTTTCTAATTGTAAGGAACGATTTAACGCAGGTCACTATGTTGTTGGATCTCCAATTCTAACATCAATTTTACGTTGGTGTACGCGTCGGTAATCAATTGCATCACTTTTTACTACTAACTACACTGCGGTGCATAACTATAGCACCGCCTCAGTTTTTAGTTGTCTCGGCTTTTAAATTAAAACTGCAAAAAAATTAATTGTATGAATTGGAAGAGTATGAAAAACAATGAACTTTAGATTAAACCAAATTTAAATTGCCCTCTTATACAAAACGATATAATCGAGAATGTGATTTTTAGTTGTTGCGTAACTATAGCTCCAGCATCCTTATTTGCTAATTTCAGTGTGTTTATCTGCAATTTTTATCTTACCGCGCATCGCCTAAGTTGCATAAGTAAATATTCTCCAAAATAGAAATAAAATTAAAAAGAATTTGCCACAATAATATAAAAATTTGTACCTTGGAAATGCCTCGTGGTAAATATCTAACGGAAGAAGAAAAGGGCATTCGCGAAATTGCTCGTAGGCTGGGAAGATCACATAAAGTTGTTATTAACTTTTTACATGACCCAGCTAATTATGGGAAGTATAAGACATGTGAGCCAAAGAAGAAATTAAGTCCATGCATGAAACGAATAATTGTGAAAACGGCTAGCAACACACTAAAAAGTTGTGATGAAATTCAGAAAGAACTTAATCTTGATATTTCACGGTGGACTGTACATCGAATTCTACAAAAGAATCATAACATCGTGAGACAAAAATTAAAATCCGCTCCCAAACTTCTACCGCGTCATAAGACTGCAAGACTTGAGTACGCTCGAGCAAATATGGATCGGAACTGGCATTGCATAAGTTGATTTTAGATATCAAAATCTTGAAAATTCAACTAACTGCAATTTTTTCGTTAGCAACTAGACTATCCTTTCGGACGAAAAGAAATTTAACCTTGATATACCCGATGGGTACAATTCATACTGGCGAGATCTTCGCAAAGAACCACGGTATTTTACGAAAAGAAATTTCGGTCGACGGAGTCTTACGGTTTGGGGGGCTTTTTGCATTGATGGCAAGTTGCAATTACCTTTCCCGTCGAAAAAAATAAACAGTGACGAATATATCGGAATTCTACAAAATAATTTGCTACCCTTTCTTAAAGAACATAACACACTTAATTGGTCATTTCAACAAGACAACGCGGCAATACACACAAGTAGAAAAGTAACAGCATGGTTTAAAGCAAATGGAATTAATGCTATTAAATGGCTAGCATGCTCGCCCGATCAAAATCCTATGGAAAACTGTATAACTGTAAGAAAGGTTTATTCGGAAAATCGGTAGTACAAAAACGTTTCAGAGTTGCAAGATGCCATAATTAGAACAAGCAAGGAAATTAGAAAAGATATTTTTCGGAAACTTATTGGTAGCTTACCAAACAGAATTTTTGGGCTAATTATAAAATCTGGTGGTCTTACGGATTACTAGAATCGTTTGTATTTTACTTTGCTGGCTGTGGTGCTATAGTTATGCCACAGTGGAAACTCTCACTTTTGTTTATATCGTATGTACAAAGGAGCAATTTAAATAAAATGAAACTAAAGTTCATTGTCTTCAATACACTTCAATTTCCTGTTATTGATTTTTTTTTCATTCTTAATTCAGTGTCTGTAACAACAAAAAACAATTTTCTTGGATCGCTTTCTTTTCTTTATATCGATTCCTAAATGTCTATGGATTTCAGAAATGGCAAAATTATTGAAATTTGACAAAAATTGTAGTTACAACAAACGTTTAAAGTTGGAACTTTTTCTCGAGACCACACGTTTTCTATCGAAAAAGCACGTTGTCGTCTTCGTGAGATTTTGACGAATCTATCTTATGTAACGGCGAATAACTCGCACTCAGGATCCGCCAAATAAAAAAGAACTTGTAATTCTAGACTTTCTGTATTAATTATCGTGGCTCGTTCGGGCAGCGATTCGTCGTATGGTAAGTAAGTGGAAAGAATAATCTGAGTAGGCAGGAAATACAGGGGTTTTAAGGGATTTTGGAGAAGGAGTGGGAGTGGTGATAGTGGTGGCTGCAAGGCGAAGGTCGAAATTGAGGAGTGAGGTTTTGGACTTGAAGCAGTGATTTTGGAGATGAGTAAGGAGCGGTGACGGTGCTTAGGGAGTTGAAAGGTCGGGATGGAAAAATGGAGATGGAGATCTGAACTTGAGGTAGTGAGTCAGAGGTGATCGTGGAGCAGCGGATGTTAGTAGAGCTACTGTACAATATGTTTTTGTTGTATCAATATGGAGATATTCTAACTTATCCTAACTTATATATTAGTTGATCAGAGGGTCGGTACATTACACTTATATTTTCTAATTACTTTTTTCCCTAATTGAAGAGCATTCTTCTATGATAAAAATGCAATATACTGTAGGAACGGAATTTTTCTACGCGTAGATATTATTAATTTTGGAATAAGTGAGTGTGGATGGTTTGTATAATATATAAGCGAGAGTGGATGTTTAGAGTACGTGATTTGGAAGGCGACGGATGTCAGGGCTAGCATGAATGTTTAGTCTGTAGATAAAGAGAAAATGGGTGAGTGCAACAGAGAACGCATGCTGTTAGAAAGGCGAAGAATGCATGCTGTGAGAAAGAGTATCGAGGGTGGATGCGAGCGTGAATTTTGGGGAAGAGTTAGTTAGTGGAGTCGAGTTGAGTTGAGAATACAGAGTTGAGTGACGATTACAGAGAGTGAGAAGTTATAGCGTGAGTGGGGAGAGTTAGTTATTGTAGTATTGTTAAGAGTATTGTATTTTTATCTAGTTAATAAAGTTAGTCATTTGTTTTAATTACACGCGTTCAGTTAAGTTTCTAGGTTACGATATTGTTAATTTATTCTAAGGGAAGCTGTTCGATTTATTGAAAGACGAGTACCGATAGTCTTTGGTCGCTCGTCTGAGACTAAATTAGAATAGGACCCTATAATACTGAATATAAACATTAGTATTTGTAGTTTATTAAAAAATTAACGTTCAATGAATGAAAGAAAATCATCAAAGTTTTCTATCATTGACAATGAATATCTTTTTATTTCCGTATTTTTTCGGAATTCTGCAAATGCGGCTCTTTTCTGCAAGCTTTCTGCTATATGATCCTGCAAAGAAACCTTCCTTATTCGTCCCACAAATTTGATTTTCTATTGTTTAACGAGTCGCGCTCACTCCAGCGGCTACCTGCCGCCAGAGTCTGTCAGCGCTTTTAAGGAAATCTTTCCTATGAATTGGTTGAATTAGAAGAGGGTAAAAAGTTAATCTAGTGTTGTAAATGAGCATTCGAAATTTCTGTCTACATGTAGTTCAAACAATATCGTTTTAAATGGATTCGGAAACCAATCAGAGCGGTTTTAATGTAAAGCCATGCGATTCACAACTTCTCGGAATTCGCTAAGCCAACTTGTAAAAACCGGGAGTTAAATAGAAACCCTCATCGGCAATTACAAGTCGATAGTTTCTTAAATGTGGGTTTTACAACTTAATGATTCTAAGTCTACCAGCAGGTCGCACATGCTATAAACCGCAGGCAGAGGGGAAGCCGAAAATGTCGGCCAGCGGATGAGTGAGATAAAAATGTTTTTTTCTAATTATCCTCCGTCTTGGCAAAAATAACAAAATGTGGAGGGAGGTTCAGCCTCGTGACGTATCATTTTGCATAGCCGTAGCATTGCCGTACTTTCACGTATATGAATATTCCAAATTGTCGGACCGAAATCTGTTTTACCGATACTGAAAAATGATAGTCTATGCAAATCGATAACATCGGTATCTACCTATCCTGATTATAAAAATCTCGTGCGTACGCCAATGCTTCGACTTTCACGCTCGACTTCGTGCTGTCGCACTCAGTTTCACGGCTGTCGCTTTCTCTCTTTGTCACGCAATCTGATTTGTGTGCGTAGCTGTTTCTGCCAATAGCGCGTCACAATCGAAAATGCGTGAAGGAGAGGGATGTCCCTATCCGTCGGGTGAATCAGAGCAAATTACCCCTCAGCTGCCAAGTAAATATTCCATCAGTAAAACTACGTTTGCTATTTCTTCCCCCCTTTTTTTAAAACTGAAAAACATTCTTTCACCTACAATATCATATATATAATTAATAATTATTGTGCACATTACGGTTAAAAGATAATACCAAATGAGGTACCGACAGTTACAATTTTTTTTATTGAGAAGTGTCGGGACGTGAAGGTGATGGTAATTATTTATCAAAAGAATGTTACCGTGAACACTATCTTTTATTTTAACACTTTGCCGGCCGCACTGTTTTTAAACAATTCTTCGCTTGGCGCCGGCACCACTAACTCTGTTATTTCGCTTGTCGCCGGCTGTTTTTGAGGTTATTGGGAGATGATAAATTTCAAATTTTTCTAATCTCATCGGTAGTTCTCACGAGTTTTCAATCCGCCTCACCTATTCTTATGAAAATGTACATATGTAAATAAATGTAAAATTTTTTTGAAATATATATTTTTTTAATTACATTTTCTTCGGTACATACTTAGTATTTCTCTTTTAACACTAGATTTACGGAAGCCGTCAAATTGACGGATTCCTACTTTTTTAAAAACGGTTTCCAAATTCATAGAGACGTAGTACAGTCAATATTTCACTTGTATCTTATAATATACAAATTACTTAACCCTCGCTTTACGATGGTGGTGTCTCTGGAGACTCAGCGTTTGGCGCACAGTGACACGCATACTAGCAAATGTGTAATTTGAGAAACCACTCGACGACTTCGCAGCGATAACAAACACATTTACAATTTTGTGTTCGATACTACCCAATAGTGTGTAAGTGACTCAGCAGCCAGCAGTTCTTTTCGAGTCGCATCAGTTGGTTGTGGAAATTCGTACAAGCACAACGTTCGTAACGAATAAATTTTTCCGTGCTAGTTGTTATTTCATTACCTGCGTTGCAAGTCTGTCTTGACTAACAAGGGAACATCCCGAGGTGTAACTCACCGATTTTGATGAAATTTTAGTATGATATACTCCTCGCGGAAATATTTGACACGTATTTTTTTTTATCGGCAATCGTCCACGTTAAAGGGGTGAAAACCACCCCCACAGTTCAGATAACGAAAACTGTTTTATCGAATATCTCGAAAACTATTAGAGATACGAAATTATCCTACGGAGTGAAAATTAACGTATTTCAATCACGAATCCAATGCTATAAACATTTGTTTAAAAAACCCGTTTGTTTAAACAATATGTTAAAAAATACTTTTTCTTTCATAATATTTTCAGTTAAAATTCTTTTAATTTTCTTAAATAATAGTTTGTATACACTATATAGTCAAACAAAAAATACGGATCAATCAACTATGTATATACGACGGGAAAACTTGACAAGTTCATCAAGCGTAAGAATTGAAAATGCAATAACTTTTTTGTAACACATGTTACGTGCCAAGGGCCAGGAGCGTTGCGAGTGGCCGAGGTAAAAGAATAAGGTGCTGTGTTCGTTGTGGTGTTCGTTGGGTTTTAGAAGTAGTTTGTTAGTCGTGGACGATCCCGTGTATGGCTAACACGGGTTGCCACAGGAGATTGGAACACGCGTGGACGATCCCGTGTATGGATAACACGGGTTGCCACAGGAGGTTGGAACACGCGTGGACGATCCCGTGTATGGCTAACACGGGTTGCCACAGGAGGTTGGAACACGCGTGGACGATCCCGTGTATGGATAACACGGGTTGCCACAGGAGGTTGGAACACGCGTGGACGATCCCGTGTATGGTTAACACGGGTTGCCACAGGAATGTTAGTTAGGCTGACGTAACTTTATAATTATGCAATACACTTCGAGCGGTAAAAGTGTATTGCTGTGGGATCGCAGGCTGACGATTTCTGGAAGGTAATCGTAGAAAGAATTTAAACGCGATAAGACTAAGAACACGATCAAACTATATTTCTTTATGCTGGCGATTAATACAGATTAATGTGTATGTGTTTGGTTACAAAGGTGTTAAGTGGACTTGTGTTTCTGGACGCACGCACCTACTTGTAATTCTCTCGGTTTTCACGCAACGAGGAATGCGGGGGTATTAGATAGTACAAAATGCCTAATAGATATCGCGGACTTGGCGCGTATTCTATACGGTTAACGACGTATCGACGAAAACTAAGTTCGGTCAAACGAAGAAGATCTATCCGCGTGGTTATAACGACCTGCAGCGTGACAGTCTATTACTGAACTAATCCCACGAGGTGGTTTGTAACCCGTCTTTTATAGTAAGAAAAAGTGGTGGGGTACGATGCACTTTCTGGAATTTTCCTGCGGGATGCAATAGGAATGTGTCTATAAGATATGTGTCTCGTCGTTCGCTCGAGTTCTAGTTTTCGTAGTCTTAATTATTCTGGGCAAACAGAGCGGTTTTCGGTCCTAGCGAGGGGTCCGGCTATGCATGTGGTGAATTTCCGGCCTCGAGCTCGAAGTAGAGAGTCTAATTTTTATTAGGCTCAGGGCCGCATGTAACACACAAATATGAAACTTCTAATTGATCCGTATTTTTTGTTTGACTATATAGTGTATACAAACTATTATTTAAGAAAATTGAAAGAATTTTAACTGAAAATATTATGAAAAAGAAAGTATTTTTTAACATATTGTTTAAACAAACGGGCTTTTTAAAAAAATGTTTATAGCATTGGATTCATGATTGAAATACGTTAATTTTCACTCCTTAGAAAAATTTCGTATCTTTAATAGTTTCCGAGATATTCGATAAAACAGTTTTCTTTATCCGAACTTTGGGGGTGGTTTTCACCCCTTTAACGTGGACGATTGCCGATAAATGAAAGTAGATATTAAATATTTCCACGAAAAGCACCTTATACTATAGTTTCATAAGAATTGGTGAGTTACACCTCGGGATAGTCATTTATGATATCAATGTGAATCCGCCGACAGGCCAAATAAATTAATTAATTCTCGGGAGGTATGCGATATATATTTACTATTTTCGGACGTTACATGCTTGAATTGATTACAGGGATGCTTTAGAATGCTCGTGGTGTAAGAAAATATTGGTTATAAGAATAACAATGAATACCATTATTACAATAATTGTTACAAATTATTAATTAATCAATCAAATTTTTTTAATTTATATAAAGACGATATGTGTGTCTGGCAATAAAATCTGGCCTTTTAAAGCAGTCATACATGTATATATGAAGGCATAACTTAACCCTCCGTTTACGGACTTTGTAACGCCGGTGACGGTGCCGGGGTCTCGAGAGACTCACATCGATTTTCACTAATACTATTACGCGGCCGCTCGAGTCGAAACATGAGACATAACATCTCACTAATCAATCGCATGTTGTTCGTGCGGGCAAGAACATATATTCGTTGCTTGTATTCTCTACCAACTATTGGACTACTAAATTCTTAACAATAATTTTCGTGAAATCAACGATAAATGAATTGTGCAATGTTTTGTAACAATTTAAGAAATGAATATTCGAAAAGGTTTTGTGGAATATACTTTTCTAGACCCAGGCCGTTGCAATTGGGAAAGGGAATAATTTTATGACCTTTTATGACTGTTGACGAAATCGAAATGAAAGAAACACGCAGGTAATCGAACCTACGGCAGGTCATCGTGTTCAAACAAGACTTCGTCATGCATACTGACTCTTTTATATATTCTTAGTCAAGGCAGACTTGCAACGCAGTTACGAACGTTACGAACGTTGTGCTTGTACGAATTTCCACGGCCAACTGATGCGACTCGAAAAGAACTGCTGGCTGCTGAGTCACTTACACACTATTGGGTAGTATCGAACACAAAATTGTAAATGTGTTTGTTATCGCTGCGAAGTCGCCGAGTGGTTTCTCAAATTACACATTTGCTAGTATGCGTGTCACTGTGCGCTAAACGCTGAGTCTCTAGAGACCCCACCATCGTAAAGCGAGGGTTAACAAGAACGTAAGAGAAAAAATTAAAAATGCAATAACTTTTCTTACAAACAAAATTTCAAATTTCCATTTTATCCGTATTTTGTGTTTCGGTATATGGTATTCTCAGAAAAATATTCAAGAAAATTTATTGAAATTTGACTTACAAAATCATTAAAAAAGTTGTATTTTTAAGCATATTATTTAAACAAACGAGTTTAAAAAAAAATATATTTATATCATTAGATTTGTGGTCGAAATACGTTAATTTTCTCTCTTTACGAAATTTTCGTATCTCTAATAGTTTTCCAGATATTCAATAAATAAGTTTCAGGGTGCCAACTTTGACGGTGGTTTTCACCCCTTTAACGTGGACGATTGCCGATAAAAAAAAATACGTGTCAAATATTTCCGCGAGGAGTATATCATACTAAAATTTCATCAAAATCGGTGAGTTACACCTCGGGATGTTCCCTTTAAGAATATATAAAAGAGTCAGTAAGCATGACGAAGTCTTGTTTGAACACGATGACCTGCCGTAGGTTCGATTACCTGCGTGTTTCTTTCATTTCGATTTCGTCAACAGTCATAAAAGGTCATAAAATTATTCCCTTTCCCAATTGCAACGGCCTGGGTCTAGAAAAGTATATTTCGGCGGCGACGATGGTCATTTTTAGTCGAATCGTCGTACCAGGAAGCACGTTTAGAGCATATTTCATTACGTTTTTCTACAATATTCGAAATCCTGAGATGGCAACGTTTCAAGAATCTGTTTTCGAGCAATTGTTTGCGGAGGAAGACACACATAATTGCAACGTTTCATCCGACGGTGCATCGAACATATCGGATAGTGATAGTGACCCCGAATTACAAGAACGTGAATTGGATGAATTCTGTATGGACGCATCCAATGAAGAAGTGGATCCGCGAGATTTTACTTTTGCGGGTCGCACATGGACATATGTATATTGCACCATCCAGTGATACTGTTTCGCAAAATGTTTCCTGGGAACCGACTCTAACGGCGAAGAGTGAAGGAGTTGAGAATATTGCCGATTGCTTCCATTTATTTATAAGTGACGAAATTGTGGATAAAATAATTTTATATACTAATCGGATGGCCGAAGAAAATATGCCACCAAATAAAACGTGGAAGCCAATAGATCGTATAGAAATAAACGCGTTCTTTGGTTTGCTACTTTTGATAGGACGCTTCAGAGAATCTCGGGAAAGAAAATCGGATCTATGGAAGCAGGATAATGCATTCTCGAGACCCTACTATTGTGCAACAATGTCGCGTGATCGGTTCACCGATATACTGAAGTATATTCGCTTCGATGATTATGCGACACGCGAAGAAAGAAGACAGGGTGATAAGTTTGCCCCACTGAGGGAAATAGCTGATCTCTTCAACAACAATTGTAAAGCTAGTTATCATGCGGCAAATGTCGGATGTATTGATGAGCAGCTTGTTACATTTCGAGGGCGTTGTCGTTTCAAAGTTTATATGCCCAGTAAACCGGGTAAATATGGCATAAAAATATGGACGCTCTGCGATTCAACAACGTTCTACTGCTGCAATATGGACGTGTACCTGGGAAAATTAGATGGAAGACCAGAGAGACAACAAGGACAACGTGTGGTGAAGCAGCTATCGGAAATGTGGAATAATTCAAACCGATCAATCACCACTGATAATTTTTTTACGGACATTAGATTGGCAGAAGAATTACTGCAAAATAAAATTTATTTAATCGGTACTTTGCGGAAAAATAGGCGCGATTTGCCGAAAACCACCATAGAATCGCGAAATCGTGCTGTTTATTCGTCCCAATATTTATTTACTAAAGATGTGACACTAGTATCTTACGTACCGAAACCCAAAAAGTGCGTAGTGATGCTTTCCATGCTACACCATACTCACGATATATCAACGGCGGAAAATAATTATAAACCGAATATCATTACTTTTTACAATAGAACGAAAAGCGGCGTAGACGCACTCGATAAATTGATTCGCGAATATTCGTGTAGACGGAGTACTCGCCGTTGGAGCTTGTCACTGTTTATGCACTTCTTAGACATTGCAGCCTATAATGCGTTTATTATCTGGCAAATAAAACATCCGGAATGGCAAAGTCAAAATGAATTAAAGACACGGAGAAAAATTTTTATTGAGTCATTAGGTAAATTACTAACGGAACGAAATATAGATAGGCGGGCTTCCGATTTCGAAAATCATAGAATTTATTTTCATGCCAATGTCATAAACGCAATACAAGCGACAGGAAGGATTATAGTAAAACAAAAATTAGCCATAGCTGGTCAAAAACGATCCAGGTGTTATATTTGCGTCGGAAGCAATCACAAATACACCACAACATGTGACGATTGTAAAAGACATTTGTCGAAACCATTCCTCACAAAAAAAATTATAAAATGTAATAATGGCCATGCAACCAGAGAATAAATGTAATTTGTTTGTACATTATAAAAAAATATATTTTTTGCTACCTCTTTTCCTCATCTTCCACAAAACCTTTTCGAATATTCATTTCTTAAATTGTTACAAAACATTGCACAATTCATTTATCGTTGATTTCACGAAAATTATTGTTAAGAATTTAGTAGTCCAATAGTTGTAGAGAATACAAGCAAAGAATATATGTTCTTGCCCGCACGAACAACATGCGATTGTATTAGTGAAATGCTTATGTATCATGTTTCGACTCGAGCGGCTGCGTAATAGTTTAGTGAAAATTGATGTGAGTCTCTCGAGACACCGGCACCGTCAGCGGCGTTACAAAGTCCGTAAACGGAGGGTTAACCGATCTTCGTCTTTCCCCGTTGATCCCTCTTTTTTCAAAGCTCTTATTTAATATATTTAAGTGTGACCGATTTAACGCCCGTAAATCTAGTGTTAAATGATACGAAGCAAAGGTCACCACTGTGGTGTCGCCGGCCGTCGAGCGATACTTTGCGAAGATCACCACTGTGGTGTCGCCGGCCGCCGAGCGATACTTTGTGAAGGTCACCACTGTGGTGTCGCCGGACGTCATAGTGTTAAAGGCGAATGACTAGAAGTTGTTGGTAGCGCAGCTCAAAATACAATGAATAGACTTCTCGCTGTCTTAGCTCGAAGGAGCCGCGCCCCCGCAGACCGGCGAATTTCCGCGGCCGCTCAAGCCAATCGGAAGACGAGAAATTCACCGACTGCGCCCTCCTTTCCTTGCGCCCTTGGCGCGCTTTTTAGGGAAAAGAGGGAAAGGTTTTGGCGGCAAGTTTTCGCTGGCAAGGGTCGGTCAAGTACGCATTTCCGCCGCGCCCCCGCTTCGTCTTGTGCGGCCCAAGGTTGGCGTTGGGCCTGCACTCGAGGGGCCAACGGAAACGCGTAATTTATGGCACTCGCAAGAGCTGTTGAGACTGTCGAAGAAACTGTACGAAGCGATTCTAGCAAATATATACAAAAGGCAGTTCTCTCAAAAATAGCTGTGTTGCTGCAAATGACATAAACCAGACAAACCGTTTGCATGAGAACGGAAAGGCCCTCAATGTAGGTGGTCGCTACAGAAGTAATATTTTTTAAGTCCCGCAATATCCCATGTTCTTATAATTTGCAATCTTTTCAGTGTACTTTCCCCTACATGGCCATACATAAATCATGTCCCACTTTGTCCCATTTTTCCAAATATTAATGTTTAAAGACAACGGTGTCGCGTCTCAATCACGGCCTGCACGCCACATGCGGCTGCACGCTGTACTGAATACGGCCCAACATGAAGACTAGTAAATTTTGTGTATGACCCAAGAAAATTTGTTTCTTCAAATGGAAGTCAAATGTGCCAAAGTAGTAGTGAAATAAGTGACGGGACTGTTTTTGTGTCTGGCTTGGTGCCCTTAAGGCTTCATAATAATTCAAATAATGAAATTTTGTGGGAAAACCCATGTACATCCTCGCCTTGGTTTTGCCATCTATCAAATATTAATTTGTCAAAGAAAGTACCGAAATTATAAATTTAGAAGTCAACAGAATCATCAAAGAAATAGAAGACTTGCAACCAATGAAAATAAATAATATTGAAGTAAAATATTCCATGCTGCTCACCATGGTAGTTAATAAAGTATGTAATGCTAGAATCGGTACCACATCTGCGATGCGTTGTTACATTTTCAACGCATCTCCAATAGAAATGAACGATCTGAATTTAATACAATCCAAGACATGCAATCCCGATAGTTACTGTTTTGGAATTTCTTCATTGCATGCTTGGATTAGGTGTTTTGAATGTCTATTTAATATATATCCTACAATATACCCTTCAAGAAATGGGCGGCAAATGCACCGGACATAAAGAAAATGCGAAGCGAAAAGAAGAAAAATAGACAGCACCTATTTAGAGAAAAACTGGGACTGCTCGTGGATTTTGTTAAACAAGGATGGGGCTATTCTAATGATGGTAATACAGCACGAAGTTTTTTTTATAAATGCCGAAATTTCTGCAGAAATAACAGATATTAGTGTTACTTTAATCAAAAGATTTCATATAATACTTCAATTGATTTCGTCACCGTATAAAGTAGATCCGTTTAAATTTAAAGAGTGCACTTTTCAAACGGCAGGATATTATATACAGAATTATGGGTGGTATCTATGCATGAATATTTTTTTTTCGATTTCTTTTATGCGGTCCCTATCCACCGCACAAAAAGAGGTTTTACTGTATTCTACACCATCGGAAAGGGAATTTTTTCTTTAAATTTCAGTTCAAATTTCATTCCGATATGTCTTGTAGATCAAAAGTTATACAAAAATGTCACGAAAATTCTCAAACCAGACCACTGTGCGGCGGCGCGATCGTGCACGGGCCGCCACAGACCCATCGGCAGGTAAATTGGGTTCAGGGGAAGTTTTGACTCCCTCATCTTGCTAGACTCTTTTGAAAATTGTATTCGGTAGGATATCGCAAGTTCCTCAGATAGTCATCGTCGTTAGCAGGAGAGCGAACCTGCGTCTAACAGGAAATAGCGTTTTCCCTAGTCGTTAAGTCGGCGACAGTATAGGGATTCTTACTTTGTGCACCGCGAATCTCATCGGAGATTTAAGTACCCACAGGAAGCTAGATTGCAAATTTGCGGTGGTAAGTAGCAGCTACGTTGTTTCTTTCCCTCCAAACGGGAGGATGGTCCTTCGAAGCCGAAGCTTAACGGCCGCAAAGGATCTGATGACTAGTGGCAAATCAGTGCGGCAAGAAGGGTCGTCGCTCACACTTCCTATTTCTATATATCTTCCTATTATGACGATATAACAAATGTGCGTCTTTTTCGGCCAGCAGCGCTGTTGGGGCTTGGTATTCGTGTATTTGAATTCGCCCTTTGAATTTAGCGAGCACTTTCTTTTTTATCAGTGGACTGTATTTAATATAAATATTGAACAAACTTAACAAAGGTGTGACTTAGAATAACAAACTATTGCTTAGTTGCTAGTAAGAAATCCGGACGAGACGCTACTCGTGCGCGGAGGTAAGACTGATATCCGAACGAGACGCTACTCGTGTACGGATAGGTAAATGTATAAGTGCCGAGCTGTGCACTCTTTGAAGGTGTTTTTGTTTCTGATCTTCGAAGTCGTCGCGAAGCTCTTCCCCCGTTCTTTTCCCCTTCCGAGGGCACCTTGCTGAAAAGGATGTGATTTGAACACCCTCGGAAGTTGGCGCGGAAAATTCGTTATTTACAAAGATGGGCGCGCCCTCTTTTTCGTAGCCGATAGAGGCGTATAGGCCTGTGGGGGAAGAAAAAGGCCCGCGGGAGGAAAAGGTGGCCCGCTCGAGGGTTGCTCGAGGGCCGAGGGACACGCTCTGGCGCGCCGAGTTTATTGCACGGCAATAACTATTGAGTCTTTGTCAAAGTATGAAAATAATCAAACTCGCAGGCGAGGATTTTCTTGGAAAAGGGGCCCGCAGAAGTCGCGCATCTGGCACTCCTGCGTCGCGTTATACTAACTGTTAAATCTCAAAAATAGTTGCCTCTTCGTCCGTGTAATAAACCTAATACATTAAGGGCTTAGGCCTTAACAAGCGTATTAGAATCGAAAATACGTGTAAACGAAATAACGTTATGTCTCTATCCGTGTGGCGAACCAGACCCAAAAACTTGTCGAGCGCCATCAGATCGTTTGCGGCCGGTAATTGTAAGTTCAACGAAACTGCCTGTAACCAATTAAAAATTCGAACACCAGTACGCCGACCGCGAATAAAACATGATCTTATTCTTAGAATTAGTCAATCGGTAAAATGTGATACAGAACTACGATCGTTTGTAGAAAAAGAGCGAGGAAAAGATAAAAGCGTTGATCGTTATTACCCGTTCTCATCGTTTTCCAATATTTAAGCTTGATAATATCGTATTGACTAAATACAAATTTTATTCGCGACTATACATTCACGTTCGAAATGTTTTAGTGGAGGCTTTGGGTTACACTTGAGCTTGACGGATGTATATTGGATAACTGAAAATACAGATAACTAACAATAAACCAAGTGGCATGAAGCAAAGCATACAGTATCTTCCGATCTACAGTATTGCCATTTTGTGTTTTCATACTACGTGCCGCATTGGAAAACCCTTTCCTATTCCTTTCTTCATTAGTTCGTCCTTTGACGGAGACATTGTCATCTACTGCCTAGGACCCGACCAGATCCTTTTTGGGACCGCCAAAGAATATCAAAATTTACGAGCGGCAGAGAATTCTTTCGCGACTCCCACCAGAACCTGATTTTCCTTTATCGGGACCCCTTACGAAAGATCAACTTTTCGGAAGACGTAAATTAGGTCGTATAAGGCAAGATTTCCCAAAATTCCACAACTTTCCCTGCCTTCTATGAGAATGCCTTCTGCCCACTCTGATTATCCTACGCGCCCTCTTCATATATAACATAAGGACACCTCTGCGGACTCTTGGTCACTCATTGTCAGTTTTCATATTTTAACGATTGTCAGTTTTTGTAGTTCCCAGCCACGGTCCTATACCAATACATTTTTTAAATTGTTGTTATAATTATGTGTTACGTCCAACATAGTCTGTTCCTTTCCGCGTATTCTAAGGTAAAACAGTTAGTGCCAATGGGCCGACAAAACAATGCACACAAGCCGAAATGTGATCACCCTGAAAAAATTCTCGACTAAAACCCAAATTGACGAAGAATTAATGCCAATTTCATACGCATTTATTGAGTTCAGCTGCTTTCTTTTGTTTTTGTCTCTTTCCTTTCTTAATTCGTTCGCTACCAGGGTCCCCTGGAGAAAACATCCACCACAGCCCAAGATTTTTTTCAAGACTATATGAAACCAATTGGAATAAATTTAACGTATGTGTATTTAGAACAATCTAAAAAAGTAAAATAAACATTCTTTATTCTTCATTTGGGGTCTCTAAGAAAAATTCAACATTTTGTTGACAGATATGATTCTGTTAAAAGTTATAAAATGCAAGAATAATTGCATAGTTTACATATTTCTAGCTACTTGCATAACAATTTTAATAATTTGGTTTCACAAAATGCATTCTTTTTCAAAAACTACTTGCCTGCTAATTTCACTTGCTCTGCTGTACCGACCTATTCAACTGCTGTACAAACTCTAAATAATCTAATGCGAGGGCAGACCAAGCACAGCCTTCATACATTTTACCATTTTAGAACTTAACAATTTTTTTCAATACACAACATGTTTAAATATGCTCTAGCAAATTGTCCAAAAACGTCTGTCACATGTATGTGACGTCGGACTGTGGTAAGAAACTGCTGTGTCACATATGTGTGACGGTTGGTAGCGAACGAGTTAATGTATCTTACATCTATCAAATTTTACACGAATATTTTTCAGCAAGCTTTATCTGATAATCAGTATTATATGCAATTAATAAATATTTGTACCGGGCTAAAACGTTCTTATTAGACAACTCAGAATATTGATCTTAACAAGACATCATAATTAAAGGTCACTGCAATCGAAAAGCAATCTTGCAGTATAAGTCGAAAATTTTGCATAACAGAAAATCCTGTTGTAGAGAACTGAAGAATTCGTTGAAAGAAGTGCCACTCTAGGGAATCGTAGATAAGAAAATTCCAATGTGTTCACGACTCTTCTATCTTTCTATTCTTACTCTAATACTATTGTGGGTTGCGAAGTGTAGGAGGCGAAATTAAAAGTCTCTTTTAGAAGCGGAAGGCTAATGGCTTCAACACTGTATTTTTGAATTGTATCGCGCTCGACGGCTCTCGGACCAAGTGATTAGACGGAGGATCGTTTCCTCCGACGCACAGTGGTTCATTTGGCCGAAAACCTGGCCAAAAAGCCAAACATTTTTTTCGCGATTTTCAAAATTTAGCAATTGCGTTTGATTTGTAACATATCAGATCATCGGTTTCCATTAATAAAAGTTTTTACTGAACAATGCTCTTAGAGATATGCAATGTCAAAGTTGGCACTTGAATAATGTAACGTATTCACGTCGAAATTCAGAATACGTTTTCAATGTGAAATAATAGTACAATCAACTTTGTAAGTATTTGTAGCTATTCGTCATACTTTTAAATTATAAGTACCTTGGTTTCATTATTTTATTTAATATTTTACAACTGCTATGGCACAGATTGCAAAACCCATACATTTTTTTCCTTTTGCAGAGGAAATAGTTGTGAAGTACGCAAAAGTACAACGCGAATTTTTTTTTAAATTAAACTTTGCAGCTTCCCGAAGAAGTCCCCGTTGTAAAATTTTGCGACTTTTTGCGATTCTATGAGATATTCTTATTTGTTTGTCGCACGCGCCATGCTCGGGGAAATACGTTTACGACATACGGCCAGGCTATCGTGTCTTGGACAAACGAATAATGCTAATCCCTCACTAAGGTTACCCTTGTAATTAACGAAACGCTATATTTATTTCGTTCGGGTTAAAAATCAAAATAATTTTAAGCAAGCTGGTGGCCGGAGATTAGCGACCGGAGAAACATAAGAATACTAATTTTCGTGCCGATCCGACAATTTTTCAATACTCGCATCCGCCATATTGAAGCCGCCATTTTGTTTTTGGAAATTCTGAATTCAGATTCTTAATTAGCGACCGGAGAAACATAAGAATACTAATTTTCGTGCCGATCCGACAATTTTTCAATACTCGCATCCGCCATATTGAAGCCGCCATTTTGTTTTTGGAAATTCTGAGTTCAGATTCTTAATTAGCGACCGGAGAAACATAAGAATACTAATTTTCGTGCCGATCCGACAATTTTTCAATACTCGCATCCGCCATATTGAAGTCGCCATTTTGTTTTTGGAAATTCTGAGTTCAGATTCTTAATCAGCGACCCAAATAATACTAATACACCAATTTTCAGCTAAATTGAAAACTCCTTGGGGTTTTGGCTAGGTTTTCGGCCAAATGAACCACTGTGCGACGTAGCCTCTTGGGAGGCGGCGCGACGTTTTGGGAGTATTTCTCTATTACAATTTCATTGGTTTTTGCAAATGATTGGTAAAGAAAAACTCCTTCCACTTTAGGGTGCGTCTGGAAAGGGGGATGTTTTAGGGAAAACCCCAGGCGGCGGTGACTCACGCCGTAGCCGTGGGTTTTGGCTTCCTTGCGACCCGCGGTTTATGGCGGTACATGTCAGGTCGGCTCGAGGTGGCGCGGCGCGACCGTTACGCGAGCGAGAGTTTATTTATTTATTAGCCATTGTTTTGTAGAAAAACTGCGACTTGTAATTGCTTTTTGAGGGTCCTTAGTTTAACCCCCGGCAGTTCCAAGTCGATTTAATGTATTCCGAGAAATAGTAAACCGCGTGACGCTGCACTATCGTCTCTCCTATATTATTTAATCCTGCATTACCTCTTTAATCCTTGCACTTTACAAACCCTCGCCTTTGTTCCATCGAACAGCTGATTTAAAGTCAGCTGTTCGAAGTTGTTTCTCTGTCCTCGTCTACACCTACCGTTTTCCGCGCTATTCGTTTTCCTTGCTCTTCTCTCCTTGTCTCTTTTTCCTGTTACCTAGCTCCCGATTATTGACCCTAATTCAAATCAAATTTTGCCAACGAATCCTATCCTTCCAGAATATTCTAAACTGTTTCCTAAATCCCCACCTTCGCTCACCTGATCCGAGTTTATAAGTATCCCGACATCCTGTTCCTCCTCCTGTTTCGTCGTTCGCTCTGCGTGCTGTCTACAGCCTGTACCACAAGAGCGTGGACGCGATATTTGTGAAATGTGATACGCAATTTGTTAAAGCATGTACTGGTCTAAACATACAAAGGTTCCTTTGATACGCAATAGGCCCAATTCTTTTAGTAACGTTTCTGTCTCTGAAAAATTCAGCTCATTTCGAAATGAGTGCAGTGTACGCTAAACTATTCGAAGCGGTCTTCTTGTGCCATCACCCAAAAGGTCCTAAAATGACTGTTAGAGATGCAGCAAAATATCTGCATAAATCTCGCGCATTCGTAAATAAGTGGGTGCAACGGTATAAAGACACAAATTGTGTCGATGATCTCCCTGATCGAGGTTCGAAACGGGTTTCGACGAAAAGGGGAAATAAAGCGATTTTACACATTTTTTTCAAAAAATCCGACGCTTTCCTTACGTAAAGCGCAAGCAATTTTAACTAAAAAGGACATAGATATAGGTATATTAGCAATTAAACGTCGGTTGGAAGAACATAAAGTTGCATGGCGAAGTACAATTTCAAAACTGTTGCTTTCAACAAAAGACGTCGAGAAACGGTTGACGTGGGCACGGTATCAATGTGTTGGATTGTCCATCTCAGTCCCCCGATGTCAATCTAATCGAAAATGTTTGATCTGTTATGAAGTACAAACTCCGAGGAAACCATATTTTCAAATTGTAAACCCTAGTTCGTCGAATTTGAGAAATATGGAAGTCTCTTCATATCTCATATGCTGAAAAGTTGGTTGAAAGCATGCCCAGACGTTGTCAAGCAATAATCGCTAATATTGGAGATTGGACATTTTATTAAGGAAGTGCGTATCAGTTTTTTAGATGTACTTTCGATTTATATGATATTTCTTACAAAAAAGTTTCATCCCCACAGAGATATCGCGTCCACGCTCTTGTGATACAGACTGTACGTGACACTCTATTTTCCTCGTACTTGTAACGCTGTTATATCGTACTTCGATATGTATTGCCATTTCTTTGTTATTTGGAATTAAATTATTTGTTAAGAACAAAACATAATGAAATGGTTGACTCACCTAAAAGTTTTTCGAGATACTGGCATCGAATTTCAGGATCACCTAGATTCATGGACGCACCTGCGACCATTTCGGCCAGTTCCGCTTTCACCATTAGGTTTAATCTCGCTGAGATCTCCTCGAAGCCTGCTGCAACAAAAAATGAAAGTCTCCTGTTGAGAATTACTGCGCATCGCTCCTACTTCTTAAGCATGTACAAATATAAGCATTATATTTCGCCGTAAGGCGTCACGTAGTGGTTGAATTCCACCAAATCATCGCCAGAAGTCCAAAAACATTAAAATCTATTAATTGTATTTGATTTAAATCATATCAGAGCATACTTTTTCACTAATAATACTTTTGTTTTACCCTGCACGCGACGTGGTGCGATCTGAAACTGTCTTTCGACAAATAACCTTGGTCAACGTGCCACGCGCGTCGTTTTGTTTTCCGCGATCGACGCGCGTGGCATGTCTTTCCAGCGCGAGCGGTTAGATGCGAATGTCGCCCCAATACGCCACCACGCTCGTGCCAATAGGTCCGGCCATGACACCGAGAGAGTGTCTGTGAATCAGTGACATCTCAGCTGTATGAATGGGTGAAGCAGGCGGAGCTCTTCGAAGGACAGCTCTGGCGATCAAGTAACGATTGAGCCTGATTTAACCCTTTGCGGACGAGAGGCGACTCTCGGTCGCCACGACGTTCGATACCCCACAAACCTCTGATAACACTGTCCAACAAATTTGAAGGCGATTTCTGTTTTCCTATAGCCACTATATAATTCTTATAGAGTTCGTCGTCCTGAACACGAATCCGGCAACCAAATTTCTGGATCACCCTCTGTTTTCGAAAAAAATCAGCATCTGTAAAAACGGTCGTTTTCGGTAAAGAAGCTGGTATTACGTGAAAACTAAGAAACGTAGGTTGTTGTTCTTGGTCTCAAAAAATAGAGAAGTGTTTCCCGAGTATGTATGTATAAGCAGTTATAATATTCCGTATTAGTTAATAGCAGTAAATCACTGTCAAAGTTCAAAAACGAGCGGATTCGCGAATTTTTTACGCATTCACTTTCCATTTTCACGTAGAGGACTGTTGCTAGCACAGATTTACGGTACACCATTGGATTCTACGTACATTTCTGAATAAAAAACTGTCAGCGAAAAATGTCATAACTGTTTTCGTTTCGGCTCAATTTAAGAAAATATCCATCGGGAGCGTGTTCCGACCGTTTTGCCGCTACGACGCCATCGCTGCCTTTGGGCGCCGTAGCTACGCGTAATACTTTCGCGGGCCCCGCGCATCGATACATTCGGTTGAGGTAGAATTCTCTACCCCTTTACTAAAGTGTAAGGTCATACTTATTTATATTTTTTTTTTTTTTTTTTATAGAGGGGAGATGCTTTACGCACACTCGCAAATGTCTTAGTTTGCGGATAGTGTGGAAAAAAATAAAGAAAATTTCGCTATCTTATTCCTACCAAATATACTACAACATTCTCGCCTTTGATTTTTTCCTTTTGTTTAATATTTATGAAAATAATGATGATAAGATTTATCGCACACATATAAAATAATTCTTATTCATTGAATAATAAGCGGTATTAATATATCACTGAATAATAGCCCATATAAAATAATTCTTATTCATTGTTTGAAGCGAGTATTGTTTGATTAGTTAAATTAAAGAGCAAAGCAGAGTAAAGTAGAGAGGGGTTTTAGTGGGTATACGAAAACAATATGCCTACGGAGTCCCACACTATCCGCAAACTAAGACATTTGCGGGTGTGCGTAAAGCATTTCCCCTCTATAAAAAAAAAAAAAAAAAATATAAATAAGTATGAGCTTACACTTTAGTAAAGGGGTAGAGAATTCTACCTCAACGGAATGTATCGATGCGCGGGGCCCGCGAAAGTATTACGCGTAGCTACGGCGCCCAAAGGCAGCGATGGCGTCGTAGCGGCAAAACGGTCGGAACACGCTCCCGATGGATATTTTCTTAAATTGAGCCGAAACGAAAACAGTTATGACATTTTTCGCTGATAGTTTTTCATTCAGAAATGTACGTCGAATCCAATGGTGTACAGTAAATTTGTGCTAGCAACAGTCTTCTGCGTGAAAATGGAAAGTGAATGCGTAAAAAATTCGCGAATCCGCTCGTTTTTGAACTTTGACAGTGATTTACTGCTATTAACTAATACGGAATATTATAACTGCTTATACATCCATACTCGGGAAACACTCCTCTATTTTTTGAGACCAAGAACAACAACCTACGTTTCTTAGTTTTCACGTAATACCAGCTTCTTTACCGAAAACGACCGTTTTTACAAATGCTGATTTTTTTCGAAAACAGAGGGTGATCCAGAAATTTGGTTGCCGGATTCGTGTTCAGGACGACGAACTTTATAAGAATTGTATAGTGGCTATAGGAAAACAGAAATCACCTTCAAATTTGTTGGACAGTGTAATTCATCTTTTGATGAATCTGGCGAAATACCAGCCAGAGTAAAAGTCACACCCGGCAATTCTCGACAGCCGCGACATGGAGCTTCAAAATCCACCTCCAATTCCGATGAAATTCGGCTAAATGGAAAGCTCCACGTGATTCTTATAGGTCAAAGAAGGGTTGTAAAGTTTGTTCTAGTCGAAATACACCAGGTGGAAGACCTGAAGCAACCTACTACTGCGATATATGTCCAGATAAGCCAAGAATGCATCTTGGTCAATGTTTTATAAATTATCATACCAAACGAAACCACAGATCTTAACTTTTCTAAAATTATATTCATAAAGGTGTGAATATAGATAAACTATCGAAATATAACGTTTTTGTAATATAATTTATATGTAAGATCATTTAATTGTACCATGTAAGACACTCGACATATTTGCAAAAATCGCCTCGTCCTGCTACCTGACTCGGCTGAAAAAGTCGTCGTCCGCAAAGGGTTAAACCTTGCGAAGTTGTCAATTATGCTGCATTTATCCCGCCGAGGTAACACCGCATCGATATCCTGTTGGATGAATGCAACATCATGGCGAGATAAATGCAGCATAATCGACCCCTTCGCAAGGTTTAAGTGCTCAGGTCGTGTTCGAATGTCGCTCTTATGAATTCGCAGTTTTTATTAGAACACTGCGCCGCCGTAGATTTAGATTAAATTCGCAGTCAGCTGGAGCAGCATGAAACTTTGAATTGACACCCGGGTGGATAAACACAACATCTCGGCGAGATAAATGCAGCATAATCGACCCCTTAGCAAGGTTTAAATGCTCAAGTCGTTGCCTACTGTCGCTCTTAGGAATTCGCATTCAGCTGGAGCCATATGAAAACACTGAATCGCCACTCAGCTGGATAAATGAAGTAGAATTTCTACACCGTCGTAAGGCTTAAATGCAAAGGTCGCGACCGATGTCGTTCTTATGAAATAGCGGTGTCGAATCGGTGTTTACGTTCGGCGGCTACAGTCGAGCGCGAACGTAGAAAAGGACAGACAGTAGAAGAGACAGAAAGAGCAAGCAAACAAGAGCGACGCATTGCTAATGCAACAATAAACTTTCTTATTTAGTAACTTTTCCCAATGTGTTTTTGAGATTTTTCTGATTAAAATGATACCAAACACGAAATGTTTAAATTATGTAAAGGGTAAGCAAATATTTTAAATATTAAGTAAATATAATTCAAACTATGTCGTGTTTGGTATCATTTTAATCAGAAAAATCTCACAAATACTTTAGCAAAGGTTTCAAAAAAAAAAAAGATCGAAAATGAAAACGGCGGGCCCTCCAATTAGTTTGCCTCACCGATACATTCGGGCCGCTCCCCCTATAGCTTCGGCCTCTCTGTCTCTTCTACTGTCTGTCCTTTTCTTTGTTTGCGCTTGGCTGGAGCCGTGATGTAAACAAGAATTCGGCGAACTTTGTCGTATTTATCCAGCTTTTACTGTATTCAATTAGAAATACTTTTCTCTTATTCAAATGTCCACGTTACATGTAAAGTGATAGCTTTATTCCAATTATTATATTAAAATAGTAATATAAAGTCTATAACTATAAGTTGTTAAAAGTGATTCTAATTAGTTTCAATTGGTTTTAATTGATTATAATTTGTATATATACGCACGACCATTTAGAGATCGTGTTCTTGATAGTCACACAATGTACTTAGTGATTTATTTTTCTCTCAGTATAAACTTTTTTCTTTACAAATAATTTACACGCAAGTATCGTTCGCTCTACTGATCTCGAGACGACCGTGTGTCGCCCTTTTCTACCCTTCGGTCATCCCTACTCTTTCACTTGTTTTTCTCTTTCCCTACTCTCGAATAACGAGAGTAAGGGAAAGTTCGCTATCCTTGTCTAGGTGGGTTCCGAAAAATTGTTAAGGTTGCCTCGAGACGTCCGCGACCATGGGGGTGTCTTGGTGTGGAAAATTCCACATCTGGTTGACACCCTTCACGGTCCGAGCCGCCTCGAGGCAAAGCGCCCACCTAGGCCAGGCAGCCACAATAGTTGATCGACTGAGCTGTCCTTCGAAGAGCTCCGCCTGCTTCACCCATTCATACAGCTGAGATGTCACTGATTCACAGACACTCTCTCGGTGTCATGGCCGGACCTATTGGCACGAGCGTGGTGGCATATTGGGGCGACATTCGTATCTAACCGCTCGCGCTGGAAAGACATGCCACGCGCGTCGATCGCGGAAAACAAAACGACGCGCGTGGCACGTCGACCAAGGTTATTGTCGAAAGACAGTTCAGATCGCACCACGTCGCGTGCAGGGTAAAACAAAAGTATTATTAGTGAAAAAGTATGCTCTGATATGATTTAAATCAAATACAATTAATAGATTTTAATGTTTTTGGACTTCTGGCGATGATTTGGTGGAATTCAACCACTACGTGATGCCTTACGGCGAAATATAATGCTCGGCCGCAACAATGTATTCTTTAACGCGAGAAGGCCTTGCGTTCTGCTGTCGCGGAGTTTCTTACCTGTTTGTGCTAGAAATTAATTTACAAATGCGCGTGCTAGAACGGAGCATTATATTTCGCCGTAAGGCATCACGTAGTGGTTGAATTCCACCAAATCATCGCCAGAAGTCCAAAAACATTAAAATCTATTAACTGTATTTGATTTAAATCATATCAGAGCATACTTTTTCACTAATAATACTTTTGTTTTACCCTGCACGCGACGTGGTGCGATCTGAAACTGTCTTTCGACAAATAACCTTGGTCGACGTGCCACGCGCGTCGTTTTGTTTTCCGCGATCAACGCGCGTGGCATGTCTTTCCAGCGCGAGCGGTTAGATACGAATGTCGCCCCAATACGTCACCACGCGCGTGGCAATAGGTCCGAACCTGGCAAGTGAAAGGCGAAGCAATCAGCGAGCTCTCGAGCGCATGGGAAGGGGACGCAGGCGGAGCTCTTCGAAGGACAGCTCAGTCGATCAACTATCGTGGCTGCCTGACCTAGACAATAGGATTTCTCTTTTCCGTCGGCTCACGACCCGGCCCCTGTCCACCGCGGACGGTCCTAACCCGTGGGACCCGAAGCTTCAGAAATTTGCTAAATTAAAAATAGCTAACGGGCTCAGCGCAGAGTCGGCCGCCCGAAGTCGAACAATGGCGGAGACCGGATCGTAAACCGTCGTCCCTACAACCAGAAATAAAAAGACACGACGGACGAAACGAAGGGACAGTTTTTAAGAGATACACGGAGTTACGATACGCACGGGGACAGTTTAGAAATACACGGAGACGCTTGACAATTACGATGCAGACGGAGACGGTCAGAATATACACAGAGTACGGAGACGAACGGAGAGACGAAGTACCATTTAAGTTTAAAGTTAAGCACGATTCGCGAGTTTCCGACCTTAGCCGCTAATTAAAAACTACAATCCCACATATACAGTGACTCACGAAAGTATTTGAACACTTACCATAAAATACTTTATTAATTGTAATAAGTATATTATACAATACTTACAAAAATATGATTAACATTGTAGGTAGGTATGACTCTGTAAATTATATAGATTAAGTTTTAAGTAAATCGAAATATCTATACAGTAGTTATGAATTATTTCTTACCAACATACAATTTGCCGATGCCACAAAAGTATTTGAACACACAGAAACGAGTTCTAACAAGGGAACATCCCGAGGTGCCACACGCCGATTTTGATGAAATTTTAGTATGATGGAGTACTCGTTAGAATATTCGACACGTATTTTTTTATATCGGCAATCGTCCACGTTAAAGGGGTGAAAACCGCCCCCAAAGTTGGGGGCCAAAAGTGTATTTCGTTGAATATCTTGGAAACTATGAGAGATAGAGCATTTGCGTAAATTGACGAAATTAGCGCCTTTGCATTACGAATTTAACGGCATAATTTCTTTTGCAAAATCTCCATTTGTTTAAACAATATGTTGAAAAATAACATATTTTCGGCAATTTTACCACTTTAATGTTATTCAATTTTCTTGAATATTTTTTTGTAAAAACTACATTTCCTATACAAAATTACGGATAAATAGGAATTTCGATTTTTTCATCAACAAAAAAGTTATTACATATGAGATTTTATCGTTCGACGCGCAAAATAGAGTCCCTACACGAGTCGTTCCTTGTTCATAACTCCCCGGTAATTTGTAAATAAATTGATTTTACCGATAACCATTCGTTGCTAACGAAAAGAAAAGAATTTTCCGTTACTTTAATGCGATATAATTTTCGGCTACAGCACTGCGCGCGGTTTATGGAGGGACATTCCCAGGTCGGCACGGTGTGAACAAATAAATGAAACAACAAGAATGGAGTGTAAAATGCTTATAGAAAAAGTAGTGGCCGCTCACCAACAATGAGAAGTAGCCGAGGTGTATGTCTATCGCACTTCACGAATCTACAGCTTCGGCCTGCTTATGGTTAGAAATGTCAAAGATTATAACTCTTTGTCTATGCGTTACGAAAATCACAGGCTTTCGCCTGATGACAAATTTCAGGGATCTTTCCCATTTTTACAACATACTTCGGAAATTTCCTCTTCGCGAGGAAAAAGAGGGTGGGGTTTAACTATTATACTAATAACCAATGACAGACATGGTAAAGTCGATACGTCATCGTCTTTAAGGTATATATAATAGTGAGTGTTTAATATTTGTCGAATTCTATTCGCATCAACATTCGTATGCTGACGAAAGAGTTTTTGCTATTGCGAAGATTTTGGAAAGCGCTAATAGCTTCTTGCGGTAATAATTTACAGTAAGTATCTTTGTTAAAAACCAAAATCAGTTGTCGTCACCGAGATACGAACACATGTTTAGATATGCATGGTTCCGCTGCGGCTACATAGAGAGCAGACCAAACGAATTTGCAAATCCCGTTGCATTTTGTTTCACAGATTTGCAATTTGAAATTACCAACTGTTCCGACTGCGACGATGTAGTTGCTTTGAAGTGTTCATGGTGTAAAAATCACTTATGTTTTAAACATTTTTTTGAAGGATATCAATACTGCCAAAATTATATAGAATAACAGATATTAATTACAGCCCTACCATTTATTTGAAAGCACCAACGTTTATATATTAATAAAATCAGCTCTTTTAAGAGTTACCAAGCAGTTACGAACAAGGAACGACTCGTGTAGGGACTCTATTTCGCGCGTCGAACGATAAAATCTCATATGTAATAACTTTTTTGTTGAAGAAAAAATCGAAATTCCTATTTATCCGTAATTTTGTATAGGAAATGTAGTTTTTACAAAAAAATATTCAAGAAAATTGAATAACAGTAAAGTGGTAAAACTGCCGAAAATATGTTATTTTTCAACATATTGTTTAAACAAATGGAGATTTTGCAAAAGAAATTATGCCGTTAAATTCGTAATGCAAAGGCGCTAATTTCGTCAATTTACGCAAATGCTCTATCTCTCATAGTTTCCAAGATATTCAACGAAATACACTTTTGGCCCCCAATTTTGGGGGCGGTTTTCACCCCTTTAACGTGGACGATTGCCGATATAAAAAAATACGTGTCGAATATTCTAACGAGTACTCCATCATACTAAAATTTCATCAAAATCGGCGTGTGGCACCTCGGGATGTTCCCTTGTAAGAATCAATGAAAACAAAGTTTTCCAGGCACTGAATATAAATATTTACTTTTGGTAATCGTCATCTGTGCGTGGCTCAGTCATAGTCTAGCATTCAGAGTGAACTATTACATTTATTGAACATGTGTCCTAAAACATCTGAAATTACTGAATGTAATAGAAAATTAATTGTCAAGTGGCGTAATGAAGGAAAAACGTATGGTGAAATAAGTAAATTATTAAATATAAATAGATCTACAATACATTATGTTCTTAAAAAATCAAATTCTGAAGGAACTGTAAAAAATAAATACCGTTCAGGCCGTCCAAAGAAATTAACGGAAAGGGAGGAAAGAGCTTTGATCGGTGAAATAAAAAAAATCCAAAGATTTCTGCTACAAAACTTGCAACGATAGTTAAAGAGAACTTTAAGAAAGATGTACATTCAGAATTATGCAGAAGAGTACTACGTGAAAATGATTATCGTGCAAGAGTTCCCAGAAAGAAGCCTTACATTAGTGATATTAATAAGAAAAAGAGATTAAAATTCGCCAAGGAATTTATTAGTAAAGACAATGCATTTTGGAATAAAATAATATTTTCAGATGAATGAAAATTTAACGTTTTTGGATCAGACGGACGCAGTTTTGTTTGGAGACAAGCAAATACCGAGATGGAAATGAAAAACTTGCGTGCTACGGTAAAACATGGGGGTGGCTCAATTATGATGTGGGGTGTATGGCAGCTGGCAGCACCGGGAATTTAGTCTTCATAGAAGGAATAATGGATAAATATAAATATCTGAACATATTAAAACAAAATGTAAAAGAAAGTGCAAGAAAATTGGGCATACACGAAGATTTCCATTTTTAACAAGATAATGATCCTAAACATACCGCAACAATTGTTAAGGAATGGATCATATATAATACCCCCCACATGTTGGTCACCCCACCACAAAGCCTTGATATTAACCCAATTGAACATCTATGGGCAATAATAGGAAAAGAATTGCAAAAATTTAATATAACAACCAAAGAAAGTTTAAAAGAAAAAATATGCGAAGTGTGGAATACTATATCACCGAGTGTTACAGAAAAGTTAGTGAACAGTATGCACACTCGCTTACAACATATTATTCGTGCCAAGGGTGGACCTACAATATATTTGTTCGCGACTAAAGTGAACAACAGCCGCGGAACGGAACGTTGGCTCGCTCCCGAATGGAAGCGGCGCGCGAGGACAGGGACTGAGGCGACTCGATCCGATGCACGCTCGGAAGCACGTGGAGGAAAGAAAACTCCCTTACACCAAAACTCGCTTTATTCCGTCTCAAATCAACAAACACAAACACTTGGGTTTTAACGAGGGACAATATCGCGAATATACGAATAAAAATACGGGTCGCGAAGGCGGACCGCGTGAACAATAATTGCGAAAGCAACTGAACAAAAGAGATGACTCTCAACGCGCGATGCGTAGTTTATCGCGGCACAGTAGAAAAAAGAGTGAAGCGCGGAACCGGTGCGTTCGCTTGTTCGCGTTACAATTCAGAAAAGAGGGCGCTGAAGTTAGCATAATCGCGAATAGGAGCAGCGAAAGGGCCACGTGGGCCGCGCGTCACAAGGATATAATTGGCTCCCGGGCATCACGCGATGTGACGAGTTCGACATACGCGGACATGGAGATGACCAGTCTTCCTGGACTTCAACGGAAGTACCAGGACCGACTCGTGTGAGCCGAGAGCCCCCCCCCCCCCCCCCCTGTGGCGCACAACCCACTGTCAACCCCGAACAATATTAAAGACCTAAATGTTATTTGTTCAAATACTTTTGTGGCATCGGCGAATTGTATGTTGGTAAGAAATAAATCATAACTATTGTACTGGTATTTCGATTTACTTAAAACTTAATCTATATAATCTACAAAGTCATACCTACCTACAATGTTAATCATATTTTTGTAAGTATTGTATAATATACTTATTATAATTAATAAAGTATTTTATGGTAAGTGTTCAAATACTTTCGTGAGTCACTGTATATTATAATTACAGTTCAACACGTTAAGCGCCATGTCAGTCATCAGTGACTGACTCTGAACTTTCCGTTCAGACCACGACAGTCGCCGGTGACTGACAGTATAAAATACGATGTAAAACTAAAAACATTACACTCTATTAATAAATTTTAAGTAATTTCAGGGTCGCATCATGAATGTACTAAATAATTCTTATCAAAGAATTTTAAAGAGTTTTATTATAACACGGTAAACATAAAAACGGTTGTCCTTCGCAGGTAACACAAAATGTGGCAATTTGCTTGGTCATTTTTCTGGCCAGTCCTCTACTAAATAGTACCGCACTTTCTTCACAGCACCGTTTACAGTATTGTAATGCGAACTCGAAGTTACGCGTTTGGCGGAGTCACCAAAGCAGAGGACTTTTACTTTTGAGTTGGTTTATTCTGGATTTAGACACGTTTGTGAAGCAAGACGGTGTGGAGTAAGAATTTGAGTATAAATGAAGTGATGTAGGTAGCGATACAGGGTTTTTAAAGGTCTTTACGAAAAGGAGTGGGAGTAGTGATGACGGTGTTCGGGAGTCGAAGGATCAAAATAGGAAGTAGGAATTCGGACTTGGAACGGTGATTCGGGGATGATTAAGAATAGTTCTGATGAGTGTTGTCGCGGTACAAAATATTTGTGTAGATATAACTAATCCTAACTTATACAGATATATATATATCTGTATATATAATATATATTAGACGGGCGATACATTACAATATCTTCGCACTTTAGAGACTTTTCCAGGGTTTCTTTGGAGTTTGTGTCGCGGTTTTTTTAACAGTACTTGCAGTACTACTTGCTGTGGATTTCCCCGTCGATTTCCACGTAATATTCCCACTAAATGAGTATTTTTATCAATTAATTTCTCCGCCAATTCAAAACTGGTGTATTGGTAGTTATTGGTATACAGCGTGTGTCCCTTATTGAATAAGTCTCTGCAAAGAGACATTGCGATTTTAGTGGGCGTAGTATTTTCTTTTTTCAAGGTTTCCTTGTATATACACGAAGGTCATACGTGCAAACTGATCCGCAACACAACTTAAATAATTTAATTCGATATTTGTGGCGCTTTTGTTTTAAATATTGTCGAAATATGATGCGGCCATGAAAGGGAACCAAAGATTCATCGATACATATATCTTCTGGTAGATTTTAACATTTTTAAAAATTTATTTCCGAAGTGTCTATAACTGGTAGTATTTTGGACAAGCGATTGAAACCATTGCTCCCCCCCCCCCCTCCCTCTGTTGTTTACAAAATGTAGCATTCCTACAAGTAGTAATATTTCAAATCCGTTATATTCCAAAGAAAAATATTGAAGAGGACCTGCAATCTACAACGTCTTCACATCAAGTTCTGACTGAAAAAACACGAGTTAATTTCTATAAAAAGAGCGACCGCGAAAAAGAATCTTCTACTGCAAGCAACAAAAATGTTACGAACCTCACAAAATCAATTTCCTCCTGCTCAAATTGGTGATAATGTACGAATACAAGTCCCTGATGTCGACCGTGGTCGTATAGATAGCTGAAATGTGTTAGCGGTTGTTGTTGGAATAGAAGACTCCGATTTCTATAAACTGGCAAATAAAAATGGTACCCTCAAGCAGCTTTACACACGTAATCAGTTCGTAATTTGTAAAGAAAAGTTACTTTCCATAGATGAGATTTCTTTTCAAGAAATGTCGCTGAGAGAAACAGCTGCAGCTAATTCGAAAAACGGGGGGCAAGGCTATACACGCTGTCATTGCAAAAGGAAGTGTTTCACAAAAAATGCAGTTGTAAAAGCAAGGGACTCTTGTGCAATTCAACGTGTCATAACAGTTTAAGTTGTTGCAATAAATAAGATTTGAATCACATAATTAAGTAATTTTTTTATTACCATTACTTTCTTTTCTCATTTAGAATGTACTGTGAGTTTTAAATTCTTGGTCACTCCTCTCAGAAGAGAGGCGAAAAAGTTACGTCACCCTTGTGACGTTTTACAGCGACTGAATTACGGAGAAGAAAATATAAATCTCCGACATGTTCGACATTCACCATTAGTGCATGGTGAATGTCGACATTTACCGGTGTAAGTCAGAAATAAGGGTATTTAGCAAATATTTCGGACATACACCAAGCGACTATGTGAATGTTGACATTCACCGGTGAAAGTCGACATTCTCCAGATTTCGGTCTTTCACGGTAACATATATATATACACACACCAGAGGAGTCATAACCAACCCTATAAACATCACCATAACGCGAAAATGCAGTCCACTTAAAAATTGAAACTCATCACAATCTGTCCATCTGCACGAGCGCTGTGAGTATCCGCCTTCTAATTGTTGCATATAGGTTTGTTTATTCGGCGATTTCCTCGAACAATTTATCCGGAACAAGCAGTGCATAGCAGGTTTTTATTGCTACATCTGACGTTGTACTTAAATCTTTACTTCTAAACCCAGAAGGACAGATGAAAGGGATAAACTTTGGTTGATCACCTGTCGGATCATGTCATTCTTCAAGATTCTCCTCAACTTCGTCTGTCGACGAAAAAATAACTACTCTACGCCGTTTTCTAGGAAAAATAATTTCACTACTATCGTTTTCACCCTCTTTGACTGACATTCTGACGTTCAAGGATAAAGAAAATATTGGAAATGGGTGTTTAAATAAATCAATATACTTTATATTAATTTTACTTTTATTAGAAGGCTTTGAAACAAACGTCTTTATACTGCTAGAGTTTAGAACGGACTAACAGTGGATGCCCAAAAGACGAGCTCGGGCTCACTTAGTAATATAAACTGTTTGTTACTCTCCCCTACACTGTAGAGAATCTCCGGTTTAGAATAGGAATTCCTACACCGTAGAGTCGTTTTTGCACTATTTTAATATACAGTGAGTCACGAAAGTATTCGAACGACGAAATTTGGAGTACAGAACACTCCTTGAGTTTGACAAACAGTAAACATTAGTTTCCTCGGTTGGTGTTACACACTTCCCTTGGTCAGTGCTGTAAGTGTTAATAAGATTTTAAAATTTATATCAATAATGTGCCCAAAAAAGTCAGAGACAAGCATTACTGACAGGAAATTAATAGTTAAGTGGCATAATGAAGGCAAGAGCTATAGCGAAATAGCACATTTCTTAGGGCGAAGTAAATCTACCATTTACTACATAGTAAAAAAGGTAAAAACCACTGGAATCCTTCAGGATGAAGTCCGTTCTGGCCGGCCCAAGAAATTAACGAAGAGGGAAGAGAACACAATTGTGCGTGAAATAAAAAAGGGCCCAACAATTTCTGCACCAAAACTTGCTGTACAAGTTGCTGATAATTTTAGAAAACAAGTTCATCCTGAACTTTGTCGAAAAATCCTACGTAAAAACGATTTTCATGGTCGTATTCCCCGAAAGAAACCATTTATTAGCAAAGTCAATAAACAGAAAAGATTAAATTTCCCTAAAAATTTTGTCAACAAAGATAAGGACTTTTGGAAGCACGTTACTTTTTCAGACGAGAGCAAATTTAATATATTTGGCTCAGATGGATGCCATCAAATTTGGAGAAAAGCAAATAGAGAGATGGATGTTTTAACATCTACGACCAACTGTGAAACATGGAGGTGGGTTGATAATGGTATGGGGATGTATGGGGACCAGTGGTGTTGGAAACCCCGTCATTATTGACGGAATACTAGATAAATTCAAATATATGCAAATATTTAAAGACAATTTGAAGCAAAGTGCGGACAAATTAGGTGTAGTAAGCGATTTTCATTTTCAGCAGGACAATGATCCAAAACACACCGCACGTATTGTTAAAGAATGGATCATATACAACGTACCCCACGTTTTAGAAACACCCCCACAAAGTCCGGACGTCAACCCCATAGAACACTTATGGGCAGAAATTGGCAAACAATTAAGTAAACATAATATTAATTCCAAGGAAACATTAAAAACAAAAATTATGGAAGTTTGGAACAATATAAAAAAAAATGTTACTGAAAATTTAATTAATAGCATGCAACGACGTTTGCAAGCCATAATAAAAGCTCATGGTGGTCCAACAAAATATTAAAACACTATAGTTGTTTAAGATATGTACTATTTATTTAATCGTTCGAATGCTTTTGTGGCGTTCATTTAGATCACGTTACCAAAAAATATTTTATAAGTATTGTATACGTTATCAGAGACACTTCAAATTTAACATGTATAATCATGATACTTATGTTTTATTACAGAAGTAAAAGTATTTTGTTATTCGTAATATGACTTATGTTTTTCCAACGTCAAACTTTTCACTTCAAAGCGTTCGAATACTTTCGTGACTCACTGTATATGTGGTAATGCAGAGCGAATGAGCGAGTGAGTGAGAGTGTTTGATGGACAGAGAGCGAGGAAGGATGGTGCGGAGTATGGAATGGAAAACAACAAAAGACAGTAGAGTTGGAGAAGACGAAAACGAAGTTAGAGAGAGATTGAGATATATATAATATATAATATTATATTGTTAATAATAATTCAACACATCCTCTCAAAAATGAATCGGTCGTTCTAGAACAAATTAATAAACAGTACATATCCTTATTTAATATTATAAAAATTAATATCGAATTTAACGATAACACTCAACACAAATATACTAGACAGTGACTCCCACAAATATTCGGACACCAATGTACGACTAGCTTTATGAATTAATATCTCAGGTATTTGAAAAGCAATCGTTTCGGTTACTGTTGTTGGATACATCTTTATTTTGCTCTATACTTATTGCAGAAGGTCCCTGTGTAAGGGAATACCCACTCTCTCCCTAAACTGCCGAACTAAGAAAAGCCAGAGGCCCGCGATTGGGCCTACCTACGACTAGCCATAAATTACCTGTTTCTCTGTCCTTTTTTTCCTTCTTTCCTCTTTTCCTTGAAACCCTTACTTGCCTCTCTCTGACTCATTTTTCCGTCCATCCCCAACACTCTTCCAAAAATCGTCACTTCAATTCGAACGCTAGCCTGAAAAACATTCTGCCTCTGCATTAATAAAAACAGCATCTAAGAAAATTCGAATAGTTATTTTCTACGGGATCACAACACTGTTCCTAATAATAACTGATTTATCAATGTTATTAGGAATATATTGTTAGTAGACAAAATTTATATACATTATATAATAGTAATGAATAAACAAAATAATGATACATTTTTGAGCCACAGAAATATTCAGACACTTGGTACGTTTCGCGATGTTTCAGTTCTCAGAATGCGGTGTTTACAAACATAGCTTTTGAGGTCGATACCATTTCAATATGCCTCAGAAGCAAGTGCAACATTCATCGAAATGGGTCGCAAAAGTAAGAACACGTCGTTTGATATTCGTCAGCTTATAATATTTCACCGAGAAAAGGGGAAATCATACCGGGAAATAAGTTCCATGGTTGGTGCGAGTAAAAGTACTGTTGCGGATATTGTTCAACGATTTTACAATGCAGGTCGCATTGAATTCATCGCACAAACCGGCCGAAAACCTATTCTAAACGCGAGAGAAAAGAGAAGAATTGTGAGGAAGATGAAGGAAAATCCACGTTTAAGTGCACCAAGATCAGCCAGTGAGGTTTTAGAAGAAACTAAAAAGAAGGTCTCGGCGGAAATAATTCGACGAACTCTGAGGGAACATGGATATGCTGGTAGGGTTGCAAGGAAAAAGCCCTACATTAATGAACCAAACAGGAAGAAACGAATGAAGTTCGCAAAAGAGTTTAATACGAAAGACTAATTCATGGTGGGAAAATGTTATATTTCCTGATGAGAGCAAATTTAACGTCTACGATTCTGATGGGAGATGTATGGTATGGCGAAAGACGAATACAGAGTTTAAAAATACTAATACGCGAGGTACAGTAAAACACGGAGGAGGCAGCGTAATGGTTTGGGGCTGTATTTCTACTTTTGGCGTTGGCAATTTAGTTTTTATCGATGGCATCATGGAAAAAAATGCTTATTTGACCTATTAAAAAACAACTTAAAACAAAGTGCAATAAAAATGGGAATATCCGAAGGTTTTAAATTTTACCAGGATAACGATCCTAAGCATAAAGCACGAATTGTGCAAGAATTTTTATTGTATAATTGCCCCAAAGTGCTCCATCCACCACCACAATCGCCAGACCTTAACCCCATAGAAAAATTTTGGGATGAATTGAATCGAAGAATTCGCAGGACCCCCATTCATTCAAAAGAAGAACTAAAAATAAGGCTTGACAATGAATGGGCATTCATTTCAGCAGACTATTTAACAAAGATAATTTCTAATATTCCGAATCGTTTAAAACACGTTAGAAAACAAAATGATTTTGCAACAAAATATTAAAATGAGATGTAATGCGAAATTGTAGTTTCGCGGTTTTCGGAGACATCAAACTCGAGAATCGGACTTGAAACTATTTGGATTTATTCTGATATAGAAATACGTAGAACCGTAGTGGCGCGACAGAGTATAAGTGCGGTGATTTTGAGTATAAGTGATAAGTCTTTAAGTGAGTGATTTTGGCCGGGGTAAGGGTTTTTAAAGGCTTTTGGAAAAGGAGTGGGAGTGATGTTCTTGGTGGTCAGGGCCAAGGGGTAGGGATAGGAAGTTGGAACTTGGATTTGCGCGATGATTCGGGTATGAGTAAGGAATAGTGACTGTGCTAGGGAGCTAAAAGGTCGGGATGGGAAAATAGGAGATTTGGATTTGAGGTCGTGAATCAGAGGTGATGACGGAAGTTCGCTAAATACAAAATATTTGTGCTTACGTGTTAAAGTAATCCTACGTACTATCCAACCGGAGGGTCGGCACATTACAGAGAGTTATAATGTTAAATTTTATTTAAAAGATATTTATTTGTATACTGTCCGAATATTTTTGTGACCCAAAAATTAGGTATAGTTTCCGTTGTAATGTACCGATCCTCTAACGAATAACTTTAACGAGTAAGGACAAATATTTTGTATTTAGCGAACTTCCGTCATCACCTCTGACTCACCACTTCAAATCCAGATCTCCTATTTTTCCATCCCGACCTTACAACTCCCTAGCACAGTCACCATTCCTTACGCATCCCCGAATCATCGCCCAAATCTAACAAGGGAACTACCCGAGGTGTCCGCCTCCGATTTTAATGAAACTTTGCAGATTTGTTAAGCACGTGAAAATAATCGATACCTATTTTTTTATATCGGCGAAGTCGCACGTTTAGGGGGTGAAACCACCCTTCAAAGTTTCGACATTTTTTCTTCTTTCACTTATAACTTCAAAACGGTTAATGATAGAGATTTACGATACATGTACGAAATATTTACTTTTTTGTGTACTAAATGCCCATGGAATTTAAAATTTTATTTGACGATTATTTCTTAACTTTTTTATTAAAAAATGCCAAGTTTTTCGTTATATCTTTAAAGTTTGCGATGCGATTTTAACCGAACTTTTTTTAAATGATAGAGTAATAAAAATAAAAGTTATAAGTTTTTTTGTTTTTCCGTAATTTACTCTGGAGTCGTGAAATTAACCCTTTTCTTTTGCCACTTTACGTTACTATATGTGATAAACGAGTGACAATGGACAAAATGTATTATGCAACAAATGCTTCCCTTGCACTGTAGAATATTGTTGTTTTTGTAAAAAATCAAAAGTAAAATTTTTTTGTTTTATTATACAATCCGTAGGCCGTGCGGATCCGCCACGATGCGGTAATCGTAAATTATCGTAGACACCAAAAAATGCCATAAGGAAATGTTTTATGGCTTTGTACATAGAAAAGGAAAATGTTTACAAAGAGTTTAAAACATAATTTATTTTTAACAAAAAAACTAATTGCGCGATGCGTGGCGAGCAACAGAGTTATCGTGATTATCATACTGTTTTACAAGGATACATCTTATCGTTAATCAATTACGTCGCATACAAAACAGCTCAAATGATTAATTATTACATGTGCATGGTGCAAAAAATCCCTTTGTTTTCAACACGAGGAGTATCATTTTTGTGAATTATATGTTTCATAGTAACTGTAATAGTACACATATTTTAAATTAATCAATTAAAGTAACTTTTTCGTTATAAATAAACTATGCTTTAAATAATTTGTAAGCATATGTCTGTTGCATGTAAAAAAAAACCATAAAACTTTCTCTTATGGCATTTTTTGGTATCTACGATAGGGTACGATTACTGCGTCGTGGCGGATCCGCACGGCCTACGGATTTGTATAATAAAACAAAAAAATTTTACTTTTGATTTTTTACAAAAACAATAATATTCTACAGTACAAGGGAAGCATTTGTTGCATAATACATTTTTTCCATTGTCACTCGTTTATCACATATAGTAACGTAAAGCGGCAAAAGAAAAGGGTTAATTTCACGACACCAGAGTAAATTACGGAAAAACAAAAAAACTTATAACATTTATTTTTATTACTCTATCATTTAAAAAAAGTTCGGTTAAAATCGCATCGCAAACTTTAAAGATATAACGAAAAACTTGGCATTTTTTAATAAAAAATAAAGAAAAAATCGTCAAATAAAATTTTAAATTCCATGGGCATTTAGTACACAAAAAAGTAAATATTTCGTACATTTATCGTAAATCTCTATCATTACCCGTTTTGAAGTTATAAGCGAAAGAAGAAAAAATGTCGAAACTTTGAAGGGTGGTTTCACCCCCTAAACGTGCGACTTAGCCGATATAAAAAAATAGGTATCGATTATTTTCACGTGCTTAACAAATCTGCAAAGTTTCATTAAAATCGGAGGCGGACACCTCGGGTAGTTCCCTTGTAAGTTCCAACTTCCTATCCCTACCCCTTGGCCGTGACCACCAACAACATCACTCCCACTTCTTTTCCAAAAGCCCTTAAAAACCCTTACCCCGATCGAAATCACTCACTTATACTTAAAATCACCGCTCTTACACTGTTACTGTCACTTACACTTATTGTTAGACTTACACAAAATACTTACGCTAACAAGGGAACATTCCGAGGTGTAACTCACCGATTTTGATGAAATTTTAGTATGATATACTCCTCGCGGAAATATTTGACAGGTATTTTTGTTTATCGGCAATCGTCCACGTTAAAGGGGTGAAAACCACCCTCAAAGTTGGCACCCTGAAACTTATTTATTGAATATCTGGAAAACTATTAGAGATACGAAAATTTCGTAAAGCGAGAAAATTAACGTATTTCGACCACAAATCTAATGATATAAATATATTTTTTTTAAACTCGGTTGTTTAAATAATATGCTCGAAAATACAACTTTTTTAATGATTTTGTAAGTCAAATTTCAATAAATTTTCTTGAATATTTTTCTGAGAATACCATATACCGAAACACAAAATACGGATAAAATGGAAATTTGAAATTTTGTTTGTAAAAAAAGTTATTGCATTTTTAATTTTTTCTCCTACGTTCTTGTTAAGTTATGCCTTCGTATATACATGTATGACTGCTTTAAAAGGCCAGATTTTATTGCCAGACACACATATCGTCTTTATATAAATTAAAAAAATTTGATTGATTAATTAATAATTTGTAACAATTATTGTAATAATGGTATTCATTGTTATTCTTATAACCAATATTTTCTTACACCACGAGCATTCTAAAGCATCCCTGTAATCAATTCAAGCATGTAACGTCCGAAAATAGTAAATATATAACGCATACCTCCCGAGAATTAATTAATTTATTTGGCCTGTCGGCGAATTCACATTGATATCATAAATGACTATCCCGAGGTGTAAATCACCAATTCTTATGAAACTATAGTATAAGGTGCTTTTCGTGGAAATATTTAATATCTACTTTCATTTATCGGCAATCGTCCACGTTAAAGGGGTGAAAACCACCCCCAAAGTTCGGATAACGAAAACTGTTTTATCGAATATCTCGGAAACTATTAGAGATACGAAATTTTCCTACGGAGTGGAAAGTAACGTATTTCAATCACGAATCCAATGCTATAAACATTTTTTTAAAAAACGCGTTTGTTTAAACAATATGTTAAAAAATACTTTTTTTTTCATAATATTTTCAGTTAAAATTCTTTCAATTTTCTTAAATAATAGTTTGTATACACTATATAGTCAAACAAAAAATACGGATCAATTAGAAGTTTCATATTTGTGTTACAAAAAAAGTTATTGCATTTTCAATTCTTACGCTTGATGAACTTGTCAAGTTTTCCCGTCGTATATACGTAGTTGATTGATCCGTATTTTTTGTTTGACTATATAGTGTATACAAACTATTATTTAAGAAAATTGAAAGAATTTTAACTGAAAATATTATGAAAAAAAAAGTATTTTTTAACATATTGTTTAAACAAACGGGTTTTTTAAAAAAATGTTTATAGCATTGGATTCGTGATTGAAATACGTTAATTTTCACTCCTGAGGATAATTTCGTATCTCTAATAGTTTTCGAGATATTCGATAAAACAGTTTTCGTTATCCGAACTGTGGGGGTGGTTTTCACCCCTTTAACGTGGACGATTGCCGATAAATGAAAGTAGATATTAAATATTTCCACGAAAAGCACCTTATACTATAGTTTCATAAGAATTGGTGAGTTACACCTCGGGATAGTCATTTATGATATCAATGTGAATCCGCCGACAGGCCAAATAAATTAATTAATTCTCGGGAGGTATGCGATATATATTTACTATTTTCGGACGTTACATGCTTGAATTGATTACAGGGATGCTTTAGAATGCTCGTGGTGTAAGAAAATATTGGTTATAAGAATAACAATGAATACCATTATTACAATAATTGTTACAAATTATTAATTAATCAATCAAATTTTTTTAATTTATATAAAGACGATATGTGTGTCTGGCAATAAAATCTGGCCTTTTAAAGCAGTCATACATGTATATATGAAGGCATAACTTAACAAGAACGTAAGAGAAAAAATTAAAAATGCAATAACTTTTCTTACAAACAAAATTTCAAATTTCCATTTTATCCGTATTTTGTGTTTCGGTATATGGTATTCTCAGAAAAATATTCAAGAAAATTTATTGAAATTTGACTTACAAAAGCATTAAAAAAGTTGTATTTTTAAACATATTATTTAAACAAACGAGTTTAAAAAAAAATATATTTATATCATTAGATTTGTGGTCGAAATACTTTAATTTTCTCTCTTTACGAAATTGTCGTATCTCTAATAGTTTTCCAGATATTCAATAAATAATTTTCAGGGTGCCAACTTTGAGGGTGGTTTTCACCCCTTTAACGTGGACGATTGCCGATAAAAAAATACGTGTCAAATATTTCCGCGAGGAGTGTATCATACTAAAATTTCATAAAAATCGGTGATTTACACCTCGGGATGTTCCCTTGTTAGACCTGAGAAAATCTGTCAAAAAATGAGCGGAGGTGGTAGGAATTTGGAAGGGAGTTTAGGGCACCAGGATGGCGTGGGAAGAATCTGGAGATTATAAAAATGTAACTTGCTTACACCAGCCGCGAGGGTGGTGGTCCTGTGTACAGTGATCTTCCTGTGGTTTCCTAAGTGGCCTACTGATATATTTTCTAAGTGGTCGACTGGTATTCCGTGAGAAAAATGAAAATTCAGGGCCGCATGTAACACACTAGTGCGATGTGCGGCCACTATCAAGCACTCACCGATTTCGAATCTCTTCCTCGCCCGAAAACCCGCGCTGTTTCGCGCGAAAGTGGTTGACGCGAAAAAGTTATTTTCCCCGGCAGTTTTCGCTACGTACCGAGGTTTTCCGCGATTTCGATCGCATTTCGATGCTTTATGGCCCGCACGATGGCACCGATAGCATTTTATTTCCGACTTATCGAACTTTTCGTCACTTTTTACGCGCACGGTTAATCGTTTGTTCTTCGTCTCGCGGCGATCATAGCATCCGTTTTCCAATCTCGTGCTTCACTTTTCCGCGCGTCGCACAGTGGTTCATTTGGCCGAAATCCTGGCCAAAAAGCCAAAAATTTTTTTCGCGATTTTCAAAATTTAGCAATTGCGTTTGATTTGTAACATATCAGAGCATCGGTTTCCATTAATAAAAGTTTTTATTGAACAATGCTCTTAGAGATATGCAATGTCAAAGTTGGCACTTGAATAATGTAACGTATTCACGTCGAAATTCAGAATACGTTTTCAATGTGAAATAATAATACAATCAACTTTGTAAGTATTTGTAGCTATTCGTCATACTATTAAATTATAAGTACCTTGGTTTCATTTTTTTATTTAATATTTTACAACTGCTATGGCACAGATTGCAAAACCCATACATTTTTTTCCTTTTGCAGAGGAAATAGTTGTGAAGTACGCAAAAGTACAACGCGAATTTTTTTTTAAATTAAACTTTGAAGCTTCCCGAAGAAGTCCCCGTTGTAAAATTTTGCGACTTTTTGCGATTCTATGAGATATTCTTATTTGTTTGTCGCACGCGCCATGCTCGGGGAAATACGTTTACGACATACGGCCAGGCTATCGTGCCTTGGACAAACGAATAATGCTAATCCCTCACTAAGGTTACCCTTGTAATTAACGAAACGCTATATTTATTTCGTTCGGGTTAAAAATCAAAATAATTTTAAGCAAGCTGGTGGCCTTTTGTTCCAAAGCAACAATAGGTAGCCGCGATCACCTCGACCGCTTACCGTCATAAACCGAAAGGTGTTTGACGTTTCGGCTGAAAATCTGGCTAGTTGCAGGTATGAGGGCTATATTTGTTTCTCGCAAAGTTTATTTTTTCTCCTTCCATCGTAATTTTAAATACTGGAATGAAAAATAGGAGGTGGAAGCACCGTAAAGTATTTATACCGTGCTACGTTTTCTGACACGGTAGATATCACTTGTACTTAATACGTAATAATACGTTCGTTATAAGGTAATTGTTATGATTCTCTGTAATATTAAAAGCTTATAAGATGAATATAATTGACTGTGATCAATAAATGTATCATAATATCTAAATAAATTCTTAATTTTTTAATTATGTTTGTTCGCCAATTTGTTTTTGGAAATTCTGAGTTCAGATTCTTAATTAACGACCGGAGAAACATAAGAATACTAATTTTCGTGCCGATCCGACAATTTTTCAATACTCGCATCCGCCATATTGAAGCCGCCATTTTGTTTTTGGAAATTCTGAGTTCAGATTCTTAATCAGCGACCCAAATAATACTAATACACCAATTTTCAGCTAAATTGAAAAACTCCTTGGGGTTTTGGCCAGGTTTTCGGCCAAATGACCAACTGTGCGTCGGTAGTTAGAACGAATTCGCGTGAAAAATTCGGATATTGAAGAATGGGCTGGCTTATCAATTTTTCTTTTAGAGTTTGGAATGCATTTTCTTGTTCGTCCGACCAAAGAAAGGTAACATCCTCTTTTAATAACAGAGTTAAGGGTTTGGCAATCGTAGAAAAATCGTGAATGAATTTTCGATAATATCCGACTAACAATAAGCCTAAGAACATTTTGATTTTCTTTTGATTTCGCGGCCTCATAGCTCTTCGTATGCATTCTACCTTTTTAGGATTAGGTTTTACGCCGTTTTCGGATATGACATGACCTAAGTATTCACAGGATTTTTTTAAAAATTCACACTTATCCGGTTGGAGCTTTAGATTGTTTTCGCGTAGTCGCGAAAAAATGTTTAACAATTTCTTGTTGTGGTCTTCTAAACTAGACCCATATAAAACAATATCGTCTAGATAAACAAAGCATTGCTTATTTGTTAACCCTATCAACACGTTATTCATCATTCTTTGGAAACATGATGGAGCATTCTTAAGTCCGAATGGCATTCGTGTAAATTCGAAATGTCCGCTAGGTGTAGAAAATGCGGTTTTAGGAGCGTGAACGGGATTTAGAGGAATTTGGTGGAATCCACTGGCAAGATCGAGAGTGGTAAAATATTGTGCGTGACCTAGCTGATCTAGGATGTCTTCAGTGTTCGGAAGTGGGTACGCATCTCCTATAGTTTTCTGATTGAGCTTTCTATAGTCGATGACAATACGCCATTTCCGTTCACCAGAAGCATCTAATTTTTTTGGTACTACCCAAAGGGGGCTAGACCATGGACTAGTGGAAGGTTTTATGATGCCTTGCTTAAGCATTTTTTCAATTTGTTTATCGACCTCGGTTTTATGGATTTGCGGATATCTGTAGGATTTTACATGGATCGGGATATTGTCTGTGGTAGGTATTCCGTGATTTGTTGCTGTCGTTCCGGTGAGCAAATCAGTTGGTAAATGAAAAATATCGTTGAATTCGGTGCAAATATTTGTTATGGAATCACGTTCTTCATTGTTTAGATGATCGAGTCGAAGATATTGATTTAGGATATCTAGTCGATTTCGTATCTCGTTATTTTCCTGATTTGAGGCTAAACTATAAATATATGAACGATTAGGAATCGGTTCAATTAGCAATTCAGGGATTGGGATTATTTCAGTTTTCGTAGATGTATTCATGATGGTAATAAGAGCTGTGTTTTGATGAAAGACTTGAACTATCGCGTTGGGAATAAGTAATGTATTATCAGGCTTCATACGTTTTGATGATATTGTTCCTTCGCTTAGACCGTAAGGCTTTATTATTGTAATAGGAATAATTGTTTCTGTCCGAGGGTTGACTCTAATAGTGGAAATGGAACTTTGAGGAGTATTTCGATACAAGGGAATTGCAAAGGGGATAGAGTCGAGTGTGATGGAAGCAGTTGAGTAATCTATTTTTGCCGATTGAGAACGGAGAATGTCATCTCCTAGGATTCCGTCGAGTGGAACATTCGTAGGAGTCGTAAGGACTTGGAAATCGCTGACGAATTTCTTTTCGTGAATCCCGAGTTCGATTCTTGCCGTACCGCTTGTTGTAATAGGTGCGTTTGGCGAAACACCATTCAGTATTATAGGATTGGTATGGTTGATAGTAAAATTATTAATGCTGGATGCTTTGATTAAGGAGACTGAAGCACCAGTGTCGACTAGAAATTTTAATATCTTATCGCTTGAACTTGAAAATTTGGACTCAAAACGGACATAAAGTAAATCGTTGGAAGTCAGGCTCCATATTGTTATTTTGGGAGATTGAATTCTAGCGTCGCTTCTTCTAATGAAATTGGTGGGTCTGATTCGTGATGTGTTGCTGGAAAATTTGCGTTATGATGATTCACGTTTTTATATGTTTGCTCTGGTGAGTTTTGTGGCGCTGAAGTGATCGCGTTTTGTTTTCTTGAATTATTATATTGCCTTTTCCTGCATTCGTCAATAGTGTGACCGAAATGTTTGCAATATCTACATTGTTTAATTTCCCGATCTTCGCGTTCATCGAATTTATTATACTGGTTAAAATTAACAGACTTTGAAACGGAACGAGCCTTTGTTTTATCCGGGTTATTGTAACAATTATTAGTGGTGCGATTAGTTCGTCCGCATATTCTGCATTTCATAAAACTATCGCGATAGGTTAAGCGTAATGCCTTTTCTTCGGCTAGTGCGGCAGTAAGGGCATTATTAATTGTGTTAAAATCCCTGTACCTTAACATCTGTGAGATTTGAGGATGCGTATGGTAAACAAATCGATTCAACGTTATATCGATGATCATTGATAATCGCTCACTTAGATTTCCCGTACTTGTATCGCTGCTATGAATTGCGCCCAGAACTTTTGAATTTCAATCTTCTAGTCTTTGATAAAATTCAGAAACATTTTCGCGAGGTCCTTGTGACATGCTACTTAACTCTTCTAACAACTGGTCGAGGGATTTCTTGTCCTGATAAAGACTTAATAATAGCTCGGATATTTCCTTCCAAGTGGTGAGGCCACAATGTACGTCAATTTGTTCTCGCGCTTTTCCGGTAATTCTACTCTTTACAAACAATAACAAAGGTTGTAACTGCTCTGGTGTTGTTAATTCGAAAACTGCATCTATTTGCTTGATAAAACTACGTAATTTGTATCTATCTCCATCGAAGTGATCAGGGATTAATTTGATTAGAAAATCAAGGGATAATTGAGGTCCTGAGGAGTTGGAGTTGCTTACGCTATGTGAGAGAGACATGGTTTTTAGGAAAAATAGGATTGCAAGATCTAGTTTGAGCGTTGGGAATGGTCTTCAATCGTACTCACTGCGGTGATCCTCGTGAATAGTTGAGTGTTTCTTCGTTCTAGTACTTTCCTTGGGTGATCCGATTAACCAGTTAACTGTGATTGACGAGTATACTCGTCATGGAGAAATAGCTCGATTTTGTGTATTGACGAGTATACTCGTCATGCGTATAAAGTAGTGACCATTGGCTATTTAAATTGTAATTTTTGAGAAAAACAAAACATATTTACAAATTTCAAGATATTTAGAATATTTTGAGGCCATGCCGGAATAAAGCAAACAAATAAAAAGTATAAATAATTTGAGATGAACTCATGCGTCCCCGGATGCACCGGTTGAAACAGCTTACCAGTTCGCACAACGAATTTATTTATGTGCGATGATAACGTTTTTTAGATGTTAGCCTAAAAGGGACAAAGGCAAAAGTCAGAAAGTTGATTTATAATAGGATTCCTTCAGGTATGGTCAGTCATGCGACAAATGCGTGACGCCGACCAGGCGCTGAGCCTATTGATACATGCTGGCCCGAAGCTACCTAGTTATCGAGTGGTGTAAATGCCAATTGTTTGATGTTAGAACCATGTGTTGAGATTAGAGTAATGCCCGGGAATTTTGATGGTCACTAAAATTCATAGATATCCGGCGGGAATCATGTTCCGGATTATATACCCGGAACTTCAAAAACAAAGAACCCTACGCGAAGATGGTCACATTGCTATAAACGTAAGATCAGGAAGGAATCGCGTTACTGGTGTTCCATTTGCAAAGTCCCATTGTGTATAGTACCCTGTTTCGCTGAATACCACTCCACAGCAGAATTTTAAATTCTTGCTCTTATATGTATAATATTTAATTTTTATTGCGTCTTTAGTTTAATAAGTATGTAATATATGTGTATATTAACCAAATAAGTAAATATTAGTAATAAAATTGTCAATTTTATAAAATAAACCCATCTTTTCGATCCAATATCTTTCCAGCGCAACTTACTCTGCGATTGACGAGTATACTCGTCATGGCTAGATTCTGGCGACACAAAACGGCGCGCACTCTCAAACGAGGGCGCCACAATTAACACGTTGCCGCACACTTTTAATTTGACGATCGTGCTCAGAAACACATTTTTTTTGTCCGAAGCGGTAAAGCATGAGAAAACGCAAAAAAGAACAATTAATATGCTGCCTGGCATGCTATACCTTTTTTTCGATGTATTACTCAATAATTAACAAGTGTATGCGTTAGTACACTTCGTACTAACGCTATTCTTTTTTTATTGATTAAAATGTGCACGACGGCTATAGCCGTCGTTTGCCTACATATCGTCAAAGATCGGACGGCTATAGCCGTCATTTGCGGCAACGTGTTAACTGGTTAACAACAGAAGTTACCATTCACGCTTCGTGCTGGCGAATTCTTCGGTCCAGGAGTTCGACAATTTACGATGAATGTCGGAAAATCCCGCTTCTGACACCAATTATTTTTGTGTTGGATTCCAGGCCAGGAATTATAACTCAACACTTTGTATTTTAATAAATACTATTACTAGTAGACACTTTATTCTAAAAATCAGAGTGCGCGCGGTGAGTATAAATGACCCGTATAAGGCGTGACGGAGAGAACCTCGGTCTCAAAACTGTTCTTGACCAGCGGTATTGAATAATAACAAGCGACGATCCGATATTTTGGATATATATGTATATACAATAGTAGTTGTTGGAGGAGGGGAAAGATAGCGTACGTGGAGACGGAAAAATGGTCCTTGCCCTTGTGACTAGCTCGTCGCTGAAGGCGAGCGAACGCTGGCCGTTGACCAGTGACTTGTAAGATTTGGTCAAAGGCGAGGGAAAGTTGGCCCTCGATCGGTGACGTTTATATCGGTAGTCACAAATATTGGCGGATTCCAGATGTGCGTTATCTGACACATCTCGTGAAGAGTCAATCTCTTTAGGAGGGTCGCTTTTCTCGCGGGACGACTCGATTGATAAATTTCTTCTAATTACCGCCATACATCGTTTGAGGTCACGCACTCCTTTATTTGCTTCAATTCCGAGGGTTCCATATGTAAAATAATGTCCGCCCGCGCTTTTAGATCGTTTCGCGTCCATTCTTTTGCGGCACGCTCGGAAGCTGCATTCCCTGCGATTATTTCCGGCTTCAGAATTTCGCCACAGACATATTCCCACGCGTCATTTTTTAATAACAGGGACTGCATCTGCATCTTCCACGAGACATTTTTCGCGATTCTGTTTACGCCACGTTAAACGCAATCACTTTCTATCACAACAGTGCTCTTTTTACACACTTGATCGATCACACAAAAAATCGTCCTGGGCCTATAACCTGATGAGGACTGTGGATCGTGTGATAAGAAATGTTCCCTGGGATAAGAACAAAATACTTTATTAACTGATGGATACTACACTGCCGGGTGATGCTCAGTAGCTGGGTCGGCTTAACACTAAACGGCGCCTTCTTAAAACAGAAGAAGGCCCCGACATAAAAGGCTCGTGTCGCGCCGTGACGGTGCCCCGCTCTAACATTTTTATTTAACAATTTACAACTGTTATGATGAAAATATGTGGGCCATGAATTTCTTCGCCTTTCCTAAGGAAATAGTTAAAAGGTTGGCTTAGGTTGGCGTTAATTTTTTTTTAAATAAATTTTTAAGCTTTGATAGAGCCAGACAGATTATAGTTTATATGCTTTATTATTATAATACAGAGAGATTACATTCCGATATATATTCACACGTGGTAACAATTACATTCGACATGAGACACACTCTTTTGTTTACGATACCGGTGTTATGTATGTACGGCCCTGAAACTTTTATTTCACGCGGCCCTGAACGTTTTATTTTTTATCTGATACCAGTCGACCGTTAGAAAATTTACGTAAAGATGTAAACCGAAGGGGTCTCGCTGTACAGGATCACTGTCCGAACAACCAGCATAAGCAAACTACGATCCCCTACAATCCTGGCAAGATATACTCCATGCTGCCCTGGTCCCCTAATATCCCTTCCAGAGTCCTACCACCTCCACTCATTTTTCCGCAGTTTTTCCAAAAGCGAGCCCTATATAAGCGAGACATTTTTTGACTCCTCGGGTCCAGTATTCTGTAGAACGTCACGCTGTTACTTAGGGTACAGAAACTCAAAAGTCACGACTTTCGCATTCGCTTGACGATTGTAAGTATAAGACGTGGAAACCCTCGCGAACCGACATGTGAATTTCGGCTAAGTTTAAATTTAAGAATCGTTCACTGTAATTGCATTATGAACCATTATTGATTATAACTTTGAATATACGTTTACATTCACATTGTGACATTTCGAACGTTTTAGTTATTTTCATTTTACTTCCTTAATCTTCGTGTAACAGAGCAACGATCTCCCTTATTCACTCTTACCGCTCGGGGTGAATAAGATTTTTAAAATTAAAGTTACGGGTGTTCGTTAGAAGAGAAAGAGACTACGGGTTGCAACAATTTCTTTTCCCCTTATACCAGCTAGTGGTGGTACCCCCGTATTCTTTGGTACGGGACTGATCCGCTATACTAGCGCGAAAACACCGCAAGGTTTTTCGTTATTAACGAGCATACGGCGACTCTATAGTTCTGCTATAGATTAGTCCGGTCCCCGGAGATTTCCCTACTACTAGCTAGTGGCGGTACCCCCGTATCCTTTGGTACGTGACTGATCCGCTATACTAGCGCGAAAGTACCGCGAGGTGCCTTTCGTTATTAACGGGCATACGGCGACCCTATAGTTAACGTATAGGTTACTCCGGTCGCCGGATATAATTCCCTGGATATTATTCCCCAACTCGTTGCAATCCTTAGCTCTCGTAATAAAAATTGCATTAACCCATTCGGTGTCGTTCTGCCACTCGCCCGGCTCGTAACACCGGAAACGGCACGCTCATCTCAGGGAGAAACAAACACAAAAACATAGCGCGCGAATTATAGCTTTCTCTAACAAGCTTTCTGAACAAAAGCCGATTGGTTCCAGCTGCTACTTTCTGCTACCCTTCAAGTTATTAACAATTATTGGTCGCACGCGCCCTTCGTTTGTTAGCGCATATACAGTGAGTAACTTTAATATTCGGACACTATGAGATTTTTGGTTTGTTACATCATAATTTCGTTTCTAACAAAACAAACAAAGAACAAAATCAAGTATTTTATTAAGGTATATGTCTAGTAAGCAATAGTACAAGTTTTATTTACATAACTTACAACAGTTGTTAAATAACATGATTTAAATAAAACATTGTCCGATTTTCACGTTACTTTAATATTCGGACACTTAGTAGTGTAGCACCTTTTGTGAGTGCTTATGCCGAGTTGCTTCGAGCTAGAACGCAATATCTGTTTCCAAACACGGTCGACTGTTCGGATGATACTAACGAAAATTATTTCATCAGTTAATTCCGCGCAAAAGTAATACCAGTTTCAATATACGGCAACTTGTGATTTTTCACAATGCAAAAGGAAAATCATATAGACAAATTGCTGACATGCTCAACATGAGTAAGAGTACAGTGGCAGATATTGTCAAACGGTTCAAATACGAGGAACGTATAGAATCCATACCTCAAAAGGGACAACCAAAGAAGTTGGATGCACGTGATAAGAGGAAACTAATAAGAAAATTGAAGAAGGATCCTACACTCAGTGCACCAAAATTAGCAGCTGAGATCTTAAAGGAGACTGGGAAAAAGGTATATCCTCAAACTATCCGCAGAGCCTTAAAAGATAGTGGCTACAATGGAAGAGTGGCTAGGAAGAAACCATATGTGAACGAACAAAATCGGAGGAAAAGATTAAACTTTGCCAAGGAATTTGTTTTGAAGGAAGAAGCATGGTGGAACGATGTCATTGTTACTGACGAAAGTAAATTTAACATTTTTGGGTCAGATGGACGAAGGATGGTTTGGCGGAAGAAAAATGAAGAATTTACATTTAAAAATCTAAGACCGACTGTGAAGCACGGAGGTGGCAGTGTACTCGTCTGGGGCTGTATATCCACATTTATTGATAACATTATGGATAAAAATGTGTATTTGAAAATATTAAAAAACAATATACACAAAAGTGCTAAACAAATTGGAATTTTAAACACATTTAAATTTTACCAGGACAATGACCCGAAACATAAGGCACGCATTGTGCATGAACATTTGCTGTATAATTGCCTAAAAGTTTTACAACCACCACACTAATCACCAGACCTCAACCCTATTGAAAATATGTGGAGTGAACTAGATCGACGTATCAGAAAAACAACAATAACTTCAAAAGAAATGTTGAAACGTAGATTAAAAGAGGAATGGACTAATATAAGTACAGAATATTGAAAAAAAATCATTAGAAATATGAAACAACGTTTAAAGAAGTAAAACAGCAGAATGGCTACCCAACAAAATATTAAAGTACATATTATTATAAAAATTAGCTTAAAAATACGTAGTTTCTATAAGTGTCCGAATATTAAAGTAACGTGAAAATCGGACACTGTTTTATTTAAATCATGTTATTTAACAACTGTTGCAAGTTATGTAAATAAAACTTATACTATTGCTTACTAGACATATACCTTAATATAATACTTGATTTTGTTCTTTGTTTGTTTTGTTAGAAACGAAATTATGATGTGTTGGTACATCACATTACTTTAATCACTATTACACTTTAATTACATCGTGAATACTATTATACTTAATCGCAAGAACAAGATGGAAGAGAACGGAAGTAGGGGCGCTCATACATTTATAGATGTCTCCCCCAGCCTCCATTCTTTCTTCCGTTGTAACGGTCGCGCGCGCGTGTCAAACTCCATCATGATGTAACAAACCAAAAATCCCATAGTGTCCGAATATTAAAGTTACTCACTGTATATGCATAGGATGGGAGTATCGAATTCTACTTATTGGTATATTGTATCCACCATTTTATTTTTGAAATTTTTGAGTTCTGATTAGTGACCAGCTACTCAAAAGACATAAGAATACTAATTTTTGTGCGAAACCAAATAGTTTTGGATACACATGCGCGCCGTATTGAATCCGCCATTTTGTTTTTGAAAGTTTTCAGTTGTGCTTCGTAATTAGCGACCCAAATGATGCTAATATACCAATTTTCGATTAAATTGGAGCTGTACAATTTTTTATTTTTCAAAACGATCTTTTATTACCGTCGTAATCCCTTCTAACAATTAACATGTTATTTAACTTCTGTTCCGAATGGTATGTAAACTTTTAACTTACAATTAGAGTACTATTTATTACACTTTTGCAATTTTGTGTGTTCAAAGCTGAAGATGTAAACAATTGAAAATACGAAGAGCCATTACAGACAAATGACGACATCTATCTTTTTTTATTGTTTTATTCCGCGCGGCTCGGCATTACGGTTCCGTTTCAGAAAGTTATTCAAGTTTTGACACAGTGCACTGTTTATTACATGTTGCAATTTCGTGTGTTCATAGCTGAAGATGTAAACAATTGAAAATGCGAAGAGCCATTGCAGACAAATGACGACATCTATCTTTTTGTCTGTTTTGTTCCGTCCCTAACGGACGGACGCAACCTCTTCTAGCTGCAGGGAAAGAGTATTGTCTTGGGTCTTGGGTCTTGTGAGCGGACGAAACTAAATGTCTTGCGGAACTATTTTAATTTCTCAGCCGAAAACAAAGTTTTTGTTGCAACTTTTTTTTATGCTTTCCCGAAGAAAACCGTCTGCCCTATCGCCTCCTGCTATTACATTTTTTGCTGGACGTTTAGTTTTTAGGGTAAATTGGAAAATATTCATAAAATTAGGGGCATTTTGGAGTTGCTCCTTTAGCGCGCGGGAAGGATGGGTTTGTATTTAACTCATAAATGCGTGTGAATTCTTTTTATTTCTATGACGTTTTCAGTTGCTCGATTCAAACTAGACTAAACTATCGCTCTTCGCAAGCTTACCCATTCGCTTCGACCCTCTCACGCTCACACACATACATGCATTCTCAAAACATCCAAATCTCTAGCGCGCGTTACTCCGACATTCTTTCACACTCTCGTTCAGCCACTCTTAACTTTCAAACATTTCCATTCGTTCCGGCATTCTTACTATCCTCACTCATACATTATAATACCCCTACACTCCGCTTTGAACATTGTTTAAACATATTTAAATCTTTGTAACATTAAAATAATATACGTCGTTGTATTCGCGGTAGTTTATAGAATCATTTTGAGCAGAAAAATTGTAAATAACTATTACCGTTCAAGTACAAAGAAATTTTAAAGTTGAGAGTTTCTTATTTTGCTTATAAATGTTAAATAATTATTAAAATATATATTCTTCTTAACACTAACAAGGGAACATCCCGAGGTGCCACACGCCGATTTTGATGAAATTTTAGTATGATGTAGTACTCGTTAGAATATTCGGCACGTATTTTTTTATATCGGTAATCGTCCACGTTAAAGGGGTGAAAACCGCCCCCAAAGTTGGGGGCCAAAAGTGTATTTCGTTGAATATCTTGGAAACTATGAGAGATAGAGCATTTGCGTAAATTGACGAAATTAGCGCCTTTGCATTACGAATTTAACGGCATAATTTCTTTTGCAAAATCTCCATTTGTTTAAACAATATGTTGAAAAATAACATATTTTCGGCAATTTTACCACTTTAATGTTATTCAATTTTCTTGAATATTTTTTTGTACAAACTACATTTCCTATACAAAATTACGGATAAATAGGAATTTCGATTTTTTCATCAACAAAAAAGTTATTACATATGAGATTTTATCGTTCGACGCGCGAAATAGAGTCCCTACACGAGTCGTTCCTTGTTCATAACTCCCCGGTAATTTGTAAATAAATTGATTTTACCGATAACCATTCGTTGCTAACGAAAAGAAAAGAATTTTCCGTTACTTTAATGCGATATAATTTTCGGCTACAGCACTGCGCGCGGTTTATGGAGGGACATTCCCAGGTCGGCACGGTGTGAACAAATAAATGAAACAACAAGAATGGAGTGTAAAATGCTTATAGAAAAACTGCTTTAATTTTGCAATGAACAATGTAAAATAATAAAGAATAGCAGAACAATTGCAATTTTGGTTTTTAACAAAGATACTTACTGTAAATTATTACCGCAAGAAGCTATTAGCGCTTTCCAAAATCTTCGCAATAGCAAAAACTCTTTCGTCAGCATACGAATGTTGATGCGAATAGAATTCGACAAATATTAAACACTCACTATTATATATACCTTAAAGACGATGACGTATCGACTTTACCATGTCTGTCATTGGTTATTAGTATAATAGTTAAACCCCACCCTCTTTTTCCTCGCGAAGAGGAAATTTCCGAAGTATGTTGTAAAAATGGGAAAGATCCCTGAAATTTGTCATCAGGCGAAAGCCTGTGATTTTCGTAACGCATAGACAAAGAGTTATAATCTTTGACATTTCTAACAATAAGCAGGCCGAAGCTGTAGATTCGTGAAGTGCGATAGACATACACCTCGGCTACTTCTCATTGTTGGTGAGCGGCCACTACTTTTTCTATAAGCATTTTACACTCCATTCTTGTTGTTTCATTTATTTGTTCACACCGTGCCGACCTGGGAATGTCCCTCCATAAACCGCGCGCAGTGCTGTAGCCGAAAATTATATCGCATTAAAGTAACGGAAAATTCTTTTCTTTTCGTTAGCAACGAATGGTTATCGGTAAAATCAATTTATTTACAAATTACCGGGGAGTTATGAACAAGGAACGACTCGTGTAGGGACTCTATTTTGCGCGTCGAACGATAAAATCTCATATGTAATAACTTTTTTGTTGATGAAAAAATCGAAATTCCTATTTATCCGTAATTTTGTATAGGAAATGTAGTTTTTACAAAAAAATATTCAAGAAAATTGAATAACATTAAAGTGGTAAAATTACCGAAAATATGTTATTTTTCAACATATTGTTTAAACAAATGGAGATTTTGCAAAAGAAATTATGCCGTTAAATTCGTAATGCAAAGGCGCTAATTTCGTCAATTTACGCAAATGCTCTATCTCTCATAGTTTCCAAGATATTCAACGAAATACACTTTTGGCCCCCAACTTTGGGGGCGGTTTTCACCCCCTTAACGTGGACGATTGTCGATATAAAAAAATACGTGTCGAATATTCTAACGAGTACTACATCATACTAAAATTTCATCAAAATCGGCGTGTGGCACCTCGGGATGTTCCCTTGTAAGAATAACATTATGTTTCGTATTAGTAGAAAAATCAGTAAAATTAATGAAAACCACAATTTCTTTCAAAAAATAGTTTTGTCCAGCTAGTTCGGCCACATTACAGACTGTGTGCCGCCTGAACCTAAAGTCCAGCAAAATCGGCGTCCCGCTCAACGTGTGTTAAGTGATAAATAATAAATCGTGAGTTTTTCTGTAAAATTGTTGGGATAATTTTAATTTTTATTTCTTTTCCTGGACGAAACTGTAACAATAATGATACTAATACTTGGACTAGGAAATGAGTCAGAATCACCGGTTCCTAATTTTCAATTTCTACAAATTTTCCAAGCTGATATAGGAGTCATACAATAGATATTTCGCGTCTATTTTCTAAATCACAAAATTATTGTATTGATCATCTTCTTCACCTCTTGATTGCTCTTTTCCCAAAGTATTTATTTATTTTATTTAAATATAATGTGTTAGATATAAAAGATTTGACGCCTGTAGTTCTTATAATAACAATGATGATGATAGGTCAGCGAAGGTAATACAACTGGCAAGGATGTTAATCACAATAAAATTGAGGGTAAGGAGTTAAGACGCATAACAGTTTGAGGCAAGGACTTGCGGAAATAATAAACCATAGGAAAGATATCTTATTAAAGATAACTAATAATTATCGATGCAGGGAGAAGGGTCAGGAAAGACTAACTTCGCATATATCTCTTACAATGCAAAACCGAATATCTGTTTCGTTGACACTACATACCTGGTTCGAAATTTTTCTTCATTCGACGCCATTGTCTCGCGTAGACTAAAGCAGAGCATCCCGCGACGATAAAAAACAAAATGCATGCACAAACTGCCATGGTTAAAGCACCGGTCTGCCAATCCCACAGAATTTCCTCATCGCTGGTAGATGTCTTCCTCGCGTATAAATGTGCCATCTGGGAATTAGTATAAATCGATCTTGTTACAGAGAAAAACTAATAGATTGTAAGTCCATCTTCTCGAAACGTTATAGGACGTACAAAGTTCCTTGATTGTGTTAGTGTTGATTATATTCCTAATAAAGCTATATTTAGTTGCTTACGGATGTAGAATATGAAGTACAAATACAAAGAAATGAGAAAAAGATGTAAGGAAGAGAAATAAATGCCAGAAGTGATATGAAATATATATATAGGGTGTCCCGTAACTGGTGGTACAACCGAGCAGGGGATGATTCTACATGAAAAACTGAGTTGAAAATATAGAATAAAGTTTTTTGATACAAGGCTTTGTTTTCGAGAAACATGAGTTTGAAAATTTGTGTAGTGAGCGTGCACTCGGCTTACTTGCGGCTCAAAGGACTTTATTCTGATTGTCAGTTATCTCAACCTATATTCGCAAAGGTTTTCGAGATTTGCATACATCGAATAAGTCGAAGGTCGAGTTTACAATGTTAGAATTAGCTTTGAAGAATTCGATTAATTCATAAATTGCTGGAAGTGCTGTCCACGTTGCTGTAGACATAATTGTGCTCTTCGTATTAAATTCCTTCGAACCTCTTGTAATGTACAATTATTATGTTGCTTTAAGTGTTTAAACGCTATCACAATCTTGTGTTGTAATTGTTCGATGCGCGTTATGTCATCACGATACACAATTGATTTCACCGTTAGATTTTTATTTGTGGGGTCAGGTGAAATCCATAGTGTATTGTGATGACACAACGAGCATCAAACAATTACAACACAAAGTTTCTCGAAAACAAAGCCTTGTATCGAAATATTTTATTCTATATTTTCGACTCAGTTTTTCATGTAGAATAATCCCCTGCTCGGTTGTACCACCAGTTACGGGACACCCTGTACATATTTTTTTCCAATTTTTTCGTAATCGCTTGTACAAGTTGCAAAAAAATTAATGGTCATGGCTTTCAGCGGTTGTTCAACACCTTCGATTGGATGGAGATTTGCAAAAAAAACCTGCCGCAAAATTCGCGGTAAGCGAATATTTTAACCATTTGTTTGACTAGCTTTTCGAATTCGTCTTGTTACGTAGGGAAAATGTCTGAGAGGAACCATGGGTCGGAAACGAACCGTTCTCTCGCAGACTGACTTTTAATTGGGCCTCCGCGTTTGAATTTTCGCTTAGTAAGTGAAACTACCAGCTGATCCTTCGGAACAAAACACGCGAGATACCCTTGCTGGCTCGAATAGCTAAAGCAGAGGCGTGCTACACGACATTAGAAATTGGGGGACTAGGTCACCGAACCACTAAGAAAACGGCAAGTGTTTATGTTCTTCTCCTCATAAGGGCCCTTGAGCGAACCTGAAACCGAACGCAGATCATTGACGTCTTCCTACCCTCCGAAAACTTACATCGAAAGATTTCGTTCAAAACGGAGTCATTTTCACCACATTAATGCAGATAGAGACCGTTAAAAAAAATACGTGTTAAATATTTCTTGAAGACCTAACTCTTTCAGGTAAGTTTACTAAAAATCGGCGTCCGAATGGTCAACGATGACGAAGGCGATATCTAGGTAGAAAGATGAATTTGGAAGAAAGCGAAAGTCTGTCCTTCTTTTGTTGGCGGGTGCTGTGCATTTTAAAACTGTTAAACCAGTATTTGACAGCCATATATGCACGATCGACCAAAGCTCGCGGGTATTGAAGAACTAGGCATTTGGCTTTACCTTTCTCACGAGTCTTTGATTGGAAAATTTGTGCGAGACTAATCCCTCGACCATTGTCGACTAGCGGAACAAAAGGGTCATAAATCTTGACTCTGGCGAAGGATTTCGGCAGTCGACCGGTCGAGTCTTTTTGAGACCCATATTGTCGCATTTTTCTTCGCTGCATTGAACACGTATGTTAAATATCCTAACCCGGTCGACTGCCGCAATATTTCGCCAAGGCCAATTGCTCCCATAAACTGAAAGAATACGACGTTTAAAGGGACCGAAGGCCTAGCAGGGTGCCCTGATCTTGCCATGAGCCTGAGACAAGTGTCTTTTCTTACGTTTCACTACCTAAAGAAGGATACGTAAATAGTACGAATCCGGAACTCTAGGTTTCCGCGCAACGATAACATGCTTACTTATCAATTCGATGTTCGATTCCTGTATATTTTCGTTCCATCTTCCCCATTGTCATTCCCACCGTCATTTTTTTTTAAACAATACTGACGTCGTGAACCTCTTGCAATAGGTTTCTAAGACGTCCACGAACATGGCGTTGCTTTCCTACATAGAGAAAAAACGTGTTGCAGCTGGTCAAAGAAAGTTGGGAGAGTGGTTCGGTTGTCCATTCGAATCAAGAGCTCCATGTAAAACAAAATTGACGATGTCCGTACCCTATGGTATTTTCCCACCAGAAATGCAGAGTTCACGATAACCAGCTACAATTTCGCATGTCCTTTTTTCAAAGACATTTCTCCCGAGAATAGGAATGGACAACAAAGAAAATAACTGTGAGTCGTACCCCATGTTTTCGCTTACATAAGCAATAAGAGCTTACGTAAGCTCTTTTCTACTCTCCGTTCCTATCCTCACGAGGAGTGTCATTCAAAAAAGACATGCGGAATTTGTAACTGGTTACCGTTAACTCTGAATTTCTGGTGGGAAAGCATCACAGGGTAATGACATCGTAAATTTTGTTTTACGTGGAGCTCTTGATTCGAATGAACAACCGAACCACTCTTTCAACTTTCTTTTACCAGCCTCAACACATTTTTTCTCTATGCAGAAGAGCAACGCTATGTTCGTGGACGTTTTAGAAACCTATTGCAAGAGGTTCACGACGTCAGAATCATTTTGACAACGATGGAGAAAGCATTGCCAAGCGACTGCTAATTTCCTCCGAGTCCATCTCGAGCGTAAAAATATCTTGACTTTTATCTATTTTATACTTATTATTATTTTCCTTCGTATTATCATTCCAACTATTAAGTTAATATTAAATATTAAGTACAACCTATTAAATATCCAGTGTTGGTGTCCAATTCTTAGTGCATTAGTGTTATTTACTGTTATTTCCGGTGACTGTGCTAATAAAACAGATTGTAAACATTTGTGCGTCATGGCTCGTCGCGGAAGTAGTGATTCGTTTGTGAATGTGCGTGAAATGCTTCGTGCCATCGATGCAGCTACTAGAGACTATAGCGCAGCAAGAGAGATATATCGCGGATGGCTGCGAAATCATGGCAGAACATCGGGACTGAGATCCATCCCCGATAGGAGGCAATTCCAAAGATTGGACCACCGTTTCAACGAAGCATCCTTGGTTCAATGTTCTATTAATCATTGAAATGCTGGTCGACCAAGGATGCATTGGAGGAACGAAGAGCAAGTGATTGCTCTTGCACGCAGCTATCATTTTATGGGACTCCGTGGCATTGCACGTCGATCTGGGCGCGCAGGAACCCACATATTATGACCCAGCATTTCAATCAAGGACGATTTTCTGCAAATGTATGGGCTGCAATAATCGGTGTTGAGGGCTGTGCCACCGAATGTCAGATGTGCGGTTGATGCCAACTCGTGTAACCCACGAGTATAGGGACTTTTGGCCCGTACAGATTTTTGCCGTGGCGATCGACCAATCAGCGCTAGCTATGGGGAGTTTCCGGCGGATGTAGTTTTTTGGCAAGCAGACTAGACTGAACTGGCGACTCGACACGTTGTAGACACAAAATAAACATATCTAAAAACCAGCATCAACCACAAATCAATCCATCCAACAACTGTGGCTGTGATCATTAAGTTGACCATAGCAGTGACGACGCTGTGTATCGTACGGAAAAAACTCCAGCCCGTCCGCAACAGCAGCGAGAACAAATACGCGCCGCAACAATCGGCGACACCATAATTGGGCCCGTTTACCTTCCTGGGTCGTTGACTGGCGCACGCTACTGCCGATTTCTACGGACAAAGTTAATCGGAGAATTGAGGAGGCTTATTCCTCGACGAAGAAGGAAGGTGATTTATTTTATGCACGATGGCGCGCCGCCACATTTTAGCGGGCCAGTCCGCGAACATTTGACACAAATGTTTGGATCTCGCTGGATTTGAAGAACACCTGCTTCACATTTGTGGCCTCCACGCTCCCCAGATTTAAATACACTAGACTTCTTTCTCTGGCAAGCAGTGAAATCATTAGTTTACAAATCAGGGTCTGAGATAAAGACTGTGGCAGAGCTCATACAACGTATTAACATTGTTTTCGAACAAATCCAATGCAATGAGGATGTATTTGATAAACTGCGCCGAAATTTAAAATATAGACTGCAGAACTGCGTGAAAAGTGGTGATGGACACATCGAAGCCGGTGATCAGGCAAGATTGTTACGCAACATTGGCAATGACGGAAGTACCCTGTGGGTCAAAAGAAGACAAAGGTCTGGGTGACGGCGAGCGTGACAGTGAAAGTGCATGTGAAGGTGAAGGTGAAGGAGAAGGTGCATGTGAAGGCGCGCTGTGAAAGTGCAAAGTGAAGATGAAGATGAAGATGAAGGTGGAAGGCGGGAGGCGGAAGGCGGAAGGTGAAGGTGATGGTGATGGTGATGGTGAAGGTGAAGGTGAAGGTGAATGGTGGAACGTTATCGGAAAAATCTAAAACCGATTTCTGGGACGCATTTCGGGCTAAAGCACGATCAGTATTTGCTATCTTTACATTATGTTAATACAGTATGTTCATTTTACACATCATTAGGTGGCGAAAATGAGGCAAAAACTGGTTTTTCGAGCCTCCTCCGCGCGGGACCCTGTGGGCGCGGGATCGGAGCGGAGACGAACGTACGATGTTTCGTTGTACGAGGACTTCCGCTCTGGTCTCGTGGCGAAGTGCTCTCCTGTGGAAAACGTTCGCACAGGCACTCTCGGTTTTTCCATCGCCCGCTCCTTGAACGTACTTGGCATTCGACATAACGAACGTACGCTTTCGTTCGATAGTGGAGCAAACGAGGTATCGGTAGCGTATGTGTTACGTCCCGGCAGCAGAAATGAACGAAAGGTGGCTTTATTGTAACCGAATACCCAAGATTTGCCTTGACGGGATAAAATCGGTAATTTTCCGTCCCACCTGGGTGGTTTTTGGCTGAGACCCGATACTTTAAAAAGGTTACCCTTGACAAGAGAGAGAGACTCTGGCACTAAGAGTACTATGAGAGGCGCACTTGACTCACTGATTCGGCTCTATACAATATGCTGATGTCAGCTGAGCATCAGCTGTTTGCGTCGGCTGCTGTTGGCGGTCGGTGATGAGTCAGGTTGCGGCGTTCGGCCTCTGATCAGCTGGGGAGTCGGCAGCACGTACGCGGCCTGGCTCAGCGTACGACAGTGGTGCAGGTCAGTGTTGAAGGTGTCGCCTTACTCGAGCGTGATTATTTCAATCTCCTGACTGAAATGATAGCGGCGCTCTGGAACTCCGGCGTCGAGTGGAGGTGTGACGAGGACAGAGGAGAACTCCGTGGGTATTCCCATCCGCTGGCGTTTGGTTTGGATTTCTTGAATCCACGGAATTACGCACTTCGACACTACGTTACTCTCGACTGGTTGAGCGCCGTGCTCTTGTATTAACACTTCGCGACGGCGTTTTCTATATCGCGCGGCGCGAGGGTCACTTCCTTGAATATTACGAGGAGGAAGATCGGAGAACTCGTAAGTGATCGGTGAAATTATCCACGGTAGATCAAGATCAACGTCCGTAAGCTCGGGAATTAAATGGAATAGATTTTATAAATTGGATACTGGAATTTGCAGGAACGTCAGAGACGTTTTTAGGTAAAGGGTGTGGAGTCAAAGAGTGATCTATGACGGGAGAGTCGGTTTTGGCGTCGGATCCTAAGAGGTCGTTATTATAAGCGTTACCGCTGTTCGATTTATAAAGAGCTCTTAGGAGTCGGCGAAGTTGTTGGCGTCTGTCAGCTCTACGTACTCGGCGTGGCATGACGTGGCTCGTGGCTCGACGATGTGAGATGGATTATTTGTAAAGGGTTGAAAAACCTTATACCGTATACGCCAGAGGATGTGGGAAACTCAATATAACAGCCCTTGTTCTTAATACTTTATTTTCTTAATCCGTTCGTGTCGCACGCTTACTTATTACTGCATGCTCGCAGCTCCTCGGCTCCGCGTCGCTCGCCGAAGCCCCCCACTCCTTGACCCGCGTCTACCGGCTGTCGATACATCACAATTTCCTCCCGTTTTTTAGAGCAAGGCTGCGTATGCGCTCAGAGCGGCGCAGCCTATTGTCTGCATTGTGTGTCATGTGCGGTTCCTCGTCCTTCATCGTCTTAACATCTACTTTATACGGAATTATTTGATCGACATGCCGTTTCCAGATTTTATCTCCGACCTTTACCTCAAACGTTACTTGTGACAACTTTCGACTTATGGTACCTTGAATGCGCTTGTGATTCCGCACTGAATAATCGCCCACCATTACGGTGTCTCCAATCTGGAAGTCCACCTTACGCCGTCCTTTCCTCCCTTCTATCTGCGCTATCTGCTTATTCATAACACTATCGCTCACATTCGGCCTTAACAAGTCAAATCTAGTTCTCAACTCGCGTTTATACATCATATACGCAGGTGTTCTCTCCGTTGTACAATGTTCCGTCGTCCTGTAGTCAAGTAAGAATAAATTTATAGCGTAGTCTAATGACTTCCCACTTTTAACTATTTTATTAACCTTGTCCTTAAATGTCTCTACGAAGTTTTCTGCCGCCCCGTTTGTCGCAGAGTGATGCGGCGCTGTAAAGCTTTGCTTGATACCATTATTCTTACAAAACTCTCTACATTCTGCGCTGGTGTATTGCGGCCCATTGTCAGTCACTAAGTGTCTCGGTAGCTCGAAACGAACTAACAACTTTTTGACCATCTCAATTACTTTCGTCGTTGTGGTGCATCTATTGATAACCTCCGGCCACTTTGAATACGCATCGATAACTACCATGAACATATGCCCATGAAACGGACCCAGAAAGTCAGAATGAACTCTACTCCAGCATTTGTCCGGGTAGGGCCAAGGTGTTAACGGAACCTTCTGCGGCTTTTTCCGTTCTTGCGCGCAAACTTTACATGCTGCCGCCATGTTTTCAGTGTCTTTGTCTATATTCGGCCACCATACAAAAGATCTCGCTATCATTTTCATTTTTGCTATGCCTAAATGTGAAGCATGAAGTTCCCTTAACACCCTTCCCCGCAGCTTTTCTGGTATCACTATTCGGTGGCCCCATAACAGACAATCTTTTTCCACTGTCAGTTCATCCCTCTTTGCGTGATATTTCTGCTCGATTTCCGTTAATTTATTTAACTCGGCCCATAACTCACATACGTACTTACGAAGTACACTTAAAGTTTTATAGCGTCTCGTTTCTTTTGCTATTTCTTCCACATTTACGCATTCTAATTCTTCCTCCACGTAATTTATCGCCGCAAACTCATGATCAAATATTGGTATCCTATCACTAATTGGGAGTCGCGATAGTGCGTCACAGTTTCCATTTTGTTCCGGTTTTACACATTCCATTTTGTACGTGAACCTTGATAAGAAATAAGCCCATCTCTGTAATCTACTTGCTGTAGTTAATGGAATTTCTTGTTTTGGACCAAAAATGAAAACTAATGGTTTATGGTCTGTTCTAAGTACCATAGGTCTATTTTCTGTACCATCTTTATAACGGTGTGATAATATCGCGGACAACCTGTATGCAGATGCATCACACGCCATTACAAGATCCTCGTCCGGGTCGTAATGTGCTAATACTCGCTCTGATACTAGTTCTCTTTTCACCCATTGAAATGCTTTTTCACACTCTGTTGTCCATTTCCAGTCTGTTCCCGATGTACATTCATATAATGGTTTTAATATTTCCGCCCTACTAGGTATAAATCTTGAATAATAAGTAATCAAACCTAAAAATGATTCTAATTGTTTTTTATTTGCTGGCGTCGGTGCCTCTTCATCGCTTTAACTTTTGATTTAGATTTATGCAATCCATTCTTATCTATAACAAAACTTAGTATATCTAATTTCTCTTTAAAAAATTCGCATTTGGTAATATTTACTTTAAAGCCACTTTCTTCAAGTCTCTGGCACATAGCATGCAGCGTCTCGAGATGGTCCTGAACGGTCTTACCCGTACAAAATATATTATCAAGGTACGGAATTGCTCCCTCTATCCCCGCTAGACATTGTTCTATTTTTCTTTGAAAGTCTCCTGGTCCGGATGCAATTCCTTCCGTCATCCTTGTGTACCGATACAATCCCTTGTGTGTTATTATTGTTAAATATTCCCGGGTTTTTTCATCTACTGGGATCTGCATATACGCGTGCTGCAAATCAATTTGCGAGAATTTTTTCCCATTTCTTAATGCTACGAAAATTTCGTCCATTAACGGTAGTGGATGTCTGTCTCTAATCAAATGTGGATTTACCGTCAACTTGAAATTACCGCAAATCCTTACCGTTCCGTCGGCTTTGATTACTGGTACAATCGGAGTTGCCCATTCACTCACATCGACCTTCTCGAGATGCTGCAATTTAACCAGTCTATTAATTTCATTTTCCACTTTGGTTGCTAACCCGAATGGTAAGTGCCTTGCTTTCAGAGCTACTGGTTGCGTGTTCTCTTTTAGCTGTAATTTAAGTGTACCTTTGTTATATAATCCTGGTCCCTCACTAAATAATTTTGGGAATTTGTGTGGTAAATCGCTTACTAATGCCGCTTGCTCGATTTTTTTACATTCAATTCCCTGGTGATCGCTTCGGTACTGCAATGGCCACAACCCAAATACTTTTAACCATTCTCTACCTATTAAAATCGGCCCTTTTTCTCTCATTACAATTAATCGTAATTTAGTTTTAATGTTCTTAAATTGTACCGTTAAATTTTCGATTTCTCCTATATGATCTAGAATTACTTCCCCGTACGCTTTGAATAATCTATTCGCTGGTTTTGTTACATGTGATGGAAATAATTTGTCTTTATCCTCTTTCGCAATTACCGACACGTACGATCCTGTATCTACTTCCATTTTCACGTTAATACCCTCAATTATTACGTTTAAATACATTGGGTCTGCCCGCACGCCGCTGCTTAATGTTTGAATAGCGCCCAACGTTGTTTTCGCTCCTTGTGAGGTCTCGCTCTCTCGCACCAGGAAGAAATCATCCGTTGAATCATCTCTTTGTTGACTCTCAGTTTTCAGTTCTGCTTCGTCGATGCGATTTACAGTTTTCTGTCCTCTACACACTGTTGTCACGTGACCCCTCTTCTTACATACACTACACGTGTTGAACCGGTGATAGCAATCCCGAGCCCAGTGGTTAGGCTTACCGCAGCAATAACATGTCCTATTGTCCGTGTTTACACTCATTTTCGTCGCGTTTTGTGCTGGCACTCTGTTACTTTGTCCTTGCCCAGACTTGTATCCGCGCTTTGTCACATTTCCCCCTCTTGATGTCCCACTGTAGCTCTGATTATTAGGCATTCTCTGCTTAGATTGTACTCAATTTATATCCGATTTAAAATCTTCTTCCCTCCATTTATTTATTGATAGGGCATTCTCTTCTGCTGTTTCTAACGTAGTAGAAATTTTGTACGCTTGGTCGTAGTTTAATTTTTCTTCTCGAAATAATGCGGCTCTTGTCGCGCGGTCTTTTAACCCGCAAACTAATTGATCCCCTAAAGCTGTTTCGATGTCGGCGAAATTACAGTTTATGGAAAGCCTTTTCAATCTTGCCGCAAAGTCGGCTATGCTTTCCGTTTGTGCCTGGTGTGCTTGGTAGAACTTATATCTTTCCATAATCTCTGATGGTTTCGGGTTTAGGTGGTCCTTTACTTTTTTTACAATTTCTGCAAATGTTTTTGTACTCGGTGTAGCGGGTCGGTACAAATCGCGTATTAGTTTGCATGTATCTGGACTCACCTTTGTCAACAACACTGCCGTCTGCTTTTCGACTTTCACATCGTTCGCGACAAAATATAGCTCTAACCTTTCCGTATACGTTTCCCAGTCACCTCTCCCTAATTGAAATTTCATGTTGCTGTTCTTAATTTCGGCCATTGTATGTATTATTTGTACGTCTGCCTTGGTATTTTCTCTCTTCTCGTTCTGCTGGGCTTTTGCTTTGTTGACTTCAGTTATATGTGCTCGCAAAATTTTACGTAACTCGTCGATCTTCAAGCTTTCGTCGCCCTCTAAGTTTAATCGTGAGATGATTTCGATCAATTGCTTTTTACTTAACGTTTGTATCCACGACGTCGACTCGTAGTTAATTTCCTGCACTGGTTCCGACATTCGTCACATATCCTCGTCGCCAGTTGTCGTATACGCCAGAGGATGTGGGAAACTCAATATAACAGCCCTTGTTCTTAATACTTTATTTTCTTAATCCGGTCGTGTCGCACGCTTACTTATTACTACATGCTCGCAGCTCCTCGGCTCGCGTCGCTCGCCGAAGCCCCCCGCTCCTTGACCCGCGTCTACCGGCTGTCGATACATCACACCTTAGATTGATCTGCGTATCCGTATGCAAGTAGAACCCGCACCGCCAGAGAAAGTTCGTTCTAAGGGGGTTTAGAATGAATTTAAAGTGGTAGGAATCTCCGTATGCAGGCCTAGCCCGCACCGCCAGAGATTTGAGGTGAAAGGAGGTTTAATTAAAAATCCACGCTTTGTATGTTAGGACCGAGATTGCCGTTGGAAATGGGAAGGAATCACTAAGGCGAAGATTTTGACGCTAAGTGAATCCCTTGCCCTACAATAACGAGTGACACTCGTGATGCGATGAATGGGATAGGTAATTTTCAAGTTTTGCAAAACTTATAAAATTGAAAATATTAATGAGACGCGACACGATAATATTATTCCTGTCATATTAATATTACGTTAAATTATACGATATATCAAGAATCACTGGGCAATTTATATTTTAGCAATTAAATTCTGAATTATTGCGGCGGCAGCTACAAAACAAAGCGTAGGGCAAGGGGTTAACAAAGTAAAAATAGTATATTTAACACTTAAATCACTACAAAATCAATTAAAGAACTAGAAATAAAATGTATTAAACTCTAAAGAATATTGAATAACTAAAATAGCACTTAAAACGAGAACTAGTAATGAATTTGGAAATAGGACTTCCTCGCTCGGAGGGATTTAGGAATTTGACCGCTCGTGACGGAGTCTGACAGAGATTTGGCTTATTGTTAGAGCTGTCGGAAGTAGAAATCGGAACTCAGCCATTCTTAGCTGACTGACTTTTGAATACTAAGAGCTCTTCTTAACTGACTGACTTTGGAATACTAAGCACTTGCCCACTGTCCAGTTGGTCCTTATATAGGAGGTTGGAACAAAGGAATAAGGGTAGGCTGAGTGGGAGTAAGAGTGACGTATTAGGGATACTCGGAAATGACGTTTGTTTAGTCTATCCAAAGAGTCGGGGAATCGCTGTGATAAGGAATTGGCGTGTGTCGCCTTGTGAAAATGAATCGAAGTCTTACGATGATATTTCCTGACGCTTTGGCTAGATTATTACTTATTCTAAAGAAAAAGAAAAGAAAAGAAAAAATAAAAATATAGGGGTTAAAATGTGAGGATGTAACGTATGCCTATACGAGGCGAGGTAGCACAGATCTTGGATGTTCCGACATTTTGGTCTTAAGATTCCCAATCTCCCGGTAAGAGGACTGTGAGGAACCGCACGGCACTTACCCCAGAACCACGAAGGCTTACAAATCGCTCACTAAAAACTCCTGGCCTGAAATCAATCCAAAAATCTAACAAGTACCTTAGAGTTAGGACGTTATTGAACGGAGCGGCTTGGCTGAGCGGAGAAGGATGTAGTCTGCGGATACTATGGACCCTAGATCGATTCCACATTTTGGAATTTCGTTTTTTTTCCCTGCCCTCCCATTTTATGTTATGTCCTTACGAGACATGTTTTATTGGTAATGGGTGTTTAAATAAATCAATATAATTTATATTAATATTACTTTTATTACAAGGCTTTGAAAGAAACGTTTTTAGACTGCTGGAGTTTAGAACGAACTAACAGTGGATGCCCGAAAGACAAGCTCGGGCCCACTTAGAATTAGTAATATAAACTGTTTATGTTACTCTCCCCTACACTGTAGAGAGTCTCCTGTTTAGAATAGGAATTCCTAGAGGGTAGAATCGTTTTTTAACTCTTTTAATGTATGTATATACACTCCTGGACAAAAAGATAGCACATGTGTGCTATCATTAAGTTCTCACGTGTTAGGAGGTTAAAAAGAACGCTTATGAACACTAATTAAATGTATTGAAAAGAATAATATAAGACTGTACGTTGAGGATAGTTCTGCTGCGACTGTCTTAATCATCACCAGCATCGATAGGCCCGACGCCCTACGAAACAAAAGATAAACAGTCCTCACTCATACGCAGGGACTTCTCGGAAGCGCGGATCGCACATACTTCGCACGATCTCTAACATCACGGATACAGTTAGAATTGCCTATATTTGACGAATGGTATATAAACAGTACCTCCTTATGTATTATATCATAAGGAGGTACAGGGTGTAAAAAAATTAATGGTCATGACTTCAGGGGGATGTTCTAGACCTCGGATTGGATGGAGATTTGCGAAAATAACCTGCCGCAAAATTATTTGAGGAATCCCTGATTTAATCTGACTGGGCCATCTTATTCGTATTGTTACGTAGGTAAAATGTCTGAGAGGAACCATGGGTCAGAAACGAACCGTTCTCTCGCAAATCAACTTTTAATTGGGCGTCCGCGATCGAATTTTCGCTTAGTAAGTGAGAGCGTCAGCTGTTCCTTCGGAAATAAACACACAAGATATCCTAGATAAAAGATAAAAATTTTCGCAGGCTAGGAAAATATTAATGACCTGCGATCAGCTTCGAGTCCTCCCAAGGGCCTTCCCAGAGAGAAGAACATAAACACATGCGTTTTTCTTACTGGCTATATTTTCTTCGTCCATATTCGAAGCTCGTATAGCGTGCTACGGTAATTAGGTTTCTGAAATATAATAGCAAATGACACATTTCGGACAATAGGGATAACTCGTGTGCTTCTGTTCTCTATATGTCCGTTAGCAAAGGTTGTCCTACCGATGGGAAAGCCACTCACGGAACTGCAATTTTAATATTAATTTGCACAAGAAAAGTTCATTTCTGACCCATAATTCCTTTCATACATTTTGCCTACGCGACGAGACGAATTCGATGAGCTAATAAAAAAAGTGATCTTAATTTGCAAGGCTTTTGCGAATTTTGCGGTAGATTTTTTTGCAAATGTCCATCACTCCAAAGGTATAGAACAACGCCTGGCAGATCGTGGCAAATAATTTTCATACGCCCTGTACGTAGCGGGCGAAAAATTAAACGTTACATAAGTATCGTTAAATGTTAGCAAACAAAAAATTCCAAAAACACGTATTCACTAATTTTGTCTATACTTTATACACATAAATTTCCACGAAAATGGAACAACATTTAGTACGAAAAATTAACAAAAAAATAAGAAATTTTAATATATTGTTTAAACAAATAATTTTTTGCAATTATTATTTATATCACTTGATTCGTAATCTCAAGGCGCATAATTTAAAAAAATATATTTTCCGTGCGCCCTTTAATCTCGGAGATATTTCGAAAAAACCATTTTCAACCCCAAAATTTGAGGGCTATTATCACCCCTTCAATGTGGACGATTGCAGATATAAAAAAATAGGTGTCAAATATTTTGTCGAGAACTATCTACCGTATAATTGTCATCAAAATCGGCGTGTACGGGTTCGGGATGTTCCCTTGTAAGTCAACCGGCGGTGGCACATGCTATAAACCGCGGGCGGCGAGGAAGCCGAAAATGTTGGCCAGCGGATGAGTCAGGCAAAAACGGTTTTTTCTAATTATCCTCCCTCTTGACAAAAATAACAAAATGTGGAAGGTGGTTTTCCTAATCAAACATTTGCATAAACCAATAATTTTGTAAAAGGGAGAAGCTCCTGTAAATTTGCTACGCCTTATGACACTCTGCCTGACTTTTGAATCCGCCATTTTGTTTTTGGAAATATTGAGTTCATATTCGTAATCAGCGACCCAAAAAACATCAGAATACTAATTTTCACGCGGAACTATTGATTTTTCAGTATACCTGGTCGCCATATTGAATCCGCCATTTTTTTGGACATTTTGAGTTCGGATTTATTGGAAATGGGTGTTTAAATAAATTAATATACTTTATATTAATATTACTTTTATTATAAGGCTATGAAAGAATCGTCTTTATATTGCTGTAGTTTAGAAGGAACTGACTGTGGATGCCCAAAAGATGAGCTCGGGCCCACTCAGCAATATGAACTGTTTATGTTACTCTCTCCTACACTGCAGAGAGAGTCTCCTGTTTGGAACAGGAATTCCTAGAATGTAGAGTCGTTTTTGAACTCATTGGTAATATGTAATATTACTTTGTTAAGAATAATTCAACAGGATTCGTCAGCAGCGAATCAAGAAACAGAAGAATACTAATTGTTTAGCTAAATCGTATGTGTTTTGCGCTTTTGGCGAGGATTTCAAAGAGATGGAAAGCTATGCGAGGTCCCTAAACAGCTAGATCGACGTTCTGGACCACTGTGCGACGGGTAGACGGAAGGACGAGAACGGACGTCTCGAGGCAAAACGGTACAGAGTGCACGAGGCCGGCAGGCCCTTGAATTGCCCGGGGATGAGGCCCAGCGGCTAGGGTGCACGCGCGCTGGGGCGGTCCTGCCGTTTTTCCACGAGGGACAGAGACAGACGTGAAAGACGAAGACGCACGAACGGAAATAAATAGACACGACGAACGAAGGGAACAGACAGTTATAAAATACACGGAGTTACGATATACACGGGGACAATTTTTGAATACACACGAAACCAATTAAGAGATATATGGAGACGGTTAAAATACGCACGGACACAATTAGAAAATTCGGAGACGAACGAACGAACGGAGACGATCTTAGCCGACTATTAACCATAATCCCACACATATGTGTGTGTGTGTGCGTGTATAATATTATATTGTTAATAATAATTCAACATGTTTCATTTATTTTCATATAGCGTTGCATATATTTTATATACTTTGACCTCTATTTTATATCCTATTTTATGTGCCCATTTGAATGTTAGGATTACAAAGAAGTGCACAATTATATATTTAACAACTTCTTTATTTCTGTACATTACACATTTGTGTGGATGATAATCGTCGTAGAAACATTTAAAACAAATGTCATGCATACACCATGTATGTACATACTTCTTTCGTCGTTCCCATCACGACGCAACGAATGTACAGCTTTATCGGTCAGTCACGCGTAAGAATCGAAAATAACGTCAGAACGAGGGTTGTCTCTGTTCGTCAGGCGAATCAGGACAAACCAGAGGCCAGAGGACTTCTCTTGGCTATTCGGGCTTTATGTGAAAATCAATAAAACGTGCCCCATAAGGAAATAAGATGACATTAGAGGGCCGAAAAAAAGAAAGAAAAATGAGATTCCAAAATTGTAACATACGGGAATCGATCTAGAGTCCATAGTATCGGCAGACTATTTCCTTCTTCGCTCAGCCACGCTGCTTCATTGAATGATGTTCGAACTCTAAGGTACTAAAGGGACATGACGATTTCTGAAAACGTTTTTACAGCGAAATGAAACAATGCGTATACCTTAATTTTGCTGGCAAAACGTGCCTACAAAGTTTCGAGTCGATCGATGAACTTTTTTTTTAAACTAAATTTTTTCAAAAATTTGGACTTATCTACACTTTTGGCAAAACACGTGTCTAATTATTTGCCGAGTAGAACACGTGTACCAAATATGAACAAAGTCGGTGACCCCCAGATCTGGTCCTCCCCTTGTAAGAATAAGATTATGCTTTTCATAAGTAGAAAAGTCAGTGAAATGAGTGAAATCCACGATTTCTTTGAAGAAATAGTTTTGTCCCGGTATATCGGCCAAATTAAACCCTGCATGACGCCCCTGTAAGAGTCGAAGTCGAAATAACGGGCACACACGTTGAAAAGGTACCTTATAAGGATGTGCAAAAAATATTAGATGATTTCATTAGTTCGTTTCCGATTCTCACGGCTGGTGTAAACTTAATTGCAGAGTGGATTTCCGGTGTTTCTGTTTGGTTTCATTGCATGCAGTGGTCAAGTGATAGTATCATCCGTCGGTTCAGCATCAAACAACGTTTTCGTAACTTAATTTGTTCTTAAGAGAACTCCTGAAAATAGAAGTCGGAAAGGGTCATTTGAGGTATATAATAGGTTGTACGGGTTTTGGAACAGCGTTGGTGTTGGAACCGCACAACAAAAACATTCAGAGCATTTGGACCGTGCTCCTGCTTTTCGTACAATTAAAAAGTGGTATGGCTGATTCTGAAATGATGATTTCAACATGGAAAATCAACCTCGCTTTGGACGGCCTTTCGAAATTGATGGCGACATTGTGTGTGCTTTCGCGGAAGGAGATTCCAATGCGAGGAATAAACTGTGCCGTATGAATGTAGCCATTTCTCTCCTGATTCGTAATGAAAACGAGTTCCGATGGGATATTCTGCAGCACCCACCATATTCTTCAGATATGGCACCTTCAGATCTTCATCTGTGCCAGTCTTTGCACAAAATTTGAATGACAAAAATCTTACTTCCGAGGGAGCTGCCGAAAATCACCTTATCAACATTTTCAGGAAAATCCAAGTTCGCTTTCCTCAAAAATGGAATTGACAGGTTTGTAGATCGTTGGAAAGGAATTGTAGAGAAGAATGGTTACTACGTAGTTGACTAATAAAATTGTATTATTTAAAATTCAGCTTGCTGAATTATATTCCTTAATCGGGCACGAATTTATGCAATCATCTAATATAATTCCGATGCTTATTGTTAGCACCGAAATTAAACCGAACTCTTCGGGGACAAGTACCCTGTTATTCACACTTCACGCTGGGTATCTATCCCCGAAGGGTCTGGTTTATCGCCTAGTTAGGTGCCTGTAACAAAATGATAAATTAGTGTTGTTTGGGCATAGTTTTAAATGAGGACTACCATGAGGCGTTCCGATTAACAATAAACATTGGAATTATTAGGTTGGAAACTATGAAACGGGCGTTGAATAGGAATAAAAAACAAAAAGCGCAATTTTTCACATTACTTATTATATTCAATCGAAATAACTTTCATTGGCATCTACGACTTTCTGCCAACGATTGGGCAAGTCATATATGCCTTTTTGAAAGAAATCTTTCTTTTTAGAGTTAATAAAGAATTCAAAGTCTTTTATAATATCATTTCGGTTATTGTATTTCTTTTCTCTTAAAAATAATCCATAATTACGAAAAAGGTAATAATAGGTCGGTGAAATATCGGGTGAATATGGAGGATGTGGCAAAATTTCATATTGTAGAGAAGTTAATTTGTCAACAGTAATTGAAGCTTTATGTGGTCGTGTGTTATCATGCAGTAATATTGCGCCGTGCCGATTGAGTAATGCTGGTTGTTTTTTCATAAGTTTCTCATGCATGACACCAATTTCACGACAATAGGACACCGCTGTTATGGTTTCACCTGGTTGTAGGGAGGAATAATGGATCACTCCTTGGGCGGTCCACCATATGGTAACCAAAATTTTTTTTTATGAAATTTCGGGTTCAGGGTGTGTCCTGGGGGTGTATTCTTATCTACCCATTTGCTTGATCGCTTTCGATTATCATGCAAAATCCACTTTTCATCACAAGTGATGATTTGGTGTAAAAACGGTAATCGTGTATTGCGAAGCAACAAAGATGCGCATTTGCTATTGCGGTCGATCATCTGCAGTTGCGTCAATTCGTACGGCACATATGAGTCCAATTTCTTTACTTTATTTATTGTACGCAGATGTTTTACCACAGCCGTATGGCTAGTTCCTAGTTTAGACGCAAGTTCGCGAATAGTTGTGTGTGAATCGGATTCCACAGTCATCCTAAATTCCTCGTTATCAATATGGGCCAGTGGTCTTCCTTGAGGCTCGTTGACGATACTCAAATCGCCAGAACGAAATTTTTGGAACCAATATCGAGCATTTTTTTCAGCAGTGATTAATGTTTCTCGAAGCTTGAGCTGCGATATGATTCAATTTGAACTCGTACAAGAAAAGTAGATGTAAATCGCGTTTTGTTTCCATTTGGTTTCGGAGAAAAATAATATAAAAATGGGATACAAACACGAAAAATTTTTACGAAATGAGTAAGAAGAATACCTTTGAACGTTATAAATAAAAATATCGAGCGCACGTTACAATGAACCTCTCTCAGTCGCAGCTGAACACAGACTAAACAAAAACGCCCGTTTCATAGTTTCCAACCTAATATATCCCTAGCCCATGCTCGTAAGATACCTTTTCAACGAGTCCACCCGTTATTAAGACTCTGCCGGCCGTCATAGTGTGTTTGCGGTAACTGTAGGTCAGGCTTAAAATTTAGTTGATCGCCAGAGCTGTCCTTGGAAGAGCTCCGCCCGCTTCACCCACACATACAGCTGAGATGTCACTGATTCACAGACACTCTCTCGGTGTCATGACCGGACCTATTGACGCGAGCGTGGTGGCGTATTGGGGCGACAGTCGTATCTAACCGGTCGCGCTGGACAGACATGCTACGCGCGTCGATCGCGGAAAACAAAACGACGTGTGTGGTACGTCGACCAAGGTTATTTGTTGAAGAACAGTTCAGATCGCACCACGTCGCGTGCAAGGTAAAACGAAAGTATTATTAGTGAAAAAGTATGCTCTGATATGTTTTAAATCAAATACGATTAACAGATTTTAATGTTTTTGGACTTCTGACGATGATTCGGTGGAATTCAACCACTACGTGACGCCTTACGGCGAAATATAATGCTCCGTTCTAGCACGCGCATTTGTAAATTAATTTCTAGCGCAAACAGGTAAGAAACTCCGCGACAGCAGAACGCAAGTCCTTCTCGCGTTAAAGAATACATTGTTGCGGCCGTCTTAGCGATACATTTTGCAATCCTGCCTAGTCTTTACTCTTACCGTGATTTTTCGACAACGATTAAGCAGAAAAGGACATCGATACAGGGGATACCACTGCAAAAAAAAACGCATTGGCAATAGTACCCCATGGGTGATGTGGAAACCTGTTAAAACTTTGCTAGCGAGAGCCTAGGCAGGATTGTAAAATGTATCACTAATTGTAAGACGGCCGCAACAATGTATTCTTTAACGCGAGAAGGGCTTGCGTTCTGCTGTCGCGGAGTTTCTTACCTGTTTGCGCTAGAAATTAATTTACAAATGGGCGTGCTAGAGCGGAGCATTATATTTCACCGTAAGGCGTCACGTAGTGGTTAAATTCCACCAAATCATCGCCAGACGTCCAAAAACATTAAAATCTGTTAATCGTATTTGATTTAAAACATATCAGAGCATACTCTTTCACTAATAATACTTTTGTTTTACCCTGCACGCGACGTGGTGCGATCTGAACTGTCTTTCGACAAATAACCTTGGTCGACGTGCCACGCGCGTCGTTTTGTTTTCCGCGATCGACGCGCGTGGCATGTCTTTCCAGCGCGAGCGGTTAGATACGAATGTCGCCCCAATACGCCACCACGCGCGTGGCAATAGGTCCGAATCTGGCAAGTGAAAGGCGAAGCAAACAGTGAGCTCTCGAGCGCACGGGAAGGGGACGCAGGCGGAGCTCTTCGAAGGACAGCTCTGGCGATCAACTAAATTTTAAGCCTGCTGTAGATGCACGGATGTGGACGTATAGGAAAAATTCAATGTATCGGGTATACAAATAAGTTTTGAGGGATTTATAAAAGACGGCGTAACTAGCATTAAATCGTGTCGGACTGCTTTGTCACTATTGTAGGAACGGAATTTTTCCTACGCTCAAATAGTATTAATTTTGGAATTAGTGAGTGTGGATGGATTGTAAATAAGCGAGAGTGGATGTTTGAAGTACGTGATTTGGAAGGCGACGGATGTCAGGGCTAGCATGAATGTTTAGTCTGTAGAGAAAGAGAAAATGAGTGAGTGCAACAGAGAACGCATGCTGTGAGAAAGACGAAGAATGCATGCTGTGAGAAAGAGGATCGAGGGTGGATGCGAGCGTGGATTTTTGGGAAGAGACTGTTGTTGAGTTGAGTTCGTAGAGTCAAGTTGAGTGGAGATATACAGAGTGGAGATTTAGAGCGTTAGAGTTATTTTAGTATTGTTTAGAGTATTGTATTTCTATATATTTAATAAAGTTAGTCATTTGTTTTTAATTACACGCGTTCAGTTTAGTTTCTAGGCTACAGTATTGTTAATTAATTCTAAGGGCATCTGTTCCGTTTATTTAAAGACGAGTATCAATAATCTTTGATTGCTCGTCTAAGATTAAACTAGAATAGGACCCTATACTATATTTATGTTAAAGCGTCATCATTTCCCTTTAATAATCAGTATGTGTCATTTCGCTGAAGTGTAAGCAACATACTTTCTTTGTGCTCTAACAATGTCAACCTTTGTACCAACAAAACACAATTTGCGGGAAGCGCTGCTTTTTTACTTTAATTTGAAAAGAAGTGCAGATGATGGGCATCGATCGCTGTGTGAAGCATATGGGGAACATGTTCCATCAATAAAAACATGTGAATACTGGTTTCGGCGTTTTAAAAGTGGCGATTTTGACACTACTGACAAAGAACGCGAAGGGAGGCCAGTAAAGTTTGAAGACGCTGAGTTTGAGGTGTTATTGGACGAAGATTCATGCCAAATTCAAGAGAAGCTCGCTAAAACATTGGAAGTGACTCAAGAAGCGATTTCAAACCGTCTCAAGGCCATGTGTATGGTGCAAAACCAAGGAAATTGGGTTCCGTATGAACTCAAGCCATGAGACGTCGAACGCTGTTTTTTATATGCGAACAGCTGCTCCAAAGGCAAAATTGGAAGGGTTTTTTGCATCGAATCGTGACGGGGGACGAAAAGTGAATCCACTACGACATCCCAAAGCGCAGAAAATCGTGGGGTAGGCGCGGCCATGCATCAACTTCAACGGCCAAACCGAATATTCATGGCAAGAAGCTAATGTTGTGCATCAGGTGGGATCAGCTCGGAGTGATCTACTATGAGCTACTCCAGCTTAACGAAACCATCACTGGGATACGTTTCCAACAACAATTGATGCAATTAAGCCGAGCATTGAAGCTCAAACGCCCCCAATATGCTAAAAGACATGACAAAGTAATCTTTCAGCACGACAACGCTCGGCCACATTTTGCAAAAGTCGTCAAGGAAACTTTGGAGGCTCTTCAATGGGATATCCTATCCCACCCGCCGTATTCAACAGACGTTGCTCCTTCCGACTACCACTTGTTCCGGTCGATGACTCATGGCCTGGCCGAACAGCACTTCACTTCCTACGAAGAAGCCAAAAATTGGGTCGATTCTTGGATCGACTCAAAAGGCAAGGAATTTTTTCGCTGCGGAATCTATATGCTGCGTGAAAGATGGAGAAAAGTCGTAGCTAAGGATGGACAATACTTCGATTAAAATAAATTGCACCATTTTCTCTATATAAAGCTTCAAAGTCACAAAAAAAACCTCAAAACTTATTTGTACACCCAATAGTAACAGCAGAAGTTTATTGCCAATATCTCGAAAACCAAAGACGAGCGGGGGTTTCGTGTATGGAGAAAAATGCTGATTGTGAGAATCATGATCGTGAAAACATACCCAAAAATTATTGAGATCGATGAAGTGGTTTCTTTTCTATATAATTAGCTTGTAATTTATTGATCCTAAACAAAAAGAAATGTCGTATTTTAGTTTCACGACAATCTAACTGTTCGCAATATCATCAATTCTCTCTCCTCTCCTCTTCTATTAGCTCTCCCATCATCTTTCAATGTTTTTCTTCCATCCCTTTCTATGCTTACCTCCTTGTCACTCCCTACCTGTTCCTAACCGACTCTTTCCTTCTCGAACCTTCCAAACCGTTTCCTTAATCCGCACTCTCAGCTCCTTTCCCGATGTTATAAAAGTCCCCACTTCTCTCTATCGCCCTTCTTTCTTCTATCGTCTGCTTTCGCTAATTCGCTACACATACTCTCAATCGCTTTCTATCAATCGCCGTTACATAACTTCACTAAATTCATCGCTTTCGTCGATACGAATTCACATCCTGTATCTTACTTGTCAAAATGTGAAAAAGTTAATAAACTTTGTTACGCTCAGAACACTAACAGTTTATAGTAAGTATACCTATGCAGATTTCAATTAAAGTACTATTTTGGACGAAAGATCGAGATCGTAAAATTCTAAAGTACTACCTGCTGTCCCGTCGGATCGCCGATGGGTTGGTCAGAATCTACAAGAGATTTCCTGGCATTCTGTCGAGTCCGTTGTCGTTGCCCCGGCTCTGGAAATGTCCATAGCATTTCAGAAGTGACAGCGGTCTCGAGGCTTGCGCGACTGCTTTCCAAACGTTTCCGCGTAGACAAGAAGGGCCAGTCGAGCTCCAAAGCAGATAGCGGGCCACATATCGCGTCCTTGTGGACCGCACAAGGACTCAGTGTGAATTCGGGAGCGCATTTAGTACAGGGTCGGCAACTTGCACGATCAACCGACCAGAACTCGAGGCCTGGCTCGCAAACAGGCCGTCGAGGAGGGGAAGTGGAACAACCAGTCGCATGCAGTACTAACGGCAGCAAGGCCAGCAAATACCATTCTCGAGTTCGCTCCCGAGGCATCACCTAGAATTTTTCATTTTTATTTTTTACTTTAACAATCAATATGTAATATCAATACAATTCACAGGCAACTAGTACTTAGATACAGTAAAACTTCGATAAAGGCATCAGAAGTTTCCCTCGATAACTGCATCATGACTATCACCTCCGCATAGAGAGATCCCCCTTGGCGAACCTCGACGCTCAACGACGGAGAAGTGTAACATGATACTATCCGAATGTAGCGGTGAGGCAATGCTAATTGGAGGGTCGACCGTTTTCATTTTCGATTCTTTTTTGTTTAAACCTTTGCTAAAGTATTTGTGAGATTTTTCTGAATAACATGATACCAAACACGATATAGTTTGAATTATATTTACTTAATATTTAATAAATTTGCTTAACATTTACATAATTCAAACTTTATCGTGTTTGGTATCATTTTAATCAGGAAAATTTCAAAAAAACATTCGGAAAAGTTGCAGTTAATAAAATTGTTAAATGAACAAGTTTTTTGTTGCATTAGCAATGCCTCGCCGATACTTTCGAGCCGCTCACTTTGTTTGCTTGCTCTCTCTCTCTCTCTTTCTCTCTCTCTCTGTCTCTTCTACTGTCTGTCATTTTCTAAGTTCGCGCTCGGCTCGAGCCCCAATGTACACACAGATTCGACACCGGTACTTGATAAGGGCACTACTTTGCCCACGAAATCTGTGCATTTATCGAGGTTTTATTGTACAGCGTGTGGCGGAATAACATGTACAGGGTGTAAAAAAATTAATGGTCACGGCTTTCAGGGGTTGTTCAACACCTTCGATTGGATGGAGATTTGTGAAAAAAAGTCTGCCGCAAAATTCGCGGTAAGCGAAGATTTTAGCTTATTTGTTTCACCAGCTTTTTGCATTCGTCTTGTTACGTAGGTAAAATGTCTGACAATGAGAGAAACCATGGGTCAGAAACGAACCGTTCTCTGGGAAATTGACTTTTAATTAGGCCTCCACGATTTAAGTTTCGCTTACAATTAGTAAGCGAGACTACCAGCTGGTCCTTCCTGATTCTGTTTCGAACGAAATCTTCCGATGTCGCTTTTCGGAGGTCGAAAGTAGTCGAGGGACTACTCTCGCACAAATTTTCTAATCAAAGACACGTAAGAAAGGTAAAGCCCGATGCCTTGTTCTTTAATACCCGCGAGCAGGCAGCCAGGATAGTTGATCGACTGAGCTGTCCTTCGAAGAGCTCCGCCTGCGTCCCCTTCCCATGCGCTCGAGAGCTCGCTGATTGCTTCGCCTTTCACTTGCCAGGTTCGGACCTATTGCCACGCGCGTGGTGACGTATTGGGGCGACATTCGTATCTAACCGCTCGCGCTGGAAAAACATGCCACGCGCGTCGATCGCGGAAAACAAAACGACGCGCGTGGCACGTCGACCAAGGTTATTTGTCGAAAGACAGTTTCAGATCGCACCACGTCGCGTGCAGGGTAAAACAAAAGTATTATTAATGAAAAAGTATGCTCTGATATGATTTAAATCAAATACAATTAATACATTTTAATGTTTTTGGACTTCTGGCTATGATTTGGTGCAATTCAATCACTACGTGACGCCTTACGGTGAAATATAATGTTCCGTTCTAGCACGCGCATTTGTAAATTAATTTCTAGCGCAAACAGGTAAGAAACTCCGCGACAGCAGAACGCAAGCCCTTCTCGCGTTAAAGAATACATTGTTGCGGCCGAGCATTATATTTCGCCGTAAGGCGTCACGTAGTGGTTGAATTCCACCAAATCATCGCCAGACGTCCAAAAACATTAAAATCTATTAATTGTATTTGATTTAAATCATATCAGAGCATACTTTTTCACTAATAATACTTTTGTTTTACCCTGCACGCGACGTGGTGCGATCTGAAACTGCCTTTCGACAAATAACCTTGGTCGACGTGCCACGCGCGTCGTTTTGTTTTCCGCGATCGACGCGCGTGGCATGTCTTTCCAGCGCGAGCGGTTAGATACGAATGTCGCCCCAATACGCCCCCACGCTCGTGCCAATAGGTCCGGCCATGACACCGAGAGAGTGTCTGTGAATCAGTGACATCTCAGCTGTATGAATGGGTGAAGCAGGCGGAGCTCTTCGAAGGACAGCTCACAAGGAAGGTATTCGATGTGCAACTCACGGATTCGAATAAAATTTTGTGGGTTTATAGAGTGATCCAAGACAAGAAAAATGGTATACTTCATTCGTGCCGAATCGCCCTTTAAGGGCATGAAATTTAACCTCAAAGTGAAATCGACACTTGCACTTCCTCGCTTATATCTCCTAAAGTACAAAAGATAGAAAAAAATATTTTAGGTAAAAGTTTAACGGTAAAAGGAGCGCTATAAATTTGCATTAACAAATTTTTAAAAACAGTTTTCCTTCTTGAAAAAAAATTTTTTTTGCGTTATTTTAAACAATTTTGAAATCTTTTTGGTAATGAAAAATGTGGCATTTTTTAGTCTGAATTCAGCCATAACAATATTTTTATTATACACCGCTAGGATTACAGAGATACACGACAAAACGTACTCCCTAGCGCGCGGTACCGCGCAATACCGCGCTAACAACATATTGAGTTACATATTAAGAATGCTCATTTTCGTTGCAGGACATAACTATGTGACGAAGATGGGTGTGGTAACATAAAAATCGCAAATTATGAAATATTACATAAAGATTAATGACTTATAATACAGATCGTACTATATCCCATATATACATACATAAATATTTTTTAAACGCTTATTTAACATTTTATTACATTGTAAGCACACGCGATTACATGTACTTCACTCGTCATAGTTTTCGCAAAGTGAAAAAGACGAAATACTATCTTCATTAACACTAGAACTACCGGCGTTAAATCTGTTATATTTAAATGTATTAAATAAGTACTTTGAAAAAGGGGGAATTCAGAGGTGGAAAAGATGATCGATCCGGTAATTTATATTTTATGAGGTGGACGAAGAATATCTATTCTATGACTCTCGTATAAGCTTGGAGAATTTTTGGAAAAAATTGTGTACCAGTCATTTTGACTGGTTTGGTAGTTCTAGTGTTAAAAAAGTGATCTACACACAGATACTTTTTGCACCAAGCACATCTTATAATAGCAGGCTTATCACATAATTCACAACGTGGCAGTTTATCTGCTTCAGGAAATTTAAAACAGAAATCTACCGGATTTTCAAACCGTTGTGGTAACCTTTCCTCTAGGTATCCACTTTTATACCAAGAGTATTTAAATAATTGATCCCTGATGAAGCTAGCTGCAATGCTGGCGAAACGTCGGACCGTATTGTCTTTCGCACGCGGCTCCAACCCGGAAGCCAAATCCAGGATTTAAATAATTCTCTGAATCTCGGGGAAAACAATTGGTTGTGGGTGAGTGATTGCAATTTGATGATGTTATTTCGTAGATGTAAATTTATATTAATATCGTACAGTAAAACTCGATCGGAAAAGGTTCTAACAAAGTTTTTCCATATCCGGAAACCAAAAACGTCCAACGGTTGTATCAAACCTGTCGTCCCTTTCGGTATAGTTAACGTAATAAGTTGCTTGTCACTCGGAATACTTTGTTGAAACGTGGACGGACAATGACCACTCCACGAATCAATTAATAGTACACTTCGAGGCCCCGTCTTTGGTGAAAAGACTTCTGCGAGCCAAGTGTTGAAATGGTGCGATGTTAACTTCCCAGATTTGGAAGCAGCGACAAACACATTATCTGATCTGAATCGGACAATTCAGTGCAAAGTTCATAAGATAAGGGGGTAATGATTAATCTAATATATGCGAAAACAGACCAACAATGGAAGTTGAGAGAAAGAAGAATTAATAAAAACGAAATGATATCGTTAAATGTAATAAAATGGTCTGTTTTCGCAAATATTCAATTAATCATTATCCCGATATCTTATGAACTTTGCACTGATAAATATCCAGTCTCCTTATAAATGCACAGACTTCGGGTCTGGAATTCATTGTCAGTGTTACTGGAACTCGTTCAACTGCACGTGGCGTTAGCTTTGGATAAAATGGTGTACATAAATCCGATAAACGTTATTAATCTACTAATAACAATGCTTCACATAACCAGTATTCCACCATCTCCAATTAATCACCGGGAGGTCGAACTCTCGGAGATCATACACAGAATGATACGTGAGAGTATCACTGAAAATTCATTTACGGCCGACTACGTTATGACCCTGGAATATGAAGATCCAACAAGACCTCAAGAATGTGAATTCGTTCCTGATGAAGGCATTCAGGAAGACGAAGAATATGGTAACAACGAATTTGATGACAGTTGCATCCCAGGCGAAAGTGGCAATGTAGACCTCAGCTATAAAACTCGCGCAGTTGAGTTCTGGAGAAGCGGCAAGAAAATGCGTAGGACTCTCGATAGCGTGCAGCACAAATTTCGAAAAGTAAAATCGATTAACCAGTTATATCAATGGGAAGAAACGTTGGCAAGAGGCGGCACACACAGGGATAAAATTATGTCAATCGCGAAATTTGTGCTGGACAAATTTGAAACTGCTACTGATCGAGGCTCCTTTGTGCACAATACAGATTTAAAGCATTGGGCGCTAGAAGCAAAGGAGGACGTCAATCTGCCAGGATTTAAAGCTAGCCACCAGTGGGTCGTGAATTTCAAGAGAGCGCACAACATCGTTTCGAGGAAGGTTACGAAATTCGTAAGTCGTTCCGCAAGCCGAAACAAGCAGAGTGTACAATTGGCAGCCACCGAATTCGTAGACCAGGTGAAACCGTATATGGCAACGTACGAACCGAATAATGTATACAATGCCGATGAGAGTGGATTTAATTTGGAAAGGGTATAGCAGGATAAGGGGGTCAAAAGTGCCCTTCAACCGATTTCAATGGGGCCGGTCTCATTCGATAGATAATGCTCGGCGATTGATGTCTACAAATTTTTAACCCTGAATTTTGACCGGAAGGGTAGTTATGGGGAAAATTAAAAAAACAGGTTTTTGGCCCTTTTTCCCCATTTACTGAGGCGTAAAAAATCCAAATAAATTCTGACATATTTTACACGGTACCGGACATATTGGAGAATTTTTTCAGATTTTTCCGTCGATGTAGCTAAGCGTGAAAAATCGGCAAAGTCAAAAAAAACGGAAAAAAGAAGATTTCGTATCGAAATCTTCGAGGTACAACTTTTTGGTTTATATAGTAACAATCTAACACCTACGATTGTTATCCCCAATTTTTTTCAGATTTTTAAACCACCTGCGTCATTGTGAAAAAAATCGAAAACCGATTTTCGGGACGTATTTTGATCTAAAACGCAAGAAGTAATTGTTATTTTTCCATTATTTTGATAGAGTATGTTCATTTTGTGCTTTTCAATGTTTCTGCATACAAAGCAATGCAAAGGATTGAATTGATTCAATTATTCGTAAGCCACACACTTCCTTATCAGCTAAAAATACGAACGTTCTTTCAACAGCAGCGATGGCGCAGTCGGTAGAGTTCTTGGCTGCGGAACCTCTCGAAACTTTTTGTCGCCGGTTCGAGTCCCAATGAGGCAAAATAATTTTTTTTTTTTTTTTTAATCATTCACTGCATAACAACAAATAATAATTATTTTTCAATTTTTCAATGGTTTTTAAACATTTTTAAATACTTATTCAATATGAAATATATGTAAAAATAATTATGGAGCATATTGTTTTTTTCATTGATTCGTCCTAGCCACATCTCGTTATTCTTTTGTACATTGAACGAATATTAGTTTACTATAACGAATGCAAATATGTATTCAATATTAAAAGGATCCAATTGTATATTCTGATGAATTGTAATGAAGGTGATGTCTAACGGAAAGAAGCGTCTATTTCTTTTTAAACATTCTTATTTTTGTATTTACCGCTTCTCCATGTATGCAGAGATCATCCAAAATGGACAATGAATTGAAAGAAAGAAGGTATATTGGGATTTCATCCGTTATAATGCCTTTACTGTTTTATGCAAATCAACTTCTTCAGCTTTAGGTTTTGTGCCCCATTGCAATCGTGTTTTCCAACCACTTTAAGTACACGAAAACATTAAAGTCAGTTCAGAAGGTTTTATTGTTTTATTACACTTACTCCAGTATTATGTACTCCCTTCAGTTATCTAGTCCGCAATTACCTGCGTAGCGTGTAGGTAGCGGGCAGGTACCGAGTTGTACCTTTAGAACTGATGATCATTGTTTTTAAATTATTGACTGCATAAATGTTATTAATACGTAAATGAATATTAATGTAAAAATACGAATGATAGATTTTACCATTTGATGATTAGGCTACAGTATCTAGCTGCGGAATACTTGAAACTTTTCTCTCGCCAATTCACCTCCCATGAAATATAATTAGAAAACAAATGTTTTTAAGTATTAACTGGATAACAATTGTTAATACGGAAATTAATATTAGTGTGAAAATATAAATGGCATGCGATAGATTACCTTTTGATAATTAAAAGTTGAAACACGTTTCGTGTGGCTTTAATCCTCGTCACTATGTTCACTAATGATGGGCACCACTTCATTTTTATTAAATATTTTTGTCAACATGTCTGAAGGCCTAACAATTGTCGATAGATACCGTGCGTGCGACAGGTAGTATATTATTGCAGCAATGTGCGAACAACTTATGGTACGGTTACCACTCGCACATTCACAGCAATAACATTTGATGCCCGAAATTCCAATTATATTAGGGGTATAGTTAATGAAGCAACGATAACTTCTTTGATTAATGTGGCGTGATCGGACGAGGCATTTAAGAATATTGAGGAGTTGATTTGCATAAAACAGTAAAGGAATTATAACGGACGAAATCCCAATATACCTTCTTTCTTTCAATTCATTGTCTATTTTGGATGATCTCTGCATAAATGGAGAAGCGGTAAATACAAAAATAAGAATGTTTAAAAAGAAATAAACCCTTCTTTCCGTTAGACATCACCTTCATTACAATTCATCAGAATATACAATTGGATCCTTTTAATATTGAATACATATTTGCATTCGTTACAGTAAACTAATATTCGTTCAATGTACAAAAGAATAACGAGATGTGGCTAGGACGAATCAATGAAAAAAACAATATGCTCCATAATTATTTTTACATATATTTCATATTGAATAAGTATTTAAAAATGTTTAAAAACCATTGAAAAATTGAAAAATAATTATTATTTGTTGTTATGCAGTGAATGATTAAAAAAAAAAAAAATTATTTTACCTCATTGGGACTCGAACGGCGACAAAAAGTTTCGAGAGGTTCCGCAGCCAAGAACTCTACCGACTGCGCCATCGCTGCTGTTGAAAGAACGTTCGTATTTTTAGCTGATAAGGAAGTGTGTGGCTTACGAATAATTGAATCAATTCAATCCTTTGCATTGCTTTGTATGCAGAAACATTGAAAAGCACAAAATGAACATACTCTATCAAAATAATGGAAAAATAACAATTACTTCTTGCGTTTTAGATCAAAATACGTCCCGAAAATCGGTTTTCGATTTTTTTCACAATGACGCAGGTGGTTTAAAAATCTGAAAAAAATTGGGGATAACAATCGTAGGTGTTAGATTGTTACTATATAAACCAAAAAGTTGTACCTCGAAGATTTCGATACGAAATCTTCTTTTTTCCGTTTTTTTTGACTTTGCCGATTTTTCACGCTTAGCTACTTCGACGGAAAAATCTGAAAAAATTCTCCAATATGTCCGGTACCGTGTAAAATATGTCAGAATTTATTTGGATTTTGTACGCCTCAATAAATGGGGAAAAAGGGCCAAAAACCTGTTTTTTTAATTTTCCCCATAACTACCCTTCCGGTCAAAATTCAGGGTTAAAAATTTGTAGACATCAATCGCCGAGCATTATCTATCGAATGAGACCATCCCCATTGAAATCGGTTGAAGGGCACTTTTGACCCCCTTATCCTGCTATACCCTTTAAAACAGAAATCTACCGGATTTTCAAACCGTTGTGGTAACCTTTCCTCTAGGTATCCACTTTTATACCAAGAGTATTTAAATAATTGATCCCTGATGAAGCTAGCTGCAATGCTGGCGAAACGTCGGATCTTATTGTCTTTCGCACGCGGCTCCAACCCGGAAGCCAAATCCAGGATTTAAATAATTCTCTGAATCTCGGGGAAGACAATTGGTTGTGGGTGAGTGATTGCAATTTGATGATGTTATTTCGTAGATGTAAATTTATATTAATATCGTACAGCAAAACTCGATCGGAAAAGGTTCTAACAAAGTTTTTCCATATCCGGAAACCAAAAACGTCCAACGGTTGTATCAAACCTGTCGTCCCTTTCGGTATAGTTAACGTAATAAGTTGCTTGTCACTCGGAATACTTTGCTGAAGCGTGGACGGACAATGACCACTCCACGAATCAATTAATAGTACACTTCGAGGCCCAGTCTTTGGTGAAAAGACTTCTGCGAGCCAAGTGTTGAAATGGTGCGATGTTAACTTCCCAGATTTGGAAGCAGCGACAAACACATTATCCGATCTGAATAAGTTTCCTTCTACCCTAGGTCCAAATTCTCCACTTGGTTCTTTTAATACTATGAACAAAGGTGACAGTAACTGACCGCTCGCGGAAATGGTAGGGAGAATCGTATAACTGTGAGTGGTTGAGGATATTGACTGCACGGCTGCTTCTACGGTCTTTGTACCACGATACGATAACGTACGACCAGAATAAAGGGTATAGCAGGATAAGGGGGTCAAAAGTGCCCTTCAACCGATTTCAATAGGGACGGTCTCATTCGATAGATAATGCAGGCGATTGATGTCTACAAATTTTGAACCCTGAATTTTGACCGGAAGGGTAGTTATGGGGAAAATTAAAAAAACAGGTTTTTGGCCCGTTTTCCCCATTTATTGAGGCGTAAAAAATCCAAATAAATTCTGACATATTCTACACGGTACCGGACATATTGGAGAATTTTTTCAGATTTTTCCGTCGAAGTAGCTAAGCGTGAGAAATCGGCAAAGTAAAAAAAAACGGAAAAAAGAAGATTTCGTATCGAAATCTTCGAGGTACAACTTTTTGGTTTATATAGTAACAATCTAACACCTACGATTGTTATCCCCAATTTTTTTCAGATTTTTAAACCACCTGCGTCATTGTGAAAAAAATCGAAAACCGATATTCGGGACGTATTTTGATCTAAAACGCAAGAAGTAATTGTTATTTTTCCATTATTTTGATAGAGTATGTTCATTTGGTGCTTTTCAATGTTTCTGCATACAAAGCAATTGCGAGTGAATGCAAAGGATTGAATTGATTCAATTATTCGTAAGCTACACACTTTCTTATCAGCTAAAAATACGAACGTCCTTTCAATAGCAGCGATGGCGCAGTCGGTAGAGTTCTTGGCTGCGGAACCTCTCGAAACTTTTTGTCGCCGGTTCGAGTCCCAATGAGGTAAAATAATTTTTTTTTTTTTTTTTTTAGTCATTCACTGCATAACAACAAATAATAATCATTTTTCAATTTTTCAATATTTTTAAACATTTTTAAATACTTATTCAATATGAAATATATGTAAACATAATTATGGAGCATATTGTTTTTTTCATTGATTCGTCCTAGCCACATCTCGTTATTCTTTTGTACATTGAACGAATATTAGTTTACTGTAACGAATGCAAATATGTATTCAATATTAAAAGGATCCAATTGTATATTCTGATGAATTGTAATGAAGGTGATGTCTAACGGAAAGAAGGGTCTATTTCTTATTAAACATTCTTATTTTTGTATTTACCGCTTCTCCATTTATGCAGAGATCATCCAAAATGGACAATGAATTGAAAGAAAGAAGGTATATTGGGATTTCGTCCGTTATAATTCCTTTACTGTTTTATGCAAATCAACTTCTTCAGCTTTAGGTTTTGTGCCCTATTGCAATCGTGTTTTCCAACCACTTTAAGTACACGAAAACATTAAATTCAGTTCAGAAGGCTTTATTGTTTCATTACACTTACTCCAGTATTATGTACTCCCTTCAGTTATCTAGTCCGCAATTACCTGCGCAGCGTGTAGGTAGCGGGCAGGTACCGAGTTGTACCTTTAAAACTGATGATCATTTTTTTTAAATTATTGACTGCATAAATGTTATTAATACGTAAATGAATATTAATGTAAAAATACGAATGATAGATTTTACCATTTGATGATTAGGCTACAGTATCTAGCTGCGGAATACTTGAAACTTTTCTCTCGCCAATTCACCTCCCATGAAATATAATTAGAAAACAAATGTTTTTAAGTATTAACTGGATAACAATTGTTAATACGGAAATTAATATTAGTGTGAAAATATAAATGGCATGCGATAGATTACCTTTTGATAATTAAAAGTTGAAACACGTTTCGTGTGGCTTTAATCCTCGTCACTATGTTCACTAATGATGGGCACCACTTCATTTTTATTAAATATTTTTGTCAACATGTCTGAAGGCCTAACAATTGTCGATAGATACCGTGCGTGCGACAGGTAGTATATTATTGCAGCAATGTGCGAACAACTTATGGTACGGTTACCACTCGCACATTCACAGCAATAACATTTGATGCCCGAAATTCCAATTATATTAGGGGTATAGTCAATGAAGCAACGATAACTTCTTTGATTAATGTGGCGTGATCGGACGAGGCATTTAAGAATATTGAGGAGTTGATTTGCATAAAACAGTAAAGGAATTATAACGGACGAAATCCCAATATACCTTCTTTCTTTCAATTCATTGTCCATTTTGGATGATCTCTGCATAAATGGAGAAGCGGTAAATACAAAAATAAGAATGTTTAATAAGAAATAGACCCTTCTTTCCGTTAGACATCACCTTCATTACAATTCATCAGAATATACAATTGGATCCTTTTAATATTGAATACATATTTGCATTCGTTACAGTAAACTAATATTCGTTCAATGTACAAAAGAATAACGAGATGTGGCTAGGACGAATCAATGAAAAAAACAATATGCTCCATAATTATTTTTACATATATTTCATATTGAATAAGTATTTAAAAATGTTTAAAAAACATTGAAAAATTGAAAAATGATTATTATTTGTTGTTATGCAGTGAATGACTAAAAAAAAAAAAAAAAAAAATTATTTTACCTCATTGGGACTCGAACCGGCGACAAAAAGTTTCGAGAGGTTCCGCAGCCAAGAACTCTACCGACTGCGCCATCGCTGCTATTGAAAGGACGTTCGTATTTTTAGCTGATAAGGAAGTGTGTAGCTTACGAATAGTTTAATCAATTCAATCCTTTGCATTCACTCGCAATTGCTTTGTATGCAGAAACATTGAAAAGCACCAAATGAACATACTCTATCAAAATAATGGAAAAATAACAATTACTTCTTGCGTTTTAGATCAAAATACGTCCCGAATATCGGTTTTCGATTTTTTTCACAATGACGCAGGTGGTTTAAAAATCTGAAAAAAATTGGGGATAACAATCGTAGGTGTTAGATTGTTACTATATAAACCAAAAAGTTGTACCTCGAAGATTTCGATACGAAATCTTCTTTTTTCCGTTTTTTTTACTTTGCCGATTTCTCACGCTTAGCTACTTCGACGGAAAAATCTGAAAAAATTCTCCAATATGTCCGGTACCGTGTAGAATATGTCAGAATTTATTTGGATTTTTTACGCCTCAATAAATGGGGAAAACGGGCCAAAAACCTGTTTTTTTAATTTTCCCCATAACTACCCTTCCGGTCAAAATTCAGGGTTCAAAATTTGTAGACATCAATCGCCGAGCATTATCTATCGAATGAGACCGTCCCCATTGAAATCGGTTGAAGGGCACTTTTGACCCCCTTATCCTGCTATACCCTTTGCTATTTGCTTGGGCTGCTGTCCGCAGACACGCGTCCAGAACGGTAAAAGTGCTTGGGCTGCGGTCCGCAGACAGCCGTCCGCAAAGGGTTAATATGTAACTCAATATGTTGTTAGCGCGGTATTGCGCGGTACCGCGCGCTAGGGAGTACGTTTTGTCGTGTATCTCTGTAATCCTAGCGGTGTATAATAAAAATATTGTTATGGCTGAATTCGGAATAAAAAATGCCACATTTTTCATTACCAAAAAGATTTCAAAATTGTTTAAAATAACGCAAAAAAAAATTTTTTTTCAAGAAGGAAAACTGTTTTTAAAAATTTGTTAATGCAAATTTATAGCGCTCCTTTTGCCGTTAAACTTTTACCTAAAACATTTTTTTCTATCTTTTGTACTTTAGGAGATATAAGCGAGGAAGTGCAAGTGTCGATTTTACTTTGAGGTTAAATTTCATGCCCTTAAAGGGCGATTTGGCACGAATAGAGTATACCATTTTTCTTGTCTTGGATCACTCTACAAACCCATAAAATTTTATTCGAATCCGTGAGTTGCACTTCGAATACCTTCCTTGTCAGTCGATCAACTATCCGGCTGCCTGCCCGCGAGCTTTGGTCGATCGTGCATATATGGCTGTCAAATACTGGTTTAACAGTTTCAAAATGCACAGCGCCCGCCAACAAAAGAAGGACAGACTTCCGCTTTCATCCAAATTCCTCTTTCTACCTAGATATCGGCTTCGTCATCGTTGACCATTCGGACGCCGATTTTTAGTAAACTTACCTGAAAGAGGTAGGTCTCGAAGAAATATTTAACACGTATTTTTTTTATCGGTCTGTACCTGCATTAATGTGGTGAAAATGATTCCGTTTCGATCGAAATCTTTCGATGTAAGTTTTCGGAGGGTAGGAAGACGTCAGTGACCTGCGTTCCAATTTCTAATGTCGTATAGCACGCCTCTGCTTTAGCTATTCGAGCCAGCAAGGGTATCTCGCGTGTTTCTTTCCGAAGGATCAGCTGGTAGTCTCACTTACTAAGCGAAAATTCAAACGCGGAGGCCCAATTAAAAGTCAGGCTGCGAGAGAACGGTTCGTTTCTGACCCATGGTTCCTCTCGGACATTTTCCCTACGTAACAAGACGAATGCGATGAACCTGCCCAAAAAAATCGGCAACCCTTCCGCAAATTTTGCGGCAGATTTTTTTCACAAATCTCCATCCAATCCGAGATGTAGAACAACCCCCCACCCCCCCCCCCCCCCCCGAAGCCATGACAAAACGTTTTGAAACACCTTGTACATGCTGGCACGTTGTGATTCCCCATGAGAAAGTAAGGAAGCAAATATAGAATGAAATATCTTCATTTAAGGCTCAGTTTTCGAGAAAATCGAGATTGAAATTTCTAACTTGTAATACTTTATTTAGATACATAAATATTTGTTGACTCGTCGGAATCTCGTTGTTTTTTCTTCTCACGGCAATAAACTTGACACTCCGTCGGTTTTGGCGTGTTTGTTTATTATAACGATTATGAACAAGAATAAATACAGAACAAACAAGACGTTAACAAAAATATACAAATAACAAATATAAGACAAGCTAGCACACCGAAAGTATAGCGAAAATTATTAGACGGTGTGTTACGAAGGTGCTTGAAAAATTGTGTTATGAAGTCTGCTCGGGACGCTTGTTCGGTGCCTTTATTAATTTCCCAAGCACCCCTTCCTCCGTCGACATCCCTTCCGAGGAGGAAGTGGTGACTTGGTAGGGAGGAGGACGTTGGGCCTGAGAACAAATGTTATTGGTTCTGTCTGGGCTTCGTGGGTTGTTACAAGAAATGCAGAGTTTGCATTGGTTTTGCCAATCCACAGATGGCCCAGGCAGAGAGAGGCCTTGGGTTACGAGATTGACGTGGCTTGCGAGCGGTTGCTAGATTTATCACACCTGTCATAAATCCAGCTTTGGGGGAATTTATCCGCGTAAAACATGGTGGCCACGTGCAACCCTTCGGTCATCGAAGGGTGCTTGTCAGGTGGGCCAGGTTTGCACGGCTACGGAAATAAATATAGATTTAAAAATTTTTTTTTTCGCAACCTCAAGGCCCGCGTTGTAAATTACGCCTCAACAATATTTACGCCACTTCTTTATTCAGCTAAATTCTCTGTTAAAGACAGGCAATTATGACTCGAATATATATGTAGGATTGGGTATACGAATTCACGGGAATATCGAGATAGAAACTACTTTATTATAAAATACTAAAGAGAAAGAATAAAAATACAAATAATTCTATGCTATGGATCGATCTTAATACTTCGCTGTCGCTAACCAGACTGCCGAAACGCGGCACACCGGCTTCGGTCTTTCTTCCAGCGCGAGATCGTTTATTGTTTGTTTGGCTTACTCGGCCGCGATAAGCGGCCAGCATCCTTAGCATCCTTCACTCGGCCATTCCTGAACTGCTCTTCGCTCCGAGAAGAGACTATCTTACAATACTGTTTCATACACTCAACTACATTCGTCGTAATACGGGGTCCCTCGGTACCCCCATCGTGAATAACTTTATATCTACAATTCCGCATAATCCTCCGTACTTTATATGGTCCGCGAAATTCACCTTTTAATTTAGATCTATGTTCAAACTGGGTTTTCTTAATAAACATTAAATCACTTTCGGCGTACTTGCTAGCGGGTAAATCAATAACACTACTAACTTCAACGTGCATCAGTAACAAATAATTGTTTACCAGATAATCCTCACATGTTTCTGCTCGTAGAACCCATTTTATCGCACGAACGCGTTCGTCTTCGTTTTGTTTTTTCCGCAGTACTGACAACAGTGTAGCTTTTACAATTAATACCGAATATCGGATTAATGCGTTTACAGTTCGTAATTGTGAGCCTGGTCTGGGCCCAACTTCGTACGGTAATTCTTCAAGGGTTAACGCCCACCTTGTCACTTTTGGCGAGAAGTCCTGCTTATGCAACGTTTTCCGCGACGCGTCACAGTCGGTAATTAGTTTAAACTTTATTTCTAACAAATACACTCTGAACTTTTGCACCGCTTTCATCACCGTTAAAAATTCAAACTCGTGCGAGTGATATTTCTTGTCCGTGTTGGAAGGCTTACTAATCGTAAAATAAACATTCTTTTGGATCATCTCTGTCCCGTAACTTTCCTTATTCCTGTTTATATGCAATTCCGTGATTTGAATTGTTTCGACCAGATTTCGATAGGCATCTTCATTATTAACGCATGACATTATTAATTTATCGATATACGTAACAACTTTCCGTGTAATTAAATCTTTAAAAACTTCCGGAATACAACTTAGAAAACTAGTTAAACTATTATCAAGACTGAATAAATACTTTTGACTGTTTCTTTCTATAGAAATGTGGAAAAACTCATTTTTAAAATCTATTACTGATAATGAGAATATTCGTGGCTTCGATAACGGGTCTACTATACTGTACTCTGTAAGCGGCATAGGGAATCGGTCCCTTACAATTCGTTTACTTAATTTGTGTTTATCGACGCATACTTTATACTCGCCGTTTCTCATCCATTCACTTATCTCAGGCAGCCACGATAGTTGATCGACTGAGCTGTCCTTCGAAGAGCTCCGCCTGCTTCACCCATTCATATAGCTGAGATGTCACTGATTCACAGACACTCTCTCGGTGTCATGGCCGGACCTATTGGCACGAGCGTGGTGGCATATTGGGGCGACATTCGTATCTAACCGCTCGCGCTGGAAAGACATGCCACGCGCGTCGATCGCGGAGAACAAAACGACGCGCGTGGCACGTCGACCAAGGTTATTGTCGAAAGACAGTTTCAGATCGCACCACGTCGCGTGCAGGGTAAAACAAAAGTATTATTAGTGAAAAAGTATGCTCTGATATGATTTCAAGCAAATACAACTAATAGATTTTAATGTTTTTGGACTTCTGGCGATGATTTGGTGGAATTCAACCACTACGTGATGCCTTACGGCGAAATACATATCAGAGCATACTTTTTCACTAATAATACTTTTGTTTTACCCTGCAAGCGACGTGGTGCGGTCTGAAACTGTATTTCGACAAATAACCTTGGTCGACATGCCACGCGCGCCGTTTTGTTTTCCGCGATCGACGCGCGTGGCATGTCTTTCCAGCGCGAGCGGTTAGATACGAATGTCGCCCCAATACGTCACCACGCGCGTGGCAATAGGTCCGAACCTGGCAAGTGAAAGGCGAAGCAATCAGCGAGCTCTCGAGCGCATGGGAAGGGGACGCAGGCGGAGCTCTTCGAAGGACACCTCAGTCGATCAACTATCGTGGCTGCCTGACTTATCTGCTGCAACTGGATAGCTCCCTCCTTTGGTGACAATAGCCTCGGCTTTTTGTCCGGCTGATATTTTGTGACCGAATCCTGAATCTCCTTCTCGTACGGTACGCGGGCATTCGATTCATCTGCTTCCACGAAGTTTATCGCCATCAGATCCGTGATTTCCTCGTCGGCATCAGCTTTGGTGTCGTCGGCTTCTTTGGTTTCGGTGCTTCGCTTCTCGTCCGGAACACACTCACCGTCACTCGCGATTGTTTCTCTTTTCTCCACTGGTCTTAACATTATTGCACCTTTCGTAATGCGTAATTCCACTTGTATTAAAAAGTCTCGTCCTAGAATTACCTCTGCCGTCAGAGTCTCCTGCGGTACCACAAGCATATCGGTCGTGTATTTGCAATCATTGATTATTAATGTAGCTTTCAACTGTCCAACCGGAATTACTTGTACGTTACCTAGCCCCGTAAGCACACGCGACGTTCGACATAGTTCGACGTTGGCCATTTTTTGTAAAAAGTCATTTCGAATAATATTTACGTCGCTTCCCGTATCCACTAGAGCGTTGCACGTTACATTGTTAACAGTCACGCGTAGCAGTTCATTATTACAGTCATTCACACAATTTACTTGCGCACTTTGTTTCTCTTTACCTTCTTCCGGACACCTCGATGCTATATGCCCGAAATTATTGCAGTTAAAACATTTTAACCCTTTACCCTTGTTCGGACAGAATTCAAAGCCGTGCTCCGTCGAGCCACACCCGTAACAATGCACTTTCCTTCTATCAACTTTTCTTTTTTCTGTTTCCCTTCTGCCTACGTAACCTCTATCTTCCGACATTTTCTCTTTTCTTCGATCGTATAATTCCAAAAGTTTCCTCATGCTGTGTAACGAATGCGCACCATATAACATAGTCTTGTTGACTTCATTATCTTGTACCCCGTTGATGATATGTTCGATAAGGGCCTCGTCTTCCACGTTCCCTTGACTCGCAATTTCTTGCATTGCGGCTATATACTGCCGCGCACTTTCGGTCGGCTTTCTTTTTCGCTTCGCAAGCTGTGCGTGTATTACCGCGCTGTTGACTTCGGTTTTAAATTCATGCATCAACAACTTTTTCAAAATCTTCCACGATACTACACCCTTCTCGTACATCATAAACTGCTTATCTGAACCCTTTAACATGCGTTTGGCGTACAGTAGTTTCTGTATGTCGTTCCATTCTAACAGCATGCTCAATTCTTCAAAATCTTCAATCCACTTTTCAATTCGTAACTTATCATCGCCCGTAAAATACACCAAACTTTCGTCGACATCTTTTATCGTGAATTTTATATTTCTATTGCAATGCCTGGAATATGATCTTACTCTCCTGCTTGCCTTATGACCTGCTGCATCTGTATCTTCATCCGAATCGTTGCATTCGGTATCTTCCTCGTCCGAATCGTCGTCTTCGGTAATTTCTTCGTCTGAATCGTCATCTCCAGTTTTTCTTTTCATAGCTTCAGCTTTTAGTCCGTCTACCTATTAACCTTTTTCGTAATTCTTGTTTCTTGCCAGTTGACTGTAATTCCAATTTTTCCAATTCTTCTCTTAACTCTTTTATTTTCATCGTATTTATGCGTACTTCTGTGAGTCGGTTAGCTGTTTCACTTGGTACATTGCATTCGACCACCGTTCGATCCAGTACATCTTCGTTATCTTCCTGCGTCACGTTCTGCATGCTTTTTTCCATCTTATCGTATTTTTCTCCTCTTCAACGTAAATCGTAACTGCGTTTCGTCAACTTTTTGTCGGAACTCCACAACTTACAACGTTTGCAGGACAACTTTCACTGCTCTTTAAGAAATTTCGACACTTCATTACTTTTACGCGTTACAACTTGCACGATATTGTCCGTTTATTAGTAAACTTGATCCCGGACACGAGCCCCCATTTGTAGGATTGGGTATACGAATTCACGGGAATATCGAGATAGAAACTACTTTATTATAAAATACTAAAGAGAAAGAATAAAAATACAAATAATTCTATGCTATGGATCGATCTTAATACTTCGCTGTCGCTAACCAGACTGCCGAAACGCGGCACACCGGCTTCGGTCTTTCTTCCAGCGCGAGATCGTTCATTGTTTGTTTGGCTTACTGGGCCGCGATAAGCGGCCAGCATCCTTAGCATCCTTCATATATATATATATTATTTTTATACCCTGTAGTTACTGACCTATCCCAGGAGCTGCATTTGCAACACTTAGCTTTAGGGGGTATTTTCATCCCCTCAATATGGACGATGGCCGATAAAAAAAATACGTATCAAATGCTTTTTCGAGAATTACAGCACACGTAAGTTTTATGAAAATTGGTGTATAGGGGTTCGATATGTTACCTTTTTAGCTGTAACAGCATACGTATGCACCGGGTTTCCATGCTCGACCTTCTCGAGGAATAAGGCTTAAATGAAAAAAATGTATTCTATATTTGTTATCTTATTTCTCAAGATGAATTTCCACGTGGCAGCATGTACAAATGTGGTTGTCAAATGCTGCCAAACGTTGGTTTAACAGATTCAAAAAGTGCACGCCCGGCAAGAAAAGAACGACAGACTTTCGCTGTCTCTTAAATTCCTCTTTCTTCTTACAAGGGGAGGACCAGCACCGGGGGTCACCGATTTTTTTCAAATTTGGTACACGTGTTCTACTCGGCAAATAATTAGATATGTATTTTGCCAAAAGTGTAGATAAGTCCAAATTTTTGAAAAAATTGAATTTAAAAAAAAAAGTTCACCGATCGACTCGAAACTTTGTAGGTATGTTCTACGAGCAAAATTAAGGTATACCTATTTTTTTATTTCGCTATAAAATTTTTTTTGAAAACAGACATGTAGTTTTAGTACTCTAGAGTTAGAAGTAGTTTCAACATAACGGCGTGGCTGAACGGACAAGGAAGCGGACTGTGAATACTATGGACCCTGGATCGGTCCCTGCATGGGGTTTACTTTTTTTTTTTACCCTGCCAGTTTCATTTTATTTCCTTGTGGGATTTGTTTTACTTATTGTCATATTGTGTTGTACATATTTTATACATTTTAACTTCTACTTTACTGTATATTTTATTTACGGATTTCAGTGTCAGGATTACAATAAAGTCCACAATTATGCATTTTAACAGTAACCATTCATTTCTCTTTGTACACTGCACATTTATCCGGGTGGTAAATATCGTAAAAACATTTAAAACATAGGCGATGTTTGCACCACGAACACGATATAAATGATATATCGCCGCAGTTACATTTTTTATTTATTTCCGAACTCGGAAAGCAAACTTGATTCACATTGAAAAATATTCTTCGGTTAGGACTTAATTTCGACGCATACCACGCATATTCGATCATGTTTTTAAATATCGGTGCAGAAAGTTGCTGATGTACGAGGCGAAGTACGCACCTAGACAATGACTTTCTCTTTCTCAATGGATTATGACTCGACCCCCGTATACCGCGGGCAGTCATAAACCCGCGGGACCCAAAGCACCAGAAAAGTGCTAAATTAAAAATAGCTAACGGACCCAGGGTAGAGTCGGTCGCCCGAAGTTGAGACAATGGTGGAGATAGGATCGTAAACCGTCGTACCGACAACGATATTTTACAGATATTTCAGAATAAAAACAAAGCCTACGTTTCTATGACGTTTACAACCCGGATAAATGTGCAGTGTACAAAGAGAAATGAATGGTTACTGTTAAAATGCATAATTGTGGACTTTATTGTAATCCTGACACTGAAATAAAATATACAGTAAAGTAGAAGTTAAAATGTATAAAATATGTATAACACAATATGACAATAAGTAAAACAAATCCCGCAAGGAAATAAAATGAAACTGGCAGGGTAAAAAAAAAGTAAACCCCATGCGGGGATCGATCCAGGGTCCATAGTATTCACAGTCCGCTTCCTTGTCCGCTCAGCCACGCCGTTATGTTGAAAATACTTCTAACTCTAGAGTACTAAAACTACATGTCTGTTTTCAAAAAAAATTTTATAGCGAAATAAAAAAATAGGTATACCTTAATTTTGCTCGTAGAACATACCTACAAAGTTTCGAGTCGATCGGTGTACTTTTTTTTTTAACTCAATTTTTTCAAAAATTTGGACTTATCTACACTTTTGGCAAAATACGTGTCTAATTATTTGCCGAGTAGAACACGTGTGCCAAATTTGAGAAAAATCGGTGACCCCCGGTGCTGGTCCTCCCCTTGTTAGATATCGCCTTCGTCTTCGTTGACCATCCGAACGCCGATTTTTATTTAACATACCTGAGAGGTAGATCTCGAAGAAATATTAACACGTATTTTTTTATCCGTCTCAATCTGCATTAAGCTGGCGAAAATGACTCCCTTTCGAACGATATCTTTCGATGTAATTTTTCGGAAGCTAGGAAGATGTCAATGATCTGCGTTCGATGTCAGGTTTGCTCAAGGGCCCTCCCGGGGGGGGGGGGGGGGGTCGGCAGGCACGGGACTTGGCAATCCTGAGGTACCCGAGCTCTCCTCAGGGACCCTGATCGGGGTGGATCAGGGTACGGGGCCTTAGCGATCCCGGGGATACCTGAGCTAAAGGGAAGGAAAACCCTTAAAACCGCCCTAGGGACCTGATGGGTCTGGCACAGACAAGTTCAGGTTCGGACGTGGCGACTCCGGGGGCTACCCGAGCTACGGGATGGAAAACCCGGTCAAAAACCACCCCCAGGGGGCCTTTGTGGAGGTCTCGGACGTGGCGAATCCGGGGGTTTACCCGAGCCACTTGGTAGGAGGAGCCCTTCCGTCTCTGTAAATATGGGTGGTTACCCCGGGGACCCGCTGCTTGGCCTGTTAGCAGGTTCAAGTTAGGTAACCCCGGGGCGGGGTGTATATTTAGAGTGCAGCGCCTCCTCCTCCGGGAGAGTGGTTCGTCTGCGACGGGTGGGGCGCCGAGGGGAATGGTCTCCTCATAACGAATTTCCGTGCATGGGGAGGGTGGCCTGTCTTTGAGGGGAGGGGTCCAGGGACATGACTGGATCTCTCTGCACCCCCTTCAGGCCACCTTACTATTTCTCTCGGCGTCGGATTTATGTACATAGGGGTTGTCCCGTGTGTATGTATTTATTGGTGTGAATGTATTTATAAGGATGAATGAATACCAATCTTAGGTAGGATAGGCGGGTTATTTCCCTGCCTATGGAAGGATCAGCTGAGGCACAGCGCCGTGCTGTGCATGCTCCCTCGCGAGGCTGTGCCTCGGCTGAAAACCCTGGACCGGGTAGAGATGAGGGCCTACCCGGTACGCTTCGGCACCACGGTGGGGAGGGGGAGCCGCCATGTCGTGACTGCATGGCGGTTTAAAGTTCTTTTGGGGAAGCCCCGGGGAAGGATGGGGGAAGACCTTCGGGTCGGAAACCGCCTTCACCGGGAGCAACAGGCTACGGTGGGGACCAGAAGAAATGCTTAGTTTAGCCCCTGGTTCCCATCTATAAAGCCTTAACGAGAGGTCACCATGAGTGGTTTAGCCGGTAGGGGTAGTTCGCTACCAATCCGGCACTACCCACTGCCCTCCCTCGGGGCAGGGGGTGTCTTTGGAAGATTCCCTCATGTAAAAAAAAAGGGCCCTCCCGGGGGAAGAACATAAGCATTTGCACTTTTCTCAGTGGTTCGGTGACCTAGTCCTCCAAATTCTAATGTCGTGTAGCATGCTTCTGCTTAAACAATTCGAACCAGCAAGGATATCTCGTGAGTTTCTTTCCGAAGGGCCAGCTGGTAGTCTGACTTATTAAGCGAACCTTAAATCGCGGAGGATATTGAATCTCCATCTAATCGAAGGTGTTGAACAACCCTTTAAAGCCATGACAAATAATTTTGAAACACTCTGCACGTGTTATTCCGCCACACACAGTAGCGGACAAAAATGTTACCACTTTATTCACAGTAGACGAAAACGTTAACACTGGTATCAATTTAAAAGTATAATATGTATTTAAATAGAGAATTTAATTTTATACAATCTCGTGAAAGCTGGATTTATTTGACTAAGAAACTATAATTGCATATAGTGTTTAATAGAAGGAACATTGCTTTAAAGTCGACAAAAAAGTTACCATTTTTCTATTTCTACATATTCTGGTTACATTTATGTGCTGTACGAAACTGTTTTTTGTTCATTTTTGGAGATTTTTTGGGGTAGACGTTCAATAGGCTACAGTAGTTATTATAAAATCCCTCGTGTAAGAGTGTGAACCTGCGTTCAGTTTATGTTATGCATGCCGTCGCCGCTGCGACGACCGGCTCGCGTGGTGCCGTTGCCGGAACGACGAGAGGCGCATTTTTTAAAACGTTTCGCGGTCTTTGACGAGAAGCGACCGTGGACAGTTTAGACAGAGTAGTTAATTTATGTATCTTATCTTTTATGGTTTTAGTTGAGTTATGTTTTTCTGTATTTAAGTCCGTTTTTGTGTTTGTTTGCCGTTATTAATTATTTAATAAATTCATTCTGTTATCCTTTCTTCCATTTTGATTCCGTTTCTTCCCTTACACTCGTGAAAAGTAAAATGATCTCCACATGTGTACTTTAATATAACAGTTCGACTACTCGATGAGGTGTAAAGATGGATGAATGGTCAATATGGCACATTTATTGTCGCGAAAAAAAACCGTTGTTTACGGAGAACCAAGGTCGATCAAGGAAAACTGATGAAGAGATATTTTTAATATTTTATTCTTGTCAATGATTAATATTACAATTTTGTTTGTGCTTTTAATGGAATTTCTTTAAATCCGATCTTCAGACTGATTGACTCATAGTAAAAAAATCTGTAAACAATCCAAAGCTCGCAGCCCCAGAAATCCGTAACCAAGTGTCGGCTAATGTTGGTGTTCGCACAGTTCAACGGCGACTATTGGAGAATAGACTACGTGGGCGAACTGTCGCAGAAAGGCCATTTCTATCTAAAGAAAAAAATATGAAGAATAGGACGGAATTTACGTGTCTGCACCTTGCATAGCCCGATACTGATTGCGCAAAGGTTCGCTTTAGCAATGAATCAAAATTTAATTTAGTGCATAGCGATGGAATTAGATTTGTACGTTGTTCAAGCAATGAAATATTTAATAGCCGTTCTACCATTACCACTTTGAAGAAAGGAGGGTGGAGTATAATGGTGTGTGGTGCATTTAGCATATCAGCATTAGGCCATCATTCTATCCACAGAATAAACGGCATAATGGACCAATATCATTACTGTAATATTTTGGAAACTGTCGTGAAGACACATGCTAACCGGACCATGCCTGCTGGATGGATATTCCAGAAGGATAATGGCCCAAAGCATACAGCAAAGTCCGTAAAAAGATGGTTTTCAGACAATAATATGCGGCTAATGAACTGGCCACCATAATCGCTAAACTTAAACCTCACCGAGAATTTGTTAGGCACAATTAAGCATGGACTTAATGGACAGAAATTCACCAAAATAAATCATCTTTTGCGGCTATCGAAAGGGCTTGTGTAATGTCCTTCCTATGAAGCCCATTGTTCCGTCGCTAACGGAGCAATTTCAGCCTGCTATATATTTTTGTTTTTTCGTCGGAATTCAGCGGACTTCGGGAGATGGGCATTGAAGGAGAGTTGGGGGGACGGTCTCGTCTCGTCAAAACATCGGGGTCAGACCCAGGATTGACCCCAGACAGTTTAGTGTTCTTTTCCACGAAATGCTCCCGTCTCCTGAGGTTCGCTCTCCCCCCGTTTCCCACCTCCTCTTGGCCGCTTGGGCCAATGACTCAGGGTTCCACCGCGTGCCCCTTAGCTTATTGGAGGGGAACAGAGTTTTTTAGAAGAGACCAGAGAACCACGAGCCGTTAAGGTAGAACCACGCGAGCAGAAGCTCCAACATTGTAAAACACACAAATTAAATAAATTCAGTTTAATTAAGTAACCGAGCAGAAACGGCTATCATCTACCCTCCACTCCTGCCCATCATTGATGAGCTATACCATCGAGACTCAAAATTTGGAGTCACGGTGGCAACGAAAGACCCATGAAATAGTTAATTCATTCAATGCCTAACAGATGCAAGGCTGCCTTATAAGCTAAAGGTGGGCCCATAAAATATTATACTAGGTTCTTCGTTGCGTTTCGAATGTGGTAACTTTTTCGTCGGCACTGAAAATGTACCGTATTTGAATAATTTCAAATAAAATCTTTGTTTCTTAACCGTTTGAGTCCTATAGGATTTTAACACTATGCCGTCCGGCGACACCACAGTGGTGACCTTCACAAAGTATCGCTCGGCGGCCGGCGACACCACAGTGGTGATCTTCGCAAAGTATCGCTCGACGGCCGGCGACACCACAGTGGTGACCTTTGCTTTGTATCATTTAACACTAGATTTACGGGCGTTAAATCGGTCACACTTAAATATATTAGATAAGAGCTTTGAAAAAAGAGGGATCAACGGGGAAAGACGAAGATCGGTTAAGTAATTTGTATATTATAAGATACAAGTGAAATATTGACTGTACCACGTCTCTATGAATTTGGAAACCGTTTTTAAAAAAGTAGGAAAGCGTCAATTTGACGGCTTCCGTAAATCTAGTGTTAAAAGAGAAATACTAAGTATGTACCGAAGAAAATGTAATTAAAAAAATATATATTTCAAAAAAATTTTACATTTATTTACATATGTACATTTTCATAAGAATAGGTGAGGTGGATTGAAAATTCGTGAGAACTACCGATGAGATTAGAAAAACTTGAAATTTATCATCTCCCAATAACCTCAAAAACAACCGGCGACAAGCGAAAGAACAGCGAAGAATTGTTTAAAAACAGTGCGGCCGGCAAAGTGTTAAAAGAACACGGTCGGAAAAACCTGAGCAGCGCGATAGCGCTTGTCTCAACCGAGTAAGTAACGGGACTTTTCGACACGAAATATGAAGAGCGCGATCGCGCTCCTTGGGATTCAAACGGTTAATTAAGTAGATCCAGTTTTAACTTGATTTATATAATCCTTAATCCTCTGCCAAACTGTATATTAATCATACATTGAAGTTTTAATTTGACGTTGAAAAACAACAAAAATACAAGAAATGGGAAAAGTAGTAACTTTTTTGTCCGCTATCATCTCTGTCTACCTTGAATATTCCCATTATTCGTAATAATGTAAAAAAATATTATAATATACAAAAGTTGCACGGTATAGAGGGAGGGGGGGGGGGGGGGGGCATATTGTGATACAAGCATCTTTTGCCGATTCACCTTGAACAAAGCTATTTGAAATTCGATAGAGGATCGATTACCTTGTTTTTTAATACCTTCGCGAAAATATCAACACCTGTTTGATGCTAGCATTATATGTATACAAAATATAACACAGAACTTTACCACCTTAAAAATTTCTGGCATCGCAAGAAATTGAAGACTGTTGCTTATAAGAGTTGCATAGTACTATAATATTCTGGGATTGTGGGTGTTTAGTCGGCTAAGATCGCTAGTCCGCGAATCGTGCTTAACTTTACGCTTAAATTGTACTCCGTGTTTCCGTTCGTCTCCGTGTATATTCAAAAAACTCCGTGTGTATCGTATCTCCGTGTATCTTCAAACTGTAACTGTCTCCGTGTATCTCTAAACTGTCCCCGTGCGTCTCTTAACTCCGTGTATCTCTTAACACATTAAGCACCGCTCACGAATTTTCTCGTGTTTCGCGCCCCATCTGTTACGGACCGCTCACGAGTTTTCTCGTGTTTCGCCTCCCATCTGTTACGGACGGATCACGAGACAAACACGTGTTTTCTACACGTTTTCTTCAGATGTCAATAACTTTGATAATTAATTACATTGTATCTACTTTTGTATGGTTCCTCTTCATAGAGAAAAATGTTACACGCGATATCATACTTTAAAAAAGTACTAGAAACTTTGGTAAAATTGATTTTTACATAAAATTTTATGATAATTATTAAAAACCAATTTTTTTTAACAATTGCCTCAAATACATCCTATTTTACAATTTCTAAAAATTTTGTAAAAAATTATTTTTTAAGTAGAAAAGTATGATAATTATTAAAAAACATAATTTTTTTTTCAATAATACCTAAGATGCATCCTATTTTACAATTTCTGAAAGTTTCACAAAAACTGCTTCCTAAATAAAAAAGTAATGAGGATTTTAGAACGTACAAGTTTGCCCAAAAACGTACGGTCCCAGGCGTGTGTCTTACAGATTTCTTTGCGGTCCTTAATGTGTTAAAACTGTCCCTTCGTTTTGTCCGTCGTGTCTATTTATTTCTGGTCGTGTGTCTTTGTCTTTTGCGTCTGTCTCTGTCACTCGAGGAAAAACGGCACGTCCGCCCCAGTACGCGTGCACCCTGGCCGCTGGGCCTCACCCCCGGGAAATTCCCGGGTCTGCCGGCCTCGTGCACTCTCCCTTGTGTACCGTTTTGCCTCGAGACGTCCGTACCCGTCGCCATGCGTCACCGTTAGTTCGTACCGTTATTATTAAAATCGTCAGTTATCTGTCCTTGGTCATTACGTTCTACGTCTTGTACTACGCCTAAAAATTCCTGATACAGTAAAAGCTGGACAAAGGTTCAGGCGATAAACATGTGGCAGGCACGGTGGGAAATTTCCACCAAAGGCCGTACCACATTCGCCTTCTCCGAGACCGTGCAGCAGAGACTCGCTGCACGGTGGGTACTGCCTAAACCCACTGCACACAGATGTTGACCGGGCACGGCAACTTCCGCGAGCGTCTCGCGGTTTATCAAGTTGTCGATGACCCGGAATGTACCTGCGGTGAAGGCATCGATTCCGTCGCGCACCATCTTCTAGAGTGCGCGGAATTCGCTCCCCAGAGAGTAGCTCTGGAGGAGCTTCTAGGAAACGAAGGATGGCCGACGGCAGCACGAAAGCTCGCCGCTTCCCCGGAGGCCTTCCGTGTATTCGCGGACTTTTGAAGGGAGACCCTCTCGTTGAAGGGTCTCGATTAGAAAGCTCGATAGGGCCAAACGGGTGTCTCGCGAGACACCGGGACGGGGCCTCCCCGTGGTTCCCCGTGGATGCGATCTCAGCGAGCAGTGGAAACTCTTCTCGATGGGATTGTAACTAAACCCGTCCCCCTGTGATATACCCCGCCCCACGGCGAACAGGCAGTTGGGATTTTCCACGCCCGAGCCCCTGGCAGCATAACAGCTGGAAGTAGATGGTTAGATTTTGTAGCGGACGCCTATTAAAGGTGAGGTAGCATGATCTGAGCCGTCTCGAGTGGCTAGATCTTACATTAGTTACGTGTCATCACTGTGGTAGAAAAGGGCACGTTAAAAGAGACTGCTTCCATTACAAGAAGGGATTTCAACCTCAGAGAGTAGAAAAAATCAGTACAGCCCAAACAATAGAAACAAGCCAGTCATCGACGTCAAAAGATACTGTTTCTAGTTTTGCATTCATGGTTGGTGAATACTCTTCAGACTCTGACGACATGAAGAAAATGACATTTCTTCTCGATTCTGGAGCGTCGGATCATCTCATCAACAGAGAAGATTTAATTGGTGGAATCAAGAATTTGGAAATACCACTGTTACATGCGGCCCTGAGTCTAATAAAAATTAGACTCTCTACTTCGAGCTCGGGGCCGGAAATTCACCATATGTATAGCTGGACCCCTCGCTAGGACCGAAAACCGCTCTGTTTGCCCAGAATAATTAAGACTACGAAAAGTAGAACTCGAGCGAACGACGAGACACATATCTTATAGACACATTCCTATTGCATCCCGCAGGAAAATTCCAGAAAGTGCATCGTACCCCACCACTTTTTCTTACTATAAAAGACAGGTTACAAACCACCTCGGGGGATTAGTTCAGTAATAGACTGTCACGCTGCAGGTTCGTTATAACCACGCGGATAGATCTTCTTCGTTTGACCGAACTTACAATAAGGCATAACAAACTGACCCAATGTAGAAGATGTCAGAGAGTAAATCACATAAGTAAATACTGTAATCTCGATTATAGATGCGTCAAGTGCGCTAAAACCCACGAACCAGGTAAATGTGAATTGACTACAAACTCTGACAGATCGCAATTAACGTGCGCGAACTGCCAGGAAAAAGGACACCCAGCTTCTTACAGGGGTTGCCCTTATCTAATATATTTCCAAAATTTGCTCAAGATTTCGGTGGATAAAAAAGAAAAAGCAACAGCAACCAAGATAAAAAAGACACCAATACAAAATAATCCAGCAGTATCTTCTAAACTCATGGCAAAAATACCATCTACTTCATCTGAAAGACCCTTAAGACCATCAGCTACATATGCGGAAGCAGCGCAAGGACGATCCATCGATAATCCAAGGAGTTTAATAAATCCACAACGATGCGAGAATAATTCCTCACCTCACAATCAAGAAATAAATATGGTCAAATATATAGATGACACGCTAAACTCTAAAATCTATGACAAGTTAAACCTAATAGTCAAGTCAATTACGAATGCAGTTAGTTCTCAGATAACACAATCTCTCATACCCCAATTTGAAAATATTAGCTCGCAACTTGCAGATCACGATAATAAAATTAAATTCATCCTTGAAAGGATAAATTGTAATAGTGATGAAACTAGCAATGGCTAACTCACTAGAACACAATAATAATACCAATTCTAACATTAGAGACGATAACTCTCCAACTACTGGCAATAACTCTTATGCTAGCTATGCTAACTCTCCAATCAATGGAAGAAATAATTATAATACATTAACTAACACATATAATTCACAAAGCTTAAAAATAGCCGCCATTAATGTTAATTCTATTGGTGCAATTCACAGAAGAGACTGCGTTTACAAATTCTTAAAAGACACTAACTGTGATATCTTACTATTAAGCGAAACTAAACTAAGGGCAGCTCACAAGATCTCCTTCGCAGACTATAATATTATAAGGAATGATAGAGCTTCTAATGGTGGAGGAACGGCCATTATAACCAAAAATACGATTGACTATAGTGAACCTAATTCCATCGATAGAAATAAGTTCCATATTTTAGAATTTACAATTATTAAATTAGCTAATATTAAGATAAAAAATCTATATATAATTAGTGTATACGCTCCGCACAATAACAGTACTGAATTCAGTAGTGAGCTCTCTAAGCTATTCCTCATGTTAAATTTTGACAACCAGAATAATTATTACCTGATCGGAGGGGACCTGAATGGTAGACGTTCTGATTGGGGAGATGCAATAGATAACGTTAGAGGAAGGATGTTATACAACTGGGAGAGGGATAATGGTCTAGAATTCAAAGCAAGATTCATTCCACCTGAATCTCCGACATTCCCTTCTTCTGGCTCCTTCCTGGGCTGTTTTAATATAGATAGCAGAGTTGCTGTCATGGAGAATAAAAAGACGGCAATGGTTATTCCTTATGACAGTGATCACAATGCTATCTTAATGAACATCAAGCTCAACTCAAATCATTTCAAATTAAAGGTAGCAAGTAAAAATTTCAAATATAATTATAAAGCTGTAGACTGGAGTAAATTCGAATCATACCTGGAACACAACTACTCTGACGAAATCCCTGATGACAGGAACCTAACGATAAGGGAGATAGACCATTTAGAGATTTAGAGAACATTTAGAGACTATACAAAAGAAAATCCTTGAAGGAATAGATAAATCTATTCCGAAATACAAAGGCAGTGACAACATACTCAAATAATACAACACCAAAATTCTTAAGCTAAAAAAAACTAAAACACTCCTCGTTAGAGAAATCTTTGATATTAGGAAATATGACCCTAAGCTTATAGGATCATACTCCTCATTAATTAAAAATAAACTTAGTAGTACAAAAAAGGAACTTAGGGCAGAGTTCAATAAAGCAATTACCAGTTACTGGTAACTCCAAATCAAAAGTATAGACCATCGCGATCCCTTCAATTTTTTCTCAAAAATCAATAGATCCCTTCGACCCAAGAAAAATAATGAGATTAAAAATCTTAACTACAAACTACCGCAAAATTCAGATGATATATACAAAGGAATCAATACCGACACTGCCATACATAACCCTAATGGAACAGTAACTATAACAAACCCGACTGATAAACTTAATTATATTGGTCAGGTTTTTGAAAAAATTAACTCCCCTAAACATTTTGAGGAAGCTAAAGACAATAAAATTAAAATCGATCCCTTGGTATCATATTACAAAGAAACATTAAAAATTTATAAATCAACCAACACCTCATTAGTTAAATTTAGTAGTAATAATAAAGCATCCTGCCCTACAATTTATAAAGAGCAAGAATTAAAACACTACTTTTGCAATAGTTATGAACTAAAACAAATCTTAAAAAAATTGCCAAATAAATCATCGGCAGGAATCGATGGCATACCACCAATAGCATGCAAGCATCTTTCATATAATATTATTATGGCCCTCACCAAGTTATTTAATAACCTTCTAAATTCCCATTACTTCCCCACAGTATGGAAAGTGGCCAAAGTAATACCGCTGCAAAAACTCGGAAAGGATCATTCCGACCCGGGGAATTACAGACCCATCAGTCTCACATCTAGCTCAAGCAAAATATTTGAAGTAATTATTAACAAACATCTTCTCAAGGTCTGTAACGAAAAAAATATCATCCCCCATAGTCAATTTGGTTTCAGGAGAACTCACTCCACAATACATGCAATAAATAAACTAGTAGCAGATATTACAAAGTCAGTTATGGATGGCAAGGTCGTCCCCGCAATCCTAATCGACTTGGAAAAAGCCTTCGATTCGATTTGGACGGACGCATTGATATATAAATTACACACTTATGGCTTTCCCAAGCATCTTACTCTTTTAGTCCTGGACATGATCACGAATAAATCATTTATCACATGGGATGGCATACACTTTTCATCACTAAATTTTCTAATATTGAACGGTCTTCAGCAAGGGACAGTTAACTCCCCTCTGCTATTCAATATTTATACAGCGGATCTAATGAAAGAACTCAAATATAGCGAGGAATCTGGGGACGGTCCTCTGGCTATAGCTTTTGCAGATGATTTAATAATCTATTGGCCAGGAAAAAATCTAAAAGACAGGAAAATAGCCCTAAATAACGTGATTAATGACGTTAATAAATACTACGCTTCTTGGAAATTGAAAATTAATCCAGGTAAATGCGAGAGTATTGTCTTCCGCAGGACCACAAAAGACCTCTCGAGGCACAATAGAAAAGAGATTAACGAATTCAGAATTAATATAACAGAAACGGGCACCAACAAGATAGTAGAAGTCCCACATAGTAAAATAATTAAATACTTAGGATTTTACGTAGACCAATTAATAAGATTGTACCCACATATAGAAATACAGCTGGAAAAAGCCAAAAAAGCATACAGAGCCAATGCAAAAATCTTTTTTAGTAAACATCTCAACCCCAGAATCAAGGTAATATGCTACTTACTTTTAATACGGCCAATCCTATCATACGCAGCACCAATCATTTGGAATACAAGCGCATCCACAATGGAAAAAATCAGAGTATTCAAGAGAAGCTGCCTTAGAGCTTGTTACTTTATGTATAGGTCATTCCATTCGAACTATCAAAGAAGAACAAGTAACAAAGTCCTCTACAATAAAGCCAATATTCCAAGAGTTGATAATTTCATTTTGAAACTAACGAGAAAGTACTTTGCTGCAACCAAGGTTAGCACCAACCCACTGATAATAAAAATGAGCACATATGACCCTGCTACAGTAATGAGACAGTGTAGGGAGGGCTATACTCAACCTCAAACGTTCACTTTCATAGACAAAACTAGTTTAATTCAAAATGAAAAGAATATCCCCCTAATATTTCATTGGAGAAGAAATAAGGCGGATAAAAGAATAAATTTAATAGAATCAGAGGCAAACAGCCCGGATAACTTAGTTTATTCTACCAGCATCCCACTAGTTGATTATAATGATGTGGATAGAACTACCGTCAAAAACAATATATATAAATATTGGTGGATTGATAACACACATCCAGACCTGATAGCCATTGCTCTCAGGAAAAAGAACAATTCTTCCAGGGGGAACTTAACGTTAATCTAACCAAAAATATCTAAATTACTTCTAATGCTTCCCTTCAGGATCCCTTCCGATCAGGAGATATAGTACAAACTAATTGTTTAACGAAGATTTATAATTAAGTATAAAAAGTTATATTGTATGGTCAATTAATTTTAATATTGTTAAATATCCTAGATAACTATCAGTATTACAAAATACTATATTACCATAGTGCTAATAACTATATTTACACAGAAATTAGCTTACGCTCCTTGATCTAAAATAGTACAAGTTACCTTCGAGGGTTTTTTTTTCACACTACATCAGTACGCAAAACATTTTTCCCTCATTAGTTTGCTATATAGTCAACATCTAAGTTTAAGAGGAGCAAATAAAGATTAAATAGTACATAAACAAAATTAGTTTAAGATACTCCAAAGACTCGAGTGCTATGAATTAGCAGCCATAAGCCTTATGACGTTGCAACTGCTTAAAAATAATGTTAAGGTAAAATAGTTAGTAAGTTTTTCTTTTTAAACCTATAACAAATGTATATTTTTGTTAAATTTTTTTACAATAAAAAACTTTTAAAAAAAAAAAAAAAGTGCAGTTCCTGGCTGCGGAACCTCTCGAAACTTTTTGTCGCCGGTTCGAGTCCCACGGGGTAAAATAACTTTTTTTTTTTTTAATCATTCACTGCATAACAACAAATAATAATCATTTTTCAATTTTTCAGTGTTTTTCAAACATTTTTAAATACTTATACAATATGAAATATATGTAGAAACAATTATGGAGCATATTATTTTTTTCATTGATTCGTCGAAAAGTTGTTAGTTGGAAAAATTGTTAAGATATAATGAATGCAATGGGTACAAACCAGTACAGTATATATATATATATATATATAATATAACTTATTGTTAGTTTATACCCGAGGTCCGCTATGGGTAATATTATAAACCGTGCTTCGCGCGTCTACATGTTTCGAGCGTCGGGGCGAGAAGAAGGCGATCCGCATGGATCCCTAGGAAACAATCGCTGAGCGGCGATTCGCATTTATTCCGTTCGCGACGAAGTCGCTCACAAGGCGCAAGAATGCGCTAACGCCACCGAATAAATGCGTCTGCGTTCGAGAGCATCGAACTGCTTCGACAAGATATTTAAATGTTCCCCTACAAAAAATGCTTTATTACAAAAATATATACTAACTGATAACACTGTCCAACAAATTTGAAGATGATTTCTGTTTTCCTATAGCCACTATATAATTCTTATAGAGTTCGTCGTCCTGAACACGAATCCGGCAACCAAATTTCTGGATCACCCTCTGTTTTCGAAAAAAATCAGCATTTGTAAAAACGGTCGTTTTCGGTAAAGAAACTGGTATTACGTGAAAACTAAGAAACGTAGGTTGTTGTTCTTGGTCTCAAAAAATAGAGGAGTGTTTCCCGAGTATGTATGTATAAGCAGTTATAATATTCCGTATTAGTTAATAGCAGTAAATCACTGTCAAAGTTCAAAAACGAGCAGATTCGCGAATTTTTTACGCATTCACTTTCCATTTTCACGTAGAAGACTGTTGCTAGCACAAATTTACTGTACACCATTGGATTCTACGTACATTTCTGAATAAAAAACTATCAGCGAAAAATGTCATAACTGTTTTCGTTTCGGCTCAATTTAAGAAAATATCCATCGGGAGCGTGTTCCGACCGTTTTGCCGCTACGACGCCATCGCTGCCTTTGGGCGCCGTAGCTACGCGTAATACTTTCGCGGGCCCCGCGCATCGATACATTCCGTTGAGGTAGAATTCTCTACCCCTTTACTAAAGTGTAAGGTCATACTTATTTATATTTTTTCTTTTTTTTTTATAGAGGGGAAATGCTTTACGCACACTCGCAAATGTCTTAGTTTGCGGATAGTGTGGAAAAAAAATAAAGAAAATTTCGCTATCCTATTCCTACCAAATATACTACAACATTCTCCCCTTTGATTTTTTCCTTTTGTTTAATATTTATGAAAATAATGATGATAAGATTTATCGCGCACATATAAAATAATTCTTATTCATTGAATAATAAGCGGTATTAATATATCATTGAATAATAGCCCGTATAAAATAATTCTTATTGATTGTTTGAAGCGAGTATTATTTGATTAGTTAAATTAAAGAGCAAAGCAGAGTAAAGTAGAGAGGGGTTTTAGTGGGTATACGAAAACAATATGCCTACGGAGTCCCTACTATCCGCAAACTAAGACATTTGCGGGTGTGCGTAAAGCATTTCCCCTCTATAAAAAAAAAAAAAAAATAAATAAATAAGTATGACCTTACACTTTAGTAAAGGGGTAGAGAATTCTACCTCAACGGAATGTATCGATGCGCGGGGCCCGCGAAAGTATTACGCGTAGCTACGGTGCTCAAAGGCAGCGATGGCGTCGTAGCGGCAAAACGGTCGGAACACGTTCCCGATGGATATTTTCTTAAATTGAGCCGAAACGAAAACAGTTATGACATTTTTCGCTAATAGTTTTTTATTCAGAAATATACGTAGAATCCAATGGTGTACAGTAAATTTGTGCTAGCAACAGTCCTCTGCGTGAAAATGGAAAGTGAATGCGTAAAAAATTCGCGAATCCGCTCGTTTTTGAACTTTGACAGTGATTTACTGCTATTAACTAATACGGAATATTATAACTGCTTATACATACATACTCCGGAAACACTCCTCTATTTTTTGAGACCAAGAACATCAACCTACGGTTCTTAGTTTTCACGTAATACCAGCTTTTTTACCGAAAACGACCGTTTTTACAAATGCTGATTTTTTTCGAAAACAGAGGGTGATCCAGAAATTTGGTTGCCGGATTCGTGTTCAGGACGACGAACTCTATAAGAATTATATAGTGGCTATAGGAAAACAGAAATCACCTTCAAATTTGTTGGACAGTGTAAATAACCACACTAACATGTAATTTATTGGATACAGATAAATACTATAATTAAACTGAGAACAAAATAACGCGTGTCGTTTCAATCAGATTGCGATGCCAACTAACTGCTCACGAGCCACGCGCGGAGGTCAAAAAGAAAAAGCAGTCGCGGCTCAGCATGCATATCGAAAAGAAGGAGAAGGCTAACTTCGCATACATTTCTCACACAAACAAACAACATTTTATTGATCCTGTGAGAATCTGTCCGTATACTTATGTCCCGAATTTGGCATCTTCCAATTGTATGAGCAATTATAACGTGTAGACAGAAATGTGCGCTAATGATTTCAAACAACTATCGCGATAGCGACTCAGCCGTACGGAACACTTCGCTCTGACCGGTCCCGTCCACAAACGGTTAAGATTTGAAATTGGGATTTCTAATGAATTCTATCGGTCGCTGGATTACAAAACTAGTAAAAATTAATGTTTTTACATAAAAATAATAAAGTAACTTGTAATGAAGCAGCGCTCCTACGGAACTTAATATTTCCATTGCTGATTATAACACTGTCACGTCCCTGGCGGAAAGTGTGCAAGTATCCCTGCTCAAATATTCTCCCCACAGATTTAATGCAGAATGTTTGCTCTAAGGCAGGGGAAGAGGGGGGGGGGGGGGGGGGGGGGGCTGGCACTGGATGAAAATTCAGTAAATGTTCAGGGTCGTGCGTAACAGAGACGCAAACTGTAAGGCCGTCCCCGGGACCCGGCATGAAGCAGGTTCTCGTGTTCTCGTAAAATTATTAATTTTGTCAAACAATGTTTCGGTAATATAGTAGGATGTTCTTTATCCTAATTATATCATACTAATTCTAAGACGACCGATCCTTAAAACTTCGTCAACGGGAAATGGATTTAATGGGAATAATTTGCTCAAAAAAAGGGTATAAGTCTTTCCATTTTTTAACTCGATAATTTCCTTCTAGTAACACCTCATTTCAACCAACTTTATTAGTGTTATGAGGGCAGTATTGCATTCATTTAATGTTAAGCGCGAACCGTAATTCTGATTTTTTACACTGATTCCTGCGAAGAGGACTTGGTGGTTGGTGAGAGTAGACGCTGTGCTCCAGTTGGGACGATGTCTACTGCCGGTTGGCGGTATATATAGAAACCAGCCGTCGCGACGTGTACTTGTGTTAGGTGGTAGCGAGGGAGAGAGAGAGAGTAAGAGAGAATAAATGATTAAGGTTGTAGAATAAAATAGGAGCAAGGGGGAATAAATAATAACACTAGGAAAACCAGGACCGGCGTAAATGATTAATTTAAGATAGATGTATATTGGAATAATTGGAATAAGAATAAAAGATCGCTCTCTAAGTTCGATCACGTTCGCGTCTCGCGTTGCACTCCTCCTTCGTTCGTTCCGTTCTTCTTTTCGTTCATCTCCCGAAACGCTTTTGTTCCTTTCGCGCTATCTCACTCTGACACATCTCTTTCACTCACTCATTCAGTCATCCTTCGTTTATCGTCTCACACTTGTGTGTACCTTGCTCAATGGGCTCAAAGTCTAGCGGGCTGTCCTTAAACTATGCCAGGGAGTAATGGCGGCCGATAGATCGGCTGTGGCGTACGAGATCGTGTTGCTGCAACTGCATTAGCTACTCAGGACCGTTCCACCAGAGCGAATTATTTATTAATCTTGATGGTTCGACTCCTCTAGACAACGAATCCGCAGGGCTTTCTTTTGCACTGACGTGCCTCCAGTGGGAACCCCTTACTATTCTCTTGTATTTCAGCCACTCTGTTCGTTGCAAAGACCTTCCACCTATTGCTCCAATTGTAGCATATGTCTAATGAGATGTTGGAAACGTCGCGAACTTTTGCGGCAAGTTCTGAAAACATTAACGCTCCGCATAATTCTAGCCGCGGCAAGGAACATTGTTTTTGGAGCACAATAACCGTACCATGCAATTCGATAGTGTATCCCTTGGCCAGACATAGAAAGAACACGCGTCGTACGCGGCTTCGTAGATATCACGTAACGCGTGCAATTGCAATTCGATTGCATTAGAGCAGGCGTGTCAAACTCATATGATATTTCGGGCCACATGATCTATTTTGTATTACGTTGGGGGCCGCATGTTTTTAATGTTCAAAAAATTAATAAAATATGATATTCAGAATGGTTATATTATGTATTATGTATTTATTAGACTCAATGTCAAGCTCAATGTATTGTATATTATACATACACAGTCGTTTTATATTTCTTGTCATTTTTCGAACTAAAAATATTTTACATTTTATTGTATATTATACAATATATGTTAAGAACTTTATGGGGGGGGGGGCATCTGTATTTCTCGGTGGATGCAGATGCTCCTATTGTTTCTCATGAAGCTTAACCAGGGGTTCAAGTCGCGTCTGCTTCAAAACGCACTAGTGAGTAAAGTTAATTTATAGAAAACACATTTCTTTTCATTCTAGGCTGAAGAGGCACAAAACTCTAACTTCTTTAGGATATTTATTGCCTCTTCAGCCCTCACTAGTGCATGGCGCGTCTTGGACCTCAACGGGAATTTCTAGACCACCCCGGTGTGATTTATGGCACAATGAGTGCCCATAGCATTGGGACTCTCGCCAGGGTTGGTTCTGGAAATTCTCACTGTCAAGGTCCTTCTTCCCACGAATCTCCGGGGCCCTCTCCTCATGCGTGTAGGAGAGGGAATTTCATCAGATTTTCACCCCCGTTAGAGATAGGGAAGAAGGACGGTCCACCACCTTGGAAGGGCCGCCTCTTGCAGATTTCACGGCCCAATCAGGGCATTTTGTATCTCCTCCCACGACGGCTTTTTGGGACTTTGGCTCGTGTGGAGGAGATGCAAAGTTAGTCACTCACAGAGATTCAAAGGCGTAAGAGTTTGACACAAGAACTCTACAGTCATATTCAGCGACTCATACAGGTCGCAAATTCAGAGTCTGACACAAGGACTCATTTTTTATTCACCGGAAACCGATCGCCGCAATATTATTATTCACTGTTATAAGTCATTGTTATTATCGATTTAAGTTATTTAAAATAAACAATATAATGGGTGAAGTAAAAAGTTTTGAGCGTTTTTTGTTAGATGGCTTTAGTGGGCCATATCTCACAATGTATACGTTGCATCATGTCATTCTATACTGTGACTTAAAGGCAACATAACGCTTTAAAAAAAGTTCTCTGACAGTCTTTTGTTTTGTGAAGCCAGTTGTTTGTTAGAGCGTATCAAAATGGAGGTAACGAAAGAGAAGATTCGATACATTCTACAATACCACTACGATCAAGGGGAAAAAGCCGAGCAGGCAGCCAAAAAAATTTGTGCTGTTTATGGACCCAAAACAGTATCGAATGCAACAGCAAAGCGGTGGTTCCAACGCTTCCGTTCTGGTTATATGGACGTCGAAGATGAGACACGCTCTGGTAGGCCTATCGTTGAAAATGTCGATAAAATCATGGAAATCGTCGAGTCAGACCGGCATGCGAGCACTTATTCCATTGCCCAGGAACTGAAGATTAGCCAGAAAACCGTTTGGAACCATATGCATAAGGCTGGTCTCAAAAAGAAGCTCGATATATGGGTGCCACACGAACTGACGCAAAAGAACCTTTTGGAGCGAGTTGATGCCTGCGATTCTTTGCTGAAGCGTCACGAAATGGACCCATTTTTGAAGCGGATGGTGACTGGCGATGAAAAATGGGTCACATACGAGAATGACAGGCGAAAAAGATCGTGGTCCAAGCGCGGTGAGACGGCCCAAACGATCGCCAAGCCCGGATTAACGACCAAGAAGGTTTTGCTATGTGTTTGGTGGGATTGGAAGGGAATCCTGCACTATGAGCTGCTCCCATCGGGCCAGTCACTCAATTCGGGCCTATATTGTGAACAACTGACCAGATTGAAGCAGGCGATCAACGAGAAGCGACCAGAATTGTCCAATCGGAAGGGTGTTGTCTTCCATCAAGACAACGCCAGGCCGCACACATCTTTAACGACACGCCAGAAGCTCCGAGAGTTTGGATGGGAGGTTATATCGCACCCGCCGTATAGCCCAGACCTGCCACCAAGCGATTATCACCTTTTTAGACATTTACAACATTTTCTTGATGGCAAAAAACTGGCCTCAAGAGAGGCTTGTGAAAGTGAGCTGGTCGAGTTTTTTAACAATAGGGACGAAGACTTCTTCAATCGCGGAATTATGAAATTGCCTTCAAAATGGGAAAAAGTTATTGAACAAAACGGCGCTTATTTGATTTAATTCCGAAAATTCTAAGTTTGTTAATTTTATCATCAAAATAAAGAGAAAAAACGCTCAGAACTTTTTACTTCACCCATTATATATCTCAGAGGAGTGATAACCAGTCCTAACCATCAGAATAAAATACAGTCCACTAAATAATTGAAACTCCTCATCAATATACATACATACACATTTTATATTTTATATTTTTTATAAAAAACAAAAATAAAGTTACAATTAGAACTAAACAAAATCACAGCTTAATACAACTTTTTAGAAGATATTTGACATCGTTTTTCACAAAGCAAGTCATCAACATTTGGTTCAATATATTGAGCTGATGCAATTTTTAAAACTGATGATAAATCGTGATCGGTTAATCTTGACCTTTCTGAATTTTTGTTATTTTTCATTAAAGAAAATAGTTGCTCGCATAAATAAGTGCTTCCGAACATAGCCAGTATACGCGTAACAAACGGTAATGTTTTAGGTAACCGATCTACAGATAAATATGTATAAAAATCTGGATTTCCAACTTCCATACATTTTTGCTTCAGCAAAGAGTCACATTGGATTTCAATTATTTCGATTTGCAAGTTTTCATCAACAGCAACAGCTTGTGGCGATCGTGTCATGAAGTGCAGAAAATCGTAATAACTCTTAAATCATGATAACTATCTTAACAGTTATTAACCAATGTAATTATTTAGTAAAGTAAACTCACGGCCACAGACAATGAGCAAATGAGCAACTTTATGACACGAGGTTCCTTATATACATGTACCTGCTTAGGGCCTTACCCCCGCATCACCTCCTTGACCAATTACAAGCATCGAAAGGACACGTCTAACGAGACATAGGTAGAGCCCCCCCCCCCCCCCCCCCTCCGACGCACACATAACAGAACTATATAAATTAAGCCGAAAATTATATGAAATCAGTGTAACCAGAATACGAAGAGGAACAACTCTCTCAATATAAATAAACTCTCGGTTTTGGAAATCACTCTAGCCTGCACCTTACCTTCAAGCTTTTAAAATCAGAAAATCTTCGATCGAATTCGTTTTCTAACAATTTCATTTG